>CM075730.1:31567549-32817549 GCA_037974335.1 Prionace glauca
TACTGCACTACCCGATTATTTTTAATCTTCTCTGAAATTTGCATACATATCTGCTCTTCTATTTCCTTTGGATTGTTATTATTTATTTGTTTTACATCCTCCTGTTCATTTCACATTATTATTTTTTCTTTATTTGCTCTTGGAATATGAACGCCCAAGGTAAACATTTGTTGCCAATCCCTAGTTGTCTTTGAGAAGGTGATGGTGAGCCGTCTTCTTGAACCACTGCAGTTCTTATGATGCAAGTACACCCAAAGTGCTGTTAGGGAGGAATTTGACTCAGCGAAGGTGAAGGAACAGCAATATAGCTCAAAATCAGGATGCTACGTGACTTGGAGTGGAACCTGCAGTTGGTGATGCCTCTATGTGTTTGCTGTGCTTGTCTTTTTAGGTGATAGAGGTCATGGGTTTGAAAGATGCCAAAGAAACTTTATGTACTTGTTTTAGTAAATAAAAACATAGAAAATAGGTGCAGGAGTAGGCCATTCAGCCCTTTGAACCTGTACCATCATTCAATATGATCATGGCTGATCATGCACTCTCAGTATCCCACTACCACTTTCTCTCCATATCCCTTGATCCCTTTAACCACAAGAACATAGAACATAGAACATTACAGCGCAGAACAGGCCCTTCGGCCCACGATGTTGCGCCGACCAGTTACAAAACAATGACCCACTAGCCTAAACCAATCCCTTTTCATCCATAAACCTATCCACAGATCTTTTAAACGCCCCCAAACTAGGTGCATTTACAACTGCAGCTGGCAGGGCATTCCAGTCCATCACCACCCTCTGGGTAAAGAACCTACCCCTGACATCTGTCCTATAACTACCCCCCCTTAATTTAAAATCGTGCCCCCACGTGCTAGCTTTCTCCATCCTAGGAAAAAGGCTATCACTATCTACCCTGTCTAAACCTCTAATCATCTTATATGTTTCAATGAGATCCCCTCTTAGCCGCCTTCTTTCCAGCGAAAACAACCCCAAATCTCTCAATCTCTCCTCATAGGATCTCCCCTCCATACCAGGCAACATCCTGGTAAACCTCCTCTGCACCCTCTCCAAAGCCTCCACATCCTTCCTGTAATGTGGGGACCAGAACTGCACACAAAACTCCAAGTGCGGCCGCACCAGAGATGTGTACAGTTGCATCATGACGCTGCGACTCCTAAATTCAATCCCCCTACCAATAAATGCCAAAACTCCGTATGCCTTCTTAACAACCTTATCCACTTGATTCCCAACTTTCAGGGATCTATGTACACATACACCTAGATCCCTCTGCTCCTCCACACTATTCAAAGTCCTCCCGTTAGCCCTATACTCAACACATCTGTTATTCCTACCGAAATGAATTACCTCACACTTCTCCACATTAAACTCCATCCGCCACCTCTCAGCCCAGCTCTGCAACCTATCTAAGTCATCCTGCAAACTATGACACCCTTCCTCACAATCTACCACACCTCCGACTTTGGTGTCATCAGCAAACTTACTAATCCACCCAACTATACCCTCATCCAGATCATTAATAAAAATTACAAACAGCAGTGGCCCCAAAACAGATCCCTGAGGCACACCACTTGTAACCGAACTCCATGACGAATATTTCCCATCAACCACCACTCTCTGTCTCCTATCTGCTAGCCAATTCCTGATCCAATTACCTAGATCACCCCCAATCCCATACATCTGCATTTTCTGCAGAAGCCTACCATGGTGAACCTTATCAAACGCCTTGCTAAAATCCATATACACCACATCAACTGCCTTACCCCTATCCACCTCTTTGGTCACTTTCTCAAAGAACTCGATAAGGTTAGTAAGGCATGACCTACCCGCTACAAAACCATGCTGACATGGTATAACAATATAACAAGGTATAACAAGGTATAACAATATAACAGTTCTCCCTCTCTTCTTAGATTTGGCTAAATATTTCTGCCTCCAATTCTTTTCCGCTATTTGGTAGTTTGCATCTGACCCTTATTATCTTTGATCTGAACGCATATAGATTGTTTCTGATTTCTGTGCTAAGTCCTTTCGTACTATTGCCATTATGTTACTTCTAATCGCAACATCTTTGTTTCAGTGGACAGAGATTAAAGGACCAGGGATGGGATTAGGATAATTTTTTATATGAGATGCTTTTTTTTATTCAACTGCCCAAGACAAAGGGAAAATCTTATGGAAAAAAATTCTTAGCATCAGATATGTTGATTGGACAGCTGACATTGCCACTTTTTTGGACAGAAGTGCAATTCTCACCAGCTTGTGGGGGGGGCTTAATATGACTGGTGAAGTTGGCTGCAAACTGCTAGGAGCGCCATTGTGCAAACGCCCTGATCTTTCGGTGAAGTGGGAGACCTCCTGTCCCCTACCTCCCCCTCCGCCGCTGATCAAACCCCTTGCATAACCCCCCCAAATGCCAATCACGCATCCCCTCCCTCAGCTGCAAAGCTTCCCTCTTGTCCCCCCGCTCACCCGTGGAGTTCCCTTCCCTCCTCCTACCAAGTGTCTCCTTTATTATCCTTGACAACTAAGAGAAGTACGACTGTTTCCCAATTGCTCACAAAATATTTTTGTATCCCTCAGGCCAACTTAGTTTCATAGAATCCTACAGTGCAGAAAGAGGCTATTCAGTCCATTGAGTCTGCAGCAACCACAATTCCACCCAGGCCCTATCCCCATATCCCTACATATTTACCACTAATCCCTCTAACCTATGCATCTCGGTACACTAAGGGGCAATTTAAAATGGCCAATTAATCTAACCTGCACATCTTTGGACTGTAGGAGGAAACCAGAGCACCTGGAGGAAACCCACACAGACACAGGCAGAATGTGCAAACTCCACACAGACAGTTGGACCCGAGCCAGGATTTGAACCAAGGTCCCTGGAGCTGTGAAACAGCAGTGCTAACCATTGTGCTACTGTGCCGCCCAAAATGACCCAAACTGGGAATCAAACTTTGGCCCCTGGTGATCTGACGCAGCAGTGCTTACCACTAGTGCCACAGGTTCAACTTCAGCCATCTACCTCAACCCAGTTGCAGCCCTCCCAATTGGCAAATTCCTGCATCTCATGATCTCTACCCTTCCCCATGTTGGGGGCTATTTGCAAGGATCCCTGGTTGTGGCTTTCTGTCCACTGGCTGAACTGGCCATTTGATCTAAGCAAAAGGTGGCCTATAATAAGGTAAATCACGTGGTAAGATCTGTAGGGCACCATATTCCTGGCTACACCAGATTTTTCAGTTTCTCCTGCACCCTTCCTGGTCCACAGTTAATATTGGAATCAATTTGTCATCCAACTAACCTCAAAAATCGCTCATACAGATGTCCTGATGCAACAGAGAAAATGTTAAGGATGTCATCTTCCTTATTTTCAGTCTGATCAGATCTGAAATCTTCTGCAAAGCTGAAACACAAGGAAGAGAATCATTTGATATTAAACAAAAATTTGAACAATTCCACAGATTTTCCATGAGCAGAGGTTGCAATGTGCTGGGTGGCCAACAACAGCAACGGCAACAGTGACAATAAAATCAAACATTCTGGGAATTTTGATCAAGTTATATTAAACACAAAAGCACAGGAACAGGCTCTTTGGCCCTCCAAGCCTGCATCAACCAAGCTGCCTGACTTAACTAAAATGCCCTATGCTTCTGGGGATTATATTCCTCTATTCCCATCTCATTCATGTACTTGGAATGACGCCCCTTAAAAGTCACTGCCGTATCCTCCGCTGGCAACGAGTTCCAGGCACCCACTCTCTGTGTAAAAAACTTGCTCCCTGCACCTTAAACCTATGCCCTCTTGTAATTGACTCTTCCACCCTGGGAAAAGCCTTTGACTATCTACTCTGTCCATGCCTCCCATAATCTTGTCGACTTCTATCAGGTCCCCCCTCAATCTCCATCACTCCAGTGAGAACAAAGTTTCTTCAACCTCTCCTCATAACTAATGCCCTCCATTCCCAGCAACGTTCTGGTAAATCTTTTCTGTACCCTCTCCAAAGCCTCCACATCCTTCTGGTAGTGTGGCAACCAGAATTGAACACTATATTCACGTGCTGCCTTTCTAAGGTTCTATAGATTGTCACATGACTTGCCAATTTTTAAACTCAATACCCCGGCCGATGAAGCCAAGTACGCTGCATGCCTTCTTGACTACCTCCTCCAAGTGCATTAGCACTTTTAGTGACCTGTGTACCTGTACACCCAGATCAGTTTGCCTATCAATACTCCTAAGGATTCTGCCATTTACTGTATATTTCCTATCTGTATTAAACCTTCCAAAATGCATCACCTCACATTTGTCCAGATTAAACTCCATCTGCCATCTCTCCGCCCAAGTTTCCAACTGATCTATATCCTGCTGTATCTTTGATGGTCCTCATCGCTATCTGCAAATCCACCAAACTTTGCATCGTCCGCAAACTTACTAATCAATCCAGTTATATTTTCCTCTAAATCATTTATAAATATTACAAACAGCAAAGGTCCTAGCACTGATCCCTGAGGAACACCACTTGTCACAGCCCTCCATTCGAAAACGCACCCTTCCACTGCTACCCTCGGTCTTCTTTGACCAAGCCAGTTTTGTATCTACCTTGCCAGCTCACCTCTGATCCCATGCGACTTCACCTTCTGCACCAGTCTGCCATGAGGGACCTTGTCAAAGGCCCTTCTGAAGTCCATGTAGACAACATCCACTGCCCTACCCTCATCAATATAATCGTCACTTCTTCAAAGAACTCGATCGAGTTCCTGAGCCACCACCTCCCTTCACAAAACCACGTTGCCTCTCACTAATACGTCCACTTATTTCCAAGTGGGAATAAATCCCATCTCGAAGAATCCTCTCCAATAATTTCCCTACCACTGATGTAAGGCTCACTGGCCTGTAATTACCTGGATTACTCTTGCTACCCTTCTTAAACAAAGGAATAACATAGCATCCAAACTCCTGTACTCAGTGCTGTGATTGATGAAGGCAAGTGTGCCAAATACATTCTTCACCACCAAAGAACAAAGACATTTACAGCACAGGAACAGCCCTTCGGCCCTCCAAGCTTGCACCAACCATGCTGCCTGACTTAAGTAAAACCCTCTACCCTTCTGGGGACTATATTCCTCCATTCAAGACACACCTTAAAAGTCACTATCGTATCCACTTCCACTACCTCCCTCGGCAAAGAGTTCCAAGGATTCACCACTTCCTGTGTAAAAAACCTGCCTCATGCATCTCCTTTAATTTGCATATAAACTGGAGTAAACCACGTTGGATTTTTCAACAGATTTCCAAAATGAATCTCCCACAGTCTGTACACCGCAGAGACACTAGTATGATTCATTCCAGATATCAATGGGTGGGCCTATTCCCACTGGAGCAGCCCACAGCAGAGCGCTGAGTGGGCCACTGCATCGGGATTGATGCATGCACGGAGGATCCTGTCTGCTGGCCTTCCAATCACTGACCATGACTAGCACTGCTGGCAGTGCAGGCACATGGATTTGGGCCTGTGTCTGTGGGAGTTTGCGCATTCTCCCTGTGGTTGCGTGGGTTTCCTCCGGGCGCTCCGGTTTCCTCCCACACCCCAAAAATGTGCTCTCAGGCTAATCGGTTTTTACCAAATTGACACTATTTCTTCCCTGAATCTGACTGAGTAGGGTTCCATTCATAGATATGCAGGGTAGAATAGGTGCAGGGTGATGTGGCGGCGCGGGCTCGTTGGGCCGAAGGGCCTGTTTCCCGTGCTGGATTGTTCTTTGTTCTTTGATCCCTGCAATGCCTCCATGCCCCAATGGCCCAATTGCTGCCCCCTAGATATGTCCAGGCCAGCTTTGACCAGCTCCTCCTGGTTCATCTCAATATCCCCCCCCCCCATTCAGAAGTACCAAACCCTCCCCCCTCACCAACTCTGCAGGCCTGACCTTCCAGTAGGCTGCCCCCTCCAACCTCAAGAGCCGGCCCTGATCACTGGCTCCCTCCCTCCCCCACTGATTCTGACTGCACAGTGGTAACAGGACTCCCCACCCACACCAAATTCCCCCCCAAAGCCCCTCTTCCACCAGGCCCTATCTCATCAGGTCCTGCTCCCTCTGCACTGCCCATGCCCTAGGTTCCCCCTGGACATTGGCCCCTTGGGCAGTGCCAGAGTCCCAAGCTGGCACTGTAAAGGTGGCAATGCCCAGAGGGTCACGACATTCTGGGGGGGGCTTCAATTGCCTCCCATTCACTCGAGAGGTTAGGGCACCAGTTCCCCGCAAGTGGGGAGCTACTGTAAACCCAGCTGGAGTGAAATACTCCTGGCGGCAGGGAAAGGCTAGCAGGCCCACTAATTATATTTAAATTATATTTAAATTGCTGGTTGAATATATAAAGCAACTCCACTTCGAGCTGACAAAGCTGGAAATCCAGCGCTGGGAGATGTGCTCAGGCTCAGACACCCAGCATGAATTGGCCAGTGCTCGAGAGTCACCAACCTTTTCCACACCGTAAACTTCCCTAAGCATAATAAACATACAGTTTGAACTGAAACCTAACCCCCATACATAAAACCAACTTTATTTAACATAAATTTAACTAGAGTAGTACTCATTTTGCACAGAAACACTAAATTAAACCCATTTAAATCTATGCCTTATTTCTAATATTTAAAAATACAAATATATATCATTTAAAACTATTTTCCTGACAGATACAGCAACCAATTTATGCACAGTATAGTCCACAAATAGCAAACCAGATAAATGACAAAGTGCACTTTAACTTAGGATTTAAACTGGATTTCAAAATTTTCAGAATTGCCAAATAATGTTAGAATGTCTCCTCACAACTGTATGAACTGGGTATAAATTGTAACATTGACAAAACATTATAAAATACAAATAAAACTGTTTTATTTATTTTTATATTACATTTTCCATGCTTTCAAAGCACTGCACTCTTTTAGCATAAGAAACATTTATTAGTGGGTACCGAGAGGACAGTGTCCTGGCCGATGCATGTGTGGGTATGTGCATATGTGTCTCTTTTAACTGACAGAGGTCATTAAAATAGTGCCTTAAAAGTACAAAGTACTTTTTAAGGATTAACCCTTCTCAATTAAGGATTAACCCTTCTCAAAGTGGAACATTGCACGTGCACTCAGAAAAATAAAAATGAGTGGTGTTTCCAGATTCTGCAGTTCTAGATTTGAGAGGTTGCAGTGTCAAATGTTTCTGATAGCATTAATCAGGAGATGAATATTGGTCAAGAGAAAGATGGCCAGGATATCGGAAATCTCCCCAGTGCTTCTTTAAATAATTTCATAGGGTTTTTTATACAGGTTTGAACATACTTGGTTGGTTAGGTGTCATCTAACAGGCTGGCAAATCTGACAGTACAACACTCTCTCAGAAATATCACAAGTGCAAAACACTGTGGATGCTGGAAATTTGAAATCATGAGAGAAAATGCTGCAAAGAACAGGTTAGGCAGCATTTATAAAGAGATGAACAGGGTTAACATTTCAGGTCTTTTTGCAGTTCTGATGAAAGTCTGAAATGTTAACTTTATTTCTCTTTCAATAGGTGTTGCCTGATCTGTTGAGTATTTCCAGCCTTTTAACTCTCTGTTCACTTACTTGTGACTCAGATACTAACATGCTACCAACTTAGCAGGCTGGCACTCAAGACTACCTGACCCTGTTCTCCACAGCTGACTACAGTTTTGGAAATTCTGAAGATGTAGTTAGTGGATATTTCTGATCACACTCTCCTAGCTGCTGTACGTGCTATATATGTGGTGGAGGCTGCCTCGCTAAATATTTTTAAGAAACGGGTTGATGGGTTTTTGATAAGAGAGGGGATTAAGGGTTATGGGGAGAGGGTGGGAAGGTGGAGCTGAGTCACGACAGATCAGCCATGATCTTATTGAATGGCGGGGCAGGCTCGAAGGGCCAGATGGCCTACTCCTGCTCCTATTAGCAGGATGTTCTTATGTTCTTATGTAAGTCAGCAATGAGGAAATTCAAGAAAACTGCAAAACCTCATGGTTCAGACAACGTAACCAACTCAGACTGTTTCGACTATCAATTAAATACCTCAATCATAACCAAGGAACAAATTTATACATTCACATTCCTGCTCCGGAACTTCATCTCTGTCAGCTGGGCATGTCATGAATTCTCTTCACCTCATGCCTCACTTGATCTTCTCTTCACAGAAAATTGAGGGGGTAAATTACTGATATGGTCTGGGCAGGTGAACCTTTGTCTCTTGAAGATACACTCAAAATTATTCTGATTATAATCATATCGTAACTCACTGACAATTATTTATGATTGTATGATCAGGAATAGTCAGCATGGATTTGTCAAGGGCAGGTCGTGCCTTACGAGCCTAGTTGAGTTCTTCGATAATGTGACTGAACACATTGACGAAGGAAGTGCCGTGGACGTAGTGTACATGGACTTCAGCAAGGCTTTTGATAAGGTCCCCCATGCAAGACTTCTTGAGAAGGTGAGAGGGCATGGGATCCAAGGGCCTTTGGCCTTGTGGATCCAGAACTGGCTTGCCTGCAGAAGGCAGAGAGTGGATGGGTCTTTTTCGGAATGGAGGTCAGTCACCAGTGGGGTGCCCCAGGGATCTGTTCTGGGACCCTTGTTGTTTGTCATTTTCATAAATGACCTGGATGAGGAAGTGGAGGGATGGGTTAGCAAGTTCGCTGATGACACGAAGGTCGGCGGTGTTGTGGATGGTCTGGAAGGATGTCAAAAGTTGCAGCAGGACATAGATAGGATGCAGGAATGGGCGGAGAAGTGGCAGATGGACTTCAACGCGGATAAATGTGTAGTAGTCCATTTTGGCAGAACTAACGGGATGAACGAGTACACTATTAAGGGCAGGGGTCTTAGTAGCGTTGAAGAGCAGAAGGATCTCGGGGTCCGGGTTCACAGGACTCTTAAATCGGCCTCGCAGGTGGAGGAGGTGGTCAAGAAGGCGTATGGTGTACTGGCCTTCATTAATCGAGGGATTGAGTTTAGGAGTCGGGAGGTAATGCTGCAACTTTACAGGACCCTCGTCAGGCCTCATTTGGAGTACTGTGCGCAGTTCTGGTCGCCTCACTATAGGAAAGACGTAGAAGCTATTGAAAGGGTGCAGAGGAGATTTACAAGGATGTTGCCTGGACTGGGAGGCATGCCTTATGAAGATAGGTTGAGGGAGCTGGGACTCTTTTCTCTGGAGAGGCGAAGGTTGAGAGGCGACCTGATAGAAGTTTATAAAATGTTGAGAGGAATAGATAGGGTGGACTCTCAGAGGCTATTTCCCCGGGTTGAAATGGTCGCTACGAGAGGACACAGATTTAAGGTGCGGGGAGGGAAGTACAGAGGTGATGTTAGGGGTAAGTTTTTCACTCAGCGGGTAGTGAGTGATTGGAATCGGCTGCCGTCGTCGGTGGTGGAGGCGAACTCGCTGGGGTCTTTTAAAAGACTTCTGGATGAGTATATGGGGTTTAATGGGATTGGGGGTTATAGATAGGTCTATAGATTGGTGGGGTCGATGCGATCGGCGCAACTCGAGGGCCGAAGGGCCTGTTTGTGCTGTAATGTTCTATGTTCTATTTTAACAATAAAGAAACAGGAAATATTTAAATGAGGCAGAAAGTTGCACTTTCAAGGATACCTTGTGATTGACTTCCAGATCCCCTTATCTTCCGAACTTTCATCATTGAGAAGATGTTCATTTACTTTACCAGGCTTTTTGTGCACCTGTGCATCAATAAAACTAAACTGTAATTGATGTAACTGAAGCATAAATAACACATATCTATGCAGAAGAAATCCAAATCTACAAATTGTTGTGAATCAAGAATCATAATTTTCTGACCACATTACTAATATGCTTACAATCCTTTCAAAAAAGAGGAAGAGTTTGGGCATACAATTAATCTTCCATAACTTTAAAGACATTGAGCTGTGGGTAACTAGATATCCAAGTCTTGCTATAAATCATAATTCTGTTTCTCTCTCCCATATTCAAGTCACATAAGTATAAATAGAATGAAACTAACAAAAAACAATAGAAATATTAAAAATATTGAAAGAAACAAACTTTCTTTAATACATATAACATTTTAAACCAAAGAAGTGAATAACTACAAACACCAATGAAAAAAAACCAAGGTGTTTGTCGTTAACTTCACTTGAATTTCCTTGGATATTAAAAAAATTAAAATAACTGTTTCCGTTATATTAAGCATGGTCTGCTCGAGTTGAAAAAGTGTAAGAATTTCAATTTCTCTTCTTCAACAACACAAAACCTAATTTTAATAATAATACTGTAGTTGTAAAGAAACAGACTTGACTCTCAGGCCATTCATGCCCCGTTACCACTACAAGCAAGGATGGAGAATTTGGCACTCAACCAAATCTTCGTTCACTGCAGTGGGACCAGAGAATCCCACAGGTATGAAGTCAGAGAATACCACCCTACTAGAATGAGGAAATCTGTCTGACGAGATCACTTGACAGAAAAGCAGGAACGATTCAATGGCCTCCTTCTGTGCAATAAATTACTCTGTGATTCTATTAGAACATAGAACATTACAGCACAAACAGGCCCTTCAGCCCTCGAGTTGCGCCGATCGCATCAACCCCACCAATCTATAGACCTATCTATAACCCCCAATCCCATTAAACCCCATATACTCATCCAGAAGTCTTTTAAAAGACCCTAGCGAGTTCGCCTCCACCACCGACGACGGCAGCCGATTCCATTCACTCACCACCCTCTGAGTGAAAAACTTACCCCTAACATCACCTCTGTACTTTCCTCCCCGCACCTTAAATCTGTGTCCTCTCGTAGCGACCATTTCAACCCGGGGAAATAGCCTCTGAGAGTCCACCCTATCTATTCCTCTCAACATTTTATAAACTTCTATCAGGTCGCCTCTCAACCTTCGCCTCTCCACGGAAAAGAGTCCCAGCTCCCTCAACCTATCTTCATAAGGCATGCCTCCCAGTCCAGGCAACATCCTTGTAAATCTCCTCTGCACCCTTTCAATAGCTTCTACGTCTTTCCTATAGTGAGGCGACCAGAACTGCGCACAGTACTCCAAATGAGGCCTGACGAGGGTCCTGTAAAGTTGCAGCATTACCTCCCGACTCCTAAACTCAATCCCTCGATTAATGAAGGCCAGTACACCATACGCCTTCTTGACCACCTCCTCCACCTGCGAGGCCGATTTAAGAGTCCTGTGAACCCGGACCCCGAGATCCTTCTGCTCTTCAACGCTACTAAGATTCCTGCCCTTAATAGTGTACTCGTTCATCCCGTTGGTTCTGCCGAAATGGACTACTACACATTTATCCGCGTTGAAGTCCATCTGCCACTTCTCCGCCCATTCCTGCATCCTATCTATGTCCTGCTGCAACTTTTGACATCCTTCCAGACCATCCACAACACCGCCGACCTTCGTGTCATCAGCGAACTTGCTAACCCATCCCTCCACTTCCTCATCCAGGTCATTTATGAAAATGACAAACAACAAGGGTCCCAGAACAGATCCCTGGGGCACCCCACTGGTGACTGACCTCCATTCCGAAAAAGACCCATCCACAACCACTCTCTGCCTTCTGCAGGCAAGCCAGTAATAATACCTTGTCAAGTTCCACTGGTACACTGGCTGCCTAAGTTGATGCATGCCCTGAAATCAAAATGGGTGAGCCTCCAACAGTGGTTAGAAATTTTCTTTTTCAGTGGTTTCATGAATCCCTCTGGGTAAAAAGGTTATTCCTCACATCCCACCTAAATCTTCTGGCTCTCACCTTGAATCTACACCCATTTATGACTGGTCCTTCAACTAAGGGAACCAGCTGTTCCTTATTCACTCTGTCCATGTCCCCCATAGTTTTGTGCACCTCAATCAGGTTGCTCCTCAGTCTTCTCTGCTCCAGCAAAAACAACCCAATCCTATCTAACCTCTCCTCATAACTTAAATGCTCCATCCCAGGCCATATCCTGTGAATCTTCTCCACATCCATTACAGTGTGTTCGAATGTAACCGGCGACAACTTTGATTGGATGTAATGTGACCAATGGGAACAAGATGTGAAGATCAGCTGACCCAGAAAAACATGGAACCAATTATAGAGTGATGTAATAGTCAGCTGACCAACTGATTCACTATAAATAAGGAACTATGTAGAATTGTGGGGAGCTTGGAGAAGTCCAGGGTGAGGCTCCAAGTTTGGAATAATTATGTTTCTTTATTAAAACCTTTCTTTGATTTTTTAAGTTGGAGTAAGTTTTGTTATATTTTCATCAGCTGCATTTTGAAGAGTTCCTTCTAAGGAAGCATTGGTGGCAGAGGAAAACCCATTGTAATTTGCTGTTTGTTTTTGAAGAAATGCTACAACATGACAAAAGGTGGAATTGGATTGTCCCTCTGTCTTTTCAGATGCTGAACCGTATCAGCAATGGAAGACAAAGGTGGAAATGTGGATCTTTGTCACCACAATACTGAAAAGAAAAGCAGAAGTATGGCATTAGCTTTCTTGCTTCCAAAAAGGAACAAGAAGCAAAGTATTTTCTGATTGGACAGCAGATGCTCTAAACAATGAAGAAGAGCTAAGCTTCTGCTACAATGCTTAGACAAGTTTTATCAGAAAGATGAGCTCTTGGAGATTGGGAAGGATGGATGATGTTTGACAGGATTAAGTGACAAGACACCAAATCCCAGGAGAATATATTATGGATTATGATAGAGGCTAATGAAATTTAATTTGGAGATTCCAGATGCAGTATTGACCTTTAAGTTGTTGGACTGTACATGTCTGCATATGGATACTCTTTCAGTAATGACTGGAATACAACTAAGGGGAACCCCAAGACCCTCTTTGATCAAATGGCAGCATCATTAAAAAAGTTTTTGGGAAACAATTCTTCCTGACATCTTGTTCAATACAGATAGGAATGTCATAGCGCCCAGAACAGAGGAGTCAATGGTGACTCAACCCTGTGCCATAGCAAATGGTACATGAAGGCCTTTAAACAGAGACAGTTATGTTAATAACAGACCTAGTGTTAAAAATTGTTATAACCAATTTGAGAATGGGGAAAGAAGCCACACATTCTGATAAAATATATTTAAATCAAAGGAACGCTAGAGGGATTGTGAATAGCTGTTTCCAATGCAATTTCCCCATATCACTACATTGTAAACTGTCTGGAAAAAGAAATTGTCTTTGAAATGACATGTGACACAGAATACATGGAAACCGACAGTGATGAGGATAAGGACCTGGACTGCATTGTTTTGGTGGCAGAGAAGTTGAGTCCCATAATGAGCATCCTGATGACAGGCTCTTTCAACTGTGTTGTTCTAGATAGTGGATGTATGTCTGCTATCTGTGGCCAAGATTGGCTAAATTGTTATTTGGAGTCCATTGATCACTAAGGCTGAATGAAAGTAAAAGAATATAGTAGTTCCATCTGCTTTAAGTTTGGAGATGACAACACTCTAACACCCTCAAAGGATGATTGTTCCTTGTATGATTGTGGGAATCAGTTTATTTGTAAGTACAGATGTAGTTTCCAGTGATATATCTTTGTTGTTAAGCAGGTCTGTGATGAAGAAAGCTCAGATGACCATCAATCTGAAACAGAACAAAGCTGTGGAACTGAAAGAGAAAACACTAGAAAATCACAGCAGATCTGGCAGCATCTCTAAGGAGAGAAGAGCTAATGTTTCAAGTCCAAATGACCCTTTGTCAAAGCCAAAAGACATAAAAAGAGATAATTATTTTGCAGAGGAAGAGAAAGAAAGATGAGTCATAGCCACTGAAACCAGGGGAAAAGACTGCCACAGAGAATAAAGGGTGTGAATGGCCAAATGGCAGAGAAG
Source organism: Prionace glauca (assembly GCA_037974335.1). Taxonomy (NCBI): domain Eukaryota; kingdom Metazoa; phylum Chordata; class Chondrichthyes; order Carcharhiniformes; family Carcharhinidae; genus Prionace; species Prionace glauca. Next base: position 31,581,448 of record CM075730.1, read on the forward strand.
CTGTAAGCTGTGGCAGGTTGGAGGGGGGGGGGGGTGTAGAAAAGGCAAGGGTAGGGCTGAAGAAAAATGAAGAAGGCCAAAGAAATGAAAGGTAGAGAACAGTAAAAATTAAATGAAATAGAATGGAAACAAAAGGGCCAAGGTGGAGTACAGCAAATCATCTGAAGTTGAATTTGGTGAGACTAGAAGGCTATAAAATGCCTAGCCAGAAATGAGATGCTGTTCCTCCAGTTTGCATTCAGCTTCACTGGAACTTGCAGCAAGCCAAGGACGGACATGTGGGCATGGAAGCAGGATCGTGTTAAAATGGCAAGCAACCAGAAGGTTAGGGTACTGACTGAAGGTGCTCAGCAATCATCCAGTCCACACTTGGTCTCCTCTATAATTGGAGAGACCACATTGGGAGCAACAAATACAATAGACTAAATTGAAAATGGTGCAAGTGAAATGCTGCTTAACCTGGAATTAACGTTTTGGACCTTGGACAGTAAGAATAGAGATAAAAGGACAGGTGTACAGCTTTTGCATGAGAAGGTGCCATGAGTGATGTTAGGTATAGTGGAGGAGTGGACTAGGTTATCCTTGAGGGAATGGTCTCTATGGAATGCTGATAGAGACAGTGAAAGGAAGATGCATTTGGTGGCATCATGCTCGGGTTGGTGAAAATGGTGGCGGATTATGCTTTGCATGCGGAGGCTGGTGGGGTAAAATGAGAACAAGGGGCACTCTATCCTTGTTCTGAATGGAGGGGAGGGAGTGAGGGTCATTGGGAGATGGACTGTGTGCTGTTGAGGGTCCTGTCGACTGTAGAAAGGAATCTACGATTGAGGAAAAAAGAGCACATATTAGAAGCACTATTTGGAAAGTGGCATCATCGGAACAAATGTGACGGAGGTGAAGGACGTGAGAGAAAAGGATGGAGTCCTTGGAGGATATAGAGTGTGACGAGCTGTAGTCCAGATAGCTGTGGGAGTCAGCGAGCATGTAATGGATATTGGTAGATTGTCTCCATTTCCGGCAATAGACTAAGATCAAGGAAGGGAAGTGTCTGAGATGGACCAAGTGAAGGCGATGGAGGGATGGAAACTGGAAGCAAACTTTGATGAATTGAAGTCTGGACGAGAGCATGACATGGCACCAAAATAGTCATCAATGTACTAGTAAAGGAGTTGTGGGGAACACCTGGGTAGGACTGGAATGAGGAATGTTCCACAGACCCCATAAAAAGACAAGTATAGCTAGGACCCATGCAGGCACCCATTGCTACTCTTTTTGATCTGGAGAAAGTGGGATGAATTAAAGGAGAAACTGTTGAGAGATCGAAGAAGTTCAGGCAAGCGGAGGAGTGGAGGTGGAAGGGAATTGTTCAGGCCTCTTTTCAAGAAAGAAGCAACAAACTCTCAAGCCGTCCTGGTACGGGATGGAGGTGTAGAGAGATTGTGCATCCACAGTGGTTAGGGCCTGTGAACTGGAAGCTGTCAATATGGTGCAGGGCATCAGAGGAATCCTGGATATAGGTGGGGAGGGAATGAACCAGTGAGGAAGGAGTCAAGGTAAGAGGAAATAAGTCAGAGGGGCAGGAGCAAGCTGACACAATGGGCCTCCCAGGACAGTCTTTTTTGTGAATTCTGGGAAGTAGGTAGAAGTGAGCTGTCTGGGGTTGGGAAACTGAGGTTGGAAGCTGTGAGGGGAAGGCATCTGGTGGAAATGAGGTCGGTGGAAGTGTTGGGAGATAATGGTTTGCTGTTCAGTGGTGTTGTCATGGTCCGGGGGGAGGTAGGAGGAAGTATCTGTATACTACAAGGGAAGGGAATGAAAGATGAGTCATAGCAATAGAAACCAGGGGAAAAGATTCCTAATAGCAGTCCACAGAGATAATGAAGGGTGTAAATGGCCAAACAGCAGAGAAGCTACACACCATCACCAAATACATCTTCCCTTCACTCCCTCTGTCAGCATTCTGCAGAGACCATTCCCCCGGGATAGCCAATACCTCTGTCACTCATGGCACCTTCCCATGCAATCACAGAAGCTGTAACACCTGTCCCTTTACCTCTTCTATGCTTATCATCCCAAGGTCCAAAACCATTCCAGGTTAAGCAGTGTTTCACTTGCACCTCTTTCAATTTGGTGTATTGCATTTGCTGCTCCCAATATGGTCTCCTCTATATTGGAGAGACTAACTGTAGACTGGGTGATCGCTTTGCTGAGCACCTTTGGTCTGTGTGCAATCAGGACCCTGATGTTCAGGTTGCTTGCCATTTTAACATGATTCTGCTTCCATGCCCACATGTCTGTCCTTGGCTTGCTGCAATGTTCCAGTGAAGCCCAACACAAACTGGAGGAACAGCATCTCATCTTCTGGCTAGGCACTTTACAGTCTTGCAGATTCAACATCGAGTTCAACAACTTCAGATTTGCTTTACCCCACCTTGGCCCCCTTTTGTTTTCATTCTATTTTATTTAATTTTTTATTGTTGTCTACCTTTTATTTCATGTCTTTACTCATTTTTTTCATTCTCCTTCATCTCCCTTCTCCCTTTCTACATTCTACCTCTGTCCCAACCCCCCAACATCTCCATCTGTTACAGCTTACTGCTTCTCTGCCGTTTGGCCATTCACACCCTTTATTCTCTCTGTGGACAGCTTTTAGCAGTCTTTTCCCCTGATTTCTATGACTATGACTCATCTTTCATTCTCTCCCCCAGCAGTATAAATATCTCCCACTTTCTATGCCTTTTAGCTTTGAGATAGGGTTGTCTGGACTTGAAACATCAGCTCTTATCCCTCCTTCCAGATGCTGCCAGACTTGCTGAGATTTTCTAGCGTTTTTTCTCTTGGTTTTAGATTCCAGCATCTGCAGTAATTTGCTTTTATCCTTTTATTTGGGGAAAACTTTGGATCCGCATTTTACAAGATCTGGCCATTATTGTCTTCCTTTAAATGAACCCAAATTATTATTAAGGATTCATGACACATAGTGTCGCTAACAGACAACAGCATGGTGGACAAAAAGATTATTCTGAACTCCATAAGCAGTTTGGTCATTCAGCACTACAGAGACTGAAAGCACTGCTGCAGGGTGCAGATGAGCTGGATAAATGATATTTGTTCTAGGAGATCATTATATCAGCCCAGTGTGAAATTTGCTTAAAATATAGAAGGACACCCTAGTGTCCAGTCATGAGTCTGCTGCTAGCATGAGGTTTCAATGATGTAGAGGTGATGGATCTAAAGATATGGGACAAGGACAAAGGCAACTAACTATTGCATTTTGTGGACATGGCCACCCGGTTTAGTGGTTTACAGCTAAGATAAAAAGACCATTATAAAATTATGACCAACAGGTACCATCTAAATTTTTGATGGACAATGGGGCAAATTTGCAAATGATATTTCAAGATGTGTGAAAATTTAAATATTGTAGTAATACTGCAGCAAAGAGCCTATTCGGCAACAACCTCTGAAAGGAATCACGCCGTTATAGCTGACACGTTGCACAAAATTTTGGCAGATCAACCGGGCTGTAAATTGTAGGTTTCATTAGCACAGGCATTGTAAACAAAAAATTTGTTTCAAATGGTAGAGACCTATAGTCCATATCAGTTGGTTTACAAGTGAACCCAAAGTTTCTGTCAGTATTCACAGATGCTCTCCCGATGCTAGAAGGGGCAAGTTTTAGCTCCATGTTTTCTGCACACTTAAATGCTTTGCATGCAGGGGAAAAGGCTTTCATTCACTTCATTCAAAGTGATTCACTTTGGAAGGAGTAACAGGAATACAGAGTACTGGGCAGATGGTGAGTTACTTGGTAGTGTGGTTGAGCAGAGAGATCTGTGTTTATGTGCATAGATCCCTGAAAGTTGGCACCCAGGTTGATAGGGTTGTTAAGGCTGCTAGCTTTTATTGGTCATGATGTGGGTATGCCGGCGTTGAACTGGCGTAAACACAGTAAAAAGTCTGACAACACCAGGTCCAACCGATTTATTTGATAATATTCTCACAAGCAAGCAAGCTTTCGAGGTTACCCTCTTCGTCAGGTGAATGGAGAGTTCTGGCCTCAGGCTCTGTCACTTCACTAATGCCTCTGATTTGCTCCCCTTGTAACCGTTAAAAGCCTTTCTTTCCTTGTCATTGTATACTGAATATCTCTCACCGTCCCTTATTCTCTCCTTGTTACTCCTTGCTATCACCCTAGAGATAACATGCTGGGCTTTTATCCTTCCCATTTCCTTTTTGAACCCCCCCCACCCGGCCAATCTTCTGTAGATTTCCCCATCAGTAGCTGTTCCCAGTCTATCTTGGCCAGATCATGCCTTTATTTTACTAAAATCTGCTCTTCCCCAATCCAAAACCTTTTTAACAATTGGTCTGTTTCGTTGTCCATAACAAGCTCAAATTGTATGATGTTTTGATCACTTTCATCAAAGTACTCCCCCTTCCCCCTCCCCCTCCCCTCACCCTCACCCTCAACTACCTGTTTGGCTTCACTTCACAGAATTAAATCCTTCCCTTGTTGGACCCACTACAAAGTTCTTCTGTATACATTTCAAGAATTCCACTCCATCCAAGCCCTTAATCTATCTATCCCAATTAATGTTAGGAAAGTTGAAATCCCCTACTATAATTACCATATTGTTATTTTTACATACCTCTGCAAATTGTGCACATATTTGCTTCTCAATTTCATAAGAACATAAGAACATAAGAAATAGGAGCAGGAGTAGGCCATCTGGCCCTTCGAGCCTGCCCCGCCATTCAATAAGATCATGGCTGATCTGTCGTGACTCAGCTCCACCTTCCCGCCCTCTCCCCATAACCCTTAATCCCTTCTCTTATCAAAAACCCATCAACCCGTTTCTTAAAAATATTTAGCGAGGCAGCCTCCACCACTTCAACGGGCAGAGAATTCCAGAGATTCACCACCCTTTGAGTGAAGAAGTTCCTCCTCAACTCTGTTCTAAACCGCCCCCCCTTTATCTTGAGGCTGTGCCCCCTAGTCCTACTGTCTTTTTTGAGCGGGAACAGTCTCTCCACCTCTATCCTATCCATCCCATTCATCATCTTATACGTCTCAATGAGATCCTGCCTCAATGAGATACGTCCTGCTTACTAACTGGGGATCTACAACAAACACCTTGCAATGAGGCTGTCCTTTTTCATTCCTAAGCTTAATTCAATGAATTAAGGAATGAAAAATATATCATCTTTTTACTGCAGTAATGTAGAAATCTGGAATTAAAAGTCTTAGGATGACCATGAAACCATTGATTGTTGTAAAAACCCGTCTGGTTTGCTAATGTTGTTTAGGGAAGGGGTTTTGTCATCCTTACTCTGGTTTACATTTGACTCCAGATCCACAATCAATGTGGCTGACTCTTAAATGCCCTCTGAAATTTCCCAGCAAGTCAGTTAGTTCAAGAGCCATTAGGGATGGGCAATAAATGCTGGCACTGCTTGTGACATCCATGAATGCATTAAAAAAAACAAGTCTAATATTGATTATTCTTTCACAAATAAAGCTCCAGCCCACTTTTGAGGAATTACTTTTGGACAGATTCACAATTGTGTTTACATACCTGAACTTTGAGGATTTTGCTTTTGAAGCTGTTCACTTCAACAAAAAGATCATCTGCATCATCAGTGGAATCTGCACCTTCATGTCTGCAAAGGAAACATGAAGTCTTTGATAAATAATATTTGGAACAAAATCTGAAATAAATGCAAAATACTGCACAAACTACAAATCTGAATTAAAAACAAAGTGCTGAAAATAGTCAGCATGTCTGCCAGTATCTGTGGAGAGGGAAACAGTTTTAATGTTTTGAGTTTAATATGACTTCTTCAGAACCTAAAGGAAGGTAGAAAGGGGTTAAATGCTGTTGAAAGGCAGGTCAACTCTGATCACACCATGGCCCTGCATAAATTAATCTGGGAGTGACTATTTCCCAAGTGCTTATTTAGTTGAAAAATGTACAAAATGTGGACACTTCTGCAAAGAGAGACCTGTGTGAGTGTATGAGGTTTCTAGCATGCATATGCAAGCCATACTGAAAATGCAACTGAAAATCTTAAACCGGTTCTCCATGTAATTCTTAGTACAATCAGGGTTATTTAGCAGGTGTTGTCCAACTGTGAAATCACATCATAAATTGGACACAACATTTTGAGTTTTGCAAGCAGTGTTTTACCTGTTACTGACAGTCACAAAGAGTTTATGGTTAGGCCTTAGCTGTAATATTTTAGAATTATAGACAAATTACAGAATCCATACAGAGTAGAAGGACTATATTAGTATTTCATCCCATTGAGCCTATATCTACAACAATCCCACCCAGGCCCTATTCTCATAACCCCATGTATTTACCCTGCTAATCTCCCTGACATTAAGGAGTAATTTAGAATGGCCAATCAACCTAACCCGCATATCTTTGGACTGTGGGAGAAAACTGGAACACTCAGAGAAAATCCATGCAGACACATGAGAATGTGTGAACTCCATATAGACAGTCACTCAAAGCCGTTATTGAAACTAGGTCCCTGGCGCAGTGAGGCAGCAGTGCTAACAAGTGCGCCATGTGCTGCACAACAATTGTGGACAATTCTGAATGCCAAGCTATAGGAGGCATGTCAAGGCTTGGATAGATTTAGTAGAATGGCTCCAGGGGTACAGATGTGGAGAAAAGCTGAGAATGCATTCACAGCAGAAAAGATAAAGCAGAAATAAAGTTCAAAATCATGAAGAGCTTTGCTAGAGAAATTACGACAAAACAGAAAACTAGAGACAAATACATAATGCTATTGGTAAAATAATTAAAGATGATGTGAGGAAACTGCTTTTACACAGAGCAATAATGATTTGGAATGTATTGCCTGGGAAGTTGGTCAAAGCATATTGAATAATGACTTTCAAAAGGGAATTGAATAACTATTTCACAGCACAATAGGGAAACAGGAGGAGTGTGGAACAAATTAGGTAGTATACCAGCTTGAAATAAATCAAGTAATATCACGTTCTACTTACGTAAATATCTGGTAGATATCGCTAGACCTTCCTTTTCGCAAGCGAAGCAACCAAGCTCCTGGATTTGCTTTTAGCTGGAAATAACCCTTCAAAAGTGAAAATCGATTAACAAAATTTCTCAACTTATCAGAAAAACAGAATCTGTTTCTTCATATGGACTGCAAAATCAGTGTTTTTACCATGTTCTTCAATACTTTGTAATATATTTGATGACTTACATCTGTCTGATTTACAAAGCCAGGATTAAAAAATGAAAAAATACACATGTTTTAATAAGTGGATACTCACAGGAGAATCTCCTTCATCATAGCACAAAACAAATTGGGGACATTATTTTATAACAGTCTACAACTATGCCATTATCTTGAAATATGATGTTTTTTCACCTTTGTAAGTTCAGTAGTCTAGTTAAAAGGTCAATAAGAAGCTGACCCAGATAACTGAGTGGCAGTTAACTAAACAACTGAAGCCATTAAATATCTCCACATCCCCAATGAAGTCATTAACGTGGTGAAAGAAGAAGTAGTTCCAAAGAGCAGTATCCAGCAACAGAAGCGCCAGCAGAAAAGGTGAGGAGCTGATGATGGTGCTGGCAGGGGTTTGGTCGGTGGCCGTGCAGTAGCCAGAGCTAATCAAGGACACAAAATGAAGCTGGGAAAGTTATTGGGAGTAAAGAAACTGTAAAAGCAATCGTGTCTGTGTATGTGTCAGATTCCAACAGTCTTTCATTTGTATAAATGAGTCACATTCATCTTGGGTTTAGTTAGGGGTTTTGTAAATAAAGAAATATTACACTTATAAAGTCATAGATGTTGACAGCATGAAAACAGGCCTGCAGCCCAATTTGTCCATGTCACCCAGTTTTTACCATTAGGCTAGTTCCAATTTTAACACTTTGCCCATATCCCTCGAAACCAATCTTATCCATGTAACTGTCTCCGTGCTTTATAAAAGACAAAATTGTATCCAACTTGATAACTACTTCCTGGCAGCTCATTCCAGACACTCACTGTGAAACAATTACCCCTCTGGACCCTTTTGTATCACTCCCCTCTCACCTTAAACCAATGCCCTCTAATTTTAGACTCCCTTAGCTTTGGGAAAAGATGTTGACTAGCTACCTTATCATAATTTTATAGGTCTCTATAAGATCACTCCTAAGCCAGGGAAAAAAACGTTCCTGTCCTTATAACTCAAAACATCAAATTCTGGTAGCAACCTAGTAAATTCTTTTTAGATTCTTTCTAATTTAATATTCATTTCTATAATAGGGTGACCAGAACTGTACATGGCATGCCAAGTGTGGCCTTACCAAGTCTGATATAACAAAACATCCCAATTCCTGTATTCAATGTTCTGACCAATGAAACCAAGCATGCCAAGTGCCTTCTTCACCATTCTGTCCCTGAATAAGTTGTGCTCTGATCTGATCTACCAAAATCATCTCACATTCAACTCCAATGAACGTAATCCTAACTGATGCAGTCTCTCCTCATATGACAGAACTGCCATCCCAGGAATTAGCCTGGTAAACCTTTGCTGGATTTCTCAGATCAGGAGACTAAAATTGCAGACTGTACGTCTGGTGTAGCTTCACCAATGCCCTGTATAATTGCAGTAAACCCAGTAAGAAGTCTCACAACACCAGGTTAAAGTCCAACAGATTTATTTGGTAGCAAAAGCCACTAGCTTTCGGAGTGCTGCTCCTTCATCAGGTGAGTGAGAGTTCTGTTCACAAACAAGGCACATAAAGACACAAACTCAATATACAAAATTGGAATGTGAGTCTTAAAGATCACAGATCTGAAAGACACAGACAATGTGAGTGGAGAGAGCATTAAGCACAAGTTAAAGAGATGTGTATTGTCTCCAGAAAGGGCAGTTAGTGAGATTTTACAAGCCCAGGCAAGTCATGGGGGTTACAGATAGTGCGACATGAACCCAAGATCCCTGTTGAGACCATGCTCATGTATGTGGAACTTGGCTATCAGTCTCTGCTCAGCGACTCTGTGTTGTGAAGGCCGCCTTGGAGCATGCTTACCCGAAGATCAGAGGCCGAATGCCCATGACAGCTGAAGTGTTCCCCAACACTTTTGCCTGGTGGTTGTCGAGTGGTGTTCATTCATCCGTTATCGTAGTGTCTCCATGGTCTCCCTAATGCACCATGCCTCAGGACATCCTTTCCTGCAGTGTATCAGGTGGACAACACTGGCTGAGTTGCAAGAGTACGTACCGTGTACCTGATGGATGGTGTTCTCACGTGAGGTGATGGCATCCGTGTTGATTATCCGGTATGTCTTGCAGAGATTGCTGTGGCAGGGTTGTGTGGTGTCGTGATCACTGTTCTCGTGAAGGCTGGGTAGTTTGCTGCGGATAATGGTCTGTTTGAGCTTATGCAGTTGTTTGAAGGCAAGAAGTGGGAGTGTGGGGATGGCCTTGGCGAGATGTTCGTCTTCATCAATGACCTGTTGAACGCTCCGGAGAAGATCTTGTAGTTTCTCTGCTTCAGGCAAGTACTGGACGATGATGGGTACTCTGTCCGCTGTATCCCGTGTTTGTCTTCTGAGAAGGTCGGTGCAGTTTTTCGCTGTGACGTGTCAGAACTATTGATCGATGAGTCAAGCGCCATATATGAGAGCATTTTCAGCGTCGGGAGGTGTATGTTGCAATTTTCCTCATCTGAGCAGATCCTGTGTATACAGAGGGCTTGTCCATAGGGGATGGCTTCTTTAACGTGTTTAGGGTGGAAGCTGGAGAAGTGGAGCATCGTGAGGTTATCCGTGGGCTTGCGGTACAGTGAAGTGCTGAGGAGGCTGTCCTTAATGGAGATGCATGTGTCCAATAACGCAACCAATTCCGGAGAGTAATCCATACTCTGATGGTGGGATGGAACTAGTTGATGCAATCATATAATTGTTTCAGTGATTGTTCACCATGAGTCTAAAGGAAGAAAGTGTCATCAATGTATCTAGTGCCTAGCATTGGTTGAAGGTCTTGTTCGAACCTGTGCATGAAGATGTTGGCATATTGGGGTGTGAATTTGGTCCCCATGGCTGTTCTGTGTGTCTGGCTGAAGAACTGATTGTTGAAGATGAAGACATTGTGGTCCAGGATGAAGCGGATGAGTTGTAAAATTGCATCTGGAAACTTGCGTTGAGTACTGAGGCAGTTGCAGCAATGCCATCGTCATGAGGGATGTTGGTGTAGAGTGCTGAGACATCCATTGTGACGAGGAGTGCTCCTGGTTCAACTGTTCCACATGTGCTGAGTTTCTGTAAGATGTCCATAGTGTCGCGACAAAAGCTGGGGGTTCTTTGTACAATGGGTTTTAGGATGCCCTCGACGTAGCTGGAGAGGTTCTTGCACAGGGTCCCATTTCCTGATACGATGGGACAGCCGGGTGTGTTTGCCTTGTGTATCTTCGAGAGGCAGTGGAGATCTCCAGCACTGGGAGTATGTGGGAGGAGAGCATGGAGGGTTCTCTGAAGGTCCGGATCAAAGGTCTTGATCAGTCTGTTGAGTTGACAGGTGTTTTCTTTGGTTGGATCTGTGGGTAACTGTCCGTAGTGTTCCTCATTGTTCAGTTGTTGGTAAACTTCTTTGCAGTAATCTGTTCAGTAATGATGGCTCCTCCTTTTGTCTGCTGGTTCGATGACCATATTGCAATTGGTCTTGAGAGCGCAGATGGCATTGCATTGTCCTTGGGTGATGTTCAGGGCAGTCTTGTGAGTGCGGCTGATGAATCTGATGTTGATGCACCTCCTGACAGCTTGGGCATACATGTCAAGTCGAGGGCAGCAGCCTTCTGGAGGAGTCCAATTGGACTCTTTCCTCTTCGGTTGCTGCACTGCGGATCTCTCTGTTGGCTGTTCCAGTTCACTGGCTGTCTCATTGTGTTCGCTACTGGTCTCTTCAGGTTTGTGGAAGAGCACCTGCAGCTTCATTCGCCTGATGAATTCCTCTGTGTCCGCTGCGAGACTGATGGGATCCATTTTGGTGGTGGGGCAGAAATTGAGCCCTCGGCTGAGAACGTCGATTTCATCTGATTGAAGTGTGTAGTCCGACATATTAACAATGTACTTCCTGCAGTGGTACTGTTTTCTACTGTGGTACTGGAGGAAGCGCGGTTGCTGCTGGTGCTGATGCCGAGTTTCTCAAGTTTCCTGTTCTCGATGTGTATGTAGACGGCATAGTTCCTTTGTCTCGTCTGCTTGGCAGAGTTTCACAGCTGGTCTGTGTCCTGAGCACAAGTTGAGAATATGGATTCTATCTTGGTTTCCAGATTGTAGCGTTTGCTGTAGAGCGGGTGTATGAGGTGGTTGGGGAGTGAGAGAGAGGTGCGACGGCAAAGTCTCTCAGCATAGTCTGTGTTATATGTTGACTTGAGTGGGTTCGTGATCTGTAGTCCTATTGTATGCCTGTACGCTCTCGAATGCCTGTTGTCCTATCTGTAGTCGAATTGGACTCCTCCAGAAGACCACTGCCCTCGATTTGACATGAATGCCCAAGCTGCCAGGATGTGCGTCAACACCAGATTCATCAGCCGCACTCACAAGTCAGCCCCGAACATCACCCAAGCACAATGCATCAATTACAGTAAAACATCCCTATCCCTGTACTCAAATCCACTCGCTATGAAGGCCAACCGACCACATTCTTACCTTTCAGATAACAATCCAAAGCCACGTTGAATGCCACAACTGAACCTGCCTCCACCACACTCACAGGCAGTGCACTCCTGATCCTTACCACTCACTCTGAAAAAATGTTTCCATCACTATTGCTTATTTCACCAATTATCTTTAATCTTTATCCTCTTGTTCTCAATCTTTCCACCAATGGGACAGTTCCTCTCTATACACCTCATGATTTTGAACACCTGTATGAAATCTCCTCAACTTTCTCTTCTCTAACAAAAACAGTTTCAACTTCTCCAATTAATCTATGTACGTGAAATTCCTTATGGCTGGACTCAGGAATCTTTTCTACTCCCTTTCTGGTGGCCAGAAATGGGAGAAATTCATCAGTTGAGGAGAACAAGTGTTTTATATAAGTTTTATATAACTGCCTTCATAAGAACATAAGAAATAGGAGCAGGAGGAGGCCATCTAGCCCTTCGAGCCTGCCCCGCCATTCAATAAGATCATGGCTGATCTGTCGCTGCTCAGTTCCACTTTCCCGCTTTCTCCCCATAACCCTTAATCCCCTCTCTTATCAAAAACCCATCAACCCACGTCTTAAAAATATTTAGTGAGGCAGCCTCCACCACTTCAACGGGCAGAGAATTCCAGAGATTCATCACCCTTTGAGTGAAGAAGTTCCTCCTCAACTCCATTCTAAACCGCCTCCCCTTTATCTTGAGGCTGTGCCCCCTAGTCCTACTGTCTTTTTTGAGCGGGAAGAGTCTCTCCACCCATATCCTATCCATCCCATTCATCGTTTTATACGTATCTATGAGATCTCCCCTCATTCTTCTAAACTCTAACAAGTACAAGCCCAGTTTATTCAGCCTCTCCTCATAGTTCAACCTCCTCAACTCCGGTATCAGCCGAGTAAACCTCCTCTGCACTCCCTCCAAGGCCAAAATATCTTTGCGCAGGTGCAGCGCCCAAAACTGCACACAGTACTCCAGCTGCGGCCTCACCAATGCCCTATACAGCTGCAGCAAGACCTCCCTACTTTTATATTCAATCCCCCTCGCTATGAAGGCCAGCATCCCATTTGGATTCCTGACCACCTGCTGCACCTGCAAGCTGGGTTTTTGCGACTCATGCACAAGGACCCCGAGGTCCCTCTGCACCGTCGCCTGCTGCAGTTTTTCGCCCCGTAAGTAATAGTCCTTCCTACCATTATTCCTACCAAAGTGGACCACCTCACACTTGCCAACATTAAATTCCTTTTGTACTCTGATTCTATTGATAAAACCTAAGGTATTGTATGCTTTGTTGACTGTGCCCTCAACCTGTCCTGGCACTTCAATAAATTATGTACGTATACACCCCTTTCAGAATTCATAGAGTCATACAGTGCAGACGAAGCCCTTCAGCCCACAAAGTCTGCGCTGACACATGAAAACACCAGACCTCTCACCTAATCCCATTTACCAGCACTTAATCCATAGCCTTGAAAGTTATGGCATGCCAAGTACTCGTCCAGGTATTTTTTAAAGGATACGAGCTACTTGCCTCTATCACCTTCCCAGGCAGCACATTTCAGACCATCAGTACCCTCTGGGTAAATACATTTTTCCTCATTTTCCCCCAAACCATCTGCTGCTCACCTGGAACCTATGTTCCCTGTTACTGACCCTTCAACTAAGGGGAACAGCAGCTCCCTATCCACCATGTCTGTGCCCCTCATATCCTTGTATGCCTTGATCTGGTTACCCCCTCAGTCTTTTCTGATCCAATGAAAAAATCCAAGCCAATCCAACCTCTCTTCATAACTTAAATGTTCCATCCCAGGCAGCATCCTGATGAATCTCCTCTGCACCTCCTCCAGTGCAAACACACCCTTCCTATAATATGGTAACCAGAATGACACAAGATACTCTACTATGGGCTCACCAAAATTCTACACCAATCCAACATGAGTTCCCTGCTTTTGTAATCTATGCCTCAATTGACAAAGGCAAGTGCCCCTTATGCGTTTCATCTTACTAACATTTTGTTCTGTTTTTAGAGATCTATAGACAAACATGCCAAGGTCCCTTTGTTCCACAGAACTTCCTAGTGTCATGCTGTTCATTGAATTGTTCCATGTCAAATTACTCCTTCCAAAGTGTATCACCTCACACGGTTCAGTGTTAAATTCCCTCTGCCACTAATCTGTCCATTTCACCTTCCCATTTATATCTTCTTGTAGTGCAAGGCACTCAAGCTTTGTGTCATTTGCAAACTTACTAATCCTACCCCCCCCACGTAACCTTGTATCCTTCGTCTCTCCATGTTCTTCCTACCAAAATGCATAATTTTACGTTCTACTTTTACCAGACACAGAGAACTTTGTGAAGATGCTGCAACAGCGTATAGGCAGAATTTTTCAAGCAAAAACTAAGAGCAAAACTTCCACAAAAAAATTCTAAGTGTTGAATGGATGAGAAAACAGTAGGTTTTCTTGCCAGTTTCTTTCAGTGAGGTAAGTAATGGGAATTTACAGCATTCTATGCAACACAGGAGCCATACCATCATTTTTGCCAGTGAAGGATGGTGATGTGGAGTTGTAGTTCACATGAGAAATGGACTGCTGATATCTAGGAGTGCCATTGTGCAGGTGCCCCCATTTTCAGTATACTGTTTACACAGTAATTCCATTTCCCACCACTGACATTCCCACCATCTCACCCCGATCACTGCTCCAGCCGATTGCTCCCCCATCTTTGATGGCCATCCCATCCGGGAGTTAGTATTAAATTTATATTTATATTATGTTATGAATATTGAAATCAGTTTTGTGCCCAAGCCAATTTCGCCAGCAAACTAGGTCTGGTAAGATCACAAGAGGTGAAAAACTGGGCATGAATCTGATTTTTCGCTTCTCACCTGATCTTACCAGCTTGTCACACTGATTGGCTGCTAAGATTGTTCCCCATGAATTTGTTTGGGAAAATTCCACCAGTAGTGTTCCACCCATCCTTCCACTGGTTTATTGCAGTTGCCGATGATGTCCCCAACTTTGTTTTCAAGTATCATCAGGATGCTAAATTTATGATTAGTCGAAACTTAATTCTGGCATTTTCATGTTGCTTTGAAAATCAAATACCACAGTTGAACATAGTTGGTGGATATTGTAGGAATAAATTACTAGAGAAAAACTTGTAAATTCTCCAACTTACCAGGTTAGCCATCACAACCGTGTCCACCATAACAGGATTATGTTTCATACCCAGGGTGAACTGTAATCCTCTAGGTGGTTGGCCAGTGGTGACATCAAAACAGTGCCCTTCAAGTGTTATGTACTCTAGTTCGTATTCTGCTGAAACAATTCCTTCAACCTAGCAGAATAGTCAAAACAAATAACATTAAATATAGACAGGAGAAATTCAGTTTGGGTGATGGATAATTAGATTTGTGTGCCCACTATGTGCACCTGCTGATCATCAGTTCCATTGTAATGCATAGAATATCAGGTGATACATAAAAAAGGCAGCTGAACTAACAGCATTAATTTTGTGCCACATTCCCAGATGGCTTTCTACTCCAGGATGGTAAACTTCTATTAAATTCACCTCCACAAGATGGTACACTTTAAAAAGGCTGCATTCACCAAGATAGGCATTAGTTCTGTTATCCTAAGTACACTATTTGTGATTTTTTGAAACATTGCAATCACTAAACTTCTAACACAAAGTCTCATTATAATGCTTCCAAATATTTCTGAATACAAGAACTTTAAGACTTTGGGATGTATGTATCTAATTCATGGAAGAAATGGCTTCAACCCTCCCAATATTTAGCCAAGGAGGTAAGATTTCTGCAAAACTCAATGTCTGGCAGCATTCAGCTGCAGAGATGCAGTCAGAGAAGATAAGACAGATGGAGCTTAGCTTCGTTCCTCTTTTGAAAGCAGACAATGTGTGCCAATGATGGTACCAAGGATCAGCAGATAAAAGACCAGCTTTTGTCTTCCAAATATTTAATTAGACAGAGAGTCATAGAGGTTTGCAGCATGGAAACAGGCTCTTAGGCGCAACTTGTCCATGCCACCCAGTTTTTACCAGTTGGTCCCCGTTGCCCATGTTTGGTCCATAAATTCTGCAGCAATCTGACCATGTAACTGACTAAAAGCAAATTACTGTGGATGCTGGAATCTGAAACCAAAAGAGAAAATGCTGGAAAATCTCAGCAGTCTGGCAGCATCTGTAAGGACAGAAAAGAGTTAATGTTTTGAGTCCAGATGACCTTTGTCAAAGTTAACTAAACATACAGTAAATGGCAGAACTCTTAGGAGTATTGATAGGCAAAGGGATCTGGGTGTACAAGGTACACAGGTCACGGAAAGTGGCAATGCAGGTGGAGAACGTAGCACACTTGCCTTCATCGGCCAAGGTACTGAGTTAAAAATTGGCAAGTAATGTTGATGCTTTATAGAACCTTAGTGAGGCTGCACTTGGAAGAAAGTGTTCAATTCTGGTCACCACACTACCAGAAGGATGTGGAGGCTTTGGAGAGGGTACAGAAAAGATTTACTAGGATGTTGCCTGGTATGGAGGCCATTAGCTATGAGGAGAGATAGGAGAAACTTGATTTGTTCTCACTGGAGCGACGGAGGTTGAGGGGAGACCTAATAGAAGTTTACAAGATTATGAGAGGCATGGACAGAGTGGATAGTCAGAAGCTTTTTCCCAGGGTGGAAGAGTCAGTTACGAGGGAGCATAGGCTTAAGGTGTATGGGGCAAGTTTTAAAAGAGATGTACAAGGCAGATTTTTCACTGAGAGAATGGCGGCTGACTGGAGCTCGTTGCTGGGGGAGGTAGTGGAAACAGATATGGTAGTGATTTTTAAGCGGCATCTTAACAAGTACATGAATGAGATGGGAATAAGAACATAAGAAATAGGAGCAGGAGTAGGCCATCTAGCCCTTCGAGCCTGCCCCGCCATTCAATAAGATCATGGCTGATCTGTGGTGGCTCAGTTCCACATTCCCGCCCTCTCCCTATAACCCTTCAGATATCTCTTAAGAAAATGCACCATCTAACGAGACAAAAAAAATCAACAGAGGAACTCCAAAAGATCCTAAAAGCCATAAACCTGGTTGTATTTTTGAGAGTGACTGAATTCCATTATTATATATATTTTGGTTAATGAATAACATTCCATTAGAATCTTATTTTGTTTGGTATGTTACTTGTTTAATTAAAGTTCCCTGTCTGTAAAATAAATAAATTGGTGAGTGTTATTTTAAAGTGAGGGTCGGGTGTTTCTGTTAATTAACTACTGAACATTATTGAAGAACAGTTCACGCATTTTTAACAGGTTACGATGCAATATATTCCTCTTTGGGGGATTCAGTGTTATTTCTTAAAAGGTTGTAACAATCATTAACCAAGATCAATTTTTTAACAACAATTATTTTTAAGTACACAAAACAGTAATTACAACTGGCAAATTATTTGTTAAAGCAAATTGCCCTATTGCGCAAAATATATTGCAGCACAATCTAAGAACTTTATTTCTGTCCCTGAAAAGATACTTACTTCTTCCAAGTGAATATTATCCAAGTCAATTGGGCTGTGTAGTGACTGTACCAACCAACTTTCAGGTGTAATCATGTTAAGAGTAAACAACGATGTTTCTGGTATTTCAAGAAATTTGGCCATGGGTCCTGCTGATAAGTTGTTGTTAGCTGTGAAGACCAGTTCAGGCTCCAGCACAAAACGATAAACGCTGTGAAAAGAATATAACAGACTGAATGTAATGCACATTGTTTAAAAGCTATCCATACAGCTTATCAATTCAACTGGTATGAAATATCATTATAATGATTGTGTTGTAATGGAGTCATAAGAACATAAGAACATAAGAAATAGGAGCAGGAGTAGGCCATCTGGCCCTTCGAGCCTGCCCCGCCATTCAATAAGATCATGGCTGATCTGTCGTGACACAGCTCCACCTTCCCGCCCTCTCCCCATAACCCTTAATCCCTTCTCTTATCAAAAACCCATCAACCCGTTTCTTAAAAATATTTAGCGAGGCAGCCTCCACCACTTCAACGGGCAGAGAATTCCAGAGATTCACCACCCTTTGAGTGAAGAAATTCCTCCTCAACTCTGTTCTAAACCGCCCCCCCTTTATCTTGAGGCTGTGCCCCCTAGTCCTACTGTCTTTTTTGAGCAGGAACAGTCTCTCCACCTCTATCCTATCCATCCCATTCATCATCTTATACGTCTCAATGAGATCTCCCCACATTCTTCTAAACTCTAACGAGTACAAGCCTAGTTTATTCAGCCTCTCCTCATAGCTCAATCCCCTCAACTCCGGTATCAGCCGAGTAAACCTCCTCTGCACTCCCTCCAGGGCCAAAATATCCTTGCGCAGGTGCGGCGCCCAAAACTGCACACAGTACTCCAGCTGCGGCCTCACCAATGCCCTATACAGCTGCAGCAAGACCTCCCTACTTTTATATTCAATCCCCTTCGCTATGAAGGCCAGCATCCCATTCGCCTTCCTGACCACCTGCTGCACCTGCAAGCTGGGTTTTTGCGACTCATGCACAAGGACCCCGAGGTCCCTCTGCACCGTCGCCTGCTGCAGTTTTTCGCCCCGTAAGTAATAGTCCTTCCTACCATTCCTCCTACCAAAGTGGACCACCTCACACTTGCCAACATTAAATTCCATTTGCCATTTCCTGGCCCATTCGCCCAGCCTATCTAGATCCTTCTGCAGACTCTCCACACCCTCCGCACAATTTGCCTTTCCCCCAATCTTGGTGTCATCAGCAAATTTCGACACCCTGCACTCGGTTCCCTCCTCCAGATCATCTATATAAATGGTAAATAGCTGAGGCCCCAGCACCGACCCCTGGGGCACCCCACTAGTCACCAACCGCCAATCCGAATAGCATCCATTGACCCCCACTCTCTGCCTCCTATTTGACAACCAATCCTCTATCCACGCTAACACCCTACCCCCAACTCCATGTCTCCTGACCTTCTGCAATAACCTCTTGTGAGGTATCTTGTCAAACGCCTTCTGAAAATCCAGAAAGACCACATCCACCGGCTCTCCTCCATCCACTGCCCTAGACACATCCTCATAGAACTCCAGTAAATTTGTCAGACACGACTTCCCTTTAATGAAACCGTGTTGCGTCCGCCCTATCAAGCAATTCCCCTCAAGATGCCTCGCTATTTCCTCCTTAATGACGGTTTCTAACATTTTACCTACCACAGACGTTAAACTAACCGGCCTATAATTCCCTGCCTTTTGCCTGGCACCCTTCTTAAACAACGGCGTAACATTAGCCGTTTTCCAATCTTCCGGCACTTCCCCGGAATCCAGCGACGTCTGGAAAATAACCACCAAGGCATCCACTATCACCTCCGCCATTTCTTTCAGAACCCTCGGATGCATTCCATCCGGTCCTGGGGACTTGTCCACAATCAGCCCCTCCAGTCTGTCGAGCACCACCTCTCTAGTAACAGTAATGTCATTAAGACCCTCCATTCCTACCACCTTTCCATCGCTAACACCCGGCAAATTATTCACGTCCTCCTCCGTGAAGACAGAAACAAAGAAGTTATTCAAGACCTTAGCCATATCCCTATCCCCTACCACTAGCTCCCCTTTCTCATCCTCTAAAGGACCAACGTTTACCCTAGCCAGCCTCTTCCTTTTTATATATTTATAAAAACTCTTGCTATCCTTTTTTATATTAAGTGCTAGCCCAGCCTCATAGCTTCTCCTACCCTCCTTTATCAATTTCTTTGTCAATCTTTGTTGACATTTAAACCTTTCCCAATCCTCTTCTCGCCCACTGCTCTTAGCTACTCTAAACTCCTCCGCTTTTAATTTAACACTTTCCTTCACCTCCTTCGTTATCCACGGCTTATTACCTCTCCTCCTACTGTCCTTTTTAACCATCGGAATAAATTTCTGCTGAGCACCAAGAAAGATCTCCTTAAAGATCCTCCACTGCTCCTCAGCAGACCTACCTTCCAACGCGTTCCCCCAGGCCACATTCGCCAATTCTTCTCTCATCCTACCATACTCCCCTCTATTCAAACAAAGGACGCGTGTCTGGGAACCCACTTTCTCCTCCTCCATCTGCACCAGAAACTCCACCATACAATGATCACTCTCTCCAAGAGGATCCTTCACCGCAAGGTCCCTAATTCTACCCACCTCATTACATAGCACCAGATCCAAGATAGCTCGCTCCCTCGTCGGCTCCAACACACACTGTTCAAGGAAATTATCCTGGCAGCATTCCAAGAACTCCTCCTCGAGCCCACCTCGTCCAACATGGGTCGACCAATCAATATGCAGATTGAAATCTCCCATAACTACTGCCGTCCCATTCCTGCACGCAGCACTTATTTGCGCGTTAACAGCCCGCCCCACCTCCAGATCATTATTCGGGGGCCTATAGACGACACCCACCAGCGTCTTCCTCCCTTTTCTGTTCCTAATCTCCACCCACAACGATTCCACTTTCTGCTCCTTGGCTCCGATATCATCCCTTGCTACCACCTTGATACTATCCTTAATCAGCAGAGCTACGCCACCCCCTCTTTCCTCCTGCCTATCCTTCCTAAACACTTGATAACCCTGTACATTCATCTCCCAGTCCCTGTCACCTTGCAGCCACGTCTCTGTAATGGCCACCAGATCGTATCCATTTGTGTCGATCTGCGCCATCAGCTCATCCACTTTATTCCGAATGCTTCGTGCATTCAGATAAAGCGCTTTCATCCCAGCCTTCACCTGGACCCTACTTGCCGTAACGCCACCAATTGGGACATCCTTGGCTTCTTCCCTTACCTGTACCCTATCCTTAACTTTAGACCTCATAGCGTCACCTACCCTCGCACCCTCCCCCCCCCTAATTAGTTTAAAGCCTTGTCTACAGTCCTCTTTACTCGATTCGCCAGCACTCTGGTCCCAGCATGATTCAGACCAACCCCATCCTGCCCGAACAGGTCCCACCTACCCCAATACTGGTGCCAATGCCCCATAAATTCGAACCCATTCCTCCCACACCAATCCCTGAGCCACCCATTTACTTCCTTTATCCTATCAACTCTACGCCCGTCTGCCCTCGGTTCAGGCAGTAGCCCAGAGATAACCACCTTGTCGGTTCTACTTTTTAATTCCATTCCCAGCTTCTCATACTCCCTTCCCAGATCCTCAGTCCGCATTTTGCCTACGTCGCCGGCATCCACATGTACTACAACGACTGGGTTCTCACCCTCCCACTCCAGATTCCTCTGCAGCCCAGCTGCGACATCCTGTACCCGAGCACCAGGCAGACAACACACCCTTCTGTGCACTTTGTCATTGTGACAAAGGACAGTGTCAATACCCTTCACCCCACTATCCCCAATCACTACTACGTTCCTTTTCCCCTTCTCTTTGCCTATGTCCTGCTGCATCACTGTACCGTGTGCAGTTTGCTCACCAACCTCTCTTGCCTCGTCCTCTTCCAGACTGGAAGCAAGAACCTCAAACCTGTTATGCAGGTTAAGAGGCTGAGGCCTCCGCTCCTCACCCCCCTTCCTCCTCCCAGCAGCCCCCTTTTGTCCCTGACCCTTAGATTTAGCCAGTCTAGGGGCACCCTCTCTCCCCCTGATGAGCCTCAGTGTCTGTAGCTCAGAGGCCAGCTCATCCACCTTGAGCTGGAGCTCCTCCAGCAACCTGCACTTACTGCAGACATGGTCACTGGGAAGGACCCTGGGGTCCACCAGTTCCCACATCATACAGAAACCACACATCACATGCCCCTCCATTATTCACTGTAATTTTTTATGTGAAAAAAATTTTTCCTTGTTTCTTGCTGTTGTTTTTTCCTTCCAATACTACTACAGCAAGAAACAAAAAAAAATTTTTTTTTTTTTCCTTGTTTTTTTTTCAAACGAACTCACCTGTCCTTTTTTCCCTCAAGCCCTTTTTGATATTAAGCCCTATTAGCTCAAATCAGGTATAAACTCAAAATGTCTTTCCAACTTAAAGGAGCCCCTGGTTACTCAGCAACAGTCTTTAAGCTCTTGTTTGCTTTTTACAATGTGAACTCTCTGCACAATGCAGACATATTTGAAATGAAATCAAACCCCTTACATGCAAACATCGTTTCTAAACATGAATCTAACTAAAATTTCATCACTTTCTCACGTAGAAATACTAAATTAAACTCACTTAAATCTATCCTTTATTTCTTATATCCAACATTACACATATAAATGACTTAAAAATACCTCTGTTTTCTGACATGAGGGTATCCTCAATGTGAAGACAAGGTTCCAGCACCACAAGAACAGTGCTAATCTTTCTAATACTATCATGGACAAATGCATGTGCGACAGGTATCACAGAATCACAGAATCCTACAGTGCAAAAAAGGCCCCTAGGCCCATTGAGTCTGCACCAACGCATGAAAGACCCTGACCTGCCCACCTAATCCCACTTGCCGCATTTCACCCATAGCCTGAAATGTTATGGCGTGTCAAATAGTCATCCTGGTACGTTTTAAACGATGTGAGGCATTTCGTCTCCACCACCCTCCCAGGTAGTGCATTCCAGGTCATCACCAACCTCTGAGTAAAAATGCTTTTTCCTCAAATCTCCCCTAAACCTCCCACTTTTAACTTGTGTCCTCTCATAACTGACCCTTCAATTAAGGGCAACAGCTGCTTCCTATCTACCCTGACCATACCCCTCATAATTTTGAACATCTCAATCAGGTCACCCCTCAGTCTTCTCTGCTCCAGAGAAAACAACCCAAGCCTATCCAACCTCTTTTTAACTTAAAAGTTCCATCCCAGGCAACATCCTGTTGAATCTTCTCTACACCCTCTCCAGTGCTTCCTATAATGTCCTATTCCTATAACGTCCTTCCTAGAATGTGGCGACCAGAACTGCACACAGTATTCCTGTGGCGTCAGCAAAGTTCTATATAACTCCAACATGACCTCAGTATAGTAGATTGGTGAGGATCATAAGAACATAAGAGGTTAAGTCGTTTTTTTTTCTTCTCCTCTTGTTGGTTCCCCTCACCTGTTGCATCTCCAGACTTACTACCAAATGTTTTTGGTCAGCTCAGTCAATAGTAGTGTTACTGAGTCACGCTTGGTGATTGATGGACATTGAAATTGTAGGCCCTAGCCACCCTCAGTGCTTCCTCCAAGTAATCAACATGCAAATGTACTGATTCATCAGCTCAGAGGAAAGGTGGTAGGTGGTAACGACCTTGCCCAGATCTGATGCAATGAGATTTTATGGGGTCCAAAGTCAAATGCAATAGATGTTGTCTGTATTGTTTTTTAAGAAGGTGTTTGGTCATTAATATTCACTACTTAAGAATAGTTCCTCATCACATTCTCCTTGCATCTCATGCCCAAAACCTCACATTTCCTTCCATAGTCCAAAGACATCTGGGTTAAGCTAATTGGCCATGCTAAATTGACCCTAGAGTCAGGGATTAGCAGGTAAATATGTGGGTTACAGGAATAGGGTCTGGACAGGATTGTTGTCAGTGCAGACTCAATGGGCTAAGTAGACGCCTTCTCAACTGTAGGGATTCTATGATAAATTACTACATCAAAAGTTGGTTATATCAGGAGTAGACAGCATGCAAATCTGATATCATTATCCAATAAACCATGATCTAATTAAATAGCGAGCAGGCTCAAGGCTGAATGGCCTTGTTCGTAGATGCATTTGTCATAAAATTGAGGCTCATAGAATGCCAACAGTACAGAAGAGGCCATTCGGCAGTAATTCTCTGGGTATCTTACCCAGGTCTTCTCCCCCACCCAATCCCTCGAACCACATGCTTAATCCATCTAATCTATACATTTTGAGACACTAAGGGAGCAATTTTAGCATGGCCAATCCACCTAACTTGTCCATCTTTGGACTGTGGGAGGAAACCAGAGCACCCAGAAGAAACCCATGCAGACACAGGGAGAATTTGCAAACACCATGTAGACAGTGAGCCAAGGCTGGAATTGAACCGGGTCCCTGGAGCTGTGAGGCAGTAATACCATTCACTGGCCCACAATGCTGCCCTGCTTCATGGAATAGGAGGATCAGTGCCCAATTGGATATAAAATTGACTTACAGACAGAAATATTCATTTTTCAGGCCAGAGGACAATAGACAAGTGTCAACTACTGGACCCACTGCTTTATTTCTTTCCATAAATATATATATTGCAATACAGAATAACATTTCAAAATTTGTTGATCATACCCAACTTGGAAATATGGCAATCACCAGTAACATGATATAGGTTGACCAGTAGAATGGATAGATAAATGGAAGATCGAATTTAATACAGAGAAGTGTGATGTGATGCACTTTGGGAGAAGGGATAAGGAGAGGCAATATAAACTTAATGGCATAGTTCTATAGAGTGTACAGGAACAGAAGGACCAGGGGGATCTTTGAAGTTTACACTGAGAGAGTTGTTAGCAAAATATATGAATCCCAAGATTCCATATGCAAGGACATACAAAACTAAGGAAGTTATACTGAACTGGTAAAGCTCTGGTTAGGCCCCAACTAAACTGTTGTGTCTAGTTCTGGTCACCAGACTTCAGGAAGAATGTGAGGGACCTCAAGAGAGCGTAGAAGAGATTTACTAGAATAGTCCCAAGAAGAGGGATTTTAGTTACAAGATTAGGTTGGAAAAGCTAGGGTGGTTCTCCTTGGAGTAAAGAAGAATGAGCAGAGATTTGAAAAAGCTGTAAAACTTTGACCAGTTTGAACAAGATAGGAAAGGCAAAAATGGTTCCCATTAGCATATAGCAGAAGGAATAGGGGACAGCAATTTGAGGATCGGAGAATAGCCAATGTAGGGCAGCATGGTAGCACAGTGGTTAGCACTGCTGCTTCACAGCTCCAAGGACTTAAGTTCGATTCTTGGCTTGGATCACTGACTGTGTGGAGTTTGCACATTCTCCTCGTGTCTGCATGGCTTTCCTCCGGGTGCTCCGGTTTCCTCCCACAGTCCAAAGATGTGTGGGTTAGATTGTTTGAGCAAGCCAAAATTGCCCGTTAGTATCCTGAGATGCATAGGTTAGAGGGATTAGTGGGTAAATGTGTAGGGATATAGCGATGGGGTCTGAGTGGGATTGTGGTTGGTGCAGACTCGATGGGCCAGATGGCCTCTTTCTGTACTGTAGGGTTTCTATGATTTGTTTAAGAAGGGTAGCAAGAATAATCCTGGTAATTACAGGCCGGTGAGTCTTACATCAATGGTAGGGAAATTATTGGAAAGGATTCTTCGAGACAGGATTTATTCCCACTTGGAAATAAGCAGACATATTAGTGAGAGGCAACATGGTTTTGTGAAGGGGAGGTCGTGTCTCACAAACTTGATCAAGTTTTTTGAGGAAGTGACGAAGATGATTGTTGAAGGTAGGGCAGTGGGCGTTGTCTACATGGACTTCAGTAAGGCCTTTGACAAGGTCTCCCATGGCAGACTGGTGCAGAAGGTGAAGTCGCAAGGGATCAATGTAATTTAACATTGACCCATCGCCAAATGTGTTGTTCTCTGTTCTCTGGAACAGAGATTTTGACGAGTGGCTGCCTTTTGGTGAGTGTGCTGCCTTGGAATTACTGCATTTTGACTTAGAACATAGAACATAGAACATTACAGCACAAACAGGCCCTTATAGCATCAAGATAGCATCAAGGTGGTAGCAAGGGATGATATTGGAGCCAAGGAGCAGAACGTGGAATCGTTGTGGGGAGAAATTAGGAACAGCAAAGGGAGGAAGACGCTGGTGGGTGTCGTCTATAGGCCCCCGAATAATGATCTGGAGGTGGGGCGGGCTGTTAACGCGCAAATAAGTGCGGCGTGCAGGAATGGGACGGCCGTGGTTATGGGGGATTTCAATCTGCATATTGATTGGTCGACCCATGTTGGACTCGGTGGGCTCGAGGAGGAGTTCTTGGAATGCTGCCGGGATAATTTCCTTGAACAGTGTGTGTTGGAGCCGACGAGGGAGCGAGCTATCTTGGATCTGGTGCTATGCAATGAGGTGGGTAGAATTAAGGTGCGGGGAGAACCATAGAACCCTACAGTGCAGAAACAGGCCCTTCGGCCCATCGAGTCTGCACCGAACACAATCCCACCCACACCCTATCCCTACACATTTTACCTGCTAATCCCTCTAACCTACACATCCCAGGATACTAAGGGGCAATTTTAGCATAGCCAATGAACCTAACCCGCACATCTTTGGACTGTGGGAGGAAACCGGAGCACCCGGAGAAAACCCACGCAGACACGAGGAGAATGTGCAAACTCCACACAGGCAGTGACCCGAGCCGGGAATCGAACCCAGGACCCTGGAGCTGTGAAGCAGCAGTGCTAACCACTGTGCTACCGTGCCGCCCCTTATTTTTCAAAATTACATATATTAGGGACCTTGCGGGACCTGTCTCTTGGAGAGAGTGATCATTGTATGGTGGAGTTTCTGGTACAGATGGAGGAGGAGAAAGTGGGTTCCCGGACACACATCCTTTGTTTGAATAGAGGGAGTACGGTAGGATGAGAAGAATTGGCGAATGTGGACTGGGGGGGTGCGCTGGAGGGAGGGTCTGCTGAGGAGCAGTGGAGGATCTAAAGAGGAGATCTTTCTTGGTGCTCAGCAGAAATTTATTCCGATGGTCAAAAAGGACTGTAGGAGGAGAGGTAATAAGCCGTGGATAACGAAGGAGGTGAAGGAAAGTGTTAAATTAAAAGCGGAGGAATTTACAGTAGCGAAGAATAGTGGGCGAGAAGAGGATTGGGAGAGGTTTAGATGTCAATAAAGATTGACAAAAAAGTTGATAAAGGAGGGTAGGAGAAACTATGAAGCTGGGCTAGCGCTTAATATAAAAAAGGATAGCAAGAGTTTTTATAAATATATAAAAAGAGGCTGGCTAGGATGAACGCTGGTCCTTTAGAGGATGAGAAAGGGGATGGGGATATGGCTAAGGTATTGAATAACTTTTTTGTTTCTGTCTTCACGGAGGAGGACGTGAATAATTTGCCGGGTGTTAGCGATGGAAAGGTGGTAGGACTGGAGGGTCTTAATGACATTACTGTTACTAGAGAGGCGGTGCTCGACAGACTGGAGGGGCTGATTGTGGACAAGTCCCCAGGACCGGATGGAATGCATCCGAGGGTTCTGAAAGAAATGGCGGAGGTGATAGTGGATGCCTTGGTGGTTATTTTCCAGACGTTGCTGGATTCCGGGGAAGTGCCGGAAGATTGGAAAACGGCTAATGTTACGCCGTTGTTTAAGAAGGGTGCCAGGCAAAAGGCAGGGAATTATAGGCCGGTTAGTTTAACGTCTGTGGTAGGTAAAATGTTAGAATCCGTCATTAAAGAGGAAATTGCGAGGTATCTTGAAGGGAATTGCTTGATAGAGCAGACGCAGCACGGTTTCATTAAAGGGAAGTCGTAACTGACAAATTTACTGGAGTTCTATGAGGATGTGTCTAGGGCGGTGGATGGAGGAGAGCCGGTGGATGTGGTCTTTCTGGATTTTCAGAAGGCGTTTGACAAAGTACCTCATAAGAGGTTATTGCAGAAGGTCAGGGGACTTGGAGTTGGGGGTAGGGTGTTAGCGTGGATAGAGGATTGGTTGTCAAATAGGAGGCAGAGAGTAGGGGTCAACGGGTGCTATTCGGATTGGCGGATGGTGACTAGTGGAGTGCCCCAGGGGTCGGTGCTGGGGCCTCAGCTTTTTACCATTTATATAGATGATCTGGAGGAGGGAACCGAGTGTAGGGTGTCAAAATTTGCGGATGACACCAAGATTGGGGGAACGGCAAATTGTGCGGAGGGTGTGGAGAGTCTGCAGAAGGATCTAGATAGGCTGTGCGAATGGGCCAGGAAATGGCAAATGGAATTTAATGTTGGCAAGTGTGAGGTGGTCCACTTTGGCAGGAAGAATGGTAGGAAGGACTATTACTTACGTGGCGAAAAACTGCAGCAGGCGATGGTGCAGAGGGACCTCGGGGTCCTTGTGCCTTCATAGCGAAGGGGATTAAATATAAAAGTAGGGAGTTCTTGCTGCAGCTGTATAGGGCATTGGTGAGGCCGCAGCTGGAGTACTGTGTGCAGTTTTGGGCGCCGCACCTGCGCAAAGATATTTTGGCCTTGGAGGGAGTGCAGAGGAGGTTTACTAGGCTGATACCGGAGTTGAGGGGGTTGAGCTATGGGGAGAGGCTGAATGAACTAGGCTTGTATTCGTTGGAGTTTAGAAGAATGAGGGGAGATCTCATTGAGACGTTTAAGATGATGAATGGGATGGATAGGATAGAGGTGGAGAGACTCTTCCTGCTCAAAAAAGACAGTAGGACTAGGGGGCACAGCCTCAAGATAAAGGGGGGGCGTTTTAGAACGGAGTTGAGGAGGAACTTCTTCACTCAAAGGGTGGTGAATCTCTGGAATTCTCTACCCGTTGAAGTGGTGTAGGCTGCCTCGCTAAATATTTTCAAGAAGCGGGTTGATAGGTTTTTGATAAGAGAGGGGATTAAGGGTTATGGGGAGAGGGCCGGAAAGTGGAACTGAGCCACGACAGATCAGCCATGATCTTTTTGAATGGTGGGGCAGGCTCGAAGGGCTAGATGGCCTACTCCTGCTCCTATTTCTTATGTTCTTATGTAACTGGTTTGATTAGTAAGTTTGTGGACAACACAAAGGTTGGTGGATTTACAGATAGCAATGAGGACCATCAGAGGATACAGCAGGATATAGATCAGTTGGAGACTTGGGTGGAGAGATGGCAGATGGAGTTTCATCCAGACAAATGTGAGATAATACAGATAGGAAATATACAGTAAATGGAAGACCCTTAGGACTATTGATAGGCAAAGGGATCTGGGTGTAAAGGTACACAGGTCACTGAAAGTGGCAATACAGGTGGAGAAGATAGTCAAGAAGGCATACGGCATGCTTGCCTTCATTGGCCGGGTTACTGAGTTTAAAAATTGGCAAGTCATGTTGCAGCTTTATAGAACCTTAGATAGGTCGCAGTTGAAATATAATGTTCAATTCTGGTTGCCACACTACCAGAAGGATATGAAAGCTTTGGAGAAGGTACAGAAAAGATTTACCAGGATGTTGCCTGGTATGGAGGCCATTAGCTATGAGGAGAGGTTGGAGAAACTTGGTTTGTTCTCTTTGGAGCAACAGAGGTTGACGGGAGTCTACAAGTTTATGAGAGGCATGGAACAAAGTGGATAGTCAGAAGCTTTTTCCCAGAATGGAAGAGTCAGTTACTAGGGAGCAAGGTTTAAGGTACGAGGGACAAGTTTTAAAAGAGATGTACAAGGCAGATTTTTTACACAAAGAGTGGTGGATGCCTGGAACTCGTTGCCGGGGTAGGTAGTAGAAATGGATACAGTAGTGGCTTTTAATGGGTATCTTGACAAGTACTTGAATGAGATAGGAATATGCTCCCTGGAAGGGTAGGGGGTTTTAGTTCCGTCGGGCAGCATGGTCGGTGCAGACTTGGAGGGTCAAAGGGCCTGTTTCTGTGCTGTAATTTTCTTTGTTTGTTTTGGGCATGAGATGCAGGGGGAACATAGAACAGAGAACATAGAACATTACAGCACAAACAGGCCCTTCGGCCCTCGAGCTGCACCGATCACATCAACCCCACCAATCTATAGACCTATCTATAACCCCCATTCCCATTAAACCCCATATACTCATCCAGAAGTCTTTTAAAAGACCCCAGCGAGTTTGCCTCCACCACCGATGACGGCAGCCGATTCCATTCACTCACCACCCTCTGAGTGAAAAACTTACCCCTAACATCACCTCTGTACTTCCCTCCCCGCACCTTAAATCTGTGTCCTCTCGTAGCGACCATTTCAACCCGGGGAAATAGCCTCTGAGAGTCCACCCTATCTATTCCTCTCAACATTTTATAAACTTCTATCAGGTCGCCTCTCAACCTTCGCCTCTCTAGGGAAAAGAATCCCAGCTCCCTCAACCTATCTTCATAAGGCATGCCTCCCAGTCCAGGCAACATCCTTGTAAATCTCCTCTGCACCCTTTCAATAGCTTCTACGTCTTTCCTATAGTGAGGCGACCAGAACTGCGCACAGTACTCCAAATGAGGCCTGATAAGGGTCCTGTAAAGTTGCAGCATTACCTCCCGACTCCTAAACTCAATCCCTCGATTAATGAAGGTCAGTACACCATACGCCTTCTTGACCACCTCCTCCACCTGCCAGGCCGATTTAAGAGTCCTGTGAACCCGGACCCCGAGATCCTTCTGCTCTTCAACGCTACTAAGACCCCTGCCCTTAATAGTGTACTCGTTCATCCCGTTGGTTCTGCCGAAATGGACGACTACACATTTATCCGCGTTGAAGTCCATCTGCCACTTCTCCGCCCATTCCTGCATCCTATCTATGTCCTATCTATGAACGTGATGAGGAACTATTTTTAAGTTGTGCATAGTAATGACCAAGAACCTGCTGCCTACAAGAGTGCCGGAAACAAAAATAAGTAATGATTTGAAAGGATATTGGATGGGAATTTGCAGGAAATAAACCTTTAGGAGTCCAATAATAGAGCAGGGGAGTGGGATTGGCTGAATTGCTCTGCTGAGGGGTGGCATAAATGTGATGGTCTGAATGGCCTCATCCCGTTCTTTAAATGACTACTCGAGGTGATATAAATTCACTCAATGGTATGTTATATGCAGTTTTCCATTGTCAACAAGCTGTTCAAAAGTACATTAGGATGAATTGACACAACCAATGATAATGGCATTCCATATAGTGGAAGGAGTAACTTGACAGTGTCTCTCACCTTTTCAAAGGCATCTCAGAAAGTTTGGGTCTGCAGTTCATGAACACTTTCAGCTTCATGTTGATCACCTGATGCAGTACCTGAATGAAAACAAATATTTTCATATTTTATGTTGTTCATCTTAAAGCAGGCAAAAGTGATTATCAAATTAGGATCGTATTTTGGGACTTCTCCCCCTCACTGTGGGTTTCCCCAAGGCAGATGTGGCACTAGTTCTGTCAAACTTTACAGTCAGAGTTCACCTGCCTCATTGCTGGGGAATCCGCCACAGGGGTCAACTTTGGCAGAGCCAGAAGATCCTGCCAACTGGATGGACCTGAAAATCCTAGCCTATAGGTTCACACTTTGTACAGAAAACAGAACAAAGTTACAAACTTGATTATACTGCAATTAAAATTTGCAATGAACTCTCAGCCACATACCTTGGAAAAGGCTTACATCAAGGCATAGCTTCTATCATTTTCTCTATCACAAATATTCCTTACAGCAACAAAGTGTTGCACTTGGCATCCACATTCCGAGAGCCTGTGACCCAACCGGGATGTGGTTTCCTTCACCCAATCTGTCCTTCTCCCTGGCCATTGTCTAAGTTTGAACCAGACCCTTTGCAATTTTGGTGTGGTCTTTGATCCCTAGATGACCTTCTGAACTCATATCCATTTTATCATCAAGATTGCTTCCTTCTACCTCTGCAACATCATCGATCTCCACCTGTACCTGAGCTAATCTACTGCTGAAACCCTCATTTGTGCCTTTGTTATTTCCAGATATAACTATTCCAATGCTCTCCTGACTAGTCTCCTCATCCTCTATGAGCAGTACAAGATAGTGAGGATGGTGAAACAGGACATAGGATCAATGAAACCTGCAAGATATTATCCACCACAAAGAACGTGCAGGCCATAAGATCTCATTAAGATGACCACATTTTATCACAGAGAGAATTGATAAATTGCCTATTTCACAGGTCTGCCTGGAATTGTGAAAATTACCATTGCATTCAATTTTTTAGGAAGCTGGCTTATTTCAAGCAACTACAGAAAACGTGTTTAATCTTATCATACCAACAAATATTTGAGGGCAGAAGTTGGGCATTAATCTATGTTGACAGAAAGGGATATCACATGCTGAATGGTTGGATTGTGTGTAAACACATCCTTTCACATTGATGCCAGACTTGCTGGAGGTTGCCATAATAGTTTTTTAAAGAGGGAATCAAGTGAACAGATGTGTAAATGAGAAGGAATATTATATCAGATGCAGAATTATGGAGTGCCATAATGAAGTACATGCCTCTGCCAAGTTGCCATATAGAAATCTCCAGGGGCCTTAAAGAGCCTTAATAGGTCAGGAGGGACTCTGCAATGTATTACAAAGTATCCCGCACACTTGAACCTTAATAAGAACATAAGAACATAAGAAATAGGAGCAGGAGTAGGCCATCTGGCCCTTCGAGCCTGCCCCGCCATTCAATAAGATCATGGCTGATCTGTCGTGACTCAGCTCCACCTTCCCGCCCTCTCTCCATAACCCTTAATCTCCTCTCTTATCAAAAACCTATCAACCCGTTTCTTAAAAATATTTAGCGAGGCAGCCTCCACCACTTCAACGGGCAGAGAATTCCAGAGATTCACCACCCTTTGAGTGAAGAAGTTCCTCCTCAACTCTGTTCTAAACCGCCCCCCCTTCATCTTGAGGCTGTGCCCCCTAGTCCTACTGTCTTTTTTGAGCGGGAAGTGTCTCTCAACCTCTATCCTATCCATCCCATTCATCATCTTATATGTCTCAATGAGATCTCCCCTCATTCTTCTAAACTCTAACGAGTACAAGCCTAGTTTATTCAGCCTCTCCTCATAGCTCAATCCCCTCAACTCCGGTATCAGCCTAGTAAACCTCCTCTGCACTCCCTCCAGGGCCAAAATATCCTTGCGCAGGTGCGGCGCCCAAAACTGCACACAGTACTCCAGCTGCGGCCTCACCAATGCCCTATACAGCTGTAGCAAGACCTCCCTACTTTTATATTCAATCCCCCTCGCTATGAAGGCCAGCATCCCATTTGCCTTCCTGACCACCTGCTGCACCTGCAAGCTGGGTTTTTGCGACTCATGCACAAGGACCCCGAGGTCCCTCTGCACCGTCGCCTGCTGCAGTTTTTCGCCCCGTAAGTAATAGTCCTTCCTACCATTCCTCCTACCAAAGTGGACCACCTCACACTTGCCAACATTAAATTCCATTTGCCATTTCCTGGCCCATTCGCCCAGCCTATCTAGATCCTTCTGCAGGCTCTCCACACCCTCCGCACAATTTGCCTTTCCCTCAATCTTGGTGTCATCAGCAAATTTCGACACCCTGCACTCGGTTCCCTCCTCCAGATCATCTATATAAATGGTAAATAGCTGAGGCCCCAGCACCGACCCCTGGGGCACCCCACTAGTCACCAACCGCCAATCCGAATAGCATCCATTGACCCCCACTCTCTGCCTCCTATTTGACAACCAATCCTCTATCCACGCTAACACCCTACCCCCAACTCCATGTCCCCTGACCTTCTGCAATAACCTCTTGTGAGGTACCTTGTCAAACGCCTTCTGAAAATCCAGAAAGACCACATCCACCGGCTCTCCTCTATCCACTGCCCTAGACACATCCTCATAGAACTCCAGTACATAGAACATAGAACATAGAATATTACAGCACAAACAGGCCCTTCGGCCCTCGAGTTGCGCCGATCGCATCAACCCCACCAATCTATAGACCTATCTATAACCCCCAATCCCATTAAACCCCATATACTCATCCAGAAGTCTTTTAAAAGACCCCAGCGAGTTCGCCTCCACCACCGACGACGGCAGCCGATTCCAATCACTCACCACCCTCTGAGTGAAAAACTTACCCCTAACATCACCTCTGTACTTCCCTCCCCGCACCTTAAATCTGTGTCCTCTCGTAGCGACCATTTCAACCCGGGGAAATAGCCTCTGAGAGTCCACCCTATCTATTCCTCTCAACATTTTATAAACTTCTATCAGGTCGCCTCTCAACCTTCGCCTCTCCAGGGAAAAGAGTCCCAGCTCCCTCAACCTATCTTCATAAGGCATGCCTCCCAGTCCAGGCAACATCCTTGTAAATCTCCTCTGCACCCTTTCAATAGCTTCTACGTCTTTCCTATAGTGAGGCGACCAGAACTGCGCACAGTACTCCAAATGAGGCCTGACGAGGGTCCTGTAAAGTTGCAGCATTACCTCCCGACTCCTAAACTCAATCCCTCGATTAATGAAGGCCAGTACACCATACGCCTTCTTGACCACCTCCTCCACCTGCGAGGCCGATTTAAGAGTCCTGTGAACCCGGACCCCGAGATCCTTCTGCTCTTCAACGCTACTAAGTAAATTTGTCAGACACGACTTCCCTTTAATGAAACCGTGTTGCGTCCGCCCTATCAAGCAATTCCCCTCAAGATGCCTCGCTATTTCCTCCTTAATGACGGATTCTAACATTTTACCTACCACAGACTTTAAACTAACCGGCCTATAATTCCCTGCCTTTTGCCTGGCACCCTTCTTAAACAACGGCGTAACATTAGCCGTTTTTCAATCTTCCGGCACTTCCCTGGAATCCAGCAACGTCTGGAAAATAACCACCAAGGCATCCACTATCACCTCCGCCATTTCTTTCAGAACCCTCGGATGCATTCCATCCGGTCCTGGGGACTTGTCCACAATCAGCCCCTCCAGTCTGTCGAGCACCACCTCTCTAGTAACAGTAATGTCATTAAGACCCCTTTCCTACCACCTTTCCATCGCTAACACCCGGCAAATTATTCACGTCCTCCTCCGTGAAGACAGAAACAAAAAAGTTATTCAAGACTTTAGCCATATCCCCATCCCCTACCACTAGCTCCCCTTTCTCATCCTCTAAAGGACCAACGTTCACCCTAGCCAGCCTCTTCCTTTTTATATATTTATAAAAACTCTTGCTATCCTTTTTTATATTAAGTGCTAGCCCAGCCTCATAGCTTCTCCTACCCTCCTTTATCAATTTCTTTGTCAATCTTTGTTGACCTTTCCCAATCCTCTTCTCGCCCACTGCTCTTCGCTACTCTAAACTCCTCCGCTTTTAATTTAACACTTTCCTTCACTTCCTTCGTTATCCACGGCTTATTACCTCTCCTTCTACTGTCCTTTTTAACCATCGGAATAAATTTCTGCTGAGCACCAAGAAAGATCTCCTTAAAGATCCTCCACTGCTCCTCAGCAGACCTACCTTCCAACGCGTTCCCCCAGTCCACATTCGCCAATTCTTCTCTCATCCTACCATACTCCCCTCTATTCAAACAAAGGACGCGTGTCTGGGAACCCACTTTCTCCTCCTCCATCTGCACCAGAAACTCCACCATACAATGATCACTCTCTCCAAGAGGATCCTTCACCGCAAGATCCCTAATTCTACCCGCCTCATTACGTAGCACCAGATCCAAGATAGCTCGCTCCCTCGTCGGCTCCAACACACACTGTTCAAGGAAATTATCCCTGCAGCATTCCAAGAACTCCTCCTCGAGCCCACCTCGTCCAACATGGGTCGACCAATCAATATGCAGATTGAAATCTCCCATAACTACTGCCGTCCCATTCCTGCACGCTGCACTTATTTGCGCGTTAACAGCCCGCCCCACCTCCAGATCATTATTCGGGGGCCTATAGACGACACCCACTAGCATTTTCCTCCCTTTTCTGTTCCTAATCTCCACCCACAACGATTCCACTTTCTGCTCCTTGGCTCCGATATCATCCCTTGCTACCACCTTGATACTATCCTTAATCAGCAGAGCTATGCCACCCCCTCTTTCCTCCTGCCTATCCTTCCCAAACACTTGATAGCCCTGTACATTCATCTCCCAGTCCCTGTCACCTTGCAGCCACGTCTCTGTAATGGCCACCAGATCATATCCATTTGTGTCGATCTGCGCCACCAGCTCATCCACTTTATTCCAAATGCTTCGTGCATTCAGATAAAGCGCTTTCATCCCAGCCTTCACCTGGACCCTACTTGCCGTAACGCCACCAATTGGGACATCCTTGGCCTCTTCCCTTACCTGTACCCTATCCTTAACTTTAGACCTCATAGCGTCACCTACCCTCGCAGGTCACCATCCTAAATAGGTCAGACTTGGAGGTTTCTGAGTAGGTTGCCCAACATGAGAAATGAGGTATTTCAATTTGAGAAACTGGAAAACCTGAGATATTGATCCTTAGAGTAGCAAAGATTAAGGTGTGGTTTGATAGAACTTTTCAAAATCATGAAAAGTTTTGATAAAGCAAATAAAGTGAAACTATTTCTACTGACAATGAATTGACAATGACAAGACACAATTATAATTGGCAAAAAAGCCAGAAGTGAGACGAGGAGAAAGCAGACTTTTTTTTATGTAGTGGGTTATGATGATCTGGAATTGTCTGAAAGATGGTGGAAGAGGAATCAATTGTAACTTTCAGAAGGAAATCTGATAATTAAAAAAACAATTCCCCATGAAGCATTTATGGAGGAAAAGCAGGAGTATGGTTTACTTGGGCAGTTCAAACAAATGTGAATAAAAAAATTAGGCATAATGAATGGTATGATTTTATACACTATAGAGTTGAAAGAGTGACACAAAAGCAGAATCTTTTGATCACTGAGTAAACTCTTCAATGATGGCAGTAAGTGTTCAATGAAACTAAAATTATAATTAAACATTTTAGTGTTGTCTTTTCAGCTGTTTAATACTTTTTCTGTTCCATCCTAAATCACTTTAAAACATAGAACATTACAACGCAGAACAGGCCCTTCGGCCCACGATGTTGCGCCGACCAGTTACAAAAACAATGACCCACTAGCCTATACCAATCCCTTTTCGTCCATAAACCTATCTACAGATCTCTTAAACGCCCCCAAACTAGGCGCATTTACAACTGCAGCAGGCAGGGCATTCCAATCCCTCACCACCCGCTGGGTAAAGAACCTACCCCTGACATCCGTCCTGTAGCTACCCCCCCTTAATTTAAAGCCATGCCCCCTCGTGCTAGCTTTCTCCATCCGAGGAAAAAGGCTATCACTGTCCACCTTATCTAAACCTCTAATCATCTTATATGTTTCAATAAGATCCCCTCTTAGCCTCCTTCTTTCCAACGAAAATTTATTTTCCACTTTCTTCAAAATTACACATCCTTCAATCTAGTTAACATCTTAGCTAACAACATATCAATCTTGCTGGCTTTATAAGGCCAAACAAATCTAAAATGTTGGATAAATAATGGAGCATAAATTGCTATCTTTCTTACAATTAACTTAAAGGTGAAGATAAAATCATCTTTTTTTCCCCGTCACATTTGCTTCTGGCATGTTAAAGTTTACTTTTCCTCACTTTTTGGATGCAATCTTAATTCAGCAATAGGACCAGTTATTGTAAAAGGTGTTCCCATGGCATCATGCAAAAATAGGACATATTATCTGACCTCAAAATGGAGAATGAATTACGTTGGCTCACTCTATTTCAGTTGGCTTTACCATCTAACTCCGCTTGAGTTTAGGAATACGTTTACTCTTGACTATTAAAAATGTGAGGTAAGTATGAAAAGATAAAGAACTTTCCAAAAGATTCCTGTATAAGAAAATGTTTTTAAGATGGTCAATTGATAATTTTAATTGTATTAAATAGAAATACAATTCAGTATGAATCTAAATTCTTCATCTGTGGAACTCGAATTATGTAAAACAGGGATCAGAATAAGAAATGCTAATACTTTCATTTCCTACGGTAGCAAAATTTCAACTTGAGACCATGGATGCTCACTAAGATGATGATTCATAACGAGCTCTGATCTAAATATTGGAACACCAATCATAAGTAAATTTTGTCCAGATTGGACTTTTGACCATTTTACTGCTTAGAAGTGGTTTGATTGTTCTACAACATGTTTTACTAACATAGATGGTCTATAAAGAGAAATTTCCCATCAGTCTTGGTCAGGTTCAAATCCGGACAACAAATCTGAAAGGTCGGTATTGATACCAAGGTTGACTATTCTCCCAGCTAGAGCAGCACAGTGATTCAGGAGACATCAGCAGAGGCCGTTTTGTGGGCTTCCCGCAGGATGCCCGAGCCTCCTTGTGTTTCCCAGCCAAAGAAATCTTAAGTAGGGAAGCCCGGATTTCAATGTCATTACTGAGTCCGAAAATGAAGCCTTCAGGCCCCTCCTCCCCAGGGGGCTTTACAATTACTCCCCACTAACAGAGAAAAGGCAGATGTCCCTGCTGGAGTGTAGAGAATGTAGGTAGGGGTGGGAGGGTCAACAGGACTCTCTGTTGCCACTCTGCATTCGGGGTCGCAGGCAGAAGATGGGCAAACAACAATCAAGGCTAGCCATCCAAGTCGATGTTGGAGACGATGGGGGAAGTCGGTGCTGCCAGAGGGTCGGGGTTGCAGGCCTAGGGGAGGGGAGGGGAATCAGGAGATCAGGGCTGGCCAGCTGAAGGATGGTCAGGGTGATTGGGGCTGGCTAAGAGAGGGAGACATCAGGACTTGTCCAAGGAGGTGTGGGAGGCCAATGATCAAGGGGTGGACGTTTTACACGACCAGTATTGTGGGTTGTGGCACTGGGAATAGGGAAGATCAGTCATCTGGAGGCCGATAATGCGGACCGCTGTGCATGCGCCAATCTCAGTGCTGACAGATTGGCGCATGCACAGTGGCCCACTCAGTACAATGCTACTGGCCTCTCAGGTGGGAATAAAGAACAAAAGAACAAAGAAAATTACAGCATAGAACAGACCCTTCGGCCCTCCATGCCTGCATTGAACATGCTGCCTGACTTAACGAAAACCCCCTACCCTTTCAGGGATCATATCTCGATGCCCATTCTATTCATGTACTTGACAAGATGCTCCTTAAAAGTCATAGAACATAGAACATAGAACATAGAACATTACAGCGCAGAACAGGCCCTTCGGCCCACGATGTTGCGCCGACCAGTTACAAAACAATGACCCACTAGCCTAAACCAATCCCTTTTCATCCATAAACCTATCCACAGATTTTTTATTTCTTTTTTTTTTATTTCTTTTAAACGCCCCCAAACTAGGTGCATTTACATTCGTATTCGCTTCCATGACCTCCCCCGGCAACGAATTCCAGGCACCCACTACTCTCTGTGTAAAAAATTTGCCTTGTACATTTCTTTTTAACCTTGTCCCTCGCACCTTAAACCAATATCCCCTAGTAATTGATTCTTCCACCCTGGGAAAAAGCTTCTGACCATACCTCTCATAATCTTGTAGACTTCTATCAGGTCCCCCCTCAATCTCCGTCACTCCAGTGAGAACAAACCAAGTTTAGAACCATAGAACCCTACAGTGCAGAAAGAGGCCCTTTGGCCCATCAAGTCTACACTGAACACAATCCCACCCAGGCCCTACCCCCATATCCCTACATATTATACCCACTAATCCGTCTAACCAACACATCCCTGGACACTAACGGGCAATCTCTTAGCATGGCCAATCAACCTACCCCACACATCTTTGGACTGTGGGAGGGAAGCAGAGTACCCGGAGGAAACCCATGCAGACACAAGGAGAATGTGCAATCTCCACACAGACAGTGACCCGAGCCAGGAATCGAACCCAGGACCCTGGAGCTGTGAAGCAGCAGTGCTAACCACTGTGCTACCGTGTCGCCCTTTCAGTTTCTCCTCATAACTAATGCCCTCCATACAAGGCAACATCCTGGTAAATCTTTTCTGTACCCTCTCCAAAGCCTCCACATCCTTCTGGCAGTGTGGCGAACCAGAATTGAACTCTATATTCCAAGTACAGCCTAACTAAGGTTCTATAAGGCTGCAACATAGCTCACTGATAATAGGTCCACTGATTTCCAGAGGGAATCTCATTAGGGCATTCTGTGATGCACAGAAATGCACAGATTCTGAAAATCACGCTAAAAAAAATCAGTGGGAACTACATGTTTTCGCATGAATTAGGGACTTAGAAATGTTTTGGGAGAATCCTGGCCCAAGTGTGATTCTGAGTCCTTCTCTCTTATCTCAGTTATAACATTTTTGGATACAAACTTATTTTTGTGTACTATTTGATTTATATATACCAGTTAATTTTACCCCTCTGTGAATCAAACTTCCTCATAATTCAGGTTAAAGTGTAGTTGGAGACTGTTTGAGGTCAAAAGGAGGCATTTATGATCATTTATTACTTGTGACAATATTGTGCCTTTAAGAAGTGTACTTCTGTCAGGTTTCTTGTGCAGGCTCTATTTCAGCAGTTTGTTTTATTATCAGTGCCATTTTGGCTGAAACTGGCAGCCTCTATTGTTACTACAGCAGCCTAATTGATTTTAATTGCTACAATGTTTGTTTTAATCTGGATTAATGCAGGATTGTTATGATTGAGTTCTTTCTTGGAGTTTTGCAGAGTAGGACTTGATTGGGTTGATTGACAGTAACATCAGGTGACTGGGTGGATTTAGGCTTACAGAGAGAACTTGAGCGTAGTTGCTGCTTGGAAGCTGCAGACCTTTCTGTAGGCCTTTCTCTTCCTGCAGCCTCCAGACTGGGATTTGCCAGAGGCAAGGTTTATTTCTCTGAAGGTCTGCAGCTTGATGATATATCCTTCTCTAGAAATTACTGCACAGGAGTCAGAAAGCAAATGCCTATCCAGAGGTGTTAAAAGCTTAGAAATCCAACATCCACGTAAGCATATCTACTTTTGGTGCTAACTGGTTCTGAAGAAAAGACTTATGTCTCTAGGGATATTACTGAATTGGAACAATAGAGATGGATAGCTATTAAGAATGAGAGAATCATAGAACTCTACAGTGCTCAAGAAGCTTGACACCATCCAGGACAAAGCAGCCCACTTGATTGGTACCCATCCACAAACATTCACTCCTTCCACCACCAATGCAAGCAACAGCAATGTGCACCATCTACAAGATGCACTACAGGAGCTCACCAGTTCAGATAGCCATGACCACTACGCTCCTGAAGAGCAAGGGTGGAAGATATATGGAAACATCATTACCTGAAAGTTCACCTTAAAGTCACTCACCACCCTGACTTGGAAACATATTGCTGGTCCTTCACTGTCACTAGGTCAAAATTCTCTCTTAACAACATCATGGGTGTACTTACCATGGATAGCAACAGTTCAAGAAGGCAGCTCACCTCCATCTTCACAAGGGCAATTAGAAATGGATAATAAATGTTGACCCAGCCAGTATCATCCACAGTTTTTGAACGAATAAAAAAAAACTTACGCTAGTTACCAGATCACTTGTTTTTGGAATGAACCAAAGTATATGACAGAAAACCTGTGACTAAGTTTAGTATTAATTTAAGTATTACATGTACACAGATTTACTTCTAATTATTGCAGGATCATATAATCCCTACAGTGAAGAAGGAAGCCATTCAGCCCATCAAGCCTGCACCCAACTCTCCAACAGAGCACTCTATCCAGGCCCTATCCCTGTAACTCCATGTGTTTACTCTGCTAATCCACCTAACCTACATACCTCAAGAAACAAAGGGGCAATTTAATATGGCCAATCAACCTAACCGGTACATCTTTACAGTGATTAAGGGGTTCAGTTTTTCAAAAATTATCCTGAGGGTGATAGGGAAATCTAATAGCAAATTCAGTGACACTGCAAAGACTAAACTGCAGTGATTTTACACATAGCAGTTTTCTGTGACTGTTTTTGAAAGGTCTCATGGAGACACATAATGAACACTGATAACATACTTCTAAATTCATAAGCAGATTTATTCCAGTTCACATGGAGATAAAACATAAAAATGTGTTTCTACCTGTGTATTTCTTTCTCAGCGTATTTTTTTTCCACTTATGGAAAGTGAGCATAAGTGTTTAATTATTCAAAATTAAATGGTGAACAATGTGCACAATTGAATGAAATTTCACATTCTCACCTTGAGTAATGATGTCATCCTTTGTGCCTCCCTGCTTACTGGATCAAGAATGGCCACCACTTCATAAAATACTCCATCTTGAGGTTGTATCTTTACTACACTGCAGAACAAAAACAAATATTTTGATAATTTAAACTATCATGGAATCATAGAATCCCTACAGTGCAGGAGGAGGCCATTTGGCCCATTGAATCAGTACCGACAAACAGTCCCACCCAGACCCTACCCCCCTAACCCCACGCATTCACCCCACTAATTCCCCTGACACTGAGGGGCAATTTAACGTGGTCAATCAACTTAACCCGCACATCTTTGGATTGTGGGAGAAAACCAGAGCATCCAGAGGAAACCCACACACAAAGAACAAAGAACAACACAGCACGGGAAACAGGCCCTTCGGCCCAACGAGCCCACGCCACCATTTTAACATTATGAGTGCCCTCCTCTATCCACGATCTTTGTCTACACCTATTGGGGAAGATTGAGGGAAGACTAATTTAGGGACAATTTGTTAGACCAATCAGCCTAAGAGTATGTTTTTGGGATGTGGGAGGAAACCAGAGCACCCGGAGAAAACCCATGCAATCACGGGGAGAATGTGCAAACTCCTGCAGACACTGGCCCAAATCCATGTATCTGCACAGCAAACAGTGATAGTCACTGAGCTGTCACGTTGCTCGTCAGATGGTCCAGTTTAAGCACACACTAACGACGTGAGGCACTAGGCAACTCTCGAAGCAACATCCAAAAGCAGCCCTCGCACGACCCACCGCGTGTATGCCCCTTGCTGGTCAACAAGGCGGATCTATGTTCTATGTTAACACACATGGGGAGAACATGCAAACTCTGCACAGGCAATGACTCAAGCTGAGAATCGAACCCAGGTCCCTGGCACTGTGAAGCAACTGTGCTAACCACTGTGCCACCCTGTCACCAACATGCCACCAGGAGTACAACTTAGTTTAGCAAAAGTTCAGTTGTTGAATCTGTTATTACCTCAGTTGATCGTGAAGAAACTTGATCTCTCTTCGAGATTCCACTTTGGGCATTGATGATAGAAGAGCATCTACCTTCATGAGTAGATCGCTGCCACTTCAAAATAGAAGGAAGAAATTTTAAGTTGTTTCCCAATGTTACTTCTATTCAAAGGATAATTATCGGAAGGCTGTTGGGGGGAAGAGGGGTGGGGGGGGGGGGCAGATTTTGCACTTCTGGTTTGGGAATGAGAATGGGAAATGCCAAGGGCCTCCCAAAACATGCTTTATGCCTGCAGGACTGTCCCTGCCCCTGCCATAGCCAGAATCCTGATTTGAATTATGGGCATCCACTTTGAATACATTTAAATGTCATTATCAGGCCTTTAGATTGCCCATTCTTGTTGGTGTGAGGGCACACCCCAATGTGAATCACAATAGGTCCCATGGCCCATGGTGTGCACCTAGTGAGCAGAATCCGCCAGAGGTGTTCAGGTAAGTACGAGAGGGAGGAGGTAATTCTTGGGCAATATTCTAGTATTTCCCATAATACTGCCTGGGTTGCCAGGGGCTTCTTCCATGGAGCGGATAAGTTACATGGGGGGAGATTCCATAAGAGCAGTTTCCACTGGTAGAATGTTTTGTGCAGGGGAGGAAGTTGCAGGTTTTTCATGGTGTGTCATGGGGGTGTTTCATGGGGCATCTGGGGGATCACTATTTTTAAATTTTTGTTTCAGGGTGCTCTTTAAAACACAATTTTCTAGTGGGGCAGACACTGCCTCCAGCATAACGTCGTAGGACCCACACCCTGGAAATTTTTTTCCTCTAAGTTCCTAACAATATGACAAGGAAAGTCACCTTTGGGGCTGGGAACTTCCTCCCTATATTTTGCAACACTATGCCAATCTCCCTTTGTGTCATCCTGACTCAAAATCTTGGCTCTATTCTCTGTCCACAAATGCTGTCAGACCTGCTGAGGTTTTCCGGCATTTTCTGTTTTTGTTTCATATACAAGACTGCCTCCAAATGTACTAATTGTTGCTCAAATAGATAAGTGCTGGAATTTCTGGGGAGGACAGAATCCAACCAACCAAAGGTAATATCGGACACAGGAATGTAGTCAGAAGAAGTGTCTACCCCCCTCCTTGACTGAGGGCAGAGTAAGGAATCTATGCACATAATTCAAATCCATATGTTTATCATATCTGGACATATGTAGATGGGGACAACAGCAGTCAGGGCTCCCTGATACTTCAGGGATTGAAGCAAAGGATGTTCAACGCTATGATTTTACATATATCTCTGGTACTTTATTCTACTCTTCTTCTTTGAAGAAATAGAAAGTAACTATTTAGTAAGACTGCCAGTTCTTTATTTTCAATTACAATACAATGTATGTATATCTTCAAGGGGTAATGGATATTCACATCACTTCCCACCTTCTATTTAATTCATACACCAAAATTGGCTGATACAATTAGAACTCCCAAGTCTACTGATGCAATTAGAATGCTAAACTCTATGTTAATACTCTAGATACTTCTCTCTGTTGTGCGGTACTTTTTGTAATACTTTCAATGTAATTACATCCTTTGTGCAAAAGCAGAATTTCATGATCAATGATTATTTTTCTTAGTATATAAACACCAATCTTTTCAGTATTTCCAGTATCAATCAGCATCAATTTTGAGAGGAATAACATTTTTACTTGTTTGTACTTGATTGTTACATCACCAACAAAATTTTAAGAGTCAAAAGAAAAAGACAAACACACCTTTTAGAATCCACACCCATCTTTTTGATATGAACTTTAATCTTTTCTGATGAAGTACTGAGGGTGATTTTTTCCAGGAGGTTGAAATCTTCGGGTTGGAACTCAAC
The DNA here is from genome assembly GCA_037974335.1 of Prionace glauca. NCBI lineage: Eukaryota > Metazoa > Chordata > Chondrichthyes > Carcharhiniformes > Carcharhinidae > Prionace > Prionace glauca. The sequence continues at coordinate 31,625,787 of CM075730.1, forward strand.
ACTTTCACTGTAAACATCAAGGATCTGAGGGGTAAATAACAAAATTATATTAGAAATTTTTATTAAATAGTAATTTGTGAGGGCCTCACATTATTCACACTTAAAAGTGGTTTACCATTAACCATCAAGGCTTTAATGTATAAAATGTAAAATAATGATTTTTTTCCCAAGCACTGGGATGTAACTGCATGATAATCTGGGGCCCATGCCTGCCATATTTAGTATGTTTAATGTTTAAATTGAATTCTGTTTTGCAGCATTTAGGGCCAATTATAGAGAAAAACAATTTTGGTACTTCAATATAAAAACCAGCATAGCCATTAGGCCATAGCAATAGCTCATGCTAGAATATGAAATAGAGGTGTATAGAGAATATGAAATTCTTGTGCTCTGCTAGTCTTTAATTCACAATGGCCTGGAAATATGATAATGAATTAACAGTGCTCTTCATTATTAGTGTGATGACTTCAGTCAGGCAAATTAGGTTGGCCTGCTAGAGTTTGAATTCCCTGACTGAGTCTTACCCTTCCTAAATAGAAGATAGTAATTGCAGGTGACTGATAAATGGATGGTGTTAGCCATTGGTAATATAACTTTCATATTTGTATTCTGAATATTTGTAACTGTTTTTGTAATAACGTATTTGTAATAAACAACAGAAATCCCTGATTGAGTCCTAATTGATAGCCCAATCAGTGAGCCTCATGTTCCCTATTTAAAGCAGATATGTCAGTCTCTCTGCCTGTTGAAGCAGGGAGCATCAGAGAGTACTCTGTTGTGTAGTATGTCTTGTAAATAAAGGAACTTTTAGTGATGGGATCTTCACCTCCGTGGATTTATTACAATTAGTTCCTAAAAAAAATCCAAAAAACTGAGATACACAATGAGTTCTGATTTTCTATAAATTATTTGTACAGCTCCACCTTCAGCCGCAATAAAGTGGGAGAAATTCTCCTGAAAGCAGTGGCATAACTAAGATATTAAATGAGTACTTTACAAGTGTCTTCGCACAGAAAAGGCTGCTGCAATTTATCAGTACAATGTGACGTGGCAAAGGTATTGCATTGGATAAAATGAAGGAATACTTAAAAGTTTGGCAGTTATCAAAGTAAAACCTTGGAGAATTATTGTAGAAGCAATAAGGTCAGGGAACCCTGGATGTGAAGGACAAACACAGTAAAAAGTCTGACAACACCAGGTTTTAGTCCAACCGATTTATTTGATAATATTCTCACAAGCTTTCGAGGGTGCTGCCTCTTTGTCAAGTGAATGGAGAGTTCTCCATTCACTTGACAAAGAGGCAGCACCCTCGAAAGCTTGTGAGAATATTATCAAATAAATCGGTTGGACTAAAACCTGGTGTTGTCAGACTTTTTACTGTGTTTACGCCAGTCCAACGCCGGCATACCCACATCATGTGAAGGACAATTCAGGACTGGATGAGGAAGAAGAAAAAGACTTTTAGCATGTCCAAAGGGAGCAATTCAGTTGTGGTTCAGGAGGAATATAAGTGTAAGAGGAAACTCAGAAAGCAATTTGAAGAGCAAAAAAAAGGGTGTGATAAAGAACTTGCAAACAGGATTAAGGAGAATCCGAAAATATTTTATAAATACATTAAAGGGAAGAGTAGGGCCCATTAGAGACCAAGACTGCAATCTGTGTGAAAAGCAACAGGTCATTGGAAGGGTGTTAAATTAATACTTTTCTTCAGGAAAAGGAGAACATAATTAGGGTTCAGGAAAAGGGACTGTGAGGAACTTGCACAGTTTGACATAGGAAATGGAAAGGCATTAGAGATTCTGATAGGCTTAAAAATTGAAATATTCGCTGGCTCAGATGAATTGCATTCCAGACTGCTGTGGGAGATGAGGCAAGAAATTGCAGGGGCTCTGATGCAAATTTTTAATTCCTCTCTTGCCATGGGGAAGTGGAATGGAGGATGACTGATACAGTTCCCCTTTTCAAGAAGGGTGGTGGAGGCGAACTCGCTGGGGTCTTTTAAAAGACTTCTGGATGAGTATATGGGGTTTAATGGGATTGGGGGTTATAGATAGGTCTATAGATTGGTGGGATTGATGTGATCGGCGCAACTCGAGGGCCGAAGGGCCTGTTTGTGCTGTAATATTCTATGTTCTAAGGGTGATAGAGATGAATCAGGAAATTATAGACTGGTGAGACATCAGTGGTAGGAAAAGTACTGGAGAAAATTCTGAAGGAGGGAATAAATATCCACTTGGAAAGACGCGTTAATTACTGATAATTAGCATGGCTTTGTCAGAGGGAGGTTATGTCTTTCAAATTTGCTAGGATTTTTCAAAAATGTGATCAAGTGTGTGGATAAGAGAAGATCAGTTGATATTGTTTATATGGATTTTAGCAAAGATTTAGATAAGGTCCCAAATAGGAGATTGATTGAGAAGATTAGAATTCAGAAGAACATAGAATTCAGAAAACTTGGTGAGATGAATCTGAAATTAGTTTAGTAATAGGACAAAAAGGGCAGTGGTAAAAGGCTGTTTGAGTGACTGGAGGCCAGTGTCCAGTGGCATACCACAAAGATCAAGGGACCTTATTGTTTGTTATATAATAAATAATATAGATAAAAATGTCAGGGGGGAGTGTTTAACAAGTTTACGGATGACACCAAGACTGGTAGGGTGGTTAATAGCAAAGAAGATGGTCATAGGTTACAGGAAATCATTGATGGATTGGACAGATGGGCAGAGCGGTGACAGATGGCATTTAACCCTGGTAAGTGCAAGGTGATGCACTTTGGAAGAAGAAACAAGGCAAGGGTGTATTTAATGAACGTCAGGATGCTGAGAAGTTCAGAAGAACAGATGGATCTTGTGGTACTTATTCAGAGATCCCTGAAGTCAGCAGAGCATGTGAATAGAATAGTTAAGAAGAACACTTGCTTTTATCAGTCATAGTGTGGAGTATGAGAGCAAGGAAGTAAAGTTGGAGTTGTACATAGCATTGGTTACGCCACAGCTGGATTAGTGTGTGCCATTCTGTTCACCTCACTACAGCAAGGATGTGATAGCACTAGATGGGGTAGAGAGGAGGTTTATCAGGATGTTGCCTGAAATGGAGCATTTGAGCTACAAGGAGAGATTAGATAGGTTTGGAGTGTTTTCTTTAGAGCAGAGAAGACTGAGGGAGGGGGGGATTGGGGGCATGATAGCTATGTATAAGATTATGAGAGGGTGAATTGAGACCAGCTGTTCCCCTTGCTTGAGAAGTCAATCACAAGGGCTATATTTTTAGGAAGAGAGGACAGGACATCCAGAGGGGATTTAAGAAAAATAAATTGACACGGATGATGGGAATCTGGAGTGCACTGCCTGGTAAGGTGGTGGAGGCCAAAAGCCATATAACCTTTAAAAAATATTTCGATGAGCACCTGAAACATCATAACATTCAAGGATATGGGACAAGTGCAGGAAAATGGGAGTGATTGTCAGTGCTGACTATTCGACTGTATGACCACCTAGGTTATAGAGGAAGGAAACAAAGAAAATGGTAGGATTCTGAAGAGTGCAGTTGAATAGAGGGATCTGGGAATACAGGTACAGAATTCCCTAAAAGTGAAGTCACAGGTGGATAGGGTCGTAAAGAGTGCTTTTGGTACATTGCCTGTTATAAATCGGAGTATCGAGTATAAAAGTTGGAGTGTTATGGTAAGGTTATATAAGACATTGCTGAGGCCAAATTTAGAGTATTGTGTACAGTTTTGGTCACCCAGTTACAGGAAGGATGTAAATAAGGTTGAAAGAGTGCAGAGAAGGTTCACAAGGATGTTGCCGGGACTTGAGAAGCTGAGTTACAGAGAGAGATTAAATAGGTTAGGACTTTATTCCCTGGAGCATAGAAGAATGAGGGGAGATTTGATACAGGTGTATAAGATTTTGATGGGTATAGATAGAGTGAATGCAAGCAGGCTTTTTCCACTGAGGCTAGGGGAGAAAAAAACCAGAGGGCATGGGTTAAGGGTGAAAGGAGAAACGTTTAAAGGGAATATTAGTGGGGGCTTCACGCAGACGGTGGTGGGAATGTGGAATGAGCTGCTGGATAAAGTGGTAAATGCGGGGTCACTTTTAATATTTAAGAAAAACTTGGACGGGTTTATGGATGAGAGAGGTGTGGAGGGATATGGTTCAAGTGCAGGTCAGTGGGACTAGGCAAAAAATGGTTTGGCACAGACAAGAAGGGCCAAAAGGCTGAGCTGTAATTTTCTACGGTTTTCTATGGTAAAGATAGGGGACTCTAAAATTAGAGGGCATAGATTTAAGGTGAGAGGGGAGAGATACAAAACGGTCCAGAGGGGCAATTTTTTCACACAGAGGGTGGCGAGTGTCTGGAACAAACTGTCAGAAGTAGAGGCGGGTACAATTTTGTCTTTTAAGAGGCGTTCAGACAGTTACACGGATAAGATGGGTATAGAGGGATATGGGTCCAATGTGGGCAATTGGGATTAGCTGAGGGATTTGAAAAAAAGGGCGGCATTGACAAGTTGGGCTGAAGGGACTGTTCCCATGCTGTAAACATCTATGGCTCTCTGTCTCTGGGGAGTCAGGAGGTGAGTTACTCTTCGCAGTATTCCTAGCCTCTGACCTGCTCTTGTAGCCACTGTGTTTATGTGGCAAGTCCAGTTAAGTTTCTGGTCAACTCCAAGGAGGTTGACAGTGGGGGATTCAACGATGGCAACACCACTGAATGTCAAGGAGTGGTGGTTAGACTGTCTTATATTGGTGATGGTCATTGTCTGGGGCGGCATGGTAGTACAGTGGTTAGCACTGCTGCTTCACAGCGCCAGGGACCTTGGTTCGATTCCCGGCTTGGGTCACTATCTGTATGGAGTTTGCACGTTCTCCCCTTGTCTGTGTGGGTTTCCTCGGGTGCTCTGGTTTCCGTCCACATTCTGAAAGATGTGTTGGTTAGGCACATTGACCTGAACAGGCGCTGGATTGTGGCGACTAGGGAATTTCACAGTAACTTCATTGCAGTGTTAATGTAAGCCTTACTTATAACTAATAAATAAATTATAAACTTTGTGTGATGTGAATGTTACTTACTACTTGTCAGCCTTGTGAAGTGTCTAGCTCAAATGGCTGAGATTTTTTAGGTAGGTCCTGATGACCTTATTTCTTCACAAGGACCCTCTTCTTGTACGAATGTATCACATTCCCCTGTTTCCACTGCTTCCTGGGGGAAAACACTCTAGCCTGTTACTGGCTGACCTAACAATTCATTCCTAGGGCAACGCACAACACTTCCTGCTGGCACAATTAGAACAGGTTATGATACTGGCTCTTGCCCATGCAAGTGGTCTACACACTGCTTTAAAATTTTTTCCTTATAGGACAACAGCTCTGTTCTGGCCACGACAATTCCTGGAACCCAATTTGGCCCATTACTGAAATTCTTTGCAATCACTACATCCTCTATCTCGAATGTTCTTGCACTTTTAAACAAATCATGGTTCTACCTTTGGTTCCTCTGGCTTGTTTCCACCCCTCCTGCTAAGTTTGGGAACACCAGCTTAACTTGGTCCTCAACCAATGACCTATCAGTAGCTCAGCTAGAGAGACTCCAGTTGGATGTGGTGTGATCCTATAATGATAGCAGTAATCTAGTCAACTTAGGTGATCAAAAATGTAGGTGATTGCTTCTTCAAATCAACCTTGAAAGGATGAGCTGTTCTGTCCACCAGTCAACAAAGACAAAGAACAAAATCAGCCCGGGAAACAGGCCCTTCGGCCCAACGAGCCCGCGCCGCTATCCATTGGATGAAGGATGGTATGGCATTGTTTCAGTTTGTTTTATTCGGTTAAGCCATAAACATTTTAAATTTAGCACTGGTGAAAGCCATTCCATTGTTTGAAACAAGAAGCTCTGGTACCACATGGATTGCAAAACACTGGTGCAGCTTCTCAACTGTGCTGTAAATTATTATGGATCTCATCTCATATGCTTTCATCAACTTTGAACAGACATCCACTAACAACAAAAATGTGCCCATAAATGGTCTGACATAGTTTTGACACTAACTCTAACCCATGCTTGACCTGGCCATTCCCAAGGATATAATGGGGCTGCAGCAGGTAACCTTTACTGATATTGGCACTACTTTACCACTGTAATTGTAGCATCAATGCCAGGCCATCACACCTGATGGGTACTATGCAACTCTTCCAGTAATAATTCTCTTCCTGGCCAGCAAGGGGCAGTGGGGTGAAAAGTGGGGGAGGACCCTCTAGATCCCCAGGAGACAATATCATCCTCAGAACTAAGCTCATCTTTCCTCATCTGATAAGGCTTCATTTCATCTGAAGTTCTCTCCTTCTGCCATACGTACAATCTCATTTATTTCACCTTTGACAACAATGGGTCTCTTTTAGTCCAGTACAGAATCTGCTGAGCAGTTAATGACAAAGTGTGTGGAAAATTCATGGAGATAGAGAATCATATTGAATGACAGAGCAGGCACACAGGGCTGAATGACCTACTACTGCACCTAGTTCCTGTTATAAGGCTGGTTGGAAACTGGGAGTGATGTTTTCCAGTTATCCTTCCTGTGGATTTGAAGCCAGAGTGGGGACAGGAAGCACCGTTGGAACAAGCTGAGTAATGGATGGGTGGGTGGCGGGAGTCAGGAGTTGAGCGTAGGGTCAAGAGAAGTTGGAGTGCTCATGATTTTGAGGAGAAAAAGAAATCAGGAAAACTTGTCCTTCAAGAGTATTGGCCTTGAGACTAGACCTGGGGAGAATTTGAAGGTTGGGGTTGGGGCGTATAGAACATATATAACAAACTATAGAGTTTGGAAACTGGATAGAGATAGAAGGTCAAGATTGAAGGGAGTAAGAGGGGAGAATTTGGATTCTGGAAGGAGAACGAAGGGGAAGAATTTGGAGACTAGAGGGAGAGAGATGGAAGAGTCTTGGATACTGGAGGGGGAGAAGGCAGAGAGTTTACACCCTGATTGTGGAACAGAATTTAGACCCAAGACTGCGGACAAGGGAGAGTTTAGACTTTGAGACCTGGGGCATAGTGGTTAGCACTGCAGCCTCCCAGGAGGACCTGCATTCAATTCCGGCCTTGGGTGACTGTGTGGAGTTTTCATGTTCTTCCTGTGCCTGCATGGGTTCTTTGGGTGCTCCAGTTTCTTTCCACAATCCAAAGATGTGAATGTTAGGTGGATCTGCCATGCTAAATTGTCCTTTGTGTCCCAGATTACGGGAAATTAGCAGGATAAATGCATGGGATTATGGGTATATAGCCTGGCTGGGATTCACAGTCAGAAGTCGATGGACTGAATGGTCTCCTTCTGCATTGTAGGGATTCTATAATCAATTTTTTAATGCAGGTTGTTGACCATATTTGATAGATTTGAGCATTCTGGATCTAAGTGTGAGCGCACTGCATAGCATTATCAAATTTGACATCAAATTCACTTCAAGTAGAACTTTTGATGTCAAAGAACAAAGAACAAAATCAACCCAGGAAGCAGGCCCTTCTGCCCAACGAACCCATGCCGCCATCTCAACACCACCAGTCCCCCTCTCCACCCACGACCCCTGTCTAATGTTTTATGGCCATCCAGATTGAGAGAAACTGATTTAGGGACAATTTATTCCTGCCAATCAGCTTAACAGCACATCTTTGGGGTGTGGGAGGAAACCAGAGCACCCGGAGAAAACCCACGCAAGCACGGGGAGAATGCGCAAACTCCCACAGACACCGGCCCAAATCCATCTGTCTGCACAGCAATCAGCGATAGTCACTGAGCTGTCGTCTTGCCCAGTATCTTGTCCAGTTTAGGCACACACTAGCGACATGAAGCACTAAGCCAATCTTGAACAACCAAGAGCAGCCCCAGTACGACCCATCGTGTGTATGCCCCTCGTTGGACACAAGGTGGATCGACTTAAAACCTGTGAATGAAAAGAGAAAAAACATAGGTCACTGACCATGGGACGGCGGCGCGGGCTCGTTGGGCCGAAGGGCCTGTTTCCCGTGCTGTTTTGTTCTTTGTTATTATCATACTATACCTATTTACATTACCAGGGACGCCCCAATGCTAATGACCCTTATTTAAAAGGTTCTCCTATATCCACCCATCTCCAACTCAGTCATGTGCCTGTCTAAGTTACTCTTAAAGGACTCTAGCGTGTTTGCCTCCACCACCTTACTTGGCAGAGCATTCCATACCTCCACTACCCTCTGTGTGAAAAACCTCCCTCTAATATCTGTGTTATTAGAATTATTAGAACATTACAGCACAAACAGGCCCTTCGGCCCTCGAGTTGCGCCGATCGCATCAACCCCACCAATCTATAGACCTATCTATAACCCCCAATCCCATTAAACCTCATATACTCATCCAGAAGTCTTTTAAAAGACCCCAGCGAGTTCGCCTCCACCACCGACGACGGCAGCCGATTCCAATCACTCACTACCCTCTGAGTGAAAAACTTACCCCTAACATCACCTCTGTACTTCCCTCCCCGCACCTTAAATCTGTGTCCTCTCGTAGCGACCATTTCAACCCGGGGAAATAGCCTCTGAGAGTCCACCCTATCTATTCCTCTCAACATTTTATAAACTTCTATCAGGTCGCCTCTCAACCTTCGCCTCTCCAGGGAAAAGAGTCCCAGCTCCCTCAACCTATCTTCATAAGGCATGCCTCCCAGTCCAGGCAACATCCTTGTAAATCTCCTCTGCACCCTTTCAATAGCTTCTATTGTACCTTCTGTTGTACCTTTCCCCCTCACCTTAAGTCTATGGCCCCTTGTCCTACGTGTCTCTATCATAGGAAATAGCTTACCTCTGTTTACTCTATCTATACCCTTCATAATCTTATATACCTCTATTAGATCCCCCCTCAGTCGGTGTCTTTCAAGGAAAAACAGCCCCAATTTCTTCAATCTTTCCTCATACCCCAGTCCTTCCATACCAGGCAACATCCTGGTAAACCTCCTCTGCACTTTCTCCAGTGTCTCCACGTCCTTCCGGTAGTAAGGCGACCAGAATTGGACGCAGTACTCCAAATGCGGCCGAACCAACGTTCTGTACAACTGCAACATTAGACTCCAGCTCTTATATTCTATACCCCTTCCTATAAAGGCTAACATACCATAGGCTTTCTTCACCACACTCTCCACTTGCACTGCCACCTTCAAAGACTTGTGCACTTGCACCCCCAGGTCTTGCTGCGATTCTATACTCCTTATGGGCTTACCCTTTATCATATAACTCCCCCCTACATTATTCCGGCCAAAATGCATCACCTCACATTTATCCGGATTAAATTCCATTTGCCATGTATCTGCCCAATCAACCAGCCTATCAATATCCCGCTATAGTGCCAGACACTGCTCCTCACTGCCTGCCAATCCAGCCATCTTGGTGTCATCAGCAAATTTGCTGATCACACCACCTACTCCCTCTTCCAAATCATTTATATACACTACAAATAGAAGATGTCCCAGTACTGAGCCCTGCGGCACACCACTAGTGACAGACCTCCAGCTAGAAAAAGACCCCTCCACTACTGTCAAATTGTGGATGAGCAAATTGAACAGATGAATGAAAAAATTATGTTAACATTTTCAGGTGGTATCACACAATCTATTTTAGTCAGCCACTGCACCGAGGCATGTAATAAATTTAAGATAGATAAATAATTGTAATGCATGCACACAGTTACCTACCCGACCATTGCTAACAACAGCCTCCTGACCAGGTAACAGCTTCAGAACATCTTTACAGAACAGTCGATGGGTCCGAAGGAAGTCGATTCCTATGGTGTTATATTTCTTCTCAAAGGCATCATTATTCATTCCCTGAAGCAACAGTAATGAATTATTTTAGCTGATCAAATGAGTGATAGTGACATATTTTCGACAAAAAAAATATTTCTGGCTGTTTCCAAGCATACTTTGGGACCATTTCTGAACATGAAGTCTGAAATTAGAGAAGTCCTTGACCAATCCACTCAATCAAAGATGAAAGTTGGGACGTGGGCTAAAAGCTTCAATATTGCTATGATCTCAGCCCTGTTGTAAAAAAGGCATCTGTTATCTATTCAATCAGTGAAGGAATATTGAAATATGGTACAAATACAAACCAGCACGGCATCAAGAATGTGTGACGTAATTGAAATATTGTTCACACTCTAGTACTGTAGAAGTATTTAAATAAATCATGAAAACATTAAAATGCCATGTTTAGGAAAACATTTTTAGTATGATCAGGAATAGTCAGCACGGCTTTGTCAAGGGCAGGTCGTGTCTTACAAGCCTAGTTGAGTTCTTTGAAAATGTGACTGAACACATTGACGAAGGAAGAGGAATCTGGAGTGGGAGGGTGAGAACCCAGTCGTTGTAGTACATGTGGGTGCCGGCGACGTAGGCAAAATGCGGACTGAGGATCTGGGAAGGGAGTATGAGAAGCTGGGAATGGAATTAAAAAGTAGAACCGACAAGGTGGTTATCTCTGGGCTACTGCCTGAACCGAGGGCAGACGGGCGTAGGGTTGATAGGATAAAGGAAGTAAATGGGTGGCTCAGGGATTGGTGTGGGAGGAATGGGTTCGAATTTATGGGGCATTGGCACCAGTATTGGGGTAGGTGGGACCTGTTCGGGCAGGATGGGGTTGGTCTGAATCATGTTGGGACCAGAGTGCTGGCGAATCGAGTAAAGAGGACTGTAGACAGGGCTTTAAACTAATTAGGGGGGGGGGGGAGGGTGCGAGGGTAGGTGACGCTATGAGGTCTAAAGTTAAGGATAGGGTACAGGTAAGGGAAGAGGCCAAGGATGTCCCAATTGGTGGCGTTACGGCAAGTAGGGTCCAGGTGAAGGCTGGGATGAAAGCGCTTTATCTGAATGCACGAAGCATTCGGAATAAAGTGGATGAGCTGATGGCGCAGATCGACACAAATGGATACGATCTGGTGGCCATTACAGAGACGTGGCTGCAAGGTGACAGGGACTGGGAGATGAATGTACAGGGTTATCAAGTGTTTAGGAAGGATGGGCAGGAGGAAAGAGGGGGTGGCGTAGCACTGCTGATTAAGGATAGTATCAAGGTGGTAGCAAGGGATGATATCGGAGCCAAGGAGCAGAAAGTGGAATCATTGTGGGTGGAGATTAGGAACAGAAAAGGGAGGAAGACGCTAGTGGGTGTCGTCTATAGGCCCCCGAATAATGATCTGGAGGTGGGGCGGGCTGTTAACGCGCAAATAAGTGCAGCGTGCAGGAATGGGACGGCAGTAGTTATGGGAGATTTCAATCTGCATATTGATTGGTCGACCCATGTTGGACTCGGTGGGCTCGAGGAGGAGTTCTTGGAATGCTGCCGGGATAATTTCCTTGAACAGTGTGTGTTGGAGCCGACGAGGGAGCGAGCTATCTTGGATCTGGTGCTATGTAATGAGGTGGGTAGAATTAGGGACCTTGCGGTGAAGGATCCTCTTGGAGAGAGTGATCATTGTATGGTGGAGTTTCTGGTGCAGATGGAGGAGGAGAAAGTGGGTTCCCAGACACGCGTCCTTTGTTTGAATAGAGGGGAGTATGGTAGGATGAGAGAAGAATTGGCAAATGTGGACTGGGGGAACGCGTTGGAAGGTAGGTCTGCTGAGGAGCAGTGGAGGATCTTTAAGGAGATCTTTCTTGGTGCTCAGCAGAAATTTATTCCGATGGTTAAAAAGGACAGTAGGAGGAGAGGTAATAAGCCGTGGATAACGAAGGAGGTGAAGGAAAGTGTTAAATTAAAAGCGGAGGAGTTTAGAGTAGCGAAGAGCAGTGGGCGAGAAGAGGATTGGGAAAGGTCAACAAAGATTGACAAAGAAATTGATAAAGGAGGGTAGGAGAAGCTATGAGGCTGGGCTAGCACTTAATATAAAAAAGGATAGCAAGAGTTTTTATAAATATATAAAAAGGAAGAGGCTGGCTAGGGTGAACATTGGTCCTTTAGAGGATGAGAAAGGGGAGCTAGTGGTAGGGGATGGGGATATGGCTAAAGTCTTGAATAACTTTTTTGTTTCTGTCTTCACGGAGGAGGACGTGAATAATTTGCCGGGTGTTAGCGATGGAAAGGTGGTAGGAAAGGGGTCTTAATGACATTACTGTTACTAGAGAGGTGGTGCTCGACAGACTGGAGGGGCTGATTGTGGACAAGTCCCCAGGACCGGATGGAATGCATCCGAGGGATCTGAAAGAAATGGCGGAGGTGATAGTGGATGCCTTGGTGGTTATTTTCCAGACGTCGCTGGATTCCGGGGAAGTGCCGGAAGATTGGAAAACGGCTAATGTTACGCCGTTGTTTAAGAAGGGTGCCAGGCAAAAGGCGGGGAATTATAGGCCGGTTAGTTTAACGTCTGTGGTAGGTAAAATGTTAGAAACCGTCATTAAGGAGGAAATAGCGAGGCATCTTGAGGGAAATTGCTTGATAGGGCGGACGCAACACGGTTTCATTAAAGGGAAGTCGTGTCTGACAAATTTATTGGAGTTCTATGAGGATGTGTCTAGGGCAGTGGATGGAGGAGAGCCGGTGGATGTGGTCTTTCTGGATTTTCAGAAGGCGTTTGACAAGGTACCTCACAAGAGGTTATTGCAGAAGGTCAGGGGACATGGAGTTGGGGGTAGGGTGTTAGCGTGGATAGAGGATTGGTTGTCAAATAGGAGGCAGAGAGTGGGGGTCAATGGATGCTATTCGGATTGGCGGTTGGTGACTAGTGGGGTGCCCCAGGGGTCGGTGCTGGGGCCTCAGCTACTTACCATTTATATAGATGATCTGGAGGAGGGAACCGAGTGCAGGGTGTCGAAATTTGCTGATGACACCAAGATTGGGGGAAAGGCAAATTGTGCGGAGGGTGTGGAGAGTCTGCAGAAGGATCTAGATAGGCTGGGCGAATGTGCCAGGAAATGGCAAATGGAATTTAATGTTGGCAAGTGTGAGGTGGTCCACTTTGGTAGGAGGAATGGTAGGAAGGACTATTACTTACGGGGCGAAAAACTGCAGCAGGCGACGGTGCAGAGGGACCTCGGGGTCCTTGTGCATGAGTCGCAAAAACCCAGCTTGCAGGTGCAGCAGGTGGTCAGGAAGGCGAATGGGATGCTGGCCTTCATAGCGAAGGGGATTGAATATAAAAGTAGGGAGGTCTTGCTGCAGCTGTATAGGGCATTGGTGAGGCCGCAGCTGGAGTACTGTGTGCAGTTTTGGGCGCCGCACCTGCGCAAGGATATTTTGGCCCTGGAGGGAGTGCAGAGGAGGTTTACTCGGCTGATACCGGAGTTGAGGGGATTGAGCTATGAGGAGAGGCTGAATAAACTAGGCTTGTACTCGTTAGAGTTTAGAAGAATGAGGGGAGATCTCATTGAGACATATAAGATGATGAATGGGATGGATAGGATAGAGGTGGAGAGACTGTTCCCGCTCAAAAAAGACAGTAGGTCTAGGGGGCACAGCCTCAAGATAAAGGGGGGGGCGGTTTAGAACAGAGTTGAGGAGGAACTTCTTCACTCAAAGGGTGGTGAATCTCTGGAATTCTCTGCCCGTTGAAGTGGTGGAGGCTGCCTCGCTAAATATTTTTAAGAAACGGGTTGATGGGTTTTTGATAAGAGAAGGGATTAAGGGTTATGGGGAGAGGACGGGAAGGTGGAGCTGAGTCACGACAGATCAGCCATGATCTTATTGAATGGCGGGGCAGGCTCGAAGGGCCAGATGGCCTACTCCTGCTCCTATTTCTTATGTTCTTATGTCTTAAGAGCGGTGGACGTGGTTTACATGGACTTCAGTAAGATGTTTGATAAGATCCACCATGCAAGACTTCTTGAGAAGACAGGAGGGCATGGGATCCAAGGGGTTTTGGCTTTGTGGATCCAGAACTGGCTTGCCTGCAGAAGGCAAAGAGTGGTTGTGGATGGGTCTTTTTCTGCATGGAGATCAGTCACCAGTGGAGTGCCCCTGGGGCACTCCACTGGTTCTAGGACCCTTGCTGTTTGTCATTTTCATAAATGACCTGGATGAGGAAGTGGAGGGATGGGTTAGTAAGTTTGCCGACGATACAAAGGTTGGTGGTGTTGTGGACAGTCTGGAGGGATGTCAGAAGTTGCAGCGTGACATAGATAGGATGCAAGACTGGGCGGAGAAGTGGCAAATGGACTTCAACACAGATAAATGTGTAGTGGTCCATTTTGGCAGGATCAACGGGATGCAGGAGTACAATATTAAGGGTAGAAGTCTTAGCTGGGTTGAAGAGCAGAAGGATCTTGGGGTCCGGGTCCATAGGACTCTTAAATCGGCCTCGCAGGTGGAGGATGTGGTCAAGAAGGCATAATATGGTGTACTGGCCTTCATTAATCAAGGGATTGAGTTTAGGAGTTGGGAGGTAATGCTGCAACTTTATAAGACCCTTGTCAGACCCCACTTGGAGTACTATGCGCAGTTCTGGTTGCCTCACTACAGGAAGGATGTGGAAGCTATTGAGAGGGTGCAGAGGAGATTTACAAGGATGTTGCCTGGATTGGGAGGCATGCCTTATGAAGATAGGTTGAGGGAGCTAGGTCTCTTCTCCCTGGAGAGACGAAGGTTGAGAGGCGACCTGATAGAGGTTTACAAAATGTTGAGAGGAATAGATAGGGTGGATTCTCGGAGGCTATTTCCCAGGGCTGAAATGGTCGCTACGAGAGGACACAGGTTTAAGGTGCTGGGAAGCAAGTACAGAGGAGATGTTAGGGGAAAGTTTTTCACTCAGAGGGTGGTGAATGAGTGGAATCGGCTGCCGTCGGTGGTAGTAGAGGTGAACTCACTGGGGTCTTTTAAAAGACTTCTGGATGAGTATATGGGATCTAATGGCATTGGAAGTTATAGATAGTTCTATGGCCTGGTGGGTATCGATGTGATCGGCGCAACTTGTGGGCCGAAGGGCCTGTTTGTGCTGTAGTGTTCTATGTTTTACGTTCTATAATGCCTGTGAAAATATTTTCACTGCTATTTCTTATCAATATTTCTGAGAGGTCTTTCAAAATAGAACATAGAACATAGAACATAGAACATTACAGCACAAACAGGCCCTTCGGCCCTCGAGTTGCGCCGATCGCATCAACCCCACCAATCTATTGACCTATCTATAACCCCCAATCCCATTAAACCCCATATACTCATCCAGAAGTCTTTTAAAAGACCCCAGCGAGTTCGCCTCCACCACCGACGACGGCAGCCGATTCCATTCACTCACCACCCTGATTATTAATGTAAAAAACAGTTTTTGTTAAAAACTATAGTACACAGAACTAAATGAATGCTGTCGTTAAAACAGATTAAATAGGATATTGATTGCCAAAAAGACATTTTGTAATGCATTTTCTAAATAAATAAATATAGCATTAGAAACATTGCTGCTTTGTTACAGGTCAGGAAACCTCACCTCAGCTTCATTGACAACTTGACATGGCTATAGTGTATAAGTGCAGCTCTGTGCTGACAGTAGAGACAAAGATAATTAATGATTTTGATTAGAGCATACTTCTGCAGTGAAATAATATTAAAATACCTTTGAATGTACTATTATATTTCAGAGCTTTTATGCTGCCTTTGAGTGAGGAACTGTAGAACAAATCTATAGAAGGGTTCGAGGAGATTACCTTCCAAATCAGTATTCCTTTAATAGATGTGTTTATATGATCTCTTGTCTACCCCTCTTATGCACATGGGAGGAAATAATTTGTATCTATATCAATAGCATGTTTCAATAAATGATGAAACTCCGATCTGGTGCTGTTGTTTCTAGATCCGTAGCAAGCAGTTTCCCCTGCAACAAATTCTGTTTGGGCACAATTCTTCCTTATCCAAGGAGCAGAACAGCAAATCATCTTTTACCTCAATGTTACAACATTGATCAGAAACAGGAGAAAGACATACCAAAACTTCTTTCACTATGGGACCAATAAATTAACAAAGTTGAAAATGAGTTCCACTGATTTTTGGACTACAGTCTCTTCATTACGCCAGAGAATCATTCATTGAAGGGTACTTTAACCCCAACACCTCCCTGCAAACAGGGTGCTTTAGGGTTAGTTGGGATGGTAAAATATAAAAGATTATAAACTTGACCACTCCAATTTTTAAATTTTAATGGAGGCAATGGGAAGGTAAGAAACTTTTAATGGGGAGGTAAGAAGGGAGTGCATTGCTCATTTAAATAATTTAATCAGACTGTCTCCTCAAATATTCTTCAGTGTTTCAATTATAGTGCTGGCTGGTTGAATTTCTCAGGTTTCAAGAAACCCAACAACTATAGGGAGGTGTGAAATGCAGCAAATGAGCAAACTGCTTACCCAGCACTGGACCAAAAAGGTCCAATACCATACTATCAAGCAAACCTGTCAACGCCCCAACAATTAGAAACCACCCCCTCAACCCTCAACAATCTCTAGCAAAATCCAGTATGGTATTGGCCCTTTTTGGTCCAGTGCTGGGTAAGCAGTTTGCTCATTTGCTGCATTTCACACCTCCCTATAGTTGTTGGGTTTCTTGAAACCTGAGAAATTCAGCCAGCCAGCACTATAATTGAAACACTGAAGAATATTTGAGGAGACAGTCTGATTAAATTATTTAAATGATTAAGGAATGGGGAAGGAGTAGCTTCTTATCCCAATCTTTCCCTCTGATCTCTGACTGCCTCCACCTTTTCTTCCTACCCACCACTCCAAGCCCCAATCTTAGATCACCTTCCTAAACTCAAAGAGATGGTAGCATAATGCTATTTTCATTAGACTAGAGGCCCAGGGTAATATTCTGGGGACCAGGTTCGAATCCCACCAGACAGAATTTGAAATCAATGAAATATTTGGAAGTGAAGGTCTAATGATGACCATGAAGTCATTGTCGATTGTCACCTGGAGGTCCTCAGCATCAGAGATGCTAGCCTTCAGCAAATTTGATTCATTTCATATATTAAAAAGAAGCTGAATAGACAAGGCTATGAGACCTAACAATAGTATTTGTGTTCCAAAACTTGCTGTTCACTTTGGTTTCTGCCAGGGCCATTCTTGATCAAATTACAGACTTGGTTCAAATTCAAATAAAATAAATTAAATATAAAACTGGACAAAAAAGCTGAACTCCAAAGGTGAGGTTGGGGAAATCGGAGGAAGGACCGGGGCAAAATGCTCCTTTGTTATACCTGGCACAAAGTAAGATGGTTGTGATTGTTGGAGGTCAGTCATGTCAGCTCCAGGATATTAATGTAATTTCTCAGGGGAGTGTCTGAAGCCAACTCATCTTCGGCTGCATCATCAGTGATCATTCATTCATCATAAAGATCAGAAGTGGGGATATTCACTGATGATTGCACAAAATTCAGTCCACATCTAAATGCAACAAAACCTAGACGATATCCAGGCTAAGACTGACAAGTGACAAGTCACATACGTGCAACAACGTTCCAAGCAATGACTATCTCCAACAAGAGGGAATCTAACCATTGCCCCTTCAATGGCATTACCATCAATGAATCCCCAACTATAGACATCCTGGAGATTACCATTGACCAGGGTAAAGTTGTGGAGTTACAGCGATCATGCCAGGATTGTATTGTCACCACTGTAGACCTGATGAGCCAAATGGCCTCCCTCTACACTCATGGAATTATATAATGCTAGGAATTATAGAATCATAAGAAATGTGCAGTAAATAGCAGAATCCTTAAGAATACTGATAGGCAGAGGGATCTGAAAGTGGCAATGCAGGTGGAGAAGTTAGTCAAGAAGGCGTACGGCATGCTTGCCTTCATAGCCAAAAATTGGCAAGTCATATTGCAGCTTTTAACTTTAGTTAGGATGCACTTGGAATATAGTGTTCAATTAGAACCAGCATAGAACCAGCATAGAACCCTACAGTGCAGAAACAGGCCCTTCGGCCCATCGAGTCTGCACCGAACACAATCCCACCCAGACCCTATCCCCATATCCCTACACATTTACCTGCTAATCCCTCTAACCTACACATCCCAGGACACTAAGGGGCAATTTTAGCATAGCCAATGAACCTAACCCGCATATCTTTGGACTGTGGGAGGAAACCGGAGCACCCGGAGAAAACCCACGCAGACACGAGGAGAATGTGCAAACTCCACACAGACAGTGACCCGAGCCGGGAATCGAACCCAGGACCCTGGAGCTGTGAAGCAGCAGTGCTAACCACTGTGCTACCGTGCCGCCCTACTGGCACCACACCACCAGAAGGATGTGGAGGCTTTGGAGAGGATACAAAGAAGATGTGTTGCCTGGTATGGAGGGCATTAGCTATAAGGAGAGGTTGGAGAAACTTGGTTTGTTCTCACTGGAATGGAGGAGGTTGAGGGGGCAACCTGATAGAAGACTACAAGATTGAGAGACATATATAGAGTGGATAGTCAGAAGCTTTTTTCCCAGGATGGAAGAGTCAATTACTAAGGAGCATAAGTTTAAGGTGCAAGGGGCAAGGTTTAAAGGAGATGTACAGGGCAAGTTTTTTTTTACACAGAGAGTGGTAAACTGAATGTTATAGTGTGCCAAATGTTCATCTTGATACTTTTTAAAGGATGTGAGGCAACCTGCCTCTACCACCCTCCCAGGCAGCGCATTCCAGACTGTCACCACCCTCTAGGTAAAGAAGCTTTTCCTCACGACCCCTCTAAACTGTCTGCCCCTCACCTTGAACCTATGTCCCCTCGTGACTGACCCTTCGACTAAGGGGAACAATTGAACAATTGCTCCTTATCCACTCTGTCCATGTCCCTCATAATCTTGTGCATCTTAATCAGGTCACCCCTCAGACTTCTGCAGGAATTCTATGATAGAAAGTAAGACCAGCTATATAAATACCATGGCTACAAAAGCAGATCAGAGACTAGAATCCTGCAGTGAGTAATTCACCTCCTGTCTCTCCAAAGCCTGTCTACAATCTACAAGATACAAGTCAGGGGTGTGATGGGATTCTCTTCACTTGCCTGGATGAGGATGGTTCCAACAATACTGAAAACTAATACCATTCAGGAGATAGAAAATAGGAGCAGAAAGAGACCATTCAGCCCTTTGAGTCTGCACCATCATTCATGATCATCCATCTCGAGGATGATTGCACAATATTCAAATCTAGTCAAATCAATATTGAATCTAGTCAAAAAGAAAAGTGTACAAAAGGTTCAGGGAGCTAGGTAATGTTAGGAACCTAGAGTATACAACTTGTAGGAAGGAACTTAAGAAGGAAATTAGGAGAGCCAGAAGGGGTCATGAGAAGGCCTTGGCAGGTAAGATTAAGGAAAACCCTAAGGCGTTCTACAAGTATGTGAAGAGCAAAAGGATGAGATGTGAAGGAATTGGGCCTATAAAATGTGATGGTGGGAAAGTTTGTACAGAACCGGTACAAATAGCGGAGGTACTCAATGAATACTTTACTTCGGTATTCACGGTGGAAAAGGATCTTGGTGGTTGTAGTGCAGACTTGCGGCGGACTGAAAAGCTTGAGTATGTGGACGTTAAGAATGAGGACGTGTTGGAAATTTTGAAAAGCATCAAGTTAGATAAGTCACTGGGACTGGATGGGATGTACCCCAGATAACCAACATTCTATATAACTGCAACATCATATGCCAACTTTTATATTCTGTGCCCTGTCCAATAAAGGCAAGCATGCCATATGCCTTCTTCATCACCTTTTCCACCTGTGCTGCCACTTTTAAGGGTCTGTGGAGTTGCACAGCCAGATCCCTTTGTGTGTCTATTCTCCTGATGGTTCTGCCATTTATTGTGTAGTTCCTTCCTGCATTAGATCTACCAAAATGCATCACTTCACATTTATCTGGATTAAATTCCATCTGCCATTTCTCTACCCAATTTTCCAGCCTATATCCTGCTGTAATCTCTGACCATGTTCATCACTATCTGCAATTCCAGCAATCTTTGTGTCATCCACAAACTTTATTAATCAGATCAGCTACATCTTCTTCCAAGTCATTTATGTGTATCACAAACAGCAGAGGTCCCAGTACAGAGCCCTGTGGAACACCACTAGTCACATATCTCCAATCAGGAAAAGACCTGTCCATTGCTACCCTCTGTCTTCTACGGCCAAACATAGTAAGAAGTCTCACAACACCAGGTTAACGTCCAACAGGTTTATTTGATAGTAAACCCACAAGTTTTCAGGGTTTGCCCCTTCATCAGGTGAGTGGAGAGTTCTGGTCTCTGACAGAGCATATAACAGCACACACAGTTTACAGAATACTGATTAGAATGTGAGTCTTTACAGCTAACCTGCTATTCAAGTCTTAAAGATGCAGACAATGTGAGTGGAGAGAGCATTAGGTTAAAGAGATGTGTATTGTCTCAAGACAGGACAGTAAGTGAGATTTTATAAGCTCAGGCAAGTCATGGGGGGTTACAGATAGTGCAACATGAACCCAAGGTCCCGGTTGAGACCGTCCTCATGTGTGCGGAACTTGGCTATAAGTCTCTGCTCAGCGACTCCGTGCTGTCGTGTGTCGTGAAGGCCGCCTTGGAGAATGCTTACCCAAGGATTAGAGACCGAATGCCTATGACTGCTGAAATATTCACCAACAGGAGGGGAACAGTCTTGTCTGGTGATTGTCGAGCGATGTTCATTCATCCATTGCCGTTTGCATTCTTGGACACATGCATCTCCATCAAGGACGGTCACCTCAGCATCTCACTGTATCGCAAGCCCACAGACAATCTCACAATGCTCCACTTCTCCAGCTTCCACCCTAAACACGCGAAAGAAGCCATCCCCTACAGACAAGCCCTCCGTATACACAGGATCTGCTCAGATGAGGAGGATCATGACAGACACCTCCAGACCCTGAAAGGTGCCCTCATAATAACAGGACTCATTGATCGACTCATTGATCAACAGTTCCAACGTGCCACGGCGAAAAACTGCACCAACCTCCTCAGAAGACAAACAGGGGACATGGTTGACAGAGTACCCTTCGTCATCTAGTACTTCCCTGGAGCGGAGAAGCTACAACATCTTCTCTGGAGTCTTCAACGTATCATTGATGAAGACGAACATCTCGCCAAGGCCATCCCCAAATCCCCACTTCTTGCCAACAACCGCACAACCTCAAACAGACCATTGTTCGCAGCAAACTACCCAGCCTTCAGGAGAACAGTGACCACAATACCACACAACCCTGCCACAGAAACCTCTGCAAGACATGCTGGATCATCGACACGGATGACATCATCACACGTGATAACACCATCCACTAGCTACATGATACATACTCCTGCAACTCGGCCAACGTTGTCTACCTAATACACTGCAGGAAAGGATGTCCTGAAGCATGGTACACTGGGGAGACCATGCAGAAGCTACGACAACGGATGAATTAACATTGCCCGACAATCACCAGATAAGACTGTTCCCTTCCTGTTGGCGAACACTTCAGTGGTCACGGGCATTCAGCCTCTGAACTTCAGGTAAGCATTCTCCAAGGTGGCCTTCACGACATACGACAGTGCAGAGTCGCTGAGCAGAGACTGATAGCCAAGTTCTGCACACATGAGGACGGCCTCAACCGGGATCTCGGGTTCATGTCACATTATCTGTAACCCCCGTGACTTGCCTGGGCTTGCAAAATCTCATTAACTGTCCTGTCTGGAGACAATACACATCTCTTTAACCTGTGTTAACGCGCTCTCCATCACGTCGTCTGTACCTTTAAGACTTGATTACCTGTAAAGATTTGCATTCTAACCATTATTTTGCAAATTGAGTTTGTGTTTTTATTAGCCCTGTTTGTGAACAGAACTCCCACTTACCCGATGAAGGAGCAGTGCTCCGAAAGCTAGTGGATTTTGCTACCAAATAAACTGTTGCACTTTAACCTGCTGTTGTGAGACTTCTTACAGTGCTCTTGTCCAAGCCACTCACCATCCTGACTTGGCAATGTATTACTGTTCATTCACTGGAACCCCATACTAACAGCACTGTGGGTATACCTACCCTACATGGACTGTAGCAATTCAGCACCTGTCAAGGGCAGTTAGGGATGGGCAATGCATGCTCACCTAGAAAGCAGAATCTACATTTGAATGAATAAAAGAAAAGCCTTCACACACGGCACACTTCTGCCTGATCTTGCAAGTTCTACTTAGCAGTAGGAACTTTAGGCTGTAAGAGATTATAGAGATATAGAGGGGCACAACAAAGAGAGAACTTTAAAACAAAAATGGGGAATGGGGGAAATTCTACAACTGCTCACACAGATGGGATTCTCTGGTTCCACTGTAGTGAACAGAGATTTGACTGAGCACTAACTTCTCCATTCTTGCTTTCAGCAAATGAGGGGTGGGGAGGGCATGTGGATGGCTGAGGAACTCTGGCTAAGAATTTTAAAATTGAGGTGTTGCTATATTAGGAACAATCGTAAGTCAGGCAGTGAAGATTGATAGGATTTGGTTCAAGTTCAGATGTATAAAATCAGAAAGCACATAAACGGCCTTCCGACCCATCGAGTCCGCACCAACACATTAGAAAGACTTGAACTTCCACCTAATGGACTAGTTAATGACAAGGAGCATGGTTTTGTATGGGTAAGATCATGTCTCACCAACTTGATTTGAGTTTTTTGAAGAGGTGATAAAGATAATTGATGAGGGAAGTGCTGTGGATGTGTGTACATGAACTTTAGTAAGATGTTTGACAAGGTCCCACATGGCAGACTGGTGCAAAAACTAAATTCAAAGCATGGGAACAGGTCCTTCAACCCAACTTGTCCATGCTGCCCTTTTTTAACCACCAAGCTAGCCCCAATTGCCTACATTTGGCCCAAATCTCTCTACCCATCTTACCCATGCAACTGTCTAAATGCTTTTTAAAAGCCAAAATTCTACCTGCCTCTATTACTACCTCTGGGAGCTCCTTCTAGACACTCACCACCTTGTGTGTGAAAAGACTGCTCCACTGGACCCTTTTGTATCTCTTCCCTCTCACTTTAAACCTATGCCCTTTAGTTTTAGACTCCCATGAATGTTTGAGAATCACATGGGATTAAGAGTGGGCTGGCTGGATGGATGCAGAACTGGCTTATGTGGAGTAATGTGGAGATGCCAGTGTTGGACTGGGGTAAACCTGACGGACTTTAACCTGATGTTGTGAGACTTCTTACTTAGTTATAGAAGACAGAGGGTAGTGGTGGAAGGGTGTCTTTCAGAATGGAGATCTGCAGCTAGGGGCATTCCGCATGGATCAATGCTGGGGTCTGTGTTGTTTGTAGTACATATAAATGATTTGGAGGAAAATGTGGGGTGTCTAATTAGTAAGTTTGCGGATAACACAAAGAATGGTGGAATTGCTGACAGTGCCAGGATTGTCAGAGGATGCAACAAAATACAAAAAGATTGCAGACTTGGACCTGAAATGGCAGACGGAGTTTAATCCAGACTGGGGCATTGAGTTTAAAAACTGGCAAGTCATGTTTAATTGTGGATGATCAAATTTAGATTTGAATTATTGTGTAAATGGCCAAATCATGGAATCCCTACAAATGTGAGGTAATACATTTTGGAAGGTCTAAATCAGATAGGGAATATATAGTAAATGGTAGAACCCTTAAGAGTATTGATAGGCAGAAGGATCTGGGTATTCAGGTACACAGGTCACTGAAAGTGGAAATGCAGGTGGAGAAGGTAGTCAAGAAGGCATACGGAATGCTTGCTTTCATCGGCTGGGGCATTGAGTTTAAAAACTGGCAAGTCATGTTGCAGTATTATTGAACCTTAGTTAGACCGCACTTGGAATATAGAGTTCAATTCTGGTCGCCACACTACCAGAAGGATGTGGAGGCTTTGGAGAGGGTACAGAAAAGATTTACCAGGATGTTGCTGGTAAGGAAGGCATTAGCTACGAGGAGAGGTTGAAGAAACTTGGTTTGTTCTCACTGGAACGACAGAGATTGAGGAGTGACCTGGTACAAGTCTACAAGATTATAAGAAGCATGGACAGATTGGATAGTCAGAAGCTTTTCCCCAGGGTGGAAGAGTCAATTACTAGGGTGCACAGATTTAAGATGTAAGGGGCAAGGTTTAAAGGAGATATACGAGGCAGATTTTTTATACAGAGGGTGGTGGGTGCCTGGAACTCATTGCCCGGGAAGGTAGTGGAAGCGGATATGATAGTGACGTTTATCTTGACAAGTACATGAATAGGATGGAAATGGAGGGATGTGGTCCCCAGAAGGGTAGGGGGTTTTAATTAAGTCAACAGCACAGTCGGTACAGGCTTGGAAGGCCGAAGGGCCTGTTCCTGTGCTGCAATTTTCTTTGTTCTTTATACAGTGCAGAAGGAGGCCATTTAGCCCATTGAGTCTGCACCAACAACAATACTACCCAGGCCCTATTTCCATAACCCCACATATTTACCCTGCTAATCCACCTGGCACTAGGGTCAATTTAGCATGGCAATCAATCTAACCCGCACATCTTTGGACTGTGGGAGGAAAATCGAGCACGCAGACATGAGGATAAAATGCAAACTCTGCACAGGCAGTGACCAGAGGCTGGAAATGAACCCAGGTCCCTGGGTCAGCAGTGCCACTGTGGCACCATGCCAACCAGCCTTAGGAACATTAGCATACACTCAGATCTGGGCGTGCAGGTTCACTGTTCCCTAAAAATGACACCATAGGTGGCCAAAGTGATCAAGAAAGCATATGGCATTCTCGCCTTCATCAGCTGGGGCACTGAGTACAAGAATTGGAAAATCATGTTGCAGCTGTGTAAAATCTTGGTTCAGCCACATTTGGAGTATTGTGTGCAGTTCTGGTCATCACACTACCAGAAGGACACGGAAGCTTTGGAGAGAGTGCAAAGAAAGTTCACTAGAATGTTGCCTGGTCTCGAGTTGGTTATAAGGAGAGGCTGAATAAACTAGGATTGTTTTCACTTGAAAGACGGAGGCTGAGGGTAGACGTGATAGAGGTCTACAAAATCATGAGATGCAAGACAGGGTGGACAGTCAGAGGCTTTTTCCCAGGGTGGAAGTGTCAATTACAAAGGGGCACAAGTTTAAGGTGAGAAGGGGAAAGTTTAGGCAAGATGTGCAGGAAAAGTTTTTCTCGCAGAGTAGTGGGTGCCTGGAATGTACTGTCAGAACAAATGCTGAAAGCAGGCACATTAGCAACATTTAAGAGGCACCTGGATGAGTACATGAATAGAGAGGGAATAAAGGGATATGGACCGAGTAAGGGCAGAAGGTTTTTCTTTAGTTTAGTTATGGCATCATGATCAGCACAGGTTTGCAGGGCCAACAGGCCTGTTCCTGTTCGGTAATTTCCTTGTCCTTTGTTCTAATCCCATCTGCCAGCACTTGGCCCATAGCCCTGAAAGTTATGATGTGCCAAGTGCTCATCCAGGTGCTGTTTAAAGGATGTGAGGCAATCTGACTCGACCACCTTCCCAGGCTGTGCATTCCAGACCATCATCATCCTTTGGGTAAAGATGTTTTTCGTCACATTGCCCCAAACCTCCTGCCTGTCACTCTTGAATCTGTGTCTGCTCCTGATTGTGGGAGTGAGACATGTGAAAATTAACACCTGCAGACCATGTCTTTGTACTTGCTTAGGACCTGTTACATCTCGAACAAAATATTATCAACCCAAAGCATTAACTCTGTTTCTCTCTTTGTAGATACTAGAATTCTCTAGTCTTGCACATACCACTACCACTACCAGTGAATTGGTAAATTTGGCACTCAGCCGGAGAATCCAAGCTGCAGGTGAGGTCAGAGAATTCTGGCCACTGTTTTACCTGCTGTGCATTACTTGCATAGTCTATAATTGCAGCAACAAACTGGTGGTGAGACTAACAAAGATATTCACACACAGTGATCTTTCCTCACTGTCATACTGCATTAAGGTTGCAAATGGAATAATTTACCAGATACGCGAGTAAAGAAAGGTTTACTTTTTTCAAAGGGGCATTGTCTCTTTGTCGAGTACTGGTGTGCCTCTTATGTTATAGCATTTGATGTTACAATAAATAAAATAGCAACATTCTTGGACAGTTGCAATTATAGAAAGATTTAAATATACATATAGTCAATATGTTTACAATTATTGTAAAAAACCAGAATTACTAACTTTAATAACAAATTCCAGAACTTTTGCTCCTGATGCAAGTGCTTCTGCAGTCTCTTCATTGATCAGCTTGGTAATAAAGTTTCTTGCAATATTTCCATTCTGTGTTAGAAGTACAGCCCAAATAGCTTTTGCAATAGTTGTATTATCTTCTGTTACTTCAGTCTGAGGATTATGTATGATTCCTATTCGAATATTACTGCTTACTTTCTGAAACAAAAAGTGCAATTACTGTTCAAAAAGTGCAATTGCTGCACATTTTCATTAAGACTCTGAAATATATATTATGTTGCAAATAACATGGCATAACATAATTATATTACAAAAAAATTCCACATCTACTTCTTATTCATACCAACATCTTTTAAAACAATAATTAACAGATCACTATATGATTTATTGGAACCAGAAATGTGGTATAAAAGAATTATTTTATTAAACCTCCAACTCTTGCAATTGTCCAACTAATTAATATTTTTAGTCTTTGTTCGTGTTCTAAACTGGTACTTTCGTGTATTGAGATTGGTAAGATACTTGAGAGTCACTTGACACCAGCACACAGGAATCAAAGATGAGAGCATTTATGGATCTGTTTTCCCAATTGTGGAGCACATCATTGGCAAGGGGCTCAGCAGAGTCCTGGGGGGGATGATCTCACCGTCTCGTCATGCCAGTCAATCATTGTGACAAGTTAGTAAGGTCGGGCAAGAAGCAGAAGAAATGGGTTTGGGCCTGGTTTCTCGCCTCACGACGATACCGGCCCTGTTTTATCGGCGTAATCAGCTTCATACCTGACAAGGAAGCAAGGCTGATTTAAATAATTATGTTGTGATTTAAATGTAATTTCTGGGTGCCAGAAGCAATGGTCTGGGTTCACTTGCTTTAATGACCTTGCTGGTGCAGGTCACACCAACAGGGACCTGATGGAATGGCCTCACTGGTGGGACTGGAGGCCACTCAAGTCCCTCAGGTGGTCGGCGGGCAGGGGTGCGCAGTGCGCTTTGTGCAGTGCCAGCCTGGAACCCTGGCATTGCAGAACCTGGGACCATGCCTCACCTCCAGGGCATTGCCACCAATGGTGATGCCCCTGACCCCCACCGTGATATGGACCCTGGTGCCAGTTTGCATGCAAAGAACAGGTAGCAATCAGACTTGTTTTGCATAGTGTGTTACATTGTAAGTCATCATCACTCTCCTGCCTGGACTAGAAATTTGCTTACACGACCAACCCAGGCCCACCTGGTGTAATGTTAAAGGGACTCATGGTGCAGGGGTTCGGGGAGGGGCTGGGGTTTGCTGCTGGTACACCGCACGCCCCTTGATTGAAGAATGTAGTGGTGATGCAAGCCTCCTTCGCTAGTCTGGCCTGTTGGACCCTTGTCGCCACCTGTCCTCCATCCCCCAGATCCTCTTTGGTATCCTCCTCCTTCTCGTCAATCGACACATCTTCCTGGGTCCCATCCTTCCCAGGGGTGTTCACCTGGTCGCCATCCTTCTACTCCAGGAAGTCTCCATGCTGCTGCACCAGATTGTGGAACACAAAGCAGACCACGATGATGCAGGAGACACTCAGGAGGCTGTACAGGAGGGCCCCATCAAAATGGTCCAGGCAGCAGAACCGCATCTTTGTAAGCCTGATAGTCGATGGCTGGGTGGCAGAGTGGACCTCATTGCATTGAGTCTAGAATCATAGAATCCTACAGTGCAGAAAGAGGCCCTTTGGCCCATCGAGTCTGCACTGAACACAATCCCACCCAGGCCCTACCCCCATATCCTTACATATTATACCCACTAATCCCTCTAACCTATGCATCCCAGGACATAAGGGGCAATTTCTTAGCACTGCCAATCAGCCTATCAGTTTACAGAATGTGGATTCACTCACATTATCTGCACCTTTAAGACTCGAATAGCAGGTTAGCTGTAAAGACTCGAATTCTAATCAGTATTCTGTAAACTGTCTGTGCCTTTATTTGCCCTCCTCTGATCTGAACTTTCCACTCACCTGATGAATGATCAGTGTTTCTGAAAGCTTGTGGGTTCACTATCAAATAAACTGGCTGGACTTTAACCTGGTGTTGTGAGACTTCTTACAGTAAGGAGTAAGTCAGTAAGGACAGAACATCTAGGATACTTCATCACATTTCATGAATAGAGTTTATTCACTACCCAGGCAAGATGCATGGTATTAATCTGATTTGGCAGTGACCTTTAAGGGAACCCATGAGAACATTCATTTAAACTCTGGGCTGGCATCTGAGGTCACTAGGCAACATGGGAAGTGAGGTCAGCCAAGTCAGGAGTTAGCTTCTGAATTCTATGGACAAATAAAATGTCATTATGCAAGAGAGTAGGATGCAGTTGGCTAAGATACAGGTATTATTGTTGATTTGTGTATATTGAAAATGATTGATTTTAAACTAATGAAATGTGGGAGTTATTGATTAGAAAACCTATAATTGATCTGTTTGAATTGTATATATCAGATTTCATTGGAGAGGTCTGGCAGTTCTATCTCAGAACTATATTTGCAAGATGGATCTACATCTTGGCAAGATGGATTTGAAACTGGCTTATTCATAGGACACAAAGGTAGAAGACTATTTGAGTGATTGGAAGCCGGTGTCAAGTGGTGCACCACAAGGTTCAGTGCTGGGTCCCTCATTGTTTATTATGTACATAAATAATATTGATGATAATGTGTGGGGGGTTGGGGGGGCAGGGGAATGATAAGTATAGACATAGAAACATTGAAGATAAAAACAGGAGAAGGCCATTTTGACCTTCGATCCTGCTCCGCCATTCATCATGATCATGACTGATTGTTCAGTTCAACAGCCTAATCCTGTTTTCTCCCCATAACCTTTGATCCCATTCGCCTAAGTGCTATATCCAGCCACCTCTTGAATGCATTCAATGTTTTGGCATCAACTATTTCTTGCGGTAATGAATTCCACAGGCTCCCCACTCTTTGGGTGAAAAAATGCCTCCTCACCTGTGTCCTAAATGGTCTCACCCTGAATCCTACTTCTGGACTTCCCTACCATTGGGAATATCCTCCCTCCATCTACCCTGTCCAGTCATGTTAGAATTTTATAAGTCTCTATGAGATCCCCCCTCATTTATCTAAACGCTAGCGAAAACAATCCTAACCTCACTATAGGAAAGACGTAGAAGCTATTGAAAGGGTGCAGAGGAGATTTACAAGGATGTTGCCTGGACTGGGAGGCATGCCTTATGAAGATAGGTTGAGGGAGCTGGGACTCTTTTCCCTGGAGAGGCGAAGGTTGAGAGGCGACCTGATAGAAGTTTATAAAATGTTGAGAGGAATAGATAGGGTGGACTCTCAGAGGCTATTTCCCCGGGTTGAAATGGTCGCTACGAGAGGACACAGATTTAAGGTGCGGGGAGGGAAGTACAGAGGTGATGTTAGGGGTAAGTTTTTCACTCAGAGGGTGGTGAGTGAATGGAATCGGCTGCCGTCATCGGTGGTGGAGGCGAACTCGCTGGGGTCTTTTAAAAGACTTCTGGATGAGTATATGGGGTTTAATGGGATTGGGGGTTATAGATAGGTCTATAGATTGGTGGGGTTGATGTGATCGGCGCAACTCGAGGGCCGAAGGGCCTGTTTGTGCTGTAATGTTCTATGTTCTATGTTAACCCAGTCAGTCTCTATTCATATCTCCAGAAACAGCCGGGTAAACCTTCGTGGCACTCTCTCGCGAGCATGATAATCTTTCCTCAGAAAAGGAAACTAAGATTGCATACAATATTCTAGGTGTGGCCTCACCAAGGCCCTGTATACTTGCAACAACACATCCTGCTCCTGTACTCCTGTACTTAGCTGTAAAGATAAACAATTGACTTTGTAAAGATTTTCACGGGTTTTTTAACGGTATTTCTGCTTTAAAAGTTAGACAGGAAGTGGGCCGCGGGACTTTCTGGGAAGGGATTTTTTACCGCGCAAAGTATAAAAGGAGGGTTGCAGTGGACAGCGGGCAGCATCGGGAGTGGGCAGTGGAGTGAGAGGGAAGCAGAATGAGCTGTAAGGGCTTTGGATCACAGGACTTGGCAGGAAAGGGCATGGCAAATCTAAATGCTTAACTGTGTTTAGAAATCACTAGGAGACTGTGATGGAGGGGCATGTGATGTACTGTTTCTGTATGATGTGGGAGCAGGTGGACCCCAAGGTACTTCCCAGTGACCACGTCCGAAGTAAGTGCTGGTTACTTGAAGAGCTCCAGCTCAAAGCAGACGAGCTAAACTCCGAGCTTCAGACACTGAGGCTCATCAGGGAGGCAGAGTGTAACCTGGATAATGGGTTACAAGAGAAAGTCACACCCCCTAGACTGGCTAACTCTGAGGGTCAGGAACAAGAGGGTGTTGCTGAGGGGAGGAAGGGTGAGAGGAAGGAGGGGGGAGTGGGGAGGAAGGGTGAGAGGAAGGAGGGGGGAGTGGGGAGGAAGGGTGAGAGGAAGGAGGGGGGAGTGGGGAGGAAGGGTGAGAGGAAGGAGGGGGGAGTGGGGAGGAAGGGTGAGAGGAAGGAGGGGGGAGTGGGGAGGAAGGAGGGGGGAGTGGGGAGGAAGGAGGGGGGGACCAAAAGGCCTCAGCCCCTGGATCTGCACAACAGGTTTGAGGGTCTTGCTCCCAGTGTGGACAAGAACAAGGACTGCAAGGTTGATGAGCAAACTGCTCAAAGTACACTGGTGCAGACACAGGACAAAGAGGAAGAAGTAAAGAGGAATGTAGTCGTAATTGGGGATAGTGTAGTTAGGGGCATAGACACTATCCTTTGTGACAAGGATAAAGAATACTGAAGGGTGTGTTGTCTGCCTGGTGCTCGGGTCCAGGATGTCTCATCTGGGCTGCAGAGGAACCTGGAGTGGGAGGGTGAGAATCCGGTTGTCGTGGTTCATGTGGGTGCCAACGACATAGGCAAAATAGGAACTAAGGATCTGCAGAGGGAGTATGATAATCTGGGAACCAAATTAAAAAGCAGAGCCAACAAGGTGGTTATCTCTGGATTACTACCTGAACCACATGCAGATAGGCGCAGGGTAAATAGGATTAAGGAAATGAATGGGTGGCTCAGGGATTGGTGTGGGAGGAATAGGTTTGAATTTATGGGGCATTGGCACCAGTATTGGGGCAGATGGGACCTGTTCAGATAGGATGGTCTTCGTCTGAATCGTGCTGGGACCAGAGTCCTGGCGAATCGTATAACTAGGACTGTAGATAGGGCTTTAAACTAATTGGGGGGGGGGGGGGGGGGGGGGGGGGGGGGCGGGGGGGTGCAGGAGTGGGAGAAATTACAAAATCTAAAGTAAAGGAGAGGGTACGGGCGTGGGAAAATGTTGAGGATGTTCCAATAAAAAAGGATTAGGGGGCGTGAGAGAGGTTAGTAGCATTTCTACAAATAGGGTCCAGATAAAGGCTGGTATAAAGACACTACCTGAATGCACAAAGCATTCGGAACAAAGTGAATGAGCTGATGGCGCAGATCAGCACAAATGGATATGATCTGGTGGCCATTACAGAAACGTGGTTGCAGGGTGACAGGGACTGGGAGCTGAATGTCCAGGGGTATCAGGTGTTTAGGAAGGATAGACAGGAGGAAAAAGGGGGTGGGGTAGCTCTGTTAATAAAGGATATCAGAGTGGTAGCAAGAGAAGATTATAGGCTCCAAAGAGCAAAATGTAGAATCGTTGTGGGTGGAGATGAGGAACAGTAAGGGGAGAAAGACGCTGGTGGGTGTGGTCAATAGGCCCCCAAATAATAACTTTGAGGTGGGGCAGGCTATAAACAAGCAAATAATTGATGCGTGCAGAAATGGAATGGCGACAATTATGAGGGATTTTAATCTACATATTGATTGGATGACCCAAGTCGGACGTGGTGGGCTTGAGGAAGAGTTCTTGGAATGCTGTCGGGATAGTTTCCTTGAACAGTATGTGACGGAATCTACGAGGGAGCGAGCTATCTTAGATCTGGTGTTGTGTAACAAGGCAGGCAGAATTAGGGATCTTCTTGTGAGGGATCCTCTTGGGACGCGTGATCATTGTATGGTTGAATTTTTAATGCAGATGGAGGATGAGAAAGTAGGGTCCCGTACATGTGTCCTCTGTTTGAACAGAGGGGAGTATGATAGGACAAGAGCGGAATTGGCGAATGTAGATTGGGGGCGCAGACTAGTTGGTGGGACGGCTGAGGAACAGTGGAGGATTTTTAAGGAGATCTTTTTTGGTACTCAGCAGAAATATATTCCGATGGTAAAGAAGGGATGTAGGAGAAGGGATAACCAGCCGTGGTTATCTAAGGAAATAAAGGAGAGTATTAAATTCAAAGCTGATGCATTCAGAGTGGCTAAAAGTAGCGGGCAATTAGAAGATTGGGAAGAATTTAAAAATCAACAAAGAATGACTAAGAAGGTGATAAAGAAAGGAAAGATAGACTATGAAGCTAAACTAGCACTAAATATAAAAAAGGACAGTAAAAGTTTTCACAAATATATAAAGAAAAGAAGGCTGGCTAGAGTGAATGTTGGACCCTTAGAGGATGAGAGGGGGGATTTAGCGGTGGGAGATGAGGGAATGGCTGAGGCTTTAAGTAAGTTTTTTGCCTCAGTCTTCATGGAGGAGGACACAAATAGTTTGCCGGATCTTGAAGGTGGTAGGAGTTGAGGTACCTTATGGTAGGAGTTGAGGGCCTGAATGCAATTACTGACACTAGAGAGGTAGTGCTTGATAGACTAATGGGACTGAAGGTGGACAAGTCCCCAGGACCGGATGGAATGCATCCCAGGGTTCTGAAAGAAATGGCAGAGGTGATAGTATTTACCAAAATTCGCTGGATTCCGGGGAAGTGCCGGAAGATTGAAAAACGGCTAATGTTACGCTGCTGTTTAAAAAAGGTAGCAGACAAAAGGCAGGGAATTATAGGCCGGTTAGTTTAATGTCTGTAGCTGGAAAAATGCTTGAATCCATCATCAAAAAAGAAATAGCGAGGCACCTAGAAAAGAATGGTTTGATCGAGCAGACGCAGCACGGATTCGTTAAGGGGAAGTTGTGTTTGACGAATTTATTGGATTTCTACAAGGATGTGACTAGTGCGGTAGAAAGAGGGGAACCTGTGGATGTGATGAGATTTCCAAAAGGCGTTTGATAAGGTACCTCGGAAAGGTTGCTACAGAAGGTTAGGGTGCATGGAGTTGGGGGTAAGGTGTTAACGTGGATAAAGGATTGGTTGTCTAACAGGAAACAGAGAGTTGGTATCAATGGGTGCTATTCTGGTTGGCGGTTGGTGACTAATGGAGTGCCGCAGGGATCGGTGCTGGGGCCTCAGCTATTTACCATTTATATAGATGATCTGGAGGAGGGGGCTGAGTGTAGGGTGATGAAATTTGCTGATGACATGAAGATGAGTGGAAAAACAAATTGCGTGGAGGGTGTGGAAAGACTGCAGAGGGATCTGGATAGGCTGAGCGAGTGGGTGAGGACCTGGCAGATGGAGTATAATGTTAGCAAGTGTGAGGTTGTCCACTTTGGCAGAAATAATAGTGGGAGGGATTATTATTTAAAAGGCGAAAAGCTGCAGCATGCTATGGTGCAGAGAGACCTGGGGGTCCTTGTGCATGAGTCGCAAAAACCCAGCCTGCAGGTGCAGCAGGTGATCAAGAAGGCGAATGGGATGCTGGCCTTTACAGCGAGGGGGATAGAATATAAAAGCAGGGAGGTCTTGCTGCAACTGTACAGGGCACTGGTGAGGCCGCAGCTGGAGTACTGTGTGCAGTTTTGGTCGCCGCACTTGCACAAGGATATATTGGCCTTGGAGGGAGTGCAGAGGAGGTTCACTAGGCTGATACCAGAGATGAGGGGGTTGGAGTATGAAGAGAGACTAAATAGACTGGGTCTGTACTCGTTGGAGTTTAGAAGGATAAGGGGACATATAAGATAATGAAGGGGATGGATAGGGTAGAGGTAGAGAGATTCTTCCGGCTAGAAAGGATAGCAGGACTAGAGGGCATAGCCTCAAGATAAGGGGGAGGTGCAGTTTAGATCAGAGTTGAGGAGGAACTTCTTCACTCAAAAGGTGGTGAATCTCTGGAATTCTCTGCCCGTTGAAGTGGTGGAGGCTACCTCGCTAAATATATTTAAGTCACGGGTTTTTGATAGACAAGGAAATTAAGGGTTATGGAAAGAAAGCGGGAAAGTGGAACTGATCCACTTCAGATCAGCCATAATCTTATTGAATGGCGGGGCAGGCTCAAAGGGCTAGATGGCCTACTCCTGCTCCTATTTCTTATGTTCTTATGTACTCAAAACCTCTCGCAATGAAGGCAAACAAACCATTTGCTTTCTTTATCGTCTGTTGCACCTGCATGCTTACCTTCAATAACAGGTGCACAAGAACAACCAAGTTCCACTGCACACTCCCTCTTCCAATTTACAGCCATTCAGGTAGTAATCTGCCTTCTTGTTTTTACTTCCAAAGTGAATAACCTCACATTTATTCAAATTACACTGCATCTGCCATTCATTTGCCCACTCACCCAACCTGTCTAAATCATTCTGAAGGATCTCTGCATCCTCATCACAGTTCACCCCCTCATCCAACCTGGTATCATCTGTAAACTTTGAGATGTTACATTTTGTTTCCTCATCCAAATCATTAATATATATTGTGAATAGCTGGGGTCCCAGTACTAATCCCTGTGGTACCCCGTACTTACTGCCTGCCAATTTGAAAAGCACCCATTAATTCCTACTCTGTTATCTCTCTGCCAACCAGTTTTCTGTCCATTTCAATACACCTCACCCAATCCTATGCGCTATAATCTTGCATGATAATCTCTTGTGTGGGACTTTGTCAAACGCTTTCTGAGAGTCCAAATATACCACACTAACTGCTCCCCCTTGTCAACTCTACTAGTTACATCTTCAATCCATGGTGACTCTGTCTGATCCTGCCACTGCTTTCTAAATGCTTTGATATAAAGTCCTTGATAATGGATTTGAGAATTTTCCTCACTAACAGATGTTCAACTTACTGATCTATAATTTCCTGTTTTCTCTCTACCTCCCTTTTGAACATTGGAGTGACATTTGCTACCCTCCAATCTGCAGGAACTGTTTCAGAGTCAATAGAATCCTGGAAGATGACTACCAATGCATCCACTATTTTTACAGCCACTTCCTTAAGTACTCTGGGATGTAGATTACCTGGCTCTGGAGATTTATCCGCCTTCAAAGCCATCAATTTTCCCAGCATCATTTCTCTACTAATACTGATCGCCATCAGTTCTTCCCTCTCACTAAAGCTTGCATTCTCCAACATTTCTGGCATCTGATTGGTGCCTTCTTTTGTGAAGATAAAACTAAAATATGTATTCAGTTGCTTGGCCATTTCTCCTATTATATATTCCTCCATTTCCGTCTGTAGGGGACCTAACATTTGTCTTCACCAACCTCTTTCTCAGTGTCAGTTTTAATGTCAGTTATTTTCGTCCCGTATTTTCCCTTTCTTAATCAATCCTTTGGCCCTTCTTTGCTGAATTCTAAACTGCTCCCAATCCTCAGACCTATTATTTTTCTTGGCCAATCAGTGTGCTTCTTCCTTCAAATGGATACTCTCTCTGATTTCCTTTGCAAGCCATGGATTGACTCTCTTTCCCATTTTGCTTTTGTGTCAGACAAGAATGAACAGTTGCTACTGTTCCCCCATGTGTTCCTTGAGTGTTTGCCATTGCTAATTCACTATCTTCCCTTTAAATAACTCTCCCAAGTCTATGAAGGCCAACTCACATCTCATAGTTTCCTTTATTAAGCATATTTGCAAAATACACCAAGATTGATGAGGTGGTTAATAGTGAAGAAGGTCATAGGTTACAGGAAGATATAGATGGTTTGATCAGACGAGCAGAGCACTTGCCTTTATCAGTCATGACATAGAGTTTAAGAGCAAGGAGGTAATGTTGGAGCTGCATAGAATATTGATTAGGCCACAATTGGGGTACTGTGTGCAGAGGAGATTTACAAGGATTGCCTTATGAGGATAGGTTGAGAGAGCTCGATCTTTTCTCCTTGGAGAGGTGAAGAATGAGAGGGGACCTGATAGGGGTGTATAAGATGATGACAGGTATTGATCAGGTGGACTCTCAGAGGCTTTTTCCCAGGGCTGAAATGGCTGTCACAAGAGGACACAGGTTTAAGGTGCTGGGGAGTAGATACAGAGGAGATATCAGGGGTAGGTTTTTCACAGAGAGTGGTGGGTGAGTGGATTCGGCTGCCTTCAGTGGTGGTGGAGGGAAATTCGATCGGGTCTTTTAAGAGACTTCTGGATGAGTACATGAGACTTAATAGGATTGAGGGTTATAGGTAAGCCTAGAAAGTAGAGATAAGATTGGTGCAACTTGTGGGCCGAAGGGCCTGTTTGTGCTGTAGTTTTTCTATGTTCTATGATGGTTCCTGTTGTTTTTGCATTTTTCCAAAATCTGTCTGCATTTCTGCTCCTCTATCTCCCACTGGCTGTTAGAAGGCCTATAATAAATCTCCAATTTGTATGCTTCTTTGATTCTAATACTATCCCTAATTTCCCTTGTAAGCCATAGTTTGACCACAGTTCCCTTTCCAGTTCTTCCACATGTCTTGAACAACTACATGAAGGACATTCTTGTATATCTGGGATGAAGGAATTAGCATAGTTACTTTTGGTGGCTGGTTTCTGAATGCTCAACTGAGAGAAACCAGAGGTCTTTATTGTAGCTGACCCAGAAAACATCAAGGGCTAGTTACAAAAGAGGAAGCCACAGAATGTTGAATGCAGCTTGGTCTACGATGAGCTGTTAGTTTGAGGGAATTCATCAAATCAGACATCTGAACGTGGAAGATGTAATTGGCACGTGCCAATTAAACCTAGATAGAAGCTGGGATACGAAGGGTTACTTGTAATAATGGTGACCTTACATGATCAAAAATTTACACGAATTAGTTAAATTGAAATTCACTGTTTAGACAAGGGTAGGGAATTATGTGCTTCATTTCTTTATTTAAAAATAAAATCTTATGAAGTTTTTAAACTTTAAGGGTTTAATCATGGCAGAAGAGATTGAAGTTTTGGCTTGATCTTCATGCTCCATGCGGGAGGCTGGGCACATTTCCAGTGCCCGGGGCCAGCATGTGTGCAAGTATATGCAGTTGCAGCTCCTGGAAGCTTGAGATTAGCATGTACATTTGAAGCACATGGGCTTGGGGGGTAATATATTAAGATGGGTAGAAAGCTGGTTGGCAGACAGAAAACAGTGAGTTTGAATAAACATCATTTTTTCAAATGCAGGTAATGACCAGTGGTGTATCACAGTGACCAGCGCTAGGATCCCAGCTATTCACTATATAGATTAATGATTTAGATAAGGGAACTAAATGCAATATCTCCAAATTTGCAGATGACACAAAGTTGAGTGGAAAGGTGAGCTGTGAGGAGGATGTAGAGACGCTTCAGTGTGATTTAGACAAGTTGAGTAAATGAACAAATGATTGGCAGATGCAGTATGATTTGGATAAATGTGATGTTATCTACTTTGGTAGTAAAAATGGAAAGCTGATGACTATCTGGATGGCCATAAATTAGGAGAGGGGAATGTGCAACGAGACCTGGGCGTCCACATACACCAGTCACTGAAGGTGAGCATACAGGTGCAGCAGACAGTAAAGAAGGCAAACGGTACATTGGCTTTCAGAGCAAGAGGATTCAAGTACAGGAGTAAGGATATCTTGGTGCAGGGCCTTGGTGAGAACACATGTGGAATATTGTGTACTATTTTGGTTTCCTTATCTGTACTTGTTCCAGAGGGAACAAGTAAAGTTTTACCACACTGATTCCTGGGACTGATGTATGAGAAGAGATAAAGTTGGTTAGAAATGTATTTGGTGGAGTTTGGAAGAATGAAGAAGGCTTCGTACAGAAACCTACAAAGTTCTAACAGGATTAGACTGGGTAGATGCAGGACGGATGTTCCCAATGGTAGAGGTGTCCAGAAGCAGAGGGTCAAAGTCTGAGAATACATTTAGGACAGAATGAGGTGAAATTTCTTCACCCACCATGTGTTCAGTCTATGGAATTCATTACCACAGGAAGTAGTTGAAGCCAAAACATTGAATGTTTTCAAGAAGCAGTTAGATCTCACACTTGAGGCGAAGAGGATCAAAGGATATGGGAGAGAAGGCAGAATCAAGCTATTGAGTTGGATGGTCAAGTATGATCATAATAAATGGCAGAGAAGGCTCAAAGGACTGAATGGCCAATTCCTACTCTTATTTTCTATTTTTCTAAACTGCAGCACATGCGTAGACACAAAGAGAATGCACATACTCTGATCGGCGCAACTCGAGGGCCGAAGGGCCTGTTTGTGCTGTAATGTTCTATGTTCTATACTCCACACAGACAGACACCAAGAGTGAAACTGAACCTGTGTCCCTGGTGCTGTGATACAGTAGTAGTGTTAACCACTGTGCTGTCTTCTTCAAAGAGGTTCCAGAGCAGCTGGGCTTTGAGAGAAAGGAAGGGATCTCCTTGGTAAAACTGAAAGAGGTAATTTAACACCTGGAGCTTATGATGGTAACCAGGGCCAATACCTGCCATGGAATGTGCAGCAGTGATTTTCAAAGCTTCCAGGTGCCTATGGGGCATGGATGTCAACGTGACCAGGGCACTTCAAAGGTTTTGAAGGACAGAGATAGCAATGAATATTTTTCCTAGAAAGTTGTCTGAAATCATCAACCTGACAGTGAAC
Source organism: Prionace glauca (assembly GCA_037974335.1). Classification (NCBI taxonomy): domain Eukaryota; kingdom Metazoa; phylum Chordata; class Chondrichthyes; order Carcharhiniformes; family Carcharhinidae; genus Prionace; species Prionace glauca. The sequence goes on from CM075730.1 coordinate 31,664,723, forward strand.
ACCACTTTTTCCAGGGCAACAAGGACATGTGCAGCCAGGAGAGCACAATCGTGGGGAGCCCCCCACCTCCCCTAACCACACCTCCCCAATCCTGTGGTCAACCTCTTCCCCTCCAGCCTGAGGCATCCCCAATCCCTTTTCTGTTGAGGAACCTGCCATCCGCATTCTGGTGGCAGCAGATAGATTGGATGCAGGGGTGCAGTTGGAGTCTGCAGTTCACTGCTTGCATCCCCTTCCCATAACCCCAGGTCCATGCTTTTGTGAGCCAGGTGTAATCAGTATCCACAGGACCTCCAGATTTCTCTCTTTATTTTGCTTTCAATATCACTTGATATTGATTTAAATGTTGCTAATTTTACACTTTCTAATTCAGAATCTGTGCTGATCGTAAATTACTCTGAAATCTCATTGGTTTACTCTGTCTAAACAGGTTCCAGAAGCCTCTTATGTCATAATGGCTTTCTAATCACAGTAAATTCCAGTGCAAACCCCTGAAGAAAATTTGTGAGCAAGCGTAATTGGGATGAATTTGTAACATTCACTGTTAACCACAAAATCTGGCCCACTTAATTTTTAAGAAAGAATCCCAACCAACAGGGAACCACAACACTGATATGTTTTGAACTTCCACTTAACTTTCTAGAAGCTCAAACATTAAATGAAAAAGTACATATCTGGTCTGTGCATTTCTGACAAATGGATAATTTTTAGCTGGTAGGGAGAGCGGTATGACAGAAAACTAATAGTAGTGCAGGCACTAGGCTGGTTAACACAACATGGTACATTTTGAAGGTCAATGTCACAAAATGTTAAGAATAATCAAATTACTTACCATTTGTTTCATAGCATTGAGAAGTAATCTTCTTCCAGATAACTTCTCAAAATCAGCAACAATCCAGATGGTCACTACATAAATTATGTCCTCATCTGCCAAGTAAGAAATACTATAATGACTGCTGCAGTGCTAAATAGTAATACTTCGGGGACATAAACAGCCTATAAAAATAGTAAGTTACAGGTTTTTATGGCATACCTTGATTATCTAAGTCAAATCATTGGTAGCTCATATTGGCTTCATTTCAAGGCATAAAAATAACTCAAATCTGGTTAGAACTGCGGGGCCAGATTGTGCAGTCCCGACACAGTTGTAGGAGAAAAGAAGCCGATGGGAACCAACTCCTAGATTTCCTTGCCCACTTCCATTTCATGGTATTTTTAAGACCACGGGATCAGGTGTGGATTGCAAACCTATACACAACAATCCCAACAGCAGTGGTTTCACAACAGGAAGCAGTGATTTCAAACTTCCAACTGCAAGTTTTCATGGTTGCTGAAGAACACATGGGGTGTTATTGAGAAAGCTACACCATCAGAACTATCGTAACCCAAATCAAAGAGGTTCTGTAGAAGTGTGTTGGTGATGGAGCTACTTGAGTTTCAGATTCTGCAAGGCAGAGTGTTTGAGCTCTTCTGGAGTTAAAAGGAAGTGGGAGAGTCATTAGGACTCAACGTGGTGTCAGATAGGTAATAAGTGGACTTGAGAAAGCTGAGAGATTTACTTCTTAAATGTAATTTATAGCTTTTATTGATTACAATTTGCCTGTTAATTCATGTTTATTTTTGTTGATTTTAGTCTGATTTTACAGTAAAAGATTTAAAAAGAACAAAGAAAAATACAGCCAGGTACAGGTGCTTTGGCCCTCCCATGTCAATCATGATGCCCTAAATAAACTAAAAAAATTCTTCTACCCTTACTTGGGCAATATCCACCTATTCCCTCCCTATTCATCCAAATGCCTTTTCAATGTTGCTAACATACCTGCTTCCACCACCTCCTTTGGCAGCACATTCCAGGCACCAACCACTCTCTGCATGAAAAGTTTCCTCCACACATCTCCCTTAAACTTTCCCCCTCTCACCTTGAACTTATGCTGCCTGGGAAAAAGCCTCTGACTATCCACCCTACAGATGCCTCTCATAATTTTGGAGACCTCTTACCAGATCTCCCCTCAGCCTCCATCATTCCAGTGAAAACAATCCTAGTTTATTCAACCTCTCTTCATAGCCAACACCAGGCAATATCCTGGTGAACTTTCTTTGCACTCCAAAGCTTCTACGTCCTTCTGGTAATGTGGCGACTAGAACTGCATGCAATATTCCAACTGCAGCTTATCCAAAGTTTTGTATATCTGCAACATGATTAGCCAACTCTTAAACTTAACAGCCTGGTTGATGGAGGTAAGCCTGCCGCCATTTGCCTTTTTAATCATCTTGGCCACCTGCGTTGCCTCATTTAGGGAACTATGGGCCTGCACACCAGACCCCTCTGTAAATTAATGTCCCGAAGGGTTCTGCCATTTACAATTTAATTCACACCTAAATTTGCTCCTCCAAAATACATCTCCTCGCATTTGTCCAGATTAAATTCCATCTGCCATTTCTGTGCCCAAGTCTCCGATCTATCCATAATCCTATGGAATTGCTGACAATCCCCAGCACTGTCAGAAACTCCACCAATCTTCGTGGCATCTGCAAACTTACTAATCATATCACTCACATTTTCCTCCACATCATTTCATATACTACAAACAACAGAGATCCCAGCACAAAATACATGAATGAATAGGATGGGAATAGAGGGATATGGTCCCCAGAGGGCTGGCGAGTTTTAGTTCAGGCGGGCTTGGAGGGCCAAACAGCCTGTTCCTGTGCTGTAATTTTCTTTGTTCACTGATCCTTGCGGAACACCACTAGCTACAGACCTCCATTCTGAAAAACATAGAACTTAGAACATTACAGCGCAGAACAGGCCCTTCGGCCCACGATGTTGCGCCGACCAGTTAAAAAGCAATGACCGTCTAACCTAAACCAATCCCTTTTCATCCATAAACCTATCCACGGATCTCTTAAACGCCCCCAAACTAGGCAGGCAGGGCATTCCAATCCCTCACCACACTCTGGGTAAAGAACCTACCCCTGACATCCATCCTATAACTACCACCCCTTAATTTAAAGCTATGCCCCCTCATGCTAGCTTTCTCCATCCGAGGAAAAAGGCTATCACTGTCCACCCTATCTAAACCTCTAATCATCTTATATGTTTCAATAAGGTCCCCTCTTAGCCGCCTTCTTTCTAACGAAAACAACCTCAAATCCCTCAGTCTCTCCTCATAGGACCTCTCCTCCATACCAGGCAACATCCTGGTAAACCTCCTCTGCACACTCTCCAAAGCCTCCACATCCTTCCTATAATGTGGGGACCAGAACTGCACACAATACTCCAAGTGCGGCCGCACCAGAGTCCTGTACAGTTGCAACATGACGCTGCGGCTCCTAAACTCAATCCCCCTACCAATAAACGCCAAGACACCGTATGCCTTCCTAACAACCCTATCTACTTGATTCCCAACTTTCAGGGATCTATGTACACATACATCTAGATCCCTCTGTTCATCCACACTATTCAGAGTCCTACCGTCAGCCCTATACTCGTCACATCTGTTATTCCTACCAAAGTGAATTACCTCACACTTTTCCACATTAAACTCCATCCGCCACCTCTCGGCCCAGCTCTGCAACTTGTCCAAGTCCCCCTGTAAACTAAGACACCCTTCCTCACTATCTACCACACCTCCAACTTTGGTGTCATCAGCAAATTTACTAATCCACCCAACTATACCCTCATCCAGATCATTTATAAAAATTACAAACAGCAGTGGCCCCAAAGCAGATCCCTGAGGCACACCACTCGTAACTGAACTCCATGACGAATACTTACCAACAACCACCACCCTCTGTCTCCTATTCGCCTGCCAATTCCTGATCCAATTACCTAAATCAGCCTCAATCCCATACATCTGCATTTTCTGCAGAAGCCTACCATGGTGAACCTTATCAAACGCCTTACTAAAGTCTATATACCACGTCAACTGCCTTACTCCCATCCACCTCTTTGGTCACTTTCTCAAAAAACTCAATAAGGTTAGTAAGGCACGACCTACCCTCCACAAAACCATGCTGACTATCTCCAATCAATTCATTACTCTCCAAATAACTATAAATCCTATCCCTAATAATTTTTTCTAAAACCTTACCCACAACAGAAGTAAGACTCACCGGTCTGTAATTTCCGGGGAAGTCTCTGTTCCCCTTCTTAAACAATGGGACAACATTCGCTATCCTCCAATCTTCTGGCACTATACCTGTGACCAACGACGACCTGAAAATCAGAGCCAGAGGCTCTGCAATCGCCTCTCTTGCCTCCCAGAGAATCCTAGGCTAAATCCCGTCCGGCCCAGGGGACTTATCTATTTTCAAATCCTCAAGAATATCAAGCACATCCTCCTTATCAACTGCAATACTGTCCAGTTTACAACCCTGTAGCCCAGTGTTCTCCACAGCTACATTTATGTCCCCCTGCGTGAACACCGAAGAGAAATATTGGTTCAATGCCTCTCCAATCTCTTCCGGCTCCACACACAAATTCCCACTGCTGTCTCTACAGGCCCCAATCTTGCCCTAACCAACCTTCTGTTCTTAACATATCTATAGAACATAGAACATAGAACATTACAGCGCAGAACAGGCCCTTCGGCCCACGATGTTGCGCCGACCAGTTACAAAACAATGACCCACTAGCCTAAACCAATCCCTTTTCATCCATAAACCTATCCACAGATCTTTTAAACGCCCCCAAACTAGGTGCATTTACAACTGCAGCTGGCAGGGCATTCCAGTCCCTCACCACCCTCTGGGTAAAGAACCTACCCCTGACATCTGTCCTATAACTACCCCCCCTTAATTTAAAATCGTGCCCCCTCGTGCTAGCTTTCTCCATCCTAGGAAAAAGGCTATCACTTTCTACCCTGTCTAAACCTCTAATCATCTTATATGTTTCAATGAGATCCCCTCTTAGCCGCCTTCTTTCCAGCGAAAACAACCCCAAATCTCTCAATCTCTCCTCATAGGATCTCCCCTCCATACCAGGCAACATCCTGGTAAACCTCCTCTGCACCCTCTCCAAAGCCTCTACATCCTTCCTGTAATGTGGGGACCAGAACTGCACACAAAACTCCAAGTGCGGCCGCACCAGAGATGTGTACAGTTGCATCATGACGCTGCGACTCCTAAATTCAATCCCCCTACCAATAAACGCCAAAACTCCGTATGCCTTCTTAACAACCTTATCTACTTGATTCCCAACTTTCAGGGATCTATGTACACATACACCTAGATCCCTCTGCTCCTCCACACTATTCAAAGTCCTCCCGTTAGCCCTATACTCAACACATCTGTTATTCCTACCGAAATGAATTACCTCACACTTCTCCACATTAAACTCCATCCGCCACCTCTCAGCCCAGCTCTGCAACCTTTCTAAGTCATCCTGCAAACTATGACACCCTTCCTCACAATCTACCACACCTCCGACTTTGGTGTCATCAGCAAACTTACTAATCCACCCAACTATACCCTCATCCAGATCATTAATAAAAATTACAAACAGCAGTGGCCCCAAAACAGATCCCTGAGGCACACCACTTGTAACCGAACTCCATGACGAATATTTCCCATCAACCGCCACTCTCTGTCTCCTATCTGCTAGCCAATTCCTGATCCAATTACCTAGATCACCCCCAATCCCATACATCTGCATTTTCTGCAGAAGCCTATCATGGTGAACCTTATCAAACGCCTTGCTAAAATCCATATACACCACATCAACTGCCTTACCCCTATCCACCTCTTTGGTCACTTTCTCAAAGAACTCGATAAGGTTAGTAAGGCATGACCTACCCGCTACAAAACCATGCTGACTGTCTCTAATCAACTCATTACTTTCCAAATAACTATAAATCCTGTCTCTAATAATCCTTTCCAAAACCTTACCCACCACAGAAGTAAGACTCACCGGTCTATAATTCCCAGGGAAGTCCCTTCTCCCCTTCTTAAACAATGGGACAACATTTGCTGTCCTCCAATCTTCTGGTACTATACCAGAGACTAACGACGACCTGAAGATCAGAGCCAGAGGCTCCGCAATCACCCCTCTTGCCTCCCAAAGAATCCTAGGGTAAATCCCATCTGGACCAGGGGACTTATCTATTTTCAATCCCTCTAAAATATCCAGCACATCCCCCGTATCAACTGCAATACTATCTATTACACACCCCTGCACCCCAGTGTCCTCCTCAGCTACATTCCTGTCCCCTTGCGTGAACACCGAAGAGAAATATTGGTTCAACGCTTCTCCAATCTCCTCCGGTTCCACACACAACTTCCCTCTACTGTCTGTAACTGGCCCTAATCTTGTCCTAACCAACCTTCTGTTCTTGACATACCTGTAAAACGCCTTAGGGTTCTCCTTAATCCTATCAGCCAAAATCATCTCATGCCCTCTTTTAGCCCTTCTTAACGCCCTCTTCAACTCCCTCCTAGCCAATCTAAAACTTTCTAATGCACTACCTGAGCCCTCAAGCCTCATCCGAACATAAGCCTCCTTTTTCTTCCTAACCAACGAATCAACTTTTTTGGTGCACCACGGTTCCCTGGGCCTACCAAATCCTCCTTGCCTGACAGGGATATACTTATCACAGACCCGCAATAGCTGCTCCTTGAAAAATAGAACGCCTTAGGATTCTCCTTAATCCTATCAGCCAAAGTCTTCTCATGTCCTCTTTTAGCTCTTCTTAACTCACTCTTTAACTCCCTCCTAGCCAATCTAAAGCTTTCTAGTGCACTACCTGAGCCCTTAAGTCTCATCCGGACATAAGCCTCCTTTTTCTTTTTAACCAGCAAACCAACTTTCTTAGTGCACCACGGTTCCCTAGCTCGACCAATTCCTCCTTGCCTGACAGGGACTTACATATCAAGGACTCGCAGTAGCTGCTCCTTGAAAAAACTCCACATTTCAGACGTTCCCAGACCCTGTAGTCTCCTAGTCCAACCTATGCTTCCTAATTCTCTCCTAATAGTCTCATAATTACCCTTCCCCCAGCTAAAACTACTGACCCGAGGTTCATGCCTATCCCTTTCCATCACTAAGGTGAACGTTACCGAATTGTGGTCACTATCACCAAAACGCACACCAACTTCCAAGTCTAGCATCTGGTCTGGCTCATTTCCCAGCAAATCCAATATAGCCTCACCTCTAGTCGGCCTATCTACATACTGAGTCAAAAAACCTTCCTGCACGCTTTGCACAAAAACTGACCCCTCTAATGAGCTAGAGCTATAGCTATTCCAATCAAAATTAGTAAAGTTAAAGTCCCCCATAACAATTACCCTATTACTTTCACTCCTATCCAGGATCGTCTCCGCAATCCTTTCCTCAACCTCTCTAGTACTTTTAGGAGGTCTATAAAAGACTCTCAACAGGGTGACCTCCCCTCTCCTATTTCTAATCTCAGCCCATACTACCTCAACAGACAAGTCCTCATCAAACTTCCTCTTTGACACCGTGATACAATCCTTGACTAATAATGCTACCCCCCCACTTCTACCTCCTTCTCTGCTCCAACTGAAGCATTTGAACCCCGGAACCTGCAACAAACATTCCTGACCCTGCTCTATCCATGTCTCTGAAATGGCCACAACATCAAAGTCCCAGGTACTGATCCACACTGCAAGTTCATCCACTTTATTGTGAATACTCCTCGCATTAAAGTATACGCATTTCAAACCCTGCTCCGCTTCACCCCCACGATGCCATGCATTGCAGTCCCCATCTATGCCCCCCTCACTTTCACCCCCGCTACTCAGGATCCCACCCATTCTTCCACCACTACTCTGTGTCTCCTATGACCAAGCTGGTTCTGTATCCATCTAGCCAGCCCATCCCAAATTCCACGTGATTTTAATTTTTGTACTATTCTGCCATGTGGGACATTGTCAAACATCCACATCCCTTCCCACAAACTACATCCACAGCCCTTCCCTCATCAATTATGATAAGGGGTGGGGGGGGGGGTGGAAACGTAAAGAAACATCCATAGCTAAACAAGGAGGTCAAGGACAATATAAATACTAAAACCAAGGTACACCATATTGCAAAGGTCAGTGGTAGACCTTAATTCACAAGGTAAGATCACATGGGATTAGGATTCATTTATTAGTTTGAATAGGTGACTGGCTGATGGACAGAAGACAGAAGATCAGGATAAATGGATTTTTTACTGGATAGCAGGAAGTAACTAACTAGTGGGGTGCCACAGGTTTGGTCCTTGGGACCCAGCTACTTACTATCCATATTAACAACTTGGATACAGGGATAGAAGGGCTTATAGCCAAATTCGCAGATGACACAAAAACAGGCAGGACGGTAAATTGCAATGAGGAAATAAGAACATAACAAATGGATAGAGATAGGTTAGGAGAGTGGGCCGAAGTGTGGCAGATGGAGTTTAATGTGATATGTGTGAGGTCATGCATTTTGGTTGGAAAAATGGGAAGGCGACTTATTATGTAAATGGGGAGAGACTTCGGGGTGCTCTGGTGCAGAGAGGTCTAGATGTCCTCGTTCATGAGTCATAGAAAATTAGCATGCATGTACAGCAGATAATAAAGAAAGCAAATGGAATGTTGGCATATATAGCTACAAGAATAGAATATAAAGGTAAGAAAGTACTGTTGCAACTATACAAGGTATTGGTGAGACCATATCTGGAGTACCATGCAGATTTTTGGTCCCTTATTTGAGGAAAGAGGTAGTGGCATTGGAAGCAGTTTAGAGGAGGTTCATGAGATTGATTCCAGAGATTAAGGGTTTGTCGTATGGCGAGAGATCACTCTCTGGAATTTAGTAGAATGAAAGGAGATCAAATTAAGGAATATAAGATGATAAAAAGTATGGATAAAATCGACATGGAGCGGATGTTTTCTCTTCTGGTGCATTCCAGGATGAGACGTCATAGTCTTAGAATAAGGGGTAGCAAATTTAAAAGAGTTGAAAAGAAACGACTTCTCCCAAATAGAACATAGAACATAGAACATTACAGCACAAACAGGCCCTTCGGCCCTCGAGTTGCGCCGATCGCATCAACCCCACCAATCTATAGACCTATCTATAACCCCCAATCCCATTAAACCCCATATACTCATCCAGAAGTCTTTTAAAAGACCCCAGCGAGTTCGCCTCCACCACCGACGACGGCAGCCGATTCCATTCACTCACCACCCTCTGAGTGAAAAACTTACCCCTAACATCACCTCTGTACTTCCCTCCCCGCACCTTAAATCTGTGTCCTCTCGTAGCGACCATTTCAACCCGGGGAAATAGCCTCTGAGAGTCCACCCTATCTATTCCTCTCAACATTTTATAAACTTCTATCAGGTCGCCTCTCAACCTTCGCCTCTCCAGGGAAAAGAGTCCCAGCTCCCTCAACCTATCTTCATAAGGCATGCCTCCCAGTCCAGGCAACATCCTTGTAAATCTCCTCTGCACCCTTTCAATAGCTTCTACGTCTTTCCTATAGTGAGGCGACCAGAACTGCGCACAGTACTCCAAATGAGGCCTGACAAGGGTCCTGTAAAGTTGCAGCATTACCTCCCGACTCCTAAACTCAATCCCTCGATTAATGAAGGCCAGTACACCATACGCCTTCTTGACCACCTCCTCCACCTGCGAGGCCGATTTAAGAGTCCTGTGAACCCGGACCCCGAGATCCTTCTGCTCTTCAACGCTACTAAGACCCCTGCCCTTAATAGTGTACTCGTTCATCCCGTTGGTTCTGCCGAAATGGACTACTACACATTTATCCGCGTTGAAGTCCATCTGCCACTTCTCCGCCCATTCCTGCATCCTATCTATGTCCTGCTGCAACTTTTGACATCCTTCCAGACCATCCACAACACCGCCGACCTTCGTGTCATCAGCGAACTTGCTAACCCATCCCTCCACTTCCTCATCCAGGTCATTTATGAAAATGACAAACAGCAAGGGTCCCAGAACAGATCCCTGGGGCACCCCACTGGTTACTGACCTCCATTCCGAAAAAGACCCATCCACAACCACTCTCTGCCTTCTGCAGGCAAGCCAGTTCTGGATCCACAAGGCCAAATGCTCTTGGATCTCATGCCCTCTCACCTTCTCAAGAAGTCTTGCATGGGGGACCTTATCAAAAGCCTTGCTGAAGTCCATGTACACTACGTCCACGGCACTTCCTTCGTCAATGTGTTCAGTCACATTATCGAAGAACTCAACTAGGCTCGTAAGGCACAACCTGCCCTTGACAAATCCATGCTGACTATTCCTGATCATGTCAAACCTCTCCAAATGCTCATAAATCTTGTCCCTCAGAAGCCTCTCCATCAGCTTACCAACCACTGAGGTCAGACTCACCGGGCGGTAATTTCCCGGGCTATCTCTGTTCCCTTTCTTGAAAATAGGGACTACATCCGCAATCCTCCAATCTTCCGGAACCTCTCCCGTCTCCATTGACGACGCAAAGATCATCGCCAAGGGCTCTGCAATCACTTCCCTGGCCTCCCACAGTATCCTGGGGTACATCCCATCTGGTCCCGGCGACTTATCTACCTTGATAGAATTCAAAAGTTCTAACACATCCTCCTCCTTAATGTCCACGTACTCAATCTTTTCCACCTGCTGCAAGTCCATAGCAAGATCTCCCAAATCAGCTTCCACTGTGAATACTGAGGCAAAGTACTCATTAAGCACCTCCGCCATTTCTTCTGGTTCTACACAGACCTTTCCCCCTTCACCTTTTATAGGTCCTATCCTTTCCCTTCTCACCCTTTTACCTTTCACATACTTATAGAAGGCCTTGGGATTTTCCTTAATCTTACCCGCCAAGGTCTTCTCATGACCCCTTCTGGCTCTCCTAATTTCCCTTTTAACCTCCTTTCTACAGTCCTTATATTCTTCAAGATCCTTAACCTCTCCTAGTTCCCTGAACCTTTTGTACACCTTCCTTTTCCTCCTGACTAGGTTCAACACAGCCTTCGTGCACCACGGTTCCCGCGACCTACCAAAACCCCCTTGCCTTTTCGGAACATTGTCATGCAGAGCGCCAGACAAACATTCCTTGAATATCCGCCACCTTCCTTCGGTACTTTTCCCTAAGAATGCCTCCTTCCAGTTTATTTGTCCAAATGTTGTGAATCTGTGGAATTCGCTGCCCCAAAATATGTTGAATGCTGGGACAATGAGTAAATTTAAGGAAGAATTAGATAATTTTTTTAACTGGTAACAGGTTGAAGGGTTATGGGGAGAAGGCAGGAAAATAGGGATAAGGAGCATATCAGCCATGGTGAACTGGCAGAGCAGACTCAATGGGCCGAATGGCCTCTACACCTATATCATAGAATATTTACAGTGCAGAAGGAGACCGTTCAGCCCATCAAGTCTGCATCGAACACAATCCCACTTAGGCCCTATCCCTGTAACCCCACATATTTACACCACTAATTCCTCTAACATACGCATCCTGGGACACCAAAGGTGTAATGGCCAATGCATTTAACCTGCACATCTTTGGACTTCATATATCTTATAACTTATAATTTGTTGCCGCTTCAAAAAACTCAAATCAAATTGGTGAGACATGATCTTCCCCATACAAAACCATGCTGCCTGTCACTAACCAGTCCATTTTCTTCCAAATGTGCATATACTCTGCCCCTCAGTATCTTCCCCAAAAGCTTTCTCACCACAGTCAGGATCACTGGCCTATAATTTCCTGGATTACCCCTGCTCCCTTTCTTTAACAAGGGAACAACATTAGCTATCTTCCAGTCCTCTGGAACTTTGCCTACGGTCAAAAAGAAGATACCTGTTAAAAAGCAAAATTTTGTCCATCACATTTTTCTGTTGGATTAATTTAGAAACTTTTATTCTTTTATATTATTGTTCTCCACAGGAGCTATAACAATTCATCCTATCAAATCGTCTTATATTTTCTCTCATCATCTGCCAAATTCTTGTCCACTCGCTTAACCCAGCAATCCCTTTGTAGACTCTTGTATTCTTCCGACAACTTGCTTTCTCGCCCACCATTGTATTGTACTGTGCATGATACTCCAGATGCAGTCTCACCAATACCTTGTACAGTTGCAACAATAATTCCTTTAGCTATAAATGCCAACATTTCATTCACTTTCTTTATTATCTGCTGTACCTGCATGCTAGTTTTCTGTGACTTATCAATGAGGAACCCAGATCCCTCTGCATCGGAGCACCCAAAATCTCTCCTCATTTAGATAATAAGTCACCATCAAATTTGGTTATGATACACTCTGCCCCTTCATCCAAGCAATGTTTGAGCCACCAGCACTGATGCCTATGGCACCCCACTGTTCAGCGTCAAACTACAATGAGTCATTTATCCTGATTGATTGCTGGCAACATGGATAAGCAAGGGAGGGTTAATCTATTTGTAAAAATCAATTTTGTTGCATTTAAATGAAATCTGCTGTTTAAATTCTAAATTTCTCAACTTTAAGCAATGTTTTCAGAACTCCACTGCAAAAGATGTTGGAAGTTAGCTAATTAAGGGAGGCAGGCTAAACCAGTTTTTCTGCAACTGGGATTCATTAAAAGTTTAATCTCAGCAGGATAAATAATCAGCCACTTCACACGTTTTAGAAGGGAATGGAATGAAGTGCTGGAAGTTGAATGATTAGGGAATTAGGGGAAGCAGACGCTCTTTTGTCTTTAACTTTACCACCATGCAGATTTGGTTCTTACTCAACTACAAGGGCAGAAGTTAATTGGCGAGTATTCTGTTCCTAAGGTTTAAAAAGAATTCAAACTCTATGGTGAATAAAATATTTTAAAAAAGGAAAATAAGTAAGCAGTTGGTAGTGATTAACAGTGCTACATCATGGCTCCATGGATCCCAGGTTCAATTCTGCCCTTGGGTAATTGTGTGTAGTTTGCATGTTCTCCCCATGTCTGTGTGGGTTTCCACTAGGTGCTCTGGTTTCCTCCCACATGGCATAAATGGCATAAAATGGGCAAATATGAAATTGCCCATTTTGGCAGGAAGAATACAAAAGAAGCACATTATCTGAATGGTGAGAAATTGCAGAGGTTTAGGGGAATCTGGAAGCCCCTGCATGAATCAAGGTTTCTATGCAGGTCCAGCAACGGGCAACAAAGTGGCCTGATTGGCTGTCAGCATGAAAATTTGCATCTTTGGCGCAGTCACCCTTTCCAAGAAGTCGACCTAAACAAGACAGTGTTTGGTAAGGGAACTGATGTTAAGGGATATTTAAACCCCAAACACTACTTCAGTGTTTCCTTCCCTTCCTCCTCCCATAACAAAAAAAAGTCACTATAAGGACCACACGGAAAGACAGGTTGAGATTCAGTTATCCTTTTAACTGTAAAAGGGTAGTATGCTCCTCCTGCCAGATGTGAGAAATCAGGAAGCAATTGAATCTCCCTGACAACTTTGTCTGCAGATGGTGTGCCCACATGCAGCTTTCTCACAGCTGGATGCACTGCAGAGCATGCAGGGGGCCAAAGCATGAGATAGAAACTAATTACAGGGTGGTTATCACACCACAGGTTCAGTCAGATAGATGGGTGATTACCAGGAGGGACAAGCAGGTAGTGCAGGAATCACTTGTGGCTGTTCCCCTTCCAGACAGATATACCGTTTTGAATACTGTTGAAGGGGAAAATACCAACAGCAGGCTTATGAACCACACCTGGTTCTGTTGTAGAACAGGGTCGGGCAAAGAACATGCAAACAGTAGGAAGAGGGAACTTGCTAGTTAAGGGTACAGGCAGGCGTTTCTGTAGCTGTGATGGAGACTCCAGGATAGAACATAGAGCATAGAAAAACTACAGCACAAACAGGCCCTTCAGCCCACAAGTTGCACCGATCATATCTCTACTTACTAGGCTTACCTATAACCCTCAATCCTATTAAGTCCCATGTACTCATCCAGAAGTTTCTTAAAAGATCCTATTGAATTTGCCTCCACCATCACCAATGGCAGCCGATTCCATGCACACACCATATTCTGAGTGAAAAATTTACCCCTGACATCTCCTCTGTACCTACTCCCCAGCACCCTAAACCTGCGTCCTCTTGTGGCAACCATTTTAGCCCTGGGAAAAAGCCTCTGAGAAGCCACCCGATCAATACCTCTCAACATTGTGTACACCTCTATCAGATCACCTCTCATCCTTCATCTCTCCAAGGAGAAAAGACCGAGCTCTCTCAACCTATCTTCATAAGGCATGCCACCCAATCCAGGCAACATCCTTGTAAATCTCCTCTACATCCTTTCAATGGTATCCACATCCTTCCTGTGATGAGGTGACCAGCACTGAGCACAGTACTGGTCTGACCAGGGTCTTATGCAGCTGCAGCATTATGACCCGATTCCTAAACTCAATTCCTCGATTGATGAAGGCCAGTACACAATACGCCTTCTTAACCACATCCTCTACATGTGAAGCTAATTTGAGACTCCTATGAACCCGGACCCCAAGATTCTTCTGATCTTCCACATGGCCAAGAGTCATACCATTAATATTATATTCCTTCATCCCATTTGACCTACCAAAATGAACCACCACACTCTTATCCGGGTTGAAGTCCATCTGCCACTTCTCCGCCCAGTCTTGCATCCTATCTATGTCACGCTGCAACTTCTGACATCCCTCCGAACAATCCACAACACCTCCAACCTTCGTGTCATCGGCAAACTTACCACCCATCCCTCCACTTCCTCATCCACGTCATTTGTAAAAATCACAAACAGCAAGGGTCCCAAAACAGATCCCTGGGGCACTCCATGGTGACCGACCTCCATGCAGAAAAGGACCCATCTACAACCACTCTTTGCTTTCTGTGGGCAAGCCAGTTCTGGATCCACAAAGCAATGTCTCCTTGGATCCTATGCCACCTCACTCTCTCACTAAGTCTTGCATGGGGGACCTTATTGAATGCCTTGTTGAAGTCCAAATAAACCACATCTACCGCTCTTCCTTTGTCAATGTGTTTAGTCACACTTTCAAACAACTCCACCAGGCTCGTAAGGCACGATCTGCCTTTGACAAAGCCGTGCTGACTATTTTTGATCATACTATACTTCTCTAAATGTTCATAAATCCTGTCTCTCAGGATCTTCTCCATCAACTTACCAACCACTGAGATTGGACTCACCGGTCAATAATTTCCTGGACTATCTCTATTCCCTTTCTTGAACATAGGAACAAATCGCAATCCTCTTGAACCTCTCCAGTCTCCATTGATGATGCAAGATCATCGCCAGGGGCTCTGCAATCTTTTCCCTCGCCTCCCACAGTAACCTGGGGTACATCCCATCAGGTCCTGGCGACTTACTTATCTTGACGCTATTCAAAAGCTGCAACACATTGTCTTTCTTAATGTTCACTTACTCAAGTTTTTCAGTCTGCCACAAGTCTGCACTACAACCACCAAGATCCTTTTCCACCGTGAATACCGAAGTATTCATTGAGCACCTCCGCTATTCCTACTGGTTCTATACAAACTTTCCCACCATCGCATTTTTTAGGTCCTATTCCTTCACATCTCATCCTTTTGCTCTTCACATTCTGTGTGCGTTTCCTCCCTGGTGCCAGGGTCAGACATTTCTGAATGGTTAAAGGACATTCTTAAAGGGAGGGTGAGCATCCAGAAGTCGTTCGACATAGAAAAAAGACAAGGTCCTGAGTAGAGTGAGTTAGGCAGAAGGCTAAAGCGCAGGACCTCAACTGAACTACTGCCTGTACCACATGCTAGCGAAAATATGAATAGGAAGATTACGCAAATTAATGTGTGGGCCTGGGGTGACCCGTTCAAGAGAGATGGGTTAGACCTGAACTGGAGGGGGACTAATGTCCTTACACGGAGATTTGCTAAAGGCACTCAGGAGGGTTTGTACTAGTTTGGTAGGGGACTGGGATCCAAAGCAGTATGGAGATAGAAGAGAAGGTTCAGGACAGTGCAGAAGTTAAAGACAGCATGTTAAACAGTAAAGGCAGTGTCAGTTATCCTAGTACTACAAAGAACAAAAGAACAAAGAACAAAAACAGCCCGGGAAACAGGCCCTTCGGCCTTATGAGCCCATGCCGCCATTTTAACATTACCAGTCCCCCCTCCACCCATGACCCTTATCTATGCTTATGGTATTCCACATTGAGGGAAAACTAATTTAGGGACAATTTGTTACCTCCAATCAGCCTAATAGCACATCGTTGGGGTGTGGGAGGAAACCGGAGCACCTAGAGAAAACCCACGCAAGCACTGGGAGAATGCGCAAACTCCCACAGACACCGGCCCAAATCCATGTGTCTGCATAGCAAACAGTGCTAGTCACTGAGCTGTCGTGTTGCCCAGCATCTGGTCCAGTTTAAGCATACACTAATGACATGAAGTACTAGGCTACTCTCGAACATCCAAGAGCAGTCCTTGTACGATCCATCGCATGTACACCTCTCGTTGGACAACAAGGCGGACCGACTTAAAACCTGTGAATTACTAGACAGGTTAAACAAGAGCAGGGAGGAGAACAAGGGAAATCTAGATTAAACTGCATTTATTTCAATGCAAGAGGCTCGGCAGGCAAGGCAGATGGATGGTGAAGGGGGGTAGTATAGAATTCTAGTATCAGGCCCTTCATTTTAGTTTTACTATAATAAGTAAACTAGGTTAAGATGCCTTATACATAGTAAGAATTCATAATGTGCCTGAATAAAATATACAAAGGTATTATAAACTACAAAGAAAATATAAACTGTCCAACCACAAATTAACCAAGTATTATAAGCTTAAACTGTAATTTAAATACATATGTATTGTGTGCCTTGGCCAACTTATTCTGAATGCAACATGATGAGAAACACAGTGGTAACACAGACAGGCCAAATTCTGTTAATACAACACAGCACAGAAAAGCAGCTTCTGTTATCTGTTTTTGAATATGCAAAAACAAATTTAATTCATCTAAGATCTCACCGATTATTTAAAGGAGTAAATTTGTTTGTGGGTACTAAGGCTGGAGCGATCTCTCAAACTGTTAAGGTTCTAGCGAAACAGTGACTCCTTTCACCAATTAAAAATCATAGATCTTAGTAATGGCCTTGGTTACAGGCAATGATGTGGGTGAGGCTCTCTAGATAAAAGGGGAAGGAACCTACATGGGTAATAAGCTAATACATTCCTATTCCTGTTGACAGGGGGTGGAACATTATTGGCTGAGATAATAATGTGTGGTGTTGTGATTGGGCCTTCCAATCTGATTGACAAGACTGGGTGGGATATTGAAATGTTCAGAATAATACAATAATTTTACCTAGCAATGTTAGCTCAGAGAGGATAGCCAACTCTCACTGATTGTGTCTTTCTCCTGATGCATGCATTAGCAAATAAATTCCTTTTCGTTCTTTAATTATATACTGTCTTTCACAGTCTATACATTGACTGAGTGAGGTTCAACAAATACAGAGTACCCCGGGAAATACCTGAGAAAACTCCTCAAACCAGATGGGTACATGGGACTGGGATATTATAGCTAACGCTGAAACATGGCTAGCAGGGACAGAACTGGCAACTCAGTGTTCCAGGGTACAGATGCTATAGGAAAGATAGAACAAGAGGTAAGAGAGGAAGGGAGTTGCATTTTTGTTTAAAGAGAACATCATGGCAGTACTGAGAGGGTATATTTCTGAGGGTTCGTCCACAGAGTCTATATGGGATAAACTGAGAAATAAGAAAGGGGAGATCACTATAATACATTGTACTATAGGTCCCCAAATAGGCACTGGAAATTGAGGAGCAAATATGTCAAGGAGATTACGAACAGCTCCAAGAAAAATACATGGGGATTTTCACTTTCCCAACAATGACTGGGACAGCCATAGTATTAAAGGGTTGCATGGAGAGAAATTTGTTGAATGTATTCAGGAGGAATTTCTCATTCAGTATGTGGATGGCCAGACTAGAGAGGGGGCAAAACTTGACCGCCTCTTGGGAAATATGAAGGGCATGTGACAGAAATGCTAGTGATGGGTCACTTTGGGACCAGTGACCATAATTCCATTAGTTTTTAGGATAGCTGTGGAGAATGATAGGTCTGGCCCAAAGTTAAAATTCTAAATTGAGGCAATGCCAATTTTGATGCATCAGACAAGAACTTTCAAAAGTTAATTGGGGGAGTCTAATGGTAGGCAAAGAAACATCTGGTAAGTGAGAGGCCTTCAAAAATGTATTAACCAGAGTTCAGGGCAAGCACATTCCCCTTAGAGTGAAGGGCAAGGCTGGTGGCATTAGGGAACCCTGGATGACTCGGGATATTGAGGCCCTGGACAAGAAGAAGAGGGAGGCACATCACATGCATAGGCAGCTCAGATCAAGTGGATCCCTTGAAGAGTATAGAGATTGTCAGAGTGGAGTTAAAAGAGAAATCAGGAGAAAAAAGAGGGGACAAGAGATTGCTTTGGCAGATAAGACAAAACAGAATCCAGAGAGCTACTAGAAATATATGAAGGGCAAAACAGTAACTCTGGAAAGAATGGGACATCTTAAGGATCAACAAGGTCATCAATGTGCGGATCCACATGAGATCGGTGAGATCTTAGATGAATATTTCTCTGCAACATTTACTGTTGAGAAGGGCATGGACGTTAGGGAACTTGGGGAAATAAATATTGATATCTTGAGGAGTATACTTATTTCAGAAAGGGAAGTGCTGGAAGTTCTAAAGTGCATCAAACGATGAAGAACAGGATGTTGTGGGAGGCTAGAGAGGTCCCCTAGCAGGGATATGTGAATCATCGACAGCCACAGGTGAACTGTCTGAAGAATGGAGGATGGCAAATGTTGTGCCTTTGTTTAAGAAAGGCAGCATGGAAAAGCTTGGGAACTATAGGCTCGCGAGTCTAATGTCTGTACTGGGTAAGTTGTTAGGAGGTCTTCTGAGAGACAAGATCTACAGGCATTCAGAGAGGCAAAGACTGATTGGGGACAGTCAGTATGGCTTTGTGAGTGGAAGATCTTGTCTCATGACTTTCATTCTGTTTTTTTTGAAGGAGTAACCAAGAAGGTTACCCCTTCAGGGCAGTGCAGTCAACAATGTCTACATGGACTTTATTAAGGCCTTTGACAAAGTACTGCAATGATCGGTTGTTGAATAAGATTAAATCTCATGGGATCCAGAGTAAGGTAGCCAACTGGATACAAAATTGGCTTGGTGAGAGAAGACAAAGGGTGGTTGTAGAGGGTTGTTTTTGAAATTGGAGCCTCGTGACCAGTGGTGTGCCTCAGTGATCAGTGCTGGGTCCATTGTTATTTGTCATTTATATTAATGATTTTGATGGGAATTTAGGAGGCATGGTTAGTAAGTTTGCAGATGATGACACCAAGATCGGTGCATAGCAGACAAGTGATGATTATCTAGGATTGCAACAGAATCTTAATCAATTGAGCCAGAAGGCTGATGAATGGCAGATGGAGTTTAATTTAGATAAATACGAGGTGATGCATTCTGGTACATCGAACTAGGGCAGGACTTACTCGTTAATGGTTGGGTGTTAGGGAGAATTATAAAACAAAGAAATCTAGGAGTACAGATTCATAACTCTTTGAAAATGGAGTCAAGATAGACAGGATGGTGAAGAAGGCATTCGGCATGTTTGGTTTCATTGGTCAGAACACTGAATACAGGAGTTGGGACATCTTGTTGAAGTTGTACAAGATACTAGTAAGGCTACATTTGGAATACCGTGTATACTGGGTTGAACTATTATAGAAAGAGTATTATTAAACTAGAAAAAGAGCAGAAAGGATTTGCTAGGATGCTACTGGGGCTTGATGGTTTGAGTTATAAAAGGAGGCTGGACAGACTGGGGCTTTTTTCCCCTGGAGTGTAGGAGGTTTAGGGATGATCCTATAATATAATGAGAGGCATAGGTAAGGTAGATAGTCAACATCTTTCTTCAAAGATAGGAAAGTCTAAAACTAGAGGGCACAGGTTTAAGATGAGAGGAGAGAGACACAAAAGGGTCCCGAGGAGCATTTTTTTTCACATGGAGGTCAGTGAGTGTCTCCTTACACCTTACCTGCTGTTCAAGTCTTAAAGTGACTGATAATGTGAGTGGAAGGAGCACTGATCACAGGTTAAAGAGATGTGTATTGTCTCCAGACAGTACAGTAAGTGAGGTTTAACCTGTGATCAGTGCTCCTTCCACTCACAATATCAGCCACTTTAAGACTTGAACAGCAGGTTAGGTGTAAGGATTCGCATTCTAATCAGCAATCTCTAAACTGTCTGTGCTTTATATGCTCTGTCTGAGGCCAGAACTCTCCATTCACCTGACGAAGAGGGTAACCTCGAAAGCTTGCTTGCTTGTGAGAATATTATCAAATAAATCGGTTGGACTAAAACCTGGTGTTGTCAGACTTTTTACTGTGTTTACGCCAGTCCAACGCCAGCATACCCACATTAAGCTGCCATAACAGGGTGGATGTAGAGAGGGTGTTTCTTTTTAGAATGGAAGAATCCCTACAGTACAGAAAGAAGCCATTTGGCCATTGAGTCTGTACCGACCACAATCCCAGCCAGGCCCTATTCCCGTGATCCCCATTTACCCTGTTAATCCCCCTGACACTAGGGCCAATTTAGCATGGCCAATCAGCCTAACCCTTTGCATATGCCCTGGGTTCGATTCCCGGCTTGGGTCACTGTCTGTGTGGAGTTTGCACATTCTCCTCATGTCTGCATGGGTTTCCTCCGGGTGCTCCAATTTCCTCCCACAGTCCAAAGATGTGCGGGTTAGGTTAATTGGCCATGCTAAAAAATTACCCTTTAGTGTCTAGGGATGCGTAGGTTAGAGGGATTAGTGGCTATAATATGTAGGGATATGGGAGTAGAGACTGGGTGGGATTGTGTTCGGTGCATACACACGGGACAAGGTAGGTGTAGGAAAATGCTTTGTTAAGGTGGCGGTGCGGACTCGTTGGGCCAAAGGGCCTGTTTCCTGTGCTGGGTTGTTCTTTGTTCTTGACTTGATGGGCCAAAGGGCCATCCCTGCACTGTAGGGTTCTATGATCTATGATATCTTTGGACTGTTGAAGAAAACCAGAGCATCTGGAAGAAACCCACGCAGAAACGGGGAGAATGTGCAAACTACACAGACAGTGACCCAAGCCGGGAATCGAACCCGGATCCTTGACGCTGTGAAACAGCAGTGCTAACCACTGTGCCACTATGCCACTCCACGTTAGAGAATTTAAAACTAGGGGGGGTCACTATTTAAAATAAGGTATCACCAATTTAAATGAGAGGTGAGAAGAATTTTTTTCCTTGATGTTTTAGACTTTTAAATTTCTTCAAAAGGCAATGGAAGCATGAGTATTTGAAAGTTTTGAAGGCAGTGAGGGACCTATGATGAGGGAGTGGGGACCCATCAGCAGGTCACCAGTGTTGGGGTAGGAGGAGAATATGCCACTGATTTGGGGAGGTGGGGGGGAGGAGCGGGCGAGGTGTGTGTGTGTGTTTGTGTCAGTGTCCGTGAGGTTAATACTATGAAATAGCAGACAAGCGCTCTGAATTCGGTGCAAAACTCTCCACTCTCCCAAAAAGTGACCGTGTTGGAAGATTGTCATGTGAAGTGCGCCTGGGAGACTGACACAGTTCTCGCCATTATACTTGCAGTTATGACACTGCCTTTATTGAGAGATGTAGCAGGCTCGAATGGCCGAATGGTCTATTCCTGCTCCACGTTTATATGACTCTGCTTTTGGTTAATGTTAACCCCAAAACCAAGGGCTTTCATTCTGTGCAGTAACCTTTTAAGCAGAAACTTACCAAATGGCTTTGTTATCTAGTAATCAGAAACTGATAAAAATACCTTAACACAGAAAGAATAATTACCAGTACCTCTTCTTGTGAGGTATTTCATCTGATCAGCAATTACAGCGCTTTTGTCTTGAGAATCCAGGAAGGAATATGTGGTAAAGTCATTCCAATCACTCAAAGCTAAAACAGAAGAAATATGTTATATAAAATGCAACTTCGGATTTAATCAATAGTAACATTTTTAAAATAGGAAAATAACGAATTACATTACCTGCCTTCGATGTAAGATCAAGGTACTTCCGCTCAGTGCTCAGAATTACAGGATTGATGCGGAGGACAACATTTGGCTGATCCATCAAGAAATCTACCACATCCATATGTTCATTTAATTGGCCCTGCAATCAGATTTTTACATAGGCTGGTGTGATCCAGACTCTTAATGGGCATTAGAAATTCAGTAATTATTAAAACAATGGATCTTAACTGGAAAACACAGTACAGATAAGGGATTGTAGAGTTAGGTTAACAGACATATGTTTCTGTCATGTTATGATATGCATGTAATTTTAAGAGTGGGTATCTTAAACTGCTGTCAATTATTATCAGCACCACAGCATGTGATGCTGTAGTCCCAGATAACCACTGGCTGCTTTCCTCTTTGAGAGGGAGAGCAAACTAGTGGTGATTAAGCCTGTGGGTCATCACACCTCAGGCTTGGGGCAAGATTGAGAAAGCTTCATGCATAACCTCAGCTAGTACAGAAGTTGGACCCGCAGAGCTAGCATCACAAATTGACTGTCCAGCCAACTGAGCTAACCAATCCTTCAACTCAACAGCAGCAGTGGTGGAAGCATCCCAGTTAACATTGTCCTTGTAGTATGATAGGTGTATTTACATTGAATAGAACTGCATTATTTGGTTTTGGTGATTTGACTGAGAAGTATTAAACTTATCATATCCAGCATGGTGTGGATGCGAGACAACCAAGTATAAGCTGACTGCATGTAAACGGTTCTGCAGCATTGCAGATTGTACAAACTGCACCTTTGTTTTGGGACATACCACACCTCAATCCATCAAGCAGTTACTGGGTCCAGTTAAGATAGTTCAAATTTGGGGGAGCTTAATTAGTACAAGTTTACCAATTGTGAGATTTGTGCAGGAACTTAACTGAGCCTAAGAAGGTCGAGTTTTAAGCAAAACTCCATAGATAGAAGATTCCATTCCTGCTATTTGTTGTCCCTACAGGAGGTTATGGGAAGATTAAAACACTAAAGATTAGGATAGGGAAGAGGAGTAACTGCTCCTAAAAGCTAAAATATGGTTGCACAGTAGTTTTTACTATTGTTCTTGCTTTTCATGCCAAAAATCTATTTTATGGGAGGATATTCAGGAAGCCCAGGTAAAACAGTATCAGCTAAACATCACCATAGTTGCAGTCAAGCAACAACCTAATGCCAGTAAAACAGTTGTAAAAGGAGGAGGGAGAGTCAGTTAGGAACCAAAAGTGGAATTATGCATAGAAACAGACTGTACAGTTAAGGAAATAAAAGAATACTTTGCATATATCTTTACTAAGGAAGACAATACTGTCAAAGTTAGAATGAAAAAGGAGGTAGTTGAGTCCTGTATAGACAAAAAATTAATAAAGAGAAAATATTAAAAAGCTTGGCTGTACTGAGGATACAGAGAATTATGGTGAGTGATTGTTTTTCAGATTAAAGAAAGCTGGAGTTTCCCATGGATCAGCAGGACCACCACTTTTCTTGACCCACTTTTCTTGTCTCCAGTCTCTGCCTACAAATGTTGCATCTTGAGACCTGAGTTATCCAGTATTCAATACTGGATATTACCCCTTCAAAGTTGGGTAATAATTGCTGGCCCAGCCAGTAACACCCACATCCCATAAATTTAAAAGAAAATAATACCAGGCTACATGTGATTAATTGGGAATCCAGATGGGACAAACTGAGGAGTTCCTGAGCTGTGTCTCCTTGTTCCATTCAAGGAGCATGTCATGGAGATCTCAAGGGGTTGAAGAAAGAGGAAAGAGTCATGACAGCCGGACTGGTGTACATCATAGAAGTGAGGATCCAGAAATTTTTTTATATGACTTTTCTCAATTATGTTGCAATCTGCCCTGATGTGTGTCCATCCCTTGCACTGAATCACATGTTTTCTTTTACAGGAGATGATCCAGATGATCTGGGCCCAGGCCCCCAGAATTTAGTGCCAGCACCTCAGTCCTTGCTGAAACCACCATCGGTCCCTCTGAGGAAAGGGGTGCCAGGGTGGCACGGTGGTTGGCACTGTCGTGTCACAGTGCTATAGGTTCAATTCCAGCCTTGATGGGCCAAATGGCCTCCTTCTGCACAATATAGATTCCATGAAAGTTCTGAGGAAAACACTGACTAGTCAACAAAGGCATCAGATGTACCATCCACCAGTGCAGATACAGTCGTGATAGTGGGTTATGTTAGCAGTGAGGCTTCTGGGATGCTGTCTGGTGCACAGCTATTGATGCATATCAAGTGAAGGAGGGAACATCCAAGGGCTTGGGCAGCCAGAGATCTGCCAGACCCAAGGAAACAGCCATCCCTTGGCAGGTGCAAGCTGCTGGGAACAGTTCTCCAGAAGCTGCTGGAGATGCAGAGCCAGCAATTACAGGAGTGGGTGTCGGCAACATTCCTGCAACTGCAAGGCTGCCTGGAGTCCCACAGCCTTCAGGTGCAGGAAATAGTGCCAGCATTATGTTGTAATCTGCCCTGACATGTGTCCCTCCCTTGCACTGAACTGTGCATCTACTTTTGCAGGAGATGATCCAGATGAGCCAAGCCCTCAGAAGTTAGTGCCACCACCGCAGTGCCCGCTGAAACTGCAAGGCCAACACTGCAAGGGTGGTGGCCGCAGTGGGAAGCCTGTGGCAGAAAATGGATAGTGAGGTCCAAGCCATGGCAGAGACATAGAGGACCACACTTGTGGCCTTGGTGAGTATTGCCCAGTCACAATGGGCCATGGCTGCAGACTTGGTGGACACAGTAAGAAGTCTGACAACACCAGGTTTGCGAGTTTACTATCAAATAAATCGGTTGGACTTAAACCTGGTGTTGTCAGGCTTCTTACAGTGTTTACCCCAGTCCAACGCCAGCATCTCCACATCATGCAGACTTGGTGAGCATGGGCCAGTCACAGTGGGCCATGGCTGCAGACTTGGTGAGCATGGCCCACCCACAGCAAGCTATCACTGAGGGCCTCCAGAGCTTGGTCCAGACTCAGAGCAGCACAGCACAAGAACAGGCCTTTTGGCCCTCCAAGCCTGTGCCGATCATGATGCCCGAACTAAACCAAAAAAAAACTGCCCTTACTCGATCTGTATCCTTCTTTTCCCTCCCTATTCATGTCCTCGTTCAGATGCCTCTTAAATGTTGCCAATGTTTTCGCTTCCACCACCTCCTCTGGCAGTTCCAGGTACCACCGCTCTCTGTGTGAAAAATTTCCCCCGCACATCTCCCTTAAACTTTCCTCCTTTCACCTTGAATCGGTGCCCCCTTGTAATTGACACTTTAAAGGACAGAGGACAATCACTGAGTTGGGCCTCCAGAACTGGCAAAACATGGTGACGCAGAGGCTTCTGGAACTCACTCCAGCTCTCCCCCATCCCCTGGAATGTCCTGACGAAGAGGGTAACCTCGAAAGCTTGCTTGCTTGTGAGAATATTATCAAATAAATCGGTTGGACTAAAACCTGGTGTTGTCAGACTTTTTACTGTGTTTACGCCAGTCCAACGCCGGCATACCCACATCATGTCCTAGAGATCCAGTGGTACCTCAATGAAGGAAGAAGGGCCAGAGCCCTTGCTGGGGCCTTCCTATTGGCCAGTATTCACAGACTATCTGGACATTCAGGGAATGGAACACCTTTCAATTAATAAAGGGTTGATCCTAGCTCTGAATGGCAACCCTTTGACCTCCCACTGTGGCTATAGCCTGGTTCATAGAATCATAGAACTCTACAGTGCAGAAAGAGGCCCTTTGACCCAGCGAGTCTGCACGGAACACAATCCCACCCCAGGCCCTATTCCTACATATTATACCCACTAATCCCTCTAATCTACGCATCCCTGGACACCAAGGGGCAATTTCTTAGCATGGCCAATCAACCTAACCCACACGTGTTTGGACTTTGGGAGGAAACCGGAGGAAACCCACACAGACACGAGGAGAATGTGCAAACTCCACACAGACAGTGACCCGAGCCGGGAATCGAACCCAGGACCCTGGAGCTGTGAAGCAGCAGTGCTAACCACTGTGCTACAGTGCCGCCCACCTCAGCTGGTTGGTCTCCAGCTCAGCAGCTTTGAGTATAACTGCACTGCAGAATGCATGCAGTGTGAGGAGCTGTGTTAATGTCTGCCAAGCACCCCAAGACTGGGGTGACAGCTGCCACATCTGGTTCTTGTTACTGTTAGTGGGCCTGGGGTGCAATGTCTGCAGTCAGCCAGAGCCTGCCCAGCAAACAAATAGCAGCGTAACCAGTGAGACATTAGTGAGGTTGGGACTCGACTCCTTGTGAAATCACTGGTTTGGGGTGACAGGGAGTTGAGGTTGTCATACAGCAGCCAGGCGGAACTCGTGCAACACAAGCCACGGACTAGTGGCGAATGACAACCCAAAGACCCTCAGACAAGTCCGTGCCCAACATCCCAACATCCAACTAGCCCCCTATCCCACATTAAGGCAGCGCCTAATACACATCCACCACCCCACTTCCTCCAGATGCAATGAGTTAATAAGATTGAGCTCTTACCCGTTTTTGGGAAAGTTCAACCATACAATTGAAATGGAAAATGCTGGAAATACTCAGCAGATTCAGCAATACTTGTGGTGACAGAAATAGAGTTAACATTTATATCAATGAAATGTTAATTCTGTTTCTCTCTCGTTAATGCTCTAAGGCCAGCTGGGTATTTCCAGCATTTTTCATTTTTATTTTATATTTCTATCATCTGCAATATGTAAGTTACAATATATGGAAAAGCTCTATTTGGTAGCCTGTTCTTTCAGTAATGGTGGACAAAATGAATCCATTTCTAAATCCCAGGGGGCGATGTTATGAAAAGATTCCAAGTGCCAAATGAGCAAGAAAATGGGAGTGAATGGTGCCAGTTTCTTTGGTGAGCCACAAGTTGCAATCTTACGGTACTTAATAAGAACATAAGAACTGGGAGCAGGAGTCGGCCATCTGGGCCTATGAGCCTGTTCCGCCATTCAAAAAGATCATGGCTAATCTTTTTGTAGACTCAGCTCCACTTACTCACCCACTCACCATAAGAATTAATTCCTTTACTGTTCAAAAATTTATCTACCCTTGCCTTAAAAACATTCAACAAGGTAGCCTCAACTGCTTCACTGGGCAGAGAATTCCACAGATTCACAACCCTTTGGGTGAAGAAGTTCCTCCACCACGCAATCCTAAACCTGCTCCCCCTTATTTTGAGGCCATGCCCCGTAGTTCTAGTTTTGACTCCTAGTGGAAACAACTTCCCTGCTTCTAGCTTATCTATTCCCTTCATAATCTTACATGTTACTCTAAGATCTCCCATCATTCTTCTGAATTTCCACGAGTATAACCCGAGACTACTCAATCTTTCCTCATAAGCCAACCCTCTCAACTCCAGAATCAACCTAGTGAATCTCCTCCGTACCCTCTCCAGTGCCAGTATATCCTTTCTCATGGAAGGAGACCAAATCTGTGTACAGTACTTCAGGTGTGGCTTCACCAACACCTTTGCAGCTGCAACATAACCTCACTGTTTTTAAACTCCATCCCTCTACCAATGAAAGACAAAATTCCATTTGCTTCTGTACCTGCAAACCAACTTTTTGTGACTCATGCACAGGGAAGGGACACCCAGGTGTCTCTGCAGAGCAGCATGTTGTAAATGTTTACCATTTCAATAAAAAGTCTGACAACACCAGGTTTTAGTCCAACCGATTTATTTGATAGTAAACTCACTAGCTTTTGAGGGGATTCCCTCTTCTTCAGGTGAATGGAGAACTCTGCAATCAGAGAACAGAGGTCAGACTTGTACAGTACTGGATCTGTACCATAGCGTGATGCATAGCAAATCATCATAACCCTACCTGGACCAGTAACTCACTAACATGGCCAACCAAGTCCATCACCCTTGTGTGCTGTAAATGGGACCCATGGTGGGTAGTGGGGACAGAGGGTAGGAGGTGGAGGTTCACATGCCCCCTAGTTATAGAGTCTTGTGGCAATGAGGGCCTGTTCTGCCCTGCCAGACCCTTGCTGCAGCATGTTCTCCATCCCCTGTCTCCTCTTCGGCCTTCTCCTCCACATCCTCATGGGTCCCTTTCTCCTCAGAGGCGTCCGCCTGTTCACACTCCTTCAGGAATTCTCTCCACTGCTGCAGCAGGTTATGGGGCGCACAATAAGGTAAGATGATGTGGGAGACCCTCATGGGGCCGTACTGGTGGGGCTTGCCAGAGTAATCAAGACAGCGGAACCAAATCTCCAGGATCTTGAAACACCACTCGATGTTTGACTTATTGGCAGCACATGCCTCATTAGAATGGGTCTCTACATCGGTCTCTGATCGCCCACACAGATGTCATCAGCCAAAAGCTTAGTGGATAGCCGTTTCCTCCACAAACCATCCCGGCAGTGATAGGTTGGTCTTCGAAGACCCTGGGGATGTCAGACTTCTGCAAGATGAAGTTTATTGTGCACACTCCCCAGATGGTGTGCACACATGCATGACACTCATTCTGGGCCACAAGCCAGCTGAATATTCAGGGAGTGGAACCCGTTCCTGTTCTCGAAGCACAGTGCCTGATGTTTTGTGGAC
Organism: Prionace glauca; assembly: GCA_037974335.1. Taxonomy (NCBI): domain Eukaryota; kingdom Metazoa; phylum Chordata; class Chondrichthyes; order Carcharhiniformes; family Carcharhinidae; genus Prionace; species Prionace glauca. The sequence continues at coordinate 31,693,389 of CM075730.1, forward strand.
CACAGGGCCATGTGAATGTAATTAATACCCCTTGCATATTCAGCACACTGGCAATGGTGGCAAAGACTACAATGCTGCCAGGCCTGGCCCACGGTGAAATTGATATACTGGCCTGCTGGGCAAACAAGGCATCCTTAACCTCATGGACACACCTGTGGACCAAGGATTGGGAAATCCCACAGAGGTCTTCACTGACGGCCTGTAAAGGCCCAATTGCATAAAGGGTTTAAGGCTGCCACAACCTTCACTGCCATCGTGAACAGGTGTACCCCTGTCCCCAAGTCCTGAGCCTGTGAGGACCTAACAGTTTCCTTGCTATGTCGGAACCTGCAGCAGCACACAGCGTCTGTCAGCTCATTAAATGACCTGAAACTGCCGGGGTCTCCTCCTCCTCCTCTGGCCCCCTCTTCGGACCATTGGGTGACAGCCTCCTCAACTAGCAGGCCTGTCTGCCTGCTGCAGTCTTTAAAAAATGACCAGCAGGTACACTGGCTCCATACCAACACTATGATTGCGGCTGAGAACACCCCTGATCCCTGTCCCTCTTCCCCCAACACAGCAGGTTTGTACTCACTTCCTCGCCACTCACCTTCATCACTGCTGCACCTGAAACTCTCTTATATGGAGTATTTGAAATTTTCACCAGTGAGACATCAGACTGACAAAGTAGTTAACATATGTAAGTGAGGAGGGGCGATTGCATGCCACTCGCTAATCCTAATGTAATGCCTTCAAATGCACAAAGCTGTTCATACCTCGAAAAAGGAGCTGGTAAAATGGGAAACTAGGTATGTTGCTGAAATGTTGATTCACGCTCAATCTTAACACCTTGCTTCACCAAACGAAGGGTGGAACAAGTTCTTCAAGAAATTCAATAAATCAGTTGAAACATAACCTGCTGATCCTATTAGCATGATTGTAATCACTAGTTAACCTTTGTTGCTTAAAATAATCCATCACACTACTCATTTTTAGTTTCAAAGAGGTTTACTTATAATCAAGTTTTATAAGTCTGTAACTGGACAAATCATCTTTGCCTCTTTTTAAAAATAAGAATCACTTGTAATGCAATTCTTGTCCAATGAGTTCTGACATTAGAAAAACTACTTTAAGAATCGACAGACAGACTTATACCTACCTACCACATATTATGATACTTAAAATATATAAAACATACCATTAAAACTGCCTTCTGAAAAAACCCTGCTGCATCCATCATCTTTTGAAGGATAATAGTTTCCAACTCTTCAGGATCCAACTCAACGATGCTAAAGGGAATGCCATTAAAGAGACCTTGTGGTAGTGAACCCAAGCCAGTGGTGTTATAAAAACTTGCTCCTGCCTATTCAAATCAGAAGTGAGACAGATATTAATATAGGATTTACCTATTTAACAAAAGAAATCTTAAAATTATTACATCTGTGATACTTAACTAGAAGCCAGCTTGACAACTGTAGTATGAGCCGTACAAAAACACTGGCTCACATTCAACAGTATTTTACTAATTTTAACAAATATTGTAAAAATGATCAACTAGACTAAATTCGCTGCTCCTTCTAGATTTGAAACTTTTGGATTAAAAAGTTTCACTTCCCATGATCTGCTGAGTAAACTGATCTTAGCGATAATTTGATTCGTATAGTCAGCCTCTTGGATGTGCAAGGGGATGTGGTGCAAGCAAGAAAAGAAACTGCATTTCCCCGTTCCTTGATGCAGTCTTGCTGCTACTCCTGAAAAGTACAGATATATGAATGTCACAGAGAAAAAGATCAGGTTTGGTTTTAATATCCTTTAGGATATTATCCTTCTGTGAGAGATGCATGGCAAACAATACAGTGATTTGCATTGCTGCCTCACAGTGCCAGGAACCCAGGTTCAATTCCAGCCTCGTGTGACCATGTGGAGTTTGCACATTCTCCCACTGTCTACATGGGTTTGCTCTGGATGCTCCAGTTTCCTCCCACAGTCCAAAGGTTATGTGGACTGGCCATGCTAAATTGCCCCTTAGTGTCCCAGGATGTGTGGGTTAGGGAGATTAGTGTTTTTAAAAGTTTATTTATTGTCACAAGTAGGCTTGCTGCAACTAAATTACTGTGAAAATCCCCTGGTCACACTCCGATGTTTGTTTGGGTAAACTGAGCGAGAATTTGGCATGGCCAATGCAACTAACCAGGTGGTGAGGGATTGGAATGCCCTGCCTGCTGCAGTTGTAAATGCACCTAGTTTGGGGGCGTTTAAGAGATCCGTGGATAGGTTTATGGACGAAAAGGGATTGGTTTAGGTGAGTGGGTCATTGTTTTTTAACTGGTCGGCGCAACATCGTGGGCCGAAGGGCCTGTTCTGCGCTGTAATGTTCTATGTTCTATGTTCCAAAATAGAAGGTTTGATGGATTAGCCACGATAGATGTGTGGGGTTACAGTGATATGGTGGGTGAAAGGGCCTGGGTAGGGTACTCTATCAAAGAGAGTTTGTGCAGATTCAATGGGTCAAATGGCCTTCTTCTGCATGATAGGGATTCTATAATTAAGTGAAACTGAAATGAAACCTTCAGTTAGCTGAAAGGTAAACTGGAGCTGTCTAGAAAAAAAAACATACATAAATGGAAACAGAAATGCCAGATTTCTGGGGAAACTGACATTGGTTGAAACTAGGAAGAATTGCAAAGAACCACTTGAGCTACTGGTGCAATAGATAGGCCAAAGTTCATGGAGGCTGGATCGTGAATAGTTTCTGCAGCTGTTTGTTACATGAAGATAACATTGATGGATCCAGAGCACAAATACAGGTGTGACCAGAGCAGAGAAGGTTCTCCAGACATGTGTCATGTTGATGCCTAAGCATTTTGGATTGGGTTGCTGGCTGAAGATAAAGAAAAATTCTCAAAAGTAAGGAGCTGAAATTCTATCAAGCTTCAGAGCATTGAAGAACTTTTCACTTGATATTTTTGCTGTTTGTTTTGATTGAACTGCTTAGTAAAACTGTGGGACCTATTTTCGCTGTATCTGCTGCATCAGATTCCTGGAATGGCAGGTTTGTTGTACAAGGAGAGATTGGGTTGACTAGGCCAGTATTGATCGGAGTTTAGAAAAATGAGATGGAATTCTGACAGGATTGGACAGGGTTGTTTCCACTGGTTGCAGGGTTTAGAACAAGGACTCTCAGTCTCTGGATATGGGGTAAGCCATTTAGAACTGAGCGGAGAAGAAACTTCTTCACACAGAGGATGGTGAACTTGTGAAATTCTCAAATTACAGAAGGCTGTAGAGGCCAAGTCACAGAATCCCAATAGTGCAGAAGGAGGCCATTTGGTCCACTGAATCTCCACCGACTACAATCCCACCCAGGCTCTAGCCTCGTAACACCATATATTTACCCTGCAAATCCCCCTGATGTTAAAGGTTAATTTAGCATGGCCAATCCACCTAAATTGCACATCTCTGGACTGTGGGACAAAACTGGAACATTCAGAGGAAACCCACACAGACTGAGGGAGAATGTGCAAACTCCACACAGACGGTCACTCAAGGCCAGAATTGAACCTGGGTCCCTGGTGTTATGAAGCAGCAGCAATAACCATGGTGCCATCCGTATTCAGTCACTGAATATATTTGAGGAGGAAATAGATTTTTAGATTCTAAAAGCATCAAGTGATATGAGGAGAACACTGGAGTATGGTGTTGAGGTAGAGGATCACCCATGATGATATTGAATGGAGGAGGAAGCTCAAAGAACTATATTTCTTTTTAATGTGCAATTGAATCCAATGCATTTGTCAATTCATGTTTAATTATGTAATTTTTGATTTGGTTGTTAAAGTAATTTTTTTTCAAATTGGTTTTCTCATCGAGGGGTCATTCAATAAATACGATTCTGTTGGTTTACTGTCTCCATAGGGACAACATAGGACATAAAATTATAACTTGTGATGTGCTAGCATAGCATATTAAAAACTGTGCCCTTGGGACTATCCTTTAAATTCAGCCCATAGTGTTAGAGACATTAGTACAACTAAAAACAGCACTTGTACTTCTCACCGTCCTTTGGTCATCAAATTCAGAATCAATACCCAAGATGTTTTGAACATGAACCCGTGGATACTTTTTTTTCATAAAATTGATTACACTGTCCACAGTAAGTGATTCTCCATCCTTTAATTGATTGTATATCTGCAAGAATAGAGAATGGTGTTAATTAATTATAATTTTGCTTTTATTTTGTTAATTATATTCACACATAAAAGTAATCAAAATCTATGAGTCAATAATGCAATTTAACTCTGGAGTAGCATATTTAACAATTTCCTGATTTGGCAAGCATTCGTTAATATTCTGGTACCAATGATCTCATCAAGGGCGTACTTTCACTAGGGAAATCAGCCAGGTTCTCTGCTTTCCATTACTACCCAGTAACTCTATTTACTGATGTGTAAATTTGGAGTATAAATAAAAACAGGATCAACTGTAATCCCCATGTCATGACAATAGTGGTAAAGAGGAAGGTGTACCACTGCCCTGAATTTTTCTGCCCCACCACCACTCGCAAGCTGCCACTGCCCTGCCTTGTTCACTTCAAGGAAATACATAGGTGACTTTTCCCTCCAACGCTGCTATCTGGAATCGCAAAATGAATCTTGATGGTAATAGTCCCTGGGACAGTGGGGGTCAGAGTACTTTAATTTTTTTGATGGATGAGGAGATCCAAATCAGAGACTCCCTTCCAGTTTCAGTCAAACTCTTCTATATTCCCTTGGTTAGTCAAAGCTTCTAGTGTTATGTTACGCGGCTCCACCCTTCAAGTGATAACCCATCTCTTGTTATTTCCACAACACAGAAACAATTAAGTGTTTTCTTAGGGTCGTGGGTAGGTATTTCATCATAAATGCATCATGAAGTGCACTGATGTCATGGCAAAGTCAGGACAGCAATTGGAAGTGGTACATGCCTCTCCAAACATGCACATGCATATAATCCTGCAAGAATCAGGACATTCAAAAGAGATTTGGAAAGAAAATAGAAACCAATGACATGCAATAGAAATAAAGCCAGAACCAACATTACTTTAGAATAAAATTATGTTCACTATCAGGTCCACATGCAGTAGGAAAGCCAATGCTGGATCATTTGTTCTGTCAGTGGGCTTTGCCTCATCTGTTTAATTCATCCAATGCACTGGTTGAAAAGCAGTATGTTGAGAGAGGATGAGTCGGATTCTCTATCATCTGCTTTCTCTCCTTGCAAGAGAGAAACAGATCTTCGAGGAGGGGCAGAGACTGAGGGAGAGGGGAATAGCAAACTTGCCAGATGCTAGCAATAATGCCCACCAGGTGACTGCAGCTATCAGGCACAGCTTGCACTCTCTGAAGCATTGGTGCTCACAAACAGATTTGACCCTGTGTTGGGAACAAGCAGATTTGAATTGGATCTCCGTGCATATCCTCACAGTCCTGAGAAGAAAAGCATGCTGTTGATGTTGTTCACGTTGTTCCATTTCAGAGCTGCAAAGCATGCTCCTGTGATGGAGTGAAGGCTTACATCAGGGAAGTGCAGCTCAAGGTTAATGAAATGCATTAGAATAAATTCCCGGAAGTTAGAAATCATCTATTAAGCAAGTGAGAATACACTCTCAAAAGAAGTTCTGTAGCAGTGGTTTCTCACCTAGGCATGGTTGAAGCTCTTCAGTTTCATTGCTTAAGTATTAATGAAGGACTCCCTGATATGCTAAGCATGACTAACCCTGGCAAGCTCCACACAACTTGGAAAACCCAGTCTGTTAAAGGCAGAATATTGGGTTAAATTCTCAATATATTGAGGATTAAATATTAGATACAACAAGGACAGGTATCATGAATTTATGAGGCAATCCACTAATCTCAGCCACTCAGTCTCTCAAAGTTCTGAAATTCCTCAGGAAAAAACGTCAGCTCCTTTCTTCAAAGAATTAACCATTATTTTCATCCGACAACAACTGCCAGTCAATCTGTGTTTCAAGGGCATAGTCTTCACCATAATGCTGTGGACCACATCTATGTTCACTGTCTTAGGCTGCACTCATAGAATCTCTACATTCAGCCCATCGTATCTGCACCAACCACAATCCCACCCAGGCCCTATTCCCATAAACCCACATATTTATCCTGCAAATCCCCTTGAAATGAGGGTCAATTTAGCATGGCCAATCAACCCAACCCGCACATTTTTGGACTGTGGGAGGAAACAAGAGCACCTGGAGGAAACCCACACCAATATGGGCAGAATATGCAAACTCCGCAAAGACCCTGAGGCCGGAATTGAACCTGGGTCCATGGCACCAACCACTGTACCACCGTGCTGCCCCCTTTTCTGTTACCTAAAAACTATTGATTGATATTTTGTTTACACTTCAGTACCACACTCCTGAGTTATGGACTGGGGGCAGGAAAGATGAAGGACCCCCTCGGGAACCTGCTCCTGGGTCTGACCAGATTCCCCATAAACAGGTCCAGGCAGCGGGCAACTGAGAGGGTCGTCCGATCCAACTGTCTGCCCCTCTACCATGGCTACATTCGCGATCGGATGTGCCTGGAGAGGGAACATGTGGGGATTCCAGGGGCACCTGGCCTTCTGTACCTGTTGGATCGCACATAGGCTGGGACCTGTTATTGACCCTTTAATCACATTTTGATTTGACTTTTCAAATTTCTTTTACACTTTTGTTTATTTCGTTTAGGATGATTCCCTTTTTTTTCGAAGCAGCTGCCCCTTTTACTTTGTCCCTATTACTGTGTCCCTCAGTTTATTTGACTTAATTTATTTGGTTTGGCAAAATGATGTCGTCACCAAAATGATGCATTCAGTACAGAATCTCCACAGCTCTGCTCGCATCAGTCCTGATGGGACCAGTCACTAGATTTATCTTTATTTGAACCCTTAGTAATAGCCCAGTGCACTTTATGGTTACATTTGGTCAATCATATCCTTTAAAATAACTGAAGCAGTAACAATAACTTTTATTTTCCTTTTCTCCACTCCTAGATCCATTCCCTTAATTGTGCCATAATCGCTTTCCTAAAAGTGGCTCAAGTGGGCCAGTTTTTCCCCTTTTGGAGGCTGGATTGTTGTCTTGTCTGCCAAGGAGCCTACAACAGGTATCACAGTAAGAGCAAGGGTTGGTGGAGATGTACGTCCAAATCTCTCTGCCTCTCAATACTCTTAAGGGTTATTGTGATGCTTCCAAAATGCATCACCTCACATTTGTCCGGATCACTGTAAGTGGATAGGGTAGTCAAAAAGGCATATGGCATGCTCGCCTTCATCGGTCGGGGCATTGAGTATAAAAATTGACAGGTCATGTTCCAGCTGTACAAAACCTGAATTAGGCCTCATTTGGAATATTGAATACATTTCTGGTCACCACACTATGAGGAGGATGTGGATGCTTTGGAGAGGGTACAGAAGAGGTTTAGAACATAGAACATAGAACATTACAGCACAAACAGGCCCTTCGGCCCTCGAGTTGCGCCGATCACATCAACCCCACCAATCTATAGATCTATCTATAACCCCCAATTCCATTATCAGGATTTTAGCTGGTCTGCAGGGTTTTAGCCAAGAGGACAGGTTGGATGAACTTGGTTTGTTCTCACTGGAATGACGGAGGTTGAGGGATAACCTGATAGAGGTTTGCAAGATTTTAAGTGACATGGACAGAGTGTGTAGTCAAATGCTCTTTCCTAGGGTAGAAAATTTAAGTACTAGGGGACATAGGTTTAAGATGCATGGGGAAAAGTTTAGAGGAAATGTGCGAGGCAAGTTTTTTTTTTACACAGAGGATGGTGAATGTCTGGAACGTAGTGCCTGGGGAGATGTGGGAGTAGGTACGAAAGAGGCAACTTTAAGGGGAAACTAGACAAATACATAAATAGAATGGGGATAGAAGGATACGGCTCTAAGTGCGGTAGACAGAGGGGAACCGGTGGATGTGGTGTTTTTAGATTTCCAGAAGGCGTATGATAAGGTGCCTCACAAAAGGCTGCTGCAAAAGGTTAGGGTGCACGGAGTTGGGGGTAAGGTGTTAGCGTGGATAGAGGATTGGTTGTCTAATGGGAAGCGGAGAGTTGGAATCAATGGGTGCTATTCTGGTTGGCAGTTGGTGACCAGTGGAGTGCCGCAGGGATCGGTGCTGGGGCCTCAACTGTTTATCATTTACATAGACGATCTGGAGGAGGGGGCTGAGTGTAGGGTAACAAAATTTGCTGATGACACAAAGATGAGTGGAAAAGCAAATTGCGTGGAGGGTGTGGAAAGTCTGCAGAGGGATCTGGATAGGCTGTGAGTGGGCAAGGACCTGGCAAATGGAGTATAATGTTAGCAAGTGTGAGGTTATCCACTTTGGTAGAAATAATAGTAGGAGGGATTATTATTTAAAGGGTGAAAAGCTGCAGCATGCTACGGTGCAGAGGGACCTGGGGGTCCTTGTGCACGAGTCGCAAAAACCCAGTCTGCAGGTGCAGCAGGTGATCAAGAAGGCGAATGGAATGCTGGCCTTTATAGCGAGGGGGATAGAATATAAAAGCAGGGAGGTCTTGCTGCAACTGTACAGGGCACTGGTAAGGCCGCAACTGGAGTACTGTGTGCAGTTTTGGTCACCGCATTTGTGAAAGGATAGATTGGCCTTGGAGGGAGTGCAGAGAAGGTTCACTCGGTTTCTACTGGAGATGAGGGGGTTAGCCTATGAAGAGAGATTGGATAGACTGGGTCTGTACTCGTTAGAGTTTAGAAGGCTGAGGGGGGATCTTATAGTGACGTATAAGATAATGAAGGGGATAGAGAGATTCTTCCCGCTTAGGGAAGAACTAGGGGGCACAGCCTCAAAATAAGGGTGGGGCAGTTTAGATCGGAGTTGAAGAGGAACTTCTTCACTCAAAGGGTGGTGAGTCTCTGGAATTCTCTGCCCATTGAAGTGGTGGAGGCTGCCTCGCTGAATATATTTAAGTCACAGGTAGATAGGTTTCTGATAGATAAGGGAATTAAGGGTTATGGGGAGAAAGCTGGAAAGTGGAACTGATCCACTTCAGATCAGCCATGATCTTGTTGAATGACGGGGCAGGCTCGAAGGGCTAGATGGCCTATTCCTGCTCCTATTTTTTATGTTCTTAAGTGCATATGGCTTTAGTTTAGGCAGGCATCATGATCAGCGCCAGTGTGGAGGGCCTAAGGGTCTGCTCCTGCGCTGTACTTTTCTTTGTTCCACACAGACAGTAACACATGCTGGGAATTGAACCTGGGTACCTGGTGTTGTGAGGCAGCAGCGCTAACCACTTTGTCACCCTGCCACTGATATCTTAACTTATGTTCTCAATTAACACTACTGAAAAATGAAAATGTTTTCTATTTCACATCTGGTGTGACACAATGATATGATGAAGCACACTATCAGTTAATTCTTAATTATTCCTTACAAAATGGCAATATTTTCAAAGAAGTTATTTTTTCACCTTTGCGAGCGCTGTAAAATTGAAATAATTCCTCAGAGGTATCTGTTAAACAGATTCTCATCCCAAGAGTGCTTCAGGTACAAAGTCAAAATCCCAAGTGTCAGTAACACTGACACTCCTCAGTATACATATTATATATACAAGCAGCTGAGATACCCTGATTGGGCAGAATATCATTGCCTCAATCAGGGACCTCATACTCCAAGAGGCCAACCACGTGGGCCTCGTTGAGGTCAGTCTCTCATGGGTCTCTTGTGACGTTTCAACACCAGATCTTGTTCCTCCAACTCAGCATCCGGACTGGATGGGGGTGCATTGAACAGGTGCTCGTCTCTTCCATCGTGAGCACTGGATTTCCAGTTCACTCCATTCCTCGGGAGGCAAAGGAGTAGCTGCAGATTCATCCACAGTATTCATTTTAGATTCTGAAGTCCTAACTACAAGCAACAGAGAGACAGGGGAAGCCAGTCCAGGAGGATGCTCATCAGTTCTTCGCTTGCACCATGGTCACTGCGGGAAGATCAGAGGCCACTGGCGCCTCTGGGTGGTCAAAGGTGTGGCCGGGCAGTGTCCACCTGCCAACCTGACAGTGCCCAGCACACTTAGTGTCCAAAGGGATAGGGCCTGAGTTTAGGCAATGGGGCCTGCTAGGAGAATAATCAGGAGGGGGGATGGTGACAATGCTGATGATGACAGTGGTAGGTGGGGGGAGGGTGTTCAATTTCCATGGAGTTGGGAGGAGGTCTTGGTTCAATAGATCAGCCCAAGTGCTCTGAAGCTGGCTTCCCCGTTGTTTTTAGGCTTTGTTCCCCCTCTGCCAGCGCAAAGATCCCAGCTGTCAAAAAAAAACTGACAGAGTGCCGGAAGGTTTCATTGCCTAACTTGTCCAAAAAATTATGAAATTTAGGGCACAATTTTATGATGTTGTCCCATCTGTTGGGCAAGGTGGTAAGATTGCATGTGAAGTGAAAAAATGGAAATGCACCTGGTTTCACATTGCTTCCAATGTTAACCACCACAGTTTCTGGGCATAATTAGCTTCATGCTCAAAAACGCACATTAGCATACATTTGAATGGATTTCAGTATCATTAATGAATTTGGTATACAATCGTCCCCCCTCACTTATGTTATGTGACAAATGCCCTAAAGAGGAATATCTCATCTCATAATCTGTTAAAAGTGTGTGGGAAGGTGTGAACTGTTCTTTGCTAATGTTTAGTGGTTAACTAACAGAAATACCTGACACACTTTAAAATGAACATAACTATTTATTTAATGGACAGGGAGCTTTAACTAAATAAGTAACACACTGGAAAAAATAAGATTCCAGTGGAACGCTGTTTAAATAAATACAATACTCATTCATTAACAAAAAAAAAAATTCAATCACTCTCAGTAAATATAAAACCAGTTTTTGTGCTTTTTGGAATCTTCTGGAGCTTCTCCTTTGATTTGCCTGTCTCTAAGTTCTTTATGATTTTGTACCTTTTGCTGGTTAAATGGTGTGTTTTCTTAAGAAATATCTGAAACTGACAGACTGGAGAGCTGCTCACGCCCTTGAGACCTGAGATGGCAGTTGCTAACTCTTTTTCTCCCCTGCACTCTCTTTTATACCTGTGATGACCTATCAATTTTCCTACAACAGGATTGATCTGATGTTGTCAACATCATCAAATTCACATTTTATAGGTTCTTAGTAGTCGAGTGCCTGTTTTAAATTGATTGGGTAAAACTTAAAAAACAGGTTGTCTTGTCAAGACCACTGCTTGACTTTTTGATACAAATGTTTCAGCTTGGATTCTGTGTGTACTTTGCATTTTAAACCTCCAAGCACTGAAAAGCAACAGCTTTTAAAAGGAACATGCAATGTTTCTTCCCTGTAGCATTTTTACAATTTTTTTACATCTTTATCAACATCAAATTCCAACTTCACAAACTCAACTTCGCAACACTTGCATTAACCACCTTTTCAGCGAGATGTCACGCCAGTGGGACTTACAGCTGTTCTATGTAAATGAGTTTATCATGCAGTATTACAATTTAATCAGATTAATCATAGAATCATCACAGAATAATCCTTTCCATACTCACTGCTACTATTGAAGAAAATGCATGGGAAAGTTCAGAATCTTCTCTTATGAAGTTAAAGGCCCTCAGAAGAGCAACTCCTGCAACTTGATTGCCATCAACTTTCTCATCAGCATTTACAACGAAGACGAAACCAATTCTAACCGTGAAAAAATAAAACATTAGTATTTTAATATGACAGTAACTTTTTAGATTTTACTAAGATGACTCATATTTTGTTTGAAATTTCAGAGGTTTGTGCAGATTTCACAGTTTCTAGAGTTTATCGGGCTCATTTTAACACCAAGATAAACATAGCAAACTGCAGTTCTTCATAAGAAAAAATGGGACTGAAAAATTGAAAAAGTGCAGAAAGCTCCAGCAACCAAAGTTCCAATGAAAAAGAAATCTACAGCTCTAAGCTAATTGCACAGGCCAACTGGTCTCCATGAGAATCAAATCCAAAGCAAAGCCAAAACGCTTAATTTGTTTCCAAATGCTGTCTAGTAAAAGCATGAAGCAAACTAAGCAAAACCAAGTTAAGTGAAATTTGGGAGATCACTGACAAGGGATAGGTCTGGAAACCATTATTATTTTTCTACCATCAAATAGAGGAACTTTCATAGCAACAAGTTGAGTTTAAGAGGGCTATTACCATATCTGAACTTGATCTATTGTTTCACACTGAGGTCAACTGGCTGTTAGGAAGAAACATATGCACTGAATAGAGAACCCAGCTGCTTGCATTTACAATTAACTGCAAGGATAAGCATAATTTGCTGATTTTTTTGTGATCAAACAAGATTTTGCCTTCATGCTTATTTTTTTCACAGGACGAGGGGCTTGTTCATGAGGTCAATATTTGTTCCCCATCCTTAACTGCTCTTGAGAATAGCGGGAGATGGTTCCTTGAGCTGCTGCAATCCACGCTGTCAGTACATCCACTGTTAGGGAGGGAATTCCAGGATTTTGACCCAGGGACAACAAATCAACAGTGATATATTTCCAAGCCAGGATGGTGACTGGCTTGGGGTGAACTTTCAGGTGAGGGTGTCCCCACGTATCTGCTGCACTTGTACTTCTTAGGTAGTAGAAATTGTGAGTTTTGAAAGTGCTGTTGGAGGACCCTGATGAACTACTGCAGTGTATTTATTTATGATATCACTGCTGGCATGGGTGGAATTCTCCCAAAAAAACGCAAGTGTTAAGGACTGTCAAAAAAACAAAGGTGATCTTACCAAAAATATTTTAAGCACCAAATAAGTGTGAAAACAGGTTAGAATCATTCTCAGAAGCTCTTACTCAATGAATGGCATGACATTAGGAAGTTCTGTGGAACAAAGTAACATTGGTATGTTCGCCCACAGATCTCTGAAGACGGAACAGCATGTTGGTTGGGTGGTGAAAAAGGCATATGGGACACTTGCCTTTATCAACCAAGGCATAGAATACAAAAACAGGGCAGTCACGTTGCAGTTTTTAAGAATTTTGGTGAGGCCACAGTTAGAGCAGTGTGTGCACTTCTGGGAGCCATATTATAGGAAGAATATGATTGCACATTCCCCTTAGATGAAGGGTCAATCAAAAGGGACAGAGATTCAAGATGAGGGGAAGGGGAAGGTGGATGTGAGAGAAAACCTTTTTACCCAGTGGGTGGTGACAGTCTGGAATATGCTGCTTGGGAGGGTGGTAGAGGCGGGTTGCCTCTACCACCTCATATCCTTTAAAAAATACTTGGATAAGCATTCGGCACATCATAACATTCAAAACTATGGACCAATTACTGGTAGATGGAATTAAGAGGGACTTCAGGTGTTTCATGTGTTGGTACAGATTTGATTGACTGAAGGGTCTCTTCTGCACTGTATGATTCTATGGTTATGTCACTTGAGAAAAAATGAGTAGGGAAACTGGATGGAGATTATTCATGCTGGACAGCCAGCTGCTGATTGACTGTACGCAATAGTGCCCTCTATCTCCCAATGCACTATGTACAACAGTGCATTAGGACATTGTCCAGGGGAGTGACCTCCCCGAAACTCCAACTGAATGCTGACTCTGGCTGATTGGCCCCACCTTCCGTTCACCCTTCCCCCACCCCAAAAATCAGTATGTTTTCAGAGCAGATTTTCTGGCACTTAGTGCATTAAGTATGTGGGGGGGGCATCTTTAAAGGGCATCCAACCTGCATTTAAAGCAAGTTCCCCCAACCTCCACACTGACCCTGAGGACCTCCCTCCATTATGAAGCATTAGGGGACACTTACACCCTTCGCTGGGGGAGTGGGGGGTACTTAAAGTGGAATACAATTATTCACTATTTAAATTAATAACTTAGAGGAAGGAACAGAATGTACAGTTTCCAAATTTTCCGATGATTTGAAGATAGATGGAAGGGCATGTTATGATGAAGATATAGACTAGGTGAAAACTTAGCAAATGGAGTTTAAATGTGGGGAAGTGTGAGATCATGCACTGTGGTAGCAGGAATCAAAAGGCAGATTATCTAAATTGACAGAGACTGCATGAATTACAAAAAGCTAGCAGGCAGGTGCAACAAGTAGTTAAGAAGGAAAATGGCAATTTGGCTTTTATTCCAAAAAGCATCAGTTAAAAAATGGGGAGGTTTTGTTGCAATGATGTAGGGTGTCAGTGGGGCCTCACCAGGAATACGGCATACAATCTTGGTCCTCTTACCCAAACAAGTATATGGGAACATATTGAAGGCACTTCAAAGAAGATTCACCAGGCTAATTCCAGGACAGAGTGCTGTCCTATCAAGAGGGACTAAATAATCTGGGTCTGTATTCCTCCTGTTTATCACTGAAGGGATTTTTCTGTTACCCACTGTTCAGTTGAGGTGATTGAGCCAACCTCTCCCAGAATGCTCCTCTGCCACCTCTGTTGGATCTTTTGAATGTCACTCGTCATTCTGGTGGGATAGGAACCTCCCCCCCATTAGAATGTCTCACTAATACCACCCCCACCACTAGGGTGGTATTAGTAAGAGATTCTAATTTCCCTAGTATTCACTGGACCACCAAATACGCTGGACAGGATGGACTTAATTAAATACGTCCAAGAAAGCTTCCTGAATCAATATGGAGAGGATCCTACTCAGGAGGGTGCATCACTGAATCTCCAAGGTAGGGAATATGACTGAAGTGTCAAACAGGAAGCACTTTGGGTCCAATAACCATAACATTGTTAGTTTTAAAATGGTTATGGAAAAAGATAGGATGGGTCCACAGGTTAAGGTCCTAAACTGTAGCAGGGCCAATATTGGGTCATTAGGCAGGATCTAGTAGAAGTCAATCGGGTGATTCTATTTGAAGGGAAAGGTACAAATGGCAAATGGGAGGCTTTTAGAAGTGTGATATCAAGAGTCCAGGAGCAATACGTTCTTGTTAGGGTGAAAGGAAAGGTTAGTTGATGAGGGATATTGAAGCTGTAGAAGGAAGGATAGATTGGGTTTAGGCAATTGGAGACAAGTGAATTCCTATAAAAAGTGTAAGAATACACTTGTGAGGGAAATCAGAAGGGCAAAAATAAGGTATGAGATGGATCTTACAGGTAAAGATAAAGAAAATCCCAAGAAATTCGATAGCTATATTAACAGTAAAAGGGTGGCTAAAGAGAGAATAAATCTCCTTAATGATAAGCATGGCCGTCAATGGGTGAGATTTTTACTGAATATTTCTCCTCAACATTTACTGAGGAGAAAATTATGGCTATTAAAGAATAAGGCAAACATGATGTCTTGAACCGCATGTATATTACTAGGAAGGAGATATCTGCAGCTTTTTAAAGTGCAAAATCCATGTCTGGTATGTGGGGGGCTTTTTAAAGGCTAGTTGATGTAAGTGCAGGACAAAAATTAAGGATAGAAATGACAGGATTCGGTAACCATGGATGACAAAGGAATTTGTAAGCTTAGTCTAAAGGAAAAAAAGGAAGCATACAATAGGTCTAGGCAACTAAAAACAGACAAAGCCCTGAGGAGTATAGCAAAAATATGAAGGAAGGTAAATGCAGAATTAGGAAGGCTAAAAGGGGCCATGAAGTGTCTTTAGCATACATTAGGAGCAAGAGGGTAGCAAAAAAATGAGTAGGCCCACTCAAGGAAGAAATGGAGGGAAGTTGTGCATGGCTCAGATTGTATGTTGGGGAGGAGAGTGGAAGAGAAGTTCAGAGTGAGCTGGGACGAGGGGTGGGGGGTGCAGAATTATACATTCAGGGCATCCCCCGAATAATGGTATGAGACATGCCCCTTTCATTGTTTTTTTAAGTACAATATCATAAGAGCTGAAGACAAAATCTGCCTGTTGCTCCAGAGAGAAACATGCCAGTTTTCTCATTGGAAGTAACACACTGCCATTTTTTGGTAGGATTCCCCCAATGAATCTAATTTGCCAATACCTTGTTTTGTGCTTTCACAATTATAAAATTGATATCATGCTTCCTCTCTATTTCTGTCATCTTGAAAACAGAAAGTCTATTCAACTGTTTTGTTATCACGGCTACTAAGAAATTGAGCACGAATACTGGAGGTTAATCTCTTTCTCTCAGTGTGTTGTTATTTCTACATGAACCTGATACAAGATACCTTTAATGCTTCTCAATCTGCATGCTAACATTAGGGATTAAATCATCTCAAAGGAGAAAATACCATTACTCAGCCAGTACCAAAGAGGTACTTTATTTATTATTTACCTAAGAGGAATATTGTGGCGATAGAACAGATCAGCCAATTTCACCAACTCAACTGCATCTTCCTGCGCAGGGTCAATACATAGAATCTGTGATAAGAAAATGGAACAATAAAATTAGTGAAACATTAGTTAGGCCTCATTTGGAATATTGTGTACAATTCTGGCCACCACACACAATCAGAAGAATGTGGATGATTTGGAGAGAGTACAGAAGAGGTTTACCAGGATAACACCTGATCTGGAAGGTATTTAGCTACAAGGAGAACATAGAACATAGAACATAACAGCGCAGAACAGGCCCTTCGGCCCACGATGTTGCGCCGACCAGTTACAAAAACAATGACCCACTAGCCTAAACCAATCCCTTTTCATCCATAAACCTATCTACAGATCTCTTAAACGCCCCCAAACTAGGCGCATTTACAACTACAGCAGGCAGGGCATTCCAATCCCTCACCACCCGCTGGGTAAAGAACGTACCCCTGACGTCCGTCTTGTAGCTACCCCCCCTTAATTTAAAGCCATGCCCCCTCGTGCTAGCTTTCTCCATCCGAGGAAAAAGGCTAGAGGTTGGATAAACTCAGTTTATTCTCATTGGAACAACAGAAATTGAGGGATGACCTGATAGAGGTTTACAAGATTAAACATAGAAACATAGAAGATAGGAGCAGGAGGAGGCCATTCAGCCCTTTTAGCCTGCTCTGCCATTCTTTACTATCATGGCTGATTGTCTAATTCACTAACCTAATCCTGCTTTTTCTCCATAACCTTTGATCCCATTCACCCAGGTGTTAACGCTAGCCATCTCTTGAATACTTTCAATGTTTTGGCATCAACTACTTCCTGTGGTAATGAATTCCACAGACTCACCACTCTTCAGGTGAAGGAATGTCTCCTCATCTCCATCATAAATGGTCTACCTCAAATCCTCAGACTGTGACCCCTGGTTCTGGACTCCCCCACCATCGGGAATATCCTCCCTGCATCTACCCTGTCTCGTCTCTTAGAATTTTATAACTCTCTCTCAGACCTCCCGTCATTCGTCTGAACTCCAGCGAAAACAATCCTAACTTAGTCAATCTCTCCTCATACATCAGTCCCACCATCCCTGGAATCAGCCTGGTAAACCTTCGCTGCATTCCCTTGAGAGCAACAACATCCTTCCTCAGAAAAGAAGACGAAAACTGCACACAAATATTCTAGGTGCGGCCTCAAGAAGACCCTGTATAATTGCAACACCACATTTCTGCTTCTGTACTCAAAACTTCTCGCTATGAAGGCAAACGTACCATTTGCCTTCTTTTCCGCCTGCTGCACCTGCGTGGTTACCTTCAACGACTGGTGCACAAGGACACCTAGGTCTTGCTGCACACTCTGCTCTCCCAATTTTCAGCCAATTAGATAGTAATCTGTCTTCTTGTTTTTGCTTCCAAAGTTAATAACATTTATCCAAATTATACTGCAGCTGCCATTGATTTGCCCAGTCATCCAACCTGTCCAGATCATGCTGGAGGTCTCTGCATGCTTGTCACAGTTCATCCTTCCATCCAGCCTGGTATTGTTTGCAAACATGTTACATTTTGTTCCCTCATCCAAATCATTAATGTATATTGTGAACAGCTGGGGTCCCAGCACCGATCGATTCCTGTGGCACCCCATTAGTTACTGCCTACCAATCTGAAAATCACCCATTAATTCCTACTCTTTGTTTCCTCTCTGCCAACCAATTTTCTATCCACCACACTTCCTCCAATCCCATATTGCATGATAATCTCTCGTGCGGAACTTTGTTATACGATTTCTGAAAGTCCAAGGATACCATGTCGACTGGCTCCTCTTTGTCAACTCTATCAGTTACAGCTTCAAAGAATTCCAACAAATTTGTCAAGCATGGTTTCACCTTCATAAATCAATTCTGATTCAGTCTGATCCTGCCACTGCTTTCTAAATGGTCTGCTACAAAGTCCTTGATAATGGATTTGAGAATTTTCCCCACTACTGATATTAAGCTTACTGATCTATAATTTCCTGTTTTCTCTCTACCTCCCTTTCTGAATACTGGAGTAACATTAGTTACTCTCTGCAGGGACTGTTCCAAAGTCTATAGAATCCTGTAAAATGATCACCAATGCATCCATTATTTCTGGAGTCACTTCCTTAAGTATTCTGGGATGTAGATTATCAGGCCCTGGGATTTAACCACCTTCAATCCCATCAATTTCCCAGCACCATTTTTCTACTAATATTAAATCTCCCTCAGTTCTCCCCTCTCACTAAATCTTGCATTCTCCAACATTTATGGTATCTGATTTGTATCCTCTTTAGCAACTACAGAACCAAAGTATGTATTCAGTTGCTCAGCCATTTCTTTGTCTCCTATTATACATTTAGTATGTAGGGGACCTACATTTGTCTTCACTAATCTCTTTCTCTTCACATAGCTGTAGAAACTCTTAGTGTCAGTCTTTATGTTCCCTGCGATTATGAGTGGCATGGACAGAGTGGATAGTCAGATGCTGTTTCCTTAAGGTGCATGGGGAAAAATTTAGAGATGTGTGAAGCAAGTTTTTCTTTGCACAGAGGGTGATGAATGTCTGGAATGTACTGGCCAGGGATCTGTAGATTTAATCAATAGAAAGGATTTCACTTCAGACCAGTTTTGCCTACATCTATTCAAAGAGGAGAACCAAAGGGATACCCTAGACTGGCAGAGCGGTCTTCTTCTAGGGGATCATTCTCTGCTGAGCTTTGGGAGGGATGCACAAGGAACTGTGGGGAAAGTGGGAGGATCCACGTCACCAGCCAGATCAGCTGAATCAGCCCTAACAATCAATGGGGTGACAGATGATGGAGCCAGATTGCCCTCCCATCCCAAGTAGTGAAAACTCGGCCCTTTAATCAAAACACCAACTTTTTGGTTTGTAACGGAATCACAGAGACTGACACATTTGTGGCAATCTCAGAAGGCGACCAATGATTACCAGAATATCCTGTGAGTGCATTTGTTAACAGACAAAGAACAAAGCACAGTACAGCACAGGAAAAGGCCTTTTGGCCCTCCAGGTCTGCACCGATCATGATGCCTGCCTAAACTAAAACTGTATGCACTTATGGAGTCCATATCCTTCCATTCCCATCCTATTTGTATATTTGTCTAGATGCCCCTTTAATGCCATTATTGTGCCTGCTCTCACCACCTCACCAGGCAATGCATTCTGAAATTCAAGACCCTCTATTTAAAAAAAACTTGCTTCACACATCTCCTCTAAACATTTCCCAATGCACCTTCAACCTAAGTCCCCTAGTACTTGACTTTTCTACCTTAGGAAAGAGCATCTAACTCTGTCCATGCCACTCACAATCTTGTAAATCTCAATCAGGTTGCCCCTCAACCTCTGTCATTCCAGTGAGAACAAAGCAAGTTTATCCAATCTCTCCTCATAGCTAATACTCTCCAGACCAGGCAACATCCTGATAAACCTCTTCTGTATACTCTTCAAAGCATCCACATCCTTCTGGTAGTGTGGCAACCAGAATTGTACACAATATTCTAAATGAGGCCTAGCTAAGGTTCTGTATAGCTGCAGCATGACCTGCCAATTTTTATGCTCAATGCCCAAATTAAGATACAATTAGTCCTTCTTAATACTCAGTGAGTTCTCCTTGCACGGTAAAAATTTGAGCTTTAACTTTTCTCCATTGCAAAGAACAAAGTGCAGCACAAAAACAGGCCCTTCGCCTTTCCAAGCCTGCATCAATACAATTAGATGTTTTTCTTTTCTTTAAGGCCTAAATTGTGAAGTTTCTAAATTTAATACCGAAAATATTACATTGAAAACCAGGCCACTGCATGTTATAATATCAGCGTAATCAGAATAAGACTGCATTATTCTGGCCAGCTGCCGAAAATAGCCAAAGATCTCCAGGAGAGCCACTCGACCGATTCCATCCACTGCACCATCTTCGGCAACATGCCGGCTCAGACCAGAACGCCATCGCATCACCATCCGAGCTTTTACATCGAGCCCCTCCTCGATGATGTGCCCTGGTGATTATTTCTTTTGCCGGGCCTGAATTATGACATGCAGTTCCTGGTCATAAACCCTGAGCAATCTTCAAAACTCCTTGCAGACGTTGTCATCTGAGACACATTCAAAGTCTGTGACATGGTCGCCTTGCACTGCAGCTCTCTCCCGTCTGGAGTTGTATCTGTTATCCGGGAGCCCCTGCTCAGGAATCCGCTTCTCTACAAATGCCATTTCTGGTGGCTGGCGGACAGATGGCTTGTGAATGCCATGGTGACCAGGGTCGGGATGTGCTGGTTGGCACAGAAGTGAGCTGAATGAATCCCATGACCTCAACACAGGGCGATGAGCATGCAGCTTGCGAATGATGCCATCTGTGACCTCAAAAACATGCTGTGACCTGACGTGGTCACACATGGTCTTGGAGAAGCGGAATCCTGTCTGAGAGTACCCCTGATTGGACCAAATTTCACATTGGCCCCAAGACCAGACCTATTCCCCTGGGGCCGGAGCCCCACGATCTGAGCTGCATCATGAAAATGCCCCCTGTGCCTTTTGCCACTGCATGAAGGGGTTTCAAGTAGCGGTTGCTGCTGCACATTTTCTGCTACTGTGCTCTCGCTCAGACACACCTTGATGTGCCTTGCTGCCATCCAATGGCAGAGTTCCCTCTATGGAGGAATTCTCCCCTTCTGCACTGGGGACCTGGGTAGAGGGTAAAGCATGCAGAAGTCTGTATAACTGTAGATTACCTTGGTTCACGGGTTCCCAAGAGACCTGCCCTTTCTGGTGGAGTCTGTGGACCATGCCGACGTTTATGGTCTTAGGCTGCACTCCTTTTCATTATTTAACTCAGGTCCATGCTCCTGACCTACATTGCACAGGGGGGCTGGGAAGACAGGGGGACTTCTCGTTAACTTGCTCCTGGTCAAACTTCTAACAACAGGTCCAGGCAGTAGGTGACGACGGGGTCATCCGACCTGACTGCACCTCTACTGCAGCAACATTTGCAGTGTGGTGTTTCTGGAGAGGGAGCATGTAGTGTCCTGGGGTGCCATCAAGGACTTCTGTTGGGACTCGTAAGGACTGGAGTGACTTATCAACCCCTTTAATCACTTTTTGGTTTAATGTTTCATTTGTGTTTAGTTTAGGGTAGCAAATTCCACAGATCCACAACCCTTTGGGAGAAGTTTTTTCTCTTCAACTTTGTTTTAAATTTGCTACCCTTCATCCTAAGACTATGACTGCTCATCCTAGAATGCCCCACCAACAGAAGCATCTGCTCCACTTCTACTTTATCCATACCTTTTATCATCTTGTATATCTCAATTTGATCTCTCCTCGTTCTTCTAAATTCCAGAGAGTATAGGCCAAAGCTGTTCAATCTCGTCATACGGCAAGCCCATCATTTCTGGGATCAATCTAGTGAACCTCCTCTGCCAATGCCACTACATTTTTCTTCAAATAAGGGGTCCAAAACTATGCACAATACTCCAAATGCGGCCTCGCCAATGCCTTGTCTTGTACAACAATGCTTCCTTACTTTATATTCTATTCCTTATGCCAACATTCCATTCGCTTTCTTTATTATCTGCTGTACCAGCATGCTTGTTTTCTATGTAACATGAACGAGGACACCCAGATCCCTCTGCACCGGAGCACCCCGAAGCCTCTTCCCATTTAGATGATAAGTTGCCTTCCTATTTTTCCACCCAAAATGTATGACCTCATACTTATCCACGTTATCCACCTGCCACATTTTGGCCCACTCTCCCAACCTATCTATATCCATTTGTAAGATTCTTATTTCCTCATTGCAACTTACTGTCCCACCTACTTTTGTGTCATCTGCAAATTTGGCTAGAGAGCCTTCTATCCCTGTATCCAACTCATTAATATAGATTGTAAATAGCTGGGGACCAAGGACCGAACCCTGAGGCACCCCACTAGTTAGTTCTCGCCATCCAGAAAAAAAAATTATTCTAACTCTGTCTTCTGTCCAGAAGCCAGTCACCTATCCAAGCTAATAAATTACTCTTAATCCCTTAAGGTGATCTAACCTTATGAATTAACCTTTGATAAGGTATCAAACACCTTCTGGAAGTCTTGATGTACTACATACGGTATGCTTGCCTTCATCGGCCAATCGTAAGATCAGAAGTGAAGATGTTTTCTGTTGATTGCAAAAAATGTCCAGTATCATTTGTGACTCAAACATTGAAGCAAGACGTGGATAATCTGAGCTCAGGCTGATTAATGACAAGTAACATTCATACCCACAAAGGTGCCAGGCATTACTGTAAGGGATGGTGGTGTAATTTTTGAATCAAACCATCTGGGGCGGAAACCATGACAGAACCGTTATTGTAACCTAAGGGGTTAAACGCTAAGACCAGCAGATGATGAAACACATAGAAAAAGAAGAAAAAAAAACATGAGACTGGCAGGCGCCCGGGGTCTTCAGCATAGCTTAAAAGAGATAGGAAAACAAACTAAAATAAATGTGTTAGTAATTTACAGGACAATGAAAAAGAGTTAGCTGAATTAATGGGAGGTAAAACGATTCAAGCCTTAAAGGGGGTGATTGGATTAGAGTTAATGGGATGTCAACAAGGGAGGAGCTCACTCGGTAAAGAGATTAGGAAGTGGTAACCAATGAAGAAAGGGGAAGGCTGTCCTATTGTTATCTAGAAAAATGTATATAAACTATGATGTGTAAAGCAAGGTGTGTGTGTACCCACGGGACGGCACCCTTTCTTGCAAGATCGAATAAACCGACAGTTAGCTGAACTCATCCGTGTCTTTGATTCAAGGGGGGATCATAAAAGTGAGTATCTGACCGTTTCTCACAATTGGGGGCTCGTCCGGGATCCGGAATTATAATGGGGGTTTCCCTCAACTAGACCAAATCGACGGAATAAGACGCGTCTGGTGTATATTTACACGTAAAAATGTCGTTTTGGTCTGGAAGGAGGGGAATCTGAAACCACTCAATTGAGATAATTCTGGACCCTGGGAAAATCACACGGATGACTTCTATACACTAGGACTGCTAGGACTGTGACTGAAATTTGTGAGGGGGTATACACATCATTGGAAGAAGTCGGACAACTCCGTGCACGGATCAAGGTAAGAAATTTCTCTCCCGGGAATTTGGTTGATTAAGGGTGAATGTCATTTTCTTCCTTGTTGACTTTATGGTTATGACAGTTTGATCTGAGGGCGCAAATAAATTAACTTGTGTCCAAGACGACAACTGAAGACTAACCATGGGAGGTAAACCATCCAAGAGTAAGGATGGGAAACCGGGAAATAATAATGATGAAAAGGGAATACCCCCCCGACAGTCCTTTGGGAATACAGTTAGAAAATTGGGATTGGGACCAAAAGACTAAGGACTTAAAAAAGAAGGTTATGATAAAATATTGTTGTTTTGTGTGGACGAAGGAACCAATCCGGAAACCATCTGTATTTTGGCCAAAATATGGATCGGACGAGGATTGGATCTGTCAAATATTAAATTTATATGTTAATAGTAAACAACCCTTTAACCCCAAGGAAAGTAAGTACGCTGCCTGTTGGGTGGGCGCGATGAGTAGATCGCCACAACCAGTCTCCCTGTATCCAATGATCCCAGAGCAGACCGGGGCAATGGGACCCTCTTGACAACCTCCCGCCGCCACCCCCTCCTGTACCAAATGTACCCCCTGCATATCAACCAAATAATAATGGGGCCCAAGGGCCCCAAGGGGAAGATCTCATAAATCTTGAGAACGGCGCAGGAGGCGGACCCCCAGTTGAGGGTCTGCGAAGGTCCGAGAGGTTAGTAACAAAACAGTCCCTGGAACAACAGCAGAATAATGGGGTTTCAGCGCCCGAGGTGGAAATGCACCTCGGGCGCTGAAGGGAGGTTCCCTTCGGACAAAGAGAGACAGGGTTCGTGGTGGTGCCTCTTAACTCGGCAGACATCTGACAACTTAGGAAGGAGTTGCCTCCTCTCCTAGAAGACCCTGTCGTGGTAGTGACACAACTTGACCAATTCCTGGGTCCAAACATGTATACTTGGGGGGAACTCCAGGCCATGATGAGCATATTATTCAACTACGATGAAGGAGTTATGATCCGAAATAGGGCCATGGAAATTTGGGATAGGGATCATCAACAGCAAGAACAACTCAGGGGAGATCAAAAATACCCTCTTGAGGATCCAAATTGGAATCATAATACCCAGGAAGGGCGGACAAACATGTCGGATCTCCGAAATCTTATAATTCGGGGGATCCAGACATGTGTCCCCAAGCAGCAGAATGTGGCAAAAGCAGTTGATATTAGGCAAGGAAAAGATGAATCACCCAACACGTTCTTAGACAGACTAAGAGAGTCTGTCCGCAAATATTCAGGAATCGATCCTGATGGTGAAATTGGAAAGGGAATGCTAAAAATTAATTTTGTAACGAAATCCTAGCCAGATATCCAGAGAAAACTACAAAAGATTGGAGTGGGAAGGACATGGCGGAATTATTGCGGGAGGCGCAGAAGGTCTTTGTTCAGAGAGAGGTTGTAAAGGAAAAGCAGAAGGCAAAGATGATGGTGGCAGCCGTTAGGGAAGTATGTAAGTCCACCGGGATAACGGATGAAGGATATACAGTAGGTAGAGGAAGGTCAAGGGGAGGTTGGAAGGAAAGGGGGGCCAGGAGGGGCCGAGGTGAAGGACGAGGAGAATTTTACGGTGGTGACTGGCCCCGGGCAGCCGAGTGTTACTACTGTGGGAAACCGGGACACTTCAAAAGAGAGTGTCCTGAATTTAAGAAGGAACGAGAAGGGATTTATGAAATGGAATGTGAGGTTGATTAGAGGGGTCAGGGGAGAATCGGAAAAAGGACCTACCAAGAACCCCTGGTAAATTTAAAGGTGGGTCCACAAAAGGAGGATGTTACATTTTTAGTCGACACAGGAGCAGGCAGATCCTCAATCCCAATCTATCCTACAGGAGCCAATTACCAAACTAAAATGTTGAACATATCAGGAGTAAAAGGAGTATTTAGGGCGAAACTATTTGAACCACAGGTACTACAATGGGAGGAAGAGAAGCTTTTAGCAGAGCTCCTCCACCTCCCTCATCTCCCCTATGGTCTGTTGGGGCGGGACCTGATAATCCGCTTCGGGCTCCGAATAAATGTAGGGGACGACGAGGACCTGGTGGTAACTATGTCATACCTTAGCGAGGGCCGACTCATGGGTATAGACCCTAGAGTATGGACGGCCAAGGGAAACAGAGGGCGACTCTCGATTCAGCCTGTAAAAATTGATCTTAAGCCCCAGAGCCCCTCTGTCAAGACACGTCAGTATCCTATCTCCCGGGAAGGGAGACAGGGCCTGAAAGAAGTGATGAAAGATCTGATAAGTGATGGGCTGGTGGAACCATGTATGTCGAGATATAACTCTCCCATTTTGCCAGTCCGAAAGTCCGACGGCAGTTACAGAATGGTCCAAGATTTGAGAGAAATCAATAAGATTGTACAGGTACGACACCCGGTGGTGCCGAACCCATACACTATACTAGGGTGGATACTCCCAGAACATAAATGGTTCAGTGTAGTGGATTTAAAGGACGCCTTCTGGGCCTGCCCGTTGGACGAGGCCAGTAGAGACTTATTTGCCTTCGAGTGGGAGGACCCTGACACGGGCAGGAAGCAGCAATACCGCTGGACAGTGCTTCCCCAGGGGTTCACCGAATCGCCAAATTTGTTTGGTCAGATTTTAGAACAGTTATTAGAGGGACTGATCCTTTCCCCAGCCCTCAAACTCATACAGTATGTGGATGACCTCCTGTTGTCCGGACCCACAGAAGCGGAAGTCGTAGCGGGAACAAATACCCTTCTGAATTATTTGGCAGGACAGGGACTAAGGGTGAGCCAGAAGAAGCTCCAATATGCAGAAAGAGAGGTTAAGTATCTGGGACACTTGATAAGCCAGGGACAGAAGAAAATAAGTCCGGAAAGGGTGAGGGGAATAGTTGAACTGGGACTCCCGGGAACTAAGAGAGAGTTACGAATGTTTTTGGGACTCTTAGGTTATTGCCGATTATGGATAGACGACTATGCCCCCCTCACCAAGGGTCTGTACCTAAAGCTTGTAGAGGGGGCTCCTAACAAAATCCAGTGGGATGAGAAAGAGGAGGAACTAATTGAGACCCTGAAACAGAAATTGATGACCGCACCAGTCTTGAGCTTGCCAGATTTCAGTAAGGCATTCAGACTCTTTGTAAATGCCAAACAGGGAACCGCCCTCGGAGTTTTAACCCAAGATTGGGGGGGAAAAAGGAAGCCAGTGGCATTCTTATCAAAGATACTGGACCCAGTTTCCCGAGGCTGGCCAGAATGTGTCCAGGCGGTGGCTGCCACGGCCAAATTGGTGGAAGAAAGTAGGAAGCTGACATTTGGGGCACCCTTGACGGTCATTACCCCCCACCAGGTTAGGACCATTTTAAATCAGAGGGCTGGGAGATGGCTGATGGACTCAAGAATCTTGAAGTATGAGGCCATTTTGCTAGATCGGGATGATCTTAAGATAGAGGTCAATTCCTGTCAGAACCCAGCTGAATTCCTCTGGAAGGGGGAAGAAGGCGAGGGACTCGAACATTGCTGTTCGGACATAATAGATCTCCAGAGTAAGGTAAGGGAGGATCTAAGGGACTCCCCTCTTCACACTGGAAAGCGATGGTATATAGACAGATCCTCCCGGGTGGTAAACGGAAAAAGGCATAATGGATACGCGACCATTAGTGAAGCTGGCTGGAATTTGGTAGAAAGGGGGCGACTGCCTAATGCCTGGTCTGCCCAGACATGTGAATTATATGCTCTACACCAGGCTCTCAAGGGCTTAGAGGGATTGAAAGGCACCATCTACACCGACTCCAAGTATGCGTTCGGGGTGGTACACACTTTCGGAAAAATTTGGAAGGAAAGGGGAATGATAAATAGTAGGGGAAAAGAATTGATACATGAGGAATTGGTTGCTAAAATATTAAAAGACCTGCTGGGGCCACGGGAAATTGCTGTGGTCCATGTAAAAGGACACCAGAGAGACAATGGGATAGAGACAAAGGGGAACCAGTTGGCGGACGAACAAGTAAAATTGGCAGGGACGGAGGAAGAGATAGTGGACTGCTTGGTCTGGGTGCCCCAAGTGTCTGAAGTAACAGAAACACCAGCATTTAGCGAGAAGGAAGAAGCCGAGCTAAAATCACTTGGGGGTCAGAAAGATGAAAGAGGGAAATGGACACTACCCGATGGTCGACAACTATTAAACCGACCGATGACCAGAGACATAATTAGTCATCTCCATCGGGGAGGACATTGGGGGACACAGGCGATGTGCGATGCATTTCTGCGTCAGTACGCACATCCCGGTTTATACACTGTGGCTAAGCAAGTCACGAAAGATTGTGTAATTTGTCGGAAGATAAATAAAAAAGGACTAAGACAGAATACGAAGCAAGGAGGGAGAAGCCCAGCCTATAGGCCCTTCGAGTATATCCAAGTGGATTATACCGAACTCCCTCCCATAGAGCGCCTGAAATATCTTTTGGTAATAGTGGACCACTTGACAGGGTGGGTTGAGGCGTACCCAACCGCCACAGCATCGGCGACACAGGTTAGCAAGGTCCTTCTCAAACAAATTATCCCACGATACGGACTCCCCCGGGACATCGATTCAGACCAGGGGAGCCATTTTACGTCCACTGTCCTACAGAACATAGTGCGGGCAGTGGGGGTAAGCTGGGATTTTCACACCCCGTGGCATCCCCCGTCCTCGGGCAAGGTGGAGAGAATGAATCAGACTATTAAAAAACAGCTGACGAAACTCAGGACGGAGACCGGGTTGCCCTGGACCAAGTGCCTTCCCCTTGCCTTGCTGCAAATAAGAACGCAGCCACGGTGGGACTTGGGGGTGTCCCCATACGAAATAATGTTCGGTCTCCCCTTTAATGGACCAAAAGGGGAACTCCCCACATTCGAGTCCCGCAATGTATTTGTGCATAAATATGTTGAGGTCCTGGGGTCTGCTCTATCTCATTTACGCCAGCAGGGACTCCTGGCACAGACACCACCTCTTGAGTTTGCGATACACACCATCAAGCCAGGTCCTAATCGAGAACTGGAAACTCCGGACTTTAGAACCGATCTGGGATGGTCCCTTCTTGGTACTTCTGACCACGGAAACGGCTATCCGCACGGCTGAGAAAGGCTGGACGCATTACACTCGAGTGAAAGGACCGGTGCCAGAACCAGCAGAAGAAGTGTCTACTCCTGGCCATCACACCGCGAAGGACTGATTGGACTTGATTTTTGTTATGTTAATTTAGGCAATATACGGCAATAGCGGGATGTTACTAATAATATGTTTACTCTATGGGGGCATAGGTGCTGGGCAGGCGGCCCAAGTGTACTCCCTTACTATAATCCAATCACCCCAGGCACAGGTAATTGAGATTGACCTTTGTCGAATGGTACCCTGCAAAGACGACCTCACGGGGCAGAAGGGATACCAGGGGAGGGAAATAGAATTACTTGTCTTCGATAAGAACCCAAAGTGTACTAAAAATGAACAGGGGAAAGTAGAATCTTGTCAAGTAGGGGGGTTAAATGAAGACGTTAAGTTGAGGATTCGCGAGAAAATATCACTTGTTCCACGGATGATCTTTCCCAGAGATTGTAAGCCAAACCAATGTAACCCCCTCTACCTCACCAATAAAAAGTCAGACGACGGTGGGACGGAGGGCCTCGACGGACAAGTTTTTGGGGTCAAGATCAAGGAACACACAGGGAGGGTGGGGGCGGCCCTGTGTTGTGTGCAGGTTATAGTCAAAAATGCCGAAACCAGGAACTCCTCCGCCCCTAGCCGGGGAGTCTCGGGAGAAGTCAGGGTAGTGGAGGTAAAGGATTTAAGAGAGACCATTGAAATAGAAACGGGATTCAGGGAAGCGAACGCCTGGATAGAATGGGTCAAATATACGGTACAAAGTGTTGGAAAGGGTAACTGTTATGCATGCACTAGTAGCCGGCCAACTCCCCAGGTGGTCCAATTCCCACTGGGATGGGATAAAGAACCAGCTGAAATGGAGTGTGTGGTGAAACTGTATCAAAACAGAGAGGCTTGGGGAGACCCCACTTGTCGCTCCTTGAGTCTGACATTTTCCCCAATCAAATTGAACAGGGCGTCTCAACCCCCCCCTTTTTCCGGAGTAACGGGGATACATCACACCTGTATCACCCGGACTGGGGATGGATTGGACAAGGAAGTGGGAAGCTTCGAAAGGTGTGGAACAGTTAAGGAAGTCAGCGACACCACCGAGGGAGGAAACTACTCCCAAATCCAGGTACCTAGAGCTGATCTATGGTGGTACTGTGGAGGGAGGACTTTGAGACCCATTTTACCTCAGAAATGGAAGGGCACTTGTGCACTTATCCAATTGGCCGTACCCTTTACCCTGGCATTCGAACATCAGGGACCCCATGGAAAAGAACGAGGAAAAAGGAACCTCCCGGGTTCTTTTGATGAACGAATATATCTGGACTCCATAAGGGTTCCTAAGGGGATGAGTACAAAGCCAGGAGCCAGATAGCAGCAGGGTTTGAATCCCTGTTCTGGTGGGTGACCATTAACAAGAACGTGGATTGGATCATAGAACATAGAACATAGAACATAGAACATTACAGCGCAGAACAGGCCCTTCGGCCCACGATGTTGCGCCGACCAGTTACAAAACAATGACCCACTAGCCTAAACCAATCCCTTTTCATCCATAAACCTATCCACAGATCTTTTAAACGCCCCCAAACTAGGTGCATTTACAACTGCAGCTGGCAGGGCATTCCAGTCCCTCACCACCCTCTGGGTAAAGAACCTACCCCTGACATCTGTCCTATAACTACCCCCCCTTAATTTAAAATCGTGCCCCCTCGTGTTAGCTTTCTCCATCCTAGGAAAAAGGCTATCACTATCTACCCTGTCTAAACCTCTAATCATCTTATATGTTTCAATGAGATCCCCTCTCAGCCGCCTTCTTTCCAGCGAAAACAACCCCAAATCACTCAATCTCTCCTCATAGGATCTCCCCTCCATACCAGGCAACATCCTGGTAAACCTCCTCTGCACCCTCTCCAAAGCCTCTACATCCTTCTTGTAATGTGGGGACCAGAACTGCACACAAAACTCCAAGTGCGGCCGCACCAGAGATGTGTACAGTTGCATCATGACGCTACGACTCCTAAATTCAATCCCCCTACCAATAAACGCCAAAACTCCGTATGCCTTCTTAACAACTTTATCTACTTGATTCCCAACTTTCAGGGATCTATGTACACATACACCTAGATCCCTCTGCTCCTCCACACTATTCAAAGTCCTCCCGTTAGCCCTATACTCAACACTGCTCAATAAGCAGCGGCTAATCAAAACAGCCCTGACTAAGGGGGATGTCCTGAATGGAAAAGTGATAAATATGAATTTAGAGAAGGAAGAGAGGATAAGCCTCTTAGACGATAAAACTCTGGACGAACAGGCCCTTGACCTGCTGGAACGCCTGGAACACCAGAGGAATGTCAAAAATTACAAAGCGTAAGAAAAACAGGGGGGATTGTAAGGGATGGTGGTGTCATATATAGTGGATCAACTATATCTATTATAATCAACAGAGGTTTGTTAATTATACCCGAAATGCGATAAGCAGGATAGCGGAACAATTGGACGCAACCAGCAGAATGGCCTGGGAAAACAGGCTAGCCCTGGACATGATTCTAGCAGAGAAAGGGGGGGTATGCGTCATGATAGGAACTGAATGCTGCACCTTTATCCCAAATAACACAGCTCCCGATGGGTCAATTACCCGAGCCTTCGAAGGGCTAACAACCCTAGCTAATGAACTAGCTGAGAACTCGGGTACAGACCCCGATCTCACTAGGTGGTTGGAAGCGTGGTTCGGCAAATGGAAAGGAGTAGTAATGTCCGTCCTTGTCTCTTTCATGGTGACGCAGGGGTATTGGCCGCCCTAGGGTGCTGTATCATCCCTTGTGGTCGGGGGCTGGCTCAGCGGCTAATCAAAACAGCCCTGACTAAGGGGGATGTCCTGAATGGAAAAGTGATAAATATGAATTTAGAGAAGGAAGAGAGGATAAGCCTCTTAGACGATAAAACTCTGGACGAACAGGCCCTTGACCTGCTGGAACGCCTGGAACACCAGAGGAATGTCAAAAATTACAAAGCGTAAGAAAAACAGGGGGGATTGTAAGGGATGGTGGTGTCATTTTTGAATCAAACCATCTGGGGCGGAAACCATGACAGAACCGTTATTGTAACCTAAGGGGTTAAACGCTAAGACCAGCAGATGATGAAACACATAGAAAAAGAAGAAAAAAAAACATGAGTCTGGCAGGCGCCAGTCAGCATAGCTTAAAAGAGATAGGAAAACAAACTAAAATAAATGTGTTAGTAATTTACAGGACAATGAAAAAGAGTTAGCTGAATTAATGGGAGGTAGAACGATTCAAGCCTTAAAGGGGGTGATTGGATTAGAGTTAATGGGATGTCAACAAGGGAGGAGCTCACTCGGTAAAGAGATTAGGAAGTGGTAACCAATGAAGAAAGGGGGAGGCTGTCCTATTGTTATCTAGAAAAATGTATATAAACTATGATGTGTAAAGCAAGGTGTGTGTGTACCCACGGGACGGCACCCTTTCTTGCAAGATCGAATAAACCGACAGTTAGCTGAACTCATCCGTGTCTTTGATTTAAGGGGGGATCATAAAAGTGAGTATCTGACCGTTTCTCACATTACATCTACCAAAACGACATCTAATCATTCCCCCTCAATTTTTAAAGACAGAATCACATAGCACAGAAAAAGCCATTTGGCCCATCTAGTCTGCATATAGAATTCCTACAGTGCAGAAGGCCAGTCAGCCTGTCTAGTCTGCACCAACTCTCCAACACAGCATTTTATCCAGACGCAACACCTGCTGCGTTTCCTTAACCCCATGCATTTACCCCACTAATCCCCTTAATCAACATACCTTAGGCAATTTAGCATGGCTAATCCATCTAACCACATCTTTGGAGTGTGGGAGGAAACCAGAGCACCTGGAGGAAACTCAGACAAACAGGGGTGAGCCAATCACCCAAGGCTAGAATCGAACTTGGGACTCTGCCGCTGTGAGGCTATACTAACCTCTGAGCTACTGTGCCACCCTCAAAACTCTACAGCAAATCTTTGGAATTCTCTACCAGTGAGTTAAGGATGCCCATCCTCTGACAATCAAATCTTTTGGTCTCTGACAATCAAAACTATCATTCCTTTGTATTGGTTATGGCTTCAGCTATTTCAGTGCAGTGATTCTCATTGACTTTGTCAGGGCTCCTCAGACAAATGTTTCCTGTGCTATATGATTCTGTTCTTAAAAGTTGAGGGAGGATGATTAGATGTTGTCTTGGTAGATATAATTGCCTGGCACTTTTGTGGGTATAAATGTTACTTATTATAATCAGCCTAAGCTTGAAAATGATTCACGTCTTGCTGCATTTGGACACAGGCTGCTTCGATATCCGACTCACAAATGATTCTGAACATTTTTTGCAATCAACAGAAAACATCTTCACTTCTGATCTTATGATGGATTGAAGACTGCTGAAGATGATTGGGCTTCTGGCACTATCATCAGGTATTTTTGTGGAAATGTCCTCTGACAATCAAATCTTTTGATCTCTGACAATCAAAACTATCATTCCTTGTACTGGTTATGGCTTCAACTATTTCAGTGCAGTGACTCCCATTGACTTTGTCAAGGCTCCATAGATAAATATCCATAGATAGACGCCCAGGACTACCAGTTTCACCTCCGAAATCCAGCTCTTCTGTCCATGTTTAGAGCCTTGTTATCCTGGCAGAATCCAAAATCAGGTTATTGCTGATTAAATGCTCTTTGTTGCAATTTCATCACTTTGATGATGGACAGTAGGCTGATGAGGTTGAGTTGGCTTGATGCGATTTGCCCTTCATTTCATGGACAGGTCATACTGACTTAATTTTACATATTATCAGGTAGATTACAATGTTGAGCTGGTAGCCCCTGGGCATGGGCATCGTGGCACTGCCCAAAGGGCAAAGGCACTTTGCCCAGGGGCACTTGGAGGGGGTGGGGTCCTGCTGCCATTCTGCCATTGCGATCGGGGCAGGCTGGGGATCAGGCAGTCTGGGATGGGGGAAGGGGTTCTGGGCTGGCCCGCAAATGAAAGGGGGCCGAGATCAGGCCTGTGGGGGAGTGGGGGCAGCACTGTGGCAGTCTCGGGCTGACCAGCAAACTGCACGCTGACAGATAAGGGCCAGTGAGCACGTGCAGGGGCCCAGAACTGTCAGCCTGCAGCATGAATAGGCCTTCTCCCCCCCAAGGTTTTAATGATATTCCCGATTGTGATCTCTGCATTGCACAGAGATTTTTGTCTGAAGTTGCACTGCAAAAAAGAAGTGTAATTTACGCCAGTTCTCCTGCGAATTTGCCACGGAGAATCGCAGCCTTGGTCTCTCGGGGAACGAAAGGATTTGGGAGCAGGTGAGAGAGTTAAGGCAAAAGCAGCTGCAATCACACTGAATGACAGAGCAGGTTCCACTGCTGATATGGCAATCGCCATTTCCTTCAATTTCTTATGTTCATTTAAATTTTAAGTAGTGTTTAGTTTATTTCGTGGATTAATAGATAAGATATTCCAATTAAAATGCACAGAAAAGATCCTAAACCACAAAAATGAAGCTTGGCCATTTTCTGGATCCAAACATGCCTAAATGATTTATCGAGAAAAAATACTATTTCTTTTCTCCCCCTCCAAAGGCATTCATTATCTCACTGTGATATGGTTCCAGGAGGCAATTCCCTCAACCAGACATAAGAACATAAGAACATAAGAAATAGGAGCAGGAGGAGGCCATCTGGCCCTTCGAGCCTGCCCCGCCATTCAATAAGATCATGGCTGATCTGTCGTGACTCAGCTCCACCTTCCCGCCCTCTCCCCATAACCCTTAATCCCCTCTCTTATCAAAAACCCATCAACCCGTTTCTTAAAAATATTTAGCGAGGCAGCCTCCACCACTTCAACGGGCAGAGAATTCCAGAGATTCACCACCCTTTGAGTGAAGAAGTTCCTCCTCAACTCTGTTCTAAACCGCCCCCCCTTTATCTTGGGGCTGTGCCCCCGAGTCCTACTGTCTTTTTTGAGCGGGAAGAGTCTCTCCACCTCTATCCAATCCATCCCATTCATCATCTTATATGTCTCAATGAGATCTCCCCTCATTCTTCTAAACTCTAATGAGTACAAGCCTAGTTTATTCAGCCTCTCCTCATAGCTCAATCCCCTCAACTCCGGTATCAGCCTAGTAAACCTCCTCTGCACTCCCTCCAGGGCCAAAATATCCTTGCGCAGGTGCGGCGCCCAAAACTGCACACAGTACTCCAGCTGCGGCCTCACCAATGCCCTATACAGCTGCAGCAAGACCTCCCTACTTTTATATTCAATCCCCCTCGCTATGAAGGCCAGCATCCCATTCGCCTTCCTGACCACCTGCTGCATCTGCAAGCTGGGTTTTTGCGACTCATGCACAAGGACCCCGAGGTCCCTCTGCACCGTCGCCTGCTGCAGTTTTTCGCCCCGTAAGTAATAGTCCTTCCTACCATTCCTCCTACCAAAGTGGACCACCTCACACTTGCCAACATTCCACTTGCCATTTCCTGGCCCATTCGCCCAGCCTATCTAGATCCTTCTGCAGACTATCCACACCCTCCGCACAATTTGCCTTTCCCCCAATCTTGGTGTCATCAGCAAATTTCGACACCTTGCACTCGGTTCCCTCCTCCAGATCATCTATATAAATGGTAAATAGCTGAGGCCCCAGCACCGACCCCTGGGGCACCCCACTAGTCACCAACTGCCAATCCGAATAGCATCCATTGACCCCCACTCTCTGCCTCCTATTTGACAACCAATCCTCTATCCACTCTAACACCCTACCCCCAACTCCATGTCCCCTGACCTTCTGCAATAACCTCTTGTGAGGTACCTTGTCAAACGCCTTCTGAAAATCCAGAAAGACCACATACACGGCTCTCCTCTATCCACTGCCCTAGACACATCCTCATAGAACTCCAGTAAATTTGTCAGACACGACTTCCCTTTAATGAAACCGTGTTGCGTCCGCCCTATCAAGCAATTCCCCTCAAGATGCCTCGCTATTTCCTCCTTAATGACGGATTCTAACATTTTACCTACCACAGACGTTAAACTAACCGGCCTATAATTCCCCGCCTTTTGCCTGGCACCCTTCTTAAACAACGGCGTAACATTAGCCGTTTTCCAATCTTCCGGCACTTCCCCGGAATCCAGCGACATCTGGAAAATAACGACCAAGGCATCCACTATCACCTCCGCCATTTCTTTCAGAACCCTCGGATGCATTCCATCCAGTCCTGGGGACTTGTCCACAATCAGCCCCTCCAGTCTGTCGAGCACCACCTCTCTAGTAACAGTAATGTCATTAAGACCCTCCATTCCTACCACCTTTCCATCGCTAACACCTGGCAAATTATTCACGTCCTCCTCCGTGAAGACAGAAACAAAAAAGTTATTCAAGACCTTAGCCATATCCCCATCCCCTACCACTAGCTCCCCTTTCTCATCCTCTAAAGGACCAATGTTCACCCTAGCCAGCCTCTTCCTTTTTATATATTTATAAAAACTCTTTTTTATATTAAGTGCTAGCCCAGCCTCATAGCTTCTCCTACCCTCCTTTTATCAATTTCTTTGTCAATCTTTGTTGACATTTAAACCTTTCCCAATCCTCTTCTCGCCCACTGCTCTTAGCTACTCTAAACTCCTCCGCTTTTAATTTAACACTTTCCTTCACCTCCTTCGTTATCCATGGCTTATTACCTCTCCTCCTACTGTCCTTTTTAACCGTCGGAATAAATTTCTGCTGAGCACCAAGAAAGATCTCCTTAAAGATTCTCCACTGCTCCTCAGCAGACCTACCTTCCAACGCGCTCCCCCAGTCCACATTCGCCAATTCTTCTCTCATCCTACCATACTCCCCTCTATTCAAACAAAGGACGCGTGTCTGGGAATCCACTTTCTCCTCCTCCATCTGCACCAGAAACTCCACCATACAATCTTCACTCTCTCCAAGAGGATCCTTCACCGCAAGGTCCCTAATTCTACCCGCCTCATTACATAGCACCAGATCCAAGATAGCTCGCTCCCTCGTCGGCTCCAACACACACTGTTCAAGGAAATTATCCCTGCAGCATTCCAAGAACTCCTCCTCGAGCCCACCTCGTCCAATATGGGTCGACCAATCAATATGCAGATTGAAATCTCCCATAACTACTGCCGTCCCATTCCTGCACGCCGCACTTATTTGCGCGTTAACAGCCCGCCCCACCTCCAGATCATTATTCGGGGGCCTATAGACGACACCCACTAGCGTTTTCCTCCCTTTTCTGTTCCTAATCTCCACCCACAACGATTCCACTTTCTGCTCCTTGGCTCCAATATCATCCCTTGCTACCACCTTGATACTATCCTTAATCAGCAGAGCTACGCCACCCCCTCTTTCCTCCTGCCTATCCTTCCTAAACACTTGATAGCCCTGTACATTCATCTCCCAGTCCCTGTCACCTTGCAGCCACGTCTCTGTAATGGCCACCAGATCATATCCATTTGTGTCGATCTGCGCCACCAGCTCATCCACTTTATTCCGAATGCTTCGTGCATTCAGATAAAGCGCTTTCATCCCAGCCTTCACCTGGACCCTACTTGCCGTAACGCCACCAATTGGGACATCCTTGGCCTCTTCCCTTACCTGTACCCTATCCTTAACTTTAGACCTCATAGCGTCACCTACCCTCGCACCCTCCCCCCCCCCCCCCCCCCCCAATTAGTTTAAAGCCCTGTCTACAGTCCTCTTTACTCGATTCGCCAGCACTCTGGTCCCAGCATGATTCAGACCAACCCCATCCTGCCCGAACAGGTCCCACCTACCCCAATACTGGTGCCAATGCCCCATAAATTCGAACCCATTCCTCCCACACCAATCCCTGAGCCACCCATTTACTTCCTTTATCCTATCAACCCTACGCCCGTCTGCCCTCGGTTCAGGCAGTAGCCCAGAGATAACCACCTTGTCGGTTCTACTTTTTAATTCCATTCCCAGCTTTTCATACTCCCTTCCCAGATTCTCAGTCCGCATTTTGCCTACGTCGCCGGCACCCACATGTACTACAACAACCGGGTTCTCACCCTCCCACTCCAGATTCCTCTGCAGCCCAGCTGCGACATCCTGTACCCGAGCACCAGGCAAACAACACACCCTTCTGTGCACTTTGTCATTGTGACAAAGGACAGTGTCAATACCCTTCACCCCTCTATCCCCAATCACTACTACGTTCCTTTTCCCCTTCTCTTTGCCTATGTCCTGCTGCATCACTGTACCGTGTGCAGTTTGCTCACCAACCTCTCTTGCCTCGTCCTCTTCCAGACTGGAATCAAGAACCTCAAACCTGTTATGCAGGTTAAGAGGCTGAGGCCTCCGCTCCTCACCCCCCTTCCTCCTCCCAGCAGCCCCCTTTTGTCCCTGACCCTTAGATTTAGCCAGTCTAGGGGCACCCTCTCTCCCCCTGATGAGCCTCAGTGTCTGTAGCTCAGAGGCCAGCTCATCCACCTTGAGCTGGAGCTCCTCCAGCAACCTGCACTTACTGCAGACATGGTCACTGGGAAGGACCCTGGGGTCCACCAGTTCCCACATCATACAGAAACCACACATCACATGCCCCTCCATTATTCACTGTAATTTTATATGGGAAAAAAATTTTTCCTTGTTTCTTGCTGTAGTAGTCTTGAAAAAAATTTTTTTTTTCCTTGTTTTTTTCAAACAAACTCACCTGGCCTTTTTTCCCTCAAGCCCTTTTTGATATTAAGCCCTATTAGCTCACTCTGCTTCCCACTCACTCTGCTGCCCGCTCAGACGCTGCCCGCTGTCTACACCAGGCCTCCTTTTAAACCTGGTGCTGATTTGAAGCAGGCTCGTCCACAACTCTGTTCTAAACTAGCAGTAAATACAATAAAATAAATGCTTTAAACAGTTCTACAAAGAACAAAGTGCTTTAAACTTATTTTAAACAGGTTTTTAACAGGTAAATTCTTAGCTCTCTCTCTGCTCCAGCAAACAGTGAAAGGCTTCACCGTGTGGCCCTGATAATTAATTAAATTAAAGCAGCCTCGTCCACAACTCTGTTCTAAAGTAGCAGTAAATACAATAAAATAAATGCTTTAAACAGTTCTACAAGAACAAAGTGCTTTAAACTTATTTTAAACAGGTTTTTAACAGGTAAATTCTTAGCTCTCTCTCTGCTCCAGCAAACAGTGAAAGGCTTCACCGTGTGGCCCTGATAATTGTAACTTATGCTGGACATAAAATTGAATATTATGATGTTTCAAGTGCTCATCCAAATAATTTTTAAAGATTGTAAGGCTTCTGGCCTCCACTACCTTGATGTGGGTATGCCGGCGTTGGACTGGCGTAAACACAATGAAAAGTCTGACAACACCAGGTTTTAGTCCAACCGATTTATTTGATAATATTCTCACAAGCAAGCAAGCTTTCGGGGTTAGCCCCTTCGTCAGGTGAATGGAGAGTTCTGGCCTCAGACAGAGCATGTAAAGCACAGACAGTTTAGAGATTGCTGATTAGAATGCGAATCCTTACACCTAACCTGCTGTTCAAGTCTTAAAGTGGCTGATAATGTGAGTGGAAGGAGCACTGATCACAGTTTAAAGAGATGTGTATTGTCTCCAGACAGTACAGTAAGTGAGGTTTTGCAAACCCAGGCAAGTCACGGGGGTTACAGATAGTACGACATGAACCCAAGATCCCTGTTGAAAACGTTCTCATGTGTGCGGAACTTGGCTATCAGTCTCTGTTCAGCGACTCTGCGCTGTCGTGTGTCATGAAGGCCGCCTTGGAGAATGCTTATCCAAAGGTCAGAGGCTGAATGCCCGTGACCGCCAGTCACCAGGCAAGACTGTTCCCTTCCTGTTGGCGAACACTTCAGCGGTCACGGGCATTCAGCCTCTGACCTTCGGGTAAGCATTCTCCAAGGCGGCCTTCATGACACACGACAGCGCAGAGTCGCTGAACAGAGACTGATAGCCAAGTTCCGCACACATGAGGACGGTCTCAACAGGGATCTTGGGTTCATGTCGCACTATCTGTAACCCCCATGACTTGCCTGGGTTTGCAAAACCTCACTTACTATACTGTCTGGAGACAATACACATCTCTTTAAACTGTGATCAGTGCTCCTTCCACTCACATTATCAGCCACTTTAAGACTTGAACAGCAGGTTAGGTGTAAGGATTCGCATTCTAATCAGCAATCTCTAAACTGTCTGTGCTTTATATGCTCTGTCTGAGGCCAGAACTCTCCATTCACCTGACGAAGGGGCTAACCCCGAAAGCTTGCTTGCTTGTGAGAATATTATCAAATAAATCGGTTGGACTAAAACCTGGTGTTGTCAGACTTTTTACTGTCTCCACTACCTTCCCAGGTAGTACATTTCAGATTCCCATCATCCTCTGAAAAGAATTCTGAAATCCCCTAGGAATTCCCTGTCCCCTACCCTAAAACTATGTCCCCTCACAATTGTCATTTCTCAATTTTCCAAAATTAACATACTGGGGTCACCACCAACCAGAAACTGAACAGTATCCATTATTTAAGAAGGGACTGCAAAGCTAATAGAGATTTGAAATTCTGCAAATGATCCCAATTTCCATGCTTACTGATTCTCCAAAGCCTGTCCATTACCTAGAAGGCATAAGTCAATGTCATAGAATCCCTACAGTGCAGAAGAGATCATTTGTCCCATCAAGTCGACTCCGACTCTTTGGCAGAGCACATTACCCAGGCCCTCTACCCCATCTTACACCATTACCCCACACATTTCCCATGGCTAAACCATCTAACCGACAGATTACTGGACAGTAAGGAGTAATTTACCATGGCCAATCCACGTAACCTGCACATCTTTGGATGGAATGGAGTGTGATGAAATATTCCCCTTTTGTATAGATTAGTATAGTTCTATTCAAGAGGCTTGACATTTCTCAAAACACAGCAGCTCACATGACTGGTATCCCATCATTACCTTAAGCAATCATTCCCTCCAACAGTACTGCACAGTAGGAGCAGTGTGTACCGCCTATATCAAGATGCACTGCAGCATCTTGCAAAAACTCCTTTAACAGTACGCTTGAAGTGTTATAAAAAACAAACTAGGGCAAAGGTATATGGGAACGCCACAAATTAACCTGCAAATTAACCTCGAAGTTACATAACATGCTATCTTGGAAAGATATCAGTCCTTCACTGTTGTTAGATCAAAATTATCTCTTGCCTTGATGTGGATGTGCCGGTGTTGGACTGGGGTAAACACAGTAAAACGTCTGACAACACCAGGTTTCAAATAAATCGGTTGGACTGAAACCTGGTGTTGTCAGACTTTTTACTGTATCTCTTGCCTATCCAGTTGATGGGTTCTTGGGGTTACAACGTTAGTGGTGCTAAAGGCTGCAATGACCATTAGGGTTCT
The DNA here is from genome assembly GCA_037974335.1 of Prionace glauca. NCBI lineage: Eukaryota > Metazoa > Chordata > Chondrichthyes > Carcharhiniformes > Carcharhinidae > Prionace > Prionace glauca. The sequence continues at coordinate 31,734,358 of CM075730.1, forward strand.
CCTCTGGCCTGGGTCATTCTGGAAGGGACAATGGCCAACCATGTATCCCAATTCCCAACAAGCTTTCTTCTCTGTTACTGGATAACGGCACACTTAGAACATAGAACATTACAGCGCAGAACAGGCCCTTCGGCCCACGATGTTGCACCGACCAGTTACAAAACAATGACCCACTAGCCTAAATCAATCCCTTTTCGTCCATAAACCTATCCACAGATCTCTTAAATGCCCCCAAACTAGGTGCATTTACAACTGCAGCTGGCAGGGCATTCCAATCCCTCACCACCCTCTGGGTAAAGAACCTACCCCTGACATCAGTCCTATAACTACCCCCCCTTAATTTAAAGTCGTGCCCCCTCGTGCTAGCTTTCTCCATCCTAGGAAAAAGGCTATCACTATCTACCCTGTCTAAACCTCTAATCATCTTATATGTTTCAATGAGGTCCCCTCTTAGCCGCCTTCTTTCCAGCGAAAACAACCCCAAATCTCTCAGTCTCTCCTCATAGGATCTCCCCTCCATACCAGGCAACATCCTGGTAAACCTCCTCTGCACCCTCTCCAAAGCCTCCACATCCTTCCTGTAATGTGGGGACCAGAACTGCACACAAAACTCCAAGTGCGGCCGCACCAGAGTTGTGTACAGTTGCATCATGACGCTGCGACTCCTAAATTCAATCCCCCTACCAATAAACGCCAAGACACTGTATGCCTTCTTAACAACCTTATCTACTTGATTCCCAACTTTCAGGGATCTATGTACACATACACCTAGATCCCTCTGCTCCTCCACACTATTCAAAGTCCTCCCGTTAGCCCTATACTCAACACATCTGTTATTCCTACCGAAATGAATTACCTCACACTTCTCCACATTAAACTCCATCCGCCACCTCGCAACCCAGCTCTGCAACCTTTCTAAGTCACCCTGCAAACTATGACACCCTTCCTCACAATCTACCACATCTCCGACTTTGGTGTCATCAGCAAACTTACTAATCCACCCAACTATACCCTCATCCAGATCATTAATAAAAATTACAAACAGCAGTGGCCCCAAAACAGATCCCTGAGGCACACCACTCGTAACCAAACTCCATGATGAATATTTACCATCAACCACCACCCTCTGTCTCCTATCTGCTAGCCAATTCCTGATCCAATTACCTAGATCACCCCCAATCCCATACATCTGCATTTTCTGCAGAAGCCTACCATGGTGAACCTTATCAAACGCCTTGCTAAAATCCATATACACCACATCAACTGCCTTACCCCTATCCACCTCTTTGGTCACTTTCTCAAAGAACTCAATAAGGTTAGTAAGGCACGACCTACCCGCTACAAAACCATGCTGACTGTCTCTAATCAACTCATTACTCTCCAAATAACTATAAATCCTGTCTCTAATAATCCTTTCCAAAACCTTACCCACCACAGAAGTAAGACTCACCGGTCTATAATTCCCAGGGAAGTCTCTTCTCCCCTTCTTAAACAATGGGACAACATTTGCTGTCCTCCAATCTTCCGGTACTATACCAGAGACCAACGACAACCTGAAGATCAGAGCCAGAGGCTTCGCAATCACCTCTCTTGCCTCCCAAAGAATCCTAGGGTAAATCCCATCCGGACCAGGGGACTTATCTATTTTCAAACCCTCTAAAATATCCAGCACATCCCCCGTATCAACTGCAATACTATCTATTTTACACCCCTGCACCCCAGTGTCCTCCTCAGCTACATTCATGTCCCCTTGCGTGAACACCGAAGAGAAATATTGGTTCAACGCCTCTCCAATCTCCTCCGGTTCCACACACAACTTCCCTCTACTGTCTGTAACTGGCCCTAATCTTGCCCTAACCAACCTTCTGTTCTTGACATACCTGTAAAACGCCTTAGAGTTCTCCTTAATCCTATCAGCCAAAGTCATCTCATGTCCTCTTTTAGCTCTTCTTAACTCCCTCTTCAACTCCCTCCTAGCCAATCTAAAACTTTCTAATGCACTACCTGAGCCCTCAAGCCTCATCCAAACATAAGCCTCCTTTTTCTTCCTAACCAACGAATCAACTTTTTTAGTGCACCACGGTTCCCTGGGCCTACCAAATCCTCCTTGCCTGACAGGGATATACCTATCACAGACCCGCAATAGCTGCTCCTTGAAAAATCTCCACATCTCGGATGTTCCCAGTCCCTGTAATCTCCTAGTCCAACCAATGCTTCCTAATTCTCTCCTAATAGCCTCATAATTACCCTTCCCCCAGCTGAAACTACTGACCCGAGGTTCATGCCTATCCCTTTCCATCACTAAGGTGAACGTAATCGAATTGTGGTCACTATCCCCAAAATGCACACCAACTTCCAAGTCTAGCACCTGGTCTGGCTCATTACCCAGCACCAAATCCAATATAGCCTCACCTCTAGTCGGCCTATCCATATACTGAGTCAAAAAAACCTTCCTGCACACTTTGAACAAAAACTGACCCCTCTAACGAGCTAGAGCTATAGCAATTCCAATCAACATGAGTAAAGTTAAAGTCCCCCATAACAATTACCCTATTACTTTCACTCCTAACAAGGATCGTCTCCGCAATCCTTTCCTCAACCTCTCTAGAACTTTTTGGAGGTCTATAAAAGACTCCCAACAGGGTGACCTCTCCTCTCCTATTTCTAATCTCCGCCCATACTACCTCAACAGACAAGTCCTCATCAAAGTTCCTCTCTGACACTGTGATACAGTCCTTGACCAATAATGCTACCCCACCCCCCCTTCTACCTCCTTGTCTACTCCGACTACTCCACTTTGGTTCAGGCCCTGCTTCTCACTTAGGTTTCTCCATTTAATCACCATGGAAACAGTCCCTTCAGCCCAACTTGTCAATGCTGGGTTTTTTTTTAAACTCCAAAGCTAGTCCCAATTGCCCACATCCCTCTATACCCATCGTACCCATGTAACTGTCTAAATGCTTTTTAAAAGACAAAATTGTACCCGCCTTTACTACTACCTCTGGCAGCTTGTTCCAGACACTCAGCACCATGTGTGAGAAAAAATTGCCCTTCTGGACACTTTTGTATCTCTCCCATCTCACCTTAAATCTATGCTCTCTAATTTTAGGCTCCCCACCTTTGGGAGAAGATATTGAATATCTAGCTGATCTATGTCCCTCATTATTTTATAGATCTCAATAAGGTCACCCCTCAGCCCTCTACACTCCAGAGAGGAAAGTCCCAGTCTACTTAGTCTATCCTTATAACTCAAACATTTGGCCTTCCGATATTAGTACCACTGTTGCAAGGGGAGTTTCATTGCTTAATCCACTGACTAGGGATTCCATTGGCTTACCAACCTCCTATGTGCAGAGATAAAGTCCTGAGGAAGTGAGCAAGGATGACTCTTTCATCACTTCTCCAGGGCTGAGCTCCTCTGAGCCAAATGATCAAGCATCTGGGACTGGGGTGCTCTCTCTTCCTGGTATACCCAGGCATGAAAGTTGTAGTTGTCATTACACCTGGCCACGCCAGGATTTCTTTTTCCAGTGCCTTGTAATTCTCAGCTGTTATCTTACATAGCACGTAGAACACTACAGCACAAACAGGCCCTTCGGCCCACTAGTTGCGCCGATCACATCTGTACCTACCAAGCCATAGAACTATCTGTAACTTCCAATCCCATTAGATCCCATATACTCATCCAGAAGTCTTTTAAAAGACCCCAGCAAGTTCGCCTCTACCACCACCGACAGCAGCCGATTCCACTCACTCACCACCCTCTGAGTGAAAAACTTTCCCCTAACGTCTCCACTGTACTTGCTTCCCAGCACCTTAAACCTGTGTCCTCTCGTAGCGACCATTTCAGCCCTGGGAAATAGCCTCCGAGAATCCACCCTATCTATTCCTCTCAACATTTTATAAACCTCTATCAGGTCGTCTCTCAACCTCCGTCTCTCCAGAGAGAAGAGACCTAGCTTCATAAGGCATGCCCTCAACCTATCTTCATAAGGCATGCCTCCCAATCCAGGCAACATCCTTGTAAATCTCCTCTGCACCCTCTCAATAGCTTCCATATCCTTCCTGTAGTGAGGCGACCAGAACTGCGCAGAATACTCCAAGTGGGGTCTGACAAGGGTCCTATAAAGTTGCAGCATTACCTCCCGACTCCTAAACTCAATCCCTCAATTACAAAGAAACAAAGAAACAAAGAACAATCCAGCACGGGAAACAGGCCCTTCGGCCCAACGAGCCCGCGCCGCCACATCACCCTGCACCTATTCTACCCTGCATATCTATGAATGGAACCCTACTCAGTCAGATTCAGGGAAGAAATAGTGTCAATTTGGTAAAAACCGATTAGCCTGAGAGCACATTTTTGGGGTGTGGGAGGAAACCAGAGCGCCCGGAGGAAACCCACGCAACCACAGGGAGAATGCGCAAACTCCCACAGACACAGGCCCAAATCCATGTGCCTGCACAGCCAGCAGTGCTGGTCACTGAGCTGTTGCGGTGCCCATCTACCAGTCCAGGATCAAGCACACACACCGACACGAAGTCCTAGGCCACTCCCGGAACTTCCAAGAGCAGCCCAGGCACGACCCGCCGCGTGAATGCCCCTCGTTTGACACGAGGTGGACCTCCACCTGTGGAATAAAGTCAAAAATTATTAATCTTACAGCCTGCCTTTCCGGTGTCTCCTGAGGTTTAACCCTATTTAATATCCCCTACCATATCCCTCCATTCTCGTTTCACTCATGTGCCTATCTAACTGCATCTTAAACGAGTCCAACGTTCCTGCCTCCACCACCCTACTCGGTAACGCGTTCCAGACCCCTACAACTCTCTGCGTAAAGAACCTTCTTCTCACCTCCAAATTATACCTCTCCCCCCTCACCCTTAAATGATGACCTCTCGTGTTTGTATCTAGTCTAGGGAGCAGTCTCTCACTATTAACTCTATCCATTCCCTTCATTATCTTATATACTTCTATCATTCCCCTCTCAATCTCCGCCTTTCCAAGGAGAATAGTCCCAGTTTCTTCAACCTCTCCTCGTAACCCAGTCCCCCCATGCCAGGCAACATCCTGGTAAATCTCCTCTGCACCCTTTCCAGAGACTCCACGTCCTTCCGGTAGTAAGGTGACCAGAACTGGACGCAGTACTCCAAATGCGATCTAACCAACGTTCTGTACAACTGAAGCATTAGACAGCAGCTTTTATACTCTATGCCCCTTCCTATAAAGGCCAACATCCCATAAGCCTTCCTAACAACCTTCTCCACTTGTGATGCAACCTTCATAGATTTGTGAACCTGCACTCCCAGGTCCCTCTGTATGTCTATACTCCTAATCGGCCTCCCTTTAATCACATAGCTTCTCTCTGCATTATTCCGTCCAAAATGCATCACCTCGCATTTGTCAGGATTAAATGCCATCTGCCACCTATCTGCCCACTACACCAACCTATCTATATCCTGTTGTATCACCTGACAATCCAGTTCCGTACCCGCCAACCCTGCCATCTTGGTGTCATCAGCAAACTTGCTAATCACACCACCTACGCTCTCTTCCAAGTCATTTATGTAGACTACAAAGAGGAGAGGTCCCAGTACTGAGCCCTGCGGCACACCACTGGTCACTGGCCTCCAGCCCGACAAGGTCCCTTCCACAGCTACCCTCTGTCTCCTATTTCCCAGCCAGTTCTCAATCCATCTAGCTACCTGGCCTCGTATCCCATGCGCCTTAACCTTTTCTACCAGCCTACCGTGAGGGACTTTGTCAAACGCCTTACTGAAATCCATATAGATGACATCAACGGTTCTCCCATCGTCAACCGTTTTTATCACCTCCTCAAAGAATTCCACCAGATTCGTAAGGCAAGACCTCCCTCGAACAAAGCCATGTTGCGAATCCCTAATCAGATCACAACGCTCCAAATGCTCATACATCCTACCCCTAAGTATTTTTTCCATTAACTTCCCTACCACCGACGTCAAACTCACCGGTCTATAATTCCCAGGGTTATCCCTACTGCCTTTTTTGAACAACGGGACCACATTTGCTACCTTCCAGTCTTCTGGGACCTCACCTGTGTCCAAAGAAGAGACAAAGATTTGCGCCAGAGGCCCAGCAATTTCATCTTTCGCCTCCCTAAGCAGCCTGGGATAAATACCATCAGGCCCCGGAGCTTTATCCGTCCTTACGCTACCTAAAAGCCCTAGCACTTCCTCTCTCGTAATAACTATATCCTGCAAATAAACCTCCACTCCCTCCAAGAGACCACACGATTCCGAACCCCTCTCCTTTGTGAATACCGACGCAAAGTATTCATTCAGGAGCTCCCCCATCCCCTCCGACTCAATACACAACTCACCACTCTTGTCCCTAAGAGGACCAATTTTCCGTCTAACTACCCTCTTGCCTCTGATATAGGAATAAAATGCCTTTGGATTTTCCTTAATCCTACCAGCCAAAGCCATCTCATGCCCTCTCTTCGCCCTTCTAATTCCCCTTTTTAGCTCCCTCCTACTCTCGCTGTATTCTTCCAGCGCACTCTCCGTACCCATTTGTTTTGACCTAACATACGCCTCCCTCTTCTTCCTGACCAAGTCTTCAATATCCTCCGTAATCCACGGCTGTCTAATCCTTCTTTTCCCATCCTTTCGCTTAACCGGAACATACCTCCCCTGCAACCATTTCATTTTGTCCCTAAATGCCTCCCACTTGCCAACCGTGGACTTGCCAGCTAACAGTCCCTCCCAATCAGTTTGCTGCAGCTCCCTCCTAATCCTGCCATAGCTCGCCTTTCCCCAGTTCAGCACACTCCCACTCGGACGGCACTCGTCCCTTTCCATTTTTATCCTAAAGTAGACGGACTTGTGATCACTGTTCGCCACATGTTCGCTACCTCTACCTCACCGACCTGCCCAGGTTCGTTTCCCAACACTAGATCCAGTATAGCCCCTCCCCTAGTCGGGCTAGTTACATACTGCTCTAGCGACCCTTCCATAACACAGTTCACAAACTCCTCTCCCTCCGTACCCCCAGCTCTAGGCCCCCTCCAATTCACTCCTGGAAAATTAAAATCACCCACTACAACCACTCTGTTCTTCCTGCACCTGTCCAAAATGCCCCTGCAAATGCCTTCCTCCACTGACTTTGGGCTGTTGGGTGGCCTATAGTACACCCCTAGCAATGTGATCTCTCCCTTTTTATTCCTCAACTCCACCCACACTGACTCAATCCCTATCTCTTCCATATCGTCCTCCCTCTGCACTACTGTGATGTTTTCCCTGACTAACAGTGCCACCCCTCCTCCTCTCTTCATCCCTCCTCTGTCACACCTAAAACACTTGTACCCAGGAACATTCAGCTGCCAGTCCTGCCCCTCCCGTAACCACGTCTCCGTTACAGCCACCACATCTAACTGCCTCACAAACATCAAGGCCCTAAGCTCATCCGTTTTCCCTACCACACTCCTAGCATTGAAACAGACACAGTTCAACCCACAAGTGTCCCTCAGAACCACCTTCTCCCTGATACTTTTCCTTTCACTCGACTCCCTCCCAGCCACCTCCCCACCCCCCCTCCATATTAGTTTAAACCCTTCGTAAACACCCCAGCTAACCTCCCCGCTAAGACATTAGTTCCCCTCCCATTCAAATTCTCCCCACCCTTCCTGTACAATTGCCCTTCTCTCTTAAACACCTCCCAGTGATCCACAAAAGTGGATTAATGAAGGCCAGTATACCATATTGCCTTCTTGACCACATCCTCCACCTGCGAGGCCGATTTAAGAGTTCTATGGACCTGGACTCCAAGATCCTTCAGCTCTTCAACCCAGCTAAGACTCCTATCCTTGATATTGTACTCCTGCATCCCGTTGGTCCTGCCAAAATGGACTATTACACATTTATCCTTGTTGAAGTCCATCTGCCACTTCTCCGCCCAGTCTTGCATCCTATCTATGTCTTCTCTGGGTCATAAACATTCTGGGCTTTGTCAGTCAAATACAGAGTAATAATTCCAGCCATTGTTCTCATGGTCAGGCACTCCTGTTTGCAGCCTATTCAAAATCCTCATGAAAGCTTCCACATCATCCATCATAGGGGAGCATGATAGCAATAGTGACCACAACACAGCACTGTTCAAGTTTGTTGTGGACAAGGGGAAAGACGGCAAAAAATAGCTTTGGATTAGGGAGTAGGCAAATTTTATTACAATAAGGCAGGATCTGGCCAAAGTGGACTCAGAACAGTTCCTTGTGAGATGTCTACAGCCGAGCTATGGGGGGGGCATTCAAAAAGGAAATGTGGTGGGGTACAAGTCCAACATGGTCACTATTTGGAGGAAATGAAGGAGCAATAAGTTCAGGGAACTCTAGGTGGCTAAGACAATTGAGGGCTGGATAAGGCGTGCATAGGGAGCAATTCAGCTTTGGCCCTAGAGGACTATAGGAAATGTAAGAGGGAACTTAAAGCAATTAGAAGAGCAAAAAGAGGATATGTAAAAGAACTTCCAAACAAGATTAGGGAGAATCCCAAGATATTTGATAAATACATTAAGGGGAAGTGTAGGGCCTATAAGAATCCAAGGAGGCAATCTAAGTCTGAAACCAGAAAACATTGGAAGGGTGTTAAATAAATACTTCTCTTCAGTCTTCATTCAGGAAAAGGAGAACATAGGCATAGAATTCAGGAAAAAGGACTGTGAGGAATATACAGCTTAAAATAGGAAATGTCATTGGAGGCTCTGGTGGGTTTAAAAATGGACAAACCCCCAGGCCAAGATGAACTGCATCCCAGGCTGCTATGGGAGACAAAGCTGAAAATTGCAGGGGCTCTGACACAATTTTTTAATTTCTCTCCAATCACAGGGAAGTGCTAGAAGACTGGGGGATAGCTATTGTGGTTTCACCTTTCAAGTGTGGTAGAGATAAACCAGGAAATTATAGGCCGGTGAGTCTCATGTCAGTGGTAGAGAAGCTATAGGAGAAATTTTGGAAGGAGAGAATTAATTTCCACTTGGATGAGTTAATTAGGGATAATCAACATGGCTTTATTAGAGAATGCCTAACAAATTTGGAAGGAGATTATCATCAACTTCAGGAAGCATAAAGGAGAACATACCCCTGTCTACACCAAGGGGGACGAAGTAGAAAGGATCAAGAGCTTTAAGTTTTTAGGCGCCCAGATAACCAACAACCTGTCCTGGTCCCCCCCCCACCATGCTGACACTATAGTGAAGGAAGCCCACCAACACCTCTACTTTCTCAGAAGACTAAGGAAGTTTGGCATGTCAGCTACAACTCTCATCAACTTTTACAGATGTTCTATAGAAAGTATTCTTTCTGGTTGGATCTGAGTTTGGCATGGCTCCTGCTCTGTCCAAAACCACAAGGAACTACAAAAGGTCTTGAATGTAGCCCAATCCATCACACAAATCAGCCTCCCATCCACTGACTCTGTCTAAACTTGCTGCTGTCTCAGCAAATGTGACTAAGTGTGTGGATGAGGGAAGTGCGGGTGATGTTGTTTATATGGATTTTAGTAAAACCTTTGACAAGGTCCCATATGGGAGACTAGTGAGATGATTGAAGCACAGGTTGAATGGCCTCCTCCTATTTTGTACAGAATTCAGGGAAATTTGTTAAGATGGATCCGAAATTGACTTAATAATAAAACACTCAAGAGTGATGGTAGTAGGCTATTTTAGTTACTGGAGTATCAAATTCGTGTAAAACCTGCTGTTTTTTTCAGGTTCAAAATGAATCTCCCACACTCTGTGTACTGCTGAGTGCACTAGTGGGAATCTTGCAAAAAAAAAATCAGTAGGCAGCGCCTATTCCTGCTGGAGAGGTCAGCAACATAGTGTCAAGCCTGACACTGCACAAGTGCCAATCTGTCAATGCCGAAATCAGCGCTTATGCAGTAGCCCACACTGCTGGCCTCCCAATTGCTGGCCAACCCACGACCACACATCACCAGCCATACAATCCACCCACAGTCTGATTGCTAGCCCCCTGAACATGTCAGAGCCCTCCTCGACCATCCTCCCCCTGGCCGCCACCATCAACCCCAATCTCTCAATCCCCTCCCCACCCATCGGCAGCCCCAACAAAACCACAAGCCCACAGTCCTGACATCCCCCGCCCCTGGAGACCCAACCCTCCCCTCAGTTGGCCAACCCTCACCCCTCTCTACCAACCCTGCCACCCCCCTGCTGATGCCCAGCTCAATTCACTGGCAGGCCTCCCTTCCTCTGCTTGTGATCCCTATGCAGAATAGCAGCAGGACCCCCCACCCATCGCTTCCCCAGAGCCCCTGCCAGAATTAGGCCCTGACTTTTGGCACTACCGATGTCCACTGGGTAGTGCCAATGTGCCCCCTGGGAATGAGCACTTTGCCCCTTGGGCAGCGCCAGCCTGATTCCTTAACTCTGGTAATGTGGCAATGCTGAGGGGGCACCCCCAACCCTGATCTCTAGGGGGACTCCACGGCCTCCCCTTCACTCTAGCAGGGATCACCAGCAAGTAGGGAGCTATTGTAAACCCCACTGAAGTGAAATACTGCTGAAGGAGATTTCAGTCTCAGGCCTAGTAAATATATGTAAAATAGAATAAAATAATGATTTACATAAATTATACAGCTCTGTGCCAATTTCTGGCATGGAGCTGACAGTGCCAGAAATCCGGCTGCCAGAGACTTGCGGAGGCCAAAGCACCCCAAGGTGACCCGTCAAATGGCCTCCTTTTGAGCCTCACGGCCCACTGTCCTGGTTTTGCAGTGCAGTAGGCTGGGAGAATTGCCCCCACCACAACATTCATAGATATGGGGGCAAGTGCTAGAAAATGGGATCAGTGCGACTTAGTGATTGGTGCAGTTTAGTTATTGGTGCAGACTTGATGGGCTGAAAGGCCTCTTCTGAGCTAAGTGACTCTCAGGAAGGTTGAGCTGTCTAACTGACAAGCTCAGCACTTATCCTGTGGAGTTTGGCCTGTAGAAGCTGATTTTAGCAATAAATAAACAAACAAACAAACAGTCAATCTCCACTTTAGTCTGAATGGCCTCTTGCAGCATTCTGATGGCCTCATGTTGGGACAGTGTAGCATTAGGGCTTCCATTATCGGCACGGTAGCACAGTGGTTAGCACTGCTGCTTCACAGCTCCAGTGTCCTGGGTTCGATTCCTGGCTCGGGTCACTGCCTGTGTGGAGTTTGCACATTCTCCTCGTGTCTGCGTGGGTTTTCTCCGGGTGCTCCGGTTTCCTCCCACAGTCCAAAGATGTGCAGGTTAGGTTCATTGGCTATGCTAAAATTGCCCCTTAGTGTCCTGGGATGTGTAGGTTAGAGGGATTTGCAGGTAAATGTGTAGGGATATGGGGATAGGGTCTGGGTGGGATTGTGTTCGGTGCAGACTCGATGGGCCGAAGGGCCTGTTTCTGCACTGTAGGGTTCTAGATTCCATTATCAATCTGAGTTCTTTATTATCTCCCATAACCTAAGCCCATATTTCCCACCAAATATGAATCACAAGGGAGTGGGAATTGTGATAGGCAACTTGGAGTTCACTCAGTTCAACAACTCACACAGTTGTCCAAATACAAACTAAAAATGAGTGTTATTTCAAGGTCGCCAGGCCTTAAAAAGAGGGTACTGTCCAGTCAGAATGGGGCTTCTGTTGGAGGAAGCAACCCCCTTTCATATCGAAGATTGAAATCTGTTATTTTCGTGTTTGTCCCTCAATTATTATTATTTACCATTTATATAGATGATCTGGAGGAGGTAACCGAGTGTATGGTGTCGAAATTTGCTGATGACACCAAGGTTGGTGGAACGGCAAATTGCGCAGAGGGTGTGGAGAGTCTGCAGAAAGATCTAGATAGGCTGGGCGAATGGGCCAGGAAATGGCAAATGGAATTTAATGTTGGCAAATGTGAGGTGGTCCACTTTGGTAGGAACAATGGTAGGAAGGATTATTACTTACGTGGCGAAAAACTGCAGCATGCGACGGTACAGAGGGACCTCGAGGTCCTTGTGCATGAGTCGCAAAAACCCAGCTTGCAGGTGCAGCAGGTGGTCAGGAAGGCGAATGGGATGCTAGCCATCATAGCGAGGGGAATTGAATATAAAAGTAGGGAGGTCTTGCTGCGGCTGTATAGCGCATTGGTGAGGCCGCAGCTGGAGTACTGTGTGCAGTTTTGGTCGCCGTACTTACGCAAGGATATTTTAGCCTTGGAGGGAGTGCAGAGGAGGTTTACTAGGCTGATTCTGGAGTTGAGGGGGTTGAGCTATGAGGAGAGGCTGAATAAACTAGGCTTGTACTTGTTAGAGTTTAGAAGAATGAGGGGAGATCTCATTGAGACATATAAGATAATGAATGGGATGGATAGGATAGAGGTGGAGAGACTCTTCCCGCTCAGAAAGGACAGTAGGACTAGGGGGCATAGCCTCAAGATAAAGGGGGGGGGGCGGTTTAGAACGGAGTTGAGGAGGAACTTCTTCATTCAAAGGGTGGCGAATCTCTGGAATTCTCTGCCCATTGAAGTGGTGGAAGCTGCCTCGCTAAATATTTTTAAGACGCGGGTTGATGGGTTTTTGATAAGCAAGGGGATTAAGGGTTATAGGGAGAGGGCGGGAATGTGGAACTGAGCCACGACAGATCAGCCATGATCTTTTTGAATGGCGGGGCAGGCTTGAAGGGCTAGATGGCCTACTCCTGCTCCTATTTCTTATGTTCTTATCATCCACCCACCAGTTGAAAACTTGGGGTAAGGATATGTTTCCCATCCCTGCCTGCCCTAGCATGAAATGTAACCAGGTCAGGGTGGGCAGGATCCTGCTTCACGTAATTTCATACTACCCCACCGCCTCAGAACAAGCTCGCCTGGGGAAAGGAGGGCATAAAATTCTAGCCAATAAACTTTTCTCTGTCAAGCATTTCATTGACATAAAGATTTAATTTAAAAAAATACTAATGTGACTTCACTTCCATCATATCCAATTCTTTGTACCATTATCAAATTAATAATCATGTAAAATTAAACCAAAAATGCATATAATTAACTCATTACCTTTACTTCAAAATACTTACCAAATTGAAAAAGTTGCGCCTAATTTGCCGTATTACACCTGGGAAGGTTGGTCGCAATAATTCTTGATAACTTGATGGCCAAGAACGGTACTTTTGGTCCCTTTCCAGGTCATTTATCCACTAAACAAAAAGGAACAAGACAGTAAATATGTTGAAGATCCCAGCATATACTCTTGCAACTCGGCCAACATTGTCCACCTAATATGCTGCAGGAAAGGATGTCCTGAGGCGTAGTACATTGGGGAGACCATGCAGACACTACGACAACAACTGAATGAACACCGCTCGACAATTCTCTCCCTGTTGGTGAACACTTCAGTGGTCACAGGCATTCAGCCTCTGATCTTCGGGTAAACGTTCTCTAAGGCAGCCTTCACGACACACGACAGTGCAGAGTTGCTGAGCAGAAACTGATAGTTAAGTTCCGCGCACAAGGACGGCCTCAAACAGGATCTTGGGTTCATGTCACACTATCTGTAACCCCCATGACTTGCCTGAACTTGCAACATCTCACTTATTGTCCTGTCTGGAGACAAGCTATCTCCACTCACATTGTCTGCACCTTTAAGACTTGAATAGCAGATTAACTCTAAAGACTTACATTCTAATCAATATTCTATAAACTGTGTGTGCCTTTATATGCCCTGTTTCCAATCAGAACTTTTCACTCTATTGACGAAGGAACAGCATTCCAAAAGCTTGTGGCGTTCACTATCAAATAAAGCTGTTGGACTTTAATGTGGTGTTGTGAGACTTCTTACTGTGAAGATCCACAAATACAGTAATTTCAGTGAAATTCTCGCTGTTGGACAAGATTTTGCCGGAAAGCTATCAGTGGGAATGGGAATTCCAATTGGAAACTCATCCCAGCAAAAAATTGGTCGAAGCCTTGTTGAAGTAACCTGCCTAATCCACTGGTCAGTGAAGGATGCAAAATGCAAAGGAGGTTTCAGGTTACCAGAAGACAGAGTTATTAAAAATGGCCTAAAATCCAGAAGGGACAAATTAGATTGTTTCTTTTATTAAGTAGTAAATTGCTATAATCTGGGATGTACTTCCCTGATAGGGTGGTGAAAGCACATTCAATAAAAACTTTCAGAAAAGAACTGGATTTAGTAAAGAATCATACAAACTTTACAGCACAGAAGAAGGCCATATGACCAATCATGTCAATGCTGGCTTTCCTTCAGAGCAATTCACAGACTGCCATTTCCTAAAAAGTTGAAATTTGCAGAGTTAGCAATAAGAACAGAGGCGCGAGTCAAACTTGATAAAGATTTAAAAGAGCCACACAGGAACTATTTGGATTTCTGTGCTGTATGACTGACATATTATTTACTCCAAGCCTTCCAATGAGATTCTCCTGAAGCTGTGACAAAGCTATACACAGTCCTTATACAAATATAAAGCCAAAAAATTTTGTGAATAATCATGTTAGGAACACTGCTGTGCAGAAGAGGCCCTAAGGCTCATCGATTCTGTACTGATGCATGAAATGTCTTGACCTACCCACCTAATTCCACTTGCCAGCCTATAGCCTTAAATATTATGGCATGCCATAACGTCAAGGAACTTTTTAAAGGATGTGCCGCCACCTCCCTCCCAGGCTGTGCATTCCTGATCGTCACCACCCACTGAGTAAAAAAGGTTTTTCCTCAAATCCCCCCAAAACCTCCCACCCCTCACTGTTAACTTGTATCCCCTCGTAACTGACCCTTCAACTAAGGGGAACAGCTGCTCCCAATCCACCCTGCTCATGCCTCTCATAATATTGAGCACCTCAATCAGGTCGACCCGCAACCTTCTCTGCTTCAGTGAAAACAACCCAAGCCTCTCCAACCTTCCTTCATAACTTAAATGTTCCATCCCAGGCAGCATCCTGGTGAATCTCCGCTGCACCCCCTCCAGTGTATTCACGTCCTTCCTGTAATATGCTGACCAGAACTGCCCACAGTACTCCCAACTGTGGCCTCACCAAAGTTCTATACAACTCCATCATGACCTCTCTGCTTTTTAATCTATACCTCGACTGAAAAACGCATGTGCCGTATAACTTTTTCACCACCCTTTCTGCCTCCAGAAATCTATGGACAAACACGCCAATGTCCCTTTGTTCTTCGGAACTATATACCAAGAAGAGCTCAAGTGATCAAAGGCTGCGCATACACACACAACACAGAAGAATGCACAATATACTAACAATTATGGTTGAGTGTCGGATATCAAGAGCTGGGTTTTCTTCTGTAGGATAAACATTCAGACTCAGAAATTTGCTCAGATCTTTATCTTTAATTCCAAGGTTATAAAGACCATCCATTATTCTTCCTTCCTCTTTGAGGATATCTAGGATGCTGGAGAAAAACAAACAAAATTAATAAGACTTACTGGCAGACAGGGTAACAAGTACAGGAACTATGAAAATGCAAGCTAAATCTGAAAATAGCACGGATAAATCAAAAGTTTGCAAAGGATTATATATTTATTTGAATTTCACATTTTTATTCCATCTAAATTCCAATTGAATCCAACTCATGGTCCCCACAAGAGAGTCAAACAAGATCCAAGGTGACAAGATGAGGCATTGCATCCCATCATGGCTTGATCTGACACTTCACCTTTGTCAAAAGGCCAAAATGGCTTTGAAAAAACGCATCAGGCAATGCTTTGGTTAAACCTCATCGGCTACAATGATCACTGACTCTACCCTAGCTTGGGCAAACAACCTGCTTGAGCGTGGTTTCATCCCTGACCAAGTATCCTTTTCCTTCATTCTATTTATTAAACTCCCAAATATCCTGCTTCACAGAAATGTAAAATTATCTTCTAACTTTGCTTTCAATCATTTAACTGATAATGATATGATTTGCAGTTTTTAATCCCATTGATTACATAATTAAGCAAAATACAATACTTGGATACAAACTAAATTAGCAAACAGCTATTGTGTCAGTTGACACTCTTCCTCCATTCTGAAGGTTGGGTAGGAAAAAAAATTCCTCAAAGTTTTTTCACAGTGCATGGGCAATCTATTGAATTGCATGGTTCATTTAAATTTTTCACTCAGCTGTGCATGTAGTGTCACTAAAGGTGTCAACTGTGGAACATCTGAGTGGAAACTTTTGTTTTCTATGCTGCTGCATAATTTGAAAATAAGATTGCTTCAAATCACGCACTCTTGCATATGCAATCTAAGCTGACACTACAATATAATTCCAATTTTAGATTTTAGAAGTGATGTTAAACCAAGATTTCCTTCTAGGTCAATGTAAAAGATATTGAAGACTTGGTCAGGAAGAAGAGGGAGGCGTATGTTAGGTCAAAACAAATGGGTACGGAGAGTGCGCTGGAAGAATACAGCGAGAGTAGGAGGGAGCTAAAAAGGGGAATTAGAAGGGCGAAGAGAGGGCATGAGATGGCTTTGGCTGGTAGGATTAAGGAAAATCCAAAGGCATTTTATTCCTATATCAGAGGCAAGAGAGTAGTTAGAGGGAAAATTGGTCCTCTTAGGGACAAGAGTGGTGAGTTGTGTATTGAGTCGGAGGGGATGGGGGAGCTCCTGAATGAATACTTTGCGTCGGTATTCACAAAGGAGAGGAGTTTGGAATCGTGTGGTCTCTTGGAGGGAGTGGAGGTTTATTTGCAGGATGTAGTTATTACGAGAGAGGAAGTGCTAGGGCTTTTAGGTAGCGTAAAGACGGATAAAGCTCCGGGGCCTGATGGTATTTATCCCAGGCTGCTTAGGGAGGCGAAAGATGAAATTGCTGGGCCTCTGGCGCAAATCTTTGTCTCTTCTTTGGACACAGGTGAGGTCCCAGAAGACTGGAGGGTAGCAAATGTGGTCCCGTTGTTCAAAAAAGGCAGTAGGGATAACCCTGGGAATTATAGACCGGTGAGTTTGACGTCGGTGGTAGGGAAGTTAATGGAAAAAATACTTAGGGGTAGGATGTATGAGCATTTGGAGCGTTGCGATCTGATTAGGGATACGCAACATGGCTTTGTTAGAGGGAGGTCTTGCCTTACGAATCTGGTGGAATTCTTTGAGGAGGTGACAAAAACGGTTGACGATGGGAGAACCGTTGATGTCATCTATATGGATTTCAGTAAGGCGTTTGACAAAGTCCCTCACGGTAGGCTGGTAGAAAAGGTTAAGGCGCATGGGATACGAGGCAAGGTAGCTAGGTGGATTGAGAACTGGCTGGGAAATAGGAGACAGAGGGTAGTTGTGGAAGGGACCTTGTCGGGCTGGAGGTCAGTGACCAGTGGTGTGCCGCAGGGCTCAGTACTGGGACCTCTCCTCTTTGTAGTCTACATAAATGACTTGGAAGAGGGCGTAGGTGGTGTGATTAGCAAGTTTGCTGATGACACCAAGATGGCAGGGTTGGCGGGTACGGAACTGGAGTGTCAGGTGATGCAACAGGATATAGATAGGTTGGTGCAGTGGGCAGATAGGTGGCAGATGGCATTTAATCCTGACAAATGCGAGGTGATGCATTTTGGACGGAATAATGCAGAGAGGAGCTATGAGATTAAAGGGAGGCCAATTAGGAGTATTGACATACAGAGGGACCTGGGAGTGCAGGTTCACAAATCCATGAAGGTTGCATCACAAGTGGAGAAGGTCGTTAGGAAGGCTTATGGGATGTTGGCCTTTATAGGAAGGGGCATAGAGTATAAAAGCTGCTGTCTAATGCTTCAGTTGTACAGAACGTTGGTTAGACCGCATTTGGAGTACTGCGTCCAGTTCTGGTCACCTTACTACCGGAAGGACGTGGAGTCTCTGGAAAGGGTGCAGAGGAGGTTTACCAGGATGTTGCCTGGCATGGGGGGACTGGGTTACGAGGAGAGGTTGAGGAAACTGGGACTATTCTCCTTGGAAAGGCGGAGATTGAGAGGGGACATGATAGAAGTATATAAGATAATGAAGGGAATGGATAGAGTTAATAGTGAGAGACTGCTCCCTAGACTAGATACAAACACGAGAGGTCATCATTTAAGGGTGAGGGGGGAGAGGTATAATTTGGAGGTGAGAGGAAGGTTCTTTACGCAGAGAGTTGTAGGGGTCTGGAACGCGCTACCGAGTAGGGTGGTGGAGGCAGGAACATTGGACTCTTTTAAGATGCAGTTAGATAGGCACATGAGTGAAACGAGAATGGAGGGATATGGTAGGGGATATTAAATAGGGTTAAACCTCGGGAGACACCGGAAAGGCAGGCTGTAAGATTAATATTTTGACTTTATTCCACAGGTGGAGGTCCACCTCGTGTCAAACGAGGGGCATTCACGCGGCGGGTCGTGCCTGGGCTGCTCTTGGAAGTTCCAGGAGTGGCCTAGTACTTCATGTCGGTGTGTGTGCTTGATCCTGGACCGGTAGATGGGCGCCGCAACAGCTCAGTGACTAGCACTGCTGGCTGTGCAGGCACATGGATTTGGGCCTGTGTCTGTGGGAGTTTGCGCATTCTCCCTGTGGTTGCGTGGGTTTCCTCCGGGCGCTCCGGTTTCCTCCCACACCCCAAAAATGTGCTCTCAGGCTAATCGGTTTTTACCAAATTGACACTATTTCTTCCCTGAATCTGACTGAGTAGGGTTCCATTCGTAGCCATGCAGGGTAGAATAGGTGTAGGGTGATGTGGCGGCGCGGGCTCGTTGGGCCGAAGGGCCTGTTTCCCGTGCTGGGTTGTTCTTTGTTCTTTGTTCTTTGTATCTCACAGCACCATCTGAAAAGTGAGTTATTTATCCTTTCAATCTGGTCAATATTTATCCCTCAACTAACATCATGCCAAGTTGGAATTTACCTTCTTAGCTTGGGTTACAAAATAAAAATTTTTGACTAGATTGTTTTCTCTGCAATTTCATTACTACATTAACTTTTAATGCTCTTTGGGACTGATAATTTGTATTATCAGATATCCCAGCTCCATTTCCAAAAAAAAATTTAAATATAAAATTTAAATATCTTACCACCTCATCCCACCCATTAATTAGCATGGTAAGGTGGGAGGATGACGTATGAAGCTAAATATCAGATTCGCGCATAATATCAAGTCCATGGCTATCTTAAAACCAATAGAATTATGGTCACTGGTCCCAAAGTGATCCTTCACTAACACTTCTGTGACCTGCCCTTCCTTATTTCCCAAGAGGTCAAGTTTTGCCCCCTCTCTAGTCAGCCATCCACATATTGAATAAGAAGTTCCTCCTGAACAAATCAACAAATTTCTCTCCATCCAACCCTCTACTACTACGGCTGTCTCAGTCAATGCTGGGAAAGTTAAAAACACCTATTTTTCTTGGTGCTATCTTGGTCCTTACTTATTTGCTCCTCAATTTCCTGCTATTTGGGGGCCTATAGTACAACCCTATCAAAGTGATTTCCCCCTTCTTATTTCTCAGTTCTACCCATCTAGACTCAGTGGCCAAACTCTCAGACACATCCCTTCTCAGTACTGCCATTATGTTTTCCTAATCAAAAATACAACTCCCCCTCCTCTCTTACCTCCTGTTCTATCATTCCTATAGCATCTGTACCCTGGAACATAAAGCTGCCAATTCTATTCCTCCCTTAGCCACGTTTCAATAATTCCTATAATATCCCAGTCCCCTGTACCCATCCATGTCTTGAATTCATCTGCCTTACCCGTTAGGCCTCTTGCATTGAAATAAGTTTAATCTGGACTTCCCTTGCTCTCTGTCCTGCTTTTGCCTGATCTGTCTGGTACTAGGATTATGGACACTGTCTTTACTACTTAATGTGCTCTCCTTAACTTCTCTTCTGTCTCCCTTTCGGTCCCATCCACCTGCCAAACTCGCTTCAACCCTCCTGAATGGCTCTAGCAAATTTCCCCACCATGATATTAGCTCCCTTCCAGTTCAGGTGTAACCCGTTCCTCCTGAACAGGTCACGTCTTCCCCAGAAGAGATTCCAATGATCCAAAAAATCTAAATCCCTGCTCCCTGCACTAGCTCTCAAGCCATGCATTCATCTGCCTAATCTTCCTATTCCTAGTCTCACTAGCACTCGAGTCGTAGTCCAGAAATTATTATCTTTGAGGTCTTGCAATTTAGCCTTCTGCCTAACGCTCTATATTCACACTTTAGGACTTTATCCCTTTTCCTACCTATACCGTTGGTACCAATATGTACAATGACCTCTGGCTGCTCACCCTTCCAGTTAAGAATGTCCTACAATGGTTCAGAGACATTCTTGATCCTGGCACCAGGGAGACAACACACCATCCTGGAGTCTCGATTGCAGCCATAGAAATGCCTGTCTGTACCTCTAACTAGCGAGTCCTGTATTACTACTACTCACTTGCTCTTTGGCGACTCTGCTCTACACCAGAACCAGGTATGGTGTCACAAGCCTGACTGCTGCTGGTATCCCCCTCAACAACATCCAAAATCGTATCCCTGTTTCAAAGGGGAATAGCCACAGGAGGCTCCTGCACTAACTGCCTGCCTCTTCTGGCGGTCATCCATCTACCTGACTGAACCTGTGGTGTGACAACCTCCTGTTACTAGTGTCTATCACACTCTCTGCCTCCTATATGCATCGCAGTGCATCCACCTGCTGCTCCAACCAAACAATGTGGTCTGTGAGGAGCTGCAACTGGACACACATCCTGCTGACAAAGTTGTCAGGAAGACTAGATTGCTCTCTAATTTCCCACATCTGGCAGGAGAAGCATACCACTGTCCTAAGTGTCAGACTGCCTTATGTAGGTAAAAGGATAAAAGAATCTCAACTCACCTCTCCATTGCTTGTGGCCTTCTCAATGTCTTTTTTTTAAGAGGAGGTTAGAGGAGGAGATAGGGAGGGAAACACTGATGTAGTCTTGGGGTTTAACTGTTCCTTTACAACAGCTTCTCCACAGACCAGTTTCTGGTAGCAGTGACTGCGCCTTTGCAAACTTACCTGCAACAGCCAATCAACTCTGCTGCCCTCACCTGGACACTTACCTTCACATGAAGATGTGAAGTTCCATGTGTGTTCCAGACATCCACCTTCTGGTAGCAGTGGCTGCATCTATGCAAATCTTACCTGCAACAGCCAATCTGCTCTGCTGCCCTCACCTGAACACTTACCTTCACACGATGGTGCCTTCTGGATGTCCACCTTCTGGTAGAAGTGACTGTACCTATACAAATCTTACTTGCAACAGCCAATCTGCTGCCATCACCTGGGCCATCTAGTATCTTCCCCATAAATCATCTCCAGTTCCCCCATCCTTAGCAACCTGCATGCTTCCAGCTCCTGACCCCCAAGCATCTCCCTCCTCTCCCCCAAGAGTGTCTCAACCCTTGGCCCCCTGATACCCTTCAGGACTCATGTCATCAGATTTTACCTTAATCCTTCTGTCCCCATAGGTCCAAAGACGTGCAGGTTAGGTTGATTGGCCATGTTAAGAAATTGCCCCTTACTGTCCAGGGTAGCGGAGGTTAGAGGGATTAGTGGGTATAATATGTAGAGATATGGGGGTAGGGCCTGGGTGGGATTGTGTTCAGTACAGACTCAATGGGCTGAAGGGCCTCTTTCTGCACTGTAGGGTTCTATGTTCTATGAGAAGCTTCTCATAATCACCAGGAGAGGATGAAGATGATGTGCCTGAGATCTGGGTCCTCAACCCTTTAAGGAGCAGGTACTGGAGCTTGCGGGAGAGGAGGAGATCTAGATAATTAGTGACAGCATGGTTGGGCTGGAGTACAGAAGTGAGTATTTGTGAATCCTTCACTCTTTGCAGATATCTAAATAAGTTACATGCAACACAGATTCCTCTCCCTCCCTTGCAATTAACCTTGAACGCTGTGTGTAGGAAGGGATCCCAACGCGCCAGGGCCATCTGGCATCACAGCCCCCACTGCTGCTGCCATCCATCCTGCCCAGACAGCTCGGAAGACTCCTCAGAGGAAGCCAATGAGGTGACCTCCAAGGCTGGCAGCAGTTTTGCGTCAGCTTCCATCTTGTAGTTCACCATCCCAGAGATCTCGCACTGTGGATCAAGTTAGTGGTGAGACATCTGGGTCACTCTGTGCACACGACATATTTGCCGATGGACATTGGGTGGAGGAGGGAACATCCAAGGCCTCTGGCAGTCAGGGACCTGCCAGAGGCGAGGACTCAGCTAGCTCCAGGCTACCTGCTGGCAATCACTGCTCCCTCAGCTGCTGGAGATGCAGTTACAGAGCCAGGAAATGCAGGAAGCGCTGATGGCCACACTGTACCAACTGTGAGGCTGTTGGGAAGAGTCCCAAAGCTTTCAGGTGGTCTAGCTATTGCCTGTTTTCCATGGTTCCCAGGCCTGCAAGGGTAGCATCTGCGATAGAAAGCCTGGGACAAGAAATCCTCACCAAAAGTGGCAGGGTCAAAGCGATGCCTGAGTCACAGCAGGCCATGGTGGAGTCCCAAAGGGCCATGGCGGAGTCACAGCAGGCCCTTCTCTCAAACAGCATTTGCTGCTACCATTGACAGGTGACCCCTGACTCAGAGGGCCATCGCTGAGGGTTCATCCACTATCGCAAGAATGCAAGTGGTCCTCCAGGACTGACCCAGGTGCCCACAGGAACACTGATTTTTGATTTGATTTATCATTGTCACATGTATTAACATTCAGTGCAAAGTATTGTTTCTTGCACACTATACAGACAAGATATACCATTCACAGAGAAGGAAATGAGAGAGTGCAGAATGTCGGATGAGGGTGGAGGAAAGACTCGAGCCCATACTGGGGCCTTCCATCCAGGAGACTGCGGCCATGGCTACACCTTTTGACATCCCCCTTCGTGACAGAGGGGCATTGGGATGAAGAGGGTGCCATGGATACTGACACCTCAATGCTGTCCAGACCCTGCAGAAGATAATTGCCAAGGACATTATAGGCTATGGTAGATAGCTGTTCACTTCTACCTTCCAATGTACATCCTGGCGAGACACCGAGATGTAGTGGTAGGCCACATAAAGTTAAGATGTTGTAGTGGCACTAAGATGGAACAGGTGAAGACCAACACTAGTTAGATAGGCAGAGGGATCTGGGTCTACAGATACACAGGTCACTGAAAGTGGCAATGCAAGTGGAGAAGGTAATCAAGAACGCATAGGGCATGCCTGTCTTCGTCGGCCGGGGCACTGAGTTTAAAAATTGGCATGTCATGTTGCAGCTTAGTGAGGCTGCACTTGGAATATATGTTCATTTCTGATCGACACGGTACCAGAAGGATGTGGAGGCTTTAGAGAGGGTACAGAAAAGATTTACCAGGATGTTGCCTGGATGTGGAGGGCATTATCTATGAGGAGAGGTTGGAGAAACTTGGTTTTTCCCTCACTGGAATGATGCAGGACGAGGAGCAACCTGTTAAAAATCTACAAGATTATGAGGGACTTGGACAGAGTGAATAGTCAGAAGCTTTGTCCCAGGGTGGAAAAGTCAACTACTAGGGGGCATAGGATTAAGGTACAAAGGGCATAGGTTTAAAAGAGATGTACGAGGCAAGTTTTTTTCAAATACAGAGGAGGGTGGCTACCTGGAATCATCCTGCATTGGGGTAGTGTTAGGTGGCCTACAGTGAGGAGACCATTTGGAAGAGGAGGAGGAAGAGGAGGAAGTGGAGGGCGATCAGCTGGGTGTTGCTGAGTAGGAGGCCGCCAGCGGGAGGAGGAAGAGGAGGAGGAGGAGGACGACGAGCAACACCATTCAGGCCCCAGATGGCTGATGACAGCAAGTGAGGGCAATGAGGGAGGCCTGATCACCACACTTGGGTTCCCCCTGCTCCCATCCCATTTGTGCAGTCCTACAATTTCCTGCAACATTGTAACACCAAAATGGTGGGCCTGGGTACGCTGTGTTAGCAAGTTTCTGTAACAGGCGGGAGGGTAATGACAACTTGTTCTGCACCATTGTGATGATGTCCTGGTGTAAACTAGTCTAACTCCTCCCTGAGCTCCGGATGTACACTGGCACTTGGGTCCACATCTGGGTTGTAGGTAAGGGAGCACTAAATATCCTTGCAGAGCCCTGATGTGGGGATGGGGAGTGAATCTCTCCTGAGTTCTGGAATGTTTTAAGTTGCTGGCTAAGCATGCCACCCACTGTAGCCAGTGAAATATTTGAATGCCTCGATTTCCCCAGCGCTGAGGAGCCTCCCACACTGACATCAACCTGCAGGGTCCCTCTGCCAATCATCAGGGTTAAGTACTTGCAGGAGACCCAGTGGAACAGCCCAGAGACACAGCAGGCTATGGCAATAGCCGTTGAGAGGCTAATCAGAGAGAAATTGGTCACAGGTGTGGTGTGAAAGAACATTTATTGGTGTCAATAAAAGTGCCTTCAAAATAAGTAATAATATAAAAACATGTGAACACGAGGCTTTAAAACTAAAGAAAATTACAGCACAGGAACAGGCCTTTAGTCCTCTAAGCCTGATGGCACGGTGGCACAGTTGTTAGCACTGCTGCCTCACAGCACCAGAGACCTGGAATCGATTCCCGGCTTGGATCACTGTCTGTGTGGAGCTTGCACGTTCACCTGTGTCTGCCTGAGTTTCCTCCGGGTGATCCGGCTTCCTTCCACAGTTCAAAGATGTGCGGGTTAGGTTGATTAGCTATGCTAAATTGTCCCTTAGTATCAAGAAGTCTAGCAGGGTAAATATATGGGCTAACGGGAATAAGGCCTGGGTGGGATTGTGGTCAGTGCAGATTTGATGGGCCGAATAGCCCCTTCTGCACTGCAGTGATTCTATGATTGCAGGGCGCCGCCAGAGTGGTCCGGGCACCTAAACTACATATTGAGAAGCCCAATGCACTATTGAATGAGTGGCAAGTTCTGCCTCATGATATTAGATCTCCACCTTAGTCTCGGGCCTCTATGTAGGTGTTACAAGCCAAGCCTGTGCCTCCCACGAGCCATCCCTGTACTCTGAGCTCCTCCTCAAATATCTCTGGAACATTGGAGTTCCTCAATATAAAACTTTCATGCATGATGCAGGAGTGTTTGGCACAGATGGGCTGACTGTCATATACCAACTGTACACTTATTGAATGGAAGCCCTTTCCATTCATGTATCTTCCTGGATTCTTCACCAGGACCTTGACAGCATCAAGGTCCTGGTAATTGGGGCTGTTCTCCTTAGAAAGGCAGAGAATGAGGGGAGATCTAATAGAGGTGTATAATATTATGAAGGGTATAGATAAAGTGAACAGAGGTAAGCTTTTTCCTAGGTTGGATACAAAAATTATGAGGGGCCACGGGCTTAGGGGGGCACGCTAGAGTTGTTTAAGGTTTACTTAGACAGGCACATGATCAGATTAGAGATGGAGGGATACAGGATAATAAATAAAGATCAAGAGCCTTGGGACGTCCTTGGGAATCAGTTGATTCCTATGGACCTTCCAACATATTTCATGGCTCACTTGTCTTACTTCTGAGCTTCTGGGGATTCCGTAAATGTCTGTGTATGTTTTGCATGTTTATTGATGTCTTCTCTTTTAATCCACAGGTGATTCGGTCCGCCTTGTTGTCCAACAAGGAACACACGTGCGGAGGGTCGTGCGAGGGCTGCTCTTGGATGTTGCTTCGAGAGTTGCCTAGTGCCTCACATCGCTAGTGTACGCTTAAACTGGACCATCTGACGGGCAACATGACAGCTCAGTGACTATCACTGTTTGCTGTGCAGATACATGGATTTAGGCCTGTGTCTGTGGGAGTTTGCACATTCTCCCCATGCTTGCGTGGGTTTTCTCCCACACCCCAAAAACGTGCTCTTAGGCTGATTGATGTTAACAAATTGTCCCTAAATTAGTCTTCCCTCAATCTTCCCCAATAGGCGTAGACAAAGGTCATGGGTAGAAGAGGGCACTCACAATGTTAAAATGGCAGCACGGGCTTGTTGGGCCAAAGGGCGTTTCCCGTGCTGTGTTGTTCTTTGTTCTTTATAGCCCCCTGCACATTTGGCATCCCTGCAATGGCCATGGTGGGCTTCCTAATGGGCCTGGTCCAGGTCAAATTTTATAGCATGGATATACAGGGCATTCTTCACCTGCTTCACACATTTGTGGATGGATGATTGGAAAATGCTACATAGGTCTCCACTGGCAGTCTGGAAGAACTCAGTGGTGTAAAATTTTGCATCACTTTTACTGACACTGAGAGTGGGTGCCCCCCTGTGGCCCAAGGTTCCGGGTCCTGCAATAAATGGCCAGAGCTATCAGCAGGACATAATGTCCAACAGTTGCTCAAAGGACACTCGCACGTGGAACTGCTGAGGTCGCCATTCTCTCCTCCTGCCACCCCCACCCTCCTTGGGGCGAATGGCAGCCAAGTCCTGCCTCTGATGGCTGCCTCCCTCTACTGCTGTCAGTGTTAATCCTGGACCTCCTCTGCCTGCAATTCATCCTCCTGCTCCTCCTCCTCAGCTCCAGCAGCAACCAAAAGAACAGCAAGATTAATGGGTTGCACTGCAAAAACCATCTTGTCCATCTGAAGAGGGGACTGGTTTGGGCAGGGGAAGGACAGATGGAGAGATTAAAGAATTCCACTCGCCTCCCAGCCCAGATACACACACTCCCCCATAGTCCTCCAGCAACACACACTCCCCACTTCCCCCCGCGTCCACACCACAGGCCCCCAGAATAGCATCACAGCCACATCATTCCACCTCTTTCCCCCCCCTCCACTCACAAACACACACCCAGAACCCATGCAATAGTGGCCCCAGACAGTGCTCTTGACAAGTCTTGAGGCTGCAGTACTGCCACTTCAGAGAGTTTCCACCCCACCAGCAACAATGCTTGCTGCTGTCAGCACTAAGACTCAAAATCAGTACTCAGAACTGGGTTGGATCCCCGTGAGCAACAATGGCTCCCCCAAACACGCTTATAAGCCCCCCCAACCTGAAATGCAACATGACCGCTAGGAAATAACTCCTCCAAGCAGCATGCAGCAGTTTGAAAGCTGCAACTTACCTCCTTGTTTCACCCTTGTTGCTCCAGCACCTGAATACGACTTTTATACTTAGTGTTTTCTTGACCAATTCTAGCTGCAGCCAATGAGGTCATTAAGGCAGGTGAGCTGGGACAATTGGGAATGAAGCAACGCAATCAAAAAAAAGCAAATTGATGATTTGCCCATTTTGGGTGGAGTCCTGATTGTACCGATTTGTTTTTGTGTGGTAAAATAGGAATAGGTGCAAAAACGAGCGTCAATCCCCCCAATTGTATTATGCCCCATTTTACGATTTTTTCACACCTCAAAATGGGCATGATGAGAATAAAATTCCACCAAAATTTCCCAATTCCTATACTCAATATCCTGACTGATGAAGGTCAGTGTGCTAAACGTCTTCTTCACCATTGTATTTAACTGTGACGTCACTTACAACAAATTATATATGTGTACTCTTAGGTCTCTCTGTTTCATAACGCTCCCCAGGGCCCTACCATTCACTGTATAAGTCCTATCCTTGTTTGAATTTCCAAGATGCAACATCTCACACTGATCTGAATTGAAATCCATTTTCCAATACTTGGCCCATTTCCCTAAATGACCCTGTAATTTTTGATAACTTTCTTCACTATCAACAATACCTTCTAATTTAGTATCATCCACAAACTAACTAATCATGCCTTCTGCATTCACATCCAAATCATTTAAAATTATAAAATTACAGTTTATTTATAAGTCACAAGTAGGCTTACATTAACACTGCAGTGAAGTTACTGGGAAAATCCCCTAGTCGCCACACTCTGGCGCCTGCTTGGGTACACTGAGGAAGAATTTAGCAATTCACCTCAACAGCACATCTTTTGGACTGTGGCAGGAAACCAGAGCATCCATACAAAATCCATGCAGACACAGGAAGAATGTGCAGACTCTGCACAGACAGTGACCCAAGCTGAGAATCGAACCTGGATCCCTGACACTGTGAAGCAGCTGTGCTAACCACTGTGCCACGGTGCCATCTACAAAAAAAATCCTATAAATTATGATCAACAAGGGTCCCAAGACCAACCCAAGGCACACCTAGTGACAGGTCTTCAGTCCGAGAAACAACCTTTGACATCACCCTCTGCTTCTTATCACTGAGCCAATTTTGAATCCAATTTGCTAGCTCTCCCTGGATCCCATGCGACCTAACCTTCCAGACTTGCCTGCCATGTAGGACCTTGTCTAAGGCCTTGCTAAAGTCCATATAAACAACATTTACTGCCCTACCCTAATCCATTCTCTAGATTATCATAGAATCAGAGAACTTATGAGCAGACAGGCTCTTCTGTACAAACTGGTCCACACTGACCAAAAAGCCCTCTAAGCTAATCCCATTTGCCGGCATTTGGCTCATATGCCTCTAAACCTTTGCTATTCAACTGCCTTTTGAATGTTGTCAATGTCCTGCCGCAACCACTTCCTCCAGCAGCTAATTCCACATGCGTATAAGTTGCTCCTCACGTTCCTATTAATTCTTTCCCACTTAACTTAAAACCAACCCTGGGAAAAAGACTTGAGTCCATTCTCCCTATCCATGCCTTTTGTGATCTTATACACATCTATAAGATTACCTCTCAGTCTCCTACGCTCCAAAGAAAAATGTCCTAGCCTGTCCAATCTCTCCCTATAACTCAGTTCCTTAAGTCCTTGTAAATCTATTCCGCACTCTCTCTAGTTTACTCATTGTTCTCTGGAGCACTGTACCTGGTGGCTGCGGTGAGTGGTTGATTTTCCTTGGAAGTTCTTCACTATATTTCTGGTTCGCAGGGTTTTTGATTACTTTTTATTTCCGTAGTGGAAGTTAGGCAAAGGGGCAGTCGGGAAGGGAGAGTGGGGGGTATAAAAAGAAGGCAATAGTAGACAGCGGGCAGCGCTGGGAGCGGGCAGCAGAGTGAAGTGGGAGCAGAGTGAGAGCTGTAAGGGCTTTGGCTCACTGGGTTTAGGCGAAAGCAGGCTTAGGCAAGGTGAGTAACTGGTTCCATCTTTCCTGTGTTCTATTTCTGTATACATAATTCCAAGGGTGGTCAGGTAAATGGCAGGGTCTATGGGGAGACGCTTCAGCTGTGTTAGGTGCCATATGTGGGAGTTCCTGGAGACAGCACGTCTCCCAAAGGCCCACATCTGCATCAAGTGTTTAGAGTTGTAGCGTTTGAGGGCCCAGATCAGGCAATTAGAACCGCATTTAGAGGATGTATCAGGTCAGGGAGAATGAGGCAATAATGGATATGAACCACGGTCAAGTGGAGATCCCAGGGCCTGGGGGTGGGGGGTGGGGACGGGGGATGGTGGTGGCGAGGGGGAATGGGTGGGTAATTAGGAAGGGGAAAAAGAAGAATAGTCCTGGTCCAAAGACTACCCCAGTGGTCTCCCAAAAGGCATCAACAGGGGTACACAAAGTAAGACAGGAGGACCAGAATACCTCAGAGGGAAGGAAGGGGGCTGGCAATGAGATAGTGGTGGAGGATGGGAGGGTTAAAGGAATTGATAGGTGGTTCTGTGGACAAAAGTGTGACTCCAGGATGGTAGCCTGCCTCCCTGGACAGGGGTACAGGATGTGTCAGAGAGGATAGAGGGAATTTTGAAGGGTGAAGGGACCCAGACTGGA
The DNA here is from genome assembly GCA_037974335.1 of Prionace glauca. Taxonomy (NCBI): domain Eukaryota; kingdom Metazoa; phylum Chordata; class Chondrichthyes; order Carcharhiniformes; family Carcharhinidae; genus Prionace; species Prionace glauca. The sequence continues at coordinate 31,764,010 of CM075730.1, forward strand.
GTAATTATACACATAGGAGAGAAGGACATAGGAAGGCAGAGCAGGGGTGGATGGATGTAGGCAATTCAGGGATTTGGGGGCCAAGCTGAAGAGCATGGCCTCCAGGGTGGCATTCTCTGGGCTGCTGCTTAGTAACAGTATGGCTAGAAATGATGAGATCCTGCAGCTGAATGTGTGGCTGAGGGATTGGTGCAAGGCAGAGGGCTTCACTTGTGTCGATCACTGGGAGGTATTTGTGAGAGAAGGGCACCTGTACAGGAGGGATGGGGAACATTTGAATGGGAAGGAAACAAATATCTTAGCTGGGAGGTTAGCCGGAGTGTTTCGGCAGGATTTAAACTAATATGGAGGTGGGGGGTGGGGATGAGACTGATAGCTCATTAGGCACTGGGATTGGGAGCGAGTTGGGGGACAGGGTAGGTTTGATTAAGAGGAAAATTATCAGGGGGAAGGAGGATCCGAGTGGGCCTGGAGGGTTGGATTGTGTCTGTTTTAATGCAAGGAATGTAATGGATAATGTTCGTAAGGAATTTAGATGTGGTGGCAGTGACAGAGACGTGGTTAAAGGAAGGGCAGGACTGGCAGCTAAATATTCCCAGGTATAAGTGATTTAGGTGTGACGGAGGAGGATTGAAGAGAGGTGCTGGGGTGGCGCTGTTAGTTAAGGAGCACATCACAGCAGTGCAGAGGGAGGATAATATGGAGGAGTTAGGGATTGAGTCGCTGTGGGTGGAGTTGAGGAATAGGAAGGGAGCGATTACTATGCTAGGGGTGTACTATAGGCCACCCAACAGCCCGAGGGCTGTGGAAGAAGGCATTTGTAAAGACATTTTAGATAGGTGCAGAAAGAATAGGTTTGTTGTAGTGGGTGATTTTAATCTTCCTGGAGTGGATTGGAAGGAGCCTAGAGCTGGGGTTTTGGATGGGGAGGAATTTGTAAAATGCGTGATGGAAGGGTCCTTGGAACAGTACGTAACTAGCCCGACTAGGGAGGGGGCTATACTGGATTTAGTTTTGGGTAATGAGCCGGGTCAGGTGGCTGAGGTTGCAGTAGGTGAACACATGGCTAACAGTGACCGCAAGTCTGTCTACTTTAGGATAAAAATGGAAAAAGATGAGTGCTGTCCGAAGGGGAGGGTGCTGAACTGGGGGAAGGCGAGTTACAGCCAGATTAGGCAGGAGCTGATGGACACTGATTGGGAGAGGTGTGCCACAGGGCTCAGTACTGGGACCTCTTCTATTCGTAACATATATAAATGACTTGGAAGACGGCGTACGTGGTGTGATCAGCAAGTTTGCAGGTGACACAAAGATGGCAGGATTGGCGCTCAGTGAGGAGGAGTGTCAGGCAACCCAGCAGGATATAGATAGGCTGGTATATTGGGCAGATAAATGGCAGATGGAATTTAATCCTGATAAATGCGAGGTGATGCATTTTGGAACGAATAATGTAGAGGGGAGTTACATGATAAAGGGTAGACCTACTAAGAGTATAGAAATACAGAGGGACCTGGGAGTACAAGTGTACAAGTCCTTGAAGGTGGCAACACAGGTGGAGAAGGTTGCGAAGTAAGCTTATGGCATGCTAGCCTTTATAGGAAGGGGTATAGAGTACAACAGCTGGCGTCTAATGCTACAGTTGTACAGAACGTTGGTTAGACTGCATTTGGAATACTGTGTCCAGTTCTGGTCACCTTACTACCGGAAGGACGTAGAGATCCTGGAGAGAGTGCAGAGAAGGTTTACCAGGATGCTACCTGGTATGGAAGGACTGGGTTATGGGGAAAGATTGGGTAAACTGGGGCTCTTTTCCTTAGAAAGATGGAGATTAAGGGGGGATCTGATAGAGGTGTATAAAATAATGAAGGGTATAGACAGAATAAACAGTGGCAGGCTTTTTCCTAGATTGGAGACAAATATCACGATGGGCCACGAGCTTAGGGTGAGGGGGGAGAGGTATAATTTGGATACTAGAGGGAGGTTTTTCACACAGAGGGTCGTGGGGGTATGGAATGCACTACCGAGTAAGGTGGTGGAGGCAGGCATGCTGGACTTGTTTAAGGTATACTTGGATAGGCACATGAGCGAAACAGGGAGGGAGGGTTATAGGGGACTGTTTTAAATAAGGATCAGAGTCTCAGGACGTTCCTGCAAATCAACTGTTACTTGTGTTGATGTTTTTCTCTTTCACTCTGCAGGTGCGTCAGTCTGCCTTGTTGTCTAACAAGGGGCATGCACGTGGTGGGTCATTCGTGGGCTGCTATTGGATGTTTCGAGAGTGGCCTAGTACTTTGCGTCGTTTGTGTACGCTTAAAACTGGACCAGCAGATGGGCACCACGACAGCTCAGTGACTATCACTGTTTGCTGTGCAGATACATGGATTTGGGCCTGTGTCTGTGGGAGTTTACACATTCTCCCTGTGGTTGCGTGGGTTTCCTCCGGGTGCTCTGGTTTCTTCCCACACCCCAAAGATGTGCTCTTAGGCTGATTGGTGTAACAAATTGTCCCTAAATTATTCTCCCCTTAATCTGGTTTCCAATGGGGGTGCCATAAGCATAGACATGGGTAAAGGGTGGAGGAGGAAAAACACATTGTTAAGATGGCGGCGCGGGCTCATTGGGCCGAAGGGCCTATTTCCTGTGCTGTGTTGTTCTTTGTTCTTTAATAACATCTTTTCTATAGCAAGGCAACCAAAGCTGAACACAATACTCCAGGTGCAGCCTCACTAACTTCCTGTGCAACTGCAACGTAACTTCCTAACTTCTAAACTCAATGCCCGGACTGATGAAGTCGAGATGCCGGCATTGGACTGGGATGGGCAGATGGGAAGTCGCACAGCACCAGGTTAAAACCCAACAGGTTTATTTGGTAGCAAAAACTTTTAGAGTACTGCTCCTTCATCAGGACAGCGGAGAACTGCGTTCACAAACAGTGCATATTTAGATACAGACTCAATTACAAGATAATAGTTGGAATACAAGTCTAAACACATGATCAAGTCAGAGTCATAGAGGTTTACAACATGGAAACAGGCCCTTTGGCCCAACTTGTCTCTGCTGCCTTTTTTTAAACCCCTAAGCTAATCCCAATTGCCCACATTTGGCCCATATCCCTCTATACTCATATTACCCATGTAACTGTCTAAATGGTCTTTACAGTTACTGTCTTTACTGTTACAGACAATGCGAATGGAGAGAGGGTCCAGCACAAGTTAAAGAGGTGTGAATTGTCTCAAGCCAGGACAATTAGTAAGATTTTGCAAGCCCAGGCAAGTTGTGGGGGTTACAGGTAGTGTGACATGAACCTAAGATCTCAGTTGAGGCCGTCCTCGTGTGTGTTTAAATGTCAACAAAGAATGACAAAGAAATTGATAAAGAAGGGTAGGATAAACTATGAAGCTGGGCTAGCGCTTAATATAAAAAAGGATAGCAAGAGTTTTTATCAATACATAAAAAGGAAGAGGCTGGCTAGGGTGAACACTGGACCCTTAGAGGATGAGAAGGGGGACTTAGTGGTAGGGGATGGGGAAATGGCTGAGGCCCTGAATAACTTTTTTGTTTCGGTCTTCACGGAGGAGGACGTGAATAATTTGCCAGGTGTTAGCGATGGAAAGATGGTAGGAGTGGAGGGCCTGAATGACGTTATTGTTACTAGAGAGGCAGTGCTCGACAGACTGGCGGGGCTGAATGTGGACAAGTCCCCAGGACCGGATGGAATGCATTCAAGGGTTCTGAAAGAAATGGCGGAGGTTATAGTGGATGCCTTGGTGATTATTTTCCAAACGTCACTGGATTCCGGGGAAGTGCTGGAAGATTGGAAAATGGCTAATGTTACGCCGTTGTTGTTTAAGAAGGGTGCCAGGCAAAAGGCAGGGAATTATAGGCCGGTTAGTTTAACGTCTGTTGTAGGAAAAGTGTTAGAATCCGTGATCAAGGAGAAAACAGCGAGGCATCTTGAGGAGAATTGTTTGGTAGAGCAGACGCAGCACGGTTTTGTTAAGGGGAAGTCGTGTCTGACGACTTTATTGGAGTTCTATGAGGATGTGTCTAGGGCGGTGGATGTGGTGTTTCTTGATTTTCAGAAGGCGTTTGACAAGGTGCCTCACAAGAGGTTATTGCAGAAGGTCGGGGGGCATGGAGTTGGGGGTAGGGTGTTAGCGTGGATAGAGGATTGGTTGTCAAATAGGAGGCAGAGAGTGGGGGTCAACGGGTGCTATTCGGATTGGCGGATGGTGACTAGTGGAGTGCCCCAGGGGTCGGTGCTGGGGCCTCAGCTATTTACCATTTATATAGATGATCTGGAGGAGGGAACCGAGTGTATGGTGTCGAAATTTGCTGATGACACCAAGATTGGTGGAACGGCAAATTGGGCGGAGGGTGTGGAGAGTCTGCAGAAGGATCTAGATAGGCTGGGCGAATGGGCCAGGAAATGGCAAATGGAATTTAATGTTGGCAAATGTGAGGTTGTCCACTTTGGTAGGAATAATGGTAGGAAGGACTATTACTTACGTGGTGAAAAACTGCAGCAGGTGACAGTGCAGAGGGACCTCAGAGTCCTTGTGCATGAGTTGCAAAAACCCAGCCTGCAGGTGCAGCAGGTGGTCAGGAAGGCAAATGGGATGCTGGCCTTCATAGCGAGGGGGATTGAATATAAAAGTAGGGAGGTCTTGCTGCAGCTGTATAGGGCACCGGTGAGGCCGCAGCTGGAGTACTGTGTGCAGTCTTGGTTGCCGCACTTACGCAAGGATATTTTGGCCTTGGAGGGAGTGCAGAGGAGGTTTACTAGGCTGGTTCCGGAGTTGGGGGGGTTGAACTATGAGGAGAGGCTGAATAAACTAGGCTTGTACTCGTTAGAGTTTAGAAGAATGAGGGGAGATCTCATTGAGACGTATAAGATGATGAATGGGATGGATAGGGTAGAAGTGGAGAGGCTCTTCCCGCTCAGAAAGGATAGTAGGACTAGAGGGCATAGCCTCAGGATAAAGGGGGGGCGGTTTAGAACGGAGTTGAGGAGGAACTTCTTCACTCAAAGGGTGGTGAATCTCTGGAATTCTCTGCCCGTTGAGGTGGTGGAGGCTGCCTCGCTCAATATTTTTAAGACGCGGGTTGATAGGTTTTTGATAGGCAAGGGGATTAAGGGTTATGGGGAGAGGGCGGGAAGGTGGAACTGAGCCACGACAGATCAGCCATGATCTTATTGAATGGCGGGGCAGGCTCGAAGGGCTAGATGGCCTACTCCTGCTCCTATTCCTTATGTTCTTATGTGCAAAACTTGGCTATCGGTTTCTGCTTGGTGATTCTGCATTGTCATGCGTCTCGAAGGCTGTCTTGAATAGTGCTTACCCGAAGATCGGAAGCTGAATGCCCTTCCCTGACAAGAAGCGAACACTCCTGCCTTGCTACTATTAAGGGGTGTCCATTGATCCATTGTCGTAGTGTCTGCATGGTCTTGCCCATGTACCACGCATTGGCTATACCTGTAAAGACTTGATATAGCACTTGGGGCGAATAGGATCAAAGATTATGGGGAGAAAACAGGATTAGAGTTGGACAATCAGCCATGATCGTGATGAATTGCTCAGTATTCTTGAAGGGCCGAATGGCCTCTTCCTGCTCCTATCTTCCTTATTTCTGTGTGACCGGGGGCCCAGCGCCACTCTAACTTTTTCTACAAGTGGAAACATCCTCGTAGTATCAATCCAATGTTTTAATAACAACACCTCTTATTCTTCTGAACACCAATGGGTATTTGTCCAATCTGTTAGGTCTTTTATTCATAAGGTAAAGAATGAGTCTAGTGAACCTTCTCTGTATTGTTTCTCAGGCAATTACACGTTTTCTCAAAAAAAACTGTACGCTGTAACCCAGATATGGTCTTCCTAATGCCTCTTACTGCCACAGTAAAACTTTCCTACTTTTATATTCCATTCCCATTGCAATAAATAACAACATTCCATTTGCATTCCTAATCACTTCGTGTCTGCATTCAAACATTTTATAATTTATGTACCAGCACACCCAGATCACACTATACCAAGTTCTGCAATTTCTCTCCATTTAACAAGTACACTGCTTTTCTATCCTTCTGACCAAAACCAACTAGTTCACATTTTTCCACAATATTCTCCATTTGCAATTCTTACTCACTCACTTAACCTATCCCTTTGCAGATTCTACCTCCTCTCGACAACCTATTTTTCAAGTGACTTTGGTGTCATTGGCAAATTTAGCTACCATAAATTTGTTCCCTTTATCTGAATCATTGATGTTGATGGTAAAGAGTTGATGCCTCGGCACTAATTTCTGTGGCACCCCATTAGTTACAGCTGGTCGCCTCATCACAGGAAGGATGTGGAAGCTATTGAGAGGGTGCAGAGGAGATTTACAAGGATGTTGCCTGGATTGGGAGGCATGCCTTATGAAGAGAGGTTGAGGGAACCCTCGGAGAAATCTTTGTATCCTCACTGCCTACAGGAAGGCCCCATAAGATTGGAGAATAGCCAATGTTGTTCCCTTGTTTAAGAAGGGTAGCAAGGATAATCCAGGTAATGACAGGCCTGTGAACTTTACATCAGCGGTCAGAAAATTATTGGAGAGGATTCTTCGAGACAGGATTTACTCTCACTTGGAAATAAGCATACGTATTAGCAAGAGGCAACATGGTTTGTGAAGGAGAGGTCATAAACTTGATTGGGTTTTTCAAGGAACTGACGAAAATGATTGATGAAAGTAGGACAGTAGATATTGTTTACATGGACTTCAGTAAGGCCTTTGACAAGGTCTCTCATGGCAGACTGGTGCAGAAGGTGAAGTCACATGGGATCAGAGGTGAGCTGGCAAGGTGGATACAAAACTGGCTCGGTCATAAAAGACAAAGGGTAGCAGTGGAAGGGTGTGTTTCTGAATGGAGGGCTGTGACAAGTGACGTTCCTCAGGGATCAGTACAGGGACCTTTACTGTTTGCAGCATATATAAATATAAATAATCTGGAAGAAAGTGTTTGATGAGTAAGTTTGTGGACAACACAAAGGATCTTGAAGAATATAAGGACTGTAGAAAGGAGGTTAAAAGGGAAATTAGGAGAGCCAGAAGGGGTCATGAGAAGACCTTGGCGGGTAAGATTAAGGAAAATCCCAAGGCCTTCTATAAATATGTGAAAGGTAAAAGGGTGAGAAGGGAAAGGACAGGACCTATAAAAGGTGAAGGGGGAAAGGTCTGTGTAGAACCAGAAGAAATGGCGGAGGTGCTTAATGAGTACTTTGCCTCAGTATTCACAGTGGAAGCTGATTTGGGAGATCTTGCTATGGACTTGCAGCAGGTGGAAAAGATTGAGTACGTGGACATTAAGAAGGAGGATGTGTTAGAACTTTTGAATTCTATCAAAATAGATAAGTCGCCGGGACCAGATGGGATGTACCCCAGGATACTGTGGAAGGCCAGGGAAGTGATTGCAGAGCCCCTGGCAATGATCTTTGCGTCGTCAATGGAGACGGGAGAGGTTCCGGAAGATTGGAGGATTGCGGATGTAGTCCCTATTTTCAAGAAAGGGAACAGAGATAGCCCGGGAAATTACCGCCCGGTGAGTCTGACCTCAGTGGTTGGTAAGCTGATGGAGAGGCTTCTGAGGGACAAGATTTATGAGCATTTGGAGAGGTTTGACATGATCAGGAATAGTCAGCATGGATTTGTCAAGGGCAGGTCGTGCCTTACGAGCCTAGTTGAGTTCTTCGATAATGTGACTGAACACATTGACGAAGGAAGTGCCGTGGATGTAGTGTACATGGACTTCAGCAAGGCTTTTGATAAAGTCCCCCATGCAAGACTTCTTGAGAAGGTGAGAGGGCATGGGATCCAAGGGCCTTTGGCCTTGTGGATCCAGAACTGGCTTGCCTGCAGAAGGCAGAGAGTGGTTGTGGATGGGTCTTTTTCGGAATGGAGGTCAGTCACCAGTGGGGTGCCCCAGGGACCCTTGCTGTTTGTCATTTTCATAAATGACCTGGATGAGGAAGTGGAGGGATGGGTTAGCAAGTTCGCTGATGACACGAAGGTCGGCGGTGTTGTGGATGGTCTGGAAGGATGTCAAAAGTTGCAGCAGGACATAGATAGGATGCAGGAATGGGCGGAGAAGTGGCAGATGGACTTCAACGCGGACAAATGTGTAGTCGTCCATTTTGGCAGAACCAACGGGATGAACGAGTACACTATCAAGGGCAGGAGTCTTAGTAGCGTTGAAGAGCAGAAAGATCTCAGGGTCCGGGTCCACAGGACTCTTAAATCGGCCTTGCAGGTGGAGGAGGTGGTCAAGAAGGCGTATGGTGTACTGGCCTTCATTAATCGAGGGATTGAGTTTAGGAGTCGGGAGGTAATGCTGCAACTTTACAGGACCCTCGTTAGGCCTCATTTGGAGTACTGTGCGCAGTTCTGGTCGCCTCACTATAGGAAAGACGTAGAAGCTATTGAAAGGGTGCAGAGGAGATTTACAAGGATGTTGCCTGGACTGGGAGGCATGCCTTATGAAAATAGGTTGAGGGAGCTGGGACTCTTTTCCCTAGAGAGGCGAAGGTTGAGAGGCGACCTGATAGAAGTTTATAAAATGTTGAGAGGAATAGATAGGGTGGACTCTCAGAGGCTATTTCCCCGGGTTGAAATGGTCGCTACGAGAGGACACAGATTTAAGGTGCGGGGAGGGAAGTACAGAGGTGATGTTAGGGGTAAGTTTTTCACTCAGAGGGTGGTGAGTGAATGGAATCGGCTGCCGTCATCGGTGGTGGAGGCGAACTCGCTGGGGTCTTTTAAAAGACTTCTGGATGAGTATATGGAGTTTAATGGGATTGGGGGTTATAAATAGGTCTATAGATTGGTGGGGTTGATGTGACTGGCGCAGCTCGAGGGCCGAAGGGCCTGTTTGTGCTGTAATGTTCTATGTTCTAGTGGAATTGCAGATAGCGATGAGCACCGTCAGTGCATACAGCAGGATACAGATCAGTTGGAGACTTGGGCGGAGATTTGGTAGATGGAGTTTAATCCAGACAAATGTGAGGTAATGCAATTTGGAAAGTCTAATACAGGTAGGAAATATTCAGTAAATGGCAAAATCTTTAAGAGCATTGATAGGCAGAGGGATCTGGGTGTACAGGTACACAGGTCACTGAAAGTGGCAACAAAGGTGGAGAAGGTAGTCAAGAAGGCATATGGCAGGCTTGCCTTCGTCGGTCTGGGCACTGAGTCTAAAAAGTTACAAGCCGCATTGTAGCTTTATAGAACTTTAGTTAGGCTGCACTTGGAATATAGTGTTTAATTCTGGTCGCCACACTACCAGAAGGACGTGGAGGCTTTGGCAAGATACAGAAAAGATTTACCAGGCTGTTATCTGGTACAGAGGACATTATCTACGAGGAGAGATTTGAGAAACTTGGTTTGTTCTCAATTGGAACAACGCAGGTTGAGGGGCGACCTGATAGAAGTCTACAAGATTATAAGGGGCATGGACAGAGTGGATAGTCAGATTCTTTTTCCCAGGGTGGAAGAGTTAATTACTGGATACACAGGTTTAAGGTCATCCACCAGTCTCTGGTAAATACTGACACAAAGTACTTATTTAATACCTTGCCCATTTCTTCTGGCTCCACGCATAAACTCCCTCCTCTGTCCTTGAAGGGGCCAACCTCTTCTTGGCTACCCTCTTGTTCTTCATATACATTGAGATTTTCTTTAATGCTGCTGGCCAATGACTTTTCATGACCCCTTTTAGTCCTCCTTACTCCTTGCTTAAGTTTCTTTCTGCTTTCCTTGTATTCCACACTTGCTTCCTGCCTAGTGATTAGGACAGACAGTTGGGGGTTTCTGCTCATGAAGTAAGCAGTGATTAATGCCTCAATGCCCCTATAGAGGATGTCAAAAGTGCCGAATAGGGAAGCTGTGAACTTATCCAAGACCGGGTTGGATCTGGGGCAGTTGTGGCAGAGAAGGAACGTCAAAGAATGCTGAAGATTTGAAAGACCAGAGTAATTAAGAATAGAGAAGTGAAAGGAGGTAGGACAGCAGGATAAAAGTGGTCTATGAAGGGTAAAGAGGAAAGACAAGTTTTTTAAAAAGAGAGAGAACAGGGGCAATGGAAGAGATGGAGCAGCAGCCAAGGTGCGCAAACAGCTCACACCATTCTAACATAAATGTGCATGCAGCAAAAAAGAAATGACACAATAGATAGATGTAGGGTCAGCTTCAGTTAGGCAACCTTTCTCATTTGTAATATCACTGGTGACAATAGGCAGAGTTCTCTGAAAAATGACTAAGTGTCATTTTATAGAATCATACAGTGCAGGAGAGACCCTTCAGCCCATTGAGTCTGCAGAGATATGTGCGCAATACCTGACCTCCCACCTAATTGCATTCATCAGCACTTGGCCCACAGCCTTCAATGTTATAACATGTCAAGTGCTCATTCAGGTTTTTTTTAAAGGATGTGTAGCAATCTGCCTCTACCATTCTCCCAGGCAGCACATTCCAGACCGTCACCACCCACTGGGTAAAAACATGTTTCCTCACGTCCCCTAAACTTCCTGTTCCTCAACTTTAACTTGTGTCCCTTCATGACTGACCCTTCAACTAATAGGAACAGCTGAGCATGAAAATCGGGTGTGATTTGCGCCGGTATGTCCAGCACAAATCAGATTGCACTTTCCCCACACTAAGTCATTTTTTGGGAGGGAGTGAGTTTTGCACCAGTTCTGAGGAGGACTAAAAACCCCAGAAGCCCAGCTTCAAAGAGATTGGATGATGTTTTTAAAGGGCATTCCAATCTCAATAATGTGGCAGACCCTTTCCCTCAACTCAAAGACATCAGAACCCCACCCTCACTGATGGAATGTTTCCTCACCCCCTCCCCAACAAAGATCACTAGCATCGGTTCATTGGAGCCCTCCCAATGGGTGCCCCTTCATGACCCCACTATATGCCCTACCTTTCATGTTCCCCCTTCATTTCTCCCCCTTCCTAACCCCGCTCCATGACCCCTTTCATGCCTCCCTTCATCACTCCCACACATGGCCCACACTCACTTATTGGTGCCACCAGGCTGACCAGTGGCCACTGCTGGAACATGCCAGTGTGGCATCTGGGTCCTGCCAATGTGCCAGGTAGGCACTGCCTAACAGACACTGGCCGGTCATGATCCCGATCAACCAGGACCTTCAATGGCGTCTGAGCCTCAACCACCAGTTCTCCACTAGTGGAGACCAATAGTGATTTGTGCTGGTGTGACCTCCCGCCGGAGTAGTGAGAGCATTCAGAGAGAGGGGAGGATTGCATGCCGAACCCACTATTGAGATTGAGATCTAATCAATCTCATACTAATCAGTCTTGCACCCTTTTTGGATGCAATCCAGTTCATGCCTATAGAAAGGGGCTGGGAAAATCGCAAACTGTTTGGCGCTGGGTACAAAACTATTTTTCACACGCTATTGATCAGGATCGGTGCAATCTGCTCCAGGCATGATAAAGTCAGAGATTCATCCTCTATGTCATTTTATAGCATTTTCCTTTCTCCTCTTCTATATGCTATTCTCTTACTTTGTCTTTGTCCTTTTTCCTTATTTTGAGCCCAGGGAACAAGTTGCATCAGGACATGGTGGAAAATTTTATAGAATGCTACAAATATTTAATGGGAAGCCTCAAAGACACATTTGAGAACACAACTGTTCCTATTTGTTCAATCAGAATTACAGCAAGTACACAGTTCGTTGCTGGTTATGGTAGGAAAGATCTTCTTTAGGTTGAAAAGGCCTTTTAAACCCACATAGTAATTGATAAGTAGCTGAACAGCATGTTGTAACACTAAAGAGAAAAAACATCAGTATATGGTAATTATAGATAACAGAAATGTTACAGTATAGAGACCCATTTATACCCACCTGAATGGATTTTGAGTGTCCAGATCAATATGTAGCCCATTTATAAACAAAGCTGAATCTCCAGTTTGAAGTCCCAAAGTTTCTGCAAAGTGCTAAATAAACCAAATGGACTTTTAGAGAAAGAGTTTCCCATTTGGTTAATACAGCAAGTGAAATTGATCACATTCACCTATTTGTGCTATTGTTTTCCCAATTCTTGAAATTTCTGGTGAACCTCAAACAACCTAACATCATTGACTGTTTAGTGAATAGATATCTCAACAATTAGTTAGCACAACATGCAATTTCCAACTGTATAAAAATCAAAACCATACATACTGAATCAAAAATAAAATGAAAGTATAAAATCTACAACTTTTGGAAAATATACACCATTTTGTATCATCATTATGACTTGGAGGCTTTGTGGTGCAATAGTAATGTCCTCTATCCCTGGACCAAAAGCATGTGGTTCAACTGCTATGCCAGGCTCATTGGCCATGAAAGGAATGTTCAAGTTGATACAACCGGTCCATAATCAGGTTGGAAATCCTTCCCATCATTCGTTCAAAGGCTAAAAAAACAGCATGGGTGTGAAGGTATGCTAACAATATTGTTGTGATTTGAAGTTTTACAGAAATCAGCTTCCTTTCATAGAATCCCTATAGTGTAGAAGCTGGCCATTCAACCCATTGGGCCTTCACCGACTGTGGGAGGAAACCAGCACACACAGGAGAAGTTCATGCAGGCATGGGGAGAACGAGCAAACTCTATAATGACAGTCGCTCAAATCTGGAATTGAACCCAGGTCCCTGGCGCTGTGAGGCGGCAGTGCTAACCACTGTGCTGTCCCATTTATCACTATTTAACATAAAAATTTTCTTCAGCTATCATTGGAACACTGCTAAACTAACTGGGATTCTACACTGGTATTGAATGAATCTTTGTATGACATAGCACTGTTTTAAAGTAAGATTTTAAACCTCAGAGTCACAGAGGTTTACATTATGGAAACAGGGCCCTTCGGCCCAACTTGTCCATGCTGTCTTTGTTTTTAAACCCCCAAGCTAATTCCAATTGCCCATATCCGTCTATACCCATTGTACCCACATAACTTCGTGGGCCAAAGGGCCTGTTCTGCGTTGTAATGTTCTATAACTATCTAAATGCTTTTTAAAAGACAAAATTGTACCTGCCTCTACCACTACGTCTGGCAGCTTGTTCCAGACACTCACCACCCTCTGTGTGAGACAATTACTCCTCTAGACACTTTTGAATCTTTTCCCTCTCACCTTAAACCTATGCCATCTAGTCTTAGGCTTCCCTACCTTTGGAAAAAGGTATTGACTATCTAGCTGATCTATGCCCCTTATCATTTTATAGACCTCTATAAGATCACCTCTCAGCCTTTTACACTGAGAGGTGTAAAAGGATAGACTGGGACTATCCAGCCTCTTCTTATAACTCAAACCATCAAGACCCGATAGCATCCTAGTAAATCTTTTCTGCACTCTTTCTCGTTTAATAATATCCTTTCTATAATAGGATGACCAGAACTGTACACAATATTCCAAGTGTGGCGTTACCAATGTCTTGTACAACTTCAACAAGATGCCCCAACTTGTGTATTCAACTTTTTGACCAATGAAACCAAGCATACTGAATGCCTTCTTCACCATTCTGTCCACTTGTGACTCCACTTTTAAGGAGCTATGAACATATACCTCTAGATCTCTTTGTTCTGTAACTCTCCCCAATGACCTACCATTAACTGAGTAAGTTCTACCCTGGTTCAATCTACCAAAATGCATCACCTCACATTTATCTAAATTAAACTCCATCCACCATTCGTCAGCCCACTGGCCCAACTGATCAAGATCCCATTGCATTCGGAGATAACTTTCTTCACTGTCCACTATGCCACCAATCTTGGTATCATCTGCAAAATGACTAACCATGCCTCCTGTATTTTCATCCAAATAATTAATATAAATAACAGTGGACCCAGCACCAATCCGCTAGTCTCAGGCCTCCAGTTTGAAAAACAATCCTCTACAACCATCCTGTGGCTTCTGTCAAGAAGCCAGTTTTGTATCCATTTAGATACCTTACCCTGGATTCCCTGAGATTTAACCTTATGTAACAATCTACCATGCAGCACGGTAGCACAGTGGTTAGCACAGCTCCAGGGACTTGGATTTGATTCCCGGCTTGGATCACTGTCCGTGTGGAGTTTGTACATTCTCCTGGTGTTGCACGGGTTTCCTCTGGTTTCCTCCCACAGTCCAAAGATGTGAAGGTTAGTTTGATTGGCCATCCTAAAATTGCCCCTTAGTGTCCTGAGATGCATAGGTTAGAGGGATTAGTGAGTAAATACGGAGGGATATGGGAGTAGGGCCTGGGTGGGATTGTGGTCGGTGCAGACTTGATGGGCCAAGTGACTCTTTCTGCACTGTAGGGTTTCTATGATTCTATCTGCAACTCCACCAATCCGAGTATCATCCACAAACTTGCTAATCAAACCAGCTACGTCTTCTCCCGAGTCATTTATATATATTACAACAGCAGAAGTCCCAGCACTCATCCCAGAACACCACTAGTTACAGCTCTTCAATCTTAAAAACACCCTTCCACAACTACCCTCTATCTCATATGGCCAAGCCAGTTCTGAATCCATCTAGGTAGTTCAGCCCTGATCCCGTGAGATTTAATCTTTTGCACCAGCCTGCCATGAGGGACTTTTCAAATGCCTTACTAAAATATATGTAGATAACATCCACAGCCCTTCCCTCATCAATCATTTTTGTCACCTCCTCAAAAAACTCAATTAAATTAGTGAGACATGGCCTCCCATGTATAAAACCATGCTGACTTTCACTAACAAAACCAATCAGTTCCAAATGTGTACAAATCCTATTCCCAAGAATCTTCTCCAACAGTTTCACTATTACTAATGTCAAACTCACTGGCCTGTAATTACCTGGGTTATCCTTGTAATCACTAGTAGTGTTATAGAGCTAATAGTGTCATAAAAACTGCCATAGTGGGTTCATGTTTATGTTATATCAGTGATTAATCTAAAGTGCCACATTTCATTACAAATACCAAATTTCCAAGGACATTTCTGTCCTGTCTGTCATTTCTTTCTGAAACTAAATTTAAGGTTTTTATTTCTATAATTCAAGCTCAAATATAAGCCAGCCTGTTAGAAAATTTCAATTCAGCCTGAAATATTGACATAGTGACAGACTGAAATGGAATTTTATTCTGATGAATTCTTTAATCCACTCAAAAATAGACACAAGAACCTTTGAACAAATAATTGCTTAATTTTATTAAAATGAATTCAAAAGGTGCTTTTAAATCAACAAGTACAAAAGAAAATCTGGAAGTAGCTCAAATTTCAAATCCATTATTGGCATTTTGGATGGCACAGTGGTTAGCACTGCTGCTTCACAGTGCCAGGGACCCAAATTCAACTCCTACCTCAAGTGACTGTCTGGCATGGAGTTTGCCCGTTATTCCCTTGTCTACATGAGTTTCCTTTGGGTGCTCTGATTTCCTCCCACAATCCAAAGATGTGCAGGATAGGTTGATTGGCCATGCCATATTGCCCCTCAGTGTCCCAAGATGTGTACATTAGAGGAATCAGTAGGATAAATCCATGACAAAAGCTCTGAGTAAAATGCCCTTTTGGAGAGTCAGCGGAGGCTCGATGGGTCAAATTGCCTCCGTCGTATTGCAGGAATTTTATAATTATTTGTATCAGATTTATTTTATTTATTTAAAGTCAAAAAGAAAAGAAGATAATGGAGGTAGAGATTATAATTAACAATTTTGAATTTAATGTTGAGCTCAGAAGGCAGCAGTGTGCCAAGTCAAAACATGAGGCGCTATTCCTTCAGTTTATTTGAGCTTCAGATCGTTGTAGCAGACTGTTGAGAGAAATGTCAGAAGCAAGATGGAGAATTAAAATTGCCATCAATCTCCCTCAATCCCAGTCTACTTCCTTTCCAAAAATTCATCAGTGTGATTGCCCTGGGTGATTAATTCTTTCAATCTTTTCCAGTGCCACTTCTAATCTCAACACTATTCTACCAATTCTCAACCAGTTTCTTCCTATCTCCATCCATGCCTGTACCAAATACCCTATATTATTTTAGCAGTTTCTACTTTCCACGTGCTGCTTATGCTCCACCATTTAAATCTAATCCTTTACACCTCCACTCTTCTTTTTTCTGACTAGCTGAACTTGCTCTCATACTGAGCAGTTTCTTCTTCAATTCCACTACTTCCTTCAAATAAAAGTGTTGTTATGGATATTTGCATGGGTCTCAGTTATGGCTGTCTTTTGGTCACATACGTGGAACACTTAGTCTTCCAGTCATAGTCAGGCTCCCTTCCTTGCATCTTTTTCCAGTACTTTGCTAACTGTGTCAGTGTAGCTTCCTGCTTCTTCTGTCATGTCCGTTTGTCTCTGCCAAGAATCAACTGACTGGTATACTATGTGGTCAAATCTTGTGCTGAGAGCTTCATTTATAATTAGAACATAGAAAAACTACAGCACAAACAGGCCCTTCGGCCCACAAGTTGCACCGATCATATCTCTACTTATTAGGCTTACCTATAACCTTCAATCCTATTAAGTCCCATGTACTCATCCAGAAGTCTCTTAAAAGATCCTATTGAATTTGCCTCCACCATCACCAATGGCAGCCGATTCCATGCACACATCATGTTCTGAGTGAAAAACTTACCCCGACATCTCCTCTGTACCTACTCCCCAGCACCCTAAACCTGTGTCCTCTTGTGGCAGCCATTTCAGCCCTGGGAAAAAGCCTCTGAGAATCCACCTGGTCAATACCTCTCAACATTTTATAAACCTCTATCAGGTCACCTCTCATCCTTCATCTCTCCAAGGAGAAAAGGCTGAGCTCTCTCAACCTATCCTCATAAGGCATGCCACCCAATCCAGGCAACATCCTTGTAAATCTCCTCTGCATCCTTTCAATGGCTTCCACATCCTTCCTGTAATGTGACCAGAACTGAGCACAGTACTCCAAGGGGGGTCTGACCAGGGTCTTATAAAGCTGCAGCATTATCTCCCAACTCTTAAACTCAATTCCTCAATTGATGAAGGCCAGTACACCATATGCCTTCTTAACCACATCTTCTACCTGCAAAGCCGATTTGAGAGTCCTATGAACACGGACCCCAAAATCCTTCTGATCTTCCACACTGCTAGGAGTCTTACCTTAATATGATATTCCTTCATCCCATTTGACCTGCCAAAATGTACCACTACACATTTATACGGATTGAAGTCCATCTGCCACTTCTCTGCCCAGTCTTGCATCCTATCTGTCACGCTGCAACTTCTGACATCCCTCCACACTATCCACAACACCATCCTTCGAGTCATTGGCAAACTTACCAACCCATCCCTCCAGTTCATTTATAAAAATCACAAACAGCAAGGGTCCCAGAACAGATCCTGGTGGGAAGGTTGGCTAAGACTACTGGGGAGACTTTAAACTAGAATGGTTGGGGGGAGGGAATCGAAATGAAGTGACTGGGAGAGAGGAGGTTAGCTCACAAATAGAGAGGGATTGTCAACAGTGTAAGATGATGGAGAAGGGAAGTGCTCAGGCCGAAGGTTTGAGATATGTCTACTTTAACGCTAGGAGTGTTGTGAACAAAATAGATGAGCTCAGAGCGTGGATCGCTGCTTGGAAATGTGATGTGGTGGCCATTACAGAGACTTGGATGACTCAGGAACAGGACTGGATACTTCAAGTGCTGAGTTTCAGATGTTTCGGGAGGGAGGCAAAAGATGGGGGGAGTGGCACTGTTGATCAGGGATAGTGTCACAGCTGTAGAGAAGGTGGTCGCCATGGAGGGATTGTCTATGGAGTCTCTGTGGGTGGAAGTTCAGAAGAGGAAAGGGTCAATAACTTTACTGGGTGTTTTCTATATGCCGCCCAATAGTAACAGAGATGTTGAGAAGCAGATAGGGAAACAGATCCTGGAGAGATGTAATAACAACAGAGTTGTCGTGATGGGAGACTTTAATTTCCCAAATATTGATTGGAATAGCCCTAGGGTAAGGGGTTTGGATGGGGGGGATTTTGCTAGATGTGTCAGGACGGTTTCTTGACACAGCAGAGGAGAGGTTGTACTTGATCTAGTATTGGGTAATGAACCTGGACAGGTATCGGATCTCTCAGTGGGAGAGCATTTTGAGGATAGTGATCATAACTCTATCTCCTTCACACTAGCATTGGGAGAGAGGTAAGATCAGGCAAGCTAGGAAAGTGTTTATCTGGAGTAAGGGGCAATATGAAGCCATCAGGCAGGAAATTCGAGGTGTAAATTGGAAGGAGATATTCTCGGGAAAATGTACCTTAGTAAGGTGGCAGATTTTCAAGGAATGTTTGGCTGGAGTTCTGCACAACAATGTTCCGATGAGGCAGGGAAGTTTTGGTAGGTTACAGGAACCGTCATGCATGAAAGTTGTAACGAATCTAGTCAAATACTCAATAATTAATTTTCTTTATCTCAGGTATAAGTGGTGTGGAAATAATAATGGTAACAAGCTCAACAGATTTATCCCCAAAGTGCTAACTTTTGAACAAACTTATAAACAGAGCTTTGCACAGAATCTGCATCTGGTTCCCAAGATGTTAAATAAGAATTGGATGCCAGCGTTCTAATTCATTGGGATTTCACAAAAAGCACCAAGAGATGAATTTGCAGTTGTCAAAAGGATGTTTAAAACGGCCTCAAGGATGTATTTATTTTGATTAAGTTAATAGTTTACAACCAGTTAGCTTTAAATCAAAGTTAATAACAGTTGTCTAGATTCATGGAGATGCTACAGTTTTTAATATAGAACATAGAACATTACAGCGCAGAACAGGCCCTTTGGACACGATGTTGCGCCGACCAGTTACAAAACAATAACCCACTAACCTAAACCAATCCCTTTTCGTCCATAAACCTATCCACGGATCTCTTAAACGCCCCCAAAACTAGGCGCATTTACAACTGCATCAGGCAGGGCATTCCAATCCCTCACCACCCGCTGAGGAAAGAACCTACCCCTGACATCCGTCCTATAACTACCACCCCTAAATTTAAAGCCATGCCCCCTCGTGCTAGCTTTCTCCATCAGAGGAAAAAGGCTATTACTATCCACCCTATCTAAACCTCTAATCATCTTATATGTTTCAATAAGATCCCCTCTTAGCCGCCTTCTTTCCAGTGAAAACAACCCCAAATCCCTCAGCCTCTCCTCATAGGACCTCCCCTCCATACCAGGCAACATCCTGGTAAACCTCCTCTGCACCCTCTCCAAGGCCTCCACATCCTTCCTGTAATGTGGGGACCAGAACTGCACACAGTACTC
The DNA here is from genome assembly GCA_037974335.1 of Prionace glauca. Lineage (NCBI taxonomy): Eukaryota > Metazoa > Chordata > Chondrichthyes > Carcharhiniformes > Carcharhinidae > Prionace > Prionace glauca. The sequence goes on from CM075730.1 coordinate 31,783,306, forward strand.
CAAGTGCGGCCGCACCAGAGTTGTGTACAGTTGCAACATGACGCTGCGACTCCTAAATTCAATCCCCCTACCAATAAACGCCAAGACACCGTATGCCTTCTTAACAACCTTATCTACTTGACTCCCAACTTTCAGGGATCTATGTACACATACACCTAGATCCCTCTGCTCCTCCACACTATTCAAAGTCCTCCCGTTAGCCCTATACTCGACACATCTGTTATTCCTACCAAAGTGAATTACCTCACACTTCTCCGCATTAAACTCCATCCGCCACCTCTCGGCCCAGCTCTGCAACCTGTCTAAGTCCTCCTGCAAACTATGACACCCTTCATCACTATCTACCACACCTCCGACTTTGGTGTCATCAGCAAATTTACTAATCCACCCAACTATATCCTCATCCAGATCATTAATAAAAATTACAAACAGCAGTGGCCCCAAAACAGATCCCTGAGGCACACCACTCGTAACCGAACTCCATGATGAATATTTACCATCAACCACCACCCTCTGCCTCCTATCCGCTAGCCAATTCCTGATCCAATTCCCTAGATCACCCCCAATCCCATACATCTGCATTTTCTGCAGAAGCCTACCATGGTGAACCTTATCAAACGCCTTACTAAAATCCATATACACCACGTCCACTGCCTTACCCCCATCCACCTCTTTGGTCACTTTCTCAAAAAACTCAATAAGGTTAGTAAGGCACGACCTACCCGCCACAAAACCATGCTGACTATCTCCAATCAATTCATTACTCTCCAAATAACTATAAATTCTATCCCGAATAATTTTTTCTAAAACCTGGCAGAAACATTCCTACCTTTTGATTTGCCTCTATTTCTTTTCGCATTTCCTGGTTTACAGCTATTTTTGTCAGCGATCTGTGGTAAATTTCAAATAAAACATTTTAGAAACAAAGTTATGACATTCACTATTCCAATATGATTTTTTTTCCTTTTACAGAGCCATGCCATACATGCAAACTTTAATGCTGGAACTCTAAATTCTGTCCAGAGAAGGTAATCTGTCTCTTTTTGTGGCCAATTAAGTAATGCACTGCAGGCAAATGGATATGGCTAGATTGCAACAATACAATTTCTGATAACTTTATCTTGTAAACTCTACTTTCCGCAGAGTTACCATCTGATTCCCAAAATAATGTGTAAGGGTTGCTCCAAGATGTTACTTGAAAAATTAAAGAGTTATAATTGGAGAAAGGTAAAACCCAGAAAGTTGTGGTGTAGAAAAGATGCACCATGGGCAGAATCCTGGTGTTATGAGACTTCTTATTGTGTTTACCCCAGTCCAACACTGGCATCTCCACATCAATCCCTGTCACTAGCAGAAACTAATCCACCCAACTATATCCTCATCCAGATCATTAATAAAAATTACAAACAGCAGTGGCCCCAAAACAGATCCCTGAGGCACACCACTCGTAACCGAACTCCATGATGAATATTTACCATCAACCACCACCCTCTGCCTCCTATCCGCTAGCCAATTCCTGATCCAATTCCCTAGATCACCCCCAATCCCATACATCTGCATTTTCTGCAGAAAATGCAGTCTTTGCAGTCTTTCTGCAGTCTTTGTGTCATCCACAAACATATTAATCAGATAACCTACATTTTTCTCCAAATCATTTATTTACACTACAAATAACAGAGATCCCAATGGAATACCACTATATACAGATCTCCATGCTGAAATTCCATCCTTCCAAGCTTTTCTTGGTGTTCTATGGCTAAGCCAGTGCTGTATCCATCTAGACAGCCCACCTGAGTCCCATCTGATTTTAGCTTTTGTACCATTCTGCTATGCGGGACCTTGTTAAATGCCTTACTAAAGTCCATATAATCCACATCCACAGCCCTTCCCTCATAAATCATCTTTGTCATCTCTTCAAAGCATTCAGCTTGGTGAGACATGACCTTCCCAGTACAAAACCATGCTGCCTGTCACTAACTAGTCCATTTTCTTCCAACTGTGCATATATCCTATCCCTCAGTATCATCTTCAAAAACTTCCCCAGCATGGACTTCAGGCGTACCAGCCTATAATTCCCTGAATTATCCCTGCTTCCTTTCTTAAACAAGGGAACAAAATCGGCTATTCCTGGCCCTCTGGAACCTCATCTGTGGTCAAAGAGGATGTGAAGATATCTGTTAAATCCCCAGTTAATTTTTCCCTTGCTTCCTGCAGTAATTTGGGTTAGATTCCATCTGGCCCTGGGGACTTATCTATCTTAATGCAATTTAGGGTACCCAACATTTCCTCCTTCGGTATATTAATATTCTTTAGAGCGTTCACACACATATCCCTGACCCCAACAAACCATGTTCTTCTCCTTGGTGAAATATAAAGTATTCATGAAAAATCTCACTCACTTTGTGGGGCTCGACACATAACTTCCCTTCATTGTTCTTGAGTGAGCGTACTCTTGCTACTCTCTCGCTCCCAATAAATTCATAAAAAGCCTTGGGATTCTCCTTGATCCTGTTTGCTATAGATTTTTCAAAGCCCCTTTTAGCCTTCCTAATTCCAGGTTTAAGTTCTTTCCTACTTTTATTTATACTCCTCAAAGGCTTTGTCAGTTTTTAAATGCCTAAATGTTTCCTTTTTTCTTTTGACTAAGCTTACCAATGGTTCCTAAATCCTGCCATTTCTATCCTTCAATTTTGCGGGCTATGCCTGTCCTTCATTTCAATCAAAAGCCTTCCAAATGTCAGACATGGATTTGCCCTTAAATAGTCACTCCCAATCCACATTCCTCAGTTCTTATCTAATTTGGATGTATTTTGCCCCCGCCCAATTAGGCACCCTGACTTGTCCTTATCCATGACTACTCACTAACCACTGTGGCACTATAATGTCTATAATGTCTCAGGAGTATTTCTACTTCCTATTTGCTTTATTCTATTAGCTCGATCAGGCCACCTTCTAATATTTACAATGTTCTCTAAAATAAGAATTACAACAGTGCTTTCTTAGTTATGATCCTTCAAATCATTAATTATTTTCCTAGAGTTGCTGAGATACAACTAAGCAACTATGTTTAGCCACTATTTGTGTCATACTGTGTGCTTTTTCTACTTGAAACAAGATGTTAATGTAAACGTTTCTATTGACAAAATGTCATAATTGATTGGTTATGCAGAATTGTAGATGAATATGTATTCCAGAAGTCTTTTCTCTTCTTAAAAGCATTAACACATTATACTTTTAGGCTGAAATGTGTAAATAATACTAATCTCCTTACCTGGCTTTTGCTGGGAAATTCTGAATAAGGTCTCGCATTGTCTTCAAAACATCATGAACAGGAGTGGAGACAATGCGAGTCGCTGTTTGGAAACTTAGATCTGAAAGAAAAAAATGGGTATTAAGCCTGTAGAATGTTTATATCTGCATAATTTCCACCTTTAAAAAGATTCTGCAGATTAAACACATCTAGTAGTATTATCCAAGAATATATTAATGCAAAAAGGACAATCCTGTTTGCATTTACAATGTATAGAAGTGGAAAAATTAAAATTCATAATATAGAAATTTGCCTGGAGACACAGGTCAATTTTCAGTAGCATATTCCTGCCCAAGTTTATCTGAGGTAACCAAGAAGGGATTGAGCTGAAATGCTGGTTTTGCACAAGAAACCATCTTGGTAAAGGGGTTACAGAGTAATGGAGATTAAAATATTTGTTAGTAATCAGGAAAAAGATTGTATGGAACATTGCTACCTAGCATTTGTCCATTCTCTCTGAACAGCAACCTGCTGTTTAGAAGTAAATAGTGTTGATGTGGATTTTGAATACCTCTGGAAGGACTACCCCCTGTTTACTTGCTACAGCAGCTGCAAACAGGGCATCAGACAATTCAGGAGATCTTCTAGAACATTTAGTCAAAATTTCACCGCCACTCTAGCAACATTTATTCTGCAATTCCTCTCAGTAAAATTAAGGGGAAATGCTGTATTGGCTTACCTATTGGGTTTCATCATAAGAAAGGTGAGGGATCATGGTGATCTTGTTAAGGGTGGCTCTTTGGCTGGGCAAGGAGTGGGAGGGCAGGACACCAGGGAATGCAGTAAGGGTTGCTTCAGTAAAGAACGACAAAAGGGCGACAGGAAATACAACCTCACCAGATCAAGGACGTCACTACCCCTTCAGAACCCCCAGTGTCCACATCCAAGACCTGTGTATTTGCTCCCTGAGTTCCTGAGCGATCACTGGGTGTCAGCCACCATACATAACACCTGATACTGGGTGAAATTTTTCCATTTCTGCAAAGTGCTAGCTGAGGCCAGTACCAATAGCTCAGCTCTCTGGCTGCACAATTGGCTTTTCGTATATTGTGAAGTACTCGGTACAAAAAAAAAAGGAATGTGGCAGGGCCCACACCATCAGGCTGCTGGGATGGGGTTGGGTAAAGCTAGAAATGCCAGAAATCTCTGGATTGGGAGCTCTTTTGTAATGGCAATCAGATCTCCGATTTAAAAAAAAGGAACCACCTCTACACTGGAGACTGCCCCCCATGTACAAGGGCAACCCTCTTCCTCTCCATGGACATGGGAACTGAAGGAGGGCTAGTAACCATACTAATAATCATACTTACTGAAAGGGTTAAAATATTCAGTTTAGTAGAAAACTTGTAAATGCTGCTAGCTGTGAGCAAGTACCTAAGGGCACAAACTGCAGGGGTGTTAGTTCTCAGGCAGAAACATCACATGTATCAACTGTCACAGATTGTAAAACAATGGGAGGCTGCTTTACCATTTTGGTCTGATAACCAAATAGTCAAAAGGTAACATAGGGAAACAACAGATTGAACATAAGGGTTTGTTTGTCTGTCAAACCTCCCTAGCCTGACAAAATTAGACACTGGGTCTTGGACATAGGCAGGATAATTGATATTTCTAAGTCAAACACAAGTTGTTATGTTATGGCCAAATGTGGCTGGTAGTATCAGAATAGATAGTATATTCAAGCCTTTACACTGATTGAACATTATAATCAATATATATGCACATGTTGTGATTGGTTAGTAGTATTAATACCTGATGACCTTTGTTGGCCTTTGACAAGGTACCACATGGTAGGTTGTTGCATACGGTTAAATCTCACGGGATCCAGGGTGAGGTATCTAAATGGATAAAAATTGGCTTTTTGACAGAAGCCACAGAGTGGTTGTAGAGAGTTGTTTTTCAAACCGGAGGTGTGCCTCAGGGATCAGTGCTGGGTCCACTGTTATTTGTTATTTATATTAATGATTCGGATGAGAATATAGGAGGCATGGTTAGTAAGTTTGCAGATGATACCAAGATTGGTGGCATAGTGGACACTGAAGAAAGTTATCTCCAATTGCAACAGGATCTTGATCAATTGGGCCAGTAGGCTGACAAATGAGATGGAGTTTAATTTAGACAAATGTGAGGTGATGCATTTTGGTAGATTGAACCAGGGCAGGACTTACTCAGTTAATGGTAGGGCGCTGGGGAGAGTTACAGAACAAAGTGATCTAGGGATCAGAACACTGAATACAGAAGTTTGGACGTCTTGTTAAGTTGTACAAGACATTGGTAAAGGCACACTTGGAATACTGTGTGCAATTCTGGTCACCCTATTATAGAAAGGATATTATTAAACTAGAAAGAGTGCAGAAAAGATTTACTCGGATGCTACCGGGATTTGATGGATTGAGTTATAAGGAGAGGCTGGATAGACTGGGACTTTTTTCCCTGGAGCGTAGGGGGCCGAGGGGTGATCTTATAGAGGTCTATAAAATAATGAGGGGCACAGATCAGCTAGTCAATATCTTTTTCCAAAGGTAGGGAAGTCTAAAACTAGAAGCCATAGGTTTAAGGTGAGAGGGGAGAACATAAAAGTGTCTAGAGGAGCAATTTTTTCCACACAGAGGATGGTGAGTGTCTGGAACAAGCTGCCAGAGGTAGCAGGAGAGGTGGGTACAATTTTGTCTTTTAAAAAGCATTTAGATAGTTACATAGGTACAATGCATATAGAGGAATACGGGCCAAATGTGGGCAATTGGGATTAGCTTAGGGATTTTTAAAAAAGGATGGCATGGACAAGTTGGGCCTAGGGCCTGTTTCCATGCTGTAAACCTCGATGACTATGACTCTTATGCATGATATAAATCTAATCAATAGTTCTGAGTGGATATAGATAACTTCTATGAAAGTGTACATCTTTGATTGGCATAAGCTAATTACTTAATCTGGAAGTATACTTGTTTGTGTGATATATCCTGTGCTCTGGACTGCACCACCAGCTGGCCGATTGGAACCCTAGCTGTAGATTGTAATAAAAGCTGATTGTATAACTCTGAAATTCTTCATCTGATCATTTGACGGGAACAAAGTCTGGAAGCAGCTGGACAGCAAACAGCCCCACTACAAATTGATAATAAGATGACATTCAGTCAGGCTGGCTAGGCACACAGTATCTACAGATTGTAGGTTATCTTTTGATTACACTCTCAACTGGATACTGTTGTAAACTAGCCACCAAAACCTGCCAAACCCAGAGCAGACCACGTGAAGGGAGTACAGTTGAATCCTTGAGAGCAGTTATAAAAAAACCACAAGCGCCACAGCGAGAGCTGAAAAGGTGAAAAGCTGAGAAGGCAAAAGCCGGGAAGACAGAATTCGAGTTAATTATTGAATGGGGAGGAAGAATTATATCCTCATTCACCCAGAAACATTTATAATTAATTAGCAAAATGCAAAAAGGGAGATTCCAACAGACACCCTACATGCTTATTTCAAGCTCATTCCATACTTAACTCATTCTGAATGAGCTTGAGATAAGCCCAATGGATACAAAATTGGCTTGATGACAGAAAACAGAGGGTGTTAATAGAACATAGAACATAGAAAAACTACTCATCCTTTTGCTCTTCACATACTTGTAGAATGCCTTGGGGTTTTCCCTTAATCTTACCTGCCAAGGCCTTCTCATTGTCCCTTTTGGCTCTCCTAATTTCCTTCTTAAGTTCCTTCCTACTAGTCGTATACTCCTCTAGATTCCTAACATTACCTAGCTCCCTGAACCTTTTGTACATTTCTCTTTTCTTTTTGACTAGATTCATTACAATTTTCGTGCACCATGGTTCCTGTAACCCACCAAAACTTCCCTGTCTCATCGGAATGTTGTCCAGACAAACATTCCTTGAAAATCTGCCACATTACTTCTGTACATTTCCCAGAGAAAGCCTCCTTCCAATTTATGCCTCTAATTTCCTGCTTGATGGTTACATATTTCCCTTACTCCAGATAAATACTTTCTTAGCTTATCTGATCCTACCTCTCTCCAATGCTAGTGTAAAGAAGATACAGTTATGATCACTATCCTCAAAATGCTCTCCCACTGAGAGATCTGACACCTGTCCAGGTTCATTACCCAATACCAAATCAAGTACAACTTCTCTTCTTGTAGGCTTATCCACATACTGTGACATGAAACCCTCCTGGACACACCTAACAAACTCCTCCCCATCTAAACCCCTTACCCTAAAGAGATTCCAATTGATATTTGAGAAATTAAAGTCTCCCATCACGACAACACTGTTATTATTACATCTCTCCAGGATCTGTTTCCCTATCTGCTTCTCAACATCCCTGTTACTATTGGGTGGCCGTTACTACTGGGTGGAGGATTATTGGAATCAGTTAAATCTGGAAATTTTAAGCAGAGGCTGGAAGAATTTGGAATAAGTGTGAGAATTTTATCGTGTTACTAAATCAACCCAGCTAAAGAACAAAGCTTTTGCAGCTATAATGTGTTTGGATGAGTAAAAATTTTAAATTTTGAATCAATAAAGAACAGGTATTGCCCATAAAATCAGACATTGGAAAAATTGGCTTAAATGGAACAAAAAGGATTAAGTTTTAACAAAGGAGAATGGAGAAATGTGTTTCTTATTTTCATCAAAAGGTTGTGAGCTTATCATGCTCTGTCACTTTAAGAATGATGTGGAGATACCACGTTGGACTGGGATAGGCACAGTAAGAAGTCTCTTAATATCAGGTTAAAGTCCAACAGGCTTGTTTGGTAGCACGAACTTTCAGAGAGTTGCCCCTTCATCAGGTGAATGGACTCACCAAGTTTTACCGTTACTTTAAGAAGCTATAGTTTCCAGAATGCTGAAAATTATTTGTTTGAAATTTATTGCTGCGGGAACCTGTGTGTTCCACTTGGTTTACCTGGATGCTCATAGAGTTGCTAGATGTGCTATGTTGATCTGCTTGTGTAAGAGGATAGGTTGTACATTTCAAACTTTAATGTTTTTGTCTGATATTGTTAATTTGAATTCACCTACTGTAAGGATTCTATGATTCTAAACTCATAGAATTTAGAGTTCTAAATTCTATGAGTTTCAATGAAGAGGGAACAAATATACTAGGAACTTGGAATATCATTGATAAAAAGTGGACTGCACAGTAGTTAGTGCTGCTGCCTCAGATTCAATTCTGACCTCGGTGGAATTTGCACACTCTCCCCACGTCAGCGAGGCTTTCCTCCGGGTGCTCCAATTTCCTCCCACAGTCCAAAGATGTGTGTTAGGTTAATTATGATGTGGGTATGCCGGCGTTGGACTGGCGTAAACACAGTAAAAAGTCTGACAACACCAGGTTTTAGTCCAACCGATTTATTTGATAATATTCTCACAAGCTTTCGAGGGGACTGCCTCTTTGTCAAGTGAATGGAGAAAAGAGGCAGTCCCCTCGAAAGCTTGTGAGAATATTATCAAATAAATCGGTTGGACTAAAACCTGGTGTTGTCAGACTTTTTACTTAGGTTAATTAGCCATGCTAAATTGATCCTGGTGTTCGGGGAATCACAGTGAAAAGTCTGGCAACACCACGTCAGGGGAATCAGCAGGGTAAACACTAGGGCCTGGGTGGGACTGTGGTTGAGACAGACTCGATACACCGAATGGCCTCCTGTATGAGAATGAGATAGTTTTAATCTGGTAGGGTTAATTAAAAGTTGGCATATTTAAAATGATTTTTAAAATCCTGTGTTGAATTAATCTCAGGGTCAAAACTTGTCAGGTCGGAAGATATATTCTGATACAACTGTCACAATGAAAAAGAAAATTCTAGAACTGAATACTGAAGAAAGGAGTTTAAAAGGAAAGATTGCGAAGTAAAAATGAGTCTCAGACCATGTGTTTGTTAGATTAAAACAAAGGTGGGTGATCACATACTTGAGAACTTTTACTCCACCCCTTTTCAAACTAGTACAGACAGAACTCGTGGCTATTTGCAGCTGAAGGTATATTTATTTGTGCAGAAATTTGGAATTGCATAATTTTAAGGTTTTGAATTGTCAGATATTTTCAGATGAATTGGGCAGCATGGTAGCACAGCGGTTAGCACTGCTGCTTCACAACTCCAGGGTCCTGGGTTCGATTCCTGGCTCGGGTCACTGTCTGTGTAACCGATCCTTTTTGCAGTAGGAACAATAGGACCACTCACTGTTCCATGCCCTCAGAAGGTGCACATCCGGAGAAAAATAGTCACCCAGGCTATCAGCAAAGAATTCTGCGCTGATTGGGAAACCCCAGGCACAATGGGATCAACACTGGGATATGGGTTCCTTGGAGTCCTGGGAAACAACACATCAAAAGCACTGGAGGCTGTCAACTAAGAAATGGCTGAACTGAGATTATATGCACAGCAGACACGATATGCAGTAGACTGCCAATTAGCGCAATCATAGGAGATAAATGCATAACCCATGTCACAGACGAATCCTATAACATCACCCAAGTCATTAATAACATCAGAAAACAACTTGATAATTTCATACAAGGACCCAAGAAAGGGAGTAGCTGGCTGGAATGGCTAGTGGGGGGATTCTGGGGATCCTATTTAATGCATGGACTGATCATACTCATTGCAATTGTAATTGTCTGTTGCCTAATTGTTAGATGCCTCAATGTCTGTTGTAAATCAATGGTGACATGAACTCTCCATTCACCTGACGAAAAGGGTAACCTCGAAAGCTTGCTTGCTTGTGAGAATATTATCAAATAAATCGGTTGGACTAAAACCTGGTGTTGTCAGACTTTTTACGACATGAATTGTGCCAGGAGCCAGTGTAACCATTGAGGAATACATGATGGGAACCTCTGTAGATATCGAGCACTACAAAGAAGGAAAGAAGAAGATGAACATCGACCTGTGAAGATGCTGTTGTTGGTCTAGGGATTATTAAATAATAATCCTGACCAAAAAGGGGGAGCTGTTATGGTGAAATTAAACTGATGGACACAAAATGATTACCTGGCACACAAAATGGACTCTGGGAAGAGACATTAAAAGGCACTAACTTTGGGCACAGACAGTTACACAAAAAGTTAAAACCTGCAGTATCTGAATTGCTGCAGGAAGCTGGTCAGACCTGGGACATTTTAAGACTTGAGATAAGAGCAGACCCAGAATAATGAGTTTGATAATAAGATCAGCCACTGATGGGGACATAAATGCATAAATGTATATATCAAAACCATTGATAGAGGACATAACTGCATAATTGTAAATGTTCTATGTACAATGATGTGTTAACTGTCCATGTCCATCCCTGTCTGTTTGTAATGATGTGTTAACTGTTGATGTCTGTATCTGCCTACTCAACTTGTAACGATGTGTTAACGGCTAATTTTGTACTATCTATCGTCTAAAAGGTATAAAGATGCTCAACTACCATTGTGTAGTTGAGAAGGTAGCTGCCAAGTTCTGCAGAGTACCAGTGTTTTCTCCCAAAGCTTTGTCCGAAATAAAACTGTTTTGTTGAACCTCAGAGTCTGACTCTGAAGTGGTAAATTTCCCACAACAGCCTAATCCTGCTTTCTCCAATTAACTTTTGATCTCGTTTGCCCCAAGTGCTTTCTCCAGCCACCTCTTGAATCAATTTAATGTTTTGGCATCAATTACTTCTGTGGTAACAAATTCCACAGGCTCACTACTCTTTTCATGCAGCCTTATCAGGGTCCAGCATTCCTCCCCTCAGTGTTCACTCTGCTTTCCATTGTTCAACCTCCTCATCTACCTCCTTATCCCTCTGCCTGACATCTTGAGTCCTTGACCTTCCCTCCCTCACCCTCCTTGCACAGCCCTTCTTCCACATTGTTCCATTTGCATTCCATCCCCCAGGTCTCACCTCCACTCCACTCCCAGTCAAAATTCAGACTCTTATTACAATGGCTGCAATAGACCCACAGGACAGTGCTGTCTGGATAGGTACTTGTCTGTGGTACCAGGAGGAAGGAGATCCCTGTACTCCCAAACCACAGGCACAGTACAGATCCAACCTAATGACACAGGAAGATTTATGGATCCATAAAGCAATAAGAAATAGGAACAAGAGTAGGCTGTTTGGTGCCTCATTCTTGCTCTGCCACTAGGATCATGCCCACTTTCCTACCTTTCTCCCTAACCCTTGATTTCTTTATAGATCAAAAATCTATCTATCTCAGCTTTAGATATACACAATGACACTGCTGCCACAGCTCTCTGTGGCAAGAAGTTCCAAAGACTCACAACCCTTTGGGAGAAGAAATTCCTCCTCATCTCAGTCTTGAACTGGCACCCTCTATTCTGAGGCTATTCCCACTGTCCTAGACTTTCCCATGATGGGAGGCATCAGCCAGAATTTTACTGACTCGCCTGCTGGAGACATTTTCTGTTGGCCTCGAATGGGATCTAACGAGCCTCGAGTTGGCCATGTCAGTAAAATTCCATCCATCCTCTCAGCACAACACTGTCCATGAAGATCAGCTCAGCATGGAGATGGAGAGCAGGAACTGGTCTGCCTCAGCAGCGTTGCATCAAATGAGTAGCGCAGCACTACGGTAGTTGTTTTGTCGCATTCACCTCAAAGTGTCTAGCAAACTGAGGACAGCTTTGTGCATACCACTCTTCAGCAATCAGGTTTCACACCAATGTAATTCCATGCTGGTGTAATGAAAGGCTAGAAGACGTGATTTAAGGCACTCATGCAATGTAAATGAATGCAAATAACATTCACACCAGCTGGCAGGAACATCATTAATCTCCCTTTGGGAGAACTGCAACTTGATTTTAAGCTGGCAGGATTCCGCTTTTTTTGCTCTATCTACATTTACCTCCCACCTGTCAAACTTGCCCATGGGCAGATTGGGAGAATTTCACACAATGCCTCCCATATTCTTCCTGCGAAAATGAATCACCTCACACTTCTCTGCACTGAACCTGATCTGTCACTCTTTGCCCAATTCTCCAATATATCTGTGCCCTTCTGAAATTCAAGACTATCCTCATCATAGTTGACAATGCTTTCAATCTTCATATCATTTACAAATTTTGAAATTATCTCCTGCACACTCTAATCTAGGTCATATATATTAGATACAGGTAGGATACCAACACTGTCCCCTAAAGAACTCCACTGCAAACTTCCCTCCAATCTGAAAAACAATTATTTTTCACTATTTTCTGTTTCCTGTCACTCAGACAATTTCTTATCCAATTGTCTTTGCTTTTATTCCATGCGTTAGAAATTTGCTCATCAGTCTACTGTGTGTACTGTACCAAATGCCTTTTAAAATCCATATGCACCACACTAACAGGTCTGGAGCCTTTTTATGAACAAGGATGTGACATTCACATTTCTCCAGTTCTCCTCTTGAGTTCAAGAAAGATTCGATGATTATCACCAATGTCTCTGAAATTTCTATTTTCACTTGCATCTCACCTGGTCCTGGTGCCTTAATAGTTTTAAGTAAAGATAGACTTTGTAACACCTCCTTCTTCTCAATTATAAATTCCTTGAATGTACCAGTTACCCACGCTCACCGCAGCTTGGGTAGCACCTTCTTCCTTTGTAAAGGCAGATGAAAAGTACCCATTTAAAATCTCTGTTACTTTTCCTGCCTCCAAGTGTGAGTCTCTGTTTTTATCCCTAACTGGCCACACTCTTTCTTTTACCAACCTTTAATTACTTGCAAGCTTATAAAGGGCCTTGGGATTGCCTTCTATTTATATGTTAGTTGCTAACCTCTTTCCATATTACCTCCTGGCTTTCCTTATTAGTTTTTTCCCTTGCCCTCGGTGACTAGCACTGCTAGCTGTACAGATACATGGATTTGGGCCTGTGTCTGTGGGAGTTTGTGCATTCTCCCTGTGGATGCGTGGGTTTCCTCCGGGCGCTCCGGTTTCCTCCCACACCCCAAAGATGTGCTCTTAGGCTGATTGGTTTTACCAAATTGACACTATTCTCCCCTGAATCTGGCTAAGTCGGGGGTTCTATTTGTAGACACGCAGGGTAGAATAGGTATAGGGTGATGCGGCGGCGCGGGCTTGTTGGGCCGAAGGGCCTGTTTCCCGTGCTGGTTTGTTCTTTGTTCTATAGTCAGTCTGATTCTCCATTTTATTTTTTTACCTGACACCTGTCATAAAACATTTCTTTTCATCATTATCTCTATCTCTCACTTGTCATCCAGCGTGTTCTAGAGTTAGTAGCTTCCCAGGGTGGAAGGGTCAATTACTACGGCACATAGATTTAAGGTGTGAGGGGTAAGGTTTAAAGGAGATGAGATTTTATACAGAGGGTGGTGGGTGCCTGGAACTCGCTGATGAGGGAGGCAGTGGAAGCAGATATGATAGTGGCTTCTAAGGGGCATCTGGACAAACACATGAATAGGATAGGAACACAGGGATATAGTCCCCGGAAGGGTAAGGGGTTTTAATTCAGCTTGGTCGATGCAGACTTGGCGGGCTGAAGAGCCTGTTCCTAGGCTGTAATTTTCTTTGTTCTTTCCCCTTAAAAGGAATATACCTTCACATTGCCTGCATTATTGTGTCTTTGAAGGTGGCCCATTGTTCCGCCGCCATCTTTCTGCCAACATTTGATTCCAACTCACTGACCTCTGATACATTCTCATCCCATCAAAGTTGGCTTTTCCCCAATTAATTACCTGGATTTCTGGATTTAGTAGCTTCCCAGGGTGGAAAAGTCAATTACTAGGGCGGATTTCTCCTTATCCTTTTCCATGGCCAACTTAAACTCTGTCTCTGTTTACTAAATGCTCTTGCATTGATATTTGCTCCATTTGGACCAACTCATTCCCCAGAACCAGGTCCAATAGCACCTGTCCTCTCATTAGATTGGAAAATACTGTTGCAGAAAATCTTCCTGAATACATTCCAGGAACTCTCACCCTTCTTCTTCCTTCACACAATTTCTATCACAAGCTACAATTGGATAATTGAAGTCCCCCTTTAGAATTACGCAAAATCTTGCACCTTTCTGTAATTTCTTTGCAAATTTATTTTCCTACACCTTTGGTCTATATACTACAGCGATCAACGTTATCGCACATTTTTTGTTCCTTACCCCAAGCCAAGGAAATCCCATCATTGACTCCTTCCAGATCATTCTCTCTCTGCAGTACTGTGATACTGGATACAATTTTCCCACTGGTTGAGTAGCGTAGTGGGGTAGGAAATTTAAGCTGGAGGCCAAGTACGGGAATTGTGACCAGCAGCTGGCTGATCGTCATCCTCCTGGGCTATTTTTTTCTGATGTAATCAGCCTCATGCTGGGAAACGAGGCTGATTACAATATTCATTTCTTTATTTATATCTGTTTAGTGAGCAGGGGGCGCAATTGTCCGGGCACTGAGGCCCCCAGAAGGTCGGGAGCAGAGTCCTTTGGGCTGTGCCAGCCTGGCAACCTGGCAATGTCTACTGAGCATCTAGACATTGTCAACCTGGCACACTGGCAGTGCCCAATGGGTACTGCAAAGAGGGCAGACCTCATGGGGGCAATGTCAAATTGAGGCAAAGCCAGGTAGGGAGGGAAGGGGGGAACTCTGCATGGGGGTGGTGAGTAGTGGGACCAGCGATAACATAGAACATAGAACATAGAACATTACAGCGCAGAACAGGCCCTTCGGCCCACGATGTTGTGCCGACCAGTTACAAAAACAATGACCCACTAACCTAAACCAATCCCTTTTTGTCCATAAACCTATCCACGGATCTCTTAAATGCCCCCAAACTAGGCGCATTTACAACTGCAGCAGGCAGGGCATTCTAATCCCTCACCACCCTCTGGGTAAAGAACCTACCCCTGGCATCCGTCCTATAACTACCACCCCTTAATTTAAAGCCATGCCCCCTCGTGCTAGATTTCTCCATCAGAGGAAAAAGGCTATTACTATCCACCCTATCTAAACCTCTAATCATCTTATATGTTTCAATAAGATCCCCTCTTAGCCTCCTTCTTTCCAGCAAAAACAACCCCAAATCCCTCAGCCTCTCCTCATAGGACCTCCCCTCCATACCAGGCAACATCCTGGTAAACCTCCTCTGCACCTTCTCCAAAGCCTCCACATCCTTCCTGTAATGTGGGGACCAGAACTGCACACAGTACTCCAAGTGCGGCCACACCAGAGTTGTGTACAGTTGTAACATGACGCTGCGACTCCTAAATTCAATCCCCCTACCAATAAACGCCAAGACACCGTATGCCTCTTAACAACCTTATCTACTTGACTCCCAACTTTCAGGGATCTATGTACACATACACCTAGATCCCTCTGCTCATCCACACTATTCAAAGTCCTCCCGTTAGCCCTATACTCGACACATCTATTATTCCTACCAAAGTGAATTACCTCACACTTCTCCGCATGGAGAAGTGCCATTCGAGATTTTGCCCAACCATTGGGAGGCTGGTGATTGGCAGGGGCCAGAACCAGTAACAATGTCCAAGAGTTTGAGATCAATTCTATGCGCGTGGCCTTCTCAGCAGTCTGATGCCAGCCTCTCGTGCTGGATTTAAGCCCCCCCCCCCAAGCATGAATCTCCTGACAGCCACTGTGTTGCACATAGTGGCGTAAATTCATTTCACTAACCTCACCCAAAAAATGTGTGGGAAAACCTTTTTCTCGCTCATTGGGCATTTAGAAATGTTTTTGGAAAAATTGTGCCCATCATATTTAATCAGTACTGTCATTACCCAACCTTACTTTTGATTCCTTTCCAATCTCTCCTAAACACCTGCTACCCTGGAATATTTATCGCATAGTTCTGCTCTTCTTTAGAGCAGTTTATCTCAGTTTATAGCAATACTTTCATAGTTTCATTTGTCAAGCTGGGTCTGTAGTTCACTAATCTTATTAATCATACTCCATATAGTCACTTACATATATACATGAATACTTCTCTATTGTCAGTTTTTCTCATCTCCTTTCTGAATTCCCTCTCAGGTTCCCATCCCCTTACGAATCTAGTTTAAGCTCTCCTCAGCAGCACCCTGTGCGAACATTAGTCCCAGTCCTGTTATGGTGTAAACTGCTGGCTCCTCCCACCCAGAACTGATCCCAATGCCTCAGAAATTGAAAGCCCTTCTTATTGCTCCATTTCTCCAGCCACAAATTGAACTGCTCAATGTTCCTCTTCTTATGCTCACCATATGGCACCTGAGGTAAGCCTGAGACTACTACTCTCTTTAGGTTCTGCTTTACAATTTCCATCCTCATTCCCTAAAATCTGCAATCAGGACCTCATCCTTTTTCCAACCATTTTCACTCTCCCCTGAAGAGAATGTCCTGAGGCCACAGTTTGACATGCTTGACTCTGGCACCAGGTAAGCAATATATCATCGTGGAGTCATGTCTATGAACAAGAACAAAGAACAATATATCATAGGAACAGGCCCTTCGGCCCTCCAAGCCTGCACTGATCATGTATTCCTAACTACACCATCCGTTTGTATCCCTCTATTCCCAGTCTGTTCACGTGGTTATCTAGATAAGTCTTAAATAGTCCTAGTCTGTCTACCTCAACCACCTTGCTTGGTAGTGCATTCCAGGCCCCCACCACCCTCTCTGTAAATACATCCCCCTCATCCGTATTGAACCTTGCTCCTTTACCTTGAACTTGTGACCCTTTATGTTTGTCATTTCCGACCTGGGAAAAGCTTCCAACTGTTCACCCTATCTATGCCCTTCATAAGTTTATAAACTTTTATTAGGTCGCCCCTCAACCTCCATCTTTCCAGGGAGAACAACCCTAGTTTACTCAATCTCACCTCATAGCTGAGACCCTCCATAACAGGTAACATCCCGGTAAACCATTTCTGTACTCTCTCCAAAGCCTCCACATCCTTCTGGTAGTGTGGCAACCAGAATTGGATGCTGTATTCCAAGTGTGGCCTAACCAACGTTCTATATAACTGCAACGTCATATGCCAACTTTTATTCTCTATGCCCTGTCAAATGAAGGCAAGCATGCCATATGCTTTCTTCACCACCTTTTCCACCTGTGCTGCCACCTTTAAGGATCTGTGGACTTGCACACTCAGATCCCTCTGTGTGTCTACACACATTAAGTTCCATCTGCCATTTCTCTGCCCAATTTTCCAACCTATCTATATCCTGCTATATCTCTGACAATGTTCATCACTATCCGCAACTCCAGCAATCTTTGTGTTGTCCGCAAACTTATTAATCAGACCAGCTACATGGTTACCAACATGGTTAGAAAAACGCGTGTGTGTTCCTTTAATTATGGAATCCTCTACCATTATCCCACTTCCAGTCTTTCTCCTCCCCTCCAGTGTAGCTGAGCCACCTATGATGCCACAAACTTGGCTCTTGCTTCAAGTGATATATTATACCATCATTAATCAGGCAAAAGTGGAAATTTTAAGGCTAATAATTTCTTTCACCAAACGAAAATTGCATCAATGCCAGTCAAGAAACATTTTCTTCTTGTTGCTTGCAGTTAAGTGGGGTAAAGGATAGCAGAAACAGGTTTAAAAAAAATGAGAAAATAGTCTTTCAGCATTAAATATCCAACTGCAGAAATCCTGACAGAAATTGTAAAGAATACCTTGAAGTTCCCACACTTTTAATGGTGCCATGTTGTTAGTACTTTGAATAAGATGTTTCCTTAATTCCTTCAGCTGGCTTTTTAAATCAGGATACAGGTCCCTGTTCAAAAAAACAATATAACATTTACACAGTGGAATAGGCGAACAGCTGAGTGAACAGTGTGTGGCTGGCAGGAAGACAAAACATGTGGGTGTGGAGGGGAGCCAAAATCGCAAGATGAAGGAGGTTGTTAGTCAAACGCCTTCCTTCTATGACTCATAATGAACAATTCACTGTGACTAAACACAAGGGGAGGAATTTTCCCATCTTGCCCACCACTGAGATCATTGCAGGCGGGATATGGACCATGCAAAGATCACTTGAACTCGGGCAGGATTTTCTGGCCTTGGGGTGAGCACGGCCAGAAAATCTCGCAAAGGTGTGTGGTGGTGAATTATACAGAGCAGATTTTAATATACAGCATGGACTGTCAATGTAACTGTATATTGAGAGATGCTTTTTAGCTCCTCTATCTTTTGGGTCCACCAAATAAATCATGCTCATTTGTACATTTTACTATATCTACATCAAAGATATACATCACGCTGCATCTGTTCCTAAATTCTTTAAAAATGGACATGGGGGAGAATTGGAAGAGGAAATGAGCAGGTGGGAAGACAAGGGACTGGAAAGTCAAACCGGATGCTTAAATTTCAAACGAGTTGGTTCAGTCCCAGACTACAGCCAGGAAAGGAATGGAGAGCTTTGACAAAGGATCAACTGGACTTGAAATGTCAGCTCTTTTCTATCTTTATGGATACTGCCAGACTGGCTGAGATTTTCAGAGTCCAACATCTGGAGTAATTTGCTTTTATTAAGGAATCGAGTAATTTGGTTACAAAAGGGGGATTTGGGTGCAAAGGAAGTTAGACTTCCCACTATTTAACAGTGGCAACACAATGGCACAGTGGTTAGCACTGCTGCCTCACAGCGCTAGGGACACGGGTTTAATTCCGGCCTCAGGTGACTGTGCGTGTGGAGTCTGCACGTTCTCCCCGTGTCCACGTGGGTTTCCTAGGGTGCTCCATTTCCTTCCACACTCCAAAGATGCGTGGGTTAGGTTAATTGGCCATGCTAAATTGCCCCTTAGTAAGGGGGATTAGCACAATAAATAGGGGTTACCCACTGGATGGGATTGTTGTTGGTGCAGGCTCAATGGGCTGAATGGCCTCCTTCTGCACTGTTGGGATTCTAAGTTACTATTATTACACATCAATCATGAGGCTGAATAGTAGTTTATCATCTCGTTCAAAAAGGGGGGAGAAAGAAGCACCTAGTATCATCGATACAGGTGGAAACTTGAGAGGCCATAATCTGCAACAAAATTAAAAGTCATTTGTAAAAATGTGAGTTAATAAATGACAGTCACCATGGATTTGTTGAAAATAGATCATGGCTGACAAACGTGATCAAGTGTTTCAATGCAACAACAGTGTTGCTGAAGATAATACGCTTAATCTTGTATATGTGGTCTTTCAAAAGACATTTGGTATTTTAGCTAAATTGTCACCTGAGATTAAAACAACAGTAGTAGTGTAGTTACATAATTGGCTACGAGATTCAAAGCTAAAAGTAATAATGAGGATTGGTGTTTCAAGCTGGAGATAAGTATATGTTGTCCACAATTTGGTTAGGAGGACAGAATTGCAAAGGTGACAAAAGGAGAACTACTAACCAACCTGAAATATTAATCAGTCTTTCTCCTACAAAGGTCACCAGATCTTATTCAGTGTTTCAAACATTTGCTATTTTGTTTTCAGGTTTCTAGCTCTGGAGTATTCTATTTTTGCAAGCATGTAGTGCATAGTGAAAATGATAAGAGGACACTTGACATGGAGAAATGGAAGAATGAGCAAGGAAGGCCCATCTAAAATAGAACAATTTTAAAGCAGATGTAAAAGGACAGAGATCTGAAGGTTCATATAAACAAATCTTTTGATGGTGTCAGAACATGTTGATAAGAACATTTAAAAAAAACATACTGGATCCTTGACTTTATGTACAGAGGTATAGGATACAAAAGCAAGAAAGTTATGATAAATCTTTCCAAATCATTGGCTAGATCTGTTACAGTACTCTATCCAATTCTGGGCACTACACTTTAGGAAGGTGATGCAGAGATTTACTTGAATGCTGCTGACTACGTGGAGAAGTTGAGATTGTTCTCCTTGCAGTGAAGAGGATTAAGGGGAAATTTAATGGAACTGTTTGATATTATGAGGGATTTCAGTAATTAGTTGCTGATCCATCTGCAAGTGGATAACGTAAAGAAAGCATTAATGGGAGTTATATATGGATCCCCAATCTGCAATAGTGATGCTGGAAATGGTATTAAACAAGAAATTGGAGATGCTTATAATAAAGCAACAAGTGTACTTATGGGTGTCTTTAATCTGTATGTAGATTGGGCAAACCAAATTAGTAACAATATCAAAGAGGAGGAATTCCATTGGTGTTGTGAATTCTGAGCTGCTCCCAATCTTCAGATGTGCTGTTTTCTTCTGGCCAATTTGTGCGCCTCTTCCTTGAATCTAATACTATTTTTAATTTCCCTTGTAATTTAATTTCCCATGATTTAGCCGCCTATCCAATTTCATTTCTATACCAGGCAGGAATGAATGACTCTTGTGCAGGTTAGGTTGATTGGCCATGCGCAGATTTAAGGTGAGAGGGAGAAGTGCAGCGGAAGTTTTTCACACAGAGTGCTGGATGCCTGGAACATGCTGCCAGAGGAGGTGGTGGAAGCAGGCACATTCATGACATTTAAGAGACTCTTGATGGGTATGTGAATTGGAAAGGAATAGAGGGATATGGAACGATTAAGTTTTTTTGTTATCATAGAATCCTACAGTGCAGAAGGAGGCCACTTGGCCCATCGAGTCTGCATCGACCACAATCCCACCCAGGCCCCACCCCATAACCCCATGCAGTCCCCCTGACACTAAGGGACAATTTAGCGTGGCCAATCCACCTAACTTGGTGGATTTGGACTGTGGGAGGAAACCGAGACACCCAGAGGAAACCCACATAGACACAAGGAGAAAGTACAAACTCCAGTAAAGGTAGCTGAGGGATTTCACTGTGCATTCTGGTAGATGTCGGACCAGCAACATCTACTAAGAAGTGTGAAGCAGAAAATCATCTCCAGTGATAAACAGGAGTTACAGCATCCGCTAGAGGTGGCTGAGGGATGCCACTAGTATATTCGAGGAGAAATCAGACCAGCATCAGTTACTAAGTGGGAAGCACAAGAACCCCTCTAATGATAAACAAGAGTTACAGCATCCACTAGAGGTGGCTGAGGGACTTCACTAGTGCATTCAGGGAGAAGTCGGATGAGCAACAGCTATTAAGAAATGGGAAGCAGAAGATCTGGTGTCAAGGAAGGGTATGCCCGAAAGATGACATTAGTGTCTCCCTCCCTCACTCCTCCTCTAACCAAAGCAAAAGGCCACTGTGAGAAAGTTAGAAACATAAAAACAAAGAAAAACTACAGTACAATACAGGCCCTTCGGCCCACAAAGTTGTGCCAAACATGTCCCTACCTTAGAGATTACTAGGCTTACCTATAACCCTCTATCTTACTAAGTTCCATGTACTGATCTAAAAGTCTCTTAAAAGAAGACCCGATCGAATCTGCCTCCACCACCGTTGCTGGCAGCTCATTCCACGCACCCACCACTCTCTGTGTGAAAAACTTATCCCTGACATCTCCTCTGTATTAAAATGTAAGAGTGAAGAAGAGAGTAGACAGGAGGAATATGTTTTCCTTGGCAGAGGCCAGGAGTCAGAGATTCAAGATAAACAGAAGAAGGATTAGGGGAGACATGAGAAAAATCCTTTTGATGCAGAGGGTGGTTGTTGTCTGAATTGGTGGCTGAGGCAGGGACACTAAGTCATTTAAAAAGCATCTTGATCTGCAACTTAAGTGCTGTAAGTTGCAGGGCTGTGGGCCACATGCAGAAAGATGGGATTAGAAAGCTCACCCAGATGTCTATGGGCTGGCATGGATAAAATGGGATGAATAGCCACCTATAAGAACATAAGAAATAGGAACAGGATTAGGCCATCTAGCCCTTCAAGCCTGCCCCACCATTCAATAAGATCGTAGCTGATCTGAAGTGGCTCAGTTCCACTTTCCCGCTTTCTTAATTCCCTTGTCTGTCAAAAACCTATCTACCCGTGTCTTAAATATATTTAGCGAGGCAGCCTCCACCACTTCAACGGGCAGAGAATTCCACAGATTCACCACTCTGAGTGAAGAAGTTCCTCCTCAACTCCGTTCTAAACTGCCCCACCCTTATCTTGAGGCTGTGCCCTCTAGTCCTGCTGTCCTTTCTGAGCGGGAAGAATCTCTCTACCTCTACCCTATCCATCCCTTTCATTATCTTATATGTCTCCATAAGATCCCCCCTCATCCTTCGGAACTCCAACGAGTACAGACCCAGTCTATTTAGTCTCTCTTCATAGTCCAACCCTCTCATCTCCGGTATCAGCCTAGTGAACCTCCTCTGCACTCCCTCCAAGGCCAAAATATCCTTGCGCAAGTACGACAAGCAAAACTGCACACAGTACTCCAGCTGCAGCCTCACCAGTGCCCTGTACAGTTGCAGCAAGACCTCCCTGCTTTTATATTCTATCCCCCTCGCTATAAAGGCCAGCATCCCATTCGCCTTCTTGATCACCTACTGCACCTGCAGACTGGGTTTTTGCGACTCATGCACGAGGACCACCAGGTCCCTCTGCACCGTAGCATGCTGCAACTTTTCGCCCTTTAAATAGTAATCCCTCCTATTATTATTTCTGCCAAAGTGGATAACCTCACACTTGCTAACATTGTACTCCATCTGCCAGGTCCTCGCCCACTCGCTCAGCGTATCCAGATCCCACCTTTAATGCTATATTATCTCCCTGGCTATAAGACAGATGCAGTATAATGTGAATAAATTTGAGGTTCTTTATCTTGGTAATGAATACAGCAAAGCAGATTATTATCTAAATTGCTTTAGATTCGGAGAGAGGAATGTGCAAGAAGACCTTGGTGCCTTGTACAACAGTCGCTGAAATTAAGCATGCAGGTACAAGAGGCAAAGAAGGCGGCAAATGGTACGTGGATCTTCATAGGAAGAGATGCTATTAATGATATTCTCCACAGTGTCCCCAGCTGCTGCTCCAGCTAGAGACACTTCCTGCACATATGCTGGTCCTGGGCGCAGGAAATATTCCTGACTTCCCACATAGAGTAAGAGGAGCATAGCATGAATTTTAGCTCTCTTGCCATGACTTACCACTTTAAATTATACCATTTGGAAGATACTCTAGGGCCCTTCTCCACAGATTTAAAATAATTAACACTTAAGCAATGGAGCTCAATCAGGGCACAACTTTTAAACATTCCCCCCAGCACTTGTTACATGTCCAATCAGGGGTTGCTAGCCAAGGTTTTCAGAAGGAGCCCTCATTCAGATGATGTGAGGCAAAGGTATGATATCTTTTACCCTCAAAGGACAGGAGACCCACCAACAAGATCAACAATTCTGCAAGGGAGGCAGTGGCCGAGCTACTGAGTTGTTAAGAGCTTAACTGCACTACCAGAAAGAGTGGCAAAAGCAAATTCTACAGTAACTTTTAAAATGAAGCGCGATATATGTTTTAAAAGGAAAAACCTGCACTGCTATAGAGAAGGATAAAGGAAACAAAACTGGTTAGGTAGCTCTGATACTGATGCGTGTCTTCATTACTGTATAATTCTATGATCAGAGGTACCATTTGTGATTATTCATTGGAGAAAAAACACAGGTAGGATGAAAACAAAAATAACTTACTTCAATTTCCTAAAATGAAATCCCTGAACTTCATCAATGTCATCATTTTCTTCCAACACAGTAGTATTTGTACCTGGGACAAGCCAGATATAATATTTATCACATAATTACACAGTGATTTATTATTGACACATGTACATACAGTAGTAGTGGGAAGCTGAAGTATCCAGTGTAAGAGTCAGAACTATAGCTAATTGAGCAAGAGCCCTCACTAAGTTTCTGGATGGGGTTAAGCAGAGGCATGACATCCTCCACCCAAAATGGGCAGAAGACCTGCCAGCAAAGTCAAAAACTCAGCATGGGACGCAGTGGCAGAGTTAGTGAACTCAAGCTTACTTCACATGCAGACAGGAATCCAGTGCAGGAAGAAGAATAACTTCCATCATACAGCCAGACTATTTCATTCGTCTTATCAGTCACCACACATTTATACCAGGTGCTGAGTAGTGGCGCCTGTGCAGCAGTCTGAGAAAAGGGGTGGTGGTCATGACGGGGCCGACAGGTAAGGTCAACAGAGAGTGGAGTGGGGTTGGGTGCCACGATGGGCGCTGGTGAGTCGGGCGCCATGACAGGGCTGGCAACTCTGGTGCAAACAGGCAAAGCTTGTGGTACACATTGGTACTAACAACATAGGCAGCAACAAGGTCCTGCAAGGGGAGTTTGGGGAGTTAGATACTAAATTATAAAAGAGGACCTCTAGTATTACAATCTCAGGATTACTTCCTGTCACATGCCAGTGAGGCTAGGAAATAGGAAGATAGTACAACTAAACATGTGCCTAAAGAGTTGGTCTAAGAGGGAGGTGTTCAGATAACTTGATCATTGAGATCTTTTCCAGGACAAGTGGGAACAGTACAAGAAGGACAGGTTACACCTAAAGTGGAGGGGCACCAGTATCCTAGCAGGTAGATTTGCTAGAGTCACTCTGGAACGTTTAAACTGTATGATGTCAGAATCACTTAACGAAGGAGCAACGCTCCGAATGCTCATAATACCAAATAAAGCTGTTGGGCTTTAACCTGGTGTTGAGACTTCTTATTAAACTGGTATGGCATGGGAGTGGTAAGCACAGCAGTAGTTCAGCAGGAAATATAACTAAGGGAAGCTGCAGACTAAGGCCAGTAAGATTAAGAGAAAGTTCAGGCAGGGAATAGTTCTTGAACACAGCAGGACTGGTGGTCAAAGTGCATTTGTTTCAACGCGAGGAGCATAACAAGATGAACTTAGAGTTTGAATTAGTACTTGGAACAATGACGTTGTTGCTATTACAGAGGCTTGGTTGAAAGAGGGATATGATTGGTAGCTAAGCATTCCAGGATTTCAGGCAGGATAGAAGAGGATATAAAAGACGTGGGGAAGTTGCATTACTAGTTAAGGAAAAGATCACAGCTATACTGAGAGAGGACACCTCGGAGGGTTCAGGCAGTGAGGCAATATGGGTAGAGCTCCAGAATAAGAAAGGCAGAGTCTCAATGTTGGGGGTTTATTACAGGCCTCCCAGTAGCCAGCAGGAGGAGGAGATATGCTGACAGATTTTAGAAAAACGCAAAAACAACAGGGTTGTTGTGGTTGGTGATTTTAACTTTCCCTTTGGATGGAGCAGGATTTGTAAGGAGCATCCAGGGGTGTTTCTTGAAACAGTACATAAACAGCCCAACTCAGAAAGAAGCCATATTACTCCTGGTATTGTTAAAATTTAAGTTTAAGTTCATTTACTAGTCACAAGTAAGGCTTACATTAACACTACAATGAAGTTACTGTGAAATTCCCCTAGTCACCACATTCCGGCGCCTGTTCGAGTAAATGCACTGAACCAGCACGTCATTCAGGCTGTGGAAGGAAATCAGAGTACCTGGAAAAATCCCACACAAACAAGGGGAGAACGTGTAAACTCCACACAGACAATGATCCAAGCTGGAACCAAAGGAAATGGGCGAGATAATAAATGAATACTTTGCCTCAGTATTCATTAAAGAGAAGGACTTGGTTGGTAAGGAGCCTAAGGTAGAATTTGGATATTCTGGGTCATGTCAATATCAGCGACTTAAAAAGCATGAAAGTAGTTAAGTCCCCAGGGCCTAACGAGATCTACCACAGGATACTAAGAGGGGCAAGGAAGGAAATTGCTGAGGCCTGGACAGGAATCTTTGTATCATCATTGGCTGCAGGTGAAGTTGGAGAATAACCAATGTTTTTCCATTGTTTAAGAAGGGCAACAGGGATAACCCAGGAAATAATAGGTCAGTGAGCCTTAAGTCAGTAGGAGAGAAGTTATTGGAAAAGATTCTTAGGGATAGGATTTACTCACATTTGAAAATAAATGGACTTATTAGTGGTATACAGCATGGTTTTGTGAAGGGGAAGTTGTACCTCACTAACTTGATCGAGTTTTTCAAAGACGTTACGAAGATGTTAGATGAGGGAAAGGCAGTGGATGTTGTATACATGGACTTCAGTAAATCCTTTGATAAAGGATATCTCATGGTAGACTCGTACGAAAGGTGAAGTCACATGGGATCGGAGGAGAGCTTGCAAGGTGGATACAGAGCTGGTATGGTCACAGAAGACAGAGGGTAGCAGTAGAGGGGTGCTTTTCCAGAAGGTCCAATGTATGTAGGAAATATTCAGTAAATGGTAGAACCCTTGCGAGTACTGAGAGGCAGAGAGATCTGCGTGTACATGTCCACCAATCACTGAAAGTAGCAAGGCAGGGGATAAAGTAGTCAAGAAGGTATACTGCATGCCTGCCTTTATCAGTCAAGGGATAAAACTGGTACGAAAGGTGACACCTGGTACAAAAGGTGATTTCACATGGAATCAGAGGAGAGCTGGCAAATTAGATAAAGAACTGGCTTGGACATAAGGGGAACAGCAGACAGGTGCTTTTTTGAATGGAAGGATGTGACTAGCAGTATTCCACAGGGACCTTTGTTGTTCACCATATACATGAATGATTTGGAGGAAAATGTAACTGGAATGATTTGTCAGTTCGCAAACGATATAAAAATTGTGGAGTTGCAGATAGTGATGAGGATTGTCAGAGGATGTAGCAAGATATAGACTGGTTGGACACTTACTTGGAGAAATGGCAAATGGAGTTTAATCTGGACAAATGTGAGGTAATGCATTTTGCAAAGTCCAATGCATATAGGAATTGTATAGTAAATGTAGAACCCTTAGGAATATTGACAGGCAGAGAGATCTGGATGTACATGACGAAAGATGTGGTGGCATTCGAAGCAGTTCCAGGGAGATTCACTAGATTGATTCCAGAAATGAGGGGTTGTCATATGAAGTGAGATTGAACAGTTTAGCCCTATATTCCAGAATTTAGAAGAATGAAGGGAGATCAAATTGAAGTATTCAAGATGATAAAAGGTATGGATAAAGTAGATGTGGAGCGGATGCTTCTGCTGGTGGGGCATTCTAGGGCGAGAGGTCTTAGGATAAGGGGCAGCAAATTTAAAATAGTGTCGAAAGGAAACTACTTCTCCCAAAGGTCATGAATCTGTGAAATTCACCACCCCCAAAGTGCGGTAGATGCTGGAACAGTGAGTAAATTTAAGGAGAAGTTAGACAGATTTCTGTTTGGTAGTGGGTTGAAAGGTTATGGGGAGAAGGCAGGGAAATGGGGATGAGGAGCATATCAGCCATGATTGAATGGTAGAGCAGGTTCAATGGGCCGAGCAGCCTAAATCTGCTCCTATATCTTATGAACTTATGAACATGTCCACTGAAGACTGAAAGTTGTAATGCAAATGGATAAGGCAGTCAAGAAAACATATGGCAAGCTTGCCTTCATCAGTCAGGACAATGAGTATAAAAACTGCCAAGTCATGCTTCAGCTGTGCAGAACCTTAATTAGGCCTCATTTGGAATATTGTGCACAATTCTGGTTGCCACACTACCAGAAGGATGTGGATACTCTGGAGAGGGTACAAAAGAGGTTTACCACCACGTTTCCTGGTCTAGAGGGTATTAGCTGTGAGGAGAGGTTCGGTAAACTTGGTTTATCCTCACTGGAACCACGGAGGTTGGGGGAGGGGGGGTACGATCAAGGCATTTAAGGGGCAACTAGGTGAATACATGAATAAAATGGGAAGAGAAGGATTCGGACTCTAAGTGCATACAGTTTTAGTTTAGGTAGGCATCATGATTGGCACAGGCTTGGAGGGCAAAAGGGCCTCCTGTGCTGAACTGCTCTTTGTATACCTGGAGTGAAACACCTTATACTCACCCATGCCAAACCCAAAGTGCAAAACCTATGGTCAAGGCTGACTTCATAAAAAAAACCTTGGAGATTCTGACCTAAGACAGTTAGGATTGTATTCATTACAGTTTAGAAGAATGATCTAATAGAAACTTATAAAATGCTAACAGGATTAGACAGGATAGATTCAGTAAGAATGTTTCCGATGGTGAGTCCAGAAGTAGGGGTCATAGTTCATATCATAGGATAAAGGGTAAATCTTTTAGGACTGAGGTGCAGAGAAATCTTTCACCCAGACAGTGGTGAATCTGCAGCATTCACTACCAGAGAAAGTGATTGAGGCCAAAATGTGTGATTTCAAGAAGCTCTTTGGGCTAAAGGATATGGGAGAAAGGTGAAATTAGGATATTGAATTTGACGATCAACCATGATCAAAATGAATAGCGAAGCAGGCCCAAGGGCTGATTAGGCAAGTCCTACTTCTATTTTCTATATTTTTAATGTAGCAAAACCAGATATTAGTGAGGGAGTGTGGTTTCCCCAGGACATGTCAGAAGTAGATGATAAAGGTAATATTTGAAGGGGCACCAGAATAATCTGGAATTTTGCCGCAATGGCAAGGACTTTACTGGATAATGGTGACTGGTGACATGTGTAGGTTTGAAAACATCGATCACAGGTGAAACCATGGTCTATTTCTGTTAGCAAAAAAATAACCAGCAGATCACTTAACTATTTTTGCTTCAGACAAATGCTCAGTACAATAGCAATCTGGAGGACAGCCCTAGCCGTAATTACCCTCTTAACGATATCAGAAGCATAGCAGCTCATGCTGTGAGTATCTATAAGGCCACCAGTCTGCATTCAGGACAGTACATACAGCTACTCAAAGGGGGAAGCAGAAAATGGGTAAAGAAACAAAGTGTAGTTACTTGGAAAGTGGAAAGTGCCCTGATCACCAGGAGGTTTTTGGAACAAAGCTGTCAACAATCATAGGAAGATGGATGCAGAAAGACTCTGGACACAGAAAATGCTGAGAGATTGGAGGCCTCAGCCAGTAATCAACCAACTTGGCAAGAATGCAGTATGACTGGAGTGACAGCATTTGTTGCAGTCGTTATCATTAGTCTCTGTATTTGTTGTTATCAGAGATCCATGATATCCCAAGTGGTACAGATGATGAAGCTAGCCAATAAGACATTTTCTGACATTTTCTTCCCAGGAAGTAGAAAGCGCAGAATTTCCCATCCTGCCTGCCTAAGGAATTACAGCAGGCATGGGCGGACCACGCAAAGGTATGGTAACCTTGGGCGGGATTTTTTGGCCTTGGGGTGAGCACGGTTGGAAAATCCTGCCCTTAGTCTGGATCAGGATGGAAATTTCCCCCAAAATTTCTTAGTGTCAAAACCAAGGGAAAGTTGGGGTGAACTGTCTCAAGGAGCTCGGCATTGCAATCTACCGTTTACTACAATGAAAGAGACCCCATGAGAATCATGCACTTAAAGAAGTCCCAGCTGCATGACTTCATAGAATCCCTACAGTGCAGAAGGAGGCCATTTGGCCAACTGAGACTGCACCAACCCACACAGACACAGGGAGAATGTGCAAACTCCACACAGATAGTGACCCAAGGCCAGAATTGAACCCGGGTCCTTGGTGCTGTGAGGCAACAGTGCTAACCACTGTGCAGTTAGTGGCATATGGCAACAGTGCTCACCCAGCTGAGTTGGGTGAACTGCACTTAAATGCTCCTGCTGCACCCACAAGCAGTCATGACAGGAAGATGGTACCATGCACGGTAGCCCCATGGTTCACACAGGGAGAGCTCGGATGGCTGCTGGGCATAGGGGAGGAGAGGTGGGCCATCCTGTTCCCTTAAGTTAGTTGACAACCCAGGAGTCGGGCTGGCAACATGGTCTGGGAAGCGGTGGCAGCAGCAGTGAATGCACTGACACATGGACCAATGATCATGTCCCATAAAAGATGTGTTATATGTGTTTAAATTTTAACTTCTTGGGCTTTCTATAGGTAAATGTATTTCTGAACAGGATTGCTATGGTATTCAAGGTGGTAGTGTCATCAGTGGGTTTTACTTTTTGAACAACTCTATAGAAATAAAGTGGACAGCTACATACTTTAAAAACACTGGACTTTACCTTAAACTGGATATCTCATGAAACAATTGCATAAAAATATCCCAACATGTGCAGTACAAATAGAAAAAGATTCAACTGAAGTATTTACCTCAACAACTAAGCTTGAACATATTTTCTGTGTAGAAGAAAAAGTAAGACACATACCTTCAAACCGAGCATCATCCATCGCTTTGTATTCTGTACTCTTAATAGCAAGTTCAACACCATATCCTGAAAGACGTACTTTCTTAGAGCTGGCATTCTGTTAAGGATATAGTATTCACCAGAGTAAGCTATGCAACTCATTTTAATTGTCAAAACATGCAAAAATATGAAACCCAGAAATGCTAATTATATCTCTGCTCAGTACAGAAAAAATATGCTGTAAAGATAAGTAATTGTGATCTTAAAATGTGGGGTATAAAATATCTGCAAGTGGCAGTTGAGACAAAGAGTTTATTCTGGTGGAGCACATTCAATGTAATTCTATATAATGTATAACCTACTATGTAGCAAATCAACCTTTCCCAGAAATGAAAAGAATTTATTGCTGACTATGTCATAGAGTCATAGAGGTTCACAGGACGGAAACAGGCCCTTCAGCCTAACTTGTCCATGCCGCCCTTTTTTTTTAAAAAATCTGTAAGCTAATCCCAACTGCCCGCATTTGGCCCATATCCCTCAATGCCCATCGTACCCATGTAATGATCTAAATTCTTTTTAAAAGACAAAATTGTACCTGCCTCTATTACCACCTCTGGCAGCTTGTTCCAGACACTCACCATCTCGTGTGTGAAAAAATTGCCCCTCTGGATACTTTTGTATCTCTCCCGTCTCACCTATGCCTTCCAGTTTTAGACTCCCCTACCTTTGGGAAAAGATAATGACTATCGAGCTGATCTGTGCCCCTCATTATTTTATAAGATCACCCCTGAGCCTTCTACGCTCCAGAGAAAAAAGTCCCAGTCTATCCAGCCTCTCCTTATAACTCAATCCATCAAGTCCAGGTACACGCTAATATATTTTTTCTGTACTCTTTCTAGTTTAATAATATCCTTTCTATAATAGGGTGACCAGAATTGCACACAGTATTCCAGGTGTGGCCTTATCAATGTCTTGCTCAACTTCAAAAAGACATTCCAACTCCTGTATTCAATGTACTGACCACTGAAACCAATCATAAGAAGATAAGAAATAGGAGCAGGAGTAGGCCATCTAGCCCTTCGAGCCTGCCCCGCCATTCAATAAGATCATGGCTGATCTGAAGTGGATCAGTTCCACTTACCCGCCTGCTCCCCATAACCCTTAATTCCCTTATTGATCAGAAATCTATCTACCTGTGACTTAAACATATTCAATGAGGTAGCCTCCACCACTTCAATGGGCAGAGAATTCCAGAGATTCATCACCCTCTGAGAGAAGAAGTTCCTCCTCAACTCTGTTCTAAACTGTCCCCCCTTATTTTGAGACTGTGCCCTCTAGTTCTAGTTTACTTTCTAAGTGGAAAGAATCTCTCTACCTCTACCCTATTTAGCCCCTTCATTATCTTGTCTCTATAAGATCCCCCCTCAGCCTTCTAAAGTCCAACGAGTACAGGCCCAGTTTATTCAATCTCTCCTCATAAGCTAACCCCCTAATCTCTGGTGAACCTTCTCTGTGCTCCCTCCAAGGCCAATATATCCTTTCACAAATAAGGGGACCAAAACTGCACACAGTACTCCAGTTGCGGCCTCACCAGTGCCTTGTACAGTTGCAGCAAGACCTCCCTGCTTTTATATTCTATGTAAAAAGTCTGACAACACCAGGTTTTAGTCCAAACGATTTATTTGATAATAGACTCACAAGCTTTCGAGGTTTCCCTCTTCGTCAGGTGAATGGAGAGTTCTATCCCCCTCGCTATAAAGGCCAACATTCCATTTGCCTTCTTGATCACCTGCTGCACCTGCAGACTGCATTTTTGCGATTTGTGCACAAGGACCCCCAGGTCCCTCTGCACACTGCATGCTGCAACTTTTCACCATTTAAATTATATTCCATCCTGCTATTGTTTCTCCAAAGTGGATAACCTCACATTTGCTAACGTTATACTCCATCTGCCAGGTCCTCGCCCACTCACTCAGCCTATCCAAATCTCTCTGCAGACTTTCTGTGTTCTCCATACAATTCGCTTTTCCACTCATCTTCGTGTCATCAGCAAACTTCGTTACCCTACATTCGAGCCCCCTCCTCCAGATCATCTATGTACATGGTAAACACTTGAGGCCTCAGCACTGATTCCTGCAGCACGCCACAAGTCAGCACTGCCAACCAGAAAAGCACCCATTTATTCCAACTCTCTGCTTCCTGTTAGATAGCCAATCCTCAATCCACGCTAACACTTTACCCCCAACTCCGTGTACCCTAACCTTCTGCAGCAACCTTTTATGAGGCACCTTATCAAATGCCTTCTGGAAATCTAAAAACCCCACATCCACCGGTTCCCTTCTACCACACTAGTCACATCTTCATAAAAATCCAATAAATTCGTCAAACACGACATCCCCTTCATGAATCCATGCTGCATCTGCTTGATCGAACCGTTCATTTCTAGATGTCCTGCTATTTTTTCTTTAATGATGGATTCTAGCATTCTTCCAACTACGGACGGTAAGCTAACCGGCCTGTAGTTTGTCTGCTACCTTTTTCAAATAGCAGCGTAACAGTAGCTGTTTTCCAATCTTCTGGCACTTCCCCAGAGTCGAGCGAGTTTTGATAAATTACTACTAACGCATCTGCTATTACTTCTGCCATTTCTTTCAGAACCCTGGAATGCATTCCATCCGGTCCCGGAGACTTGTCTACCTTCAGTCCCGTTAGTCTACCAAGCACTACCTCTCTAGTAACAGTAATTGTATTAAGGACCTCATCTCCTACCAACCCTCTATCCTTAATATTTGGTAAGCTATTTGTGTCCTCCACCGTGAAGACCAACACAAAAAACTTATTTAAAGTCTCAGCCATTTCCTCGTTTCCCACCATTAAATTCCCCCTCTCATCCTCCAAAGGTACAACATTCACTCTAGCCAGTCTCTCCTTCATATACTTGTAAAAACTTCTACTATCATTTTTTATATTTAGAGCTAGTTTAGTTTCATACCCTATCTTTCCTTTCTTTATCACTTTCTTAGTCATTCTTTGTTGTTTTTTAAATCTTTCCCAATCTTCTAATTCCCCACTATTTTTAGCCGCTCTGTACACCACAGATTTTAATTAATACTCTCCTTTATGTCCTTCGATATCACAGCTGGTTACCCCTTTTCTTACAGTCCTTCTTTGCCATCGGAATATATTTTTGCTGAGTGCTGAAAAAGATCTCCTTAAAAATCCTCCACTGTTCCTCAGCCGTCCTACCAACCAATCTGCGCCCCCAATCTACATTAGCCAATTCCGCCCTCATCTTATCATCATACTCCCCTCTGTTCAAGCAGAGGACACTGGTTTGGGACTCTACTTTCTCACCCTCCATCTGTGTCAGAAATTCAACAATATTGTGATCACTTGTCCCAAGAGGATCCCTCACAAGAAGATCCCTAATTCTACCTGCCTCATTCCACAGTACCAGATCTAAGATAACTCGCTCCTTCGTAGGTTCTGTTACATACTGTTCAAGGAAACTATCCCGACAGCATTCTAAGAACTCTTCCACAAATCCACCGCATCCGACTTGGGTCATCCAATCAATATACAGATTAAAATCCCTCATAATTATCGCCATTCCGTTTCTACATGCATCAATTATTTGCTTGTTTATGGCCTGCCCCACCTCAAAGTTATTATTTGGGGGCCTAAAGATCACACCCACCAGCGTCTTTCTCCCCTTACTATTCCTTATCTCCACCCACATCGATTCCATGTTTTGCTCTTTGGAGCCTGTATCTTCTCTTACTACTGCCCTGATATTATCCTTTATTAACAGAGCTACCCCATCCCCCTTTTCCTCCTGTCTATCCTTCCTAAATGTCTGATACCTCTGGATATTGAGTTCCCAGTCCCGGTCACCCTGCAACCACATTTTTGTAATGGCCACTAGATCATACCCATTTGTGCTGATTTGTGCCATCAAATTCTGCCTTCTTCACCACTCTGTCCACCTGTGACTCCACTTTCAAGGAGCTATGAACATGTACCTCTAGATCTCTTTGTTCTGTAACTCTCTCCAATGCCCTACCATTAATTAAGTCCTGCCCTGGTTCAATCTACCAAAATGCATCACCTTGCATTTGTCTAAATTAAACTAAATTAAATTAATCAGCCCACTGGCCCAATTGATCAAGATCCCATTACAATTGGAGACAACTTTCTTCACTGTCCACTATGCCACCAATCTTGGCGTTATCTGCAAACTTACTAACCATGCCTCCTATATTCTCATCCAAATCATTAATATAAATTACAAATAGCAGGGATTATGAGGAAAGGCTGCCATCTAACCTGAAGAGGAAAATAAAAGTCTTCTGAAAACATAGAAATAATAAAAGGCTGGCAAAAGAAAGAATAGGGGAGGCTGGGGCCATGACTGAAATATTAAATCAATTCTTTGCATCTGTTTTTACCAAGGAGGTAGATTCTACACAGGCTATGGTAACAAATGGGGAATCTTTGCCTTTACAAGGTTTCAAAATTGGTAAGGAGGAAGTAAATGCTGAAATGGTCAAAAGAGATGCATCCAAAAATATTGAAAGAAGTGGAATGTTTTTGAAGGATCCTCTCCAATAATTTCCTTACCTTTGACATAAGGCTCACTGGTCCGTAATCACCTGAAAATAAGTGTGTCCAGGAAAGTTTTTGCAGGCAGTATGTGTAAGGTCCTACTCGGTAAAGGGCAAAACTTGACCTAAATCTTGGGAAATAGGGCAGGGTAAGTAACTGAGGTGACATTGGGGGACCACTTTCGGACCAGTGACCATAAGTTTAAAATAGTTATGGAAAGGGGCAAAACTGGTTCACAAGTGGTGCAAGTTCTAAATTGGGGCAAGGTGAATTTTGATGGAAATAGAAGCTTGCAAGGTTTGACTGAAATAGCTTGCTGAAGGCAGAAAGATGTGATGATTTGGGAACCTGGAAAAGTTAGTGGTCATATCTTGGGGGACAGTTCACATTACAATAGAGGCGGTAATGGACATTTTAAGAATGTATGAAGGTGGAACAAACTCCTAGCTCTGACCAGGTATATCCAAGAACACTGCCTGAGGCTAGAGAAGAAATTTGGGAGCCCTGGCTGAGATGTTTGCATCACCATTAGTCATGAGGGAGGTACCAGAAGACTTGAGGGTGGCAAATTTTGTGCCCTTATTTAAAGGAGGACTGCAAAGAAGGGCCTGGGAATTATAGACTGGTAAGCCTAACAACAGTAAAAAGTCTGACAACACCAGGTTTTAGTCCAACCGATTTATTTGATAATATTCTCACAAGCAAGCAAGCTTTCGAGGTTACCCTCTTCGTCAGGTGAATGGAGAGTTCTGACCTCAGACAGACAGAGCATATAAAGCACAGACAGTTGCTGATTAGAATGCGAATCCTTACACCTAACCTGCTGTTCAAGTCTTAAAGTGGCTGATAATGTGAGTGGAAGGAGCACTGATCACAGTTTAAAGAGATGTGTATTGTCTCCAGACAGTATAGTAAGTGAGGTTTTGCAAACCCAGGCAAGTCACGGGGGTTACAGATAGTGTGACATGAACCCAAGATCCCTGTTGAGACCGTCCTCATGTGTGCGGAACTTGGCTATCAGTCTCTGTTCAGCGACTCTGCGCTGTCGTGTGTCATGAAGGCCGCCTTGGAGAATGCTTACCCGAAGGTCAGAGGCTGAATGCCCGTGACCGCTGAAGTGTTCGCCAACAGGAAGGGAACAGTCTTGCCTGGTGACTGTCGAGCGATGTTCATTCATCCGTTGTCGTAGCGTCTGCATGGTCTCCCCAATGTACCATGCTTCGGGACATCCTTTCTTGCAACGTATCAGGTAGACAATGTTGGCCGAGTTGCAAGAGTATTTACCATGTACCTGGTGGATGGTATTCTCACGTGTGATGATGGTATCCATGTCGATGATCCGGCATGTCTTGCAGAGGTTGCTGTGGCAGGGTTGTGTGGTATTGTGGTCACTGTTCTCCTGAAGGCTAGGTAGTTTGCTGCGAACAATGGTCTGTTTGAGGTTGTGTGGTTGTCTGAAAGCAAGAAGTGGGGGTGTGGGGATAGCCCTGGCGAGATGTTTGTCTTCATCAATGATATGTTGAAGACTCCGGAGAAGATGTCGTAGCTTCTCCGCTCCGGGGAAGTACTGGATGACGAAGGGTACTCTGTCCATTGTGTCCCGTGTTTGCCTTCTGAGGAGATCGGTGCGGTTTTTCGCTGTGGCACATCGGAACTGCTCCGATGTGCCACAGCGAAAAACCGCACCGATCTCCTCAGAAGGCAAACACGGGACACAATGGACAGAGTACCCTTCGTCGTCCAGTACTTCCCCGGAGCGGAGAAGCTACGACATCTTCTCCGGAGTCTTCAACATATCATTGATGAAGACAAACATCTCGCCAGGGCTATCCCCACACCCCCACTTCTTGCTTTCAGACAACCACACAACCTCAAACAGACCATTGTTCGCAGCAAACTACCTAGCCTTCAGGAGAACAGTGACCACAATACCACACAACCCTGCCACAGCAACCTCTGCAAGACATGCCGGATCATCGACATGGATACCATCATCACACGTGAGAATACCATCCACCAGGTACATGGTAAATACTCTTGCAACTCGGCCAACATTGTCTACCTGATACGTTGCAAGAAAGGATGTCCCGAAGCATGGTACATTGGGGAGACCATGCAGACGCTACGACAACGGATGAATGAACATCGCTCGACAGTCACCAGGCAAGACTGTTCCCTTCCTGTTGGCGAACACTTCAGCGGTCACGGGCATTCAGCCTCTGACCTTCGGGTAAGCATTCTCCAAGGCGGCCTTCATGACACACGACAGCGCAGAGTCGCTGAACAGAGACTGATAGCCAAGTTCCGCACACATGAGGACGGTCTCAACAGGGATCTTGGGTTCATGTCACACTATCTGTAACCCCCATGACTTGCCTGGATTTGCAAAACCTCACTTACTATACTGTCTGGAGACAATACACATCTCTTTAAACTGTGTTCAGTGCTCCTTCCACTCACATTATCAGCCACTTTAAGACTTGAACAGCAGGTTAGGTGTAAGGATTCGCATTCTAATCAGCAACTGTCTGTGCTTTATATGCTCTGTCTGTCTGAGGTCAGAACTCTCCATTCACCTGACGAAGAGGGTAACCTCGAAAGCTTGCTTGCTTGTGAGAATATTATCAAATAAATCGGTTGGACTAAAACCTGGTGTTGTCAGACTTTTTACTGTGTTTACGCCAGTCCAACGCCGGCAAACCCACATCAAGCCTAACAACTGCAGTGGCTAAATCAGTCGAGAGAAATCTAAGGGATGATATACAGATGCTTGGAAAGACAGGGTTTGATTAGAAGTAGTCAGCACGGCTTTGGACATCAGAGATCATGCCTTACAAATTACAGTTCTTTGATAAAGTGACCAGGAAGGTTGATGAGGGCAAGGCAGTAGATATAGTCTAAATGGACTTGAATAAGATAGAAGTAAATTGGCGGATGGTGGAATCTGAAACCAAAAGAGAAAATGCTGGAAAATCTCTGCAGTCTGGCAAAATCTGTAAGGAGAGAAATGAGTTGACATTTCAAGTCCAGATGACCCTTTGAACATAAGAACATAAGAAATAGGAGCAGGAGTAGGCCATCTAGCCCTTCGAGCCTGCCCCGCCATTCAATAAGATCATGGCTGATCTGTCGTGGCTCAGTTCCACATTCCCGCCCTCTCCCCATAACCCTTAATCCCCTCTCTTATCAAAAACCCATCAATCCACGTCTTAAAAATATTTAGCGAGGTAGCCTCCACCACTTCAACGGGCAGAGAATTCCAGAGATTCACCACCCTTTGAGTGAAGAAGTTCCTCCTCAACTCCGTTCTAAACCACCTCCCTTTTATCTTGAGGCTGTGCCCCCTAGTCCTACTGTCCTTTCTGAGCAGGAAGAGTCTCTCCACCTCTATCCTATCCATCCCATTCATCATCTTATATGTCTCAATGAGATCTCCCCTCATTCTTCTAAACTCTAACAAGTACAAGCCTAGTTTATTCAGTCTCTCCTCATAGCTCAACCCCCTCAACTCCGGCATCAGTCTAGTAAACCTCCTCTGCACTCCCTCCAAGGCCAAAATAACCTTGTGTAAGTGTGGCGCCCAAAACTGCACACAGTACTCCAGCTGCAGCCTCACCAGTGCCCTATACAGCTGCAGCAAGACCTCCCTACTTTTATATTCAATCCCCCTCGCTATGAAGGCCAGCATCCCATTAGCCTTCCTGACCACCTGCTGCACCTGCAGGCTGGGTTTTTGTGACTCATGCACAAGGACCCCGAGGTCCCTCTGCACCGTCGCCTGCTGCAGTTTTTCGCCATGTAAGTAATAGTCCTTCCTACCATTCTTCCTACCAAAGTGGACCACCTCGCACTTGCCAACACTTGCCAACTTGTCAAAGAACTTGTAAACCTCTACGAGTCTATATTTATGAAAGTCATGCAAACCAAATTTTCAGCACATACCTGCACATAATGGCGCAGAACATAAATAACTTCCCCTTTGCCAGCCTTCTCAGACAGAATTTTGTGGAATTTAGAAAATTCTTTTGTACCAATTTCAGCATACAAAATGGCAACTGGAGCTTCAGTTTTCTTTGTTGGAAATGTATGATCCCCTTTAAACAAGTATGGCTTGGGTCTGGAAACAGAAATGAGGTTGAAATTCTATGCACTTAAAAAAGCAGTTTAACTGCTTTAACAATTCTCAAATAATAAATCAAGTTGAACGGACTTCATTCAATAAACAAATATATGACAATGACAATCTCTCCTAGAAAATGCATAGGTTTCCTCTGGGTGCTCCAGTTTCTTTCCGCAGTCCAAGATGTGTGATTTAGGTTGATTGGCTGTGCTAAATTGACCTTAATGTCACGGGATAAGCAGAGTAACTGATGATTACAGGAATAGGGTCTGGATTGGGTTTGTGGTCACTACAGACTAAATGGGCCAAATGGCCTCCTTCTGTATTATAGGGATTCTTTGATTCTATGGTATCAATATGGCATGCACTCTGGCTTTAAAATGTCAATAGTTGGAAGTTGAAAAATGACAAAGGGTTTGTACAATGTAATGAAATGAATGGTTTCGCAGAATGCGAAAGTTATTTGCTAACTGTATGAATTTACTCTCTCCTTGTACATCCTGACAGAAGAACAAAAATAATGCTGGAAATACTTTGTTGATCAGGCAGTATCTGCGGAATGAAACAGAGTTACTGTTTCTGGTTCATGACTGAATTGGTGAAAGGTCATCAACCTGAACCTACTTAGTACATCCATCATTTTCTACTTTTGTTTCAGATTGCCAGCATTAGTAGTATTTTGCTTTTATCAAAGAAATGGCACAGGCCTTGCAGAGATATTTGCTTCATCTCTTTTCCCCTGGACCGGAGGGTAACTAGTCTTCTTCCGTTGTTTCAGAAAGATAGAAAAGACAAGCCAGGGAGCTCACTCACAGGCCAGTGAGCCTGACATTAGAGGTGGTTAAGTTACTGGAGGGATTCTGAGGGACAGGATCTACCAATATTTGGAGAGTCAAAATCTGAATAGGGATAGTCAGCATGGCTTTGTGCATGGGAAATCACGTCTGACGAATCTTTCAGAGTTTTTTGAAGAGGTAACCAAGAGAATGGATGAGGGTAGGGCAGTAGATGCTATTCGTATAGACTTTAGCAAGACCTTTCACAAGCTCCTGCATGGCAGGTTAGTCTGGAAGGTTAGGTTGCATGGGATCCAAGGAAAGGTAGCTAATTGGCTTCAAACTTGGCTCCATGGTATGAAGCAGAGAGTGATGGTCGAAGGTTATTTCTCAATCTGGAGGCCGGTGACCAGTGGTGTGGCTCAGGATAGGTCTTGGGACCATTGTTATTTGTTATTTATTGAAATGATTTGGATGTGAATATACAATGCACAGTTAATAAGTTTGCAGAATATACTAAATTAGGAAGTATTGTTGATTGTGAAGGTTATCAAAAATTACAGGGGATCTTGATCAGTTAAGGAAATGGGCCAAGGTATAGCAAATGGATTTCAATGCAGATCAGTGTGAGGCGTTGCATTTTGAAAATTCAAACAAGGCAGGACTTATACAGTGAATGGTAAGGTCCTGGGGAGTGTTACAAAATGGAGAGACCCAGGAATACAAGTACATAGTTCATTGAAAGTGGTTGAGGCAGGTATAATAGCAACATTTAAAAAGCATTTGGATAAGTTCATGGATGGGAAAGGATTAGATTGATATGGGCCAAGCAGAAAGGGCACTATGGTCGGCATGTACCGTGACTGAAGGGCCTGTTTCCATGCTGTTTTGCTCTATGGCTCTAAGCTCAGATAGTGCATGAGAGAGGACAGCAGAAGAGAAACCTGAAAAAGATATAAATTGAACCATAGAATAGAATCCCTACAGTGCAGAAAGAGGCCATTTGGCCCATCAAGTTTGCACCAACCACAATCCCACCCAGGCCCTGTCCCCATATCCCTACATATTTCCCCGCTAATCCCTCTAACCTACACATCTCAGGACACAAAAGGGGCAATTTTAGCATGGCCAATCAACCTAACCCGCACATCTTTGGACTGTGGGAGGAAACCGGAGCACTCAGAGGAAACCCATGCAGACACGATGAGAACGTGCAAACTCCACACAGACAAAGACCTGAGCCAGGAATCAAACCCAGGTCCCTGAAGATGTAAAGCAGCAGTGCTAACCACTGTGCTATTGTGCCCTTCTTTCAGGATGGGTGGAATGAATTTTAAAGGAAGTCTGTCGTGGTAAGCTAAAAAAAGGTAGGAAAGCAACAGAGGCCATACCGGCTTAGAAGGTTAATAATCACAGGAGTTTAAAAATCACATGAGCTCTTATGAGAGAAACCACTGGCATTTATTAAAGCTGACCCAGATTAGCATCAAGGCCTAGTTACAAGAGAGAAAACCATAGGTTAAAGATTAGTTTATCTAACAAAGACTCTTAATCTGAAAATAAAATTATTAAAATCAGGCATTTGGACATGGGAGAGGCAATTGGTATCTAGAGACCCAAACACAAGTTGGGATGTTAAGGATAACTTGTAACACTAAGTCAGCTAACATGTTGAAACCTTTGCACTGATTGTATATAATAATTAAGTAGGGGTATGCAATGATTGTGATTGGTTTTTAACATTAGTATCTCACGCCTAACCAAATCAATAGGTGCAAGAGGATAACTCCTACATCTTGATTGGTATATGTTAATTACTTGTATTCAAATCTGAAAGCATATCTGCCTGTTTAATCCTAAATCCCGTACTCCAGTTGGCCACTAGCTGGCTTCCCAGAGTCCTTGCTACATAGCTCGAATAAAATGTTGTGAATGACTTGATCTAGCCATTTGATGGGAACAAAATTTAATAAATTAAAAAGCTAAACACCAAAAAGCCCCATAGTACTTATCAATGAAAAGTTCACAAAATGTTTCTGTAAGTAGCAGTAATGAGAAAATTTCATACCTAAATATATTCCACGATTTATATTTCATGTAATTCGGAATTGAAATTTATTAAGGAGCCAAGGAACATAAAATGTCATGCATATACAAGAGCATAATATACCTATTAGCTGCTCTTTTGAGGAGCTTCTTGATTTCACCAGTATGGCAGGTATGTTCCCCGTGGACAGCTACAAAACTATTGCATCCTTTTGGTGCTGGTTCATCAGCTGCAATCTAACCAAATGTTACAAGTAAATATCATGCAAACATAAAATAAATTTAATAACATAAACTCTCAGCATCAGATTTATCATCAGATTTTACCTGACTTACGTCACTGAAGGCCATACCTGGGCCTTAATTCCAGGGATGTATTCCCTAATACTCTCAATCTAATTTTTCTCCTTCAAATGCTCCGAAGTATTATTGCATTATTTATTGTATTGAAGATGCTACATAAACCTTGGAAAATGGAAGGACATGTTTCAAAGCTTGCTAAAAGAAACAGATGGAATCCTGTCTTATTAAACAGGTCTTATTAATAAGAGCAT
Source organism: Prionace glauca (assembly GCA_037974335.1). Lineage (NCBI taxonomy): Eukaryota > Metazoa > Chordata > Chondrichthyes > Carcharhiniformes > Carcharhinidae > Prionace > Prionace glauca. The sequence continues at coordinate 31,825,673 of CM075730.1, forward strand.
AGTTCAGTGCAACATTTTTGCTTTTATTTTTTATGTTCAAAAATAATGATGATTAGGCCTCAACTAGAGTACTGTGTTTAATTCTGGATGCTATATGTTTGCAAAGATGTAAAGACCTGAAGAGGACCTCATAGAAATGTGTAAGAATGTTATCAGGAACAAATGAATCAATTACATGGAGAAACTTGAAATACAAGAGATTTAACAGGGGTGCTTTAAATCATGAATGGTCTGGAATCTATTTAATCTCTTGGCATCAGGTCAAACATGGACAAAGAAACTTCTCCTCATTAAGACCCGCCACCTTCCTCCCTCAGCTGAGAATCAGAACTCCGCCACGTTGAACACTATTTGGAAATGCTGTAAACCTGTATGACTCCAGTATTTGTCCATATTGGCTCACTGTGAAGCCCTGTTATAATAATGTAGTAATAAATGCAAATGCAAGTGATGTTATGAGACATAGAGTTGAAAATATCAAAGTGTTCCCGAGTGTCATTTTCCAAACATACAACAAAACCAGTGCTATGGACTATGGGTGATAGGGTTGTTAAGAAGGCGTAGGTGTGTTAGCTTTTCTTGGTTTGAGGGATTGAGTTTCAGAGCCATGACGTCATGTTGCAGCTGTACAAAACTCCAGTGCAGCTGCACTTGGAGTATTGTGTACAGTTCTGGTCACCGCATTGTAGGAAGGATGTGGAAACATTGGAAAAGGTGCAGAGGAGATTTACCAGAATGTTGCTTGGTATGGTGGGAAAGTCTTAGGAGGAAAGGCTGATGGACTTGAGGCTGTTTTTGTTGGACTGAATAAGGTTAAGAGGTGACTTAATAGAGGCATATAAAATGATTAGAGGATTAGATAGGGTGGACAGTGTGAGCCTTTTTCCTCGGATGGAGATGGCTAGCACAAGGGGACATAGCTTTGAATTGAAGGGTGATAGATATAGGACCTTGTCAGGCCTCATTTGGAGTACTGTGCGCAGTTCTGGTCGCCTCACTATAGGAAAGACGTAGAAGCTATTGAAAGGGTGCAGAGGAGATTTACAAGGATGTTGCCTGGACTGGGAGGCATGCCTTATGAAGATAGGTTGAGGGAGCTGGGACTCTTTTCTCTGGAGAGGCGAAGGTTGAGAGGCGACCTGATAGAAGTTTATAAAATGTTGAGAGGAATAGATAGGGTGGACTCTCAGAGGCTATTTCCCCGGGTTGAAATGGTCGCTACGAGAGGACACAGATTTAAGGTGCGGGGAGGGAAGTACAGAGGTGATGTTAGGGGTAAGTTTTTCACTCAGAGGGTAGTGAGTGATTGGAATCGGCTGCCGTCGTCGGTGGTGGAGGCAAACTCGCTGGGGTCTTTTAAAAGACTTCTGGATGAGTATATGGGGTTTAATGGGATTGGGGGTTATAGATAGGTCTATAGATTGGTGGGGTTGATGCGATCGGCGCAACTCGAGGGCCGAAGGGCCTGTTTGTGCTGTAATGTTCTATGTTCTATGACAGATGTCAGAGGTAGGTTATTTATTCAGAGCAGTAAAGATGTGGAATGCCCTGCCTACAACAGTAGTGGATTCGCCAATATTAAGGGCATTTAAACGGTCATTGGATAAACATATGGATGATATTGGAATAGTGTAGGTTAGTTGGGCTTGAGATTGGTTTCACATCTCAAACGGGGAGTTAGGAGAGCAAAGAGGGGGCATGAGATGGCTTTGGCAGGTAGTGTTAAGGAGAATCCAAAGGCATTTTACTCCTATCTTAAGAACAAAAGGGTGGCTAGGGGTAAAATCGGTCCTCTCAGGGACAGATATGGGGAATTGTGCTTAGAGTCTGAGGGAATGGGGGAGGTCCTGAATGAATACTTTGTGCCGATATTCACAAAGGAGAGGGGCTTGATGTCTAGTACGGTCATTGAGAGAGCAGTAGACCAATTGAAAGATCTATCGATTACGAGGGAAGAGGTGTTAGGGCTTTTATATGGCATTAAAACCGATAAATCTCCGGGGCCCGATTGCATTTATCCTAGGCTGCTTAGAGAGGCGAGGGATGAGATTGCTGGGCCTCTGACGCAAATCTTTGTCTCTTCTTTGGACACAGGTGAGGTCCTAGGGGACTGGAGGATAGCGAACATGGTACCGTTGTTGAAAAAGGGTAGGAGGGGTAGCCCAGGTAACTATAGGCCAGTGAGCTTAACGTCAGTGGTAGGTAAGTTGATGGAGAGGATTCTTAGGGATAGGATGTATGTGCACTTGGAGCGTTGCAAACTGATTAAGGATATGCAGCATGGCTTTGTCAAGGGGAAGTCTTGCCTTACGAATCTGGTAGAATTCTTTGAGGAAGTGACAAAAACGGTTGACGAAGGACGAGCCGTTGATGTTGTCTATATGGATTTCAGTAAGGCGTTTGACAAAGTCCCTCATGGTAGGTTGGTACAGAAGATGGGATATGTGGTCAGGTATCTAGATGGGTAGAGAATTGGCTTGCAAAGAGGAGTCAGAGTAGTAGTGGAGGGGTCTTTTTCTAGCTGGAGGTCTGTCACTAGTGGGGTGCCACAGGGCTCGGTACAGGGACCTCTTCACTTTGTAGTGTATATAAATGATTTAGAAGGGGGAGTAGGTGGTGTGATCAGCAAATTTGCTGATGACACCAAGATGGCTGGATTGGCGGGCAGTGAGGAGCAGTGTCTGGCAACACAGCAGGATATTGATAGGCTGGTTGATTGGGCAGATACGTGGCAAATGGAGTTTAATCCGGATAAATGTGAGGTGATGCATTTTGGCCGGAATAATGTAGGGGGGAGTTATATGATAAAGGGTAAGCCCGTAAGGAGTATAGAATCGCAGCGAGACCTGGGGTGCAAGTGCACAAGTCTTTGAAGGTGGCAGTGCAAGTGGAGAGTATGGTGAGGAAAGCCTATGGCATGTTAGCCTTCATAAGACGGGGTGTCGAATATAAGAGCTGGAGTCTAATGTTGCAGGTGTACAGAACGTTGGTTCGGCCGCATTTGGAGTACTGCGTACAGTTCTGGTCGCCTTACTACCGGAAGGACGTGGAGACTCTGGAGAGAGTGCAGAGGAGGTTTACCAAGATGTTGCCTGGTATGGAAGGACTGGGGTATGAGGAAAGATTGAAGAAATTGGGGCCTTTTCCTTTGAAAGACGCCGACTGATGGGGGATCTAATAGCGGTATATAAGATTATGAAGGGTATAGATAAAGAGAGGTAAGCTATTTCCTATAATAGAGACACGTAGGACAAGGGGCCATGGACTTAAGGTGAGAGGGGAAAAGTACAACACAGATATTAGAAGGAGGTTTTTCACACAGAGGGTAGTGGGGGTATGGAATGCTCTGCCAAGTAAGATGGTGGAGGCAAACACGCTAGAGTCCTTTAAGAGTAACTTAGACAGGCACATGACTGAGTTGGAGATGAGTGGATATAGGAGAACCTTTTAAATAAGGGTCATTAGCATTGGGGCATCCCTGGTAATGTAAATGGGTATAGTATGATAGTGTTTTTTCTCTTTTCATTCACAGGTTTTAAGTCGGTCCACCTCGTGTCCAACAAGGGGCATACACACGATGGGTCGTACTGGGGCTGCTCTTGGTTGTTCGAGATTGGCCTAGTGCTTCATGTCGTTAGTGTGTGCCTAAACTGGACAAGATACTGGGCAAGACGACAGCTCAGTGACTATCGTTGATTGCTGTGCAGACACATGGATTTGGGCCGGTGTCTGTGGGAGTTTGCGCATTCTCCCCGTGCTTGCGTGGGTTTTCTCCGGGTGCTCCGGTTTCCTCCCATGCCCCAGATGTGCTGTTAGGGTGATTGGCAGGAATAAATTGTCCCTAAATCAGTTTCCCTCAATCTGGATGGCCATAAAACATTAGACAGGGGTCGTGGGTAGAGAGGTGGACGTGGGTTGAGATGGCGGCGAGGGCTCGTTGGGCCGAAGGACCTGTTTCCCGAGCTGATTTTGTTCTTTGTTCTTTGACTTGATAGAGGTATTCAAAATTAAGACAGGAAGAGTTTGAGTGGACAAGATAAAAGTGTTTTCCTTGGTGGAAAATTCTAGAACCGGGGATATAGATAAGCAGAGGAAACATGAGGAAGAATGTATTTCCACAGAGGGTGGTGGGTGCCTGGAATTCACTGCCTAAGTTAGTGGTGGAGGCAGAGACTCTAAACTCTTTTAAAATGAATCTGAATCTGAACCTTAAATGCTGTAAACTACAGGGTTATGGGGTGGGTGCAGGAAGGTGGTATTCGGAAGAGCACCTGGGTGTCCTTGGACTGGCATGGATAAAATGGGCTAAATGGCTTCCTTCTGTGCTGTAACTTTTCTGTGGTTCTATGGAACATCCGTAAGGACAAGTGTGAGCTCTTTCAATCTTTCGTTTACTATCTGGACATGTGACTGACACCACTGATAACTATGACGTTGGCCTCCATAAATCTCCTTCAATGGTTAAGTCCATCACAGAAGTTTCTGCACTTCAAAATGCATTTCTTCCTTGAATTGTTGAATTATTATGGAAGATTTGTCCCAATTTGGAAACAACTCTAAAACCATTACATAACCTCTCGTACCAGAACAAGACATGCAAGTCCGACGATCAATGTAATAAGGACTACCGGCAAGCCAAAAAATCTCTCTCACCTCTCAAATTCTCACGCTGTGTTCCGCATCTGATCTTTTAAAACTTCTAAAAACTAAAGGAGATTGTGCAGCAGCGATAATAAGCACAAGTGGAATGTCAGGAACGCATGGAAAACAAAGTTTTTCACCAAGGACAAGCAGTTTTGGCTTGGAACTACTCAATAGGGAAAAAAATTGGTTCCCATCACAATCTCTGTAAAGTGGACCTCACTCTGACACTACCCAAGCCAGGAATTATATTATCTGGAGGAGATATGCAGACAAGATACTACTGGGAAAATAGGTTCACCACGATTGGAGCCTGATCAGGACTTTTGTACAACCCTACACCATCAGACATCGTTGAGGAATCAATATCTCATCCTCTGTCCAGACACAGAACCTTCAGTTCCTATGTCAATATGAGTTAATAGAACCACTGATAACGTCAGTGGTAAAGTTATGTTAGAAGTTCATGACAGTGCAAAGACAAAAAAAGACACCAAAAGTTTGCCATCAACTATTTTGAGAGCAACAACATCCAGACCATCTGATTATTAACAATGAGTGGCTTATTAAGTTTCATTTATGCTGAACTATTTTGGGGGTATTCAAATTAAAGGGAAAGGAGATCGTATGCATTTGTATTTTTTCCTATTGGATCACCGTGGAGCCCTGTTATATTGATTGAGTAATATATAAAAAGATAGGAGCAGGAGGAGGTCATTTGACTCTTCAAGCCTGCTCCACCTGCAAACAGAAGTGATGTCATGAGATGCAGAGCAGGAAACAGAAAGAGAAGCAGCAGTCACACACCACTTCATTCCGTTCAGTTTTATCAAAGTGCTCCTAAGTGTCATGTTTCCAAATAGACGACAGACACGAATGTACTCTGGGTAGACAACCATCACCGAGTTTGGCTTGGTAGCATCACTACTGAGTGTGCTGGTATCCTTTAAAAAGTATCTGATGAGCACTTAGCATGTGATAATATTCAAAGCTATGGCCAAGAGTTGGTAAATGGGGATAGGTAGGCAGGTTAAATGTGTTAGGTATGTTGAAGCATTCCCCCTTAAGAAAACAAATCAAGTGACCTGGGTCTCAAGGCCCATGCTGGTTAGAGCTTGCCTAGCCAGTTTTGTGCTGACTATGTTAGGATAAAGATGCGTTAATATGTTGTCCCAGTTAGTCTATCACCACTGACCTCATGGTCTATTATTAGTCTCAATATCAGATCATAAACACAATAAAATGGTTCTCATGTGCCTGTGCAGAACAAAGAATTATACTGTACAGGAACAGGCCCTCAAGCCCTCCAAGCCTGCGCCCACCATGATGCCTGCCTAAACTAAAACCACATGCATTTACAGAGTCCATATCATTCCATTCCCATCCTATTCGTGAATTCATATAGTTGCCCCTTAAACATTGCTATCGTACTTGCTCTCACCATTTCATAAGAACATAAGAACATAAGAAATAGGAGCAGGAGTAGGCCATCTGGCCCTTCGAGCCTGCCCCGCCATTCAATAAGATCATGGCTGATCTGTCGTGGCTCAGCTCCACCTTCCCGCCCTCTCCCCATAACCCTTAATCCCCTCTCTTATCAAAAACCCATCAACCCGCTTCTTAAAAATATTTAGCGAGGCAGCCTCCACCACTTCAACGGGTAGAGAATTCCAGAGATTCACCACCCTTTGAGTGAAGAAGTTCCTCCTCAACTCTGTTCTAAACCGCCTCCCCTTTACCTTGAGGCTGTGCCCCCTAGTCCTACCAGCAGCACGTTCGAGAAATTCACCACCCTTTGTGTAAAAAGCATCTCCTTTAGATTCCCCCATGTACCTTAAACTTACGTCCCCTAGTATTGACTTTCTAATCAAGGAAAGAGCAGCTGACTATCCACTCTGTCCATGCCACTCAATCTTGTAAACTTCTATCAGGTCACCCTTCAACCTCCATTGTTCCAGTGAGAACAAACCGAGATTATCCAACCTCTCCTCATCGCAAATACCCTCCAGACCAGGCAGCATCCAAGAAAGTCTCTGTACCTTCTCCAAAGCATCCACATCGTTCTGGGAATGTGGCAAACAGAATTATACACCATATTCTAAATGAGGCCGAACTAAGGTTCTGTACAGCTGCAGCATGACCTGCCAATTTTTAGATTCAGTGCTCCAACCGATGAAGGCAAGCATGCCATATGCCTTCTTGACTACCTTATCCACCGGCATTGCGACTTTCAGTGATCAGGGGACATATACACCTTTGCCTGTCAATACTCCGAAAGGGTTTTACCATTTACCTGTACAATTCCTGTATGCATTGGACTTTCCAAAATGCATTACCGCACACTTGTCCAGATTAAACACCATCTGCCATTTCTCTGCCCAAGTCTCCAACCAGTCTATATCTTGCTTATCTTCTAACAATCCTCTTCACTATCTGCAACTCACCAATTTGTGTCACCTGTGAACTTACTAGTCAGACTAGCTACATTTTCTTCCAAATCATTTTTACATATCACGAACAACAAAAGGTCCCAGAACTGATCCTTGTGGAACACCGCTAATCACAATCTTCCATTCAGAAAAGCAACCCTTTACTGCTACCGTCTGTCTCTATGCCCAAGTCAGTTCTGTATCCATCTTACCAGCTCGCCTCTGATGACTGTGACTTTATCTTTTGTACCAGTCTTCCATGGGGTACTTTGTCAAAGGTTTTACTGACATCCATGTATAAAAAATCCACTGCCTTTCCGTCATCCATCACCTTCATCACTTCCTCAAAAAACTCGATCAAGTCAGTGATGCATAACTTCCTCTTCATAAAACCACATTGTCTATCACTAAGAACTCTGCCTTTGACCCAGTAATCCGCATTCAAGTTTGTCCTACCAAAATTAATCATCTCTTACTTATGATTAAACTCCATCTGCCATTTTTTGGCCCAGTTCTGCATCCTATCAATGTCTCTCTGCAGCCTACAACAGCCCTCCACCTCATCCACTACTCTACCAATCTTGGTGTTATCAGCAAATTTACTAACCCACCCTTCAGCCCCCTCTTCCAAATCATTGATAAAAATCACAAATAGCAGACTGCTTTTAAGTGGTCTCCAGTCTGAAAATTTTCCATCCACCACCACCCTCTGTCTTTTATGAGATAGCCAGCTACTTGCCCAATTGGCCAAATTTCCTTCTATCCCACACTTTCTTCATGAGCCTACCATGGGGAACCTTATCAAATGCCTTACTAAAATCCATGTATATGACATCAATTGCTCTACCTTCATCTACACACTTAGTTACCTCCTCAAAGAATTCAATCAAATTTGTGAGGCAAGAGTTACCCCTCACAAATCCGTGCTGACTATCCCAGATTAAGCTGCATCTTTCAAAATGATCATAAATCCTATCCCTAAGGACCTTTTCCATTAAATTACATGCAGCAGACCACACAATCTCTGTACCTACTTTGAAAAGTGCTGCAGCATTCTTCCAGACTGGTCCCAGCAGAGGTAGGGGTTGGTCAGTGCTCCAATGGTCTAGCTGATCACATTTAAGGTGGCAACATGATTTTCACTGCTTACAAGCTGCATAGTTTTGCTAGTTTGCACACCAAATTCAACTGTCATGTCAGCAAAAATTCTTGTTGCTCAGCAGTCATTCTGGTTGGCCATGTAGCTCAAATGGGGCTAGCACAAAATAAAGGTATCATGCCTTATCTCAACAGCCACAGCTGCCAGTATCTACACTCAGACAAGCCAAAGACCAGTTTATATATTTTTCTTTCCACTTTTATCTGAACTATTAACTTATCATTTGATCCTGTGTGAAAATGTGTGATGTGTTCTTTATTTTGTTGGTTCTTTTTTATAGTAACTAATAACCTTACTCTTTCTTTGTCTCAAGAAAGCCTAGTTAAATTACCGCCTTCTAAAAAGTTTGGACTGGGAAAAAAAATAACCACAGAGAAAAGGGATTTTTTTTAAACTGACCTTGTTGGGTCAACCGAGGTGGGGAGGTGAAGGGTTTGAATACAGAAGGTTAAAATAATAAAGCTGGCTAATTCGTCCCTACCAACAACCAACAAAATTGGGGTCCTGTTCAGGGAATTAATAAGTTAGGATTCCTCGCCGAAGGATCAGTCATAACAAGATACAAGTAATTCTGATATATATCAGAAGAACAACATGGGTTATTTGATGGACAAAGAACAAGGAATGCTGCATTTTTGATTTGATGTATTATTAAAGAACAAAGAACAAAGAACAACCCAGCATGGGAAACAGGCCCTTCGGCCCAACGAGCCCGCGCCGCCACATCACCCTGCACCTATTCTACCCTGCATGGCTACGAATGGAACCCTACTCAGTCAGATTCAGGGAAGAAATAGTGTCAATTTGGTAAAAAACGATTAGCCTGAGAGCACATTTTTGGGGTGTGGGAGGAAACCGGAGCGCCCGGAGGAAACCCACGCAACCACAGGGAGAATGCGCAAACTCCCACAGACACAGGCCCAAATCCATGTGCCTGCACAGCCAGCAGTGCTAGTCACTGAGCTGTTGCGGCGCCCATCTACCGGTCCAGGATCAAGCACACACACCGACATGAAGTACTAGGCCACTCCTGGAACTTCCAAGAGCAGCCCAGGCACGACCCGCCGCGTGAATGCCCCTCGTTTGACACGAGGTGGACCTCCACCTGTGGAATTTTCACATGTATTAACATATACTGAAAAGTATTGTTTCTTGCGCACTCTACAGACAAAATATACCATTCATAGAGAAGGAAACGAGAGAGTGCAGAATGTAGGGGTACAGTCATAGCTGTAGACTACGGGTGTAGAGAAAGATCAACTTAATGCAAGGTAGGTCCATTCAAAGTCTAACAGCAGCAGGGAAGAAGCTGCTCTTGAGATGGTTGGTACGTGACCTCAGACTTTTGTGTCTTTTTCCCGAAGGAAAAAGGCGAAAGAGAGCATGTCCGGGGTGCATGGGATCCTTAATTATGCTGGCTGCTTTGCAGAGGCAGCGAAAGGTGTAGACAGAAAATCAAATTTGTGTTAAGAACTATAAAGGAGTGAGCAACATAGAACATAGAACATTACAGCGCAGAACAGGCCCTTCGGCCCACGATGTTGCGCCGACCAGTTACAAAACAATGACCCACTAGCCTAAACCAATCCCTTTTCATCCATAAACCTATCCACAGATCTCTTAAACGCCCCCAAACTAGGTGCATTTACAACTGCAGCTGGCAGGGCATTCCAGTCCCTCACCACCCTCTGGGTAAAGAACCTACCCCTGACATCTGTCCTATAACTACCCCCCCTTAATTTAAAAACAGAAAAGTGAATATCTATGTTTTGAGGATGACACTGTGATATCTGCCAGAATAATGCACAGACTGAGGTTTAATACGCTACAAAACCTGGACATAGAGGGGAAAGATTAAGACTACTTTAGAACGTTTCCTGGGATCAAACAGCAGCAGTCAGAATAGAGAACGAATGGATGGTTTCAAAAAGAATGTGACAAAGTAGTGATCTATCACCAAATCTACAAAATTACAAAATCTAAAGTAAGGGAGAGGGTACGGATGCAGGTAAATGTTGAGGATGTCCCAATAATAAAAGGACGAGGGGGCATGAGAGAGGTTAGTAGCGTTTCTACAAATAAGGTCCAGATAAAGACTGGTATAAAGACACTTTGTTCCGAATGCTTCGTGCATTCAAGTAAAGTGAATGAGCTGATGGCGCAGATCAGCACAAAATGGATATGATCTAGTGGCCATTACGGAAACGTGATTGCAAGGTGACAGGGAGCTGAATGTCCAGGGGTATCAGGTGTTTAGGAAGGATAGACGGAGGAAAAAGGGGGTGGGGTAGCTCTGTTAATTAAGGATAATATCAGGGCAGTAGTAAGGGAAGATATAGGCTCCAAAGAGCAAAATGTAGAATCGTTGTGGGTGGAGATAAGGAATAGTAAGGGGAGAAAGACGCTGGTGGGTGTGGTCTATAGCCCCCCAAATAATAACTTTGAGGTGGGGCAGGCTATAAACAAACAAATAATTGATGCGTGCAGAAACGGAAGGGCAATAATTATGGGGGGTTTTAATCTGCATATTGATTGAACGACCCAAGTCTGACATGGTGGGCTTGAGGAAGAGTTCTTGGAATGCTGTCGGGATAGTTTCCTTGAACAGTATGTAACGGAACCTACGAGGGAGCGTAGATCTGGTGTTGTGTAACAAGGCAGGTAGAATTAGGGATCTTCTTGTGAGGGATCCTCTTGGGATGAGTGATCATAGTATTGAATTTTTGATGCAGATGGAGGATGTGAAAGTAGGGTCCTGAACCTGTGTCCTCTGTTTGAGCAGAGGGGAGTATGATAGGATGAGAGTGGAATTGGCGAATGTAGATTGGGGGCACAGATTGGTTGATAGGACGGCTGAGGAACAGTGGAGGATTTTTAAGGAGATCTTTTTCAGTACTCAGCAAAAATATATTCCGATGGCAAAGAAGGACTGTAAGAAAAGGGGTAACCAGCTGTGATATCGAAGGACATAAAGGAGAGTATTAATTAAAATCTGTGGTGTACAGAGCGGCTAAAAATAGTGGGGAATTAGAAGATTGGGAAAGATTTAAAAAACAACAAAGAATGACTAAGAAAGTGATAAAGAAAGGAAAGATAGGGTATGAAACTAAACTAGCTCTAAATATAAAAAATGATAGAAGAAGTTTTTACAAGTATATGAAGGAGAGACTGGCTAGAGTGAATGTTGTACCTTTGGAGGATGAGAGGGGGGATTTAGCGGTGGGCAATGAGGAAATGGCTGAGGCTTTAAATAAGTTTTTTGCCTCGATCTTCACGGAGGAGGACACGAATAGTTTGCCGGATATTAAAGACAGAAGGATGGTAGGACTTGAAGGCCTAAATGCGATTACTGTCACGAGAGAGGTGGTGCTTGATAGACTAATGGGACCGAAGGTGGACAAGTCCCCAGGACCAGATGGAATGCATCCCAGAGTTCTGAAAGAAATGGCAGAGGTGATAGTGGATGCCTTAGTAATTATTTACCAAAATTCGCTGGACTCCAGGGAAGTGCTGGAAGATTAGAAAACGGCTAATGTTACGCCGCTGTTTAAAAAGACAAAAGGCAGGGAATTATAGGCCAGTTAGTTTAATGTCTGTGATTGGAAAAATGCTGAAATCCGTCAAAGAAGAAATAGCGAGGCACCTAGAAAAGAATGGTTTGATAGAGCAGATGCAGCACGGATTCGTTAAGGGGAAGTCGTGTTTGACGAATTTATTGGATTTTTATGAGGATGTGACTAGTGCGGTAGACAGAGGGGAACTGGTGGATGTGGTGTTTTTAGATTTCCAAAAGGCGTTTGATAAGGTGCCTCACAGAAGGTTGCTACAGAAGGTTAGGGTGCACAGAGTTGGGGGTAAGGTGTTAGCGTGGATAGAGGATTGGCTGTCTAATAGGAAGCAGAGAGTTGGTATCAATGGGTGCTATTCTGGTTGGCAGTTGGTGACTAGTGGAGTGCCGCAGGGATCGATGCTGGGGCCTCAGCTATTTACCATTTATATAGATGATCTGGAGGAGGGGGCTGAGTGTAGGGTGACGAAATTTGCTGATGACACGAAGATGAGTGGAAAAGCAAATTGCGTGGAGGGTGTGGAAAGTCTGCAGAGAGATCTGGATGGGCTGAGCGAGTGGACGAGGACCTGGCAGATGGAGTATAATGTTAGCAAGTGTGAGGTTATCCACTTGGCAGAAATAATAGTAGGAGGGATTACTATTTAAAAGGCGAAAAGCTGAAGCATGCTACAGTGCAGAGGGACCTGGGGGTCCTTGTGCACGAGTCGCAAAAACCCAGTCTGCAGGTGCAGCAGGTGATCAAGAAGGCAAATGGAATGTTGGCCTTTATAGCGAATATAAAAGCAGGGAGGTCTTAATGCAACTGTACAGGGCACTGATGAGGCCACAGTTGGAGTACTGTGTGCAGTTTTGGTCGCCACACTTGCGGGCGGATATATTGGCCTTGGAGGGAGTGGACAACAGGTTCACTAGGCTGATACCAGAGATGAGGGGGTTAGACTATGAAGCGAGACTAAATAGACTGGGTCTGTACTTGTTGGAGTTTAGAAGGCTGAGGGGGGATTTTATAGAGACATATAAGATAATGAAGAGGATGGATAGGGTAGAGGTAGAGAGATTCTTCCCGCATAGAACGGATAGCAGGACTAGTGGGTACAGCCTCAAGATAAGGGCGGGGGAGGGTGCAGTATAGAACGGAGTTGAGGAGGAACTTCTTCACTCAAAGGGTGGTGAATCTCTGGAATTCTCTGCCCATTGAAGTGGTGGAGGCTGCCTCGCTGAATATATTTAAGTCACGGGTAGATAGGTTTTTGATAGACAAGGGAATTAAGGGTTATGGGGAGAAAGCGGGAAAGTGGAACTGATCCACTTCAGATCAGCCATGATCTTATTGAATGGTGGAGCAGGCTCGAAGGGCTAGATGGCCTACTCCTGCTCCTATTTCTTATGTTCTAATCTTTTGCATCTTTACAGTGAAATAATTAAACAACATCTAGCAGAGTTGACAGCAATTTCAGTTTGTGAATAGAATAGAAGTAATGAGTGATGCAGATAACAAAGTAAGCAAATACAGAGAATTTACAAGGACTCAGACATAACATAAAAGACACAGATAGTCTCTTGCTGCAAAAATATTGCAAAGTAAAATCAAAGAAAACAATTACAACTAGATACACAATAACAGTGTAATCAACGGTTTCGTTAAGGGAAAGTTGTGTCTGACAAATTTATTGGAGTTCTATGAGGATGTGTCTAGGGCGGTGGATAGAGGAGAGCCGGTGGATGTGGTCTTTCTTGATTTTCAGAAGGCGTTTGACAAGGTACCTCACAAGAGGTTATTGCAGAAGGTCAGGGGGCATGGAGTTGGGGGTAGGGTGTTAGCTTGGATAGAGGATTGGTTGTCAAATAGGAGGCAGAGAGTGGGGGTTAATGGGTGCTATTCGGATTGGCGGTTGGTGACTAGTGGAGTGCCCCAGGGGTCGGTGCTGGGGCCTCAGCTTTTTACCATTTATATAGATGATCTGGAGGATGGAACCGAGTGCATGGTGTCGAAATTTGCTGATGACACCAAGATTGGTGGAATGGCAAATTGCGCGGAGGGTGTGGCAAGTCTGCAGAAGGATCTAGATAGGCTGGGCGAATGGGCCAGGAACTGGCAAATTGAATTTAATGTTGGCAAGTGCAAGGTGGTCCACTTTGGTAGGAATAATGGTAGGAAGGACTATTACTTACGTGGCAAAAAACTGCAGCAGGCGACAGTGCAGAGGGACCTCGGGGTCCTTGTGCATGGGTCGCAAAAACCCAGCCTGCGGTGGTCAGGAAGGCGAATGGGATGCTGGCCTTCATAGCAAGGGGGATTGAATATAAAAGTAGGGAGGGCTTGCTGCGGCTGTATAGGGCATTGGTGAGGCCACAGCTGGAGTACTGTGTGCAGTTTTGGGCGCCGTACTTACACAAGGTTATTTTGGCCTTGGAGGGAGTGCAGAGGAGGTTTACTAGGCTGATACCGGAGTTGAGGGGGTTGAGCTATGAGGAGAGGCTGGATAAACTAGGCTTGTACTTGTTAGAGTTTAGAAGAATGAGGGGAGATCTCATTAAGACATATATGATGATGAATGGGATGGATAGGATAGAGGTGGAGAGACTCTTCCCACTCAGAAAGGACAGTAGGACTAGAGGGCACAGCCTCAAGATAAAGGGGGGTGCGGTTTAGAACGGAGTTGAGGAGGAACTTCTTCACTCAAAGGGTGGTGAATCTCTGGAATTCTCTGCCCGTTGAGGTGGTGGAGGCTGCCTCACTAAATATTTTTAAGACGTGGGTTGATGGGTTTTTGAAAAGAGAGGGGATTAAGGGTTATGGGGAGAGGGTGGGAATGTGGAACTGAGCCACGACAGATCAGCCATGATCTTAGTGAATGGCGGGGCAGGCTCGAGGGGCTAGTTGGCCTACTCCTGCTCCTGTTTCTTATGTTCTAAAAAGAAAGAAAACAACTTGCTTTTGTTGGGAAACTTGTAACATCTGAAGGGAAAAGCCGTCAAGTGCAAATATTTTCAAACCAAACTTTCAAAAGATGTCAAATCTCTTTAAAAAAAATGAATATTTCTATGCAAAGCACAACAAGATTATTAAAATGTTGCATCTGCTCCCCATGTTCCATAAAAGGAGAAAATTAGAATAAGCAAGATATAGAAAGATAAATTAACAACAAAGATAGAGTTTCTGAAACATATGACAAAGATCAACTGGATAACACTCACTACTAAATGAGAAAGTTTTGAGGAAAGCAGGCACACAAGCAAAACTTTTGCAAATGTGCACCAAAAGACAACTACAATTCCTCAGACATTTATTAGTAGAGAAAACATCTGGTAGTTACTGTAAAATTGCAGGCAATAGAGTAAGAAAAAGGGAGTTAAAGGAAAAAGATACACCAACAAGTTAAGGAAAACAGGTGCAAACATGGGAACGTAAAAAATAGGTGCAGGAGAAGGATATTCGGCCCTTTTAAACCTGCATCACCATTCAACTTGATCATGCATTTTCAGTATCCCATTCCTGCTTTCTCTCCATACCCCTTGATCCCTTTAGCCACAAGGGCCACGTCCAGCTTTTCTTGAACATATCTAATGAACTGGTCCTAACAGAGAAACAAGATTGGAAATCACTAAGATGTTAACTGTTACCAAGGACCATGACATTGGACAGCCATGATCACCAACACTGTAAAACACAGTACCAAAAGAAGAACAAAATCTAGCAAGAAGACAAAATAGACAATGTGGTTCATACATCAAATTAAATGCTTTGCATGAGCTGTACACAAGAGATTGTTCATATTGAGAAACATGCACTTAAAATGAATTGAAATGCAGCTAAGCATCCATGAACTTTAGAAAGGAAATACAATCCCACAGACATAAGGCTGGATTTTCTGGCTCCATCTTTAGAGGGAATTGTCACACACAGGATGGAACATTTGAAGGACCAACCAAGTTCTGTTGATTTTGGGCGAAAATTCCCATCATCATCACAATTATTTCATGGGGAAGCATGTTTAACTGACAGGATTCGCCCCCACTAAAAAATAAATTTTGATCTAGATTACAATTTTTTTTAACTTAAATATCTCAGTTAACGGACTACAAAATCAAACTGAGAAGGAAATGCAGTGTCATTACACTTCAGTAGTCTTTCTTTTGCTTAAATGAAAGAAATGTTTTAGCTGTGTTTTTTATACCACAGTCCCTTTCATCCAACAAAGCTCATAACATGTAGATTAGTATACACACCTGTTGAAACATTTGAACAGTTGGAGAATATGCTCTTAGCGAAAGAGCAAACTTCAGAAGGTTGAGTTTCAGTTGTGACAAAAACTGACCAGCTTTCTTCAGAATGAGATTATAATAGCTATGCTCAGAATCTGTAAATTAAAATTATTATATTAATAGGTGAATTTTATAGATGTCAATTTCAGTAATTATCCTAATAGTATGCTATAAATGATTAATTTTACAAATAAACAGCTTTTTCATTGCAATGCTAAATTCCTAGTGCTCCTGAAAATCTGTCATCCAAAGTTAAGATGTCTGGAATTTTGCTGTCAGTGACAAAGCATGGTGCCTGCCATTGACCTTGAAGGAAGCCAAGCTGAAATATCTCACGTTGTCTGTGGTGAGAACTTTAACCCCCTCAAAATAAAATTGATTGTAGAATAATTTACTGAGGATTCCAACTGTTAAGCCACGGTGATGTCAAGCTTTTCAAGCAGCCACTCACATTAAAGAATTCTCATAGAAAGCCAAGCAGAAATTAAAAGCACGAATAATCAAATTAATTCTTTAAAAACAATTAGAGACAGTGAAATAAAGATTGGGACATAAACATATGGTTAAGTTAGAAGCTAAAATTTATAAATTTATAAATTACATTTAAAAAGCTAATTTAAAAAAAATCTAGTGATTGATTATAATGATGACATTTGACAACAGTTCAGATATAAACTCATAATTTCAGAGCTAGGTCAGTCATGCAGCAGTTATTATCATATAAAAAAATTTCAAAAACAATTTTTATTTCATTGAACATGGCTTAATCTTTACAGATTTGAGGAAGTTCTCATCTGATCAAATTGTTTCATTAAAAACTGATTTGAGACTTGGGGAAGACCACAGCACAATTTGTAGCAGAGCAGAGAAGACTGCAGAATAAAGACTACAACTTGAGGATTTCAGACTTGATCAGAATTGGAGGAGGCAGTGAATGCACATAGTTCCCAATCAAAATTCACTAGTTTGCTGTGAAGATGTAACTAGTAGAATTGACAAGGGGGAAACCAATCAATATGGTATATTTGGACTTTCAGAAGGCGTTTGATAAAGTCCAGCATAAGAGTGCAAGATTAAAACACATGGGATTGGGGGAAATGTCTTGCGATGAATAGAAAACTGATTGGCAGGAGAGGAAAAGAAGAATAGGAATTCATAGGTGCTTTTCAAATTGGCAGGCAGTAACTAGTGGGGTGCCACAGGGATTAGAACATAGAACATTACAGCGCAGAACAGGCCCTTCGGCCCACGATGTTGCGCCGACCAGTTACAAAAACAATGACCCACTAGCCTAAACCAATCCCTTTTCATCCATAAACCTATCCACAGATCTTTTAAACGTCCCCAAACTAGGTGCATTTACAACTGCAGCTGGTAGGGCATTCCAGTCCCTCACCACCCTCTGGGTAAAGAAATCTGACATCTGTCCTATAACTACCCCCCCTTAATTTAAAATCGTGCCCCCTCGTGCTAGCTTTCTCCATCCTAGGAAAAAGGCTATCACTATCTACCCTATCTAAACCTCTAATCATCTTATATGTTTCAATGAGATCCCCTCTTAGCCGCCTTCTTTCCAGCGAAAACAACCCCAAATCTCTCAATCTCTCTTCATAGGATCTCCCCTCCATACCAGGCAACATCCTGGTAAACCTCCTCTGCACCCTCTCCAAAGCCTCTACATCCTTCTTGTAATGTGGGGACCAGAACTGCACACAAAACTCCAAGTGCGGCCGCACCAGAGATGTGTACAGTTGCATCATGACGCTACGACTCCTAAATTCAATCCCCCTACCAATAAACGCCAAAACTCCGTATGCCTTCTTAACAACTTTATCTACTTGATTCCCAACTTTCAGGGATCTATGTACACATACACCTAGATCCCTCTGCTCCTCCACACTATTCAAAGTCCTCCCGTTAGCCCTATACTCAACACATCTGTTATTCCTACCGAAATGAATTACCTCACACTTCTCCACATTAAACTCCATTCGCCACCTCTCAGCCCAGCTCTGCAACCTTTCTAAGTCATCCTGCAAACTATGACACCCTTCCTCACAATCTATTGGTGCTGGGACACCAGCTGCTCACAATATATATTAATGATTTGGATGAGGGAACAAATTGTAACGTCTTAAAGCTTGCAGATGATACCAAGTTGGGTGGGAGGGTGAGCTGTAACAAGGATGCAGAGATCCTTCAGAATGATCTGGACAGGTTGGGTGAGTGGGTAAATCAATGGCAAATGTAGTATAATTTGGATAAATGTGAGGTTATTCACATTGGAAGCAAAAACAAGGCGGCAGATTACTACATGAGCAGCTGTAAATTGAGTGTAGAATTCAAAATACGTACTCTTGTCTGAGTACTGCTGGGGGAGACAGCTCACCTGGGGGAGGAAGCAGTGGCCAGGTCTCTGGAGCTGAGCCTGACCCAGTACTTCAAAGAAGTAAGAAAAAGAGCAGCAAGGCAGTGTTAATAGGGGACGCCATTGTGAGGGGATCAGAGAGGCATTTTTGTGGACGCAGACGGGAGTCACGGATGGTGGTTTGCCTCCCTGGAGCTGGGATCCGGGACGTCTCTGCACACATCCCAGACATCCTGAAAGGGGAGGGTGAGGAGCCGGAGGCTGTGGTTCATATAGGTACTGCTGACATAGGCAGGAAGACATAGGTCATGAAAAAGGATTATAGGGAATTAGGTAGACAGTTGAGAAAGAGGAACGCAAAAGTAGTAATGTCAGGATTGCTGCCTGCACCGCGGGAGAGTGAGAGCAGGAATAGAATGAGGTGAAGGGTGAATGCTTAGCTGAGGGACTGGAGCAGGGGACAGGGATTCTGGTTCCTGAATCATTGAGACCTCTTTAGGGGCAGGTGTGACCTGTTCAGTAAGGACAGGTGGCACTTGAATCCCAGGGGGACCAATATCTTGGCGGGAAGGTTGGTTAGGGCTACTGGGGGGTTTTAAACTAGAAACGTTGGGGGGAGGGAATAGAGATGAGGAGACTGAGAGCGAGGAGGTTAGCTCCCAGGTAGAGAAGGACTGTAGACAGTATGAGAGGGAGGTTGGACGGGCGATGAAGAAGGGAAGTGCCCAGACCGAGGGTCTGAGGCGTGTCTACATTAACGCCAGGAGTGTAGTGAACAAAGTAGATGAGCTTAGAGCATGGATCGCTGCTTGGAAACGTGATGTGGTGGCCATTATAGAGACTTGGATGTCTCAGGGACAGAACTGGGTACTTCAGGTGCCGGGATTCAGATGCTTCAGGAAAGACAGGGAGGGAGGCAAAAGAGGTGGCTGAGTGGCACTGTTGATCAGGGACAGTGTCATGGCTGTAGAGAAGGTGAATGCTGTGGAGGGACTGTCTACGGAGTCTCTGTGGGTGGAAGTTAGGAACAGCAAAGGGTGGTTAACTTTGCTGGGTGTTTTCTATAGGCCGCCCAATAGTGACAGGGAAGTTAAAGTGCAGAAAGTGAAACAGATCCTAGAGAGATGTAGTAATAACAGAGTTGTCGTGATAGGAGACATTAATTTCCGAAACATCAACTGGAATATCCCTAGGGTAAGGGGTTTGGATGGGGAGAAGATTGTTACATGTGTTCAGGAGGGTATCCTGACACAGCACGTGGATAAGCCTACGAGAGGAGAGGCTGTACTTGACCTGGTGCTGGCTAATGAACCAGGATAGGTGTCGGATCTCTCGGTAGGAGAGCATCTTGGGGATGGAGATCATAAATCTATCTCCTTCACGATAGCATTGGAAAGAGATAGGATCAGGCAGGCTAGGAAGGTGTTTGTCTGGAGTAAAGGGAAATACGAAGACATCAGGCAGACAATTGGATGAGTAAACTGGAAGGAGGTGTTCTTGGGGACAAGTACTGAAGGAAGGCGGCAGATTTTCAAGGAATGTTTGACTGGAGCTCTGCACGACAATGTTCCGATGAGACAAGGAGGTTTTGGTAGGTCGTGGGAGCCGTGGTGCATGAAGGTTGTGGTGAACCTAGTCAGGAAGAAAAGAAAGGTGTATAAAAGGTTCAGAGAGCTAAGAGATGTTAAGGATCTAGAGGAGTATAAGGCTTGTAGAAAGGAGCTTAAAAAGGAAATTAGGAGAGCCAGAAGGGGTCATGAGAAGGCCTTGATGGGTAAGATTAAAGGAGAATCGCAAGGCGTTCTACAAATGTGTGAAAAGTAAAAGGATGAGAAGAGAAGGGATAGGACCTGTAAAAGGTGAAGGGGGAAAAGTCTGTGTGGAACCGGAAGAAATGGCAGAGGTGCTTAATGAGTACTTTGCCTCGGTATTCACGGTGGAAAGTGATCTGGGAGGTTGTACTACAGGTTTGCGGCAGACTAAAAAGATTGAGTATGTGGATGTTAAGAAAGAGGATGTGTTGGAACTTTTAAATTCTATCAAGATAGATAAGTCGCCGGGACCGGATAGGATGTACCCCAGGTTACTGCGGGAGGTGAGGGAAGTGATTGCAAAGCCCTTGGCAATGATCTTTGCATCGTAGATGGAGATGGGAGGATTGCAAGATTGCGGATGTGGTTCCTATTTTCAAGAAAGGGAACAGGGATAGCCAGGGAAATTACCGACCGGTGAGTCTGACCTCAGTGGTTGGTAAGTTGATGGAGAGGATTCTGAGGAACAGGATTTATGAGCATTTAGAAAAGTTTAGAATGATCAGGAATAGTCAGCACGGCTTTGTCAAGGGCAGCTCGTGCCTTACGAGCCTAGCTGAGTTCTTTGAAAATGTGACTGAACACATTGATGAAGGAAGAGTGGTGGATGTGGTTTACTTGGACTTCAGCAAGGCATTTGATAAGGTCCCCCATGCAAAACTTCTTGAGAAGGTGAGAGGGCATGGGATCTAAGGGGCTTTGGCCTTGTGGATCCAGAACTGGCATGCCTGCAGAAGGCAGAGTGTGGTTGTGGATGGGTCTTTTTCTGCATGGAGGTCAGTCACCAGGGATCTGTTCTAGAACCCTTGCTGTTTGTCATTTTCATAAATGACCTGGATGAGGAAGAGGAGGGATGGGTTAGTAAGTTCGCCGACGATACGAAGGTTGGTGGTGTTGTGGATAGTCAGGGGGGATGTCAGAAGTTGCAGCATGACATAGATAGGATGCAAGACTGGGCGGAGAAGTGGCAAATGGACTTCAACGCGGATAAATGTGTACTGGTCCATTTTGGCAAGACCAATGGGATGAAGGAGTACAATATCAAGGGTCGGAGTCTTAGCAGTGTTGAAGAGTAGAAGGATCTTGGGGTCCGGGTCCATAGGACTCTGAAATCAGCCTCACAGGTGGAGGATGTGGTCAAGAAGGCATAATATGGCGTACTAGCCTTCATTGATCGAGGGACTGAGTTTAGGAGTCGGGACATAATGCTGCAACTTTATAGGACCCTTGTCAGAACCTACTTGGAGTATTCTGCGCAGTTCTGGTCGCCTCACTACAGGAAGGATGTGGAAGCTATTGAGAGGGTGCAGAGGAGATTTACAAGGATGTTGCCTGGATTGGGAGGCATGCCTTATGAAGATAGGTTGAGGGAGCTAGGTCTCTTCTCCCTGGAGAGACAAAGGTTGAGAGATGACCTGATAGAGGTTTACAAAATGTTGAGAGGAATAGATAGGGTGGATTCTCAGAGGCTATTTCCCAGGGCTGAAATCATCGCTATGAGAGGACACAGGTTTAAGGCGCTGGGAAGCAAGGAGATGTTAGGGGTAAGTTTTTCACTCAGAGGGTGGTAAGTGAGTGGAATCGGCTGCCGTTGGTGGTGGTAGAGGCGAACTCGCTGGGGTCTTTTAAAAGACTCCTGGATGAGTATATGGGATCTAATGGGATTGGAAGTTACAGATAGTTCTATGGCTTGATAGGTATAGATGTGATCGGCACAACTTGTGGGCTGAAGGGCCTGTTTGTGCTGTAGTGTTCTATGTTCTATACGCAACGGGACCTGGATAACCTTGTGCACCAGTCACTGAAGGTAAGCATGCAGGCGTAGCGGGCAGTAAAGAAGGCAAATGGTACTTTGGCCTTCATTGCAAGAGGTTTCAAATACAGAAGCAGAGATGTGTTGCAGTTATACAGGGCCTTAGTGAGGCCACCACAGAGTACTGTGTGCAGTTTTGGTCTCCCTTTCTGAGGAAGGATGTTCTTGCTCTTGAGGGAGTGCAGCAAAGGTTTACCAGGCTGATTCTGGGAGTGGCAGGACTGATATATGAGGAGTGATTGACTAGATTAGGATGGTTTTCGCTGGAGTTCAGACGAACAAAGGTGGAACCTCAGAGACTTATAAAATTCTAACAGGACTAAACAGGATAGATGAAGGGAGGATATTCCCGTTAGTGTGAGAATCCAGAACGAGGGGTCACAGTCTGAGGATTCATTTAAGGCAAGAGGAGAGATGTTTCTTCACCCAAAGAGTGGTGAGCTTGTGGAATTCATTACCACAGAAAGTAGGTGATGCTAAAACATGGAATGTATTTAAGAGGCAACTGGATATAGCACTTGGGGTGAATGGGATCAAAGGTTATGGGGAAAAAACAGGATTAGTCTATTGAGTTGGATGATCATCCATGATCATAAAAAGAATGGCAGAGTAGGTTTGAAGGGCTAAATGGCCTCCTCCTACTCCTATCTTCCGTGTTTCTATATGACGTTATGCCAAAGTGCTTGCTGTTGTAAGTAGATATTAAAAAACAAGGGTTGTCTTGGACACACACGAGATTACTTCAAACTTTGTGAGGGAAATTATTGGAGAGACTTCTTCGAGAAAGGATTTATTTCCACTTGGAAATAGTGGGCGTATTAGCAAGAGGTAATATGGTTTTGTGAAGGGGAGATTGTGTCTCACTTATTTGATTGAGTTTTTTGAGGAAATGACGAAGATGATTGATGAGGGTAGGGCAGTGGATATTATCTACATGGGATTCAGTAAGGCGTTTGACAAGGTCCCTCATGGCAGACTGATGCAGAAGGTGGAGTCGCATGGGATCAGAGGTGAGTTGACAAGGTGGATATAAAACTGACTTGGTCACAGAAGACAGAGAGTAGCAATGGAACGGTGTGTTTTTGAATGGAGGGCTGTGACAAGTGGTTTCCTCAGGGACCAGTACAGGGACCTTTACTGTTTGTAATTATATATAAATGATTTGGAGGAAAATGTAACTGGTTTGATTAATAAATTTGCGAACAACACAAAGGTTGGTGGATTTGCAGAGAGTGATGAAGACCATCAAAGGATACAGCAGGATGTAGATGGGTTGGAGATTTGGGTGGAGAGATGGCAGATGGAGTTTAATTTGGACAAATGTGAGGAAATGCATTTTGGAACATCTAATACAGAGAAGAAATATACAGTAAATGTATACAGTAATCCCTTAGGAATACTGATAGGCAAAGGGATCTGGGTGTACACGTACACAGGTCACTGAAAGTGGCAATGCAGGCGGAGAAGGTAGTCAAGAAGGCATAGGGCATGCTTGCCTTCATAGGCTGGGGCACTGAGTTTAAAAATTGACAAGTCATGCTGCAGCTTTATAGAACCTTAGTTAGGCCACACTTGGAATATAGTGTTCAATTCTGGTCGCCACAGTACTAGAAAAATGTGCAGTCTTTGGAGAAGGGGGACCATAGAGAAGGGGGTTCTTCACGGCCAGAATGGCAATTGCGTAACTGTCTAGTCAGGACATGGGAAGGCCAACCCATAGGGTGACATCCTCACAAGACATGAGTTGCAGGTGGCACTGGTTGTCAGCATCCAGCCTTTACATGTTGGATGGGTGCCACTGTGTATTCAATAGTTATGGTGCTATAGAGTGAGAGCAGTGGGCCACAAACAGGGTGAAATAACTTATATTTGCTAGTGGCCAACAACTCATGCGCATGCTGTGCGAATGCACTGCCTGGAGGCTTGTACAGCGAGGCAACATGGATAGAGCTCAGGAATAGGAAGGGTGTAGTCACAATGTTGGGGATTTATTATGGGCTGCCCAACCAGTCGGCAGGAGATAGAGGAATAGGTACATAAGGAGATTTTGGAAAAATGTAAAAGTAACAGGACTGTTGTGGGGGGGTGATATTAACTTCCCCTATATTGACTGGGTGTGGATGGGGCAGCTTCTTGAAACCAGGCTGTTTCTGGGAATGGCGGGGCTGATGTATGGGCAGTGATTGATGAGATTAAGATTGTTTTTGCTGGAGTTCAGTTGAATGAGGGGGGCTGTCTGAGAGACTTATAAAATTCTAACAGGACTAAAGGGTATGTGCAGGGAGGATATTCTCAGTGGTGGGGGAGTCCAGAACCAGGGGTAACAGTCTGAGGATTTAGGGTAGACCATTTAGGACAGAGGTGAGAAAACATTTCTTAACCCAAAGAGTGGTGAGCCTGTGGAATTCATTACCACAGGAAGTAGCTGATGGCAAAACATTGAATGTATTCAAAAGGTGGCTGGATAGAGCACTTAGGGGCAAATGGGATCAAAGGCTATGTGGAAAAAGCAAGATTAGGCTTTTGAGTTGGATGATCAGCTATGATCATGATGAATGGCAGAGCAGGCTTAAACGGCCAAATGGCCTCCTCCTGCTCCTATCATCTAAGTGTCTATGAAACAGTATGTAGTTAGTCCGACAAGGTAAAGGGCCATATTGGACCTAGAATTGGGGAATGAGCCAGCCAGGTGGTTGACATTTCATAGGGGAGCAGTTCGGGAACAGTGACCATAATTCAGTAAGCTTTAAGGTACTGATGGGTGAAGATAAGCGTAAGCCTCAGGTGAAGGTGTTAAATTGGGAGAAGTGTAACTACAACAATATTAGGCAATAACTGAAGAATGTAAATTGGGGCAGATGTTTGAGGGCAAAACAACATCTGGCATGTGGGAGGCTTTCAAGTGAAAGTTGATAGAAATTCAGGACTGACACATTCCTATAAGGATGAACGATAAGAAGGGCAAGTTTGGAACCTTGGATAACAACAGATATTGTGAACCTAGTGAAAAAGGAAGCATTTGTCAAGGCTAGGAGGCTGGGGACACACGAGGCAAGTATAGAATACAAGCACAAAGGAACTTAAGCAAGGAGTCAGGAGGGCTAAAAAGGGTGACAGAAAGTCATTAGCCAGCAGAATTAAAGAAAATCACAAAGCTTTTTACACATATATAAAGGGTAAGAGGGTAGCCAGAGAGAAAACTGCCCCATTCAAGGACAAGGGTGGGAAGCTACGCATTGCGCCAAAGGAAATTGGCAAGGTATTAAATGAATATTTTGTGTCAGCATTCACCAAAGAGAAGGACTTGGTGGACGATGAATGTGGGGAAGGATGTGCAGATAATTTGCGTCAAGTCGAGATCAAAAAAGTGGTGGGACTGGGAGTCCTGAGAAACACTAAGGTAGGCAAGTCCCTAGGGCCTGATGGGACATACCCCAGAATACTGAGAGAGGCAAAGGAGAAAATTGCTGGGCCTTGACAGAAATCTTTGTATCCTCACTGGCTACAGTGGAGGTTCCAGAGGATTGGAGAATAGCCAATGTTGTTCATTTGTTTAAGAAGGGAAGCAAGAATAATCTAGGTAATTACACACTGGTGAGCCTTCTGTCAATGGCAGGGAAATTATTGGAGAGGATTCTTCAAGACATGATTTACTCCCACTTGGAAATAAGTGGACATATTAAATGAGAGGCAACAGGGTTTTGTGAAGTGGAGGTCATGTCTCACTAACATGATTGAGTTTTTTGAGAAAGTGACAAAGATGATTAATGAGGGTAGGGCAGTGGCTGTTGTCTACATGGACTTCAGTAAGGCCTTTCACAAGGTCCCTCATGGCAGACTGGTCAGAAGGTGAAGTCGCACAAATCAAAGGTGAGCTGGCAAGATGTTTACGGAACTGGCACAGTCACAGATAGCAATGGAAGGGTGCTTTTCTGAATGGAGGGCTGTGACGAGCGGTGTTCCACAGGGATCAGTTCTCAGACCTTTGCTGTTTGTAATATATGTAGGTTTGCAGACGACAAAGGTTGATGGAATTGCGGATAATGATGAGGACCATCATAGGATACACCAGGATATAGATCAGTCGGAGACTCGGCAGATGGAGTTTAATCTGGACAAAATGTGAGGTAATGCATTTTGGAAAGGTCAAATACAAATGGGAAATATACAGTAAATGGCAGAACCTTAAGAATATTGATAGGCAGAGGGATCTGGGTGTACAGGTACTTAGGTCACTGAAAGTGGCAACACAGGTGGAGAAGGTAGTCACAAAGACATACGGCATGCCTGCCTTCATTGGCCAGGGCATTGAGTTTAAACATTAGCAAGTCATGTTGTAGCTTTATAGAACCTTAGTTTAGCCGCACTCTGAATATAGTGTTCAATTCTGGTCGCCATACTACCAGAAGGATGTGAAGGATTTGGAGGGGATACAGAAAAGATTAACCAGGATGTTGCTTTGTTTGAAGGGCATTAGCTATGAGAAGAGATTGAAGAAACTTGATTTGTTTTCACTGGGATGACAGAGGTTGAAAGATGACCTGAAGTCTATAAGATTATGAGGGGCATGAACAGAGTGGATAGTCAGAAGCTTTTCCCAGGATATAAGAGTCAATTGCTAGGGGACAGAGGTTTAAGATACAAAGGGCAATATATAAAAGGAGATGTATGAGGCAAGTTTGTTGTTGTTGGGTTTTTTTTTTTACACACAGTGTGGTGGGTGCCAGGAACTCACTGTTAAGGGTAGGTAGTGGAAGCAGATACAATAGTGACTTTCAAGGGACAACTGGGCAAAGAAATGAATAGGGTGAGAATAGGAGGGATATGGTCCCCAGAAGGGTAGGGGGTTTCAGTTGACTCAGGCAGCACGGTTAGTGCAGGTTTGGAGGGCCGATGGCCTGTTCCTGTGCTAAAATTTTATTTGTTCTTTGTTTGAATCCTGCCACTACATTTTGATATTTCCCCAGGATCCACTGCTGTGGTGGAGGCAGTCCGCTGTCTGCCACATCCTATTGTCTGAGGTGACTTTAAGAACATAAGAAATAGGAGCAGGAGTAGGCCATCTGGCCCTTCGAGCCTGCCCAGCCATTCAATAAGATCATGGCTGATCTGTCGTGACTCAGCTCCACCTTCCTGCCCTCTCCCCATAACCCTTAATCCCTTCTCTTATCAAAAACCCATCAACCCGTTTCTTAAAAATATTTAGCGAGGCAGCCTCCACCACTTCAACGGGCAGAGAATTCCAGAGATTCACCACCCTTTGAGTGAAGAAGTTCCTCCTCAACTCCGTTCTAAACCGCCTCCCCTTTATCTTGAGGCTGTGCCCCCTAGTCCTACTGTCTTTTTTGAGCGGGAAGAGTCTCTCCACCTCTATCCTATCCATCCCATTCACCATCTTAGACGTCTCAATGAGATCTCCCCTCATTCTTCTAAACTCTAACGAGTACAAGCCTAGTTTATTCAGCCTCTCCTCATAGCTCAATCCCCTCAACTCCGGTATCAGCCGAGTAAACCTCCTCTGCACTCCCTCCAGGGCCAAAATATCCTTGCGCAGGTGCACCGCCCAAAACTGCACACAGTACTCCAGCTGCGGCCTCACCAATGCCCTATACAGCTGTAGCAAGACCTCCCTACTCCTATATTCAATCCCCCTCGCTATGAAGGCCAGCATCCCATTCGCCTTCCTGACCACCTGCTGCACCTGCAAGCTGGGTTTTTGCGACTCATGCACAAGGACCCCGAGGTCCCTCTGCACCGTCGCCTGCTGCAGTTTTTCGCCCCGTAAGTAATAGTCCTTCCTACCATTCCTCCTACCAAAGTGGACCACCTCACACTTGCCAACATTAAATTCCATTTGCCATTTCCTGGCCCATTCGCCCAGCCTATCTAGATCCTTCTGCAGACTCTCCACACCCTCCGCACAATTTGCCTTTCCCCCAATCTTGGTGTCATCAGCAAATTTCGACACCCTGCACTCGGTTCCCTCCTCCAGATCATCTATATAAATGGTAAATAGCTGAGGCCCCAGCACCGATCCCTGGGGCACCCCACTAGTCACCAACCGCCAATCCGAATAGCATCCATTGACCTCCACTCTCTGCCTCCTATTTGACAACCAATCCTCTATCCACGCTAACACCCTACCCCCAACTCCATGTCCCCTGACCTTCTGCAATAACCTCTTGTGAGGTACCTTGTCAAATGCCTTCTGAAAATCCAGAAAGACCACATCCACCGGCTCTCCTCTATCCACTGCCCTAGACACATCCTCATAGAACTCCAGTAAATTTGTCAGACACGACTTCCCTTTAATGAAACCGTGTTGCGTCCGCCCTATCAAGCAATTCCCCTCAAGATGCCTCGCTATTTCCTCCTTAATGACAGTTTCTAACATTTTACCTACCACAGACGTTAAACTAACCGGCCTATAATTCCCCGCCTTTTGCCTGGCACCCTTCTTAAACAACGGCGTAACATTAGCCGTTTTCCAATCTTCTGGCACTTCCCCGGATCCAGCGACGTCTGGAAAATAACCACCAAGGCATCCACTATCACCTCCACCATTTCTTTCAGAACCCTCGGATGCATTCCATCCGGTCCTGGGGACTTGTCCACAATCAGCCCCTCCAGTCTGTCGAGCACCACCTCTCTAGTAACAGTAATGTCATTAAGACCCTCCATTCCTACCACCTTTCCATCGCTAACATACGGCAAATTATTCACGTCCTCCTCCGTGATGACAGAAACAAAAAAGTTATTCAAGACCTTAGCCATATCCCCATCCCCTACCACTAGCTCCCCTTTCT
Source organism: Prionace glauca (assembly GCA_037974335.1). Classification (NCBI taxonomy): domain Eukaryota; kingdom Metazoa; phylum Chordata; class Chondrichthyes; order Carcharhiniformes; family Carcharhinidae; genus Prionace; species Prionace glauca. The sequence continues at coordinate 31,854,537 of CM075730.1, forward strand.
CATCCTCTAAAGGACCAACGTTTACCCTAGCCAGCCTCTTCCTTTTTATATATTTATAAAAACTCTTGCTATCCTTTTTTATATTAAGTGCTAGCCCAGCCTCATAGCTTCTCCTACCCTCCTTTATCAATTTCTTTGTCAATCTTTGTTGACATTTAAACCTTTCCCAATCCTCTTCTCGCCCACTGCTCTTAGCTACTCTAAACTCCTCCGCTTTTAATTTAACACTTTCCTTCACCTCCTTCGTTATCCACAGCTTATTACCTCTCCTCCTACTGTCCTTTTTAACCATCGGAATAAATTTCTGCTGAGCACCAAGAAAGATCTCCTTAAAGATCCTCCACTGCTCCTCAGCAGACCTACCTTCCAACACGCTCCCCCAGTCCACATTCGCCAATTCTTCTCTCATCCTACCATACTCCCCTCTATTCAAACAAAGGACGCGTGTCTGGGAACCCACTTTCTCCTCCTCCATCTGCACCAGAAACTCCACCATACAATGATCACTCTCTCCAAGAGGATCCTTCACCGCAAGGTCCCTAATTCTACCCGCCTCATTACATAGCACCAGATCCAAGATAGCTCGCTCCCTCGTCGGCTCCAACACACACTGTTCAAGGAAATTATCCCGGCAGCATTCCAAGAACTCCTCCTCGAGCCCACCACGTCCAACATGGGTCGACCAATCAATATGCAGATTGAAATCTCCCATAACTACTGCCGTCCCATTCCTGCACACTGCACTTATTTGCGCGTTAACAGCCGCCCCACCTCCAGATCATTATTCGGGGGCCTATAGACGACACCCACCAGCGTCTTCCTCCCTTTTCTGTTCCTAATCTCCACCTACAACGATTCCACTTTCTGCTCCTTGGCTCCGATATCATCCCTTGCTACCACCTTGATACTATCCTTAATCAGCAGAGCTACGCCACCCCCTCTTTCCTCCTGCCTATCCTTCCTAAACACTTGATAACCCTGTACATTCATCTCCCAGTCCCTGTCACCTTGCAGCCACGTCTCTGTAATGGCCACCAGATCGTATCCATTTGTGTCGATCTGCGCCATCAACTCATCCACTTTATTCCGAATGCTTCGTGCATTCAGATAAAGCGCTTTCATCCCAGCCTTCACCTGGACCCTACTTGCCGTAACGCCACCAATTGGGACATCCTTGGCCTCTTCCCTTACCTGTACACTATCCTTAACTTTAGACCTCATAGCGTCACCTACCCTCGCACCCTCCCCCCCCCTAATTAGTTTAAAGCCCTGTCTACAGTCCTCTTTACTCGATTCGCCAGCACTCTGGTCCCAGCATGATTCAGACCAACCCCATCCTGCCCAAACAGGTCCCACCTACCCCAATACTGGTGCCAATGCCCCATAAATTCGAACCCATTCCTCCCACACCAATCCCTGAGCCACCCGTTTACTTCCTTTATCCTATCAACCCTACGCCCGTCTGCCCTCGGTTCAGGCAGTAGCCCAGAGATAACCACCTTGTCGGTTCTACTTTTTAATTCCATTCCCAGCTTCTCATACTCCCTTCCCAGATTCTCAGTCCGCATTTTGCCTACGTCGCCGGCACCCACATGCACTACAACGACCGGGTTCTCACCCTCCCACTCCAGGTTCCTCTGCAGCCCAGCTGCGACATCCTGTACCCGAGCACCAGGCAGACAACACACCCTTCTGTGCACTTTGTCATTGTGACAAAGGACAGTGTCAATACCCTTCACCCCACTATCCCCAATCACTACTACGTTCCTTTTCCCCTTCTCTTTGCCTATGTCCTGCTGCATCACTGTACCGTGTGCAGTTTGCTCACCAACCTCTCTTGCCTCGTCCTCTTCCAGACTGGAATCAAGAACCTCAAACCTGTTATGCAGGTTAAGAGGCTGAGGCCTCCGCTCCTCACCCCCCTTCCTCCTCCCAGCAGCCCCCTTTTGTCCCTGACCCTTAGATTTAGCCAGTCTAGGGGCACCCTCTCTCCCCCTGATGAGCCTCAGTGTCTGTAGCTCAGAGGCCAGCTCATTCACCTTGAGCTGGAGCTCCTCCAGCAACCTGCACTTACTGCAGACATGGTCACTGGGAAGGACCCTGGGGTCCACCAGTTCCCACATCATACAGAAACCACACATCACATGCCCCTCCATTATTCACTGTAATTTTTTATGGGAAAAAAATTTTTCCTTGTTTCTTGCTGTAGTAGTATCGAAAAAAATTTTTTTTTTTTTCTTTCCTTGTTTTTTTCAAACGAACTCACCTGTCCTTTTTTCCGTCAAGCCCTTTTTGATATTAAGCCCTATTAGCTCACTCTGCTTCCCTCTCACTCCGCTGCCCGCTCAGACGCTGCCCGCTGTCTACACCAGGCCTCCTTTTAAACCTGGCGCTGATTTGAAGCAGCCTCGTCCACAACTATGTTCTAAACTAGCAGTAAATACAATAAAATAAATGCTTTAAACAGTTCTACAAAGAACAAAGTGCTTTAAACTTATTTTAAACAGGTTTTTAACAGGTAAATTCTTAGCTCTCTCTCTCTCTGCTCCAGCAAACAGTGAAAGGCTTCACCGTGTGGCCCTGATAATTAATTAAATTAAAGCAGCCTCGTCCACAACTATGTTCTAAACTAGCAGTAAATACAATAAAATAAATGCTTTAAACAGTTCTACAAAGAACAAAGTGCTTTAAACTTAGTAGACATTATCTGGAGGGCTAAGACCAGGAGGGTTCCAACTTGCTTTCAAGTAGCACAGGCCTGTTAGTGCAATGTTCTTTGGGGTGTGGGGCTCGCACTGTGTTGGTTACAGGAAGAGGAGAGTCAGATGAGTTGGACATCCCAGGGTGTCCCGGGTGCAAGGCCCCAGGCTATGCACTAGCTGATCATCCTCCCTATGGGTGCTCAGAGGCCCCTGAATTCCTCCTTGGCATACAGGGGCAGTGGAGTGATGCTGGCACTTATGGATGGTCCTAAGTGCCAGCACCTTGTTGTCAATGCCCTGAAGCATGGAACTCACAGCCATGAGGCTTTTGTGGTCTGGACCATGGAGTGAACATCCCGCATCATGGAGTGCATTTCCTGCACAGTCTCCAACATAGCTGCCACTCTTGTAGCGTTAGCCTGGTTAACCCGGAGTGTCAGCACAATCTTGTTGCACAGAAAGCAATGGGACTCCTCCAGTGGGCCTTGCAAATGAAGGTTGAAGCTGACGTCGCTTCCTGACCTTAACTTTGTAACTCCAGCAGCTCAGGGATGGCCTAGTCCAAAGGCACACATCTGATTGGGGCTCAGCAGACTTGTCTTCTCCAGTAGACCACTAAGTGCCGGATCTCTGGTACATAATCACCCACAACAAGCTGTGAATCATCAGGAATGAGGTGCTTACTAGTCAGTGACCCAGAAGGCTGTTACTACTAATTCCTACCGAAGGGTGCGTCTCTGTGCTGGTGGTGGTGTGCTAAAAACTGACACCTCTTCAATGGTAGCATCCAAGAATTCATCAGAGCTGCTCTCCTGACCACTGTCCAAAGTTACATCTGTAGATGGACTGGGCTGATCAACTAATTTCCTTGCAGGAGAAGGGAGATTGCATCAGTGCATGACAGAGCATAGGATAGCCACAAGAAAGGCTATCCAGATAAGGCTGGCCAGATGGATGATTGTTTTGTGGGTCTTCACTTTTAACTTCTTCACCCACCTTGCTCTCAGTGCAGTAACGGTCGTCTTCTGAGGGATGGAGAGCTCTCTCCTCTATATGCAAGAGGATTTCAGGCATTCTCTGCCCATCTGTGCTTTCTCCTTTTTATTGTGATACAGCTTGTCCTGCAAGGAGACAGATGGGGTGAGGATAAGCATTCCCCAGGCACCAGGTCAGATGGTAAGGAATCGTGGCTTGTGTGGTTGGTGAGTTGGAGCTGGAATGTGCTGAAGCTTGCTTGCTTGTGAGAATATTATCAAATAAATCGGTTGGACTAAAACCTGGTGTTGTCAGACTTTTTACTGTGTTTACGCCAGTCCAACGCCGGCATACCCACATCATGAAGAGAAGAGCCACAGGGAAAATGAGGAGGCATACTGGCAGTGCTTAACAATGCTACCTCACAGCTCCAAGCATCTGGGTCCAATTCCAGTCTTGGATGGCTCTGTGTGAGGAGTTTGCACATTCTGTGTCCACGTGGGCTTCTTCCAGGTGCTCCTGTTTCTTTTCACATCCAAAGATGTGACAGTCCACCGTCTTCCCTTCGTCTACTTTCCTGGTAATCTCCTCGAATAACTCTAATAGATTGGTTAAATATGACCTACCATGCACAAAGCCATGTCGACTCTCCCTAATAAGTCCCTGTCTATCCAAGTATTTGTAGATCTTAATACACCTTCCAATAATTTACCTACTACTGACTCAAGCTTACCAGCTTATAAATTTCCTGGATTACTTTTTGAGTCTTTTTTAAGCAACGGGACAACATGAGCTATCCTCCAATCATCCGGCACCTCACCTGTGGATACCAACATTTTAAATATATCTGCCAGGGGCCCTGTAATTTCAACACCAGTCTCCATCAAGGTCTGAGGGAATACCCTGTCCAGTCCTGGGGATTTATCTTCTCTGACTTGCCTTAAGACAGCAAGCACCTCCTCCCCATCTGGACCTTTAACACTATGGGAGTCCCAATCTATATGTGGAAAATTAAAATCCCCCAATATCACAACTTTTATGTTTCCAGCAGTTATCTGCTATCTCCGTGCAGATTTGTCCTCCAATTCTCACTGACTATTGGGTGATCTATAATACAACCCCAGTAATGTGGTCACACCTTTCCTGTTTCTCAGCTCCACCCATATGGCCTTGGTAGACAAGCCCTCTAATCTGTCCTGCCTGAGCACTGCTGCAACATTTTCCCTAACTAGCAATACCACCACCCCCCCCCCGCCAACCACCCTTCATCCCTCTGCCTCTATCACGTCTGAAACATTGGAACCCTGGAACATTGAGCTGCCAGTCCTGCCCCTCCTGTAGCCAAGTTTCACTAATGTCATAATTCCATGTGTTAATCCACACCCTCAATCGTCTGCCTTCCCCACAATACTCCTGGCATTAAAGTAGACGCACCTCAGAAGATTATTACAACACACAAACACTTCTATTTGAGATTTTGCATGAACTATTAACATCATTTATTTTCACCCACGTTCCACTATCTGCTGTGGCACTCTGGTTCCCAACCCCCTGCAAGTCTAGTTTAAACCCTCGCCAATAACACTAACAAACCTCCCTGCAAGTATATTGCCAATAGGTCCTTCAGGCAAGGCGGCACTGCCCAAGGGACCACCTCATTGCCCTCTGCCCCCCAAGGCCAACAAGACTGCTCACTGTTCATGGGGAGCAGGTTTCTCCCTCTCCAGGTGAGGCCATAAAGGCCTGGACGATTGAGCGCCAGCCTCACTAATCACATTGGAAATTAAATTTTACGTAAATTTTTGTAATATATTCAGCCTCTCACCAGAAATAGGAGAGGGGCTGACCTCGCTGCAAATCCAGTTCTGGTAATGTCTCGAGAGACAAGAAATTGGGATCAATGGGCGCAGCAGGCCAGTAATAGTGTGGGCTATGACAATCAGTATACTATATACCTTATACACTTATCAATGCTGGTGGTGATACTTAGAAACATAGAAACTAAAAGCAGAGTAGGCCATTCAACCCTTCAGTTTGATCATGGCTGATCATCAAATTCAACGTTCTGATCCCTTTAGCCCCAAAGCTAGATATAATTCTTTTCTTGCAATCACAATGTTTTTGAATTCCACACATTCACCACCTCTGAGTGAAGAAATATCTCCTCATATCAGTTTGAAAAGGTTTACCCTTTTTAGGGCGCGTTCCACCATTCCCTCTCGATACTGATTCCAATGCAGATTGCCCCACTTTTTCTCTCCCCAATTAGCCTACCCTGGCCTGACCTGGCTTTGCCCCTCCAGACCCTGGTTCTGGACTTGCCCGCCATTCAGAACATTCTTTCTGAATCTATCCTGTCTAAGACTGTTAGAAATGTCAAACTTTCTGAGACTCCCTTCGCACTCATCTGAATGCCAATGAATATAATCCTAACCAACTTAATCCCTCCTCATATGACAGATCTGCCATCCCAGGAATCAGCCTGGTAAACCTTCGCTGTACTTCCTCATTAGCAAGGTCATACTTACTCAGATAAAGACACAAATACTGTACACAATACTCCAGTGTCGCCTCATCAATGCCCTCTATAATTGCAGCAAATCATCCCTGTCCCTATGCTCAAACTCTCTCGTTGTGAAGGCCAATACACATTTGCCTTGCTTGGTCTTGCTGAATATCCATCTTTCCCACTACACACCCATTCAACTAATAATCTGTCTTCCTATTATTGTTACCGAAGTGGATAACCCCACATTTATCGACATTATACTGCATTTGCCACGTACATGGCGATAAATTCAGTCAGTCAAAATCACACTGAAGCCTCCTCAGAACTCACCCTCCCACCCATCTTTGTATTTCCTGCAAACTTGATGAAAGTACATTCAGTTCCCTCTTCCAAATCATTAATACATAATGTAAACAGTTGGGGTCCCAGCACAGATCCCTGTGGAACCCTCTAGTCATTGACTGCTAATCAGGAAAAAGACCCATTTATGGCAATTCTTTGCTTCCTATCTGCTAACCACCTTTTTATCCATCTCAAGACATTACATAAGGTAGTAGGTCTGAACTTCAAAGAACAGTATTATGGAGTGGAAGAATAAAAAGTCTGAACTGTTCACTATACAGTGTTTCAATGTCAACTGTCCAATATGGACGTTCTGAGCAGACCAGCACAGAGAAAACATGAGTTTGAATTTAATGTTCTTTCGCTGGAGAATTTGATGGTGCGGATGAGGGGTGGGGAGGGAGTGAACATGAAAAAGCACAAACAAGTTTCCCTCTGGATTCTTGCCTGCCCCAACATCTCTGCAATTTATCTCTCCAGTCCCTCTCTCTTCATCTTCCAAGGTTTCCATAAGCTCTTTGCCTTGAGACCCTCAAAATATACCTGTTCTTGGACTCCCAGGTCCCACTCCTGTCCACTGCACCTTCAGGTGTTGAAGGGACAGGAGAGCTGCTGGTCATTCTAAGATGGGACTTCCTCCTCAAGTGAGGAGTGAAGGTCTAACATGCAGCTAATTAACACTTGTTAGAAAGTGAAATGGCTGCAAAGCAGAAAGTTTTGGCTCAAATGTGTTCCCTGCTGACTCTTCAAATGGTAAGACAGGAGGCTGGAAACAGTGGGGAAGAAACAGGGGGCTGGAAACAGAGGGACAGAAACAATCATAAAAATCCTGGCCCTGGCTTTTATACTTCAAAGCTATAAATACAAATTAATCAAATGTCCCCATCATATATCTATTTTTAATTGTTCACCGTCCCGAGTTCTCATTATGCATCAGACAATTACAGAAGCCCTAATCTACCTCGACCATCAGCCTATTTATGGTCTGCAAAGGCATCTGTCTGCTTTTGATATTCTTAGATATTTTCCATAGCCCTGAGATAAAGAATCCAGAGAATGTCTTAATGCATATATAAATATGTACTTTTTTTTTAATCTTTGGAGCTCAATGATTAAAGCCAGTGTGGACATTGACTATGATGTGGGTATGCCGGCGTTGGACTGGCGTAAACACAGTAAAAAGTCTGACAACACCAGGTTTTAGTCCAACCGATTTATTTGATAATATTCTCACAAGCTTTCGAGGGGGCTGCCTCTTCGTCAGGTGAATGGAGAACTCTCCATTCACCTGACCAGTCCAACCGATTTATTTGATAATATTCTCACAAGCTTTCGAGGGGGCTGCCTCTTCGTCAGGTGAATGGAGAACTCTCCATTCACCTGACGAAGAGGCAGCCCCCTCGAAAGCTTGTGAGAATATTATCAAATAAATCGGTTGGACTAAAACCTGGTGTTGTCAGACTTTTTACGACATTGACTATGACATATGCAAAATAATCTCACCTCCCTGAAGATATGTTATTTCCTTGACAGTGTCAACAAACTGCCAGAATTTTTCATTATCTTCTTCCGCTACAAACTCACTGCAAAAGAAATGTCAGATGACATTTTATATTTCAACAAAAGTAAATTAATATATTCATACAGAATGAATAGAAGCAATAGAAAAAAGTTAATCTGGCCATCAGACAACATTTTACGTCAACACAGAAATAATAAAATGAGGTGAAGTATGGGGAGTAGAGCTAGGATTTAAATTTTCACAACTTTTTCAGATTTGTAGTAATCTGAGAACATTAAAATGTAAACATTATAGAAAAAAGGGAAGATTTTGTAACATCTGTCAAGAACACGTAATCAGCACAAGAAAGGAATATTAACACTGACAAATGAGCACCGAGTTCAAATTACTTTCTTCCACATCCGCTAAATTGCAAAATATACACTCATCAATTATCCTTCTCTGCATACTGAATAGTTCCCCAAGACACAGAATGGCAGATTTTTACACTACCGAAGGAGGCCATTTGTCCCATTGTGTCTGCATTGGCTCTCAAACAAACATTATGGCTTATAGAACAAAGAACATTACAGCACAGGAACCAGCCCTTCAAGCCTGCACCAACCACACTACCCGATTCAACTAAAACTCCCTACCTTTCTGGAGACCTCTATTCCCATCCTATTCATGTATTTGTCAAGACGGCTTGTAAAAGTCACTATTGTACCTGCTTCCACTACCGCGCCCCCCCCCCCCCCCCCCACCCGCTCCCCAGCAACAAGTTCAAGGCATCTACCACCTTCTGTGCAAAAAAAAACTTGCCTTGTACACCTCCTTTAAAACCTTGTCCCTCGCATATTAAACACATGCCCCCTAGTAGATTTTTCCACCCTGGGAAAAAGCTTCTGACTATCCACTCTGTCCATGCCTCTCATAATCTTGTAGACTTCTATCAGGTCTCCCCTCAATCTCCGTTGTTCCAGTGAGAACAAACCAAGTTTCTCCAACTTCTCCTCATAGATAATGCCCTCCATAATAAATAACATTCTGATAAATCTTTTTTGTACCCCCTCCAAAGTCTCCACATCCTTCTGGTAGTATGGTGACCAGAACTGAACACTCTATTTCAAGTGTGTCCTAAGGTGACATGGCTTGCAAATTTTTAAACTCAATGCCCCAGCCAATGAAGGCAAGCCTGCCATATGCCTTCTTGACTACCTTCTCCACCTAAATTGCCACTTTCAGCAACCTGTACACCCAGATCCCTTTGCCTATCTTAAGGGTTCTGCCATTTACTGTATATTTCCTACCTTCATTAGGCCATCCAAAATGCATTACCTCACATTTGTCCGGATTAAACTCCACCTGCCATCTCTCCATCCAAGCCTCCAACCTATCTATAGCCCACCATATAGAACATAGAACATAGAACATTACAGCGCAGAACAGGCCCTTCGGCCCACGATGTTGCGCCGACCAGTTACAAAACAATGACCCACTAGCCTAAACCAATCCCTTTTCATCCATAAACCTATCCACAGATCTCTTAAACGCCCCCAAACTAGGTGCATTTACAACTGCAGCTGGCAGGGCATTCCAGTCCCTCACCACCCTCTGGGTAAAGAACCTACCCCTGACATCTGTCCTATAACTACCCCCCCTTAATTTAAAATCGTGCCCCCTCGTGCTAGCTTTCTCCATCCTAGGAAAAAGGCTATCACTATCTACCCTGTCTAAACCTCTAATCATCTTATATGTTTCAATGAGATCCCCTCTTAGCCGCCTTCTTTCCAGCGAAAACAACCCCAAATCTCTCAACCTCTCCTCATAGGATCTCCCCTCCATACCAGGCAACATCCTGGTAAACCTCCTCTGCACCCTCTCCAAAGCCTCTACATCCTTCCTGTAATGTGGGGACCAGAACTGCACACAAAACTCCAAGTGCGGCCGCACCAGAGATGTGTACAGTTGCATCATGACGCTGCGACTCCTAAATTCAATCCCCCTACCAATAAACGCCAAGACTCCATATGCCTTCTTAACAACCTTATCTACTTGATTCCCAACTTTCAGGGATCTATGTACACATACACCTAGATCCCTCTGCTCCTCCACACTATTCAAAGTCCTCCCGTTAGCCCTATACTCAACATATCCTCTGATGGTTCTCATCACTATTTGCAAATCCACCCTTTGTATCATCCGCAAACTTACTAATCAAACCAGTTACATTTTCCTCCAAATCATTTGTGTATTTTACAAAGAGCAAAGTTCCCAGCACTGATCCCTAAGGAACACCACTTGTCACAGCTGTCCATTCAGAAATGCACCTCTCCACTGCTACCCTCTGTCTTCTATGATCGAGCCAATTCTGTATCCACCTGGCCAGCTCACCTCTGATCCCATGCGACTTCATTTTCTACATCAATCTGCCATGAGGGTCCTTGTCAAAAGCCTTACTGAAGTCCATGTAGACAACATTCATTGTCCTACCCTCAATCATCTTTGTCACTTCCTCAAAAAAACTCGATCAAATTAGTGAGACACAACCACCCCTTCATAAAACCATGTTGTTCTCACCAACAGTCCCATTTGGAAATAAGTGGGCATAAATCTCGAAGAATCCTTTCCAATAATTTCCCCACCACTGACATAAGGCTCACCAGCCTGTAATTGTGTGGGCTATTCTTGCTACTCTTCTTAAACAAAGAAACACTGGCTATTCTTCAATCCTCTGGGACCTCCTCTGTAGTCATGATGTGGATATGCCGGCGTTGGACTGGGATAAACACAGTAAAAAGTCTGACAACACCAGGTTTTAGTCCAACCGATTTATTTGATAGTAAACTCACAAGCTTTCGGGTTAGTCCCTTCGTCAGGTGAATGGCCATTCACCTGACAAAGGGACTAACCCGAAAGCTTGTGAGTTTACTATCAAATAAATCGGTTGGAAATAAATCGAAAGATTTTTCTCAAGGCCTGAGCAATTTTGGGTATATCCCATCAGGCCCTGAGAAAATTCATGTTTCTCAAAAACCCCAATACCTCCTTTTTAATCTCAACATGACAAACTATCTACACACCTTTCCCAGATTCATCATCCACCAAGTCTTTCTCTTTGGTGAAGACTGATGCAAAGTACTCACTTAATACCTCTCCCATTTCCTCTGGCTCCATGCATAGATTCCCTGCCCTGTCCTTGAGTGAGCCTTTATATATGTAGAAAAAGCCTTGGGATTTTTCTTAATCCTGCTAGTTAACGACTTTTCATGACCGCTTTTAGCCCTCCAATTCCTTGCTTAAGTTGCTTTCTACTTTGCTTGTATTTGACACTTGCATTTTGTGCTCCCAGCTTCCTAGCCTGGACAAATGCTTCCTTTTTCTCTTTGACGAGACTTAGAATAGCTCTCATTACCCAGGGTTCCCAAAACTTGCCATACTTATCCTTCACCTTGACAGGAATGTGCCGGTCTTGAATCTCTATCAACTTATACTTGAAAACCTCCCACATGTCAGATGTTGATTTGCTCTCGAACATCTGCCCCCAATCTACATTCTTCAGCTCCACCATTCATTATCACAGTTGATCGTCAAATTCAATATCCTGATTCCCCCCCTTCCCCCCTGTATCCCTTGATCACTTTAACTCCAAGGACTATTATCTAATTTCTTCTTGAACTCTCACGTTTTATCCTCAACTACTTTCTGTGGTATTGAATTCCACACACTCACCACACTCTGGGTGAAACAATTTCTCTTCACCTCAGTTCTACCCTCACCTTCAAACAATGATCCCTAGTTCTGGGCTTTTCCACCGTTCAGAACATTCTTTCTGATCCTGTTAGAATGTTATACGTTTCTATGAGAATTCCCTCACTCTAAACTCCAGTGAATATACTTCTAATCTACTTAGCCTTCCCTCATATGACAGACCCATCATCCAAGGATCCAGCCTGGTAAACCTTTGCTGCGGTCCCTTTATTGCAAGCACGTTCTTCCTCCGACAAAGGACATCAAAACTGCACACAATGCTCTAGGTGTGGCCTCACTAACACCCTACACAATTGCAGTAAAACATCTCTATTCCCATATTCAAATCCTCTTCAAACATTCAAGGATATGAGACAAATTCTGAAAAATGGGATTCGCATGACTTTAGTGGTAGTTATTGTCAGTGAAAACTCAATAAGTCGAAGGGCCTTTTTTGTACTGTATGGCTATGAATTGCAGGTTCTCCAATCTGACCAGAAAAGGCATTGTCCCTACAAATTTGAAAAATTGTCCCCAACACAAGAACATATTTAAAAGTTGGTAGGGAAACACCGGATCTATGTATAAAATAATTCTTGCATTTAAATGCCAAAACTGAAGCATTAAATTTATTATGTGAAGATAAAATTCCTGAAGGATCATTGGTTAACAATTATTTGTATTAATATTAATCAACTATTTCATACTGATAGTAAATGTATAGTTCCTCCTAATTCCAAAGGTGTTAAGAAGCTGAATCAGCAAGAACAGTCATTTAATTTTCATTCTTTCATGAGGTGCGAGTATCACTGGCAATATTTGTTGCTCATCATTAACTCAGGCTGTTTCAGCATTCATGTCTCCTTTACAACCATAAACATTTAAGTGCACTTTATGATGCTAAGGAATTCCTCTGCCATTTTCTTTAGCAAATGCACACTATCATAAAACATTCAGCAATTTGTGGCTGGAAAAAGATACATCTTCATGAGTTCTGATTCCCCATAAATTGCTTGACGAGTTGGTGCAAATTTGATGGGTGTAGAAAGATAGAAGAGAAAAAGGCTACTTCTGACTGTACAATAAGATTGGCAGACTCTGCTATGGTTTTTGTTTAATCAACTTAGATGTAGAATTCGCTTTTATCAATGGGCAGCAAGTTTGCTAGTAATTGTAATGAGGTATTTTAAACACTTTGTAGTTTTAAAGGTACATGTAACACCTTTAATTAGTCCATACATATAAATATCTTCTATACATTTTAAAAGAAACTTTGATGTACAGTTACAGAGTGCCCCTTTTATACCAAACATATATGTTAAATACATTCCTTTAAAGCACCCAACTGTTGGAATCACAAGGCCATAAAGGAGGCTCAACTGCCTCACCAGACACTGAATCAGAAAGAACTGATACAAGAGTAAGTTTTAGCTGCCTTCACAGTTTCTAATCAAAATACAGTCAGAAAGATATTAATATCTTAGCTAACTAAAGAATAATGGCAGGAGACTTAGTAGGAACTGACAAGAATTAACAATAACATAAATGATACCCCTTGAATTTGCAGGTAGTGACTAAAAGCTCAGTCGTTGAATTGATAAGCAATATATATATGTGCTTCATAATGTTGGCAATAAACAAAACTTATCAGGGCTATAATTGGGAAATATCCTGAAGGCAAGATGAGTTAATCACATCCCTTAGAGATTCAGTTAACTTCACTGACAAGGCCATAAAATACTTTTGTAGGCCCCATTTATCAATTAAAGGATGCCCGTGTGAGACTGTGTTAGTGAAGATGCTTTGAGACTGCTTTCAAAATAGAGACATGGTGTCTGACTAGAGGACTGGCTTAGGGATGACATATTGGGGTACTCATGAGGTATTGTGATCTCATAGATCAGGGTGGTTCAGCATTTTTTCTATTGGATCAATAAGTATGTCATTTGTAACATTTTTGATTGGATTGTGTCCAACTAACTGAGCTGCAAAATTGTATAAACCAGGTTTATAAATTGTATAAACTCTTTGTCTGTTGGAGTGGTAACTCTGATCCACTGTGTTGAGAGATTACCCCCCTTGCTAACAAGTAAAATAAAGACAACCTGTCAGTTGAGCATGTTGTGTTAATGCCAAACTCGGAAGTCAAAATTTTGACATGGGCCGAAGGACCCCTTTTGCACTGTATGATTCTATGTTTTGCATTTCTTCATTTTCCCCTAACACGACTGAAAACTGCAAGTTTGCCATAAACTTCCCCATTGAATTTAATTCCATGTCATGAGATTGCTTGATTTACATAATTCATACAAATTAATTTCACCACAGCTATTTACCGGTGGAAATCCGTGTGGTAAGCATTCTGCTAATTTATGGCCCTGCAAGATTCAACCTTGGAGGCTAGATACACAAACTAGATACATTTCTTTCAGAAAATACTTTCAGGATACATTCCAAGTAATTTGAGACCTGGCACAGTAAGTGATTTAAGACTGAAGCTCCCAAAGTTCACCTTTGTAATTTCTGGGTCTGCTGGAGGTCAGTTAAAGAATCATTATATACTTAGCCAAGAACTTGGTTATCATTGTATCATGTGACTATCAGGATAATGGAAAACAAAAGAGATGAGCTTTGTTTATTTTTATGCAGCGTTTCTGAAGAAACCTATTTCAATGTCCATGATCATACTGAATGGGAGCACTGGTTCTATACTTCAAGAACCAAGCACCCTTGAAAATGTTGTACTTTGCTATTCACCAGCTAACTTCAAGGATCAATGCATCAATTTTCAAACATAACTGGATTATATTTCCTCTTCTGCCTTTTTTTCATTGGTGTCTCTTCATCTCTCTCTGTCTAATTTGGCTCTATTTTGTTTTCATTGAAGAAAGATTGAAACTTTTTTTTAAGTAACCAAGTATCCATAAATGAGTAATGGATATAAGCAGAATATTTAACTAGTCTGTGATGCAGAACTCATGGACACGAGGATACAATTGACAAGAGTGCAGTTGGAATTTGGAGAACATTTTTTCTGTCCCTTCAAATAAGCCACTGGCTGAATCACAAATCGATATTTTGATTAGATTTTATTCATGAGTGGCAATACTTATTCATCCAGGCAAATTCCAGTGCAGACACCATGTCAAAATAATTCTGTGAAATCATAATTTAATTTTAAAGAAGGATCTTCAGAAAGGGTGACTACAAAATAGTCCAAAAGTAACGTTACCTTGTCTCCAGCAATAAAGGCATCGATGACCACTTTGCATCTAAACTAGCAGTAATACCTTTCCCAGCTGCGCAAATGTTGCGAAACCTCAAAATGAGGACAATGAATGGCAGGATCATCATTTTTGAAAACTAAAAAGAAGAAAAACTGAGTTATCAAGTACAATATTCCTGAATTTTACAGCTGAAGTTGAACAAATGCACAAAAAAGGATGGAATAGAACATAGAACATTGAACACTACAGCACAAATGTTAAACAATATAAAGTAACTAATGAACAAGTAGCAAAAGATTCAATTTGCACCACTTCATCAGCTGTCATTAAGATTGTATGAAAGAAATATCACATAATGTAACCTTCCTGAAGTAATTATAAATGTCATCACTATAATCCTTATCACTGGGAAGAAATGATACCTAGAAAAAAAGCTGAAACTTTTGTTTCCAAATTCTTCTAAAATGCAAATATTTTCCAATAATACCAGTCACATTCTTTTCCCAAATGCTCGTTCAATATTTTAAGCTTATTATTTAAAGAACAAAGAACAACACAGCACGGGAAACAGGCCCTTCGGCCCAACGAGCCCGCGCTGCCGTCCCATGGTCAGTGACCTATTCATGATTTTAGTCTATGCCTAATGTATGAGGATCAGGGAGGTCCAATATAGGGACAATTTGTTACCCAATCAATCAGCCTAAAAGCACATTTTTGGGATGTGGGAGGAAACCAGAGCACCCGGAGGAAACCCACGCAACCACGGGGAGAACGCGCAAACTCCCACAGACACAGGCCCAAATCCATGTGTCCGCACAGCAACAGAGATAGCCTCTGAGCTGTCATGATGCCCTCGAGATGGTCCAGTTTACGCACACCAACGACATGAAGCAGTAGGCAACTCCCGAAGCAATGTCCAAGAGCAGCCCACCACAACCTGCCGCATGCATGCCCCTTGCTGGACTTAAATGCCTGTGGAAAAAAATTTCATTATTAAAAGACTCTATATCCCTGAGGCTAAAACTGACCCCAAGCCTACAATGCTTAGTAAGGCCTGCTATATCCCCCTATATGTAGACCGCTCATGTGGCTGTCTAAGTGACTCTTGAACAACCCTAGCGTGCCTGCTTCCACCACCTTACTCGGCAGTGCATTCCACATCCCCACTACCCTTTGCATGAAAAACTGCCCTCTAATATTAGTCTTATATCTAGCCCCCCTCACCCTAAGCCCGTGACCCCTCGTTCTATCCATTTCTAATAGCGGAAAAAGCTTATCACCATCTACTCTATCTGTCCCCTTCATAATCTTATAAACCTCTATTAGATCCCCCCTCAGCCGACGTCTCTCAAGGGAAAACAGCCCAAGTGCGTTCAATCTTTCCTCGTAAGACAGCCCTTCCATACCAGGCAACATCCTGGTAAATCTCCTCTGCACTCTCTCCAGGATCTCTACATCCTTCCGGTAGTACGGCGACCAGAACTGGACGCAGTACTCCAGGTGAGGCCTAACCAACGTTCTATACAACTGCAACATCAGACTCCTACTCTTATATTCTATACCCCTTCCTATGAAGGCTAACATGCCATACGCTTTCCTCATCACATTCTGCACCTGCACCGACACCTTCAGGGACTTGTGTACCTGCACCCCCAGGTCTCTCTGCGTATCTATACTCCGGATAGTTCTACCTTTTATCATATAACTCCCTTCCACATTATTCCGGCCAAAGTGCATCACCTCGCATTTCTCCGGATTAAATTCCATTTGCCATCTATCTGCCCAATCCACCAGCCTGTCTATGTCCTGTTGCATTGCCAGGCACTGCTCCTCAGTACCCGCCAATCCAACCATCTTAGTGTCATCAGCAAATTTGCTGATCACACCACCTACCCCCTCTTCCAAGTCATTAATATATACTACAAATAGTAGAGGTCCTAGTACCGAGCCCTACGGCACCCCACTGGTGACAGACCTCCAATTGGAAAAGGAGCCCTCCACTACTACCCGCTGTCTCCTCCTCCCAAGCCAGTTCTCCACCCATCTACATACCTGGCCTTGTATCCCTTGAGCCTTCACCTTTTCTATCAGCCTACCGTGAGGGACCTTGTCAAACGCCTTACTGAAATCCATATAGACAACATCAACGGCTTGTCCTTCGTCAACCGTTTTTGTCACCTCTTCAAAAAATTCCAATAGATTCGTAAGGCACGACCTCCCTGTAACGAAGCCATGCTGCGTATCCCTGATCAGATTGCAGCGCTCCAGATGCTCACACATCCTATCCTTGAGGATCCTCTCCATTATCTTGCCTATAACTGAAGTCAAGCTCACTGGCCTATAGTTCCCTGGGTTATCCCTCTGACCCTTCTTAAACAACGGTACTACATTTGCAATCCGCCAATCCTCTGGGACCTCACCTGTGTCCAAAGAAGAGACAAAGATTTGCGTCAGAGGCCCAGAAATTTCATCTCTCACCTCCCTTAGCAGCCTAGGATAGATGCCATCAGGCCCCGGAGCTTTGTCCGTCTTTATACTGTCTAAAAGTCCCAACACCTCTTCCCTCGCGATGACTATTTCCCTCAACGGATCCTCAAACTTCTCAAGCACAGCAGCAGAGGACTGACCCCTCTCCTGAGTGAATACCGACGCAAAGTATTCATTCAAGATCTCCCCCATTCCCCCAGGCTCCAAGCATAGTTCCCCTCCTCTGTCCCTGAGAGGACCAATGTTCCCTCTAACCATCCTTTTCTTTCTAATATAGGAGTAAAATGCCTTAGGATTTTCCTTAATCCTACCCGCCAAAGCCATTTCGTGGCCCCTTTTTGCCTTTCTGATGCCCCTTTTAAGTTCTCTCCTACATTCTCTGTATTCTTCTAACGCTATCTCTGTGCTCAAATGCCTAGATCTAGTGTACGCCTCCCTCTTTCTCCTGACCAGATCCTCAATATCCCTAGTTACCCACGGCTCTCTAATCCTACCTTTCCCATCCTTCCTCTTGACCGGCACATGTCTTTCCTGCTGGAAAAAAGATAAAGAACTACTAGGCTGTATCTTGCAGTTAAAATAATATATAAATATGATGCACATCCTTACTAATAATTAGCAAGCAACTTCAGAGCATCAAAGAGCTGCATTGCAATCTAGAGAATTTTTATGTCATTTATGCTGCATCATTTTTTATTCTGCACAAGAGGCTTCGTCTCCTTAGCCTGCCTATGTTTTTCTTAATGCTTTTGTCGCAAAGACCCAGTCTGCAGGTGATCAAGAAGGCGAATGGAATGTTGGCCTTTATAGTGAGGGGGATAGAATATAAAAGCAGGGAGGTCTTACTGCAACTGTACAGGGCACTGGTGAGGCCGCAGCTGGAGTACTGCGTGCAGTTTTGGTCGCCGCACTTGCGCAAGGATATTTTGGCCTTGGAGGAAATGCAGAGGAGGTTCACTAGGCTGATACCGGAGATGAGGGGGTTGAACTATGAAGAGAGACTAAATAGACTGGGTCTGTACTCGTTAGAAGGATGAGGGGGGAGGATCTTATAGGGACGTATAAGATAATGAAGGGGATGGATAGGGTGGAGGTAGAGAGATTCTTCCCGCTTAGAAAGGATAGCAGGACTAGAGGGCACAGCCTCAAGATAAGGGGGAGGCAGTTTAGATCGGAGTTGAGGAGGAACTTCTTCGCTCAAAGCGTGGTGAATCTCTGGAATTCTCTGCCCGTTGAAGTGGTGGAGGCTACCTCGCTAAATATATTTAAGACACAGGCAGATAGGTTTCTGATAGACAAGGAAATTAAGGGTTTCGGGGAGAAAGTGGGAAAGTTCAGATCAGCCATGATCTTAGCGAATGGCGGGGCAGGCTCAAAGGGTTAGATGGCCTACTCCTGCTCCTATTTCTTATGTTCTTAGGAATTTGCTGGATATGCCCACTAAACACACCAGTTTAAATCTGGTTAAAAATTACGAGTTTGAATATCCTGGGGTCCAGGATGTCTCAGAGAGGATATTCAAGACTCTCAGGAGAGAGGGGGATCAACCCCAAGTTATTATTCATGTGGGGACGCATGATATAGGAAGGCTAAGGGAAGGGGACATTAAACAGAGATTCATGGAGTTGGGGTGGAAGCTAAAGGCCAAGACAGACAGAGTGGTTATCTCTGGACTCTTGCCTGTGCCACGGGATAGTTTAGAGAGGAATAGAGGGAGGGAAAGCTTGAACTCGTGGCTGAGGGAATGGTGCAGGAGGGAGGGGTTTAAGTACTTGAACAATTGGGGCTCGTTCTGGGGAAGGTGGGACCTTTATCAGAGGGATGGGATTCACCTGAACCAAAGGGGAACAAATATCCTGGGAGGTAAATTTGTTAAGGTTATGCGGAGTGGTTTAAACTGATTCAGAGGGGGGGTGGGATCCTGAGTAGAGGGGGTGAAAGTGAGGGGGGGCGTAGATGGGGACTGCAATGCCCGGCATTGCGGGGGAGGGGCGGAACAGGGTTTGGAATGTGGTTTGAAATGTGTATACTTTAATGCGAGGAGTATTCGCAATAAGGTGGATGAACTTGCAGCGTGGACCAGTACCTGGGACTTCGATGTTGTGGCCATTTCAGAGACTTGGATAGAGCAGGGTCAGGAATGGATGTTGCAGGTCCCGGGGTACAAATGCTTTAATCGGAGTAGACAAGGAGGTAGAAGGGGGGGTGGGGTAGCATTATTGGTCAAGGACTGTATCTCAGTGTCAGAGAGGAACTTTGATGAGGACTTGTCTGTTGAGGTAATATGGGCGGAGATTAGAAATAGGAGAGGAGAGGTCACCCTGTTGGGAGTCTTTTATAGACCTCCAAAAAGTTCTAGAGAGGTTGAGGAAAGGATTGCGGAGACGATCCTTGTTAGGAGTGAAAGTAATAGGGTAATTGTTATGGGGGACTTTAAATTTACTCATGTAGATTGGAATTGCTACAGCTCTGGCTCGTTAGAGGGGTCAGTTTTTGTTCAAAGTGTGCAAGAAGGTTTTTTGACTCAGTATGTAGATAGGCCGACGAGAGGTGAGGCTATATTGGATTTGGTGCTCGGTAATGAGCCAGACCAGGTGCTAGACTTGGAAGTTGGTGTACAGTTTGGGGATAGCGATCACAATTCGATTACGTTCACCTTAGTGATGGAAAGGGATAGGCATGAACCTCGGGTCAGTAGTTTCAGCTGGGGGAAGGGTAATTATGAGGCTATTAGGAGAGAATTAGGAAGCATTGGTTGGAATGGGAGATTACAGGGACTGGGAACATCCGAGATGTGGAGATTTTTCAAGGAGCAGCTATTGCGGGTCTGTGATAAGTATATCCCTGTCAGGCAAGGAGGATTTGGTAGGCCCAGGGAACCGTGTTGCACCAAAAAAGTTGATTCGTTGGTTAGGAAGAAAAAGGAGGCTTATGTTCGGATGAGGCTTGAGGGCTCAGGTAGTGCATTAGAAAGTTTTAGATTGGCTAGGAGGGAGTTGAAGAGGGAGTTAAGAAGGGCCAAAAGAGGGCATGAGATGATTTTGGCTGATAGGATTAAGGAGAACCCTAAGGCGTTTTACAGGTATGTCAAGAACAGAAGGTTGGTTAGGACAAGATTAGGGCCAGTTACAGACAGTAGAGGGAAGTTGTGTGTGGAACCGGAGGAGATTGGAGAGGCGTTGAACCAATATTTCTCTTCGGTGTTCACGCAAGGGGACAGGAATGTAGCTGAGGAGGACACTGGGGTGCAGGGGTGTGAAATAGATAGTATTGCAGTTGATACGGGGGATGTGCTGGATATTTTAGAGGGTTTGAAAATAGATAAGTCCCCTGGTCCAGATGGGATTTACCCTAGGATTCTTTGGGAGGCAAGAGGGGTGATTGCGGAGCCTCTGGCTCTGATCTTCAGGTCGTCGTTAGTCTCTGGTATAGTACCAGAAGATTGGAGGACAGCAAATGTTGTCCCATTGTTTAAGAAGGGGAGAAGGGACTTCCCTGGGAATTATAGACCGGTGAGTCTTACTTCTGTGGTGGGTAAGGTTTTGGAAAGGATTATTAGAGACAGGATTTATAGTTATTTGGAAAGTAATGAGTTGATTAGAGATAGTCAGCATGGTTTTGTAGCGGGTAGGTCATGCCTTACTAACCTTATCGAGTTCTTTGAGAAAGTGACCAAAGAGGTGGATAGGGGTAAGGCAGTTGATGTGGTGTATATGGATTTTAGCAAGGCGTTTGATAAGGTTCACCATGGTAGGCTTCTGCAGAAAATGCAGATGTATGGGATTGGGGGTGATCTAGGTAATTGGATCAGGAATTGGCTAGCAGATAGGAGACAGAGAGTGGTGGTTGATGGGAAATATTCGTCATGGAGTTCGGTTACAAGTGGTGTGCCTCAGGGATCTGTTTTGGGGCCACTGCTGTTTGTAATTTTTATTAATGATCTGGATGAGGGTATAGTTGGGTGGATTAGTAAGTTTGCTGATGACACCAAAGTCGGAGGTGTGGTAGATTGTGAGGAAGGGTGTCATAGTTTGCAGGATGACTTAGAAAGGTTGCAGAGCTGGGCTGAGAGGTGGCGAATGGAGTTTAATGTGGAGAAGTGTGAGGTAATTCATTTCGGTAGGAATAACAGATGTGTTGAGTATAGGGCTAACGGGAGGACTTTGAATAGTGTGGAGGAGCAGAGGGATCTAGGTGTATGTGTACATAGATCCCTGAAAGTTGGGAATCAAGTAGATAAAGTTGTTAAGAAGGCATACGGAGTTTTGGCGTTTATTGGTAGGGGGATTGAATTTAGGAGTCGCAGCGTCATGATGCAACTGTACACATCTCTGGTGCGGCCGCACTTGGAGTTTTGTGTGCAGTTCTGGTCCCCGCATTACAGGAAGGATGTAGAGGCTTTGGAGAGGGTGCAGAGGAGGTTTACCAGGATGTTGCCTGGTATGGAGGGGAGATCCTATGAGGAGAGATTGAGAGATTTGGGGTTGTTTTCGCTGGAAAGAAGGCGGCTAAGAGGGGATCTCATTGAAACATATAAGATGATTAGAGGTTTAGACAGGGTAGATAGTGATAGCCTTTTTCCTAGGATGGAGAAAGCTAACACGAGGGGGCACGATTTTAAATTAAGGGGGGGTAGTTATAGGACAGATGTCAGGGGTAGGTTCTTTACCCAGAGGGTGGTGAGGGACTGGAATGCCCTGCCAGCTGCAGTTGTAAATGCACCTAGTTTGGGGGCGTTTAAAAGATCTGTGGATAGGTTTATGGATGAAAAGGGATTGGTTTAGGCTAGTGGGTCATTGTTTTGTAACTGGTCGGCGCAACATCGTGGGCCGAAGGGCCTGTTCTGCGCTGTAATGTTCTATGTTCTATGTTCTATGTTCTATCTTTAAAATTATGTGATAATTTTAAATTTTCATTTTAATGATAATTTTACTAACCTTATTGAGTTTTTTGAAAAAGTGACCAAAGAGGTGGATGGGGGTAAGGCAGTTGACGTGGTATATATGGATTTTAGTAAGGCGTTTGATAAGGTTCACCATGGTAGACTTCTGCAGAAAATGCAGATGTATGGGATTGAGGGTAATCTAGGAAATTGGATCAGGAATTGGCTAGCAGATAGGAGACAGAGGGTGGTGGTCGATGGTAAATATTCGTCATGGAGTTTGGTTACGAGTGGTGTGCCTCAGGGATCTATGAGGAGAGGCTGAGGGATTTGGGGTTGTTTTCGCTGGAAAGGCGGCGGCTATGAGGGGATCTTATTGAAACATATAAGATGATTAGAGGTTTAGAAAGGGTGGACAGTGATAGCCTTTTTCCTCGGATGGAGAAAGCTAGCACGAGGGGGCATGACTTTAAATTAAGGGGGGGTAGTTATAGGACGGATGTCAGGGGTAGGTTCTTTACCCAGAGGGTGGTGAGAGATTGGAATGCCCTGCCTGCTGCGGTTGTAAATGCACCTAGTTTGGGGGCGTTTAAGAGATCCGTAGATAGGTTTATGGACGAAAAGGGATTGGTTTAGGTTAGTGGGTCATTGTTTTTTAACTGGTTGGCGCAACATCGTGGGCCGAAGGGCCTGTTCTGCACTGTAATGTTCTATGTTCTATTAATTGTCAACATGATGCCAATCACTCTCTAACGCAGAACGGCAACAAATTTTGAGAAATTTTTCAGCACGGATTCGAAGAACCAAAAAGAAGTTCATCTACGTCACAACAAAAAGGTTGTGTCATCGATAGCAATCTTACTGGCTTGTCCCATTGTTCGATCAGCGTGGCAAGCGGCGCAAAATATCAGGTTTGCACCTGGTTATTTGCCTCATGATTTTGCCAGCCCTGTTTTGCTAATATTTATTAATTAAACGCAATTAGTAGCTCACGGACATGATTATCCAGGATCACTTGCCATTACCTGCTCACCAGTCGAGGTTCTCACCAGCAAGGATCACATATGGCCCCTACCACCGGGGACCAGATGTGATGGCCTTGCTGATGGGAATGGAGGCCATTGGAGTCCCCCCCCTGCCCAACCACTCGAGTGGTTGGGGGAGGGCCAGGTAGTGCTTCTTGGCCAGTGCCAGCGTGGCAAGGCACAATGGCACTATTCCAGTGATGGGCAGTGCAAAGGGTCAGAATGGGAAGGATAACTCTGCAGAGGGTGGGAGGGGTACAGGGCTGTGATGCAGATTAGGGCACATGTGCAACTAGAGCTCAGCAGCCAGGTTCCCCAGCAAAATTACAGCACAGAAGGAGGCCCTTGTCCTGTCGTGCCTGTGTTGCTCATCAAACACCTACCTATTCTAATTCCATTTTTCATCACTTGGTCCGTAGCTTTGTATGCTACGACATTTCAACTGCTCATCTAAATGCTTTTTAAAATATTGAGGGTTCCTGTCTCTACCACCCTTTCAGGCAGGGTGAAAAAGGTTTTCCTCAAATCCCTTCTAAATCTCCTCCTAATCCATCATTCCTTCTCACTTTGTGTATAATGATTCTATTTAATTATTCAATTAGCAATAGCATGGGTGTGACAATAAGAGAATGTGATTATATGCACCAATGAGAGCATGTGGGTGTGTCAGTGAGAACATGAATGTGCGTGAGTGACTGAGCACATGGTTGTAGGTGCCAGTGCAACCATGTGTGTGTGAGCCAATGCATGTGTGAGTGTGTAGGAGCGTATGTGATAGAGAATATGTGTATGTGTATGCACAAGCAAGAGCATATATGCATGTTTGTGAGTGGGAGCAGGTGGGTGGGTCAGCAGGAGTGTGTGTGCGCACACAAAAGCATATGGGTGCGTATGCGAGAGCATATGTGCGTGTGAGCGTAACAGCGCGTGTCTCAGTGAGAGTGTGTGTGTGAGCAAGACATGTGTATGTGTTACTGTGTGCGTGTGTATCTGTGCTTCAATAAGAGCATGCAAGTGAGAGAGCAGATGATTAAGGCAGCATAATGGCCTTCAATCGGCCAGGGTATCAGGTACAAGAATTGGCAAAGTAAATGTTGCAGCTATATTAAACCATAAAGCTAAAATGGGATTAGCGCTGCTGCCTCAATGCCAGGGACCTACTAGGCCACTATCTGTGCAAAATTTGCACGCCCCCACCGCCCACAATGTCTGTATGGGTTTCCTCTGGGTGCTCTGGTTTCCTCCCACAGTCCGAAACACTTGCTGGTTAGGAGCAGTGGCCATGCTAAATTCTCCTCAGTACGCGAACAGGCACCACGGTGTGGCAACTAGAAGATTTTCATTATAATTTTCATTGCAATGTTAATGTAAACCTACTTGTGACACTAAACTCCAACTTAAAAAAAAAATCTTGATTTGGCTACATTTGGAATATTGTGTGCAGTTCTGGTTGCCACACACTAGAAGGATATGGAAGCTTTGGAGAGAGTGCAAAAAAGGTTCACCAGGATGTTGCCTGGTCTCGAGAGCGTTGGCTATGAGGAGAGGTTGAATAAACATGATTTGTTTTCACTGAAAAGACAGACTGAGGGCAGACCTAATAGGAGGTCTACAAAATTATGAAAAGCACAAGCAGGGTGGATGGTGAGAGGCATTTTCCCAGGGTGGAAGTGCCAATCATAAAGGGGCACAGGTTCACGGTGAAAGAGGGAAGTTTAAGGGAGATGTGCAAGGGAAGTTTCTCATGCAGAGTATGGTGGGTACCTGGAACGCACTGCCAGAAGAGGTGGTAGAAGCAGGCACATTTAAGAGGCATCTGGATGGGTACATGAATAGAGAGGAAATAAAGGGGTACAGACCAAGTAAGGGCAGAAGTTTTTTTTTAGCTTTGTTAGAGCATCAGGGTTGGCACAGACTGAGGGCCGAAGGGCCTATTCCTGTGCTGCACTTATCTTTGTTCTTTGTGACCTCACTTTGGGTAGAACTCATGGGCTCATGTATTTTAGTTATTTTGGTGATATAAAATCTTTGATTAATTCCTGTAACAGTACAAACTGTTTATATATCCTGGGAGCAGACATTGTATTGTGCCAATGGCACACCCAGTGTGGCTGGCGATGGGTAGGCAACAAAGGAAACTTCCCTAAGTGCAGCGCAAAAATACATGGTGGTTTACAAGTGTTAATATCCTGAATTAACAGTGGCAGCAGCTAAACAAAGATTTGCTCCTGAAATATACAGGGAATTCATTATCCTTTTACAAGAAAGAAGACTCTGTCTTCTCTTAAAGGAGAAAGTTGTCATAACTCTGTTGCAAGAAACTCAACTACACAATAGGGAGCATCTCAAGCTCAAGATGGACTGATTGGACTAGGTGTTTTATTGCTTCTTTCTTGACCAGCAGTCAAGGGGTTGTTGGTAGTAGTGTTAGTTGTAATAAAGATCTGCCTTTTAGTTTATGAAGCTTTGTGAAAAACAAAGGGAATCAGTATGTGGGGGGAATGTATCGATAATGAATATTTATGGTTCCTCTAATTATTCTCCAAACTTTGTCACTAAGGTCTTCATACACTTTGCTGAACATGCTCTGATTATTTCTTTTCCTGGTTATAAGATTTTTATTTCAGAGCATCATCATAGCTAGATACAAAAATACATTACAACTTAATTCATTTATCGACAGCCAGTAGCCAAAATGCTATCAAGACAAGTTAGCAATTTGCTACAGTTTATAGACAATGAATTCATTGTGGACACTTTGTAATAAGGTGATGTTGCCCCCTTTCAGCTTAACACTGCCCGTTGGCTTTCTTGATTTTGATGTCATGTGAATTTCCTCTGCATTATCCAGATCATCATATTCATCAAAACCAACTGCACAGCCTTCAATCCTCATGTTGACTTGAGTCAACTTAAATCCTCGGTCGCTTTTGAAGATATCTGGTCTGGTCTAACCCGTGACAATATCACCCCAGTCCAATACTAGCATCTCTCCAGAGCCACAGAAAGATGGTTGACTCTTACATACCCTCTGAAATGACCTAGGAAGCCACTCAGTTGTAATTCAATTGCTACAAAAAGGAATGAAATTGGGTAAACCACGATTATGAAAGTGGAGGTCGATCCCATCTCTGAGAACAAACACTTAACAACTCAGAGGAGAATCTTGCTTTATAATCTGTTGAATGTGTGAGAGAAATAGAAATATTCAGTAACTTTCATGGTTAAATCAAAATTATTACCCAAGACTCTTTCTGTAAAATCAACAAGTAACACTTTACTTATCTAACTAACGGTGAACAGGTTAACTAAACTATTAACAAATCGAATAAACACTACTCTAATAGAATACTGTTTAGATAAATACAATTCCCACTTATTAACAAGAAAAAATTTTGATCACTCTAAAAATATAACCAGGTTTTATCATCCAGAGTCTGTCGTCTTTGCTGATTTCTTCTGTCTGGAACCAATGACTTTTTTTTTAAATGTAGGATGCCGGTGTTGGACTGGGGTAAACACAGTAAGAAGTCTCACAACACCAGGTTCAAGTCCAACCAGTTTATCTGATATCAGATAAACTGTTTTTTAAAAACAGCTTTTCTTTTCAAATGAGACTTTGAGCTAAAAACTATTAGCTGTGGGAGAGACAGTTGCTGGCTGTCTCTCTAACACTGAGCGCAGGTACAGGCAGTTCCTGACTGGCTTAGTAAAGAAGACTGCATCCTCACCAACATGCTTGCCACAGAGCTATCTGTCCATAAGTGTCAGTAGGAGTGACCACTGCACAGTCCTGGGGAGATAAAGTCACATTCAGGATACCTTCCATCATACAGCGTAGCACCACCACTGTGCTAAATGGGATAGACCTCAAAAAGATCTAGCAACTCAAGAGTGGGCATCTATGAAGCACCTGGTCCATCAGTGGCAGCAGTATCATACCCAACAGTAATCTGTAACCTCATAGTCCACATATCCCCCACTCTATCATCACCATTAATCCTTGGTTAATCAACCTTGGTTCGAAAGAAGAGTGCAAGAAACCATGTCAAGACCAACATTAGACATATCTAAAACCAAGATGCCAATCTGGTGAAGCTCCAACACGAGACTACTTGTGTGCCAAAACAACATAAGCAGCAAATAATAAACAGCTAAGCAATTTCACAACCAGCTGATCCAATCTCAGGTCTGTAGTCCTGCTTCATCCAGCCATGACTGGTGGTGGATAATTGAACAACTCACTGGAAGAGGAGGCGCAACAAATATCCCCATGCTCAATGTTGGAGCAGCCCAGCACATCAGTGCAAAAGCTAAAGCTGTATCATTTACAGCAATGCTCAGCCAGAAATGTAAGTGGATAATCAATCTTGGCTCCTCCTAAGGGCCCCAGCATTTCTTACACCAGTTTTCAATTTGACTCACTGTGATATCAAGAAATGGCTGAAGGCACCTGAATATTGCAAAGACTGCCATGTATGTTTACAGATCCCATCCTTCCTGTGGCCCATGCAGAGTGAAAATGAGCCTATTAATCTAAGGCTACATAGAACTACAGAAAATTTACAGTGCACATAGAGGCCATTCAGCCTGCCTGGTCTGCATCTGCTAAAACGAAAAGGAAAAGAAACTAGCTGCTCTTTTAATCCCACCTTCTGGGCTTGTTCCACAGCATTACAAATGCAGCATTCATTTGCAGACTTGGTATTCATTTAAAAATAAATTGAGCATTTCAGCCTCAATTTAGGCAGTGAATTTCAGATGCTCAGTACTCTCTGGTTGAAAAAAAGAGTTTTCCCTCATTTACACTCTAATCCTTCTATACAGCACCTTAAAATTTATGGCCTAGCTCACCTCTTATCTTGGGTATAGGTCAGTTGGAGACTTGGGCAGAGAGATGGCAGATGGAGTGTAATCCAGACAAACGTGAGGTAATTAATGTATGTTGGAAGGTCTAATACAGAGGGGGAATATACAGTAAATGGCAGAACCCTTAAGAGTATTGATAGACACTGTGTCCAAGTACACAGTGCAATGAAAGTGGCAATGCAGGTGGAGAAGATAGTCAAGAAGGCATACAGCATGCTTGCCTTCATCAGCCGGGGCATTAAGTCTAAAAATTGGCAAGTCATGTTGCAGCTTTATAGAACCTTAGTTAGGCCACACTTGGAATATAACGTTCAATTCTGGTTGCCACACTACCAGGAGGATGTGGAGGCTTTGGAGAGGGTACAGAAAAGATTTACCAGAATGTTACCTCATATGGAGGGCATTAGCTATGAGGAGAGGTTGGAGAAACTTGGTTTATTCTCATTGGAATGATTGAGAGATTGAGGGGCAACCTAATAGAAGATTATGAGAGGCATAGACAGAATGGATAGTCAGAAGCTTTTTCAGAGGATGGAAGAGTCAATTACGAGGGGGCACAGGTTTAAGGTGCAAGGGTCAAGATTTAAAAGGAGATAGATGTACGAGGCAGATTTTTTATTTTACACAGAGAGCAGTGGGTGCCTAGAACTCGTTGTTGGGGGAGATAGAGGAAGCGGATATGATGTTGTTAAGAAGGCGTACGGTGTCTTGGCGTTTATTGGTAGGGGGATTGAATTTAGGAGTCGCAGCGTCATGTTACAACTGTACACAACCCGGCGCGGCCGCACTTGGAGTACTGTGTGCAGTTCTGGTCCCCACATTACAGGAAGGATGTGGAGGCTTTGGAGAGGGTGCAGAGGAGGTTTACCAGGATGTTGCCTGGTATGGAGGGGAGGTCCTATGAGGAGAGACTGAGAGATTTGGGGTTGTTTTCGTTGGAAAGAAGGCGGCTAAGAGGGGATCTTATTGAAACATATAAGATGATTAGAGGTTTAGATAGGGTGGACAGTGATAGCCTTTTTCCTCGGATGGAGGAAGCTAGCACGAGGGGGCATGGCTTTAAATTAAGGGAGGGTAGCTACAGGACGGATGTCAGGGGTAGGTTCTTTACCCAGCAGGTGGTGAGGGATTGGAATGCCCTGCCTGCTGCAGTTGTAAATGCTCCTAGTTTGGGGGCGTTTAAGAGATCTGTGGATAGGTTTATGGACGAAAAGGGATTGGTATAGGCTAGTGGGTCATTGTTTTTGTAACTGGTCGGCGCAACATCGTGGGCCGAAGGGCCTGTTCTGCGCTGTAATGTTCTATGTTCTATGTTGACAAATACATGAAGAGGATGGGAATAGAGAGATACGATCCCTGGAAAGTAGGGGATTTTATTTAAGTCGGGCAGCATAGTCGGTGCAGGCTTGGAAGACCGAAGGGCCTGTTCCTGGGCTGTAACTTTCTTTGTTCTTTGTAAAATTTGTCTTTCCTCAACTTAGAACTATTGCTCCTGTTCTATTTTTGTCCTTTTCAAAAATGATACTAAATCGAACTATATTACGGTTATCTCCAAAATAGGTCCCACTGTGACCTCATCTACTTGCCCAGCTTCATTTCTTGAAACTTAATTGAGAATGCAGTTCATACATTTTGAACATTGAGTCCTTCACACCAGCCCTCAAGGTTAATGAGAATCTGGCTGGGAGATTTCATCAAAATTATACAACAGGATGAGCTTGGAGACCACACGTTTTCAGTTGAATTATTTTCTTTCTCCGGGTTGTCCTTAATCAGACATAGTTACAGATTGTCACGGTTCAATGAAGAGTGCAGAAGCGCAACGCCAAAATGACATGTCAACCTGGTGAAGCTACAAAATAGGACTACTTGCGTGCCAAACATCAAATAATAGTGTTAAGTGATTCCACAACCAATAAATTATGTCTAAGCTCTGCAGTTCTGCCACAAAGCTGTGAATTGTGATCATCAATTAAACAACTCACTGAAGAAGGGTCCACAAATTTCCCCATCCTCAATGATGGAGGAGTCTAGTACAAAAACTAAGGCTAAAGCATTGGGTTAAGGATGATAATTGACACATGGGCGTGTGACATAGTATCCATCACAGATGGTTGGCGGAAGAGCAGGACTGGCAACTCAACATTCCAGGATTTAGAATCTTCAGGTGAGACAGAGAAGGGGGCACAGAAAATAGAAGCAAGAGTAGGCTGCTTCTGTGCATTCATTTCAATCATGGCATTGCATTAGTTAAGGAGTCATTTACTAAGCTGCCCTGATCTCCAGTTTCACTTTATTCTTCTTCTCATCCAACACATTAACAAGAAACTTCTCTCTTCCTTTTCAGTGCTAAGTAACACAAGTTCTAACAACTCATCAATACCAAACACCCATCCAGGACCCTCCACCTCCTTCCATCCCTCAGATCTCATCCCTCCTAACCCTAGCCCTTGCTGTTTATTCACCATACCCTGTGACCTTCCCCTTTGAGGCTGAGCGTCCTGGTCTCAGCAAAGGACTTGGCTTCGAATCCTTACATCCTCACTCAACATGATGCTGACCTCTTCTTCTGCCACCTTCATCTCCGTACTCACTTTTTTGAACAGGAGTCCTCCCTCTGCTCAGCTGATTCTTTCACCCACCTGTAGCATTCACCCTCCACACGGACCACATGCTCTGGTCTGTTACCAGCTCTTGATCTTTTCATTGAGAACTGTCGGCATAACATTGGCCATCTCAATTTCTCCACTCCTCTCGATACTCTAACTTGTCTCCTTCCAAATTTGCTGCACGTTACTCTCTAAGGACCAACTCTGACCTGGTCATCAAGCCCGCTGACAAGGCCGATACTGTTGTTGTCTGGTGTATGGACCTCTATCTCGTGGAGGCTGAATGCCAACTCTTGGACGCTTTTTCCTACTTCCCCCTGTACCACAACCTGACCACCGAACATCAAGTGACAGTATCCAGGGCTGTCAATGACTCCATTTCCTCTGGAGATCTTCCCTCCACAGCTGCCAACCTCAATTTCCCAACCCCAGACAGTCCGCTTCTAGCTCCATCCCAAAATCCACAAACCGGACTGCCCCAGCAGCCCCTTGCATCAGCCTGTTCCTGCCCCACCTAACTAATTTCCTTCCATCACAAGTCCATTCTCTCTCGTCCTATCCAGTCCCTTCCCACTTACATCCACGACATCAACAATGTCCAATTCCCTGGCCCAAACCTCATCAGCATGAATGTCCAATCCCTCCATATCTCTATTCCCCACCAAGATGCAAGTGTGAGGTGGTCCACTTTGGTAGGAATAATGGTAGGAAGGATTATTACTTACGTGGAGAAAAATTGCAGCAGGCGACGGTGCAAAGGGACCTCGGGGTCCTTGTGCATGAGTCGCAAAAACCCAGCTTGCAGGTGCAGCAGGTGGTCAGGAAGGCGAATGGGATGCTGGCCTTCATCACGAGGGGGATTGAATATAAAAGTAGGGAGGTCTTGCTGCAGCTGTATAGGGCATTGGTGAGGCCGCAGCTGGAGTACTGTGTGCAGTTTTGGGCGCCGTACTTACGCAAGGATATTTTGGCCTTGGAGGGAGTGCAGAGGAGGTTTACTAGACTGATGCCGGAGTTGAAGGGGTTGAGCTATGAGGAGAGGCTGAATAAATTAGGCTTGTACTCGTTAGAGTTTAGAAGAATGAGGGGAGATCTCATTGAGACGTATAAGATGAATGGGATGGATAGGATAGAGGTGGAGAGACTCTTCCCGCTCAGAAAGGATAGTAGGACTAGGGGGCACAGCCTCAAGATAAAGGGGGGGCGGTTTAGAACAGAGTTGAGGAGGAACTTCTTCACTCAAAGGGTGGTGAATCTCTGGAATTCTCTGCCCGTTGAAGTGGTGGAGGCTACCTCGCTAAATATTTTTAAGACGCGGGTTGATGGGTTTTTGATAAGAGAGGGTTATGGGGAGAGGGCGGGAATGCGGAACTGAGCCAGACAGATCAGCCATGATCTTATTGAATGGCAGGGCAGGCTCGAAGGGCAAGATGGCCTACTCCTGCTCCTATTTCTTATGTTCTTATGTTCTTATGTTCTTCTTATGTTCTTATGTAGAGATGGAGGGATACAAAAGAATGTTCTAGTTAAGGATCAAGAGCCTCAGGGCGTTCCTGGGAATCAATAGATTCCTGTGGGCCGTCCAGCATGTTTTTTTGCTCATCTGTCTCTTATGTTGGAGCTACTGGGGATCTTCTGTGAATGTGTGTATAGGCTGTTGTATGTTTATTGATGTCTCTTTTTTACATCCACAGGCGATTCAGTCTGCCTTGTTGGCCAACAAGGGGTATACACGCGGTGGGTCTTGCGAGGGCTGCTCTTGGATGTTGCTTCAAGAGTTGCCTAGTGTTTCACGTCGTTAGTGTACGCTTAAACTGGACCAATTGACAGGCAACACGACAGCTCAGTGACTATCACTGTTTGCTGTGCAGTTACAGGGACCTGGGTCAGATCTCCAGCTTGGATCAGTGTTTGGGAGTTTGCACATTCTCCCTGTGCTTGCGTGGGTTTTCTCCAGGTGCTCCGGTTTCCTCCCACACCCCTAAAACATGCTTTTGGGCTGATTGGTGTTAATAAATTGTCCCTAAATTGGATTTCCCTTAATCTGGCGCATATGTAATTCACTAAATTTGTACCCCTTTATTGTGGAGTCCCTGAGATGTAGACAAAAGTCATAGGTAGAAGAAAGATTAGAATGAGGCACTCACTGAGTGTTAAAATGGGCGGTGCGGGCTTGTAGGGCTGAAGGGCCTGTTTCTGGTGCTGTGTTGTACTTTGTTCTTTGAGACATGAATAGTACATTATGCAGTCATCAGCAAACATCCCCATCTGACCTTGTGATGGGAGCAAGGCTGCTGATGAAGATGGTTGAGCTTAGTACTCTACCTTGAGGAGCTCTTGCAGTCTAAAGATGGGTTAATTGACCATCTTAAATTGCCCCTTAGTGTCCCAGGATGTATAGGTTAGGGGGATTGGGGTTACAAGGATAGGGCCTGGATGAGATGCTCTGTTGGAGAGTCTGTGCAGGAGAAGGCTGCTCAGCCCAATCGTAATTCTACGGTGTCCTGGAGCTGAGAATGATGACCTCCAACTACCACAAGCTAGGTATGCTAGGTATGACTCCACCCAGCAGAGGATTTACCCTAATTTCCAATGACTACAGTGTTGCTCGGACTCGTTGATGGCCCACTTGGTCAAATGATGTCTTGATGTCAAGGGTCGTCACTTTCAGCTCACCTCTGACTTCAGGTCTTTTGTCCATGTTTGAATCAAGTCTGTAAGGAGGCCAGGAGCTGAATTATCCTGACTGAACTTTGTGTCCATAAACAGGCGAGTAAGTCCTGCTTGATGGTGATGTTGATGACCCCGTCCATCAATTTATTGATGATTGAAAGTAGATTGATGAAGTGATAATTGGCCAGGTTGAATTTGTCCTGTTTCTTGTATAATTTTCCATATGACTGTGTGGGTGCCAGAGTTGTAGCTGTTCTGGAATAGGTTGGCTAGGGACATGGCAAATTTTGGAGAGCAAGTCTTATTACTATTGCTGGAATATTGCAGTATCCAGTGCCTCCAGCCATTTCTTGATCACATGGGGTGAATTGAATTGGCTGAAGACTGGCATCTGTGATGCTGGGAAGTTCTGGAGGATGTGGAGATGGATCATCCACTTGACACTTCAGGCTGAAAATTATTGCAAATGAATTATAGAATTATACAGTGCAGCCTTCAGCCCATCAAGTCTGTGCCAAAACAGAAAAAAAACACCTGACCTCCCACCTAATCCCATTTACCAGTACATGGCATGTCATAACATTCAAGGCTCAGTGCTCACCCAGGTACTTCCTAAAGAATGTGAAGCAACTCACCTCCACCACTCTCACATGAAATGCATTCCAGACTGTTACCATCCCCTGGGAGTGAGAGTTTTTCTTCTAATCACCCGCCCTTCACCATAAATCTACGTCTGCTTGTGACTGATCCTTCAACTAAAGGGACTAGCTGCTCCATATCTGCTCTGTCCATGCCCCCCATAATCTTGTACACCTTGACAAGTCACTCACCTCACCTCAGCCCTCTCTGCTCCAACAAAAACAATCCAAGCCTGCCAACCTCTCTTCATAATTTAAATGTCCCATCTCAGTGAATCTCCTCTGGACCCCTATAGTGCAATCACATCCTTCTTATAACATTGCAACCAGAATTGCACACAGTATTCTAGATGTAGCCTCACCAGACTTCTGTATAACTCTAGTTTGCTCATGTGCCAATCTAGGTAAGCCTTAAACAGCTCTAGCGTGCCTGCCTCCACCACCCTACTTGGCAGGCATTCCAGGCCCCCACAACCCTCTGTGTGAAAAACCTCCCTCTAACGCCTGAATTATACCTCGCCCCTCTCACCTTAAGCCCGTGACCCCTCGTGAATTTTCGCATCCAACCTGGGAAAAAGCTTCCCACTGTTCACTCTATCTATGCCCTTCATAATCTTATACACCTCTATTAGGTCTCCCCTCATTCTCCATCTTTCCAGGGAGAACAACCCCAATTTGCCCAATCTCTCCTCATAGCTAAGACCTTCCATACCAGGCAGCATCCTGGTAAACCTCCTCTGCACTCTCTCCAAGGCCTCCATGTCCTTGCGGTGGTGCGGTGACCAAAACTGGACGCAGTACTCCAAAAGTCTATACAACATTAGACGACAGCTTTTATACTCTGTACCCCTTCCTATAAAGGCAAGCATGTTATATGCCTTCTTCACCTTCCTGCCACCTTCAAGGATTTGTGAACTTGCACACCTAGGTCCCTCTGTGTTTCTATACTCTTAATGGTCCTACCATTTATTGTATAACTCCCCCCTACATTCTTTCTTCCAAAATGCATCACCTCACATTTATCTGGATTAAATTCCATCTGCCATTTCACTGCCCAATTTACCAGCCTATCTATATCCTGCTGTATTGTCCGACACTGTCCATCTCTATCGGCAAGTCCAGCCATCTTCGTGTCATCTGCAAACTTGCTGATCACACCAGTTACTCCCTCTTCCAAATCATTTATATATATTACAAATAGCAGAGGTCCCAGTACTGAGCCCTGCAGAACACTACTAGAACATAGAACATAGAACATTACAGCGCAGAACAGGCCCTTCGGCCCACGATGTTGCGCCGACCAGTTACAAAACAATGACCCACTAGCCTAAACCAATCCCTTTTCATCCATAAACCTATCCACAGATCTTTTAAACGCCCCCAAACTAGGTGCATTTACAACTGCAGCTGGCAGGGCATTCCAGTCCCTCACCACCCTCTGGGTAAAGAACCTACCCCTGACATCTGTCCTATAACTACCCCCCCTTAATTTAAAATCGTGCCCCCTCGTGCTAGCTTTCTCCATCCTAGGAAAAAGGCTATCACTATCTACCCTGTCTAAACCTCTAATCATCTTATATGTTTCAATGAGATCCCCTCTTAGCCGCCTTCTTTCCAGCGAAAACAACCCCAAATCTCTCAATCTCTCCTCATAGGATCTCCCCTCCATTCCAGGCAACATCCTGGTAAACCTCCTCTGCACCCTCTCCAAAGCCTCTACATCCTTCCTGTAATGTGGGGACCAGAACTGCACACAAAACTCCAAGTGCGGCCGCACCAGAGATGTGTACAGTTGTCACATGTGTACTAGTCACAGACCTCCAGCTAGAAAAAGACCCTTCCACTGCTACCAAGCCAGTTCTCAACCCATCTAGCCACGTGTCCTTGTATTCCATGAGCCTTAACCTTTTTCACCAACCTGCCATGGGAACTTTGTCAAATGCCTTACTGAAATCCATGAAGACAAATCAACGGCTCATCCTTCATCAACGGTTTTTGTCACCTCCTCAAAAAATTCTACCAGATTTGTAAGGCACACCCTCCCCTTTACAAAGCCATGTTGCCTGTCACTAATCAGATTGCTATGTTCTAAACGCATATACATCCTATCTTTAAGGATCCTCTCTAACAACTTCCTTACCACTGCTAACTGGCCTATAATTACCAGGGTTATCCCTAATACCCTTTTTAAACAACGGTACCACATTTGCTATCCTCCAATCCTCTGGGACCTCACCTACGTCCAAAGAAGAGACAAAGATTTCTATCAGAGGCCCAGCAATTTCATCTCTCATCTCCCTGAGCAGCCTAGAATAAATGCCATCAGGCCCTGGAGATTTGTCAGTTTTAATGTTACCTAAAACCCTTACACTTCCTCCCTTGCAACGGAGATTT
This sequence comes from Prionace glauca, assembly GCA_037974335.1. Lineage (NCBI taxonomy): Eukaryota > Metazoa > Chordata > Chondrichthyes > Carcharhiniformes > Carcharhinidae > Prionace > Prionace glauca. The sequence continues at coordinate 31,891,120 of CM075730.1, forward strand.
TCTCCAATGGGTCGACAACTCCCTCCAAGACACTTCTAGACAACAAGTCACACTCCTTTGTGAGTACATAAGAACATAAGAAATAGGAGCAGGAGTAGGCCATCTAGCCCTTCGAGCCTGCCCCGCCATTCAATAAGATCATAGCTGATCTGTCATGGCTCAGTTCCACATTGCCGCCCTCTCCCCATAACCCTTAATCCCCTCTCTTATCAAAAACCCATCAACCCGCGTCTTAAAAATATTTAGCGAGGTAGCCTCCACCACTTCAACGGGCAGAGAATTCCAGAGATTCACCACCCTTTGAGTGAAGAAGTTCTTCCTCAACTCCGTTCTAAACCGCCCCCCCCCCCCTTTATCTTGAGGCTGTGCCCCCTAGTCCTACTGTCCTTTCTGAGCGGGAAGAGTCTCTCCACCTCTATCCTATCCTATCCATCCCATTCATCATCTTATACGTCTCAATGAGATCTCCCCTCATTCTTCTAAACTCTAACTAGTACAAGCCTAGTTTATTCAGCCTCTCCTCATAGCTCAACCCCCTCAACTCCGGCATCAGCCTAGTAAACCTCCTCTGCACTCCCTCCAAGGCCAAAATGAAAGGGTGGAGATTTAAGATAATTGGCAAAAACAACAATGTAGACTTGAGAAATATTTTTACGCTGTCTGAGAGTGTGGTGTGGACAATTGAGTCATTCAAGAGGAAATTGGGTTATTATCTGAAAAGGAAGAAGGTGCTGAGATATGGGGAGAAGGTGGATGATTGGCATTAGATGAATTGCTTTTTTGGAGAGTTAGTGCAGACATGGTGGGCTGAATGGCCTCTTTCTACACCGTAACAATTCTGTGATTTTTTTTTTCTCCCTACTTTTATATTCAATCCCCCTCGCTATGAAGGCCAGCATCCCATTCGCCTTCCTGACCACCTGCTGCACCTGCAAGCTGGGTTTTTGCGACTCATGCACAAGGACCCCGAGGTCCCTCTGCACTGTCGCCTGCTGCAGTTTTTCGCCAAGTAAGTAATAATCCTTCCTACCATTATTCCTACCAAAGTGGACCACCTCGTACTTGCCTACATTAAATTCCATTTGCCATTTCCTGGCCCATTCGCCCAGCCTATCTAGATCCTTCTGCAGACTTGCCACACCCTCCGCGCAATTTGCCGTTCCACCAATCTTGGTGTCATCAGCAAATTTCGACACCATACACTCGGTTCCCTCCTCCAGATCATCTATATATATGGTAAATAGCTGAGGCCCCAGCACCGACCCCTGGGGCACTCCACTAGTCACCAACCGCCAATCCAAATAGCACCCACTGACCCCCACTCTCTGCCTCCTATTTGACAACCAATCCTATATCCACGCTAACACCCTACCCCCAACTCCATGTCCCCTAACCTTCTGCAATAACCTCTTGTGAGGTACCTTGTCAAACGCCTTCTGAAAATCAAGAAAGACCACATCCACCGGCTCTCCTCTATCCACCGCCCTAGACACATCCTCATAGAACTCCAGTAAATTTGTCAGACACGACTTCCCCTTAACGAAACCTTGCTGCGTCTGCTCTATCAAGCAATTCCCCTCAAGATGCCTCACTATTTCCTCCTTGATGACGGATTCTAACACTTTACCTACAACAGACGTTAAACTAACCGGCCTATAATTCCCTGCCTTTTGCCTGGCACCCTTCTTAAACAATGGCGTAACATTAGCCATTGTTAATCTTCAATCTTCTGGCACTTCCCCGGAATCCAGCGATATACTGACGCAAAGTATTCATTCAGGATCTCCCCCATTCCCTTGGGCTCTAAACATAGTTCCCTCCTTTGTCCCTAAGAAGACCGATTTTTTCATTAACAACTCAGTCTCCTCAGATACTGAAACGGTTCATGTCCAAACGAAGCAAGATCTGGACAATATCTAGGCGTGGGCTGACAATTTGGATGAGAATGGACAAGGCATGATCAGTAAGTTTGTAAATGACACTAAAATAGATCATATGAGGAAGGTTATCAGAAATTGCAGCAGGATCTTGATCAGCTGGGGAAGTGGGACAAGAAATGGCAAATTGAGTTCAATACAGCTAAGTGTGAGGCATTCCATTTTGGAAAGTCAAGTCAAGGTAGGACTTTCACGATGAATGATAGGACATTGGGGATTATCGTGGAATAGAGGAATCTTGGAGTTCAGGTACATAGTTCTCTAAAGGTGGAGTCACAGGTAGCTAGGGCAATGAAAAAGGTTTTTGGCATGCTGGCCTTTATCAGTTTGAACATTGAGTATAGAAGCTGGGAAGTTATGTTGCAATTGTTCAGGATGTTGGTGAGGCCACACCTGGAGTATTGTGTTCAGTTTTGGTCACCTTGCTATAGGAAAGATGTTATTAAACAGAAGAAAATGTGGAAAAGATTTACAAGGGTGTTGCTAGGACTCAAGGAGTCATAGGGAGAGATTGGACAAGCTAAGACTTCTTTCTTTGGAGAATAGGAGACTGAGGGGTAATCATCTTGAGGTAATCATGAGAGGCACGAATAGGGTGAATGCGCTCAGTCTTTTTCCCAGGGTTGGGGAATTGAGAACTAGAGGGCATAGGTTTAACATAAGAGGGAAAACAATTAATGGGAACCCGAGAAACTTTTTTCTTGAACACGTGGGTGGTACATATGTGAATGAGCTGCCGGAGGAAGTGCTTGTGGCAGGGACATTGACAACATTTAAAAAGATATTTGGACAGCAACATGGATTGGAAAGGTTTAAGGGATATGGGTCAAATACAGGTAAATGGAGTTAGTATGGATGGGTATTTTGGACAGCATGGACCAACCTGGACTGAAGGGCCTGTCGCCATGCCATTGACTGTATATATAATTCTATAAGTGACAAGTATCATTCGCATCAGACAAGTGTTACGCAATGGCCATCTCTCACAATAGAAGATCGAACCATCACCGCTTAACATTCAGTGGCATTACCATTGCTTAATCCCCCACTATCAACATCCTGAAGGTTACCACTGACCAGAACGGAACTGGACTAGGCATATAAATACAGTGGCTACCAGGGCAAGTCAAAAGCTTGAATTTCTGTGGCAAGTAACTCATGTCCTGATTCCCAGAGCCTGTCCGCCATCTACAAGGCACAAATCAGAAGTGCAAGGGAATATTATCTATTTGTCTGGATTTGTGCAGTTCCAATAACACAAAAGCTTGGCACCATCATTTTGGAAGGTCTAATAGGAATAGACCAGGAGGAACAGATAGGAAATATACAGTAAATGGCAGAATCCTTAAGTATTGATAGGCAAAGGGATCAGGGGTGGAAAGGTACATTGGTCAGTGAAAGTGGCAGTGCAAGTAGAGAAGGTAATCAAGAAGGCATACGGCATGCTTGCCTTCATCAGCCAGGGCATTGACTAAAAATTGGCAAGTCATGTTGCAGCTTTATAGAACCTTAGTTAGGCCACACTTGGAATATAGTGTTCAATTCTGGTCGCCACATTACCAGAAAGATATGGAGGCTTTGGAGAAGATACAGAAAAGATTTAACAGGATTTTGCCTGGTACAACGGGCATTAGCTACGAGGAGAAGTTGGACAAACTTGGTTTATTCTCACTGGAGTGACGGAGATTGAAGGGAGACCTGATAGAAGTCTGCAAGATTACGAGAGGCACGGACAGAGTGGATAGCCAGAAGCTTTTTCCCCCCCAGAGTGGAAGAGTTAATTACTAGGGAGCATAGCTTTAAGGTGAGATGTGCAAGGTTTAAAGGAGACGTACGAGGCAGATTTTTTTTTTCTTTACACAGAGTGGTGGGTGCCTGGAACTTGTTGCTGGGAGAGGTAATGGAAGCAGATATGGTAGTAACTTTTAAGGGGCATCTTGACAAGAAGGCAGCTCACCACCTCCTCCTGATGGGCAACTAGGAATGGCAATAAATTCTCACCTTGCCAGCAGCACCCACATCCCATAAATGAATTTAAAAATAAATTAAGAGGGGAAAAACAGAGCTTGAATGTAAATATACAGGTAACGTAAAACCTTCAAGTAATAAGAAGAAGATTAGTGAAGACAAATGTAGGCTTACTTACAGTCTGAAACAAGAGAGTTCATATTAAAAAACAAGGAAATGGCAGCACAACTAAACAAATACTTTAGTCCTGTGTTCATGGAGGAAGACACAAATAGCTTCTCAGAAATGCTAGGAAACCAAAGGTCTAGTGAGGAGGAGAAGTAGATTGTACTAAAAATATAGTGCTGCAGAAATTAATGGGACTAAGAGCCCATAAATCGCCAGGGCCTGAAAAGCTAAATCTCAGGGTACTAAAGGAGATAGTTGTGGAAATGGTGAATGCATTGGTTGTCATCTTCCAAAATCCAGTGCATTCAAGGTGGCAAATGTAAAAGAGGAGGGAGAAAACAGGTAATTACATACTAGCTAAGCAAATATCAGTAGTTGGAAAAATGTTAGTGTCCACTATAAAAGATGCGATAACACAACACTTAAAAAATATCAACAGCATTAGACAACTTCAATATTGATTTGACAGGGAAATCATGTCTGACAAATTTATTGGATCCTGTTGAGGATATAACCAGTAAAATAGATAAGTTGTATATGGATTTTCAAAAACCTTTTGAAGTCCCATTTAAGAGGTTAGTGTGCAAAATTAAAGCACACAGCATTGGGGTTGTATACTAACATGGATTGGGATTGGTTAGCAAAACAGGAAACAGAGAGATTAGGAATAAATGGGTCTTCTTCAAAGTGGCACGTGATGACTACTGGGTGCCATAAAGATCAGTTCTTGGGCCCTGTCTATTCACAATATATATCAAAGATTACGATGAAGGAACCAAATACAATATTTTGAAATTTGCTGATGACATAAAACTTGAGTGTTGAGGAGAATGTTAAGAGATTCCAATTTTCACAAAAAAAGAAAATTATTACAACACAGGAACAGGCCTTTTGGCCCTTCAAGCAACCATGCTGCCCGACTGAACTTAAACCCCCTACTCTTCTGGGGACCATACCCCCCCCCCATTCATACATCTGTCAAGACGCCCTTAAAAAGTCACTATCATATCTGCTTCCACTACCTCCCCCGGCAGCGAGTTTCAGGCATCCACCATCCTCTGTATAAAAGATTTGCCTCGTATATCTCCTTTAAACCTTGCCCCTTGCATTTTAAATCTGTGGCCCCCTGGCAATTGACTCTTCTACCTTGGGACATAGCTTCTGGCTATCCACTCGTTCAGTAAGTAGCAAATGTAATAACTGGAAAATGTCGATAAATGTGAAGCTATCCACTTCAGAAGGAAAAACAGGTAGTAAAGTATTATTTAAATGGTGACATACAAAGGAGGTGCCATTGTGCACCAGTCACTGAACACAAATACGTCAAACAGTTAAGGTAGCAAATGGTAAGTTTGTCTTCATTGCAAGAGGACTGGAGTACAGGAACAAGGGTTTATTACTATTTTGGTCTCTTTCACTTTTTTTGATCTCTTTCATCTTTTTGGTGGAATGCAGATTACCAGGTTATTTCCTGAAATGACAAGATCGTTGTTACAGGATAGATTTGATCACCTGGGCCTGTATTTACTAAAATTTAGAAAAATGAGACAGGATTTCATTGAAATGTATAAAATTCTAACAGGACTGGTTCAGTTGGAGAAGTGGCAAATGGAGTTCAATACAGATAAGTGCAAGGTGTTACATTTTGGAATGTCAAATCAAAGTAGGCCTTCCACAGCGAATAGTAGGACCTTAAGGAACACAGGGACTTGAATTCAGAAGCACAGTTCTCTAAAGGTGAAGTCACAGGTAGATGGAGCAATGAAGGCAGCTTCTGGCATGCTGGCTTTTATGATGTGGAGATGCTGGCGTTGGACTGGGGTAAACACAGTAAGAAGTCTAACAACACCAGGTTTAAGTCCAACCGATTTATTTGATAGTAAACGCACAAGCTTTCAAGGTTTCCCTCTTCGTCAGGTGAATGGAGAGTACTGGCCTCAGACAGAGCATATAAAGCACAGACAGTTTACAGATTACTGGTTAGAATGCGAATCTTTACACCTAACCTGCTATTCAAGTCTTAAAGTGACTAACAATAGGTTAGGTGTAGATAGAGTGAATGTGAAATCGAGAACTAGAGGGCATCGGTTTAAGAGGAGAAAGAACTAGAACTAAGAACGATGAACAGTACAGCACAGGAACAGGCCCTTCGGCCAACCAACCCCACGCCGATCAAGGTGTCCTATCTAGACCAACTGCCTGTATCCTTCAATATGCTGCCTGTTCATGTGCTTATCCAGATAAATCCTAAAATGTCGCTAACATATCTGTCTCAACCACCTCACTTGGCAGTGCAATCCAGGTCCCCACCACCCTCTGTGTAATTAATGGGAACCAGAGAAGCACAGAGCTTTTTACACAGAGGATGGTAAGTATGTGGAATGAGCTGCTGGAGGAAGTGGTTGCAGCAGGGACATTGACAACATTTAAAAGCTATTTGGATAGGTAGATGATAGATGGATAGGAAAGAGTTAGAGGGACATGGATCAAATTCTAGTAAATACAGGCCCAGTTGATCAAAAGCTTAGATGGGCTTTTTGGTTGGTATGGACCAGTTTGAGCTGAAGGGCCTGTTGCCATTCCATACATTCTATAATTCTATGAACTGGATGCAGGGATATTATTTCTTTCAGCTGAGCATTCTAGAACAAAGGGTCACATTCTCAGGATATGGGATAGTCCATTTAAGATTCAGGAGATGAAGAACTTCTGTGATTCTCTACACAGAAGGCTGTGGAGGCCAAGTCACTGAACATACTCAAGAAGGAAATAGATTCTTGGACTTTAAAGATGTCAAAGGGAGAGTGAGAGCGTATGGTGTTGAGACAGAGGATCAGCCATGATCATATAGAATGGTGGAGCAGATTTGAAGGGACAAATGACCTACTCCTTCTCCTATTTTCCACATTCCTGTACAGAATTACATTATACCTTAGAAAAACCAGGGGCATGGGTGTGTGTGTGGAAGATAACCAATGCAGGGAATCCAAAAATAAACAAATTCTGTGAATAGTCCAGTGTGAAGTGTACTTTCATGTTCCCAAAACAATAACAGTATGGTGCACAGCGGTTAGAACATAGAACATAGAACATAGAACATAGAACATTACAGCGCAGAACAGGCCCTTCGGCCCACGATGTTGCGCCGACCAGTTACAAAACAATGACCCACTAGCCTAAACCAATCCCTTTTCATCCATAAACCTATCCACAGATCTTTTAAACGCCCCCAAACTAGGTGCATTTACAACTACAGCTGGCAGGGCATTCCAGTCCCTCACCACCCTCTGGGTAAAGAACCTACCCCTGACATCTGTCCTATAACTACCCCCCCTTAATTTAAAATCGTGCCCCCTCGTGTTAGCTTTCTCCATCCTAGGAAAAAGGCTATCACTATCTACCCTGTCTAAACCTCTAATCATCTTATATGTTTCAATGAGATCCCCTCTTAGCCGCCTTCTTTCCAACGAAAACAACCCCAAATCTCTCAATCTCTCCTCATAGGATCTCCCCTCCATACCAGGCAACATCCTGGTAAACCTCCTCTGCACCCTCTCCAAAGCCTCTACATCCTTCTTGTAATGTGGGGACCAGAACTGCACACAAAACTCCAAGTGCGGCCGCACCAGAGATGTGTACAGTTGCATCATGACGCTGCGACTCCTAAATTCAATCCCCCTACCAATAAACGCCAAAACTCCGTATGCCTTCTTAACAACTTTATCTACTTGATTCCCAACTTTCAGGGATCTATGTACACATACACCTAGATCCCTCTGCTCCTCCACACTATTCAAAGTCCTCCCGTTAGCCCTATACTCAACACATCTGTTATTCCTACCGAAATGAATTACCTCACACTTCTCCACATTAAACTCCATACGCCACCTCTCAGCCCAGCTCTGCAACCTTTCTAAGTCATCCTGCAAACTATGACACCCTTCCACACAATCTACCACACCTCCGACTTTGGTGTCATCAGCAAACTTACTAATCCACCCAACTATACCCTCATCCAGATCATTAATAAAAATTACAAACAGCAGTGGCCCCAAAACAGATCCCTGAGGCACACCACTTGTAACCGAACTCCATGACGAATAATTCCCATCAACCACCACTCTCTGTCTCCTATCTGCTAGCCAATTCCTGATCCAATTACCTAGATCACCCCCAATCCCATACATCTGCATTTTCTGCAGAAGCCTACCATGGTGAACCTTATCAAACGCCTTGCTAAAATAGACTGTTGTCTCACAGCACCGGGACCTAGATCATAGAAATAGAATATAGAAACCCTACAGTACAGAAAGAGGCGATTCAGCCCATCGAGTCTGCACCGACCACAATCTGACCCGGGCCCTATCCCCACATCCGTACATATTTTACCCACTAATCATCTAACCTATGCATCTACGGTCAATTTAGCATGGCCAATCAACCTAACCTGCACATCTTTGGACTGAGGGAGGAAACCCACACAGACATGAGGAGAATGTGCAAACTCCACACAGACAGTGACTCAAGCCAGGAATCGAACCCAGGTCCCGAGAGCTGCTAAGAAGCAGCGCTAACCATCGTGCTACTGTGCTGCCCCAGCTCAATTCCCGACTTGGGTCACCGTCTGTATATTTTCCCCTTGTCTGAGGGGATTTCCTCCAGCTGTGCCGGTTTGCCCCCCACAGTCTAAAGATGTGCGGATTAGGTGGGCTGGCCATGATAAATCACCCCTTAGTGTCAGGGGGACTAACTAGGGATGGGGCCTGGGTGGGACTGAGGTCGGTGAGCTCCTACTGCACTGTTGTGTGTCTATGATCAAGGTAACGGCTATTTCGGAGTATACTTTGAAAAGACGGTCACTTTGATATTTTTTCCAGTGTCAACCAACATGTAGAAACAAAATTCTATGTTTTGATTATCAGAACAGTTCAGCAGAAACGTTTCAGAACAATCATCCAGAAAATGCAGCGCTATGTTTAAAACCAAAAGTTTGGCGTACTTTGTATTTCATCAGAGATCCAGGGTGAGTTTGTGTCACCCAAGTCTAATGAAGGGCGCGCCCGTGTTAACTGAACTCTTCAGAAGACGCCACGTACCGTCTGCAACAAACCTTTAAACCCCAACCAAAACATCAATCTGTTTCCTTTCCATTAACCGATGCAATTATTTCAAAATTAACTTTCATGTTTTTTTCGTAACAACAGCTAAAGATTTAAAATGTTGTAAGTCGATAGACAAAAAGCCGTATGTAGTAAATGAAAGGACTAGCGTCTCGCGACCCCATTCACTGAGTTATGGATTAATAATGAAAATTTCACTCACCAAACTTGACCTGATCGCTGCCATCTTTGGGGTCTTTCTTAACTAGTTATACTGGATCATCCTATGCAAGCGTCTCCAGTTGCATTTACCACTAAGTCACACTAATTGCTTGAAGGTATATCAACATCGCGTGTCTTTTAAAAAAAATCGTGCTGCGCGTAACATCATTTATCTAATATTGCAAAAATATTCTGGCTATTTACTTGGCCACCTAAAACCACGGGCAATTTGCACCAACTACCAGCTGAAGCGAATGAAGGATTTTGATTTGTGTTTCACGTCGAGGGATCGGAATTTGTCTAATATGCGGACTGAGACTGCCATTCATACAGCAAGTAATTCGAGGGAAATATTTGGAGTCAGGTATTAGTTATGGGGAGACTACGTTACGTCTGTGTTGACTCACGAAGGGGCTAACCCCGAAAGCTTGTGAGAATATTATCAAATAAATCGGTTGGACTAAAACCTGGTGTTGTCAGACTTTTTACTGTGTTGACTCATGTGAGCGGGATATCCAAAATAGTTCTGAGTGAGTCAAGAAAAATGTAAAGCAATACCAACAAATGTAAATGTAGATTGTGATATGTGAAAATATGACCTGTAAGTTGTTGGGTATTGTTCGATAGGTCTTCGTAGTTTCAGGTAGTTCAATTGTAAACAATATCTAGTAGAAACCACATTCGGAACAAACTCCAAGCTTACTTCTGCACACCACTTTCCAACACTGCACAGGCTCTTAAGATGTGGACATGCCGGCGTTGGACGGGGTAAACATAGTTAAAAAGTCTGACAACACCAGGTTTACTATCAAATAAATCGGTTGGACTTAAACCTAGTGTTGTCAGACTTTTTACCAGACTCTTAAGTACAGATCATGTGCTCTCTCACATCACTGTGGTGTTTCTGTGCTCAGTCCCAATCCATTTTTATTCATCTAGGTAGCCAATTGGATACAAAATTGACTTGGTGTCAGTGGTTTTCCAGAGTTGTTTTTCAGACTGGCCAGCAGTGTGCCTCAGGGATTAGTGCTGGGTCCACTGTTATTTGATAGTTATATTAATGATTATAGGGCAGCACAGTGGTTAGCCCTGCTGCCTCACAGCTCCAGGGACCAGGGTTCGATTTCTGGCTTGAGTCACTATCTCTGTGGAGTTTCTATGCTCTCCCTGTGCCTGCATAATTTTCCTCCGGGTGCGCCGGTTTCCTCCCACATGCCAAAGTTAGGTGGATTGGCAGTGCTAAGTTGCCCCTTAGTACCAGGGGAACCAGCCAGGGTAAACACGTGGGGATTGGGCCTGGGTGGGATTGTGGTCGGTGCAAACTTGATGGGCAGAATGGCCTCCTCCTGCACTGTATGATTCTGCGATTAATTTATGAGAACTTAGGAGGCATGGTTAATAAGTTTGCGAATGACACCAAGATTGGTGGCATAGTGGACAGTGAAGAAGGATTGCAACAGGATCTTGATCTTGCAGCGGGGGCTAGTGGGCCAAGAATGTCAGATGGAGTTTCATTTAGATAAATGTGAGGACCTACTCAGTTAATTGTAGGATGGGGAGAATTATAGAACAAACAAATTTAGGGGTACAGGTTCATAACTCATTAAATGTGGAGTCACAGGTGGACAGAGTGGTGAAGAAGGCATTTAGCATCCTTGTTTTCATTGGTCAGAACACTGAATGCAGGAGTTGGGATGTTTTATTAAAGTTGTACAGGACATTAGTAAGGCCCACATTTGGAATACTGTGTACAGTTCTGGTCACTATTATAGAAAGAATATTATTAAATTAGAGTGTGGAAAAGATTATTAGAGTGCTACTGGGACTTGATGGTTTTGAGTTATAAGGAGAGGCTGGATAGACTGGGACTTTTTTCCCTCGAGCATAGAAGGTTTAGGGGTGACCTTATAGAGATCTATAAAGTAATGAGGGGCATAGATCAATTAGAAAGTCAACGTCTTTCCTCAAAGGTAGAGGAGTCTTAAATTAGAGGGCATTGGTTTAAGGTGAGAAGGGAGAGATACAAAAGGGTCCAGAGGGTGATGAGTGTCTGGAATGAGCTGCCAGATGCAGGTACAACTTTGTATTTTAAAAAACATTTAGACAGTTACATGGGTAAGATGGATAAAGAGAGATCCGGGCCAAACATGAGCAATTGGGACTAGCTCAGTAATAAAAACTTGGCGACATGGATAATTTGGACTGAAGGGCCTACTTCCGTGCTGTAAACCTCTGTGGCTGCAGGATGTTTCTGTGGGGAAAAGTGAACATGATGTGGAGATGCCGGCATTGGACTGGAGTAAATACAGTAAGAAGTCTCACAACATCAGGTTAAAGTCCAACAGGTTTATTTGGTAGTAAACGCCACTAGCTTTCGGGTTCTGACAAATCTGGAGAAACAGAGAGAGATCTTGAGGTTCATATCCACAGATCTCTGGTTTCCACTCAAGTGGATAGAGCTGTGAAGAGGGCCTTTAGTGTGTTAGCATTTATTAATAGAGGTTTTGAATTTTAGAGCCATGGGGTTAAGCTGCCTGGTGAGACCACATTTGGAATATTGTGTGCAGTTCTGGTCACCTCACTATAAGAAGGATGTGGAAGCATTGAAGAGAGTGCAGAGGAGATTTACCAGGATGCTGCCTGGTTTGGAGGATAGGTCTTGTGAGGAAAGTTTGAAGGAGCTGGGGCTTTTCTCTTTAGAGTGGAGGAGGATGAAAGGTGACTTAATAGAGGTATATAAGACGATGAGGGGGATAGATAGTCTCTGAACGTCCACTCTATTTCCTCAGGTGGATGTAGCTGTTACTAGGGGGCATAACTATAAGGTGGTGGACAATTATAGGTGGGATATCTTTACTCAGAGTGGTTGGGGTGTGGAATGGACTGCCTGCTGTGATAGTGCAGTCGGACACTTTAGGAACTTTCAAGTGGTTATGGGATAGGCACATGGAGAACACCAGAATGATAGGGAGTGGGATAACTTGATCTTTGTTTCGGACAAAGCTCAGCACAACATCGAGAGCTGAAGGGCCTGTACTGTTCTGTTTCTATAAGTCAGTCAATAATCATCCTGTCATTAACTCCAGCCAATAACAACACAAATCATGACCTAATGGGATTGCATTTGTTATTAAATTGCCTAGCAATTCAATACGCTGGACAGTGAAATGGGAGAATGATTCCCACTGAATTAAACCCACATGAGCCTCGTCTAACTCTGAGAAATTCTTTATGTCTGCTTACCACCTGCATTATCTCCTGAGTTGTATGACCCTAGTCATAAGGGTAGCATTGGTAGCCATCTTGTCCTCAACCTGGGCTGATAGTTTTACAGCTTTTCAGGAGATCTATTGTTCCTCACCTCTCCCACCAGGGCCTGGTGACTGACTTGACATTTCACAAGATGTTACCAAATGCAAAACACATCCATCTTGTAAATTCCAAATGTGTCTTTTAAGTTCAAAATACTTGTTAATCATACAGAGCTGACTTCTATAACAACAGCCCCGGCAGCCTTAAGTTCCCATAGTCCAAGATCATTCATTCTAAAGTTAGTGTTAACATAGAACATAGAACATTACAGCGCAGAACAGGCCCTTCGGCCCACGATGTTGCGCCGACCAGTTACAAAACAATGACCCACTAGCCTAAACTAATCCCTTTTCGTCCATAAACCTATCCACAGATCTCTTAAACACCCCCAAACTAGGTGCATTTACAACTGCAGCTGGCAGGGCATTTGTTGTGTTAGTGTTCCTAAATCTATAGTTGTGTTCATTAGCCTATTCTTGCTCCCTACGTCAATTTCCTCCCTTTTGGCTGCTGACCAAGTACTAAATAAGGCCACTTATTTGTATCTAAGTAACTAATCTTAGTCTTTACTAAGTGTTTGGACTCTCTGATTCTCTTCTTTCTTACACTAACTGCCATCACTATGCCTCCTGTTGACTTAACTAAATGGGCACAGCAGCATTTGAGCATATTCACTACTACCACTATTATCAGAATCACAATGCAGGGAGTATTGCATTGAATACTTAGGATTCAATGGAATCCTAGGAACCCAACCAGCTTGAGAACCAACTGCTTAAGGTTGTGGATGCTTAAGTTTCTTTACCTCCTTCTGAATGTGTAAGACCAAATTGGTTATGTTTTCCTAAGTGTCAGTATATAGATGCAACTTTCTGAACTGCCAAGATAAAATCTAACTCCATACGATTCTGTAGCACAAGAGTGCGCATTGCAACCATCTCATCACTGATTGCAGTGAGGGCCATAGCTGTGTCATTGGCTATCTGTTCAACATCAAGACAATAGTTTTGATCTCGATTGTAGGTCTTGAATACGCATATGGGGGTAACATTATAGCAAAGTAGTGGTCAAGTCCTACTAGACCTTGTCGACTTCTCTCAGTGGGGAGGCTGCAAGTATGATGGACATTTTGGGACCACATATCCAAGATAATATGTCCTCTTTCATCCCTTTTGTGGCCATGGATATACCCTATTTCCACAAATCTAATCACTGCCATTAAAGGTCAAGTATGTGTGCTCTCCTTCAAAACAATACGGAATGTTGCACGATCTATTATTATGAGGTGGACTCACACATGTTTGGCTGGTTGTACTTACTGTATGCTGACACCGGCTTGTGACCAAGTATCTTCCAGACCCCTTTCTCTTCTCAACATATAATATCCATTTCAGTTTCTTGTCTGCTTCCTGTAAAATAAAGCTAGGTGATGGATTGGCTATATTAAAGACGGGGGAAGATTCAGCTTCTCCCTCAGGAAAAACTGAGATGCTAATCCTGTCTGAGCCAACGTCTACATAATTAGTACTTGGAAAAAATTAACACACAGATTCATGAGAACAATTGCCACAATTCTCCCTTTACGTAGGTTTTGAATATCAGTCAACGTTGAATGAGCAAATTTCGATTATATTTCACATTGAATGACACTGTACAGAATGTCATCTTGTCATCTATGTTGGTGAATTTCCATTGTTTTGCTGGTGGAGAGCTCTTAGGTTGAAATGGCTAGTTGTCTTCTTTCTTAGAGCATGCTCTAAGTTCTATAAACAAAAGCAGCATTAAGTTGGTACCTTAATGCCTTGCAGCATTAAGTTGGTACCTTACCAATTCGATCATCTCTATCTCTTCCCCTCTAATGTCCCCCCCACTCTGCCCCGGATTAACTTGCACCATTATGTGATTCAGTCCTGTTGTTAATGTAGAAATTTTCTTTATTAATTTCCCATGTTCTGTTGCCATTATCTGTATCAAACTATCCTCTGTTCCTCTTTCCAAATCCTTTCCATGAAAATTGCCTGCTGCCATTTCCCTGTTTCACTGGCTGCTGCCTGTTTTGCTACAAGAGACCACAGGAGGATGTTCTGACTCTCCCAATCTGCAGTACTGCTCATCCGACCTAAGGAGGGCACTCTTAACATAGAACCCGACAGTGCAGAAACAGGCCCTTCGGCCCATTGAGTCTGCACCAAACACAATCCCACCCAGACCCTATCCCCATATCCCTACACATTTTACCTGCTAATCCCTCTAACCTACACATCCCAGGATACTAAGGGGCAATTTTAGCATAGCCAATGAACCTAACCCGCACATCTTTGGACTGTGGGAGGAAACCGGAGCACCCGGAGAAAACCCACGCAGACACGAGGAGAATGTGCAAACTCCACACAGGCAGTGACCCGAGCCGGGAATCGAACCCAGGACCCTGGAGCTGTGAAGCAGCAGTGCTAACCACTGTGCTACCGTGCCGCCCTGTCTCTGTTTCTGTCCTCTCCACAGGCTGCCAGAATCGCAGCCTCTTTGACTGCACGTGTTCTCTGTGTCTCTCTTTCTTCTCGAGGCTCAGACTTAAGCTTGACAAAGCGTCAAAATGCATTGTACTGATGTTGAAGACATGATTTTATTTAGGAAACAAATGAATGGCAGAATGATATGCGAAAGCCCTGCACTCAAGATATAGAACATGGGCAGCTGGATAGCAGTCTGGAAAACATGTTACATCGCTTCTGTTGCCAAGCAATATGGGACGCTGGACAGAGGAATGGGAAAATGATGCTCTCCAAATTGAACCCACGTGACTGTCGTGAACCCTGAGAAATTCTTTGTCTGCTCACCACTGCATTATCTCTCAGAGTTGTATGATCCTATTCATAAGGCTAACATTGGTAACCATCTTGTTCCTGACTTCTAGTGATAACATTACTGCTTTTCAGGGATCTATTGTTCCTCACCTCTCCCACCAGGGCCTGCTGTATTTTGTCATTGACTTGACTTTTCACAAAATGTAACCAAATGCAAAACACATCCATCTTGTAAACTTCAAATGCATCTTTTAAGTTAGAAGTATTTGTTAATCATACACAGCTGCCTTCTAGAACAACAATCCCGGCTGGCTTACGTTCCCATAGTCCAAGATCATTCATTCTAAAGTTAATATAGTGTGAGTGTTCCCAAATGTATGGTTGTGTTTATCAGCCTATTTGATCCCCCTACATCATCACATGACTTTCTTTGATGGATTCTCCTGCTTCAGTTTCTGTTTGTAAGCAGGAGCACAACCTTGTGATCTGATTTACCAAGTATGGACAGACAATGGAGTGATCCGGGGAGTACAAACTCACCAGCGTTGCGAGGTAAAGGCACTATGAAATGTTGATTCGGAAGCAGACCCCCACCTCCCCGAGCCTTGCCTAAGGCTGTTCCACATTCAAGAGAGTAGTTAGAGGGAAAATTGGTCCTCATAGGGACAAGAGTGGTGAGTTGTGGAGGGGATGGGGGAGCTCCTGAATGAATACTTTGCGTTGGTATTCACAAAGGAGAGGGGTTCGGAATCGTGTGGTCTCTTGGAGGGAGTGGAGGTTTATTTGCAGGATATAGTTATTACGAGAGAGGAAGTGCTAGGGCTTTTAGGTAGCGTAAAGACGGATAAAGCTCCGGGGCCTGATGGTATTTATCCCAGGCTGCTTAGGGAGACGAAAGATGAAATTGCTGGGCCTCTGGCGCAAATCTTTGTCTCTTCTTTGGACACAGGTGAGGTCCCAGAAGACTGGAGGGTAGCAAATGTGGTCCCGTTGTTCAAAAAAGGCAGTAGGGATAACCCTGGGAATTATAGACCGGTGAGTTTGACGTCGGTGGTAGGGAAGTTAATGGAAAAAATACTTAGGGGTAGGATGTATGAGCATTTGGAGCGTTGCGATCTGATTAGGGATACGCAACATGGCTTTGTTAGAGGGAGGTCTTGCCTTACGAATCTGGTGGAATTCTTTGAGGAGGTGACAAAAACAGTTGACGATGGGAGAACCGTTGATGTCATCTATATGGATTTCAGTAAGGCGTTTGACAAAGTCCCTCACGGTAGGCTGGTAGAAAAGGTTAAGGCGCATGGGATACGAGGCCAGGTAGCTAGGTGGATTGAGAACTGGCTGGGAAATAGGAGACAGAGGGTAGCTGTGGAAGGGACCTTGTCGGGCTGGAGGCCAGTGACCAGTGGTGTGCCGCAGGGCTCAGTACTGGGACCTCTCCTCTTTGTAGTCTACATAAATGACTTGGAAGAGGGCGTAGGTGGTGTGATTAGCAAGTTTGCTGATGACACCAAGATGGCAGGGTTGGCGGGTACGGAACTGGATTGTCAGGTGATACAACAGGATATAGATAGGCTGGTGCAGTGGGCAGATAGGTGGCAGATGGCATTTAATCCTGACAAATGCGAGGTGATGCATTTTGGACGGAATAATGCAGAGAGGAGCTATGAGATTAAAGGGTGGCCGATTAGGAGTATTGACATACAGAGGGACCTGGGAGTGCAGGTTCACAAATCCATGAAGGTTGCATCACAAGTGGAGAAGGTTGTTAGGAAGGCTTATGGGATGTTGGCCTTTATAGGAAGGGGCATAGAGTATAAAAGCTGCTGTCTAATGCTTCAGTTGTACAGAACGTTGGTTAGACCGCATTTGGAGTACTGCGTCCAGTTCTGGTCACCTTACTACCGGAAGGACGTGGAGTCTCTGGAAAGGGTGCAGAGGAGGTTTACCAGGATGTTGCCTGGCATGGGGGGACTGGGTTACGAGGAGAGGTTGAAGAAACTGGGACTATTCTCCTTGGAAAGACGGAGATTGAGAGGGGACATGATAGAAGTATATAAGATAATGAAGGGAATGGATAGAGTTAATAGTGAGAGACTGCTCCCTAGACTAGATACAAACACGAGAGGTCATCATTTAAGGGTGAGGGGGGAGAGGTTTAATTTGGAGGTGAGAAGAAGGTTCTTTACGCAGAGAGTTGTAGGGGTCTGGAACGCGCTACCGAGTAGGGTGGTGGAGGCAGGAACATTGGACTCGTTTAAGATGCAGTTAGATAGGCACATGAGTGAAACTAGAATGGAGGGATATGGTAGGGGATATTAAATAGGGTTAAACCTCGGGAGACACCGGAAAGGCAGGCTGTAAGATTAATATTTTCGACTTTATTCCACAGGTGGAGGTCCACCTCGTGTCAAACGAGGGGCATTCACACGGCAGGTCGTGCCTGGGCTGCTCTTGGAAGTTCCAGGAGTGGCCTAGAACTTCGTGTCGGTGTGTGTACTTGATCCTGGACCGGTAGATGGGCGCCGCAACAGCTCAGTGACTAGCACTGCTGGCTGTGCAGGCACATGGATTTGGGCCTGTGTCTGTGGGAGTTTGCGCATTCTCCCTGTGGTTGCGTGGGTTTCCTCCGGGCGCTCCGGTTTCCTCCCACACCCCAAAAATGTGCTCTCAGGCTAATCGGTTTTTACCAAATTGACACTATTTCTTCCCTGAATCTGACTGAGTAGGGTTCCATTCATAGATATGCAGGGTAGAATAGGTGCAGGGTGATGTGGCGGCGCGGGCTCGTTGGGCCGAAAGGCCTGTTTCCCGTGCTGGATTGTTCTTTGTTCTTTTATAGAAAAACTACAGCACAATACAGGCCCTTCAGCCCACAAAGTTGTGCCAAACATGTCCCTACCTTAGAGATTACTAGGCTTACCTAGAACCCTCCATCTTACTAAGTTCCACGTATTTATCTAAAAGTCTCTTAAAAGACCTTATTGAATCCGCCTCCACCACCGTTGTCAGCAGCCCATTTCACGCACCCACCACCCTCTGAGTGAAAAACTTACCCCTGACATCTCCTCTGTACCTACTCCCCAGCACCTTATATCTGTGTCCTCTTGTAGCAACCATTTCAGCCCTGGGAAAAAGCCTCTGACTATCCATATGTGTGTATATATATATATATATATATATAAATAGATATATATATATATATATATATATATATATATATAAATAGATATATATATATTTATATGTGTACATAGATCCCTGAAAGTCAGGAATCAAGTAAATAGGGTTGTTAGGAAGGCATACAGTGTCTTGGCGTTTATTCGTAGGGGGATTGAATTTAGGAGCCGCAGCATCATGTTGCAACTGTACAAAACTCTGGTGCGGCCGCACTTGGAGTATTGTGTGCAGTTCTGGTCCCCACATTATAGGAAGGATAAGAACATAAGAAATAAGAACATAAGAAATAGGAGCAGGAGTAGGCCATCTGGCCCTTCGAGCCTGCCCAGCCATTCAATAAGATCATGGCTGATCTGTCATGGCTCAGCTCCACCTTCCCGCCCTCTCCCCATAACCCTTAATCCCCTCTCTTATCAAAAACCCATCAATCCGCTTCTTGAAAATATTTAGCGAGGCAGCCTCCACCACTTCAACGGGTAGAGAATTCCAGAGATTCACCACCCTTTGAGTGAAGAAGTTCCTCCTCAACTCCGTTCTAAAACCCTTTATCTTGAGGCTGTGCCCCCTAGTCCTACTGTCTTTTTTGAGCAGGAAGAGTCTCTCCACCTCTATCCTATCCATCCCATTCATCATCTTATACGTCTCAATGAGATCTCCCCCCATTCTTCTAAACTCCAACGAGTACAAGCCTAGTTCATTCAGCCTCTCCTCATAGCTCAACCCCCTCAACTCCGGTATCAGCCTAGTAAACCTCCTCTGCACTCCCTCCAAGGCCAAAATATCTTTGCGCAGGTGCGGCGCCCAAAACTGCACACAGTACTCCAGCTGCGGCCTCACCAATGCCCTATACAGCTGCAGCAAGACCTCCCTACTTTTATATTCAATCCCCTTTGCTATGAAGGCCAGCATCCCATTCGCCTTCCTGACCACCTGCTGCACCTGCAAGCTGGGTTTTTGCGACTCATGCACAAGGACCCAGTAAATTTATCAGACACGACTTCCCTTTAATGAAACCGTGCTGCGTCTGCTCTATCAAACAATTCCCTTCAAGATGCCTCGCAATTTCCTTTTTAATGACGGATTCTAACATTTTACCTACCACAGACGTTAAACTAACCGGCCTATAATTCCCTGCCTTTTGCCTGGCACCCTTCTTAAACAACGGCGTAACATTAGCCGTTTTCCAATCTTCCGGCACTTCCCCGGAATCCAGCGACGTCTGGAAAATAACCACCAATGCATCCACTATAACCTCCGCCATTTCTTTCAGAACCCTCGGATGCATTCCATCCGGTCCTGGGGACTTGTCCACAATCAGCCCCTCCAGTCTGTCGAGCACCGCCTCTCTAGTAACAGTAATGTCATTAAGACCTTTCCATCGCTAACACCCGGCAAATTATTCACGTCCTCCTCCGTGAAGATGGAAACAAAAAAGTTATTCAATACCTGAGCCATATTCCCATCCCCTACCACTAGGTCCCCTTTCTCATCCTCTAAAGGACCAACGTTCACCCTAGCCAGCCTCTTCCTTTTTATATATTTATAAAAACTCTTGCTATCCTTTTTTATACTAAGCGCTAGCCCAGCTTCATAGTTTCTCCTACCCTCCTTTATCAACTTCTTTGTCAATCTTTGTTGACATTTAAACCTCTCCCAATCTTCTTCTCGCCCACTCCTCTTCGCTACTCTAAACTCCTCCGCTTTTAATTTAACACTTTCCTTCACCTCCTTCGTTATCCACGGCTTATTACCTCTCCTCCTACAGTCCTTTTTGACCATCGGAATAAATTTCTGCTGAGCATCAAGAAAGATCTCCATAAAGATCCTCCACTGCTCCTCAGCAGACCCTCCCTCCAACGCACTCCCCCAGTCCATATTCGCCAATTCTTCTCTCATCCTACCATACTCCCCTCTATTCAAACAAAGGACGTGTGTCCGGGAACCCACTTTCTCCTCCTCCATCTGCACCAGAAACTCTACCATACAATGATCACTCTCCCCAAGAGGATCCTTCACCACAAGGTCCGTAATTCTACCCGCCACATTACATAGCACCAGATCCAAGATAGCTCGCTCCCTCGTCGGCTCCAACACATACTGTTCAAGGAAACTATCCCGGCAGCATTCCAAGAACTCCTCCTCGAGCCCACCGTGTCCAACATGGGTCGACCAATCAATATGCAGATTGAAATCCCCCATAACTACGGCCGTCCCATTCCTGCACGCCGCACTTATTTGCGCGTTAACAGCCCTCCCCACCTCGATTTGCCAGCACTCTGGTCCCAGCACAGTTCAGACCAACCCCATCCTGCCCGAACAGGTCCCACCTACCCCAATACTGGTGCCAATGCCCCATAAATTCAAACCCATTCCTCCCACACCAATCCCTGAGCCACCCATTCATTTCCTCAACCCTACGCCCGTCTGCACACGGTTCAGGCAGTAGCCCAGAGACGACCACCTTGTCGGTTCTACTTTTTAATTCCATTCCCAGCTTCTCATACTCCCTCACCAGATCCTCAGTCCGCACTTTGCCTACGTCATTGGCACCCACATGCACCACAACGACCGGATTCTCGCCCTCCCACTCCAGGTTCCTCTGCAGCCCAGCTGCGACATCCCGTACCCGAGCACCAGGCAGACAACACACCCTTCTGTGCACTTTGTCATTGTGACAAAGGACAGTGTCAATACCCTTCACCCCACTGTCCTCAATTACTACTGCGTTCCTTTTCCCCTTCTTTTTGCCTATGTCCTGCTGCATCACTGTACCGTGTGCAATTTGCTCACCAACCTCACCTGCCTCGTCCTCTTCCAGACTGGCAGCAAGAACCTCAAACCTGTTATGCAGATTAAGAGGCTGACGCCTCCGCTCCTCACCCCCCTTCCTCTTCCCAGCAGCCCCCTCTTGTCCTTGACCCTTAGAGTTAGCCAGTCTAGGGGGGGTGGATGTCACTTGCACCCCATTGACAATGGCACCCTCTCTCCCCCTGATGAGCCTCAGCGTATGTAGCTCAGAGGCCAGCTCATTTACCCTGAGCTGGAGCTCCTCCAGCAACCTGCAGACATGGTCACCATGGAAAGGTCCGATGACCTTGGGCGGAATTTTCCAGTTTTGGGCTGAGCGCGACTGGAAAATCCCGCCCCATGTGTCTTTTGGAGAAAATGGAGGGACTAAGACTGAACTTCTTGAGGTTAGGGGCAAGAACAGCAACAGTGTGAGGGAGGGGATGATTAAGTGCAACTCGCAGAGCAGGATAGAGAGTGGGTGGTTGGATTCATGGAGACATGTGTGGAGAAGATCAGGGAAAAATGATAGGAGAAAGAGCTATGAAGTAAACAAGGCAGAGCAACCTATCACACGCAAGTGTGCACACAGGCCTGATGCTAAATACAAAGTCCATCAGCTTTTCGCACTTGCAATACACTCCAGACCTCCATGGCTCAGTGGCGAGCACTCTCATCTCCGAGTCAGAAAGTTATGCGTTCAAGTCCCATTCCAGAAACTCAATCAAAATAATTGTCCTCTGGTTCTCCTCTAATGTTTTTGTCCTCTGGAATGTTTCCGTTCTCATCGGTGAGACATCACGCCGGCAACAATCACTACTGCTCTGCATTAGCAGGAACGCCAGGGGGTATCCTGGGTGATCGGGGGAATGGTTGGGCAGTGACCGGTTTGGCACCGTGAAGTTTATTTATTAGTGTCACAAGCAGGCCCATACCAACACTGCCACGAAGCCACTGTGAAAATCCCCCAGGGCACCCGTCCGGGCACACTGAGGGAGAATCCAGCACGGCCGATGCACCCAACTCAGATTGAGAGAGGAAACCAGAGCACCCGGAGGAAACCCATGCAGACGTGGGGAGAACCCGCAAACTCCACACAGACAGCGACCCAAGCCGGGAACCAAAACCGGATCCCCGGCGCCGCTAGGCAGTAGCGCCAACCACCGTGCCATCCTGCAGCCCTAGTGAGCCAGGAGCAATACCAAGGGTGTGGGGCCTGAGGTGGGGTGTGCTTGAGTGTTGTGGGGCTATGACAGAGGGGGCTTTGCACAATTTCAGGGGGTTTATGCAGAGGGGGCCTACCAAAGGCGTCTGGTCATGCAAGGAGGGGATCTCCTAAAGGGGGCTGGTCATACAAGGGGGAGATACAAGTGGCTATGCAAGGGGTGGGGTCATGCAGAGCAGCCATCCAGGGGTCATGACAGGATGTGGAATCTCAGGGATCCGCCAGGGGACTCATCGGCAGGGTCCTGATGCTGGCGTCCCAAGTTGGTGTGGGTGGGGTGGGGGGGATGGGGAAGTGACAATGCTGCCGATGATAGTGGGGGAAATCCAAAGTCCATGGAGGGTGAGGGGGAAGCTGAGCAAAGATCTCCCGATTTAATGGCCGATCAGGACACCCTACACAATGGTGCTCGGGTTCTATGCAGCCAACTTCCCTGGCATACTTAGGCTCCGTATCCCCTGCCCTGCCAACGCAAAGCTCCCAGCTGTTAGAGAAACAGAATGTGGGAAGATTGCGTTACTGAACTCATCTGAAAGACTTGCAGGGTGGACTCTTGTTTCCATGCTGCTATGACACTTAGAAACACTTTGGGAAAATTCCATCTGTCCATTCTAAACGGAACGCACAGTGGTTAGCACTGCTGCCCCACAGCGCCAGGGACACGGGCCCAACTCCCGGCCTGGGTCACTGTCCGCGCGCAATCCGCACATTCTCCCCACGTCTGCATGGGCCCCCTCCCATAGTTAGGTGCAGTGGCCATGCCAAACTCTCCCCCACCGCACCCAAACAGGTGCCAGAGCGCGACGACCAGAGGACCCCCACAGCAACCCCATCGCAGTGCTAATGCAAGCCTACCCGTGACACAAATAAACTAAATAAAATTTTTAAAAATTAATCTCTTTACAGGAAAGAATGGCCATTTGGATTTGGAACAATGGTAACTGGCACTAAGAATTGAATCAGTCCTTCCTACAGGAGGAGCAGCACTCCGAAAGCTCGTGATTCCAAATAAACCTGTTGGACTTTAACTTGGTTGTTGAGAGACTTCTTACTGTGCCCACCCCTGTCCAACGCTGGCATCTCCACATCATGGCTTATGGAAAAAAATCATTTAAAAACAAACTACAGAGGTGAAAGAAAGCCCATTGTGATGATGTAAGCACTTTTGACAGAATACTGACTTTAATCTACGACTTGCCCCAAACATTCTGGAACTGTAAATTAATTGGAGCACCTTGTGAAATCCCTCTGGGAATAACTGGGACTCAGAAACTTTCACATTTCTCTCTCTTGCCCATTAAAACAGCAGAACTTTCTTTTGGCACCGGTCCTACTTCTCTTCGGTGCTGTTAAAGTTTACAAATCTCAACAAAAGAAGTGAGTACGGGCGTGGAGCCGCTCCTAACCGGGTGGACAGGTTACCTGAGAAGCCTTCCGGAGCTCTGGAAGTCTCACTCACCTGTAGACATCGTGGAAGCTTCAGCCACGGGCAAACCAGCTGACAACAAAACAAAACTCTGGGAAGTTGCCCACAATTAACTTGCAGCCTCTAAAAACATTAAAATATTAAAACTTCGCACTTAGTGCACGAAAAATAATAAAACAGGATCCTGATCAGGGACAATATAACACCAGCAGCCGTTTAAACAACTCCTACACTCTGTAATGTGGAGGCTTTGGAGAAGGTGCAGAGGAGGTTTACCAGGATGTTGCCTGGTATGGAGGGGAGGTCCTATGAGGAGAGACTGAGGGATTTGGGGTTGTTTTCGTTAGAAAGAAGGCGACTAAGAGGGGATCTTATTGAAACATATAAGATGATTAGAGGTTTAGATAGGGTGGATAGTGATAGCCTTTTTCCTCGGATGGAGAAATCTAGCACGAGGGGGCATAGCTTTAAATTAAGGGGTGGTAGTTATAGGACGGATGTCAGGGGTAGGTTCTTTACCCAGAGGGTGGTGAGGGATTGGAATGCCCTGCCTGCTGCAGTTGTAAATGCGCCTAATTTGGGGGTGTTTAAGAGATCCGTGGATAGATTTATGGATGAAAAGGGATTGGTTTAGGTTAGTGGGTCATTGCTTTTTAACTGGTCGGCGCAACATCGTGGGCCGAAGGGCCTGTTCTGTGCTGTAATGTTCTATGTTCTATCCACTCGATTAATACCTCTCAACATCTTATACACCTCTATCAGGTCACCCCTCATCCTTTGTCTCACCAAGGAGAAAAGGCCGAGCTCCCTCAGCCTATCCTCGTAAGACAAGCTCCCCAATCCAGGCAACATCCTTGAAATCTCCACTGCACCCTTTCTATGGCTTCCACATCCTTCTTGTAATGAGGTGACCTGAACTGAGCACAGTACTCCAAGTGGGGTCTGCCCAGGCTCCTGTACAGCTGCAACATTATCTCTAGACTCCTAAACTCAATTCCTCGATTGATGAAGGCCAGTACACCATACACCTTCTTAACCACATCTTCAACCTGCACAGCTGCTTTGAGTGTCCTATCAACTCAGACCCCAAGATCCTTCTGATCTTCCACACTGCCAAGAGTCCTACCATTAGTATTATATTCTGCCATCCTATTTGACCTGCCAAATGAACCACTACACTTTATCCAGGTTGAACTCAATCTGCCACTTCGCCTCCCAGTCTTGTATCCTATCAATATCTCGCTGCAACTTCTGACATCCCTCCACACTACCCACAACACCTCCAACCTTTGTGTCATCGGCAAACTTACCAACCCATCCCTCCACTTCCTCATCCAGGTCATTTATAAAAATCACAGAGTAAGGGTCCCACAACAGATCTCTGGAGCACTCCAATGGTGCCGACCTCCATGCAGAATATGACCCATCTATGGCCACTCTCTGCCTTCTGTGGGCAAGCCAGTTCTGGATCCATAAAGCAATGTCCCCTTGGATCTCATGCCCCCTCACTTTTCTCAGTAAGCCTTGCATGGGACACCTTATCAAATGCCTCCTGAACAAAGAACAAACCAGCACGGGAAACAGGCCCTTCGGCCCAAAACCCCCCACTTAGCCAGATTCAGGGGAGAATAGTGTCAATTTGGTAAAACCAATCAGCCTAAGAGCACATCTTTGGGGTGTGGGAGGAAACCGGAGCGCCCGGAGGAAACCCACGCATCCACAGGGAGAATGCACAAACTCCCACAGACACAGGCCCAAATCCATGTATCTGCACAGCCAGCAGTACTAGTCACCGAGCTGTTGTGGCGCCCTTCTACCAAAGTCCATATATACCACATCTACTACTCTTCCTTCATCAATGTGTTTAATCACATCTTCAAAAAATTCAATCAGGCTCATAAGGCATGATCTGCCTTTGACAAAGCCATGTTCTAACCTTTCCAAATGTTCATAAATCCTGCCTCTCAGGATCTTCTCCATCAACTTACCAACCACTGAGGTTAGACCCACTGGTCTATAATTTCCAGGGCTATCTCTACTCCCTTTCTTGAATAAAGGAACAACATCCGCAATCCTCCGGAACCTCTGCCATCTCCATTGATGATACAAAGATCATCGCCAGAGGCTCAACAATCTCTTCCTTCGCCTCCCCTCCAGTCCCGGCAACTTATCTGACTTGATGCTTTTCAAAAGCGCCAACACATCCTCTTTCTTAATATCTACATGCTCAAGCTTTTCAGTCTGCTGCAAGTCTGCACTACAACCACCAAAATCCTTTTCCATAATGAATACTGAAGTAAACTATGCATTAAGTACCTCTGTTATTCCAGTTCCGTACAAACTTTCCCACTGTCACACTTGATAGGTCCTATTCTTTCACATCTTCTCCTCTTGCTCTTCACATAATTGTAGAATGCTTTGGGGTTTTCCTTAATCCTGCCTGCCAAAGCCTTCTCGTGACCCCTTCTGGCTCTTCTAATTTCCTTCTTAAGATCCTTCCTATTAGCCGTATACTGTTCTAAATCTCTAACATTACCTAGCTCTCTGAACCTTTTGTAAGCTTTTCTTCTTGATTAGATTTATTACAGCCTTTGTACACCATGGTTCCTGTAACCTACCATAACTTCCCTGTCTCATTGGAACGTTGCTATGCAGAACTCCAGACAAATATTCCCTGAAACTTTGCCACGTTTCTTCCGTACATTTCCCTGAGAAAACCTCTTTCCAATTTAAGCCTTCAATTTCCTGCCTGATAGACTCATAATTCCTCTTACTCCAATTAAACATTTTTCTAACTTATCTGATCCTATCTCTCTCCAATGCTATTGTAAAGGAGATAGAATTATGATGACCATCTCCAAAATGCTCTCCCATCGAGAGATCTGACACCTGATCAGGTTCATTACCCAATACCAAATCAAGTACAGCCTCTCCTCTTGTAGGCTTATCCACATACTGTGTCAAGAAATCCTCCTGAACACACCTAACAAACTCCTCCCCACCTCTTACCCTAGGGAGATTCCAATCAATATTTGGGAAATTAAAATTTCCCATCACGACAACTCTATTATTATACCTTTCCAGGATCTGCTTCCCAATCTGTTCTTCAACATCCCTGTGACGATTGGGCAGCCTACAGGAAACACCCAGTAAAGTTATTGACCCCTTCCTGTTCCTAACCTCCACCCACAGAGACTCCGTAGACAATTCTTCCATGGCGTCCATCTTTTCTGCAGCCATGACACTATCTCTGATCAACAGTGACACTCCCCCATGTATTTTGCCTCCCTCCCTGTCCCTTCTGAAACATCTGAAACCTGGCACTTGAAGTATTCAGTATCCAGTCAAGAATTTAGAAGAATGAGGGGCAATCTCATTGAGACATATAAGATGATAAATGGGATGGATAGGATAGAGGTGGAGAGACTCTTCCCGCTCAGAAAGGACAATAGGACTAGAGGGCACAGCCTCAAGATAAAGGAGTTTAGAACGGAGTTGAGGAGGAACTTCTTCACTCAAAGGGTGGTGAATCGCTGGAATTCTCTGCCCGTTGAAGTAGTGGAGGCTGCCTCGCTAAATATTTTTAAGACGCGGGTTGATGGGTTTTTGATAAGAGAGGGGATTAAGGGTTATGGGGAGAGGGCGGGAATGTGGAACTGAGCCACGACAGATCAGCCATGATCTTATTGAATGGCGGGGCAGGCTCGAAGGGCTAGATGGCCTACTCCTGCTCCTATTTCTTATGTTCTTATGTCCCTGAGTCATCCAAGTCTCTGTAATGGCCACCACATCATATTTCCAAGTAGTGATCAACACTCTAAGATCATCCACTTTATTCACAACACTTCTTGCATTAAAATAGACACACCTTAAACCATTGTACTGAGTGCTCCCCTTCTCTATCACCTGCCTATCCTCCCTCTCACACTGTCAACAAGCTTTCTGTATTTATGAGCTAACCTCCTCTTTCCCAGTCACGTCAATTTGATTTCCACCCCCCAACCTTTCTAGTTTAAACTCTCCCCAGTAGCCTTAGCAAACCTTCCTGCCAGGATATTGGTTCCCCGGGATTCAAGTGCAACCCGTCCTTTTTGTACAGGTCACACCTGCCCCAAAAGAGGTCCCAATGATCAGTTGGAACATTTGGACCACTCCAACAGTGTGGGTGGGTCGGGCCGGTCCAACAACACAGATCAGTCCAACGGTGCCAGTTGGTCAGACTGGTCCGATTGGTCCATCTGTTCCAACGGCACTGTTCCGTAGGGGCGGTCTGACCATATGTGTCGGTCGGACTGGTCCAATGGCACATGTCAGTTGGACTGGACTGACAGCGCAGGTCGAGTGGACCGGTCCAATGGTGAGGGTCAGTCGGAATGCTCTGACAGCACAGGTTAGTTGGAGTGGACCAATGGCACAGGTCGGTTGGTCAGGTCCAATGATGCGAGTTGTTCAGATTGGTTTGGCGGCACGAGTCGGTCAGACAGGTTCAACGGTGAGGGTCAGTCAATGGCGTGGATCAGCCAGACCACTCCAATGGAACGGGTCGGTCGGATTGGTACGATGGCGCAGGTCGGTTGGCTGGTGCGGGTAAGTCGGACCAGTCCGACAGCGTGGGTCAGTTGGAACACTCTGCTGACATGGGTCAGTCAGAGTGCTCTGACAATGCGGGTTGATCAGACCACTCCAACGGTGTGGGAAGGTCGAAACAGTCCAGCATGTGTCGGTCAGACCAGAGTGACGACGTGGATCAGTTGGACCGGACTGATGGAGCGGGCCAGTTGGTCGGGCCCGACGGTGCAAGTTGTTCAGACCACCCAACATTGCGGGATGGGCAGGTTGCTCCGACGTGTGGGTTGGTCAGAACGGTTTGGCGTCGCGGGTCGGTCGGACTGGTCCAGTGTCACCGGTCTGCAGGACCGTTCCAATGATGTGGGTCAGTTGGATAGGTCCAATGGCGCAGTTTGGATGGGCCAGTCCAATGGCGTGGATCGGTCAGACCTGTCCGACGGCGGGTGTTGGTCTGATAGGTTCGACAACGCAGGTCAGTTGGACCAGATGGACGGCGCCTGTGGGTACGTCGGTCGGGTAGAATAGCACGAGCCGTTCGGACCACTTCGCATGTTGGTTAGATGGGTCGGACCAGCCCAATGGCTTGGTCAGTTGGATGGGTGCAATGACGGTTGGTTGGTCGGGTCTGACATCACAGTCAGCCAGTTCAGTCAGCCAGCGTTGGTCAGTCAGACCACTCAACAGAACGGGTCAGTCAGACCAGTCCAACGTTGTGATTCAGTCAGATAGCGTGGATCTGTCGGACTGCTCTGCTGGAGCAGGTCAGTTGGACTGGAGCGTGGGCTGGATGGACGGCGCGGATAAGTTGGACCGCTCCGAAGGCGCAACAGCGCATGTCAATCAGACGGGTCCAACGATCCAGGCCGGTCTGACAGCCTGGGTCATTTCCATGGGTCTGATGGCGCATGTCGGTCAGATAGGTCATGGTTCGGTCAGACCTATCGGTCACGGTTGAGTCAGTTGGACCGCTCCAAAAGAGCAGGCTGGTGGGACCAGTCCAGTGTCACAGTTCAGTCAGATGGCATGGATCAGTTGGACTGCTCTGACGGATTGGGTCGGTAGCGCTGGTACGATGGCGCAGGTCGGTTGGACAGCAGGGGTAAATTGGTCCGGTCTGATGGTGCAGGTCAGTAATAGAGTTGTACAGCATGGAAACAGGTCCTTGGCCCAACTTGTCCATACCACTCTTTTTTTATTTTTAAAACCCCTAAGATAATCCTAATTGCCCACATTTGGCCCATATCCCTCTATACCCATCGTACCCATGTAACTATCTAAATGCTTTTTAAAAGATTGAATTGTACCTGCCTTTACGACAACCTCTGGCAGCTTGTTCCACTCACCACCCTCTGTGTGAAAATTGCCCCTCTGGACATTTTTTTTTGTATCTCTCCCCTCTCACCTTTTAGACTCCCCCACCTTTGGGAAAAAATATTGACTATCTACCTTGTCTATATCTCTCATTATTTTATAGACCTCTATTAGGTCATCCTCAGCCTCCAGTGCTCCAGAGAAAAAGTCCCAGTCCATCCAGCCTCTCCCTGTAACTCAATCCATCAAGTCCTGGTAGCATCCAAGCAAATCTTTTCTGCCCTCTTTCTAGTTTAGTAACATCCTTTCTATAATAGGGTGACCAGAATTGCACACAGTATTCCAAGTGTGGCCTTACCAATGTCTAGGACAACTTCGACAAGTCATTCCAACTCCTGACCAATGAAACTAAGCATGCCGAATGCCTTCTTCACCACTCTATCCAGCTGTGACTCCACTTTCACGGAGCTATGAACATGTATCCCTAGATCTCTTTGTTCTGTAACTCTCCCCAGTGCCCTACCATTAACTGAGTAACTCCTGCCCTGGTTCAATATACCAAAATGCAACCTCGCATTTATCTAAATTAAACTCCATCTGCCATTCGTCAGCCCACTGGCCCAATTGATCAAGGTTCCATTGCAATCGGAGATAACTTCCTTCACTGTCCACTATGCCACCAATTGGAACACTCTGATGGCAGGGGTTAGTCAGAGAGCTCTGACAGCACGGGTTGGTTGGACAGCAGCGACGGCACGGGTCAGTCAGAGATGTCTGATGGTGCGTGTCGGTCAGATGGTTCAGGCGACACGGGTCGGTTGGACGGTATGAGTCAATCTGACCACTGTGACAGTATGGGTCGGTTGGATGGTACAAGTAAGTCGGACTGGTCCAACGGCGACGGTTGGTTGGATGGGTCTGATGGCGTGGGTTGGTTGGACCAGTCTGACATCGCGGTTTGGTCAAAAGGCATGGGTCAGTCAGTCCGCTCCAATGGCGCAGATCGGTTGGACCAGTCCAACGTCGTGGTTTGGTCAGATGGCATAGATCAGTTGGATCACTCTGACGGAGTCGGTCGGTTGGACCTGTACGATGGCACGGGTAGAAGGCACGGGTAAGTCAGACCAGTCTGGCACGGGACAGACTGGAAAGGAACGTCGGCACGGGTCAGTCAGAATTGTCAGATGGTGCGGGTGAGTCGGACCAGAGCCACGGCACGGCACGGGTTGGTCGGATGGGACTGATGGGGTTGATCGGTCTGGGGCGATGGCAGGGGTCAGTCAGGCCAGTCTGATGTCGTGGGTCGGTCAGGTTGGTCCAAAAGGCCTGATGGCGCTGTTCAGTAGTTGCGGTCCAACGGTGTGGATGGGATGGGCCGGTCCGATGGTACGAGTCAGTTAGAACCATCCAACTGTGTGGCTTGGACAGATGGCGAGGGTCGGTTGGACAGGTCCAACAATGCCAGTCAGTCTGACTGGTCCTATGGCGTGAGCCGATTAGGCCAGTCCAACGTCACGGGTCAGTCGGGCGAATCCAACTGCGCGGATTTGTGAGAAAAGTCCGACTGGGTGGGTCGGGTGAACGGTGAGGGTCGGTTGGATAGGACCGACGATGCATGTCAGTCGATGGGTCTGGCGACACGGAGGTGGTGCCAGATGATTGGACAGTGGCTCATTTTGTTCTGCTGTTTAAAAAAGGTTCCAAAAGAAATCCAGGAAATTTTAGGCCAGTACGTTTGACGTTGGTGGTGGGCAAGTTATTGGAAGGTGTGATAAGGGATAAGATCTATAAATATTTGGATAGACAGGGACTTATTAGGGAGAGTCAATATGGCTTTGTGCTTGGTAGGTCATATTTGACCAATCAGAGTTTTTCGAGGAGGTTACCAGGAAAGTGATGAAGGGAAGGCCGTGGATATATTGTCTACCTGGATTTCAGCAAGGCCTTTGATAAGGTCCCTCATGGGAGGTTAGTTAGGAAGGTTTAGTCATAGGTATACATGGGGAGGTAGTAAATTAGATTAGACACTGGCACATTGGAAGAAGCCAGAGAGTGGTTGTGAGGGATTGCTTCTCTGTGTTGAGGCCTGTGACGAGTGGTGTGCCGCAGGAATCGGTGTTGGGTCCATTTGTTGTTTGTTATCTATATCAATGATCTGGATGATAATGTGATAAATTGGATCAGCAAATTTGTTGATGATACAAAGATTGAAGGTGTCGTGGACAGTGAGGAAGGTTTTCAAAGCCTGCAGAAGGATTTGGACCAAAGAACAAAAACAGCCTAGGAAACAGGCCCTTCGGCCTAACGAGCCTGCGCTGCCATTTTAACATTATGAGTCCCCCCTCACACCCATAAACCTTATCTATGCATTCCGCATTGAGGGAAAACTAATTTAGGGACAATTTATTACCACTAATCAGCCTAATAGCACATCTTTGGGATGTGGGAGGAAACCGGAGCACCCGGAGAAAGCACGGGGAGAATGTGCAAACTCCCACAGACACCGGCCCAAATCCATGTGTCTGCACAGCAAACAGTGATAGTCACTGAGCAATCGTGTTGCCCAGCATCTAGTCCAGTTTAAGCACACACTAACGACATGAAGCACTAGGCTACTCTCAAACAACCAAGAGCAGCGCTTGTACAACCCATGGCGTGTATGCCCCTCGTTGGACAACAAGGCGGACCGACATAAAACCTGTGAATTAAAAGAGAAAAACATTTAGTATCATTCCACATCCTGTTACATTACCAGGGATGTCCCAAGGCTACTGAACCTTATTTAAAACAGTCTCCTATATCCCTCCATCTCCAACCCACTCATGTGCCTGTCTAAGTTACTCTTAAACAACTCCAGCGTGCCTGCCTCCACCACCTTACTTGGCAGAGCATTCCATACCCCCACTACCCTCTGTGTGAAAAACCTCCCTGTAACATCCTCGCCCCCCCCCCCCACCTTAAGCCCCTCATACTGTGCGTTTCTAATATAGAAAAAAGCTTACCACTGTTTATCTTTACCCTTCATAATCTTATATACCTCTATTAGATCTCCCCTCAGTTGCTGTCTTTCAAGGGAAAACAGCCCCAATTTGCTCAATCTTTCCTCATAACCCAGTCCTTCCATACCAGGCAGCATCCTGGTAAACCTCCTTTGCACTCTCTCCAGGGTCTCCACGTCCTTCCGGTAGTAAGGCAACCAGAACTGGACGCAGTACTCCAAATGCAGCCTAACCAACGTTCTATACAACTGCAACACTAGACTCCAGCTCTCATACTCTATACCCTATATACTCTATATACTCCTGTAAAGGCTAACGTACCATGAGCTTTCTTCACAACCTTCTCCACTTGTACTGCCACCTTCAAAGACTTGCGCACTTGCACCCCCAGGTCCCGCTGTGTTTCTGTACTCTTTATAGGTCTACCCTTTATCATATACATTGTTTCGACCAAAATACATCACCTCACATTTATCAGGATTAAACTCCATTTGCCATATATCTGCCCAATCAACCAGCCTATCAATATCCCGTTGTATTGCCAGACACTGCTCCTCACTGCCCGCCAATCCAGCCATCTTTGTGTCATCTGCAAATTTGTTGATCACACCACCTACTCCCGCTTCCAAGTCATTTATATATATTGCAAAAAGAAGAGGTCTCAGTACTGAGCCCTGCGGCACACCACTAGTCATGATGTGGGTATGCCGGCGTTGTACTGTGCACACCACTAGTGACAGACCTCCAGCCAGAAAAGGACCCTTCCACTACTACTCTCTGTCTCCTCTTACCAAGCCAGTTCTTGACCTGACCTTGTGTTCCATGAGCCTTAACCTTTTCAACCAACCTACTATTAGGGACTTTGTCAAACACCTTACTGAAATCCATATGGATGAAATCAACGGCTCGTCCTTCGTCGACCGTTTTTGTCACCTCCTCAAAAAATTCTACCAGATTCGTAAGGCAAGACATCCCCTTAACAAAGTCATGCTGTGTATCCCTAATCAGATCGCAACGCTCTAAATGCTCATACATCCTATCCCTAAGAATCCTCTCCATCAACTTGCCTACCACTGACGTCAAACTCACTGGCCTGTAGTTACCAGGATTATCCCTCCTACCCTTTTTAAACAACATCCGCTATCCTCCAGTCCTCTGGGACCTCACCTGTGTCCAAAGAAGAGACAAAGATTTGCGTCAGAGGCCCAGCAATTTCATCTCTCGCCTCCCTCAGCAGCCTAGGATAAATGCCATCAGGCTCCGGAGATTTATCAGTTTTAACGCTACCTAAAAGCCCTTACACTTCTTCCCTTGTAATGGATATTTCCTTCAACTGGTCTACAGCTCCCTCCAAGACATCAAGCCCCTCTCCTTCGTGAATACCGACGTAAAGTATTCATTCAGGACCTCCCCCATTCCCTCGGACTCTAAGCACAGTTCCCCTCTGTCCCTGAGAGGACCGATTTTTCCTCTAACCACCCTTTTGTTCCTGACATCGGAGTAAAACGTCTTTGGATTTTCCTTAATCCTACCTGCCAAAGCCATTTCATGCCTCCTTCTTGCCCTTCTAACTCCCCTTTTGACATCCCTCCTACTCTCTCTGTATTCCTCCAACGCTCTCTCTGTTCCCAGTTGCTTAGACCTAACATGCGCCTCTCGTTTCTTCCTGACCAAGTCCTCAATATCTCTAGTAATCCACGGCTCTCTAATCCTACCTTTCCCATCCTTCCTCCTAACCGGCACATGTCTTTCCTACAACCATTTCAGTTTTCCCTTGAAAGACTCCCACATGCCTAACGTGGACTTGCCCTCCAACAGCCTATCCCAGTCTGTATCCCAAAGCTCCTGCCTAATCCAGTTGTATCTAGCCTTCCCCCCAATTTAGCACCCTCCCCTTAGGGCAGCATTCATCTTTTTCCATTAATATCCTAAAGTAGACAGAGTTGTGGTCACTGGACCAACTAGAAAAATGGGCTGAAAAATGGCAAATGAAATTCAACACAGACAAGTGTGAGGTATTGCACTTTGGAAGGACAAACCAAAGTAGAACGTACAGGCTAAATGGTAGGAATCTGAAGAGTTACGTTGAACAGAAGGATTTGGGAATACAGGTACAGAATTCCCTAAAAGTGACATCACAGGTGGATAGGGTCGTAAAGAGTGCTTTTGATACATTGGCCTTTATAAATCGGAGTATTGAGTACAAAAATTGGAGTGTTATGGTAAGGTTGTATAACACCAGGTTTTAGTCCAACCGATTTATTTGATAATATTCTCACAAGCTTTCGAGGTTACCCTCTTTGTCAAGTGAATGGAGAGTTGACAAAGAGGGTAACCTCGAAAGCTTGTGAGAATATTATCAAATAAATCGGTTGGACTAAAACCTGGTGTTGTCAGACTTTTTACTGTGTTTACGCCAGTCCAACGCCGGCATACCCACATCAAGGTTGTATAAGGCATTGGTGAGGCTGAATTTAGAGTATTGTGTACAGTTTTGGTCACCTAGTTACAGGAAGGATGTAAATAAGGTTGAAAGAGTGCAGAGAAGGTCCATGAGGATGTTGCCGGAATTTGAGAAGCTGAGTTAGAGAGAGAGATTGAATAGGTTAGGACTTTATTCCTTGGAGTGTAGAAGAATGAGGGGAGTTTTGATAGAGGTGTACAAGATTTTGATGTATAGATAGAGTGAATGCAAGCAG
Source organism: Prionace glauca (assembly GCA_037974335.1). Classification (NCBI taxonomy): domain Eukaryota; kingdom Metazoa; phylum Chordata; class Chondrichthyes; order Carcharhiniformes; family Carcharhinidae; genus Prionace; species Prionace glauca. The sequence goes on from CM075730.1 coordinate 31,926,826, forward strand.
GCTTTTTTCACTGAGGCTAGGGGAGAAAAAAAACCAGAAGGCAAGTGGTTGTGGATGGGTCTTTTTCTGCATGGAGATCGGTCACCAGTGGAGTGCCCCAGGGATCTGTTCTATAGGACCCTTGCTGTTTGTCATTTTCTTAAATGACCTGGATGAGGAAGTGGAGGGATGGGTTAGTAAGTTCGCCGACGATACGAGGGTTGGTGGTGTTGTGGATAGTCTGGAGGGATGTCAGAAGTTGCAGCGGGACATCAACATCTTTAGTTGATATTGATGTTCCGGGACATTGATTCAGATTTCAACTACACAGTATCAGATCTGTGGCAGGTATATCTGATTAGTATCGAGGATATACTTGGAGTCGAATGTGGATTTACTAAAGTGCTTAACTCATCGAGATATGCGCATTGCCGCAACTTCAGTGTTGTTGAGGAAAACTTTGCTATCATTTGTGGTGCGACTCAAAATGCTTATTTCATCCAGATATGCACTTTGCAGCTTCTTGGCTAAATACAGTCAGTGGGTTTGACAATATTTTGACAATCCATTGTAGGTTTAATCAAAATGCGTAATTCATTGAGATATGCTCTTTGCCGTAATATCAGGTGTTTGGAAATAAAGTGTCATTGGAATGGAGAAAATCTTCAGAGTCAAATGTGGAGATACCCAAAATGCTGAACGCATCCATGCGTTCATTATCATTGAGGATATCTTTAGAATCAATTCTAGATTAACTCAGAAAGTTTAACTCATCGAGCTATGCAACTTGCCGACATATCAGACTTTTGGCAAAGGACACTGATTGGCATTCAGCAAATCAGTGGAAATTAATTGAACCAAAATGCTTCTCTCATTCAGATACTGACTTTAACGCAATATCAGATTTTCAGCAGTAATAACTCAATTGCATTGAGGAGAACTTTGGAATCGAATGTGGATTTCGTAAATTGGTGAGCGCATGGAGATATGCACATTGCCACAATATCAGATTTGTGAAAATTAAGGTTTCAGTGGTGTTGAGAAAATCTTTGGATCAATTCTGTGGTTCCTCAAAATGTTGACCTAAGCGCGTTGCCGCAATATCAGATTTTATGATGAAGAGTCAGTGGAATTGACAAAATATTAACAATCAAATGTGGATTTACTCAAAGTGCTCAACTCATCGAGAGAAGCGCGTTGCCATCATGCCAGTATTTGGCTACGTTGAGTCAGTGGGTTTGACAAAATATTAACCATCAAGTGTGGATTTGCCAAAAATGTTCAACTCATTGAGATATGCACATTGTGGCAGAATCATACTTTTAGAAAGTAAGTGTCACTGGCACCGAGAAACACTTGGAATCAAATATGGAAATTCCCAAACTGCTCAACTCATCCAGATATGCACTTTGCCCTGAAATATCAGATTTATGGCGATAGAAGCTCATTCCCATTGAGGAAATCTTTGAAATCAATTCTGGAGTAAGTCTGATTGATTACCTCTTCCAGCTATGGAACTTGCAGAAATATCAGACCTTTGGCAAGAGAGTCTGATTGGAATTGAGCAAATCTTTGGAAATCAATGATAACTTAACCAAAATGCTTCCTTGATTCAGATACGGGCTACAACATAGTATCAACTCCACGGCAGGAATTGGCATTGAGGAAATACTTAAGAGTCAAATGTGGATTTACTCAAAATGCTCAACTCATCGAGATATGCTCATTGCCGCAATGTCAGGGTTGTTGAGGAAAACTTTGCTGTCTATTGTGGTGTTACTCAAACTGCTTACATCGTCCAGATATGCACTTTGCTGCAATATTAGCTTTTTGGCCAAAGGTAATCAGTGGCTTTGACGATTTGGTGGTTGATGGTAAATATTCGTCATGGAGTTCGGTTACGAGTGGTGTGCCTCAGGGATCTGTTTTGGGGCCACTGCTGTTTGTAATTTTTATTAATGATCTGGATGAGGGTATAGTTGGGTGGATTAGTAAGTTTGCTGATGACACCAAAGTCGGAGGTGTGGTAGATTGTGAGGAAGGGTGTCATAGTTTGCAGGGTGACTTAGAAAGGTTGCAGAGCTGGGCTGCGAGGTGGCGGATGGAGTTTAATGTGGAGAAGTGTGAGGTAATTCATTTTGGTAGGAATAACAGATGTGTTAAGTATAGGGCTAACGGGAGGACTTTGAATAGTGTGGAGGAGCAGAGGGATCTAGGTGTATGTGTACATTGATCCCTGAAAGTTGGAAATCAAGTAGATAAGGTTGTTAAGAAGGCATACAGTGTCTTGACGTTTATTGGTAGGGGGATTGAATTTAGGAGTCAGACAGTGGTAAAGTGTTGATCTTGATGAGTTCAGCAAGTTGGAGGAAATCCACAATAGGTTCCAAAGTTTCTCTGAATATCTTCGTGCAGTGAATGCCATTTGGCTGATAATCTGCCAGTGAGTGCATCTTGCTGAAATGAGAAAGTGGTGAAGTGTTTATCTCGATGAGTTCAGCAAATTGGTGGAAATCCACAATAGGTTCCAAAGTTTCTCTGAATACAATCAAGCAGTGAATGCCATTTGGCTGATATTCTGCCAATGTACGCATCTCAATGAAATGGGAAAGTGGTAAAGTGCTTATCTCGATGACTTCAGCAAGTTGGAGGAAATCCACAATAGGTTCCAAAGTTTTTCTGAATACCTTCGAGCAGTGAATGCCATTTCGCTGATATTCTGCCAATGTGTGTATCTCAATGAAATGATAAAGTGGTAACGTCCTTATCTCGACGAGTTCGGCAAGTTGGAAGAAATCCACAATTGGTTCCAAAGTTTCACTGAATACCTTCGAGCAGTCAATGCATTTCGGCGGATCTTCTGCCAATGTGTGTATCTCAATGAAATGAGAAAGTGGTCCGCCATTTTGTGAAACTCGTCGAGATAAACACTTTGCCACTTTCTCATTTCATTGAGATACACACATTGGCAGAAGATCCGCCGAAATGCATTGACTGCTCGAAGGTATTCAGTGAAACTTTGGAACCAATTGTGGATTTCTTCCAAATTGCCGAACTCGTCGAGGAAATCCACGACAGGTTCCAAAGTTTCTCTGAATACCTTCGAGCACTGAATGCCATTTGGCTCATATTCTGCCAATGTGTGTATCTCAATCAAATGAGAAACTGGTTAAATGTTTATCTCGATAAGTTCAGCAAGTTGGAGGAAATCCACAATAGGTTCCAAAGTTTCTCACAATACCTACGAGCATTGAATGCCATTTGGCTGATATTCTCCAATGTGTGTATCTGAATGAAATGAGAGAGTGGTTAAGTGTTTATCTCAATGAGTTCAGCAAGTTGGAAGAAATCTTAAACAGGTTCCAAAGCTTCACTGAATACCTTCGAGCAGTGAATGCCATTTGGCTGATATTCTGCCAATGTGCCTATCTAAATGAAATAAAAAAGTTGCAAAGTGCTTATCCCGATGAGTTTTGCAAAATGGAGGAAATCCACAATAGGTTCCAAAGTTTCTCTGAATGCCTTCGTGCAGTGAATACCACTTGGCTGATAACATGCCAATAAGTGCATCTCAATGAAATGAGAAAGTGGTAAAGTTTTTATCTCGATGAGTTCAGCAAGTTGGAAGAAATCCACAATAGGTTCCAAAGTTTCTCTGAATACCTTCGAGCAGTGAATGCCATTTGGCTGATATTCTGCCAATGTGTGTATTTCAATGCAGTGAGAAAGGAGAAAAATGCTTACCTCGATGAGTTCAGCAAGTTGGAAGAAGTCCACAATAGGTCCCAACATTTCTCTGAATACCTTCGAGCACTGAATGCCATTTGGCTGATATTCTGCCAATGTGTGTATCTCAACGAAATGAGAAAGTGTTCACTTGGACGAGTTCAGCAAGTTAGAAGAAATCCACAACAGGTTGCAAAGTTTCTCTGAATACATTGGAGAAGTGAATGCCATGTGGCTGATGTTCTGCTAATGTATGTATCTCAATGAAATGAGAAAGTGGTAAAGTGTTTATCTCGACGAGTTCGGCAATTTGGAAGAAATCCACAATTGGTTCCAAACTTTCACTGCATACCTTCGAGCAGTTAATGCATTTCGGCGGATCTGCCAGTGAGTGCATCTCGCTGAAATGAGAAAGTGGTGAAGTGTTTATCTCGATGAGTTCAGCAAGTTGGTGGAAATCCACAATAGGTTCCAAAGTTTCTCTGAATACCTTCGAGCCATTCAGCTGATATTGTGCCAACGTGTGTATCTCAAAGAAATGAGAAAGTGGTAAAGTGCTTACCTCGATGAGTTCAGCAAGTTGGAGGAAATCCACAGTACGTTCCAAAGTTTCTTTGAATACCTTCGAACAGTGAATGCCATTTGGCTCATATACTGCCAATGTGTGTATCTCAATGAAATGAGAAACTGGTAAAGTGTTTATCTCGATGAGGTTCACAAAATGGAGGAAACCACAATAGGTTCCAAAGTTTCTCTGAATACTTTCGTGCAGTGAATGCCATTTGGCTGATATTCTGCCAATGTGTGTCTCTCAATGAAATGGGAAAGTGGTAAAGTGCTTATCTCGATGACTTCAGCAAGTTGGAGGAAATCCACGACAGGTTCCAAAGTTTCTCTGAATACCTTCGAGAAGTGAATGCCATTTCGCTGATATTCTGCCAATGTGTGTATCTCAATGAAATGAGAAAGTGGTAACGTCCTTATCTCGATGAGTTGAGCAAGTTGGAAGAAATCCACAATAGGTTCCAAACTTTCTCTGAATACCTGCGAGCAATGAATGCCATGTGGCTGATATTCTGCCAATGTGTGTCTCTCAATGAAATGAGAGAGTGGTAAAGTGCTTATTGCGATGAGCTCAGCAAAATGGAGGAAATCCACAATAGTTTCCAAAGTTTCTCTGAATACCTTCGAGCAGTGAGTGCAATTTGGCTCATATTCTGCCAATGTGTGTATCCCAATGAAATGAGAAACTGGGAATGTGTTTATCTCGATGAGTTCAGCACGTTGGAAGAAATCCACAATTGGTTCCAAAGTTTCTCTGAATATCTTCGAGAAGTGATTGCCATTGGAATGATATTCTGCCAATGTGTATAAATGAATGAAATCAGACAGTGGTAAAGTGTTTATCTCGGTGAGTTCAGCAAGTTGGAGGAAATCCACAATAGGCTATAAAGTTTCTCTGAATACCTTCGTGCAGTGAATTGCACTTGGCTGATATTCTGCCAATGTGTGTATCTCAATGAAATGAGAAAGCGGTAAAGTGTTTGTCTCGACGTGTTCGGCAATTTGGAAGAAATCCACAATTGGTTCCAAAGTTTCACTGAATACCTTCGAGCAGTGAATGCATTTTGGCGGATCTTCTGCCAATGTGTGTATCTCAATGAAAGGAGAAAGTGGTAAAGTGTTTATCTCGATGAGTTTCACAAAATGGAGGAAATCCATAATAGGTTCCAAAGTTTCTCTGAATATCTTCGTGCAGTGAATGCCATTTGGCTGATAATCTGCCAGTGAGTGCATCTTGGTGAAATGAGAAAGTGGTGAAGTGTTTCTCTCAATGAGTTCAGCAAGTTGGGGGAAATCCACAATAGGTTCCAAAGTTTCTCTGAATACAATCGAGCACTGAATGCCATTAGGCTGATACTCTGCCAATGAGTGTATTTCAATGAAATGACAAAGTGGTAAAGTGCTTATCTCGATGAGTTCAGCAAGTTGGAGGAAATCCACATTAGGTTCCAAAGTTTCTCTGAAAACCTTCGAGTAGTGAATGCCATTTGGCTGATATTCTGCCAATGTGTGTCTCTCAATGAAATGAGAGAGTGGTAAAGTGCTTATCGCGATGAGCTCAGCAAAATGGAGGAAATCCACAGTAGGTTCCAAAGTTTCTCTGAATACCTTCCAGCAGTGAGTGCCATTTGGCTCATATTCTGCCAATGTGTGTATCCCAATGAAATGAGACACTGGTAATGCGTTTATCTCGATGAGTTCAGCACGTTGGAAGAAATCCACAATAGGTTCCAAAGTTTCTCTGCATATCTTCGAGAAGTCAATGGCATTGGAATGATATTCTGCCAATGTGTGTACATGAATGAAATCAGACAGTGGGAAAGTGTTGATCTCGGTCAGTTCAGCAAGTTGGAGGACATCCACAATAGGTTCCAAAGTTTCTCTGTATGCCTTCGAGCAGTGAATGCCATTTCACTCATATTCTGCCAATGTGTGTATCTCAATGAAATGAGCGAGTGGTAAAGTGCTTATCGCGATGAGCTCAGCAAAATGGAGGTAATCCACAATAGGTCCGAAAGTTTCTCTGAATACCTTCGAGCAGTGAATGCCATTTGGCTGATATTCTACCAATGTGTGTATCTCAATGAAATAAGAAAGTGGTAAAGTGTTTATCTCGATGAGGTTCACAAAATGGAGGAAATCCACAATAGGTTCCAAAGTTTCTCTGAATACTTTCATGCAGTGAATGCCATTACGTTCATATTCTGCCAATGTGTGTATCTCAATGAAATGAGAAAGTAGGAAAGTGCTTATCTCGATGAGTTCAGCAACTTCGAAGAATTCCACAATCGGTTCCAACGTTTCTCTGAATACCTTCGAGCAGTGTATGCCATTGGTTGATATTCTGCCAATGTGTGTATCTCAATGAAATGTGATAGTGGTAAACTGTGTATGTCGACGAGTTCGGCAAGTTGGAAGATATCCACAATTGGTTCCAAAGTTTCACTGAATACCTTCGAGCAGTGAATCCATTTTGGCGGATCTTCTGCCAATGTGTGTATCTCAATGAAATGGGAAAGTGGTAAAGTGTTTATGTCGAGAAGTTTCACAAAATGGAGGAAATCCACAATAGGTTCCAAATTTTCTCTGAATACCTTCGATCAGTGAATGCCGTTAGGCTGATATTCTACCAATCTGTGTACAGGAATGAAATCAGACAATGGTAAAGTGTTGATCTCGATGAGTTCATCAAAATGAAGGAAATTCAGAATAGGTCCCAAAGTTTCTCTGAATACCTTGTAGCATTGAATGCCATTAGGCTGATAATGTGTGTATCTCAATGAAATGAGAAAGTGGTAAAGTGTTTATGTCGAGAAGTTTCACAAAATGGACGAAATCCACAATAGGTTCCAAATTTTCTCTGAATACCTTCGATCAGTGAATGCCGTTAGGCTGATATTCCACCAATATGTGTACAGGAATGAAATCAGACAGTGGTAAAGTGTTGATCTCGATGAGTTCATCAAAATGAAGGAAATTCAGAATAGGTCCCAAAGTTTCTCTGAATACCTTGTAGCATTGAATGCCATTAGGCTGATAATGTGTGTATCTGAATGAAATGAGAAAGTGGTAAAGTGTTGATCTCGATGAGTTCAGCAAGTTGGAGGAAATCCACAATAGGTTCCAAAGCTTCTCTGAATGCCTTCGAGCAGTGAATGCCACTTGGCTGGTATTCTGCCAATGTATGCATCTCAATGAAATGAGAAAGTGGTAACGTCCTTATCTCGATGAGTTCAACAAGTTGGCAGAAATCCACAATAGGTTCCAAAGTTTCAGTGAATACCTTCGAGCAGTGAATGCCATTTAACATAGAACATAGAACATAGAACATTACAGCGCAGAACAGGCCCTTCGGCCCACTATGTTGCGCCGACCAGTTACAAAACAATGACCCACTAGCCTAAACCAATCCCTTTTCATCCATAAACCTATCCACAGATCTCTTAAACGCCCCCAAACTAGGTGCATTTACAACTGCAGCTGGCAGGGCATTCCAGTCCCTCACCACCCTCTGGGTAAAGAACCTACCCCTGACATCTGTCCTATAACAACCCCCCCGTAATTTAAAATCCTGCCCCCTCGTGCTAGCTTTCTCCATCCTAGGAAAAAGGCTATCACTATCTACCCTGTCTAAACCTCTAATCATCTTACATGTTTCAATGAGATCCCCTCTTAGCCGCCTTCTTTCCAGCGAAAACAACCCCAAATCTCTCAGTCTCTCCTCATAGGATCTCCCCTCCATACCAGGCAACATCCTGGTAAACCTCCTATCCACCCTCTCCAAAGCCTCGACATCCTTCCTGTAATGCGGGGACCAGAACTGCACACAAAACTCCAAGTGTGGCCGCACCAGAGTTGTGTACAGTTGCATCATGAGATTTAGCTGATCTGCTGCCAATGTGTGTATCTCAATGAAATGTGATAGTGGTAAAGTGTTTATCTCGATGAGTTCATCAAAATGGAGGAAATTCACAATAGGTCCCAAAGTTTCTCTGAATACCTTGTAGCAGTGAATGCCATTAGGCTGATAATGTGTGCATCTGAATGAAATCAGAAAGTGGTAAAGTGTTTATCTCGATGAGTTCATTAAAATAGAGGAAATCCACAAAAGGTCCCAAAGTTTCTCTGAATACAATCGAGCAGTGAATGCCACTTGGCTGGTATTCTGCCAATGTATGCATCTCAATGAAATGAGAAAGTGGTAACGTCCTTATCTCGATGAGTTCAGCAAGTTGGCAGAAATCCATAATAGGTTCCAAAGTTTCAGTGAATACCTTCGAGCAGTGAATGCCATTTGGCTGATCTGCTGCCAATGTGTGTATCTCAATGAAATGTGATAGTGGTAAAGTGTTTATCTCGATGAGTTCATCAAAATGGAGGAAATTCACAATAGGTCCCAAAGTTTCTCTGAATACCTTGTAGCAGTGAATGCCTTTAGGCTGATAATGTGTGTATCTGAATGAAATGAGAAAGTGGTAAAGTGTTTATCTCGATGCGGTTCAGAAAATGGAGGAAATCCACAATAGGTTCCAAAGTTTCTCTGAATACTTTCGTGCAGTGAATGCCATTTGGCTCATATTCTGCCAATGTGTGTATCTCAATGAAATGAGAAAGTAGGAAAGTGCTTATCTCGATGAGTTCAGCAAGTTCGAAGAATTCCACAAAAGGTTCCAACGTTTCTCTGAATACCTTCGAGCAGTGTATGCCATTTGGTTGATATTCTGCCAATGTGTGTATCTCAATGAAATGTGATAGTGGTAAACTGTGTATGTCGACGAGTTCGGCAAGTTGGAAGATATCCACAATTGGTTCCAAAGTTTCACTGAATACCTTCGAGCAGTGAATCCATTTTGGCGGATCTTCTGCCAATGTGTGTATCTCAATGAAATGGGAAAGTGGTAAGGTGTTTATGTCGAGAAGTTTCACAAAATGGAGGAAATCCACAATAGGTTCGAAATTTTCTCTGAATACCTTCGATCAGTGAATGCCGTTAGGCTGATATTCTACCAATGTGTGTACAGGAATGAAATCAGACAGTGGTAAAGTGTTGATCTCGATGAGTTCATCAAAATGAAGGTGTTCATCAAAGTGTGTGTCTCAATGAAATGGGAAAGTGGTAAAGTGTTTATGTCGAGAAGTTTCACAAAATGGAGGAAATCCACAATAGGTTCCAAATTTTCTCTGAATACTTTCGTGCAGTGAATGCCACTTGGCTCATATTCTGCCAATGTGTGTATCTCAATGAAATGAGAAAGTAGTAAAGTGCTTATCTCGATGAGTTCAGCAAGTTCGAAGAATTCCACAATCGGTTCCAACGTTTCTCTGAATACCTTCGAGCAGTGTATGCCATTTGGTTGATATTCTACGAATGTGTGTATCTCAATGAAATGTGATAGTGGTAAACTGTGTATGTCGACGAGTTCGGCAAGTTGGAAGATATCCACAATTGGTTCCAAAGTTTCTCTGAATACCTTCGAGCAGTGAATCCATTTTGGCGGATCTTCTGCCAATGTGTGTATCTCAATGAAATGGGAAAGTGGTAAAGTGTTTATGTCGAGAAGTTTCACAAAATGGAGGAAATCCACAATAGGTTCCAAATTTTCTCTGAATACCTTCGATCAGTGAATGCCGTTAGGCTGATATTCTACCAATGTGTGTACAGGAATGAAATCAGACAGTGGTAAAGTGTTGATCTCGATGAGTTCAGCAAGTTGGAGGAAATCCACAATAGGTTCCAAAGTTTCAGTGAATACCTTCGAGCAGTGAATGCCATTTAACATAGAACATAGAACATTACAGCGCAGAACAGGCCCTTCGGCCCACGATGTTGCGCCGACCAGTTACAAAACAATGACCCACTAGCCTAAACCAATCCCTTTTCATCCATAAACCTATCCACAGATCTCTTAAACGCCCCCAAACTAGATGCATTTACAACTGCAGCTGGTGGGGCATTCCAGTCTCTCACCACCCTCTGGGTAAAGAACCTATCCCTGACATCTGTCCTATAACTACCCCCCCGTAATTTAAAATCCTGCCCCCTCGTGCTAGCTTGCTCCATCGTAGGAAAAAGGCTATCACTATCTACCCTGTCTAAACCTCTAATCATCTTGTATGTTTCAATGAGATCCCCTCTTAGCCGCCTTCTTTCCATCGAAAACAACCTCAAATCTCTCAGTCTCTCCTCATAGGAACTCCCCTCCGTACCAGGCAACATCCTGGTAAACCTCCTCCCACCCTCTCCAAAGCCTCTACATCCTTCCTGTAATGCAGGGACCAGAACTGCACACAAAACTCCAAGTGTGGCCGCACCAGAGTTGTGTACAGTTGCATCATGAGATTTAGCTGATCTGCTGCCAATGTGTGTATCTCAATGAAATGTGATAGTGGTAAAGTGTTTATCTCGATGAGTTCATCAAAATGGAGGAAATTCACAATAGGTCCCAAAGTTTCTCTGAATACCTTGTAGCAGTGAATGCCATTAGGCTGATAATGTGTGTATCTGAATGAAATCAGAAAGTGGTAAAGTGTTTATCTCGATGAGTTCATTAAAATAGAGGAAATCCACAAAAGGTCCCAAAGTTTCTCTGAATACAATCGAGCAGTGAATGCCACTTGCCTGGTATTCTGCCAATGTATGCATCTCAATGAAATGAGAAAGTGGTAACGTCCTTATCTCGATGAGGTCAGCAAGTTGGCAGAAATCCATAATAGGTTCCAAAGTTTCAGTGAATACCTTCGAGCAGTGAATGCCATATGGCTGATCTGCTGCCAATGTGTGTATCTCAATGAAATGTGATAGTGGTAAAGTGTTTATCTCGATGAGTTCATCAAAATGGAGGAAATTCAGAATAGGTCCCAAAGTTTCTCTGAATACCTTGTAGCATTGAATGCCATGCGGCTGATGATGTGTGTATCTCAATGAAATGAGAAAATGGTAAAGTGTTTATCTCGATGAGGTTCAGAAAATGGGGAAATCCACAATAGGTTCCAAAGTTTCTCTGAATACTTTCGTGCAGTGAATGCCATTTGGCTCATATTCTGCCAATGTGTGTATCTCAATGAAATGAGAAAGTAGTAAAGTGCTTTTCTCGATGAGTTCAGCAAGTTCGAAGAATTCCACAATCGGTTCCAACGTTTCTCTGAATACCTTCGAGCAGTGTATGCCATTTGGTTGATATTCTGCCAATGTGTGTATCTCAATGAAATGTGATAGTGGTAAACTGTGTATGTCGATGAGTTCAGCAAGTTGGAAGATATCCACAATTGGTTCCAAAGTTTCACTGAACACCTTCGAGCAGTGAATCCATTTTGGCGGATCTTCTGCCAATGTGTGTATCTCAATGAAATGAGAAAGTGGTAAAGTGTTTATGTCGAGAAGTTTCACAAAATGGAGGAAATCCACAATAGGTTCCAAATTTTCTCTGAATACTTTCGTGCAGTGAATGCCATTTGGCTCATATTCTGCCAATGTGTGTATCTCAATGAAATGAGAAAGTAGTAAAGTGCTTATCTCGATGAGTTCAGCAAGTTCGAAGAATTCCACAATCGGTTCCAACGTTTCTCTGAATACCTTCGAGCAGTGTATGCCATTTGGTTGATATTCTGCCAATGTGTGTATCTCAATGAAATGTGATAGTGGTAAACTGTGTGTGTCGACGAGTTCGGCAAGTTGGAAGATATCCACAATTGGTTCCAAAGTTTCACTGAATAGTTTCGAGCAGTGAATCGATTTTGGCGGATCTTCTGCCAATGTGTGCATCTCAATGAAATGGGAAAGTGGTAAAGTGTTTATGTCGAGAAGTTTCACAAAATGGAGGAAATTCAGAATAGGTTCCAAATTTTCTCTGAATACCTTCGATCAGTGAATGCCGTTAGGCTGATATTCTACCAATGTGTGTACAGGAATGAAATCAGACAGTGGTAAAGTATTGATCTCGATGAGTTCAGCAAGTTGGAGGAAATCCACAATAGGTTCCAAAGCTTCTCTGAATGCCTTCGAGCAGTGAATGCCACTTGGCTGGTATTCTGCCAATGTATGCATCTCAATGAAATGAGAAACTGGTAACGTCCTTATCTCGATGAGTTCAGCAAGTTGGCAGAAATCCACAATAGGTTCCAAAGTTTCAGTGAATACCTTCGAGCAGTGAATGCCATTTAACATAGAACATAGAACATTACAGCGCAGAACAGGCCCTTCGGCCCACGATGTTGCGCCGACCAGTTACAAAACAATGACCCACTAGCCTAAACCAATCCCTTTTCATCCATAAACCTATCCACAGATCTCTTAAACGCCCCCAAACTAGGTGCATTTACAACTGCAGCTGGCAGGGCATTCCAGTCCCTCACCATCCTCTGGGTAAAGAACCTACCCCTGACATCTGTCCTATAACTACCCCCCCGTAATTTAAAATCCTGCCCCCTCGTGCTAGCTTTCTCCATCCTAGGAAAAAGGCTATCACTATCTACCCTGTCTAAACCTCTAATCATCTTATATGTTTCAATGAGATCCCCTCTTAGCCGCCTTCTTTCCAGCGAAAACAACCCCAAATCTCTCAGTCTCTTCTCATAGAAGCTCCCCTCCATACCAGGCAACATCCTGGTAAACCTCCTCTCCACCCTCTCCAAACCCTCTACATCCTTCCTGTAATGCGGGGACCAGAACTGCACACAAAACTCCAAGTGTGGCCGCACCAGAGTTGTGTACAGTTGCATCATGAGATTTAGCTGATCTGCTGCCAATGTGTGTATCTCAATGAAATGTGATAGTGGTAAAGTGTTTATCTCGATGAGTTCATCAAAATGGAGGAAATTCACAATAGGTCCCAAAGTTTCTCTGAATACCTTGTAGCAGTGAATGCCATTAGGCTGATAATGTGTGTATCTGAATGAAATCAGAAAGTGGTAAAGTGTTTATCTCGATGAGTTCATTAAAATAGAGGAAATCCACAAAAGGTCCCAAAGTTTCTCTGAATACAATCGAGCAGTGAATGCCACTTGCCTGGTATTCTGCCAATGTATGCATCTCAATGAAATGAGAGAGTGGTAACGTCCTTATCTCGATGAGTTCAGCAAGTTGGCAGAAATCCATAATAGGTTCCAAAGTTTCAGTGAATACCTTCGAGCAGTGAATGCCATATGGCTGATCTGCTGCCAATGTGTGTATCTCAATGAAATGTGATAGTGGTAAAGTGTTTATCTCGATGAGTTCATCAAAATGGAGGAAATTCAGAATAGGTCCCAAAGTTTCTCTGAATACCTTGTAGCATTGAATGCCATAAGGCTGATGATGTGTGTATCTCAATGAAATGAGAAAGTGGTAAAGTGTTTATCTCGATGAGGTTCAGAAAATGGGGAAATCCACAATAGGTTCCAAAGTTTCTCTGAATACTTTCGTGCAGTGAATGCCATTTGGCTCATATTCTGCCAATGTTTGTATCTCAATGAAATGAGAAAGTAGTAAAGTGCTTTTCTCGATGAGTTCAGCAAGTTCGAAGAATTCCACAATCGGTTCCAACGTTTCTCTGAATACCTTCGAGCAGTGTATGCCATTTGGTTGATATTCTGCCAATGTGTGTATCTCAATGAAATGTGATAGTGGTAAACTGTGTATGTCGACGAGTTCAGCAAGTTGGAAGATATCCACAATTGGTTCCAAAGTTTCACTGAACACCTTCGAGCAGTGAATCCATTTTGGCGGATCTTCTGCCAATGTGTGTATCTCAATGAAATGAGAAAGTGGTAAACTGTTTATGTCGAGAAGTTTCACAAAATGGAGGAAATCCACAATAGGTTCCAAATTTTCTCTGAATACTTTCGTGCAGTGAATGCCATTTGCCTCATATTCTGCCAATGTGTGTATTTCAATGAAATGAGAAAGTAGTAAAGTGCTTATCTCGATGAGTTCAGCAAGTTCGAAGAATTCCACAATCGGTTCCAACGTTTCTCTGAATACCTTCGAGCAGTGTATGCCATTTGGTTGATATTCTGCCAATGTGTGTATCTCAATGAAATGTGATAGTGGTAAACTGTGTATGTCGACGAGTTCGGCAAGTTGGAAGATATCCACAATTGGTTCCAAAGTTTCACTGAATAGTTTCGAGCAGTGAATCCATTTTGGCGGATCTTCTGCCAATGTGTGCATCTCAATGAAATGGGAAAGTGGTAAAGTGTTTATGTCGAGAAGTTTCACAAAATGGAGGAAATTCAGAATAGGTTCCAAATTTTCTCTGAATACCTTCGATCAGTGAATGCCGTTAGGCTGATATTCTACCAATGTGTGTACAGGAATGAAATCAGACAGTGGTAAAGTATTGATCTCGATGAGTTCAGCAAGTTGGAGGAAATCCACAATAGGTTCCAAAGCTTCTCTGAATGCCTTCGAGCAGTGAATGCCACTTGGCTGGTATTCTGCCAATGTATGCATCTCAATGAAATGAGAAAGTGGTAACGTCCTTACCTCGATGAGTTCAGCAAGTTGGCAGAAATCCACAATAGGTTCCAAAGTTTCAGTGAATACCTTCGAGCAGTGAATGCCATTTAACATAGAACATAGAACATTACAGCGCAGAACAGGCCCTTCGGCCCACGATGTTGCGCCGAAACAATGACCCACTAGCCTAAACCAATCCCTTTTCATCCATAAACCTATCCACAGATCTCTTCAACGCCCCCAAACTAGGTGCATTTACAACTGCAGCTGGCAGGGCATTCCAGTCCCTCACCACCCTCTGGGTAAAGAACCTACCCCTGACATCTGTCCTATAACTACCCCCCCGTAATTTAACATCCTGCCCCCTCGTGCTAGCTTTCTCCATCCTAGGAAAAAGGCTATCACTATCTACCCTGTCTAAACCTCTAATCATCTTATATGTTTCAATGAGATCCCCTCTTAGCCGCCTTCTTTCCAGCGAAAACGACCCCAAATCTCTCAGTCTCTTCTCATAGAATCTCCCCTCCATACCAGGCAACATCCTGGTAAACCTCCTCTCCACCCTCTCCAAAGCCTCTACATCCTTCCTGTAATGCAGGGACCAGAACTGCACACAATACTCCAAGTGTGGCCGCACCAGAGTTGTGTACAGTTGCATCATGAGATTTAGCTGATCTGCTGCCAATGTGTGTATCTCAATGAAATGTGATAGTGGTAAAGTGTTTATCTCGATGAGTTCATCAAAATGGAGGAAATTCACAATAGGTCCCAAAGTTTCTCTGAATACCTTGTAGCAGTGAATGCCATTAGGCTGATAATGTGTGTATCTGAATGAAATGAGAAAGTGGTAAAGTGTTTATGTCGAGAAGTTTCACAAAATGGAGGAAATCCACAATAGGTTCCAAATTTTCTCTGAATACTTTCGTGCAGTGAATGCCATTTGGCTCATATTCTGCCAATGTGTGTATCTCAATGAAATGAGAAAGTAGTAAAGTGCTTATCTCGATGAGTTCAGCAAATTCGAAGAATTCCACAATCGGTTCCAACGTTTCTCTGAATACCTTCGAGCAGTGTATGCCATTTGGTTGATATTCAGCCAATGTGTGTATCTCAATGAAATGTGATAGTGGTAAACTGTGTATGTCGACGAGTTCGGCAAGTTGGAAGATATGCACAATTGGTTCCAAAGTTTCACTGAATACCTTCGAGCAGTGAATGCCATTTGGCTGATCTGCTGCCAATGTGTGGATCTCCCCTCCATACTGTTCTATGCTGTAATGTTCTATGTTCTATGTTAAATGGCATTCACTGCTCGAAGGTATTCAATGAAACTTTGGAACCTATTGTGGATTTCTGCCAACTTGCTGAACTCATCGAGGTAAGGACGTTACCACTTTCTCATTTCATTGAGATGCATACATTGGCAGAATACCAGCCAAGTGGCATTCACTGCTCGAAGGTCCCAAAGTTTCTCTGAATACAATCGAGCAGTGAATGCCACTTGGCTGGTATTCTGCCAATGTATGCATCTCAATGAAATGAGAAAGTGGTAACGTCCTTATCTCGATGAGTTCAGCAAGTTGACAGAAATCCACAATAGGTTCCAAAGTTTCAGTGAATACCTTCGAGCAGTGAATGCCATTTGGCTGATCTGCTGCCAATGTGTGTATCTCAATGAAATGTGATAGTGGTAAAGTGTTTATCTCGATGAGTTCATCAAAATGGAGGAAATTCAGAATAGGTCCCAAAGTTTCTCTGAATACCTTGTTGCATTGAATGCCATGAGGCTGATAATGTGTGTATCTGAATGAAATGAGAAAGTGTTTATCTCGATGAGGTTCAGAAAATGGAGGAAATCCACAATAGGTTCCAAAGTTTCAGTGAATACCTTCGAGCAGTGAATGCCATTTGGCTCATATTCTGCCAATGTGTGTATCTCAATGAAATGAGAAAGTAGTAAAGTGCTTATCCCGATGAGTTCAGCAAGTTCAAAGAATTCCACAATCGGTTCCAACGTTTCTCTGAATACCTTCGAGCAGTGTATGCGATTTGGTTGATATTCTGCCAATGTGTGTATCTCAATGAAATGTGATAGTGGTAAACTGTGTATGTCGACGAGTTTGGCAAGTTGGAAGATATCCACAATTGGTTCCAAAGTTTCACTGAATACCTTCGAGCAGTGAATCCATTTTGGCAGATCTTCTGCCAATGTGTGTATCTCAATGAAATGAGAAAGTGGTAAAGTGTTTATGTCGAGAAGTTTCACAAAATGGAGGAAATCCACAATAGGTTCCAAATTTTCTCTGAAGACTTTCGTGCAGTGAATGCCATTTGGCTCATATTCTGCCAATGTGTGTATCTCAATGAAATGAGAAAGTAGTAAAGTGATTATCTCGATGAGTTCAGCAAGTTCGAAGAATTCCACAATCGGTTCCAACGTTTCTCTGAAAACCTTCGAGCAGTGAATGCCATTTGGCTCATATTCTGCCAATGTGTGTATCTCAATGAAATGAGAAAGTAGTAAAGTGCTTATCTCGATGAGTTCAGCAAGTTCGAAGAATTCCACAATCGGTTCCAACGTTTCGCTGAATACCTTCGAGCAGTGAATGCCATTTGGCTGATCTGCTGCCATTGTGTGTATCTCAATGAAATGTGATAGTGGTAAAGTGTTTATCTCGATGAGTTCATCAAAATGGAGGAAATTCACAATAGGTCCCAAAGTTTCTCTGAATACCTTGTAGTAGTGAATGCCATTAGGCTGATAATGTGTGTATCTGAATGAAATCAGAAAGTGGTAAAGTGTTTATCTCGATGAGTTCATTAAAATAGAGGAAATCCACAAAAGGTCCCAAAGTTTCTCTGAATACAATCGAGCAGTGAATGCCACTTGGCTGGTATTCTGCCAATGTATGAATCTCAATGAAATGAGAAAGTGGTAACGTCCTTATCTCGATGAGTTCAGCAAGTTGGCAGAAATCCACAATAGGTTCCAAAGTTTCAGTGAATACCTTCGAGCAGTGAATGCCATTTGGCTGATCTGCTGCCAATGTGTGTATCTCAATGAAATGTGATAGTGGTAAAGTTTTTATCTTGATGACTTCATCAAAACGGAGGAAATTCAGACTAGGTCCCAAAGTTTCTCTGAATACCTTGTAGCATTGAATGCCATGAGGCTGATAATGTGTGTATCTGAATGAAATGAGAAAGTGGTCAAGTGTATATCTCGATGAGGTTCAGAAAATGGAGGAAATCCACAATAGGTTCCAAATTTTCTCTGAATACTTTCGTGCAGTGAATGCCATTTGGCTCGTATTCTGCCAATGTGTGTATCTCAATGAAATGAGAAAGTAGTAAAGTGCTTATCCCGATGAGTTCAGCAAGTTCGAAGAATTCCACAAAAGGTTCCAATGTTTCTCTGAATACCTTCGAGCAGTGTATGACATTTGGTTGATATTCTGCCAATGTGTGTATCTCAATGAAATGTGATAGTGGTAAACTGTGTATGTCGACGAGTTCGGCAAGTTGGAAGATATCCACAATTGGTTCCAAAGTTTCACTGAACACCTTCGAGCAGTGAATCCATTTTGGCGGATCTGCTGCCAATGTGTGTATCTCAATGAAATGTGATAGTGGTAAAGATTTTATCTCGATGAGTTCATCAAAATGGAGGAAATTCAGAATAGGTCCCAAAGTTTCTCTGAATACCTTGTAGCATTGAATGCCATGAGGCTGATAATGTGTGTATCTGAATGAAGTGAGAAAGTGGTCAAGTGTATATCTCGATGAGGTTCAGAAAATGGAGGAAATCCACAATAGGTTCCAAATTTTCCCTGAATACTTTCGTGCAGTGAATGCCATTTGGCTCATATTCTGCCAATGTGTGTATCTCAATGAAATGAGAAAGTAGTAAAGTGCTTATCTCGATGAGTTCAGCAATTTCGAAGAATTCCACAATCGGTTCCAATGTTTCTCTGAATACGTTCGAGCAGTGTATGCCATTTGGTTGATATTCTGCCAATGTGTGTATCTCAATGAAATGTGATAGTGGTAAACTGTGTATGTCGACGAGTTCGGCATGTTGGAAGATATCCACAATTGGTTGCAAAGTTTCACTGAATACCTTCGATCAGTGAATCCATTTTGGCGGATCTTCTGCCAATGTGTGTATCTCAATGAAATGGGAAAGTGGTAAAGTGTTTATGTCGAGAAGTTTCACAAAATGGAGGAAATCCACAATAGGTTCCAAATTATCTCTGAATACCTTCGATCAGTGAATGCCGTTAGGCTGATATTCTACCAATGTGTGTACAGGAATGAAATCAGACAGTGGTAAAGTGTTGATCTCGATGAGTTCAGCAAGTTGGAGGAAATCCACAATAGGTTCCAAAGCTTCTCTGAATGCCTTCGAGCAGTGAATGCCACTTGGCTGGTATTCTGCCAATGTATGCATCTCAATGAAATGAGAAAGTGGTAACGTCCTTATCTCGATGAGTTCAGCAAGTTGGCAGAAATCCACAATAGGTTCCAAAATTTCAGTGAATACCTTCGAGCAGTGAATGCCATTTGGCTGATCTGCTGCCAATGTGTGTATCTCAATGAAATGGGATAGTGGTAAAGTGTTTATCTCGATGAGTTCATCAAAATGGAGGAAATTCACAATAGGTCCCAAAGTTTCTCTGAATACCTTGTAGCAGTGAATGCCATTAGGCTGATAATGTGTGTATCTGAATGAAATGAGATAGTGGTAAAGTGTTTATCTCGATAAGGTTAACAAAATGGAGGAAATCCACAATAGGTTCCAAGATTTCTCTGAATACTTTCGTGCAGTGAATGCCATTTGGCTCATATTCTGCCAATGTGTGTATCTCAATGAAATGAGAAAGTAGTAAAGTGCTTATCTCGATGAGTTCAGCAAGTTCGAAGAATTCCACAATCGGTTCCAACGTTTCTCTGAATACCTTCGAGCAGTGTATGCCATTTGGTTGATATTCTGCCAATGTGTGTATCTCAATGAAATGTGATAGTGGTAAACTGTGTATGTCGACGGGTTCGGCAAGTTGGAAGATATCCACAATTGGTTCCAAAGTTTCACTGAATACCTTCGAGCAGTGAATCCATTTTGGCGGATCTTCTGCCAATGTGTGTATCTCAATGAAATGGGAAAGTGGTAAAGTGTTTATGTCGAGAAGTTTCACAAAATGGAGGAAATCCACAATAGGTTCCAAATTTTCTCTGAATACCTTCGATCAGTGAATGCCGTTAGGCTGATATTCTACCAATGTGTGTACAGGAATGAAATCAGACAGTGGTAAAGTGTTGATCTCGATGAGTTCAGCAAGTTGGAGGAAATCCACAATAGGTTCCAAAGCTTCTCTGAATGCCTTCGAGCAGTGAATGCCACTTGGCTGGTATTCTGCCAATGTATGCATCTCAATGAAATGAGAAAGTGGTAACGTCCTTATCTCGATGAGTTCAGCAAGTTGGCAGAAATCCACAATAGGTTAGACATCGACATAGAACATTACAGCACAAACAGGCCCTTCGGCCCTCGGGTTGCGCCGATCGCATCAACCCCACCAATCTATAGACCTATCTATAACCCCCAATCCCATTAAACCCCATATACTCATCCAGAAGTCTTTTTAAAGACCCCAGCGAGGTTCCAAAGTTTCAGTGAATATCTTCGAGCAGTGAATGCCATTTAACATAGAACATAGAACATAGAACATTACAGCGCAGAACAGGCCCTTCGGCCCACGATGTTGCGCCGACCAGTTACAAAACAATGACCCACTAGCCTAAACCAATCCCTTTTCATCCATGAACCTATCCACAGAACTCTTAAACGCCCCCAAACTAGGTGCATTTACAACTGCAGCTGGCAGGGCATTCCAGTCCCTCACCACCCTCTGGGTAAAGAATCTACCCCTGACATCTGTCCTATAACTACCCCCCCGTAATTTAAAATCCTGCCCCCTCGTGCTAGCTTTCTCCGTCCTAGGGAAAAGGCTATCACTATCTACCCTGTCTAAACCTCTAATCATCTTATATGTTTCAATGAGATCCCCTCTTAGCCACCTTCTTTCCAGCGAAAACAACCACAAATCTCTCAGTCTCTCCTCATAGGATCTCCCCTCCATACCAGGCAACATCCTGGTAAACCTCCTCTCCACCCTCTCCAAAGCCTCTACATCCTTCCTGTAATGCGGGGACCAAAACTGCACACAAAACTCCAAGTGTGGCCGCACCAGAGTTGTGTACATTTGCATCATAAGATTTAGCTGATCTGCTGCCAATGTGTGTATCTCAATGAAATGTGATAGTGGTAATGTGTTTATCTCGATGAGTTCATCAAAATGGAGGAAATTCACAATAGGTCCTAAAGTTTCTCTGAATATCTTGTAGCAGTGAATGCCATTAGGCTAATAATGTGTGTATCTGAATGAAATCAGAAAGTGGTAAAGTGTTTATCTCGATGAGTTCATTAAAATAGAGGAAATCCACAAAAGGTCCCAAAGTTTCTCTGAATACAATCGAGCAGTGAACGCCACTTGGCTGGTATTCTGCCAATGTATGCATCTCAATGAAATGAGAAAGTGGTAACGTCCTTATCTCGATGAGTTCAGCAAGTTGGCAGAAATCCACAATAGGTTCCAAAGTTTCACTGAATACCTTCGAGCAGTGAAAGTCATTTGGCTGATCTGCTGCCAATGTGTGTATCTCAATGAAATGGGAAAGTGGTAAAGTGTTTATGTCGAGAAGTTTCACAAAATAGAGGAAATCCACAATAGGTTCCAAATTTTCTCTGAATACCTTCGATCAGTGAATGCCGTTAGGCTGATATTCTACCAATGTGTGTACAGGAATGAAATCAGACAGTGGTAAAGTGATGATCTCGATGAGTTCAGCAAGTTGGAGGACATCCACAATAGGATCCAAAGCTTCTCTGAATGCCTTCGAGCAGTGAATGACACATGGCTGGTATTCTGCCAATGTATGCATCTCAATGAAATGAGAAAGTGGTAACGTCCTTATCTCGATGAGTTCAGCAAGTTGGCAGAAATCCACCATAGGTTCCAAAGTTTCAGTGAATACCTTCGAGCAGTGAATGCCATTTGGCTGATCTGCTGCCAATGTGTGTATCTCAATGAAATGTGATAGTGGTAAAGTGTTTATCTCGATGAGTTCATCAAAATGGAGGAAATTCACAATAGGTCCCAAAGTTTCTCTGAATACCTTGTAGCAGTGAATGCCATTAGGCTGATAATGTGTGTATCTGAATGAAATGAGATAGTGGTAAAGTGTTTATCTCGATGAGGTTAACAAAATGGAGGAAATCCACAATAGGTTCCAAGATTTCTCTGAATACTTTCGTGCAGTGAATGCCATTTGGCTCATATTCTGCCAATGTGTGTATCTCAATGAAATGAGAAAGTAGTAAAGTGCTTATCTCGATGAGTTCAGCAAGTTCGAAGAATTCCACAATCGGTTCCAACGTTTCTCTGAATACCTTCGAGCAGTGTATGCCATTTGGTTGATATTCTGCCAATGTGTGTATCTCATGAAATGTGATAGTGGTAAACTGTGTATGTCGACGAGTTCGGCAAGTTGGAAGATATCCACAATTGGTTCCAAAGTTTCACTGAATAACTTCGAGCAGTGAATCCATTTTGGCGGATCTTCTGCCAATGTGTGTGTCTCAATGAAATGGGAAAGTGGTAAAGTGTTTATGTCGAGAAGTTTCACAA
The DNA here is from genome assembly GCA_037974335.1 of Prionace glauca. Taxonomy (NCBI): domain Eukaryota; kingdom Metazoa; phylum Chordata; class Chondrichthyes; order Carcharhiniformes; family Carcharhinidae; genus Prionace; species Prionace glauca. The sequence continues at coordinate 31,949,278 of CM075730.1, forward strand.
AATGGAGGAAATCCACAATAGGTTCCAAATTTTCTCTGAATACCTTCAATCAGTGAATGCCGTTAGGCTGATATTCTACCAATGTGTGTACAGGAATGAAATCAGACAGTGGTAAAGTGTTGATCTCGATGAGTTCAGCAAGTTGGAGGAAATCCACAATAGGTTCCGAAGCTTCTCTGAATGCCTTCGAGCAGTGAATGCCACTTGGCTGGTATTCTGCCAATGTATGCATCTCAATGAAATGAGAAAGTGGTAACGTCCTTATCTCGATGAGTTCAGCAAGTTGGCAGAAATCCACAATAGGTTAGACATAGACATAGAACATTACAGCACAAACAGGCCCTTCGGCCCTCGAGTTGCGCCGATCGCATCAACCCCACCAATCTATAGACCTATCTCTAACCCCCAATCCCATTAAACCCCATATACTCATCCAGAAGTCTTTTTAAAGACCCCAGCGAGGTTCCAAAGTTTCAGTGAATACCTTCGAGCAGTGAATGCCATTTAACATAGAACATAGAACATAGAACATTACAGCGCAGAACAGGCCCTTCGGCCCACGATGTTGCGCCGACCAGTTACAAAACAATGACCCACTAGCCTAAACCAATCCCTTTTCATCCATAAACCTATCCACAAAACTCTTAAACGCCCCCAAACTAGGTGCATTTACAACTGCAGCTGGCAGGGCATTCCAGTCCCTCACCACCCTCTGGGTAAAGAACCTACCCCTGACATCTGTCCTATAACTACCCCCCCGTAATTTAAAATCCTGCCCCCTCGTGCTAGCTTTCTCCATCCTAGGAAAAAGGCTATCACTATCTACCCTGTCTAAACCTCTAATCATCTTATATGTTTCAATGAGATCCCCTCTAAGCCGCCTTCTTTCCAGCGAAAACAACCCCAAATCTCTCAGTCTCTCCTCATAGGATCTCCCCTCCATACCAGGCAACATCCTGGTAAACCTCCTATCCACCCTCTCCAAAGCCTCTACATCCTTCCTGTAATGCGGGGACCAGAACTGCACACAAAACTCCAAGTGTGGCCGCACCAGAGTTGTGTACAGTTGCATCATGAGATTTAGCTGATCTGCTGCCAATGTGTGTATCTCAATGAAATGTGATAGTGGTAATGTGTTTATCTCGATGAGTTCATCAAAATGGAGGAAATTCACAATAGGTCCTAAAGTTTCTCTGAATACCTTGTAGCAGTGAATGCCATTAGGCTGATAATGTGTGTATCTGAATGAAATCAGAAAGTGGTAAAGTGTTTATCTCGATGAGTTCATTAAAATAGAGGAAATCCACAAAAGGTCCCAAAGTTTCTCTGAATACAATCGAGCAGTGAACGCCACTTGGCTGGTATTCTGCCAATGTTTGCATCTCAATGAAATGAGAAAGTGGTAACGTCCTTATCTCGATGAGTTCAGCAAGTTGGCAGAAATCCACAATAGGTTCCAAACTTTCAGTGAATACCTTCGAGCAGTGAAAGCCATTTGGCTGATCTGCTGCCAATGTGTGTATCTCAATGAAATGTGATAGTGGTAAAGTGTTTATCTCGATGAGTTCATCAAAATGGAGGAAATTCACAATAGGTCCCAAAGTTTCTCTGCATACCTTGTAGCATTGAATGCCATGAGGCTGATAATGTCTGTATCTGAATGAAATGAGAAAGTGGTAAACTGTTTATCTCGATGAAGTTCAGAAAATGGAAGTAATCCACAATAGGTTCCCCAGTTTCTCTGAATACTTTCGTGCAGTGTATGCCATTTGGCTCATATTCTGCCAATGTGTGTATCTGAATGAAATGAGAAAGTAGTAAAGTGCTTATCTCGATGAGTTCAGCAAGTTCGAAGAATTCCACAATCGGTTCCAACGTTTCTCTGAATACCTTCGAGCAGTGTATGCCATTTGGTTGATATTCTGCCAATGTGTGTATCTCAATGAAATGAGAAAGTAGTAAAGTGCTTATCTCGATGAGTTCAGCAAGTTCGAAGAATTCCACAATCGGTTCCAACGTTTCTCTGAATACCTACAAGCAGTGTATGCCATTTGGTTGATATTCTGCCAATGTGTGTATCTCAATGAAATGTGATAGTGGTAAACTGTGTATGTCGACGAGTTCGGCAAGTTGGAAGATATCCACAATTGGTTCCAAAGTTTCACTGAATACCTTCGAGCAGTGAATCCATTTTGGCGGATCTTCTGCCAATGTGTGTATCTCAATGAAATGGGAAAGTGGTAAAGTGTTTATGTCGAGAAGTTTCACAAAATGGAGGAAATCCACAATAGGTTCCAAAGCTTCTCTGAATGCCTTCGAGCAGTGAATGCCACTTGGCTGGTATTCTGCCAATGTATGCATCTCAATGAAATGACAAAGTGGTGACGTCCTTATCTCGATGAGTTCAGCAAGTTGGCAGAAATCCACAATAGGTTCCAAAGTTTCAGTGAGTACCTTCGAGCAGTGAATGCCATTTAACATAGAACATAGAACATAGAACATTACAGCGCAGAACAGGCCCTTCGGCCCACGATATTGCGCCGACCAGTGACAAAACAATGACCCACTAGCCTCAACCAATCCCTTTTCATCCATAAACCTATCCACAGATCTCTTAAACGCCCCCAAACTAGGTGCATTTACAACTGCAGCTGGCAGGGCATTCCAGTCCCCCACCACCCTCTGGGTAAAGAACCTACCACTGACATCTGTCCTATAACTACCCCCCCGTAATTTGAAATCCTGCCCCCTCGTGCTAGCTTTCTCCATCCTAGGAAAAAGGCTATCACTATCTACCCTGTCTAAACCTCTAATCATCTTATATGTTTCAATGAGATCTCCTCCTAGCCGCCTTCTTTCCAGCGAAAACAACCCCAAATCTCTCAGTCTCTCCTCATAGGATCTCCCCTCCATACCAGGCAACATCCTGGTAAACCTCCTCTCCACCCTCTCCAAAGCCTCTACATCCTTCCTGTAATGCGGGGTCCAGAACTGCACACAAAACTCCAAGTGTGGCCGCACCAGAGTTGTGTACATTTGCATCATGAGATTTAGCTGATCTGCTGCCAATGTGTGTATCTCAATGAAATGTGATAGTGGTAAAGTGTTTATCTCGATGAGTTCATCAAAATGGTGGAAATTCACAATAGGTCCTAAAGTTTCTCTGAATATCTTGTAGCAGTGAATGCCATTAGGCTAATAATGTGTGTATCTGAATGAAATCAGAAAGTGGTAAATTGTTTATCTCGATGAGTTCATTAAAATAGAGGAAATCCACAAAAGGTCCCAAAGTTTCTCTGAATACAATCGAGCAGTGAACGCCACTTGGCTGGTATTCTGCCAATGTATGCATCTCAATGAAATGAGAAAGTGGTAACGTCCTTATCTCGATGAGTTCAGCAAGTTGGCAGAAATCCACAATAGGTTCCAAAGTTTCACTGAATACCTTCGAGCAGTGAAAGTCATTTGGCTGATCTGCTGCCAATGTGTGTATCTCAATGAAATGGGAAAGTGGTAAAGTGTTTATGTCGAGAAGTTTCACAAAATAGAGGAAATCCACAATAGGTTCCAAATTTTCTCTGAATACCTTCGATCAGTGAATGCCGTTAGGCTGATATTCTACCAATGTGTGTACAGGAATGAAATCAGACAGTGGTAAAGTGTTGATCTCGATGAGTTCAGCAAGTTGGAGGAAATCCACAATAGGATCCAAAGCTTCTCTGAATGCCTTCGAGCAGTGAATGACACATGGCTGGTCTTCTGCCAATGTATGCATCTCAATGAAATGAGAAAGTGGTAACGTCCTTATCTCGATGAGTTCAGCAAGTTGGCAGAAATCCACCATAGGTTCCAAAGTTTCAGTGAATACCTTCGAGCAGTGAATGCCATTTGGCTGATCTGCTGCCAATGTGTGTATCTCAATGAAATGTGATAGTGGTAAAGTGTTTATCTCGATGAGTTCATCAAAATGGAGGAAATTCACAATAGGTCCCAAAGTTTCTCTGAATACCTTGTAGCAGTGAATGCCATTAGGCTGATAATGTGTGTATCTGAATGAAATGAGATAGTGGTAAAGTGTTTATCTCGATGAGGTTAACAAAATGGAGGAAATCCACAATAGGTTCCAAGATTTCTCTGAATACTTTCGTGCAGTGAATGCCATTTGGCTCATATTCTGCCAATGTGTGTATCTCAATGAAATGAGAAAGTAGTAAAGTGCTTATCTCGATGAGTTCAGCAAGTTCGAAGAATTCCACAATCGGTTCCAACATTTCTCTGAATACCTTCGAGCAGTGTATGCCATTTGGTTGATATTCTGCCAATGTGTGTATCTCATGAAATGTGATAGTGGTAAACTGTGTATGTCGACGAGTTCGGCAAGTTGGAAGATATCCACAATTGGTTCCAAAGTTTCACTGAATACCTTCGAGCAGTGAATCCATTTTGGCGGATCTTCTGCCAATGTGTGTATCTCAATGAAATGGGAAAGTGGTAAAGTGTTTATGTCGAGAAGTTTCACAAAATGGAGGAAATCCACAATAGGTTCCAAATTTTCTCTGAATACCTTCAATCAGTGAATGCCGTTAGGCTGATATTCTACCAATGTGTGTACAGGAATGAAATCAGACAGTGGTAAAGTGTTGATCTCGATGAGTTCAGCAAGTTGGAGGAAATCCACAATAGGTTCCGAAGCTTCTCTGAATGCCTTCGAGCAGTGAATGCCACTTGGCTGGTATTCTGCCAATGTATGCATCTCAATGAAATGAGAAAGTGGTAACGTCCTTATCTCGATGAGTTCAGCAAGTTGGCAGAAATCCACAATAGGTTAGACATAGACATAGAACATTACAGCACAAACACGCCCTTCGGCCCTCGAGTTGCGCCGATCGCATCAACCCCACCAATCTATAGACCTATCTCTAACCCCCAATCCCATTAAACCCCATATACTCATCCAGAAGTCTTTTTAAAGACCCCAGCGAGGTTCCAAAGTTTCAGTGAATACCTTCGAGCAGTGAATGCCATTTAACATAGAACATAGAACATAGAACATTACAGCGCAGAACAGGCCCTTCGGCCCACGATGTTGCGCCGACCAGTTACAAAACAATGACCCACTAGCCTAAACCAATCCCTTTTCATCCATAAACCTATCCACAGAACTCTTAAACGCCCCCAAACTAGGTGCATTTACAACTGCAGCTGGCAGGGCATTCCAGTCCCTCACCACCCTCTGGGTAAAGAACCTACCCCTGACATCTGTCCTATAACTACCCCCCCGTAATTTAAAATCCTGCCCCCTCGTGCTAGCTTTCTCCATCCTAGGAAAAAGGCTATCACTATCTACCCTGTCTAAACCTCTAATCATCTTATATGTTTCAATGAGATCCCCTCTTAGCCGCCTTCTTTCCAGCGAAAACAACCCCAAATCTCTCAGTCTCTCCTCATAGGATCTCCCCTCCATACCAGGCAACATCCTGGTAAACCTCCTATCCACCCTCTCCAAAGCCTCTACATCCTTCCTGTAATGCGGGGACCAGAACTGCACACAAAACTCCAAGTGTGGCCGCACCAGAGTTGTGTACAGTTGCATCATGAGATTTAGCTGATCTGCTGCCAATGTGTGTATCTCAATGAAATGTGATAGTGGTAATGTGTTTATCTCGATGAGTTCATCAAAATGGAGGAAATTCACAATAGGTCCTAAAGTTTCTCTGAATACCTTGTAGCAGTGAATGCCATTAGGCTGATAATGTGTGTATCTGAATGAAATCAGAAAGTGGTAAAGTGTTTATCTCGATGAGTTCATTAAAATAGAGGAAATCCACAAAAGGTCCCAAAGTTTCTCTGAATACATTCGAGCAGTGAACGCCACTTGGCTGGTATTCTGCCAATGTTTGCATCTCAATGAAATGAGAAAGTGGTAACGTCCTTATCTCGATGAGTTCAGCAAGTTGGCAGAAATCCACAATAGGTTCCAAACTTTCAGTGAATACCTTCGAGCAGTGAAAGCCATTTGGCTGATCTGCTGCCAATGTGTGTATCTCAATGAAATGTGATAGTGGTAAAGTGTTTATCTCGATGAGTTCATCAAAATGGAGGAAATTCACAATAGGTCCCAAAGTTTCTCTGCATACCTTGTAGCATTGAATGCCATGAGGCTGATAATGTCTGTATCTGAATGAAATGAGAAAGTGGTAAAGTGTTTATCTCGATGAGGTTCAGAAATTGGAGGAAATCCACAATAGGTTCCAAAGTTTCTCTGAATACTTTCGTGCAGTGAATGCCATTTGGCTCATATACTGCCAATGTGTGTATCTCAATGAAATGAGAAAGTAGTAAACTGCTTATCTCGATGAGTTCAGCAAGTTCGAAGAATTCCACAATCGGTTCCAACGTTTCTCTGAATACCTTCGAGCAGTGTATGCCATTTGGTTGATATTCTGCCAATGTGTGTATCTCAATGAAATGAGAAAGTAGTAAAGTGCTTATCTCGATGAGTTCAGCAAGTTCGAAGAATTCCACAATCGGTTCCAACGTTTCTCTGAATACCTTCAAGCAGTGTATGCCATTTGGTTGATATTCTGCCAATGTGTGTATCTCAATGAAATGTGATAGTGGTAAACTGTGTATGTCGACGAGTTCGGCAAGTTGGAAGATATCCACAATTGGTTCCAAAGTTTGACTGAATACCTTCGAGCAGTGAATCCATTTTGGTGGATCTTCTGCCAATGTGTGTATCTCAATGAAATGGGAAAGTGGTAAAGTGTTTATGTCGAGAAGTTTCACAAAATGGAGGAAATCCACAATAGCTTCCAAATTTTCTCTGAATACCTTTGATCAGTGAATGCCGTTAGGCTGATATTCTACCAATGTGTGTACAGGAATGAAATCAGACAGTGTAAAGTGTTGATCTCGATGAGTTCAGCAAGTTGGAGGAAATCCACAATAGGTTCCAAAGCTTCTCTGAATGCCTTCGAGCAGTGAATGCCACTTGGCTGGTATTCTGCCAATGTATGCATCTCAATGAAATGACAAAGTGGTAACGTCCTTATCTCGATGAGTTCAGCAAGTTGGCAGAAATCCACAATAGGTTCCAAAGTTTCAGTGAGTACCTTCGAGCAGTGAATGCCATTTAACATAGAACATAGAACATAGAACATTACAGCGCAGAACAGGCCCTTCGGCCCACGATATTGCGCCGACCAGTGACAAAACAATGACCCACTAGCCTCAACCAATCCCTTTTCATCCATAAACCTATCCACAGATCTCTTAAACGCCCCCAAACTAGGTGCATTTACAACTGCAGCTGGCAGGGCATTCCAGTCCCTCACCACCCTCTGGGTAAAGAACCTACCCCTGACATCTGTCCTATAACTACCCCCCCATAATTTAAAATCCTGCCCCCTCGTGCTAGCTTTCTCCATCCTAGGAAAAAGGCTATCACTATCTACCCTGTCTAAACCTCTAATCATCTTATATGTTTCAATGAGATCCCCTCTTAGCCGCCTTCTTTCCAGCGAAAACAACCCCAAATCTCTCAGTCTCGCCTCATAGGATCTCCCCTCCATACCAGGCAACATCCTGGTAAACCTCCTCTCCACCCTCTCCAAAGCCTCTACATCCTTCCTGTAATGCGGGGACCAGAACTGCACACAAAACTCCAAGTGTGGCCGCACCAGAGTTATGTACAGTTGCATCATGAGATTTAGCTGATCTGCTGTCAATGTGTGTATCTCAATGAAATGTGATAGTGGTAAAGTGTTTATCTCGATGAATTCATCAAAGTGGAGGAAACTCACATTAGGTCCCAAAATTTCTCTGAATACCTTGTAGCAGTGAATGCCATTAGGCTGATAATGTGTGTATCTGAATGAAACCAGAAAGTGGTAAAGTGTTTATCTCGATGAGGTTCAGAAAATGGAGGAAATCCACAATAGGTTCCAAAGTTTCTCTGAATACTTTCGTGCAGTGAATGCCATTTGGCTCATATTCTGCCAATGTGTGTATCTCAATGAAATGAGAAAGTAGTAAAGTGCTTATCTCGATGAGTTCAGCAAGTTCGAAGAATTCCACAAACGGTTCCAACGTTTCTCTGAATACCTTCGAGCAGTGTATGCCATTTGGTTGATATTCTGCCAATGTGTGTATCTCAATGAAATGTGATAGTGGTAAACTGTGTATGTCGACGAGTTCGGCAAGTTGGAAGATATCCACAATTGGTTCCAAAGTTTCACTGAATACCTTCGAGCAGTGAATCCATTTTGGCGGATCTTCTGCCAATGTGTGTATCTCAATGAAATGGGAAAGTGGTAAAGTGTTTATGTCGAGAAGTTTCACAAAATGGAGGAAATCCACAATAGGTTCTAAATTTTCTCTGAATACCTACGATCAGTGAATGCCGTTAGGCTGCTATTCTACCAATGTGTGTACAGGAATGAAATCAGACAGTGGTAAAGTGTTGATCTCGATGAGTTCAGCAAGTTGGAGGAAATCCACAATAGGTTCCAAAGCTTCTCTGAATGCCTTCGAGCAGTGAATGCCACTTGGCTGGTATTCTGCCAATGTAAGCATCTCAATGAAATGAGAAAGTGGTAACGTCCTTATCTCGATGAGTTCAGCAAGTTGGCAGAAATCCACCATAGGTTCCAAAGTTTCAGTGAATAACTTCGAGCAGTGAATGCCATTAGGCTGATAATGTGTGTATCTGAATGAAATCAGAAAGTGGTAAAGTGTTTATCTCGATGAGTTCATTAAAATAGAGGAAATCCACAAAAGGTCCCAAAGTTTCTCTGAATACAATCGAGCAGTGAATGCCACTTGGCTGGTATTCTGCCAATGTATGCATCTCAATGAAATGAGAAAGTGGTAACGTCCTTATCTCGATGAGTTCGGCAAGTTGGCAGAAATCCACAATAGGTTCCAAAGTTTCAGTGAATAACTTCGAGCAGTGAATGCCATTTGGCTGATCTGCTGCCAATGTGTGTATCTCAATGAAATGTGATAGTGGTAAAGTTTTTATCTCGATGAGTTCATCAAAATGGAGGAAATTCACAATAGGTCCCAAAGATTCTCTGAACACCTTGTAGCATTGAATGCCATCAGGCTGATAATGTGTGTATCTGAATGAAATGAGATAGTGGTAAAGTGTTTATCTCGATGAGGTTCAGATAATGGAGGAAATCCACAATAGGTTCCAAAGTTTCTCTGAATACTTTCATGCAGTGAATGCCATTTGGCTCATATTCTGCCAATGTGTGTATCTCAATGAAATGAGAAAGTAGTAAAGTGCTTATCTCGATGAGTTCAGCAAGTTCGAAGAATTCCACAATCGGTTCCAACGTTTCTCTGAATACCTTCGAGCAGTGTATGCCATTTGGTTGATATTCTGCCAATGTGTGTATCTCAATGAAATGTGATAGTGGTAAACTGTGTATGTCGACGAGTTCGGCAAGTTGGAAGATATCCACAATTGGTTCCAAGGTTTCACTGAATACCTTCGAGCAGTGAATCCAGTTTTGGCGGATCTTCTGCCAATGTGTGTATCTCAGTGAAATGTGATAGTGGTAAAGTGTTTATCTCGATGAGTTCATCAAAATGGAGGAAATTCACAATAGGTCCCAAAGTTTCTCTGAATACCTTGTAGCAGTGAATGCCATTAGGCTGATAATGTGTGTATCTGAATGAAATCAGAAAGTGGTAAAGTGTTTATCTCGATGAGTTCATTAAAATAGAGGAAATCCACAAAAGGTCCCAAAGTTTCTCTGAATACAATCGAGCAGTGAATGCCACTTGGCTGGTATTCTGCCAATGTATGCATCTCAATGAAATGAGAAAGTGGTAACGTCCTTATCTCGATGAGTTCAGCAAGTTGGCAGAAATCCACAATAGGTTAGACATAGACATAGAACATTACAGCACAAACAGGCCCTTCGGCCCTCGAGTTGCGCTGATCGCATCAACCCCACCAATCTATAGACATATCTATAACCCCCAATCCCATTAAACCCCATATACTCATCCAGAAGTCTTTTTAAAGACCCCAGCGAGGTTCCAAAGTTTCAGTGAATACCTTCGAGCAGTGAATGCCATTTAACATAGAACATAGAACATTACAGCGCAGAACAGGCCCTTCGGCCAACGATGTTGCGCCGACCAGTTACAAAACAATGACCCACTAGCCTAAACCAATCCCTTTTCATCCATAAACCTATCCACAGATCTCTTAAACGCCCCCAAACTAGGTGCATTTACAACTGCAGCTGGCAGGGCATTGCAGTCCCTCACCACCCTCTGGGTAAAGTACCTACCCCTGACATCTGTCCTATAACTATCACCCCGTAATTTAAAATCCTGCCCCCTCGTGCTAGCCTTCTCCATCCTAGGAAAAAGGCTATCACTATCTACCCTGTCTAAACCTCTAATCATCTTATATGTTTCAATGAGATCCCCTCTTAGCCGCCTTCTTTCCAGCGAAAACAACCCCAAATCTCTCAGTCTCTCCTCATAGGATCTCCCCTCCATACCAGGCAACATCCTGGTAAACCTCCTCTCCACCCTCTCCAAAGCCTCTACATCCTTCCTGTAATGCGGGGACCAGAACTGCACACAAAACTCCAAGTGTGGCCGCACCAGAGTTGTGTACAGTTGCATCATGAGATTTAGCTGATCTGCTGCCAATGTGTGCATCTCAATGAAATGTGATAGTGGTAATGTGTTTATCTCGATGAGTTCATCAAAATGGAGGAAATTCACAATAGGTCCTAAAGTTTCTCTGAATACCTTGTAGCAGTGAATGCCATTAGGCTGATAATGTGTGTATCTGAATGAAATCAGAAAGTGGTAAAGTGTTTATCTCGATGAGTTCATTAAAATAGAGGAAATCCACAAAAGGTCCCAAAGTTTCTCTGAATACAATCGAGCAGTGAACGCCACTTGGCTGGTATTCTGCCAATGTATGCATCTCAATGAAATGAGAAAGTGGTAACGTCCTTATCTCGATGAGTTCAGCAAGTTGGCAGAAATCCACAATAGGTTCCAAAGTTTCAGTGAATACCTTCGAGCAGTGAAAGCCATTTGGCTGATCTGCTGCCAATGTGTGTATCTCAATGAAATGTGATAGTGGTAAAGTGTTTATCTCGATGAGTTCATCAAAATGGAGGAAATTCACAATAGGTCCCAAAGTTTCTCTGAATACCTTGTAGCATTGAATGCCATGAGGCTGATAATGTCTGTATCTGAATGAAATGAGAAAGTGGTAAAGTGTTTATCTCGATGAGGTTCAGAAAATGGAGGAAATACACAATAGGTTCCAAAGTTTCTCTGAATACTTTCGTGCAGTGCATGCCATTTGGCTCATATTCTGCCAATGTGTGTATCTCAATGAAATGAGAAAGTAGTAAAGTGCTTATCTCGATGAGTTCAGCAAGTTCGAAGAATTCCACAATCGGTTCCAACGTTTCTCTGAATACCTTCGAGCAGTGTATGCCATTTGGTTGATATTCTGCCAATGTGTGTATCTCAATGAAATGAGAAAGTAGTAAAGTGCTTATCTCGATGAGTTCATCAAGTTCGAAGAATTCCACAATCGGTTCCAACGTTTCTCTGAATACCTTCAAGCAGTGTATGCCATTTGGTTGATATTCTGCCAATGTGTGTATCTCAATGAAATGTGATAGTGGTAAACTGTGTATGTCGACGAGTTCGGCAAGTTGGAAGATATCCACAATTGGTTCCAAAGTTTCACTGAATACCTTCGAGCAGTGAATCCATTTTGGCGGATCTTCTGCCAATGTGTGTATCTCAATGAAATGGGAAAGTGGTAAAGTGTTTATGTCGAGAAGTTTCACAAAATGGAGGAAATCCACAATAGCTTCCAAATTTTCTCTGAATACCTTTGATCAGTGAATGCCGTTAGGCTGATATTCTACCAATGTGTGTACAGGAATGAAATCAGACAGTGTAAAGTGTTGATCTCGATGAGTTCAGCAAGTTGGAGGAAATCCACAATAGGTTCCAAAGCTTCTCTGAATGCCTTCGAGCAGTGAATGCCACTTGGCTGGTATTCTGCCAATGTATGCATCTCAATGAAATGACAAAGTGGTAACGTCCTTATCTCGATGAGTTCAGCAAGTTGGCAGGAATCCACAATAGGTTCCAAAGTTTCAGTGAGTACCTTCGAGCAGTGAATGCCATTTAACATAGAACATAGAACATAGAACATTACAGCGCAGAACAGGCCCTTCGGCCCACGATATTGCGCCGACCAGTGACAAAACAATGACCCACTAGCCTCAACCAATCCCTTTTCATCCATAAACCTATCCACAGATCTCTTAAACGCCCCCAAACTAGGTGCATTTACAACTGCAGCTGGCAGGGCATTCCAGTCCCTCACCACCCTCTGGGTAAAGAACCTACCCCTGACATCTGTCCTATAACTACCCCCCCGTAATTTAAAATCCTGCCCCCTCGTGCTAGCTTTCTCCATCCTAGGAAAAAGGCTATCACTATCTACCCTGTCTAAACCTCTAATCATCTTATATGTTTCAATGAGATCCCCTCTTAGCCGCCTTCTTTCCAGCGAAAACAACCCCAAATCTCTCAGTCTCGCCTCATAGGATCTCCCCTCCATACCAGGCAACATCCTGGTAAACCTCCTCTCCACCCTCTCCAAAGCCTCTACATCCTTCCTGTAATGCGGGGACCAGAACTGCACACAAAACTCCAAGTGTGGCCGCACCAGAGTTATGTACAGTTGCATCATGAGATTTAGCTGATCTGCTGTCAATGTGTGTATCTCAATGAAATGTGATAGTGGTAAAGTGTTTATCTCGATGAATTCATCAAAATGGAGGAAACTCACATTAGGTCCCAAAATTTCTCTGAATACCTTGTAGCAGTGAATGCCATTAGGCTGATAATGTGTGTATCTGAATGAAACCAGAAAGTGATAAAGTGTTTATCTCGATGAGGTTCAGAAAATGGAGGAAATCCACAATAGGTTCCAAAGTTTCTCTGAATACTTTCGTGCAGTGAATGCCATTTGGCTCATATTCTGCCAATGTGTGTATCTCAATGAAATGAGAAAGTAGTAAAGTGCTTATCTCGATGAGTTCAGCAAGTTCGAAGAATTCCACAAACGGTTCCAACGTTTCTCTGAATACCTTCGAGCAGTGTATGCCATTTGGTTGATATGCTGCCAATGTGTGTATCTCAATGAAATGTGATAGTGGTAAACTGTGTATGTCGACGAGTTCGGCAAGTTGGAAGATATCCACAATTGGTTCCAAAGTTTCACTGAATACCTTCGAGCAGTGAATCCATTTTGGCGGATCTTCTGCCAATGTGTGTATCTCAATGAAATGGGAAAGTGGTAAAGTGTTTATGTCGAGAAGTTTCACAAAATGGAGGAAATCCACAATAGGTTCCAAATTTTCTCTGAATACCTACGATCAGTGAATGCCGTTAGGCTGATATTCTACCAATGTGTGTACAGGAATGAAATCAGACAGTGTAAAGTGTTGATCTCGATGAGTTCAGCAAGTTGGAGGAAATCCACAATAGGTTCCAAAGCTTCTCTGAATGCCTTCGAGCAGTGAATGCCACTTGGCTGGTATTCTGCCAATGTAAGCATCTCAATGAAATGAGAAAGTGGTAACGTCCTTATCTCGATGAGTTCAGCAAGTTGGCAGAAATCCACCATAGGTTCCAAAGTTTCAGTGAATAACTTCGAGCAGTGAATGCCATTAGGCTGATAATGTGTGTATCTGAATGAAATCAGAAAGTGGTAAAGTGTTTATCTCGATGAGTTCATTAAAATAGAGGAAATCCACAAAAGGTCCCAAAGTTTCTCTGAATACAATCGAGCAGTGAATGCCACTTGGCTGGTATTCTGCCAATGTATGCATCTCAATGAAATGAGAAAGTGGTAACGTCCTTATCTCGATGAGTTCGGCAAGTTGGCAGAAATCCACAATAGGTTCCAAAGTTTCAGTGAATAACTTCGAGCAGTGAATGCCATTTGGCTGATCTGCTGCCAATGTGTGTATCTCAATGAAATGTGATAGTGGTAAAGTTTTTATCTCGATGAGTTCATCAAAATGGAGGAAATTCACAATAGGTCCCAAAGTTTCTCTGAACACCTTGTAGCATTGAATGCCATCAGGCTGATAATGTGTGTATCTGAATGAAATGAGATATCGGTAAAGTGTTTATCTCGATGAGGTTCAGATAATGGAGGAAATCCACAATAGGTTCCAAAGTTTCTCTGAATACTTTCGTGCAGTGAATGCCATTTGGCTCATATTCTGCCAATGTGTGTATCTCAATGAAATGAGAAAGTAGTAAAGTGCTTATCTCGATGAGTTCAGCAAGTTCGAAGAATTCCACAATCGGTTCCAACGTTTCTCTGAATACCTTCGAGCAGTGTATGCCATTTGGTTGATATTCTGCCAATGTGTGTATCTCAATGAAATGTGATAGTGGTAAACTGTGTATGTCGACGAGTTCGGCAAGTTGGAAGATATCCACAATTGGTTCCAAGGTTTCACTGAATACCTTCGAGCAGTGAATCCATTTTGGCGGATCTTCTGCCAATGTGTGTATCTCAGTGAAATGTGATAGTGGTAAAGTGTTTATCTCGATGAGTTCATCAAAATGGAGGAAATTCACAATAGGTCCCAAAGTTTCTCTGAATACCTTGTAGCAGTGAATGCCATTAGGCTGATAATGTGTGTATCTGAATGAAATCAGAAAGTGGTAAAGTGTTTATCTCGATGAGTTCATTAAAATAGAGGAAATCCACAAAAGGTCCCAAAGTTTCTCTGAATACAATCGAGCAGTGAATGCCACTTGGCTGGTATTCTGCCAATGTATGCATCTCAATGAAATGAGAAAGTGGTAACGGCCTTATCTCGATGAGTTCAGCAAGTTGGCAGAAATCCACAATAGGTTCCAAAGTTTCAGTGAATACCTTCGAGCAGTGAATGCCATTTGGCTGATCTGCTGCCAATGTGTGTATCTCAATGAAATGTGATAGTGGTAAAGTGTTTATCTCGATGAGTTCATCAAAATGGAGGAAATTCAGAATAGGTCCCAAAGTTTCTCTGAATACCTTGTAGCATAGAATGCGATGAGGCTGATAATGTGTGTATCTGAATGAAATGAGAAAGTGGTCAAGTGTATATCTCGATGAGGTTCAGAAAATGGAGGAAATCCACAATAGGTTCCAAATTTTCTCTGAATACTTTCGTGCAGTGAATGCCATTTGGCTCATGTTCTGCCAATGTGTGTATCTCAATGAAATGAGAAAGTAGTAAAGTGCTTATCTCGATGAGTTCAGCAAGTTCGAAGAATTCCACAATCGGTTCCAACGTTTCTCTGAATACCTTCGAGCAGTGTATGCCATTTGGTTGATATTCTGCCAATGTGTGTATCTCAATGAAATGAGAAAGTAGTAAAGTGCTTATCTCGATGAGTTCAGCAAGTTCGAAGAATTCCACAATCGGTTCCAACGTTTCTCTTAATACCTTCGAGCAGTGTATGCCATTTGGTTGATATTCTGCCAATGTGTGTATCTCAATGAAATGTGATAGTGGTAAACTGTGTATGTCGACGAGTTCGGCATGTTGGAAGATATCCACAATTGGTTCCAAAGTTTCTCTGAATACCTTCGAGCAGTGAATCCATTTTGGCGGATCTTCTGCCAATGTGTGTATCTCAATGAAATGGGAAAGTGGTAAAGTGTTTATGTCGAGAAGTTTCACAAAATGGAGGAAATCCACAATAGGTTCCAAATTTTCTCTAAATACTTTCGTGCAGTGAATGCCATTTGGCTCATATTCTGCCAATGTGTGTATCTCAATGAAATGAGAAAGTAGTAAACTGCTTATCTCGATGAGTTCAGCAAGTTCGAAGAATTCCACAATCGGTTCCAACGTTTCTCTGAATACCTTCGAGCAGTGTATGCCATTTGGTTGATATTCTGCCAATGTGTGTATCTCAATGAAATGTGATCGTGGTAAACTGTGTATGTCGACGAGTTCGGCAGGTTGGAAGATATGCACAATTGGTTCCAAAGTTTCACTGAATACCTTCGAGCAGTGAATGGCATTTGGCTGATCTGCTGCCAATGTGTGTATCTCAATGAAATGTGATAGTGGTAAAGTGTTTATCTCGATGAGTTCATCAAAATGGAGGAAATTCACAATAGGTCCCAAAGTTTCTCTGAATACCTTGTAGCAGTGAATGCCATTAGGCTGATAATGTGTGTATCTGAATGAAATCAGAAAGTGGTAAAGTGTTTATCTCGATGAGTTCATTAAAATAGAGGAAATCCACAAAAGGTCCCAAAGTTTCTCTGAATACAATCGAGCAGTGAATGCCACTTGGCTGGTATTCTGCCAATGTATGCATCTCAATGAAATGAGAAAGTGGTAACGGCCTTATCTCGATGAGTTCAGCAAGTTGGCAGAAATCCACAATAGGTTCCAAAGTTTCAGTGAATACCTTCGAGCAGTGAATGCCATTTGGCTGATCTGCTGCCAATGTGTGTATCTCAATGAAATGTGATAGTGGTAAAGTTTTTATCTCGATGAGTTCATCAAAATGGAGGAAATTCAGAATAGGTCCCAAAGTTTCTCTGAATACCTTGTAGCATAGAATGCGATGAGGCTGATAATGTGTGTATCTGAATGAAATGAGAAAGTGGTCAAGTGTATATCTCGATGAGGTTCAGAAAATGGAGGAAATCCACAATAGGTTCCAAATTTTCTCTGAATACTTTCGTGCAGTGAATGCCATTTGGCTCATGTTCTGCCAATGTGTGTATCTCAATGAAATGAGAAAGTAGTAAAGTGCTTATCTCGATGAGTTCAGCAAGTTCGAAGAATTCCACAATCGGTTCCAACCTTTCTCTGAATACCTTCGAGCAGTGTATGCCATTTGGTTGATATTCTGCCAATGTGTGTATCTCAATGACATGAGAAAGTAGTAAAGTGCTTATCTCGATGAGTTCAGCATGTTCGAAGAATTCCACAAACGGTTCCAACGTTTCTCTTAATACCTTCGAGCAGTGTATGCCATTTGGTTGATATTCTGCCAATGTGTGTATCTCAATGAAATGTGATAGTGGTAAACTGTGTATGTCGACGAGTTCGGCATGTTGGAAGATATCCACAATTGGTTCCAAAGTTTCTCTGAATACCTTCGAGCAGTGAATCCATTTTGGCGGATCTTCTGCCAATGTGTGTATCTCAATGAAATGGGAAAGTGGTAAAGTGTTTATGTCGAGAAGTTTCACAAAATGGAGGAAATCCACAATAGGTTCCAAATTTTCTCTAAATACTTTCGTGCAGTGAATGCCATTTGGCTCATATTCTGCCAATGTGTGTATCTCAATGAAATGAGAAAGTAGTAAACTGCTTATCTCGATGAGTTCAGCAAGTTCGAAGAATTCCACAATCGGTTCCAACGTTTCTCTGAATACCTTCGAGCAGTGTATGCCATTTGGTTGATATTCTGCCAATGTGTGTATCTCAATGAAATGTGATCGTGGTAAACTGTGTATGTCGACGAGTTCGGCAGGTTGGAAGATATGCACAATTGGTTCCAAAGTTTCACTGAATACCTTCGAGCAGTGAATGGCATTTGGCTGATCTGCTGCCAATGTGTGTATCTCAATGAAATGTGATAGTGGTAAAGTGTTTATCTCGATGAGTTCATCAAAATGGAGGAAATTCACAATAGGTCCCAAAGTTTCTCTGAATACCTTGTAGCAGTGAATGCCATTAGGCTGATAATGTGTGTATCTGAATGAAATCAGAAAGTGGTAAAGTGTTTATCTCGATGAGTTCATTAAAATAGAGGAAATCCACAAAAGGTCCCAAAGTTTCTCTGAATACAATCGAGCAGTGAATGCCACTTGCCTGGTATTCTGCCAATGTATGCATCTCAATGAAATGAGAAAATGGTAACGTCCTTATCTCGATGAGTTCAGCAAGTTGGCAGAAATCCACAATAGGTTCCAAAGTTTCAGTGAATACCTTCGAGCAGTGAATGCCATTTGGCTGATCTGCTGCCAATGTGTGTATCTCACTGAAATGTGATAGTCGTAAAGTGTTTATCTCGATGAGTTCATCAAAATGGAGGAAATTCACAATAGGTCCCAAAGTTTCTCTGAATACCTTGTAGCAGTGAATGCCATTAGGCTGATAATGTGTGTATCTGAATGAAATGAGAAAGTGGTAAAGTGTTTATCTCGATGAAGTTCAGAAAATGGAGGAATTCCACAATCGGTTCCAACATTTCTCTGAATACCTTCGAGCAGTGTATGCCATTTGGTTGATATTCTGCCAATGTGTGTATCTCAATGAAATGTGATAGTGGTAAACTGTGTATGTCGACGAGTTCGGCAAGTTGGAAGATATCCACAATTGGTTCCAAAGTTTCACTGAATACCTTCGAGCAGTGAATCCATTTTGGCGGATCTTCTGCCAATGTGTGTATCTCAATGAAATGGGAAAGTGGTAAAGTGTTTATGTCGAGAAGTTTCACAAAATGGAGGAAATCCACAATAGGTTCCAAATTTTCTCTGAATACCTTCGATCAGTGAATGCCGTTAGGCTGATATTCTACCAATGTGTGTACAGGAATGAAATCAGACAGTGGTAAAGTGTTGATCTCGATGAGTTCAGCAAGTTGGAGGAAATCCGCAATTGGTTCCAAAGCTTCTCTGAATGCCTTCGAGCAGTGAATCCATTTTGGCGGATCTTCTGCCAATGTGTGTATCTCAATGAAATGGGAAAGTGGTAAAGTGTTTATGTCGAGAAGTTTCACAAAATGGAGGAAATCCACAATAGGTTCCAAATTATCTCTGAATATCTTCGATCAGTGAATGCCGTTAGGCTGATATTCTACCAATGTGTGTACAGGAATGAAATCAGACAGTGGTAAAGTGTTGATCTCGATGAGTTCAGCAAGTTGGAGGAAATCCACAATAGGTTCCAAAGCTTCTCCGAATGCCTTCGAGCAGTGAATGCCACTTGGCTGGTATTCTGCCAATGTATGCATCTCAATGAAATGAGAAAGTGGTCACGTCCTTATCTCGATGAGTTCAGCAAGTTGGCAGAAATCCACAATAGGTTCCAAAATTTCAGTGAATACCTTCGAGCAGTGAATGCCATTTGGCTGATCTGCTGCCAATGTGTGTATCTCAATGAAATGTGATAGTGGTAAAGTGTTTATCTCGATGAGTTCATCAAAATGGAGGAAATTCACAATAGGTCCCAAAGTTTCTCTGAATACCTTGTAGCAGTGAATGCCATTAGGCTGATAATGTGTGTATCTGAATGAAATGAGATAGTGGTAAAGTGTTTATCTCGATGAGGTTAACAAAATGGAGGAAATCCACAATCGGTTCCAAGATTTCTCTGAATACTTTCGTGCAGTGAATGCCATTTGGCTCATATTCTGCCAATGTGTGTATCTCAATGAAATGAGAAAGTAGTAAAGTGCTTATCTCGATGTGTTCAGCAAGTTCGAAGAATTCCACAATCGGTTCCAACGTTTCTCTGAATACCTTCGAGCAGTGTATGCCATTTGGTTGATATTCTGCCAATGTGTGTATCTCAATGAAATGTGATAGTGGTAAACTGTGTATGTCGACGAGTTCGGCAAGTTGGAAGATATCCACAATTGGTTCCACTTCGAGCAGTGAATCCATTTTGGCGGATCTTCTGCCAATGTGTGTATCTCAATGAAATGGGAAAGTGGTAAAGTGTTTATGTCGAGAAGTTTCACAAAATGGTGGAAATCCACAATAGGTTCCAAATTTTCTCTGAATACCTTCGATCAGTGAATGCCGTTAGGCTGATATTCTACCAATGTGTGTACAGGAATGAAATCAGACAGTGGTAAAGTGTTGATCTCGATGAGTTCAGCAAGTTGGAGGAAATCCACAATAGGTTCCGAAGCTTCTCTGAATGCCTTCGAGCAGTGAATGCCACTTGGCTGGTATTCTGCCAATGTATGCATCTCAATGAAATGAGAAAGTGGTAACGTCCTTATCTCGATGAGTTCAGCAAGTTGGCAGAAATCCACAATAGGTTAGACATAGACATAGAACATTACAGCACAAACAGGCCCTTCGGCCCTCGAGTTGCGCCGATCGCATCAACCCCACCAATCTATAGACATATCTATAACCCCCAATCCCATTAAACCCCATATACTCATCCAGAAGTCTTTTTAAAGACCCCAGCGAGGTTCCAAAGTTTCAGTGAATACCTTCGAGCAGTGAATGCCATTTAACATAGAACATAGAACATTACAGCGCAGAACAGGCCCTTCGGCCAACGATGTTGCGCCGACCAGTTACAAAACAATGACCCACTAGCCTAAACCAATCCCTTTTGATCCATAAACCTATCCACAGATCTCTTAAACGCCCCCAAACTAGGTGCATTTACAACTGCAGCTGGCAGGGCATTGCAGTCCCTCACCACCCTCTGGGTAAAGTACCTACCCCTGACATCTGTCCTATAACTATCACCCCGTAATTTAAAATCCTGCCCCCTCGTGCTAGCCTTCTCCATCCTAGGAAAAAGGCTATCACTATCTACCCTGTCTAAACCTCTAATCATCTTATATGTTTCAATGAGATCCCCTCTTAGCCGCCTTCTTTCCAGCGAAAACAACCCCAAATCTCTCAGTCTCTCCTCATAGGATCTCCCCTCCATACCAGGCAACATCCTGGTAAACCTCCTCTCCACCCTCTCCAAAGCCTCTACATCCTTCCTGTAATGCGGGGACCAGAACTGCACACAAAACTCCAAGTGTGGCCGCACCAGAGTTGTGTACAGTTGCATCATGAGATTTAGCTGATCTGCTGCCAATGTGTGCATCTCAATGAAATGTGATAGTGGTAATGTGTTTATCTCGATGAGTTCATCAAAATGGAGGAAATTCACAATAGGTCCTAAAGTTTCTCTGAATACCTTGTAGCAGTGAATGCCATTAGGCTGATAATGTGTGTATCTGAATGAAATCAGAAAGTGGTAAAGTGTTTATCTCGATGAGTTCATTAAAATAGAGGAAATCCACAAAAGGTCCCAAAGTTTCTCTGAATACAATCGAGGAGTGAACGCCACTTGGCTGGTATTCTGCCAATGTATGCATCTCAATGAAATGAGAAAGTGGTAACGTCCTTATCTCGATAAGTTCAGCAAGTTGGCAGAAATCCACAATAGGTTCCAAAGTTTCAGTGAATACCTTCGAGCAGTGAAAGCCATTTGGCTGATCTGCTGCCAATGTGTGTATCTCAATGAAATGTGATAATGGTAAAGTGTTTATCTCGATGAGTTCATCAAAATGGAGGAAATTCACAATAGGTCCCAAAGTTTCTCTGAATACCTTGTAGCATTGAATGCCATGAGGCTGATAATGTCTGTATCTGAATGAAATGAGAAAGTGGTAAAGTGTTTATCTCGATGAGGTTCAGAAAATGGAGGAAATACACAATAGGTTCCAAAGTTTCTCTGAATACTTTCGTGCAGTGCATGCCATTTGGCTCATATTCTGCCAATGTGTGTATCTCAATGAAATGAGAAAGTAGTAAAGTGCTTATCTCGATGAGTTCAGCAAGTTCGAAGAATTCCACAATCGGTTCCAACGTTTCTCTGAATACCTTCGAGCAGTGTATGCCATTTGGTTGATATTCTGCCAATGTGTGTATCTCAATGAAATGAGAAAGTAGTAAAGTGCTTGTCTCGATGAGTTCATCAAGTTCGAAGAATTCCACAATCGGTTCCAATGTTTCTCTGAATACCTTCAAGCAGTGTAAGCCATTTGGTTGATATTCTGCCAATGTGTGTATCTCAATGAAATGTGACAGTGGTAAACTGTGTATGTCGACGAGTTCGGCAAGTTGGAAGATATCCACAATTGGTTCCAAAGTTTCACTGAATACCTTCGAGCAGTGAATCCATTTTGGCGGATCTTCTGCCAATGTGTGTATCTCAATGAAATGGGAAAGTGGTAAAGTGTTTATGTCGAGAAGTTTCACAAAATGGAGGAAATCCACAATAGCTTCCAAATTTTCTCTGAATACCTTTGATCAGTGAATGCCGTTAGGCTGATATTCTACCAATGTGTGTA
Source organism: Prionace glauca (assembly GCA_037974335.1). Lineage (NCBI taxonomy): Eukaryota > Metazoa > Chordata > Chondrichthyes > Carcharhiniformes > Carcharhinidae > Prionace > Prionace glauca. The sequence continues at coordinate 31,971,436 of CM075730.1, forward strand.
CAGGAATGAAATCAGACAGTGTAAAGTGTTGATCTCGATGAGTTCAGCAAGTTGGAGGAAATCCACAATAGGTTCCAAAGCTTCTCTGAATGCCTTCGAGCAGTGAATGCCACTTGGCTGGTATTCTGCCAATGTATGCATCTCAATGAAATGACAAAGTGGTAACGTCCTTATCTCGATGAGTTCAGCAAGTTGGCAGAAATCCACAAAAGGTTCCAAAGTTTCAGTGAATACCTTCGAGCAGTGAATGCCATTTAACATAGAACATAGAACATAGAACATTACAGCGCAGAACAGGCCCTTCGGCCCACGATGTTGCACCGACCAGTTACAAAACAATGACCCACTAGCCTAAACCAATCCCTTTTCATCCATAAACCTATCCACAGATCTCTTAAACGCCCCCAAACTAGGTGCATTTACAACTGCAGCTGGCAGGGCATTCCAGTCCCTCACCACCCTCTGGGTAAAGAACCTACCCCTGACATCTGTCCTATAACTACCCCCCCGTAATTTAAAATCCTGCCCCCTCGTGCTAGCTTTCTCCATCCTAGGAAAAAGGCTATCACTATCTACCCTGTCTAAACCTCTAATCATCTTATATGTTTCAATGAGATCCTCTCTTAGCCGCCTTCTTTCCAGCGAAAACAACCCCAAATCTCTCAGTCTCTCCTCATAGGATCTCCCCTCCATACCAGGCAACATCCTGGAAAACCTCCTCTCCACCCTCTCCAAAGCCTCTACATCCTTCCTGTAATGCGGGGACCAGAACTGCACACAAAACTCCAAGTGTGGCCGCACCAGAGATATGTACAGTTGCATCATGAGATTTAGCTGAACTGCTGCCAATGTGTGTATCTCAATGAAATGTGATAGTGGTAAAGTGTTTATCTCGATGAATTCATCAAAATGGAGGAAACTCACAATAGGTCCCAAAGTTTCTCTGAATACCTTGTAGCAGTGAATGCCATTAGGCTGATAATGTGTGTATCTGAATGAAACCAGAAAGTGGTAATGTGTTTATCTCGATGAGGTTCAGAAAATGGAGGAAATCCACAATAGGTTCCAAAGTTTCTCTGAATACTTTCGTGCAGTGAATGCCATTCGGCTCATATTCTGCCAATGTGTGTATCTCAATGAAATGAGAAAGTAGTAAAGTGCTTATCTCGATGAGTTCAGCAAATTCGAAGAATTCCACAATCGGTTCCAACGTTTCTCTAAATACCTTCGAGCAGTGTATGCTATTTGGTTGATATTCTGCCAATGTGTGTATCTCAATGAAATGTGATAGTGGTAAACTGTGTATGTCGACGAGTTCGGCAAGTTGGAAGATATCCACAATTGGTTCCAAAGTTTCAGTGAACACCTTCGAGCAGTGAATCCATTTTGGCAGATCTTCTGCCAATGTGTGTATCTCAATGAAATGGGAAAGTGGTAAAGTGTTTATGTCGAGAAGTTTCACAAAATGGAGGAAATCCACAATAGCTTCCAAATTTTCTCTGAATACCTTTGATCAGTGAATGCCGTTCGGCTGATATTCTACCAATGTGTGTACAGGAATGAAATCAGACAGTGGTAAAGTGTTGATCTCGATGAGTTCAGCAAGTTGGAGGAAATCCACAATAGGTTCCAAAGCTTCTCTGAATGCCTTCGAGCAGTGAATGCCACTTGGCTGGTATTCTGCCAATGTATGCATCTCAATGAAATGAGAAAGTGGTAACGTCCTTATCTCGATGAGTTCAGCAAGTTGGCAGAAATCCACAACAGGTTCCAAAGTTTCAGTGAATACCTTCGAGCAGTGAATGCCATTTAACATAGAACATAGAACATAGAACATTACAGCGCAGAACAGGCCCTTCGGCCCACGATGTTGCGCCGACCAGTTACAAAACAATGACCCACTAGCCTAAACCAATCGCTTTTCATCCATAAACCTATCCACAGATCTCTTAAACGCCCCCAAACTAGGTGCATTTACAACTGCAGCTGGCAGGGCATTCCAGTCCCTCACCACCCTCTGGGTAAAGAACCTACCACTGACATCTGTCCTATAACTACCCCCCCGTAATTTAAAATCCTGCCCCCTCGTGCTAGCTTTCTCCATCCTAGGAAAAAGGCTATCACTATCTAGCCTGTCTAAACCTCTAATCATCTTATATGTTTCAATGAGATCCCCTCTTAGCCGCCTTCTTTCCAGCGAAAACAACCCCAAATCTCTCAGTCTCTCCTCATAGGATCTCCCCTCCATACCAGGCAACATCCTGGTAAACCTCCTCTCCACCCTCTCCAAAGCCTCTACATCCTTCCTGTAATGCGAGGTCCAGAACTGCACACAAAACTCCAAGTGTGGCCGCACCAGAGTTGTGTACAGTTGCATCATGAGATTTAGCTGATCTGCTGCCAATGTGTGTATCTCAATGAAATGTGATAGTGGTAAAGTGTTTATCTCGATGAGTTCATCAAAATGGAGGAAATTCACAATAGGTCCCAAAGTTTCTCTGAATACCTTGTAGCAGTGAATGCCATTAGGCTGATAATGTGTGTATCTGAATGAAATGAGAATGTGGTAAAGTGTTTATCTCGATGAGGTTCAGAAAATGGAGGAAATCCACAATAGGTTCCAAAGTTTCTCTGAATACTTTCGTGCAGTGAATGCCATTTGTCTCATATTCTGCCAATGTGTGTATCTCAATGAAATGAGAAAGTAGTAAAGTGCTTATCCCGATGTCTTCAGCAAGTTCGAAGAATTCCACAATCGGTTCCAACGTTTCTCTGAATACCTTCGAGCAGTGAATCCATTTTGGCGGATCTTCTGCCAATGTGTGTATCTCAATGAAATGGGAAAGTGGTAAAGTGTTTATGTCGAGAAGTTTCATCAAATGGAGGAAATCCACAATAGCTTCCAAATTTTCTCTGAATACCTTTGATCAGTGAATGCCGTTAGGCTGATATTCTACCAATGTGTGTACAGGAATGAAATCAGACAGTGTAAAGTGTTGATCTCGATGAGTTCAGCAAGTTGGAGGAAATCCACAATAGGTTCCAAAGCTTCTCTGAATGCCTTCGAGCAGTGAATGCCACTTGGCTGGTATTCTGCCAATGTATGCATCTCAATGAAATGACAAAGTGGTAACGTCCTTATCTCGATGAGTTCAGCAAGTTGGCAGAAATCCACAATAGGTTCCAAAGTTTCAGTGAGTACCTTCGAGCAGTGAATGCCATTTAACATAGAACATAGAACATTACAGCGCAGAACAGGCCCTTCGGCCCACGATGTTGCGCCGACCAGTGACAAAACAATGACCCACTAGCCTAAACCAATCCCTTTTCATCCATAAACCTATCCACAGATCTCTTAAACGCCCCCAAACTAGGTGCATTTACAACTGCAGCTGGCAGGGCATTCCAGTCCCTCACCACCCTCTGGGTAAAAAACCTACCACTGACATCTGTCCTATAACTACCCCCCCGTAATTTAAAATCCTGCCCCCTCGTGCTAGCTTTCTCCATCCTAGGAAAAAGGCTATCACTATCTACCCTGTCTAAACCTCTAATCATCTTATATGTTTCAATGAGATCCCCTCTTAGCCGCCTTCTTTCCAGCGAAAACAACCCCAAATCTCTCAGTCTCTCCTCATAGGATCTCCCCTCCATACCAGGCAACATCCTGGAAAACCTCCTCTCCACCCTCTCCAAAGCCTCTAAATCCTTCCTGTAATGCGGGGACCAGAACTGCACACAAAACTCCAAGTGTGGCCGCACCAGAGATATGTAGAGTTGCATCATGAGATTTAGCTGACCTGCTGCCAATGTGTGTATCTCAATGAAATGTGATAGTGGTAAAGTGTTTATCTCGATGAATTCATCAAAATGGAGGAAACTCACAATAGGTCCCAAAGTTTCTCTGAATACTTTCGTGCAGTGAATGCCATTCGGCTCATATTCTGCCAATGTGTGTATCTCAATGAAATGAGAAAGTAGTAAAGTGCTTATCTCGATGAGTTCAGCAAATTCGAAGAATTCCACAATCGGTTCCAACGTTTCTCTGAATACCTTCGAGCAGTGTATGCTATTTGGTTGATATTCTGCCAATGTGTGTATCTCAATGAAATGTGATAGTGGTAAACTGTGTATGTCGACGAGTTCGGCAAGTTGGAAGATATCCACAATTGGTTCCAAAGTTTCAGTGAACATCTTCGAGCAGTGAATCCATTTTGGCGGATCTTCTGCCAATGTGTGTATCTCAATGAAATGGGAAAGTGGTAAAGTGTTTATGTCGAGAAGTTTCACAAAATGGAGGAAATCCACAATAGCTTCCAAATTTTCTCTGAATACCTTTGATCAGTGAATGCCGTTCGGCTGATATTCTACCAATGTGTGTACAGGAATGAAATCAGACAGTGGTAAAGTGTTGATCTCGATGAGTTCAGCAAGTTGGAGGAAATCCACAATAGGTTCCAAAGCTTCTCTGAATGCCTTCGAGCAGTGAAGGCTGGTATTCTGCCAATGTATGCATCTCAATGAAATGAGAAAGTGGTAACGTCCTTATCTCGATGAGTTCAGCAAGTTGGCAGAAATCCACAATAGGTTCCAAAGTTTCAGTGAATACCTTCGAGCAGTGAATGCCATTTAACATAGAACATAGAACATAGAACATTACAGCGCAGAACAGGCCTTTCGGCCCACGATGTTGCGCCGACCAGTTACAAAACAATGACCCACTAGCCTAAACCAATCGCTTTTCATCCATAAACCTATCCACAGATCTCTTAAACGCCCCCAAACTAGGTGCATTTACAACTGCAGCTGGCAGGGCATTCCAGTCCCTCACCACCCTCTGGGTAAAGAACCTACCACTGACATCTGTCCTATAACTACCCCCCCGTAATTTAAAATCCTGCCCCCTCGTGCTAGCTTTCTCCATCCTAGGAAAAAGGCTATCACTATCTACCCTGTCTAAACCTCTAATCATCTTATATGTTTCAATGAGATCCCCTCTTAGCCGCCTTCTTTCCAGCGAAAACAACCCCAAATCTCTCAGTCTCTCCTCATAGGATCTCCCCTCCATACCAGGCAACATCCTGGTAAACCTCCTCTCCACCCTCTCCAAAGCCTCTACATCCTTCCTGTAATGCGGGGTCCAGAACTGCACACAAAACTCCAAGTGTGGCCGCACCAGAGTTGTGTACAGTTGCATCATGAGATTTAGCTGATCTGCTGCCAATGTGTGTATCTCAATGAAATGTGATAGTGGTAAAGTGTTTATCTCGATGAGGTTCAGAAAATGGAGGAAATCCACAATAGGTTCCAAAGTTTCTCTGAATACTTTCGTGCAGTGAATGCCATTTGGCTCATATTCTGCCAATGTGTGTATCTCAATGAAATGAGAAAGTAGTAAAGTGCTTATCTCGATGCGTTCAGCAAGTTCGAAGAATTCCACAAACGGTTCCAACGTTTCTCTGAATACCTTCGAGCAGTGTATGCCATTTGGTTGATATTCTGCCAATGTGTGTATCTCAATGAAATGTGATAGTGGTAAACTGTGTATGTCGACGGGTTCGGCAAGTTGGAAGATATCCACAATTGGTTCCAAAGTTTCACTGAATACCTTCGAGCAGTGAATCCATTTTGGCGGATCTTCTGCCAATGTGTGTATCTCAATGAAATGGGAAAGTGGTAAAGTGTTTATGTCGAGAAGTTTCACAAAATGGAGGAAATCCACAATAGGTTCCAAATTTTCTCTGAATACCTTCGATCAGTGAATGCCGTTAGGCTGATATTCTACCAATGTGTGTACAGGAATGAAATCAGACAGTGGTAAAGTGTTGATCTCGATGAGTTCAGCAAGTTGGAGGAAATCCACAATAGGTTCCAAAGCTTCTCTGAATGCCTTCGAGCAGTGAATGCCACTTGGCTGGTATTCTGCCAATGTTTGCATCTCAATGAAATAAGAAAGTGGTAACGTCCTTATCTCGATGAGTTCAGCAAGTTGGCAGAAATCCACCATAGGTTCCAAAGTTTCAGTGAATACCTTCGAGCAGTGAATGCCATTTGGCTGATCTGCTGCCAATGTGTGTATCTCAATGAAATGTGATAGTGGTAAAGTGTTTATCTCAATGAGTTCATCAAAATGGAGGAAATTCACAATAGGTCCCAAAGTTTCTCTGAATACCTTGTAGCAGTGAATGCCATAAGGCTGATAATGTTTGTATCTGAATGAAATCAGAAAGTGGTAAAGTGTTTATCTCGATGAGTTCATTAAAATAGAGGAAATCCACAAAAGGTCCCAAAGTTTCTCTGAATACAATCGAGCAGTGAATGCCACTTGGATGGTATTCTGCCAATTTATGCATCTCAATGAAATGAGAAAGTGGTAACGTCCTTATCTCGATGAGTTCGGCAAGTTGGCAGAAATCCACAATAGGTCCCAAAGTTTCTCTGAATACCTTGTAGCATTGAATGCCATGAGGCTGATAATGTGTGTATCTGGATGAAATGAGATAGTGGTAAAGTGTTTATCTCGATGAGGTTCAGAAAATGGAGGAAATCCACAATAGGTTCCAAAGTTTCTCTGAATACTTTCGTGCAGTGAATGCCATTTGGCTCATATTCTGCCAATGTGTGTATCTCAATGAAATGAGAAAGTAGTAAAGTGCTTATCTCGATGAGTTCAGCAAGTTCGAAGAATTCCACAATCGGTTCCAACGTTTCTCTGAATACCTTCGAGCAGTGTATGCCATTTGGTTGATATTCTGCCAATGTGTGTATCTCAATGAAATGTGATAGTGGTAAACTGTGTATGTCGACGAGTTCGGCAAGTTGGAAGATATCCACAATTGGTTCCAAGGTTTCACTGAATACCTTCGAGCAGTGAATCCATTTTGGCGGATCTTCTGCCAATGTGTGTATCTCAATGAAATGTGATAGTGGTAAAGTGTTTATCTCGATGAGTTCGTCAAAATGGAGGAAATTCACAATAGGTCCCAAAGTTTCTCTGAATACCTTGTAGCAGTGAATGCCATTAGGCTGATAATGTGTGTATCTGAATGAAATCAGAAAGTGGTAAAGTGTTTATCTCGATGAGTTCATTAAAATAGAGGAAATCCACAAAAGGTCCCAAAGTTTCTCTGAATACAATCGAGCAGTGAATGCCACTTGGCTGGTATTCTGCCAATGTATGCATCTCAATGAAATGAGAAAGTGGTAACGGCCTTATCTCGATGAGTTCAGCAAGTTGGCAGAAATCCACAATAGGTTCCAAAGTTTCAGTGAATACCTTCGAGCAGTGTATGCCATTTGGTTGATATTCTGCCAATGTGTGTATCTCAATGAAATGTGATAGTGGTAAACTGTGTATGTCGACGAGTTCGGCAAGTTGGAAGATATCCACAATTGGTTCCAAGGTTTCACTGAATACCTTCGAGCAGTGAATCCATTTTGGCGGATCTTCTGCCAATGTGTGTATCTCAATGAAATGTGATAGTGGTAAACTGTTTATCTCGATGAGGTTCAGAAAATGGAGGAAATCCACAATAGGTTCCAAATTTTCTCTGAATACTTTCGTGCAGTGAATGCCATTTGGCTCATATTCTGCCAATGTGTGTATCTCAATGAAATGAGAAAGTAGTAAAGTGCTTATCTCGATGAGTTCAGCAAGTTCGAAGAATTCCACAATCGGTTCCAACGTTTCTCTGAATACCTTCGAGCAGTGTATGCCATTTGGTTGATATTCTGCCAATGTGTGTATCTCAATTAAATGAGAAAGTAGTAAAGTGCTTATCTCGATGAGTTCAGCAAGTTCGAAGAATTCCATAATCGGTTCCAACGTTTCTCTTAATACCTTCGAGCAGTGTATGCCATTTGGTTGATATTCTGCCAATGTGTGTATCTCAATGAAATGTGATAGTGGTAAACTGTGTATGTCGACGAGTTCGGCATGTTGGAAGATATCCACAATTGGTTCCAAAGTTTCTCTGAATACCTTCGAGCAGTGAATCCATTTTGGCGGATCTTCTGCCAATGTGTGTATCTCAATGAAATGGGAAAGTGGTAAAGTGTTTATGTCGAGAAGTTTCACAAAATGGAGGAAATCCACAATAGGTTCCAAATTTTCTCTGAATACCTTCGATCAGTGAATGCCGTTAGGCTGATATTCTACCAATGTGTGTACAGGAATGAAATCAGACAGTGGTAAAGTGTTGATCTCGATGAGTTCAGCAAGTTGGAGGAAATCCACAATAGGTTCCAAAGCTTCTCTGAATGCCTTCGAGCAGTGAATGCCACTTGGCTGGTATTCTGCCAATGTATGCATCTCAATGAAATGAGAAAGTGGTAACGTCCTTATCTCGATGAGTTCAGCAAGTTGGCAGAAATCCACAATAGGTTCCAAAGTTTCAGTGAATACCTTCGAGCAGTGAATGCCATTTAACATAGAACATAGAACATAGAACATTACAGCGCAGAACAGGCCCTTCGGCCCACGATGTTGCGCCGACCAGTTACAAAACAATGACCCACTAGCCTAAACCAATCCCTTTTCATCCATAAACCTATCCACAGATCTCTTAAACGCCCCCAAACTAGGTGCATTTACAACTGCAGCTGGCAGGGCATTCCAATCCCTCACCACCCTCTGGGTAAAGAACCTACCACTGACATCTGTCCTATAACTACCCCCCCGTAATTTAAAATCCTGCCCCCTCGTGCTAGCTTTCTCCATCCTAGGAAAAAGGCTATCACTATCTACCCTGTCTAAATCTCTAATCATCTTATATGTTTCAATGAGATCCCCTCTTAGCCGCGTTCTTTCCAGCGAAAACAACCCCAAATCTCTCAGTCTCTCCTCATAGGATCTCCCCTCCATACCAGGCAACATCCTGGTAAACCTCCTCTCAACCCTCTCCAAAGCCTCTACATCCTTCCTGTAATGCGGGGACCAGAACTGCACACAAAACTCCAAGTGTGGCCGCACCAGAGTTGTGTACAGTTGCACCATGAGATTTAGCTGATCTGCTGCCAATGTGTGTATCTCAATGAAATGTGATAGTGGTAAAGTGTTTATCTCGATGAGTTCATCAAAATGGAGGAAATTCACAATAGGTCCCAAAGTTTCTCTAAATACCTTGTAGCAGTGAATGCCATTAGGCTGATAATGTGTGTATCTGAATGAAATGAGAATGTGGTAAAGTGTTTATCTCGATGAGGTTCAGAAAATGGAGGAAATCCACAATAGGTTCCAAAGTTTCTCTGAATACTTTCGTGCAGTGAATGCCATTTGGCTCATATTCTGCCAATGTGTGTATCTCAATGAAATGAGAAAGTAGTAAAGTGCTTATCCCGATGTGTTCAGCAAGTTCGAAGAATTCCACAATCGGTTCCAACGTTTCTCTGAATACCTTCGAGCAGTGTATGCCATTTGGTTGATATTCTGCCAATGTGTGTATCTCAATGAAATGTGATAGTGGTAAACTGTGTATGTCGACAAGTTCAGCAAGTTCGAAGAATTCCACAATCGGTTCCAACGTTTTTCTGAATACCTTCGAGCAGTGAATCCATTTTGGCGGATCTTCTGCCAATGTGTGTATCTCAATGAAATGGGAAAGTGGTAAAGTGTTTATGTCGAGAAGTTTCACAAAATGGAGGAAATCCACAATAGGTTCCAAATTTTCTCTGAATACCTTTGATCAGTGAATGCCGTTAGGCTGATAGTCTACCAATGTGTGTACAGGAATGAAATCAGACAGTGTAAAGTGTTGATCTCGATGAGTTCAGCAAGTTGGAGGAAATCCACAATAGGTTCCAAAGCTTCTCTGAATGCCTTCGAGCAGTGAATGCCACTTGGCTGGTATTCTGCCAATGTATGCATCTCAATGAAATGACAAAGTGGTAACGTCCTTATCTCGATGAGTTCAGCAAGTTGGCAGAAATCCACAATAGGTTCCAAAGTTTCAGTGAGTACCTTCGAGCAGTGAATGCCATTTAACATAGAACATAGAACATAGAACATTACAGCGCAGAACAGGCCCTTCGGCCCACGATGTTGCGCCAACCAGTTACAAAACAATGACCCACTAGCCTAAACCAATCCCTTTTCATCCATAAACCTATCCACAGATCTCTTAAACGCCCCTAAACTAGGTGCATTTACAACTGCAGCTGGCAGGGCATTCCAATCCCTCACCACCCTCTGGGTAAAGAACCTACCCCTGACATCTGTCCTATAACTACCCCCCCGTAATTTAAAATCCTGCCCCCTCGTGCTTGCTTTCTCCATCCTAGGAAAAAGGCTATCACTATCTACCCTGTCTAAACCTCTAATCATCTTATATGTTTCAATGAGATCCCCTCTTAGCCGCCTTCTTTCCAGCGAAAACAACCCCAAATCTCTCAGTCTCTCCTCATAGGATCTCCCCTCCATACCAGGCAACATCCTGGTAAACCTCCTCTCAACCCACTCCAAAGCCTCTACATCCTTCCTGTAATGCGGGGACCAGAACTGCACACAAAACTCCAAGTGTGGCCGCACCAGAGTTGTGTACAGTTGCATCATGAGATTCAGCTGATCTGCTGCCAATGTGTGTATCTCAATGAAATGTGATAGTGGTAAAGTGTTTATCTCGATGAGTTCATCAAAATGGAGGAAATTCACAATAGGTCCCAAAGTTTCTCTGAATACCTTGTAGCAGTGAATGCCATTAGGCTGATAATGTGTGTATCTGAATGAAATGAGAAAGTGGTAAAGTGTTTAACTCGATGAGGTTCAGAAAATGGAGGAAATCCACAATAGGTTCCAAAGTTTCTCTGAATACTTTCGTACAGTGAATGCCATTTGGCTCATATTCTGCCAATGTGTGTATCTCAATGAAATGAGAAAGTAGTAAAGTGCTTATCTCGATGAGTTCAGCAAGTTCGAAGAATTCCACAATCGGTTCCAACGTTTCTCTGAATACCTTCGAGCAGTGTATGCCATTTGGTTGATATTCTGCCAATGTGTGTATCTCAATGAAATGTGATAGTGGTAAACTGTGTATGTCAACGAGTTCGGCAAGTTGGAAGATATCCACAATTGGTTGCAAAGTTTCACTGAATACCTTCGAGCAGTGAATCCATTTTGGTGGATCTTCTGCCAATGTGTGTATCTCAATGAAATGGGAAAGTGGTAAAGTGTTTATGTCGAGAAGTTTCACAAAATGGAGGAAATCCACAATAGGTTCCAAATTTTCTCTGAATACCTTCGATCAGTGAATGCCGTTAGGCTGATATTCTACCAATGTGTGTACAGGAATGAAATCAGACTGTGGTAAAGTGTTGATCTCGATGAGTTCAGCAAGTTGGATGAAATCCATACTCGGTTCCAAAGCTTCTCTGAATGCCTTCGAGCAGTGAATGCCACTTGGCTGGTATTCTGCCAATGTATGCATCTCAATGAAATGAGAAAGTGGTAACGTCCTTATCTCGATGAGTTCAGCAAGTTGGCAGAAATCCACAATCGGTTCCAACGTTTCTCTGAATACCTTTGAGCAGTGAATGCCATTTGGCTGATCTGCTGCCAATGTGTGTATCTCAATGAAATGTGATAGTGGTAAAGTGTTTATCTCGATGAGTTCATCAAAATGGAGGAAATTCAGAATAGTTCCCAAAGTTTCTCTGAATACCTTGTAGCAGTGAATGCCATGAGGCTGATAATGTCTGTATCTGAATGAAATGAGAAAGTGGTAAAGTGTTTATCTCGATGAAGTTCAGAAAATGGAGGAAATCCACAATAGGTTCCACAGTTTCTCTGAATACTTTCGTGCAGTGAATGCTATTTGGCTCATATTCTGCCAATGTGTGTATCTCAATGAAATGAGAAAGTAGTAAAGTGCTTATCTCGATGAGTTCAGCAAGTTCGAAGAATTCCACAATCGGTTCCAACGTTTCTCTGAATACCTTCGAGCAGTGTATGCCATTTGGTTGATATTCTGCCAATGTGTGTATCTCAATGAAATGTGATAGTGGTAAAATGTGTATGTCGACGAGTTCGGCAAGTTGGAAGATATCCACAATTGGTTCCAAAGTTTCACTGAATACCTTCGAGCAGTGAATCCATTTTGGCGGATCTTCTGCCAATGTGTGTATCTCAATGAAATGAGAAAGTGGTAAAGTGTTTATGTCGAGAAGTTTCACAAAATGGAGGAAATCCACAATAGGTTCCAAATTTTCTCTGAATACTTTCGTGCAGTGAATGCCATTTGGCTCATATTCTGCCAATGTTTGTATCTCAATGAAATGAGAAAGTAGTAAAGTGCTTATCTCGATGAGTTCAGCAAGTTCGAAGAATTCCACAATCGGTTCCAAAGCTTCTCTGAATGCCTTCGAGCAGTGAATGCCACTTGGCTGGTATTCTGCCAATCTATGCATCTCAATGAAATGAGAAAGTGGTAACGTCCTTATCTCGATGAGTTCAGCAAGTTGGCAGAAATCCACCATAGGTTCCAAAGTTTCAGTGAATACCTTTGAGCAGTGAATGCCATTTGGCTGATCTGCTGCCAATGTGTGTATCTCAATGAAATGTGATAGTGGTAAAGTGTTTATCTCGATGAGTTCATCAAAATGGAGGAAATTCACAATAGGTCCCAAAGTTTCTCTGAATACAATCGAGCAGTGAATGCCACTTGGCTGATAATGTGTGTATCTGAATGAAATGAGAAAGTGGTAAAGTGTTTATCTCGATGAGTTCATTAAAATAGAGGAAATCCACAAAAGGTCCCAAAGTTTCTCTGAATACAATCGAGCAGTGAATGCCACTTGGCTGGTATTCTGCCAATGTATGCATCTCAATGAAATGAGAAAGTGGTAACGTCCTTATCTCGATGAGTTCAGCAAGTTGGCAGAAATCCACAATAGGTTCCAAAGTTTCAGTGAATAACTTTCAGCAGTGAATGCCATTTGGCTGATCTGCTGCCAATGTGTGTATCTCACTGAAATGTGATAGTGGTAAAGTGTTTATCTCGATGAGATCATCAAAATGGAAGAAATTCACAATAGGTCCCAAAGCTACTCTGAATACCTTGTAGCAGTGAATGCCATTAGGCTGATAATGTGTGTATCTGAATCAAATGAGAAATTGTTTATCTCGATGAGGTTCACAAAATGGAGGAAATCCACAATAGGTTCCAAGATTTCCCTGAATACTTTCGTGCAGTGAATGCCATTTGTCTCATATTCTGCCAATGTGTGTATCTCAATGAAATGAGAAAGTAGTAAAGTGCTTATCTCGATGAGTTCATTAAAATAGAGGAAATCCACAATCGGTTCCAACGTTTCTCTGAATACCTTCGAGCAGTGTATGCCATTTGGTTGATAATCTGCCAATGTGTGTATCTCAATGAAATGTGATAGTGGTAAACTGTGTATGTCGACGAGTTCGGCAAGTTGGAAGATATCCACAATTGGTTGCAAAGTTTCACTGAATACCTTCGAGCAGTGAATCCATTTTGGCGGATCTTCTGCCAATGTGTGTATCTCAATGAAATGGGAAAGTGGTAAAGTGTTTATGTCGAGAAGTTTCACAAAATGGAGGAAATCCACAATAGGTTCCAAATTTTCTCTGAATACCTTCGATCAGTGAATGCCGTTAGGCTGATGTTCTACCAATGTGTGTACAGGAATGAAATCAGACAGTGGTAAAGTGTTGATCTCGATGAGTTCAGCAAGTTGGAGGAAATCCGCAATTGGTTCCAAAGCTTCTCTGAATGCCTTCGAGCAGTGAATGCCACTTGGCTGGTATTCTGCCAATGTATGCATCTCAATGAAATGAGAAAGTGGTAACGTCCTTATCTCGATGAGTTCAGCAAGTTGGCAGAAATCCACCATAGGTTCCAAAGTTTCAGTGAATACCTTTGAGCAGTGAATGCCATTTGGCTGATCTGTTGCCAATGTGTGTATCTCAATGAAATGTGATAGTGGTAAAGTGTTTATCTCGATGAGTTCATCAAAATGGAGGAAATTCACAATAGGTCCCAAAGTTTCTCTGAATACCTTGTAGCAGTGAATGCCATTAGGCTGATAATGTGTGTATCTGAATGAAATGAGATAGTGGTAAAGTGTTTATCTCGATGAGTTCATTAAAATAGAGGAAATCCACAAAAGGTCCCAAAGTTTCTCTGAATACAATCGAGCAGTGAATGCCACTTGGCTGGTATTCTGCCAATGTATGCATCTCAATGAAATGAGAAAGTGGTAACGTCCTTATCTCGATGAGTTCAGCAAGTTGGCAGAAATCCACAATAGGTTCCAAAGTGTCAGTGAATACCTTCGAGCAGTGAATGCCATTTGGCTGATCTGCTGCCAATGTGTGTATCTCAATGAAATGTGATAGTGGTAAAGTGTTTATCTCGATGAGTTCATCAAAATGGAGGAAATTCAGAATAGGTCCCAAAGTTTCTCTGAATACCTTGTAGCAGTGAATGCCATGAGGCTGATAATGTCTGTATCTGAATGAAATGAGAAAGTGGTAAAGTGTTTATCTCGATGAAGTTCAGAAAATGGAGGAAATCCACAATAGGTTCCACAGTTTCTCTGAATACTTTCGTGCAGTGAATGCTATTTGGCTCATATTCTGCCAATGTGTGTATCTCAATGAAATGAGAAAGTAGTAAAGTGCTTATCTCGATGAGTTCAGCAAGTTCGAAGAATTCCACAGTCGGTTCCAACGTTTCTCTGAATACCTTCGAGCAGTGTATGCCATTTGGTTGATATTCTGCCAATGTGTGTATCTCAATGAAATGTGATAGTGGTAAAATGTGTATGTCGACGAGTTCAGCAAGTTGGAAGATATCCACAATTGGTTCCAAAGTTTCACTGAATACCTTCGAGCAGTGAATCCATTTTGGCGGATCTTCTGCCAATGTGTGTATCTCAATGAAATGAGAAAGTGGTAAAGTGTTTATGTCGAGAAGTTTCACAAAATGGAGGAAATCCACAATAGGTTCCAAATTTTCTCTGAATACGTTCGTGCAGTGAATGCCATTTGGCTCATATTCTGCCAATGTGTGTATCTCAATGAAATGAGAAAGTAGTAAAGTGCTTATCTCGATGAGTTCAGCAAGTTCGAAGAATTCCACAATCGGTTCAAAAGCTTCTCTGACTGCCTTCGAGCAGTGAATGCCACTTGGCTGGTATTCTGCCAATCTATGCATCTCAATGAAATGAGAAAGTGGTAACGTCCTTATCTCGATGAGTTCAGCAAGTTGGCAGAAATCCACCATAGGTTCCAAAGTTTCAGTGAATACCTTCGAGCAGTGAATGCCATTTGGCTGATCTGCTGCCAATGTGTGTATCTCAATGAAATGTGATTGTGGTAAAGTGTTTATCTCGATGAGTTCATCAAAATGGAGGAAATTCACAATAGGTCCCAAAGTTTCTCTGAATACCTTGTAGCAGTGAATGCCATTAGGCTGATAATGTGTGTATCTGAATCAAATGAGAAATTGTTTATCTCGATGAGGTTGACAAAATGGAGGAAATCCACAATAGGTTCCAAGATTTCTCTGAATACTTTCGTGCAGTGAATGCCATTTCTCTCATATTCTGCCAATGTGTGTATCTCAATGAAATGAGAAAGTAGTAAAGTGCTTATCTCGATGAGTTCAGCAAGTTCGAAGAATTCCACAATCGGTTCCAACGTTTCTCTGAATACCTTCGAGCAGTGTATGCCATTTAGTTGATATTCTGCCAATGTGTGTATCTCAATGATATGTGATAGTGGTAAACTGTGTATGTCGACGAGTTCGGCAAGTTGGAAGATATCCACAATTGGTTCCAAAGTTTCACTGAATACCTTCGAGCAGTGAATCCATTTTGGCGGATCTTCTGCCAATGTGTGTATCTCAATGAAATGGGAAAGTGGTAAAGTGTTTATGTCGAGAAGTTTCACAAAATGGAGGAAATCCACAATAGGTTCCAAATTTTCTCTGAATACCTTCGATCAGTGAATGCCGTTAGGCTGATATTCTACCAATGTGTGTACAGGAATGAAATCAGACTGTGGTAAAGTGTTGATCTCGATGAGTTCAGCAAGTTGGAGGAAATCCACAATAGGTTCCAAAGCTTCTCTGAATGCCTTCGAGCAGTGAATGCCACTTGGCTGGTATTCTGCCAATGTATGCATCTCAATGAAATGAGAAAGTGGTAACGTCCTTCTCTCGATGAGCTCAGCAAGTTGGCAGAAATCCACAATAGGTTCCAAAGTTTCAGTGAATACCTTCGAGCAGTGAATGCCATTTAGCTGATCTGCTGGCAATGTGTGTATGCCAATGAAATGTGATAGTGATAAAGTGTTTATCTCGATGAGTTCATCAAAATGGAGGAAATTCAAAATAGGTCCCAAAGTTTCTCTGAATACCTTGTAGCATTGAGTGCCATTAGGCTGAAAATGTGTGTATATGAATGAAATGAGAAAGTGGTAAAGTGTTTATCCCGATGAGTTCATTAAAATAGAGGAAATCCACAAAAGGTCCCAAAGTTTCTCTGAATACAATCGAGCAGTGAATGCCACTTGGCTGGTATTCTGCCAATGTATGCATCTCAATGAAATGAGAAAGTGGTAACGTCCTTATCTCGATGAGTTCAGCAAGTTGGCAGAAATCCACAATAGGTTCCAAAGTTTCAGTGAAAACCTTCGAGCAGTGAATGCCATTTGGCTGATCTGCTGCCAATGTGTGTATCTCAATGAAATGTGATAGTGGTAAAGTGTTTATCTCGATGAGTTCATCAAAATGGAGGAAATTCACAATAGGTCCCAAAGTTTCTCTGAATACCTTGTAGCAGTGAATGCCATTAGGCTGATAATGTGTGTATCTGAATGAAATCAGAAAGTGGTAAAGTGTTTATCTCGATGAGTTCATTAAAATAGAGGAAATCCACAAAAGGTCCCAAAGTTTCTCTGAATACAATCGAGCAGTGAATGCCATTTGGTTGATATTCTGCCAATGTTTGTATCTCAATGAAATGTGATAGTGGTAAACTGTGTATGTCGACGAGTTCGGCAAGTTGGAAGATATCCACAATTGGTTCCAAAGTTTCACTGAGTACCTTCGAGCAGTGAATCCATTTTGGCGGATCTTCTGCCAATGTGTGTATCTCAATGAAATGGGAAAGTGGTAAAGTGTTTATGTCGAGAAGTTTCACAAAATGGAGGAAATCCACAATAGGTTCCAAATTTTCTCTGAATTCCTTCGTTCAGTGAATGCCGTTAGGCTGATATTCTACCAATGTGTGTACAGGAATGAAATCAGACAGTGTAAAGTGTTGATCTCGATGAGTTCAGCAAGTTGGAGGAAATCCACAATTGGTTCCAAAGCTTCTCTGAATGCCTTCGAGCAGTGAATGCCACTTGGCTGGTATTCTGCCAATGTATGCATCTCAATGAAATGAGAAAGTGGTAACGTCCTTATCTCGATGAGTTCAGCAAGTTGGCAGAAATCCACCATAGGTTCCAAAGTTTCAGTGAATACCTTCGAGCAGTGAATGCCATTTAACATAGAACATAGAACATAGAACATTACAGCGCAGAACAGGCCCTTCGGCCCACGATGTTGCGCCAACCAGTTACAAAACAATGACCCACTAGCCTAAACCAATCCCTTTTCATCCATAAACCTATCCACAGATCTCTTAAACGCCCCCAAACTAGGTGCATTTACAACTGCAGCTGGCAGGGCATTCCAATCCCTCACCACCCTCTGGGTAAAGAACCTACCCCTGACATCTGTCCTATAACTACCCCCCCGTAATTTAAAATCCTGCCCCCTCGTGCTAGCTTTCTCCATCCTAGGAAAAAGGCTATCACTATCTACCCTGTCTAAACCTCTAATCATCTTATATGTTTCAATGAGATCCCCTCTTAGCCGCCTTCTTTCCAGCGAAAACAACCCCAAATCTCTCAGTCTCTCCTCATAGGATCTCCCCTCCATACCAGGCAACATCCTGGTAAACCTCCTCTCAACCCTCTCCAAAGCCTCTACATCCTTCCTGTAATGCGGGGACTAGAACTGCACACAAAACTCCAAGTGTGGCCGCACCAGAGTTGTGTACAGTTGCATCATGAGATTTAGCTGATCTGCTGCCAATGTGTGTATCTCAATGAAATGTGATAGTGGTAAAGTGTTTATCTCGATGAGTTCATCAAAATGGAGGAAATTCACAATAGGTCCCAAAGTTTCTCTGAATACCTTGTAGCAGTGAATGCCATTAGGCTGATAATGTGTGTATCTGAATGAAATGAGAAAGTGGTAAAGTGTTTATCTCGATGAAGTTCAGAAAATGGAGGAAATCCACAATAGGTTCCAAAGTTTCTCTGAATGCTTTCGTACAGTGAATGCCATTTGGCTCATATTCTGCCAATGTGTGTATCTCAATGAAATGAGAAAGTAGTAAAGTGCTTATCTCGATGAGTTCAGCAAGTTCGAAGAATTCCACAATCGGTTCCAACGTTTCTCTGCATACCTTCGAGCAGTGTATGCCATTTGGTTGATATTCTGCCACTGTGTGTATCTCAATGAAATGTGATAGTGGTAAACTGTGTATGTCGACGAGTTCGGCAAGTTGGAAGATATCCACAATTGGTTCCAAAGTTTCACTGAATACCTTCGAGCAGTGAATCCATTTTGGCGGATCTTCTGCCAATGTGTGTATCTCAATGAAATGAGAAAGTGGTAAAGTGTTTATGTCGAGAAGCTTCACAAAATGGAGGAAATCCACAATAGGTTCCAAATTTTCTCTGAATACCTTCGATCAGTGAATGCCGTTAGGCTGATATTCTACCAATGTGTGTACAGGAATGAAATCAGACAGTGGTAAAGTGTTGATCTCGATGAGTTCAGCAAGTTGGAGGAAATCCACAATAGGTTCCAAAGCTTCTCTGAATGCCTTCGAGCAGTGAATGCCACTTGGCTGGTATTCTGCCAATGTATGCATCTCAATGAAATGAGAAAGTGGTAACGTCCTTATCTCGATGAGTTCAGCAAGTTGGCAGAAATCCACCATAGGTTCCAAAGTTTCAGTGAATACCTTCGAGCAGTGAATGCCATTTAACATAGAACATAGAACATAGAACATTACAGCGCAGAACAGGCCCTTCGGCCCACGATGTTGCGCCAACCAGTTACAAAACAATGACCCACTAGCCTAAACCAATCCCTTTTCATCCATAAACCTATCCACAGATCTCTTAAACGCCCCCAAACTAGGTGCATTTACAACTGCAGCTGGCAGGGCATTCCAATCCCTCACCACCCTCTGGGTAAAGAACCTACCCCTGACATCTGTCCTATAACTACCCCCCCGTAATTTAAAATCCTGCCCCCTCGTGCTAGCTTTCTCCATCCTAGGAAAAAGGCTATCACTATCTACCCTGTCTAAACCTCTAATCATCTTATATGTTTCAATGAGATCCCCTCTTAGCCGCCTTCTTTCCAGCGAAAACAACCCCAAATCTCTCAGTCTCTCCTCATAGGATCTCCCCTCCATACCAGGCAACATCCTGGTAAACCTCCTCTCAACCCTCTCCAAAGCCTCTACATCCTTCCTGTAATGCGGGGACTAGAACTGCACACAAAACTCCAAGTGTGGCCGCACCAGAGTTGTGTACAGTTGCATCATGAGATTTAGCTGATCTGCTGCCAATGTGTGTATCTCAATGAAATGTGATAGTGGTAAAGTGTTTATCTCGATGAGTTCATCAAAATGGAGGAAATTCACAATAGGTCCCAAAGTTTCTCTGAATACCTTGTAGCAGTGAATGCCATTAGGCTGATAATGTGTGTATCTGAATGAAATGAGAAAGTGGTAAAGTGTTTATCTCGATGAAGTTCAGAAAATGGAGGAAATCCACAATAGGTTCCAAAGTTTCTCTGAATGCTTTCGTACAGTGAATGCCATTTGGCTCATATTCTGCCAATGTGTGTATCTCAATGAAATGAGAAAGTAGTAAAGTGCTTATCTCGATGAGTTCAGCAAGTTCGAAGAATTCCACAATCGGTTCCAACGTTTCTCTGCATACCTTCGAGCAGTGTATGCCATTTGGTTGATATTCTGCCACTGTGTGTATCTCAATGAAATGTGATAGTGGTAAACTGTGTATGTCGACGAGTTCGGCAAGTTGGAAGATATCCACAATTGGTTCCAAAGTTTCACTGAATACCTTCGAGCAGTGAATCCATTTTGGCGGATCTTCTGCCAATGTGTGTATCTCAATGAAATGAGAAAGTGGTAAAGTGTTTATGTCGAGAAGCTTCACAAAATGGAGGAAATCCACAATAGGTTCCAAATTTTCTCTGAATACCTTCGATCAGTGAATGCCGTTAGGCTGATATTCTACCAATGTGTGTACAGGAATGAAATCAGACAGTGGTAAAGTGTTGATCTCGATGAGTTCAGCAAGTTGGAGGAAATCCACAATAGGTTCCAAAGCTTCTCTGAATGCCTTCGAGCAGTGAATGCCACTTGGCTGGTATTCTGCCAATGTATGCATCTCAATGAAATGAGAAAGTGGTAACGTCCTTATCTCGATGAGTTCAGCAAGTTGGCAGAAATCCACAATAGGTTCCAAAGTTTCAGTGAATACCTTCGAGCAGTGAATGCCATTTAACATAGAACATAGAACATAGAACATTACAGCGCAGAACAGGCCCTTCGGCCCACGATGTTGCGCCAACCAGTTACAAAACAATGATCCACTAGCCTAAACCAATCCCTTTTCATCCATAAACCTATCCACAGATCTCTTAAACGCCCCCTAACTAGGTGCATTTACAACTGCAGCTGGCAGGGCATTCCAATCCCTCACCACCCTCTGGGTAAAGAACCTACCCCTGACATCTGTCCTATAACTACCCCCCCGTAATTTAAAATCCTGCCCCCTCGTGCTTGCTTTCTCCATCCTAGGAAAAAGGCTATCACTATCTACCCTGTCTAAACCTCTAATCATCTTATATGTTTCAATGAGATCCCCTCTTAGCCGCCTTCTTTCCAGCGAAAACAACCCCAAATCTCTCAGTCTCTCCTCATAGGATCTCCCCTCCATACCAGGCAACATCCTGGTAAACCTCCTCTCAACCCACTCCAAAGCCTCTACATCCTTCCTGTAATGCGGGGACCAGAACTGCACACAAAACTCCAAGTGTGGCCACACCAGAGTTGTGTACAGTTGCATCATGAGATTCAGCTGATCTGCTGCCAATGTGTGTATCTCAATGAAATGTGATAGTGGTAAAGTGTTTATCTCGATGAGATCATCAAAATGGAAGAAATTCACAATAGGTCCCAAAGCTACTCTGAATACCTTGTAGCAGTGAATGCCATTAGGCTGATAATGTGTGTATCTGAATCAAATGAGAAATTGTTTATCTCGATGAGGTTCACAAAATGGAGGAAATCCACAATAGGATCCAAGATTTCTCTGAATACTTTCGTGCAGTGAATGCCATTTGTCTCATATTCTGCCAATCTGTGTATCTCAATGAAATGAGAAAGTAGTAAAGTGCTTATCTCGATGAGTTCAGCAAGTTCGAAGAATTCCACAATCGGTTCCAACGTTTCTCTGAATACCTTCGAGCAGTGTATGCCATTTGGTTGATATTCTGCCAATGTGTGTATCTCAATGAAATGTGATAGTGGTAAACTGTGTATGTCGACGAGTTCGGCAAGTTGGAAGATATCCACAATTGGTTCCAAAGTTTCACTGAATACCTTCGAGCAGTGAATCCATTTTGGCGGATCTTCTGCCAATGTGTGTATCTCAATGAAATGGGAAAGTGGTAAAGTGTTTATGTCGAGAAGTTTCACAAAATGGAGGAAATCCACAATAGGTTCCAAATTTTCTCTGAATACCTTCGATCAGTGAATGCCGTTAGGCTGATATTCTACCAATGTGTGTACAGGAATGAAATCAGACAGTGGTAAAGTGTTGATCTCGATGAGTTCAGCAAGTTGGAGGAAATCCGCAATTGGTTCCAAAGCTTCTCTGAATGCCTTCGAGCAGTGAATGCCACTTGGCTGGTATTCTGCCAATGTATGCATCTCAATGAAATGAGAAAGTGGTAACGTCCTTATCTCGATGAGCTCAGCAGTCGGCAGAAATCCACAATAGGTTCCAAAGTTTCAGTGAATACCTTCGAGCAGTGAATGCCATTTAGCTGATCTGCTGGCAATGTGTGTATGCCAATGAAATGTGATAGTGATAAAGTGTTTATCTCGATGAGTTCATCAAAATGGAGGAAATTCAAAATAGGTCCCAAAGTTTCTCTGAATACCTTGTAGCATTGAGTGCCATTAGGCTGAAAATGTGTGTATATGAATGAAATGAGAAAGTGGTAAAGTGTTTATCTCGATGAGTTCATTAAAATAGAGGAAATCCACAAAAGGTCCCAAAGTTTCTCTGAATACAATCGAGCAGTGAATGCCACTTGGCTGGTATTCTGCCAATGTATGCATCTCAATGAAATGAGAAAGTGGTAACGTCCTTATCTCGATGAGTTCAGCAAGTTGGCAGAAATCCACAATAGGTTCCAAAGTTTCAGTGAAAACCTTCGAGCAGTGAATGCCATTTGGCTGATCTGCTGCCAATGTGTGTATCTCAATGAAATGTGATAGTGGTAAAGTGTTTATCTCGATGAGTTCAGCAAGTTCGAAGAATTCCACAATCGGTTCCAACGTTTCTCTGAATACCTTCGAGCAGTGAATGCCATTTGGTTGATATTCTGCCAATGTGTGTATCTCAATGAAATGTGATAGTGGTAAAATGTGTATGTCGACGAGTTCAGCAAGTTGGAAGATATCCACAATTGGTTCCAAAGTTTCACTGAATACCTTCGAGCAGTGAATCCATTTTGGCGGATCTTCTGCCAATGTGTGTATCTCAATGAAATGAGAAAGTGGTAAAGTGTTTATGTCGAGAAGTTTCACAAAATGGAGGAAATCCACAATAGGTTCCAAATTTTCTCTGAATACGTTCGTGCAGTGAATGCCATTTGGCTCATATTCTGCCAATGTGTGTATCTCAATGAAATGAGAAAGTAGTAAAGTGCTTATCTCGATGAGTTCAGCAAGTTCGAAGAATTCCACAATCGGTTCAAAAGCTTCTCTGACTGCCTTCGAGCAGTGAATGCCACTTGGCTGGTATTCTGCCAATCTATGCATCTCAATGAAATGAGAAAGTGGTAACGTCCTTATCTCGATGAGTTCAGCAAGTTGGCAGAAATCCACCATAGGTTCCAAAGTTTCAGTGAATACCTTCGAGCAGTGAATGCCATTTGGCTGATCTGCTGCCAATGTGTGTATCTCAATGAAATGTGATTGTGGTAAAGTGTTTATCTCGATGAGTTCATCAAAATGGAGGAAATTCACAATAGGTCCCAAAGTTTCTCTGAATACCTTGTAGCAGTGAATGCCATTAGGCTGATAATGTGTGTATCTGAATGAAATGAGAAAGTGGTAAAGTGTTTATCTCGATGAGTTCATTAAAATAGAGGAATTCCACAAAAGGTCCCAAAGTTTCTCTGAATACAATCGAGCAGTGAATGCCATTTGGCTGGTATTCTGCCAATGTATGCATCTCAATGAAATGAGAAAGTGGTAACGTCCTTATCTCGATGAGTTCAGCAAGTTGGCAGAAATCCACAATAGGTTCCAAAGTTTCAGTGAATAACTTCGAGCAGTGAATGCCATTTGGCTGATCTGCTGCCAATGTGTGTATCTCACTGAAATGTGATAGTGGTAAAGTGTTTATCTCGATGAGATCATCAAAATGGAAGAAATTCACAATAGGTCCCAAAGCTACTCTGAATACCTTGTAGCAGTGAATGCCATTAGGCTGATAATGTGTGTATCTGAATCAAATGAGAAATTGTTTATCTCGATGAGGTTGACAAAATGGAGGAAATCCACAATAGGTTCCAAGATTTCTCTGAATACTTTCGTGCAGTGAATGCCATTTCTCTCATATTCTGCCAATGTGTGTATCTCAATGAAATGAGAAAGTAGTAAAGTGCTTATCTCGATGAGTTCAGCAAGTTCGAAGAATTCCACAATCGGTTCCAACGTTTCTCTGAATACCTTCGAGCAGTGTATGCCATTTAGTTGATATTCTGCCAATGTGTGTATCTCAATGATATGTGATAGTGGTAAACTGTGTATGTCGACGAGTTCGGCAAGTTGGAAGATATCCACAATTGGTTCCAAAGTTTCACTGAATACCTTCGAGCAGTGAATCCATTTTGGCGGATCTTCTGCCAATGTGTGTATCTCAATGAAATGGGAAAGTGGTAAAGTGTTTATGTCGAGAAGTTTCACAAAATGGAGGAAATCCACAATAGGTTCCAAATTTTCTCTGAATACCTTCGATCAGTGAATGCCGTTAGGCTGATATTCTACCAATGTGTGTACAGGAATGAAATCAGACTGTGGTAAAGTGTTGATCTCGATGAGTTCAGCAAGTTGGAGGAAATCCACAATAGGTTCCAAAGCTTCTCTGAATGCCTTCGAGCAGTGAATGCCACTTGGCTGGTATTCTGCCAATGTATGCATCTCAATGAAATGAGAAAGTGGTAACGTCCTTCTCTCGATGAGCTCAGCAAGTTGGCAGAAATCCACAATAGGTTCCAAAGTTTCAGTGAATACCTTCGAGCAGTGAATGCCATTTAGCTGATCTGCTGGCAATGTGTGTATGCCAATGAAATGTGATAGTGATAAAGTGTTTATCTCGATGAGTTCATCAAAATGGAGGAAATTCAAAATAGGTCCCAAAGTTTCTCTGAATACCTTGTAGCATTGAGTGCCATTAGGCTGAAAATGTGTGTATATGAATGAAATGAGAAAGTGGTAAAGTGTTTATCTCGATGAGTTCATTAAAATAGAGGAAATCCACAAAAGGTCCCAAAGTTTCTCTGAATACAATCGAGCAGTGAATGCCACTTGGCTGGTATTCTGCCAATGTATGCATCTCAATGAAATGAGAAAGTGGTAACGTCCTTATCTCGATGAGTTCAGCAAGTTGGCAGAAATCCACAATAGGTTCCAAAGTTTCAGTGAAAACCTTCGAGCAGTGAATGCCATTTGGCTGATCTGCTGCCAATGTGTGTATCTCAATGAAATGTGATAGTGGTAAAGTGTTTATCTCGATGAGTTCATCAAAATGGAGGAAATTCACAATAGGTCCCAAAGTTTCTCTGAATACCTTGTAGCAGTGAATGCCATTAGGCTGATAATGTGTGTATCTGAATGAAATCAGAAAGTGGTAAAGTGTTTATCTCGATGAGTTCATTAAAATAGAGGAAATCCACAAAAGGTCCCAAAGTTTCTCTGAATACAATCGAGCAGTGAATGCCATTTGGTTGATATTCTGCCAATGTTTGTATCTCAATGAAATGTGATAGTGGTAAACTGTGTATGTCGACGAGTTCGGCAAGTTGGAAGATATCCACAATTGGTTCCAAAGTTTCACTGAGTACCTTCGAGCAGTGAATCCATTTTGGCGGATCTTCTGCCAATGTGTGTATCTCAATGAAATGGGAAAGTGGTAAAGTGTTTATGTCGAGAAGTTTCACAAAATGGAGGAAATCCACAATAGGTTCCAAATTTTCTCTGAATTCCTTCGTTCAGTGAATGCCGTTAGGCTGATATTCTACCAATGTGTGTACAGGAATGAAATCAGACAGTGGTAAAGTGTTGATCTCGATGAGTTCAGCAAGTTGGAGGAAAACCACAATTGGTTCCAAAGCTTCTCTGAATGCCTTCGAGCAGTGAATGCCACTTGGCTGGTATTCTGCCAATGTGTGCATCTCAATGAAATGAGAAAGTGGTAACGTCCTTATCTCGATGAGTTCAGCAAGTTGGCAGAAATCCACAATAGGTTCCAAAGTTTCAGTGAATACCTTCGAGCAGTGAATGCCATTTAACATAGAACATAGAACATTACAGCGCAGAACAGGCCCTTCGGCCCACGATGTTGCGCCAACCAGTTACAAAACAGTGACCCACTAGCCTAAACCAATCCCTTTTCATCCATAAACCTATCCACAGATCTCTTAAACGCCCCCAAACTAGGTGCATTTACAACTGCAGCTGGCAGGGCATTCCAATCCCTCACCACCCTCTGGGTAAAGAACCTACCCCTGACATCTGTCCTATAACTACCCCCCCCGTAATTTAAAATCCTGCCCCCTCGTGCTAGCTTTCTCCATCCTAGGAAAAAGGCTATCACTATCTACCCTGTCTAAACCTCTAATCATCTTATATGTTTCAATGAGATCCCCTCTTAGCCGCCTTCTTTCCAGCGAAAACAACCCCAAATCTCTCAGTCTCTCCTCATAGGATCTCCCCTCCATACCAGGCAACATCCTGGTAAACCTCCTCTCAACCCTCTCCAAAGCCTCTGCATCCTTCCTGTAATGCGGGGACTAGAACTGCACACAAAACTCCAAGTGTGGCCGCACCAGAGTTGTGTACAGTTGCATCATGAGATTTAGCTGATCTGCTGCCAATGTGTGTATCTCAATGAAATGTGATAGTGGTAAAGTGTTTATCTCGATGAGTTCATCAAAATGGAGGAAATTCACAATAGGTCCCAAAGTTTCTCTGAATACCTTGTAGCAGTGAATGCCATTAGGCTGATAATGTGTGTATCTGAATGAAATGAGAAAGTGGTAAAGTGTTTATCTCGATGAAGTTCAGAAAATGGAGGAAATCCACAATAGGTTCCAAAGTTTCTCTGAATGCTTTCGTACAGTGAATGCCATTTGGCTCATATTCTGCCAATGTGTGTATCTCAATGAAATGAGAAAGTAGTAAAGTGCTTATCTCGATGAGTTCAGCAAGTTCGAAGAATTCCACAATCGGTTCCAACGTTTCTCTGAATACCTTCGAGCAGTGTATGCCATTGGTTGATATTCTGCCAATGTGTGTATCTCAATGAAATGTGATAGTGGTAAACTGTGTATGTCGACGAGTTCGGCAAGTTGGAAGATATCCACAATTGGTTCCAAAGTTTCACTGAATACCTTCGAGCAGTGAATCCATTTTGGCGGATCTTCTGCCAATGTGTGTATCTCAATGAAATGAGAAAGTGGTAAAGTGTTTATGTCGAGAAGCTTCACAAAATGGAGGAAATCCACAATAGGTTCCAAATTTTCTCTGAATACCTTCGATCAGTGAATGCCGTTAGGCTGATATTCTACCAATGTGTGTACAGGAATGAAATCAGACAGTGGTAAAGTGTTGATCTCGATGAGTTCAGCAAGTTGGAGGAAATCCACAATAGGTTCCAAAGCTTCTCTGAATGCCTTCGAGCAGTGAATGCCACTTGGCTGGTATTCTGCCAATGTATGCATCTCAATGAAATGAGAAAGTGGTAACGTCCTTATCTCGATGAGTTCAGCAAGTTGGCAGAAATCCACAATAGGTTCCAAAGTTTCAGTGAATACCTTCGAGCAGTGAATGCCATTTAACATAGAACATAGAACATAGAACATTACAGCGCAGAACAGGCCCTTCGGCCCACGATGTTGCGCCAACCAGTTACAAAACAATGATCCACTAGCCTAAACCAATCCCTTTTCATCCATAAACCTATCCACAGATCTCTTAAACGCCCCCTAACTAGGTGCATTTACAACTGCAGCTGGCAGGGCATTCCAATCCCTCACCACCCTCTGGGTAAAGAACCTACCCCTGACATCTGTCCTATAACTACCCCCCCGTAATTTAAAATCCTGCCCCCTCGTGCTTGCTTTCTCCATCCTAGGAAAAAGGCTATCACTATCTACCCTGTCTAAACCTCTAATCATCTTATATGTTTCAATGAGATCCCCTCTTAGCCGCCTTCTTTCCAGCGAAAACAACCCCAAATCTCTCAGTCTCTCCTCATAGGATCTCCCCTCCATACCAGGCAACATCCTGGTAAACCTCCTCTCAACCCACTCCAAAGCCTCTACATCCTTCCTGTAATGCGGGGACCAGAACTGCACACAAAACTCCAAGTGTGGCCACACCAGAGTTGTGTACAGTTGCATCATGAGATTCAGCTGATCTGCTGCCAATGTGTGTATCTCAATGAAATGTGATAGTGGTAAAGTGTTTATCTCGATGAGATCATCAAAATGGAAGAAATTCACAATAGGTCCCAAAGCTACTCTGAATACCTTGTAGCAGTGAATGCCATTAGGCTGATAATGTGTGTATCTGAATCAAATGAGAAATTGTTTATCTCGATGAGGTTCACAAAATGGAGGAAATCCACAATAGGATCCAAGATTTCTCTGAATACTTTCGTGCAGTGAATGCCATTTGTCTCATATTCTGCCAATCTGTGTATCTCAATGAAATGAGAAAGTAGTAAAGTGCTTATCTCGATGAGTTCAGCAAGTTCGAAGAATTCCACAATCGGTTCCAACGTTTCTCTGAATACCTTCGAGCAGTGTATGCCATTTGGTTGATATTCTGCCAATGTGTGTATCTCAATGAAATGTGATAGTGGTAAACTGTGTATGTCGACGAGTTCGGCAAGTTGGAAGATATCCACAATTGGTTCCAAAGTTTCACTGAATACCTTCGAGCAGTGAATCCATTTTGGCGGATCTTCTGCCAATGTGTGTATCTCAATGAAATGGGAAAGTGGTAAAGTGTTTATGTCGAGAAGTTTCACAAAATGGAGGAAATCCACAATAGGTTCCAAATTTTCTCTGAATACCTTCGATCAGTGAATGCCGTTAGGCTGATATTCTACCAATGTGTGTACAGGAATGAAATCAGACAGTGGTAAAGTGTTGATCTCGATGAGTTCAGCAAGTTGGAGGAAATCCGCAATTGGTTCCAAAGCTTCTCTGAATGCCTTCGAGCAGTGAATGCCACTTGGCTGGTATTCTGCCAATGTATGCATCTCAATGAAATGAGAAAGTGGTAACGTCCTTATCTCGATGAGCTCAGCAGTCGGCAGAAATCCACAATAGGTTCCAAAGTTTCAGTGAATACCTTCGAGCAGTGAATGCCATTTAGCTGATCTGCTGCCAATGTGTGTATCCCAATGAAATGTGATAGTGATAAAGTGTTTATCTCGATGAGTTCATCAAAATGGAGGAAATTCAAAATAGGTCCCAAAGTTTCTCTGAATACCTTGTAGCATTGAGTGCCATTAGGCTGAAAATGTGTGTATATGAATGAAATGAGAAAGTGGTAAAGTGTTTATCTCGATGAGTTCATTAAAATAGAGGAAATCCACAAAAGGTCCCAAAGTTTCTCTGAATACAATCGAGCAGTGAATGCCACTTGGCTGGTATTCTGCCAATGTATGCATCTCAATGAAATGAGAAAGTGGTAACGTCCTTATCTCGATGAGTTCAGCAAGTTGGCAGAAATCCACAATAGGTTCCAAAGTTTCAGTGAATAACTTCGAGCAGTGAATGCCATTTGGTTGATATTCTGCCAATGTGTGTATCTCAATGAAATGTGATAGTGGTAAACTGTGTATGTCGACGAGTTCGGCAAGTTGGAAGATATCCACAATTGGTTCCAAAGTTTCACTGAGTACCTTCGAGCAGTGAATCCATTTTGGCGGATCTTCTGCCAATGTGTGTATCTCAATGAAATGAGAAAGTGGTAAAGTATTTATGTCGAGAAGTTTCACAAAATGGAGGAAATCCACAATAGGTTCCAAATTTTCTCTGAATACTTTCGTGCAGTGAATGCCATTTGGCTCATATTCTGCCAATGTGTGTATCTCAATGAAATGAGAAAGTAGTAAAGTGCTTATCTCGATGAGTTCAGCAAGTTCGAAGAATTCCACAATCGGTTCCAACGTTTCTCTGAATACCTTCGAGCAGTGAATGCCATTTGGTTGATATGCTGCCAATGTGTGTATCTCAATGAAATGTCATCGTGATAAACTGTGTATGTCGACGGGTTCGGCAAGTTGGAAGATATCCACCATTACTTTCAAAGTTTGACTGAATACCTTCGAGCAGTGAATCCATTTTGGCGGATCTTCTGCCAATGTGTGTATCTCAATGAAATTAGAAAGTGGTGAAGTGTTTATCTCGATGAGGTTCACAAAATGGAGGAAATCCACAATAGGTTCCAAGATTTCTCTGAATACTTTCGTGCAGTGAATGCCATTTGGCTCATATTCTGCCAATGTGTGTATCTCAATGAAATGAGAAAGTAGTAAAGTGCTTATCTCGATGAGTTCAGCAAGTTCGAAGAATTCCACAATCGGTTCCAACGTTTCTCTGAATACCTTCGAGCAGTGTATGCCATTTGGTTGATATTCTGCCAATGTGTGTATCTCAATGAAATGTGATAGTGGTAAACTGTGTATGTCGACGAGTTCGGCAAGTTGGAAGATATCCACATTTGTTTCAAAAGTTTCACAGAATACCTTCGAGCAGTGAATCCATTTTGGCGGATCTTCTGCCAATGTGTGTATCTCAATGAAATGGGAAAGTGGTAAAGTGTTTATGTCGAGAAGTTTCACAAAATGGAGGAAATCCACAATAGGTTCCAAATTTTCTCTGAATACCTTGTAGCAGTGAATGCCATTAGGCTGATAATGTGTGTATCTCAATGAAATGAGAAAGTGGTAAAGTGTTTATCGCGATGAGTTCATTAAAATAGAGGAAATCCACAAAAGGTCCCAAAGTTTCTCTGAATACAATCGAGCAGTGAATGCCACTTGGCTGGTATTCTGCCAATGTATGCATCTCAATGAAATGAGAAAGTGGTAACGTCCTTATCTCGATGAGTTCAGCAAGTTGGCAGAAATCCACAATAGGTTCCAAAGTTTCAGTGAATACCTTCGAGCAGTGAATGCCATTTGGCTGATCTGCTGCCAATGTGTGTATCTCACTGAAATGTGATAGTGGTAAAGTGTTTATCTCGATGAGATCATCAAAATGGAAGAAATTCACAATAGGTCCCAAAGCTTCTCTGAATACCATGTAGCAGTGAATGCCATTAGGCTGATAATGTGTGTATCTGAATCAAATGAGAAATTGTTTATCTCGATGAGGTTCACAAAATGGAGGAAATCCACAATAGGTTCCAAGATTTCTCTGAATACTTTCGTGCAGTGAATGCCATTTGGCTCATATTCTGCCAATGTGTGTATCTCAATGAAATGAGAAAGTAGTAAAGTGCTTATCTCGATGAGTTCAGCAAGTTCGAAGAATTCCACAATCGGTTCCAATGTTTCTCTGAATACCTTCGAGCAGTGTATGCCATTTGGTTGATATTCTGCCAATGTGTGTATCTCAATGAAATGTGATAGTGGTAAACTGTGTATGTCGACGAGTTCGGCAAGTTGGAAGATATCCACAATTGGTTCCAAAGTTTCACTGAATACCTTCGAGCAGTGAATCCATTTTGGCGGATCTTCTGCCAATGTGTGTATCTCAATGAATTGAGAAAGTGGTAAAGTGTTTATGTCGAGAAGTTTCACAAAATGGAGGAAATCCACAATAGGTTCCAAAGTTTCTCTGAATACTTTCGTGCAGTGAATGCCATTTGGCTCATATTCTGCCAATGTGTGTATCTCAATGAAATGAGAAAGTACTAAAGTGCTTATCTCGATGAGTTCAGCAAGTTCGAAGAATTCCACAATCGGTTCCAAATTTTCTCTGAATACCTTCGAGCAGTCTACGCCATTTGGTTGATATTCTGCCAATATGTGTATCTCAATGAAATGTCATCGTGATAAACTGTGTATGTCGATGAAATGGGAAAGTGGTAAAGTGTTTATGTCGAGAAGTTTCACAAAATGGAGGAAACCCACAATAGGTTCCAAATTTTCTCTGAATACTTTCGTGCAGTGAATGCCATTTGGCTCATATTCTGCCAAAGTGTGTATCTCAATGAAATGTGATAGTGGTAAACTGTGTATGTCGACGAGTTCGCCAAGTTGGAAGATATGCACAATAGGTTCCAAAGTTTCACTGAATACCTTCGAGCAGGGAATGCCATTTGGCTGATCTGCTGCCAATGTTTGTATATCAATGAAATGTGATAGTGGTAAAGTGTTTATCTCGATGAGTTCATCAAAATGGAGGAAATTCACAATAGGTCCCAAAATTTCTCTGAATACCTTGTAGCAGTGAATGCCATTAGGCTGATAATGTGTGTATCTGAATGAAATGAGAAAGTGGTAAAGTGTTTATCTCGATGAGTTCATTAAAATAGAGGAAATCCACAAAAGGTCACAAAGTTTCACTGAATACCTTCGAGCAGTGAATCCATTTTGGCGGATCTTCTGCCAATGTGTGTATCTCAATGAAATGGGAAAGTGGTAAAGTGTTTATGTCGAGAAGTTTCACAAAATGGAGGAAATCCCCAACAGGTTCCAAATTTTCTCTGAATACCTTCGATCAGTGAATGCCGTTAGGCTGATATTCTACCAATGTGTGTACAGGAATGAAATCAGACTGTGGTAAAGTGTTGATCTCGATGAGTTCAGCAAGTTGGAGGAAATCCACAATTGGTTCCAAAGCTTTTCTGAATGCCTTCGAGCAGTGAATGCCACTTGGCTGGTATTCTGCCATTGTATGCATCTTAATGAAATGAGAAAGTGGTAACGTCCTTATCTCGATGAGTTCAGCAAGTTGGCAGAAATCCACAATAGGTTCCAAAGTTTCAGTGAATACCTTCGAGCAGTGAATGCCATTTAGCTGATCTGCTGCCAATGTGTGTATCCCAATGAAATGTGATAGTGATAAAGTGTTTATCTCGATGAGTTCATCAAAATGGAGGAAATTCAAAATAGGTCCCAAAGTTTCTCTGAAAACCTTGTAGCATTGAATGCCATTAGGCGGATAATGTGTGTATCTGAATGAAATGAGAAAGTGGTAAAGTGTTTATCTCGATGAGTTCATTAAAATAGAGGAAATCCACAAAAGGTCCCAAAGTTTCTCTGAATACTTTCGTGCCGTGAATGCCATTTGGCTCATATTCTGCCAAAGTGTGTATCTCAATGAAATGAGAAAGTAGTAAAGTGCTTATCCCGATGAGTTCAGCAAGTTCGAAGAATTCCTCAATCGGTTCCAACGTTTCTCTGTATACCTTCGAGCAGTGTAAGCCATTTGGTTGATATTCTGCCAATGTGTGTATCTCAATGAAATGAGAAAGTGGTAAAGTATTTATGTCGAGAAGTTTCACAAAATGGAGGAAATCCACAATCGGTTCCAAATTTTCTCTGAATACTTTCGTGCAGTGAATGCCATTTGGCTCATATTCTGCCAATGTGTGTATCTCAATGAAATGAGAAAGTAGTAAAGTGCTTATCTCGATGAGTTCAGCAAGTTCGAAGAATTCCACAATCGGTTCCAACGTTTCTCTGAATACCTTCGAGCAGTGAATGCCATTTGGTTGATATGCTGCCAATGTGTGTATCTCAATGAAATGTCATCGTGATAAACTGTGTATGTCGACGGGTTCGGCAAGTTGGAAGATATCCACCATTACTTTCAAAGTTTGACTGAATACCTTCGAGCAGTGAATCCATTTTGGCGGATCTTCTGCCAATGTGTGTATCTCAATGAAATGAGAAAGTGGTAAAGTGTTTATCTCGATGAGGTTCACAAAATGGAGGAAATCCACAATAGGTTCCAAGATTTCTCTGAATACTTTCGTGCAGTGAATGCCATTTGTCTCATATTCTGCCAATGTGTGTATCTCAATGAAATGAGAAAGTAGTAAAGTGCTTATCTCGATGAGTTCAGCAAGTTCGAAGAATTCCACAATCGGTTCCAACGTTTCTCTGAATACCTTCGAGCAGTGTATGCCATTTGGTTGATATTCTGCCAATGTGTGTATCTCAATGATATGTGATAGTGGTAAACTGTGTATGTCGACGAGTTCGGCAAGTTGGAAGATATCCACAATTGGTTCCAAAGTTTCACTGAATACCTTCGAGCAGTGAATCCATTTTGGCGGATCTTCTGCCAATGTGTGTATCTCAATGAAATGGGAAAGTGGTAAAGTGTTTATGTCGAGAAGTTTCACAAAATGGAGGAAATCCACAATAGGTTCCAAATTTTCTCTGAATACCTTCGATCAGTGAATGCCGTTAGGCTGATATTCTACCAATGTGTGTACAGGAATGAAATCAGACTGTGGTAAAGTGTTGATCTCGATGAGTTCAGCAAGTTGGAGGAAATCCACAATAGGTTCCAAAGCTTCTCTGAATGCCTTCGAGCAGTGAATGCCACTTGGCTGGTATTCTGCCAATGTATGCATCTCAATGATATGAGAAAGTGGTAACGTCCTTATCTCGATGAGCTCAGCAAGTTGGCAGAAATCCACAATAGGTTCCAAAGTTTCAGTGAATACCTTCGAGCAGTGAATGCCATTTAGCTGATCTGCTGGAAATGTGTGTATGCCAATGAAATGTGATAGTGATAAAGTGTTTATCTCGATGAGTTCATCAAAATGGAGGAAATTCAAAATAGGTCCCAAGGTTTCTCTGAATACCTTGTAGCATTGAGTGCCATTAGGCTGAAAATGTGTGTATATGAATGAAATGAGAAAGTGGTAAAGTGTTTATCTCGATGAGTTCATTAAAATAGAGGAAATCCACAAAAGGTCCCAAAGTTTCTCTGAATACAATCGAGCAGTGAATGCCACTTGGCTGGTATTCTGCCAATGTATGCATCTCAATGAAATGAGAAAGTGGTAAAGTCCTTGTCTCGATGAGTTCAGCAAGTTGGCAGAAATCCACAATAGGTTCCAAAGTTTCAGTGAATACCTTCGAGCAGTGAATGCCATTTGGCTGATCTGCTGCCAATGTGTGTATCTCAATGAAATGTGATAGTGGTAAAGTGTTTATCTCGATGAGTTCATCAAAATGGAGGAAATTCACAATAGGTCCCAAAGTTTCTCTGAATGCCTTGTAGCAGTGAATGCCATTAGGCTGATAATGTGTGTATCTGAATGAAATCAGAAAGTGGTAAAGTGTTTATCTCGATGAGTTCATTAAAATAGAGGAAATCCACAAAAGGTCCCAAAGTTTCTCTGAATACAATCGAGCAGTGAATGCCATTTGGTTGATATTCTGCCAATGTGTGTATCTCAATGAAATGTGATAGTGGTAAACTGTGTATGTCGACGAGTTCGGCAAGTTGGAAGATATCCACAATTGGTTCCAAAGTTTCACTGAGTACCTTCGAGCAGTGAATCCATTTTGGCGGATCTTCTGCCAATGTGTGTATCTCAATGAAATGAGAAAGTGGTAAAGTGTTTATGTCGAGAAGTTTCACAAAATGGAGGAAATCCACAATAGGTTCCAAATTTTCTCTGAATACTTTCGTGCAGTGAATGCCATTTGGCTCATATTCTGCCAAAGTGTGTATCTCAATGAAATGAGAAAGTAGTAAAGTGCTTATCCCGATGAGTTCAGCAAGTTCGAAGAATTCCTCAATCGGTTCCAACGTTTCTCTGAATACCTTCGAGCAGTGTATGCCATTTGGTTGATATTCTGCCAATGTGTGTATCTCAATGAAATGTGATAGTGGTAAACTGTGTATGTCGACGGGTTCGGCAAGTTGGAAGATATCCACCATTACTTTCAAAGTTTGACTGAATACCTTCGAGCAGTGAATATATTTTGGCGGATCTTCTGCCAATGTGTGTATCTCAATGAAATGAGAAAGTGGTAAAGTGTTTATCTCGATGAGGTTCACAAAATGGAGGAAATCCACAATAGGTTCCAAGATTTCTCTGAATACTTTCGTGCAGTGAATGCCATTTGGCTCATATTCTGCCAATGTGTGTATCTCAATGAAATGAGAAAGTAGTAAAGTGCTTATCTCGATGAGTTCAGCAAGTTCGAAGAATTCCACAATCGGTTCCAACGTTTCTCTGAATACCTTCGAGCAGTGTATGCCATTTGGTTGATATTCTGCCAATGTGTGTATCTCAATGAAATGTGATAGTGGTAAACTGTGTATGTCGACGAGTTCGGCAAGTTGGAAGATATCCACATTTGTTTCAAAAGTTTCACAGAATACCTTCGAGCAGTGAATCCATTTTGGCGGATCTTCTGCCAATGTGTGTATCTCAATGAAATGGGAAAGTGGTAAAGTGTTTATGTCGAGAAGTTTCACAAAATGGAGGAAATCCACAATAGGTTCCAAATTTTCTCTGAATACCTTGTAGCAGTGAATGCCATTAGGCTGATAATGTGTGTATCTCAATGAAATGAGAAAGTGGTAAAGTGATTATCGCGATGAATTCATTAAAATAGAGGAAATCCACAAAAGGTCCCAAAGTTTCTCTGAATACAATCGAGCAGTGAATGCCACTTGGCTGGTATTCTGCCAATGTATGCATCTCAATGAAATGAGAAAGTGGTAACGTCCTTATCTCGATGAGTTCAACAAGTTGGCAGAAATTCACAATAGGTTCCAAAGTTTCAGTGAATAACTTCGAGCAGTGAATGCCATTTGGCTGATCTGCTGCCAATGTGTGTATCTCACTGAAATGTGATAGTGGTAAAGTGTTTATCTCGATGAGATCATCAAAATGGAAGAAATTCACAATAGGTCCGAAAGCTTCTCTGAATACCTTGCAGTTGTGCATGCCATTAGGCTGATAATGTGTGTATCTGAATCAAATGAGAAATTGTTTATCTCGATGAGGTTCACAAAATGGAGGAAATCCACAATAGGTTCCAAGATTTCTCTGAATACTTTCGTGCAGTGAATGCCATTTGGCTCATATTCTGCCAATGTGTGTATCTCAATGAAATGAGAAAGTAGTAAAGTGCTTATCTCGATGAGTTCAGCAAGTTCGAAGAATTCCACAATCGGTTCCAACATTTCTCTGAATACCTTCGAGCAGTGTATGCCATTTGGTTGATATTCTGCCAATGTGTGTATCTCAATGAAATGTGATAGTGGTAAACTGTGTATGTCGACGAGTTCAGCAAGTTGGAAGATATCCACAATTGGTTCCAAAGTTTCACTGAATACCTTCGAGCAGTGAATCCATTTTGGCGGATCTTCTGCCAATGTGTGTATCTCAATGAAATGGGAAAGTGGTAAAGTGTTTATGTCGAGAAGTTTCACAAAATGGAGGAAATCCACAACAGGTTCCAAATTTTCTCTGAATACCTTCGATCAGTCAATGCCGTTAGGCTGATATTCTACCAATGTGTGTACAGGAATGAAATCAGACTGTGGTAAAGTGTTGATCTCGATGAGTTCAGCAAGTTGGAGGAAATCCACAATTGGTTCCAAAGCTTTTCTGAATGCCTTCGAGCAGTGAATGCCACTTGGCTGGTATTCTGCCATTTTATGCATCTCAATGAAATGAGAAAGTGGTAACGTCCTTATCTCGATGAGTTCAGCAAGTTGGCAGAAATCCACAATAGGTTCCAAAGTTTCAGTGAATACCTTCGAGCAGTGAATGCCATTTAGCTGATCTGCTGCCAATGTGTGTATCCCAATGAAATGTGATAGTGATAAAGTGTTTATCTCGATGAGTTCATCAAAATGGAGGAAATTCAAAATAGGTCCCAAAGTTTCTCTGAAAACCTTGTAGCATTGAATGCCATTAGGCTGATAATGTGTGTATCTGAATGAAATGAGAAAGTGGTAAAGTGTTTATCTCGATGAGTTCATTAAAATAGAGCAACTCCACAAAAGGTCCCAAAGTTTCTCTGAATACAATCGAGCAGTGAATGCCATTTGGTTGATATTCTGCCAATGTGTGTATCTCAATGAAATGTGATAGTGGTAAACTGTGTATGTCGACGAGTTCGGCAAGTTGGAAGATATCCACAATTGGTTCCAAAGTTTCACTGAGTACCTTCGAGCAGTGAATCCATTTTGGCGGATCTTCTGCCAATGTGTGTATCTCAATGAAATGAGAAAGTGGTAAAGTGTTTATGTCGAGAAGTTTCACAAAATGGAGGAAATCCACAATAGGTTCCAAATTTTCTCTGAATACTTTCGTGCAGTGAATGCCATTTGGCTCATATTCTGCCAAAGTGTGTATCTCAATGAAATGAGAAAGTAGTAAAGTGCTTATCCCGATGAGTTCAGCAAGTTCGAAGAATTCGTCAATCGGTTCCAACGTTTCTCTGTATACCTTCGAGCAGTGTATGCCATTTGGTTGATATTCTGCCAATGTGTGTATCTCAATGAAATGAGAAAGTGGTAAAGTATTTATGTCGAGAAGTTTCACAAAATGGAGGAAATCCACAATAGGTTCCAAATTTTCTCTGAATACTTTCGTGCAGTGAATGCCATTTGGCTCATATTCTGCCAATGTGTGTATCTCAATGAAATGAGAAAGTAGTAAAGTGCTTATCTCGATGAGTTCAGCAAGTTCGAAGAATTCCACAATCGGTTCCAACGTTTCTCTGAATACCTTCGAGCAGTGTATGCCATTTGGTTGATATGCTGCCAATGTGTGTATCTCAATGAAATGTCATCGTGATAAACTGTGTATGTCGACGTGTTCGGCAAGTTGGAAGATATCCACCATTACTTTCAAAGTTTGACTGAATACCTTCGAGCAGTGAATCCATTTTGGCGGATCTTCTGCCAATGTGTGTATCTCAATGAAATGAGAAAGTGGTAAAGTGTTTATCTCGATGAGGTTCACAAAATGGAGGAAATCCACAATAGGTTCCAAGATTTCTCTGAATACTTTCGTGCAGTGAATGCCATTTGGCTCATATTCTGCCAATGTGTGTATCTCAATGAAATGAGAAAGTAGTAAAGTGCTTATCTCGATGAGTTCAGCAAGTTCGAAGAATTCCACAATCGGTTCCAACGTTTCTCTGAATACCTTCGAGCAGTGTATGCATTTGGTTGATATTCTGCCAATGTGTGTATCTCAATGAAATGTGATAGTGGTAAACTGTGTATGTCGACGAGTTCGGCAAGTTGGAAGATATCCACAATTGGTTCCAAAGTTTCACTGAATACCTTCGAGCAGTGAATCCATTTTGGCGGATCTTCTGCCAATGTGTGTATCTCAATGAAATGGGAAAGTGGTAAAGTGTTTATGTCGAGAAGTTTCACAGAATGGAGGAAATCCACAATAGGTTCCAAATTTTCTCTGAATACCTTCGATCAATGAATGCCGTTAGGCTGATATTCTACCAATGTGTGTACAGGAATGAAATCAGACAGTGGTAAAGTGTTGATCTCGATGAGTTCAGCAAGTTGGAGGAAATCCGCAATTGGTTCCAAAGCTTCTCTGAATGCCTTCGAGCAGTGAATGCCACTTGGCTGGTATTCTGCCAATGTATGCATCTCAATGAAATGAGAAAGTGGTAACGTCCTTATCTCGATGAGTTCAGCAAGTTGGCAGAAATCCACAATAGGTTCCAAAGTTTCAGTGAATACCTTCGAGCAGTGAATGCCATTTAGCTGATCTGCTGGCAATGTGTGTATCCCAATGAAATGTGATAGTGATAAAGTGTTTATCTCGATGAGTTCATCAAAATGGAGGAAATTCAAAATAGGTCCCAAAGTTTCTCTGAATACCTTGTAGCATTGAGTGCCATTAGGCTGAAAATGTGTGTATATGAATGAAATGAGAAAGTGGTAAAGTGTTTATCTCGATGAGTTCATTAAAATCGAGGAAATCCACAAAAGGTCCCAAAGTTTCTCTGAATACAATCGAGCAGTGAATGCCACTTGGCTGGTATTCTGCCAATGTATGCATCTCAATGAAATGAGAAAGTGGTAACGTCCTTATCTCGATGAGTTCAGCAAGTTGGCAGAAATCCACAATAGGTTCCAAAGTTTCAGTGAATACCTTCGAGCAGTGAATGCCATTTGGCTGATCTGCTGCCAATGTGTGTATCTCAATGAAATGTGATAGTGGTAAAGTGTTTATCTCGATGAGTTCATCAAAATGGAGGAAATTCACAATAGGTCCCAAAGTTTCTCTGAATACCTTGTAGCAGTGAATGCCATTAGGCTGATAATGTGTGTATCTGAATGAAATGAAAAAGTGGTAAAGTGTTTATCTCGATGAGTTCATTAAAATAGAGGAAATCCACAAAAGGTCCCAAAGTTTCTCTGAATACAATCGAGCAGTGAATGCCATTTGGTTGATATTCTGCCAATGTATCCATCTCAATGAAATGTGATAGTGGTAAACTGTGTATGTCGACGAGTTCGGCAAGTTGGAAGATATCCACAATTGGTTCCAAAGTTTCACTGAGTACCTTCGAGCAGTGAATCCATTTTGGCGGATCTTCTGCCAATGTGTGTATCTCAATGAAATGAGAAAGTGGTAAAGTGTTTATGTCGAGAAGTTTCACAAAATGGAGGAAATCCACAATAGGTTCCAAATTTTCTCTGAATACTTTCGTGCCGAGAATGCCATTTGGCTCATATTCTGCCAAAGTGTGTATCTCAATGAAATGAGAAAGTAGTAAAGTGCTTATCCCGATGAGTTCAGCAAGTTCGAAGAATTCCTCAATCGGTTCCAACGTTTCTCTGTATACCTTCGAGCAGTGTATGCCATTTGGTTGATATTCTGCCAATGTGTGTATCTCAATGAAATGTGATAGTGGTAAACTGTGTATGTCGACGAGTTCGGCAAGTTGGACGATATCCACAATTGGTTCCAAAGTTTCACTTTGAGCACTGAATCCATTTTGGCGGATCTTCTGCCAATGTGTGTATCTCAATGAAATGAGAAAGTGGTAAAGTATTTATGTCGAGAAGTTTCACAAAATGCAGGAAATCCACAATAGGTTCCAAAGTTTCTCTGAATACTTTCGTGCAGTGAATGCCATTTGGCTCATATTCTGCCAATGTGTGTATCTCAATGAAATGAGAAAGTAGTAAAGTGCTTATCTCGATGAGTTCAGCAAGTTCGAAGAATTCCACAATCGGTTCCAACGTTTCTCTGAATACCTTCGAGCAGTGA
Source organism: Prionace glauca (assembly GCA_037974335.1). Lineage (NCBI taxonomy): Eukaryota > Metazoa > Chordata > Chondrichthyes > Carcharhiniformes > Carcharhinidae > Prionace > Prionace glauca. The sequence goes on from CM075730.1 coordinate 32,012,350, forward strand.
ATGCCATTTGGTTGATATGCTGCCAATGTGTGTATCTCAATGAAATGTCATCGTGATAAACTGTGTATGTCGACGGGTTCGGCAAGTTGGAAGATATCCACCATTACTTTCAAAGTTAGACTGAATACCTTCGAGCAGTGAATCCATTTTGGCGGATCTTCTGCCAATGTGTGTATCTCAATGAAATGAGAAAGTGGTAAAGTGTTTATCTCGATGAGGTTCACAAAATGGAGGAAATCCACAATAGGTTCCAAATTTTCTCTGAATACTTTCGTGCAGTGAATGCCATTTGGCTCATATTCTGCCAATGTGTGTATCTCAATGAAATGAGAAAGTAGTAAAGTGCTTATCTCGATGAGTTCAGCAAGTTCGAAGAATTCCACAATCGGTTCCAACGTTTCTCTGAATACCTTCGAGCAGTGTATGCCATTTGGTTGATATTCTGCCAATGTGTGTATCTCAATGAAATGTGATAGTGGTAAACTGTGTATGTCGACGAGTTCGGCAAGTTGGAAGATATCCACAATTGGTTCCAAAGTTTCACTGAATACCTTCGAGCAGTGAATCCATTTTGGCGGATCTTCCGCCAATGTGTGTATCTCAATGAAATGGGAAAGTGGTAAAGTGTTTATGTCGAGAAGTTTCACAAAATGGAGGAAATCCACAACAGGTTCCAAATTTTCTCTGAATACCTTCGATCAGTGAATGCCGTTAGGCTGATATTCTACCAATGTGTGTACAGGAATGAAATCAGACTGTGGTAAAGTGTTGATCTCGATGAGTTCAGCAAGTTGGAGGAAATCCACAATTGGTTCCAAAGCTTTTCTGAATGCCTTCGAGCAGTGAATGCCACTTGGCTGGTATTCTGCCATTGTATGCATCTCAATGAAATGAGAAAGTGGTAACGTCCTTATCTCGATGAGTTCAGCAAGTTGGCAGAAATCCACAATAGGTTCCAAAGTTTCAGTGAATACCTTCGAGCAGTGAATGCCATTTAGCTGATCTGCTGCCAATGTGTGTATCTCAATGAAATGTGATAGTGATAAAGTGTTTATCTCGATGAGTTCATCAAAATGGAGGAAATTCAAAATAGGTCCCAAAGTTTCTCTGAAAACCTTGTAGCATTGAATGCCATTAGGCTGATAATGTGTGTATCTGAATGAAATGAGAAAGTGGTAAAGTGTTTATCTCGATGAGTTCATTAAAATAGAGGAAATCCACAAAAGGTCCCAAAGTTTCTCTGAATACAATCGAGCAGTGAATGCCATTTGGTTGATATTCTGCCAATGTGTGTATCTCAATGAAATGTGATAGTGGTAAACTGTGTATGTCGACGAGTTCGGCAAGTTGGAAGATATCCACAATTGGTTCCAAAGTTTCACTGAGTACCTTCGAGCAGTGAATCCATTTTGGCGGATCTTCTGCCAATGTGTATATCTCAATGAAATGAGAAAGTGGTAAAGTGTTTATGTCGAGAAGTTTCACAAAATGGAGGAAATCCACAATAGGTTCCAAATTTTCTCTGAATACTTTCGTGCAGTGAATGCCATTTGGCTCATATTCTGCCAAAGTGTGTATCTCAATGAAATGAGAAAGTAGTAAAGTGCTTATCCCGATGAGTTCAGCAAGTTCGAAGAATTCCTCAATCGGTTCCAACATTTCTCTGTATACCTTCGAGCAGTGTATGCCATTTGGTTGATATTCTGCCAATGTGTGTATCTCAATGAAATGTGATAGTGGTAAACTGTGTATGTCGACGAGTTCGGCAAGTTGGACGATATCCACAATTGGTTCCAAAGTTTCACTTTGAGCACTGAATCCATTTTGGCGGATCTTCTGCCAATGTGTGTATCTCAATGAAATGAGAAAGTGGTAAAGTATTTATGTCGAGAAGTTTCACAAAATGGAGGAAATCCACAATAGGTTCCAAATTTTCTCTGAATACTTTCGTGCAGTGAATGCCATTTGGCTCATATTCTGCCAATGTGTGTATCTCAATGAAATGTGATAGTGGTAAACTGTGTATGTCGACGAGTTCGCCAAGTTGGAAGATATGCACAATTGGTTCCAAAGTTTCACTGAATACCTTCGAGCAGGGAATGCCATTTGGCTGATCTGCTGCCAATGTTTGTATATCAATGAAATGTGATAGTGATAAAGTGTTTATCTCGATGAGTTCATCGAAATGGAGGAAATTCACAATAGGTCCCAAAGTTTCTCTGAATACCTTGTAGCAGTGAATGCCATTAGGCTTATACTGTGTGTATCTGAATGAAATGAGAAAGTGGTAAAGTGTTTATCTCGATGAAGTTCAGAAAATGGAGGTAATCCACAATAGGTTCCACAGTTTCTCTGAATACTTTCGTGCAGTGAATGCCATTTGGCTCATATTCTGCCAATGTGTGTAACTCAATGAAATGAGAAAGTAGTAAAGTGCTTATCTCGATGAGTTCAGCAAGTTCGAAGAATTCCACAATCGGTTCCAAAGTTTCTCTGAATAGCTTCGGGCAGTGTATGCCATTTGGTTGATATTCTGCCAATGTGTGTATCTCAATGAAATGTCATCGTGATAAACTGTGTATGTCGACGAGTTCGGCAAGTTGGAAGATATCCACAATTGGTTCCAAAGTTTCACTGAATACCTTCGAGCAGTGAATCCATTTTGGCGGATCTTCTGCAAATGTGTGTATCTCAATGAAATGGGAAAATGGTAAAGTGTTTATGTCGAGAAGCTTCACAAAATGGAGGAAATCCACAATAGGTTCCAAATTTTCTCTGAATACCTTCGATCAGTGAATGCCGTTAGGCTGATATTCTACCAATGTGTGTACAGGAATGAAATCAGACAGTGGTAAAGTGTTGATCTCGATGAGTTCAGCAAGTTGGAGGAAATCCACATTGGTTCCAAAGCTTCTCTGAATGCCTTCGAGCAGTGAATGCCACTTTGCTGGTATTCTGCCAATGTATGCATCTCAATGAAATGAGAAAGTGGTAACGTCCTTGTCTCGATGAGTTCAGCAAGTTGGCAGAAATCCACAATAGGTTCCAAAGTTTCAGTGAATACCTTCGAGCAGTGAATGCCATTTAGCTGATCTGCTGCCAATGTGTGTATCCCAATGAAATGTGATAGTGATAAAGTGTTTATCTCGATGAGTTCATTAAAATAGAGGAAATCCACAAAAGGTCCCAAAGTTTCTCTGAATACAATCGAGCAGTGAATGCCATTTGGTTGATATTCTGCCAATGTGTGTATCTCAATGAAATGTGATAGTGGTAAACTGTGTATGTCGACGAGTTCGGCAAGTTGGAAGATATGCACAATTGGTTCCAAAGTTTCAGTGAATACCTTCGAGCAGTGAATGCCATTTGGCTGATCTGCTGCCAATGTGTGTATCGCAATGAAATGTGATAGTGGTAAAGTGTTTATCTCGATGAGTTCATCAAAATGGAGGAAATTCAAAATAGGTCCCAAAGTTTCTCTGAAAACCTTGTAGCATTGAATGCCATTAGGCTGATAATGTGTGTATCTGAATGAAATGAGAAAGTGGTAAAGTGTTTATCTCGATGAGTTCATTAAAATAGAGGAACTCCACAAAAGGTCCCAAAGTTTCTCTGAATACAATCGAGCAGTGAATGCCATTTGGTTGATATTCTGCCAATGTGTGTATCTCAATGAAATGTGATAGTGGTAAACTGTGTATGTCGACGAGTTCGGCAAGTTGGAAGATATCCACAATTGGTTCCAAAGTTTCACTGAGTACCTTCGAGCAGTGAATCCATTTTGGCGGATCTTCTGCCAATGTGTGTATCTCAATGAAATGAGAAAGTGGTAAAGTGTTTATGTCGAGAAGTTTCACAAAATGGAGGAAATCCACAATAGGTTCCAAATTTTCTCTGAATACTTTCGTGCAGTGAATGCCATTTGGCTCATATTCTGCCAAAGTGTGTATCTCAATGAAATGAGAAAGTAGTAAAGTGCTTATCCCGATGAGTTCAGCAAGTTCAAAGAATTCCTCAATCGGTTCCAACGTTTCTCTGTATACCTTCGAGCAGTGTATGCCATTTGCTTGATATTCTGCCAATGTGTGTATCTCAATGAAATGAGAAAGTGGTAAAGTATTTATGTGGAGAAGTTTCACAAAATGGAGGAAATCCACAATAGGTTCCAAATTTTCTCTGAATACTTTCGTGCAGTGAATGCCATTTGGCTCATATTCTGCCAATGTGTGTATCTCAATGAAATGAGAAAGTAGTAAAGTGCTTATCTCGATGAGTTCAGCAAGTTCGAAGAATTCCACAATCGGTTCCAACGTTTCTCTGAATACCTTCGAGCAGTGTATGCCATTTGGTTGATATTCTGCCAATGTGTGTATCTCAATGAAATGTCATCGTGATAAACTGTGTATGTCGACGTGTTCGGCAAGTTGGAAGATATCCACCATTACTTTCAAAGTTTGACTGAATACCTTCGAGCAGTGAATCCATTTTGGCAGATCTTCTGCCAATGTGTGTATCTCAATGAAATGAGAAAGTGGTAAAGTGTTTATCTCGATGAGGTTCACAAAATGGAGGAAATCCACAATAGGTTCCAAGATTTCTCTGAATACTTTCGTGCAGTGAATGCCATTTGGCTCATATTCTGCCAATGTGTGTATCTCAATGAAATGAGAAAGTAGTAAAGTGCTTATCTCGATGAGTTCAGCAAGTTCGAAGAATTCCACAATCGGTTCCAACGTTTCTCTGAATACCTTCAAGCAGTGTATGCCATTTGGTTGATATTCTGCCAATGTGTGTATCTCAATGAAATGTGATAGTGGTAAACTGTGTATGTCGACGAGTTCGGCAAGTTGGAAGATATCCACAATTGGTTCCAAAGTTTCACTGAATACCTTCGAGCAGTGAATCCATTTTGGCGGATCTTCCGCCAATGTGTGTATCTCAATGAAATGGGAAAGTGGTAAAGTGTTTATGTCGAGAAGTTTCACAAAATGGAGGAAATCCACAACAGGTTCCAAATTTTCTCTGAATACCTTCGATCAGTGAATGCCGTTAGGCTGATATTCTACCAATGTGTGTACAGGAATGAAATCAGACTGTGGTAAAGTGTTGATCTCGATGAGTTCAGCAAGTTGGAGGAAATCCACAATTGGTTCCAAAGCTTTTCTGAATGCCTTCGAGCAGTGAATGCCACTTGGCTGGTATTCTGCCATTGTATGCATCTCAATGAAATGAGAAAGTGGTAACGTCCTTATCTCGATGAGTTCAGCAAGTTGGCAGAAATCCACAATAGGTTCCAAAGTTTCAGTGAATACCTTCGAGCAGTGAATGCCATTTAGCTGATCTGCTGGCAATGTGTGTATCCCAATGAAATGTGATAGTGATAAAGTGTTTATCTCGATGAGTTCATCAAAATGGAGGAAATTCAAAATAGGTCCCAAAGTTTCTCTGAATACCTTGTAGCATTGAGTGCCATTAGGCTGAAAATGTGTGTATATGAATGAAATGAGAAAGTGGTAAAGTGTTTATCTCGATGAGTTCATTAAAATCGAGGAAATCCACAAAAGGTCCCAAAGTTTCTCTGAATACAATCGAGCAGTGAATGCCACTTGGCTGGTATTCTGCCAATGTATGCATCTCAATGAAATGAGAAAGTGGTAACGTCCTTATCTCGATGAGTTCAGCAAGTTGGCAGAAATCCACAATAGGTTCCAAAGTTTCAGTGAATACCTTCGAGCAGTGAATGCCATTTGGCTGATCTGCTGCCAATGTGTGTATCTCAATGAAATGTGATAGTGGTAAAGTGTTTATCTCGATGAGTTCATCAAAATGGAGGAAATTCACAATAGGTCCCAAAGTTTCTCTGAATACCTTGTAGCAGTGAATGCCATTAGGCTGATAATGTGTGTATCTGAATGAAATGAGAAAGTGGTAAAGTGTTTATCTCGATGAGTTCATTAAAATAGAGGAAATCCACAAAAGGTCCCAAAGTTTCTCTGAATACAATCGAGCAGTGAATGCCATTTGGTTGATATTCTGCCAATGTATCCATCTCAATGAAATGTGATAGTGGTAAACTGTGTATGTCGACGAGTTCGGCAAGTTGGAAGATATCCACAATTGGTTCCAAAGTTTCACTGAGTACCTTCGAGCAGTGAATCCATTTTGGCGGATCTTCTGCCAATGTGTGTATCTCAATGAAATGAGAAAGTGGTAAAGTGTTTATGTCGAGAAGTTTCACAAAATGGAGGAAATCCACAATAGGTTCCAAATTTTCTCTGAATACTTTCGTACCGTGAATGCCATTTGGCTCATATTCTGCCAAAGTGTGTATCTCAATGAAATGAGAAAGTAGTAAAGTGCTTATCCCGATGAGTTCAGCAAGTTCGAAGAATTCCTCAATCGGTTCCAACGTTTCTCTGTATACCTTCGAGCAGTGTATGCCATTTGGTTGATATTCTGCCAATGTGTGTATCTCAATGAAATGTGATAGTGGTAAACTGTGTATGTCGACGAGTTCGGCAAGTTGGACGATATCCACAATTGGTTCCAAAGTTTCACTTTGAGCACTGAATCCATTTTGGCGGATCTTCTGCCAATGTGTGTATCTCAATGAAATGAGAAAGTGGTAAAGTATTTATGTCGAGAAGTTTCACAAAATGCAGGAAATCCACAATAGGTTCCAAAGTTTCTCTGAATACTTTCGTGCAGTGAATGCCATTTGGCTCATATTCTGCCAATGTGTGTATCTCAATGAAATGAGAAAGTAGTAAAGTGCTTATCTCGATGAGTTCAGCAAGTTCGAAGAATTCCACAATCGGTTCCAACGTTTCTCTGAATACCTTCGAGCAGTGAATGCCATTTGGTTGATATGCTGCCAATGTGTGTATCTCAATGAAATGTCATCGTGATAAACTGTGTATGTCGACGGGTTCGGCAAGTTGGAAGATATCCACCATTACTTTCAAAGTTAGACTGAATACCTTCGAGCAGTGAATCCATTTTGGCGGATCTTCTGCCAATGTGTGTATCTCAATGAAATGAGAAAGTGGTAAAGTGTTCATCTCGATGAGGTTCACAAAATGGAGGAAATCCACAATAGGTTCCAAATTTTCTCTGAATACTTTCGTGCAGTGAATGCCATTTGGCTCATATTCTGCCAATGTGTGTATCTCAATGAAATGAGAAAGTAGTAAAGTGCTTATCTCGATGAGTTCAGCAAGTTCGAAGAATTCCACAATCGGTTCCAACGTTTCTCTGAATACCTTCGTGCAGTGTATGCCATTTGGTTGATATTCTGCCAATGTGTGCATCTCAATGAAATGTGATAGTGGTAAACTGTGTATGTCGACGAGTTCGGCAAGTTGGAAGATATCCACATTTGTTTCAAAAGTTTCACAGAATACCTTCGAGCAGTGAATCCATTTTGGCGGATCTTCTGCCAATGTGTGTATCTCAATGAAATGGGAAAGTGGTAAAGTGTTTATGTCGAGAAGTTTCACAAAATGGAGGAAATCCACAATAGGTTCCAAATTTTCTCTGAATACCTTGTAGCAGTGAATGCCATTGGGCTGATAATGTGTGTATCTCAATGAAATGAGAAAGTGGTAAAGTGTTTATCGCGATGAGTTCATTAAAATAGAGGAAATCCACAAAAGGTCCCAAACTTTCTCTGAATACAATCGAGCAGTGAATGCCACTTGGCTGGTATTCTGCCAATGTATGCATCTCAATGAAATGAGAAAGTGGTAACGTCCTTATCTCGATGAGTTCAGCAAGTTGGCAGAAATCCACAATAGGTTCCAAAGTTTCAGTGAATACCTTCGAGCAGTGAATGCCATTTGGCTGATCTGCTGCCAATGTGTGTATCTCACTGAAATGTGATAGTGGTAAAGTGTTTATCTCGATGAGATCATCAAAATGGAAGAAATTCACAATAGGTCCCAAAGCTTCTCTGAATACCTTGTAGCAGTGAATGCCATTAGGCTGATAATGTGTGTATCTGAATCAAATGAGAAATTGTTTATCTCGATGAGGTTCACAAAATGGAGGAAATCCACAATAGGTTCCAAGATTTCTCTGAATACTTTCGTGCAGTGAATGCCATTTGGCTCATATTCTGCCAATGTGTGTATCTCAATGAAATGAGAAAGTAGTAAAGTGCTTATCTCGATGAGTTCAGCAAGTTCGAAGAATTCCACAATCGGTTCCAACGTTTCTCTGAATACCTTCAAGCAGTGTATGCCATTTGGTTGATATTCTGCCAATGTGTGTATCTCAATGAAATGTGATAGTGGTAAACTGTGTATGTCGACGAGTTCGGCAAGTTGGAAGATATCCACAATTGGTTCCAAAGTTTCACTGAATACCTTCGAGCAGTGAATCCATTTTGGCGGATCTTCCGCCAATGTGTGTATCTCAATGAAATGGGAAAGTGGTAAAGTGTTTATGTCGAGAAGTTTCACAAAATGGAGGAAATCCACAACAGGTTCCAAATTTTCTCTGAATACCTTCGATCAGTGAATGCCGTTAGGCTGATATTCTACCAATGTGTGTACAGGAATGAAATCAGACTGTGGTAAAGTGTTGATCTCGATGAGTTCAGCAAGTTGGAGGAAATCCACAATTGGTTCCAAAGCTTTTCTGAATGCCTTCGAGCAGTGAATGCCACTTGGCTGGTATTCTGCCATTGTATGCATCTCAATGAAATGAGAAAGTGGTAACGTCCTTATCTCGATGAGTTCAGCAAGTTGGCAGAAATCCACAATAGGTTCCAAAGTTTCAGTGAATACCTTCGAGCAGTGAATGCCATTTAGCTGATCTGCTGCCAATGTGTGTATCTCAATGAAATGTGATAGTGATAAAGTGTTTATCTCGATGAGTTCATCAAAATGGAGGAAATTCAAAATAGGTCCCAAAGTTTCTCTGAAAACCTTGTAGCATTGAATGCCATTAGGCTGATAATGTGTGTATCTGAATGAAATGAGAAAGTGGTAAAGTGTTTATCTCGATGAGTTCATTAAAATAGAGGAAATCCACAAAAGGTCCCAAAGTTTCTCTGAATACAATCGAGCAGTGAATGCCATTTGGTTGATATTCTGCCAATGTGTGTATCTCAATGAAATGTGATAGTGGTAAACTGTGTATGTCGACGAGTTCGGCAAGTTGGAAGATATCCACAATTGGTTCCAAAGTTTCACTGAGTACCTTCGAGCAGTGAATCCATTTTGGCGGATCTTCTGCCAATGTGTATATCTCAATGAAATGAGAAAGTGGTAAAGTGTTTATGTCGAGAAGTTTCACAAAATGGAGGAAATCCACAATAGGTTCCAAATTTTCTCTGAATACTTTCGTGCAGTGAATGCCATTTCGCTCATATTCTGCCAAAGTGTGTATCTCAATGAAATGAGAAAGTAGTAAAGTGCTTATCCCGATGAGTTCAGCAAGTTCGAAGAATTCCTCAATCGGTTCCAACATTTCTCTGTATACCTTCGAGCAGTGTATGCCATTTGGTTGATATTCTGCCAATGTGTGTATCTCAATGAAATGTGATAGTGGTAAACTGTGTATGTCGACGAGTTCGGCAAGTTGGACGATATCCACAATTGGTTCCAAAGTTTCACTTTGAGCACTGAATCCATTTTGGCGGATCTTCTGCCAATGTGTGTATCTCAATGAAATGAGAAAGTGGTAAAGTATTTATGTCGAGAAGTTTCACAAAATGGAGGAAATCCACAATAGGTTCCAAATTTTCTCTGAATACTTTCGTGCAGTGAATGCCATTTGGCTCATATTCTGCCAATGTGTGTATCTCAATGAAATGTGATAGTGGTAAACTGTGTATGTCGACGAGTTCGCCAAGTTGGAAGATATGCACAATTGGTTCCAAAGTTTCACTGAATACCTTCGAGCAGGGAATGCCATTTGGCTGATCTGCTGCCAATGTTTGTATATCAATGAAATGTGATAGTGATAAAGTGTTTATCTCGATGAGTTCATCAAAATGGAGGAAATTCACAATAGGTCCCAAAGTTTCTCTGAATACCTTGTAGCAGTGAATGCCATTAGGCTTATACTGTGTGTATCTGAATGAAATGAGAAAGTGGTAAAGTGTTTATCTCGATGAAGTTCAGAAAATGGAGGTAATCCACAATAGGTTCCACAGTTTCTCTGAATACTTTCGTGCAGTGAATGCCATTTGGCTCATATTCTGCCAATGTGTGTATCTCAATGAAATGAGAAAGTAGTAAAGTGCTTATCTCGATGAGTTCAGCAAGTTCGAAGAATTCCACAATCGGTTCCAAAGTTTCTCTGAATAGCTTCGGGCAGTGTATGCCATTTGGTTGATATTCTGCCAATGTGTGTATCTCAATGAAATGTCATCGTGATAAACTGTGTATGTCGACGAGTTCGGCAAGTTGGAAGATATCCACAATTGGTTCCAAAGTTTCACTGAATACCTTCGAGCAGTGAATCCATTTTGGTGGATCTTCTGCCAATGTGTGTATCTCAATGAAATGGGAAAGTGGTAAAGTGTTTATGTCGAGAAGTTTCACAAAATGGAGGAAATCCACAATAGGTTCCAAATTTTCTCTGAATACCTTCGATCAGTGAATGCCGTTAGGCTGATATTCTACCAATGTGTGTACAGGAATGAAATCAGACTGTGGTAAAGTGTTGATCTCGATGAGTTCAGCAAGTTGGATGAAATCCATACTCGGTTCCAAAGCTTCTCTGAATGCCTTCGAGCAGTGAATGCCACTTGGCTGGTATTCTGCCAATGTATGCATCTCAATGAAATGAGAAAGTGGTAACGTCCTTATCTCGATGAGTTCAGCAAGTTGGCAGAAATCCACAATCGGTTCCAACGTTTCTCTGAATACCTTTGAGCAGTGAATGCCATTTGGCTGATCTGCTGCCAATGTGTGTATCTCAATGAAATGTGATAGTGGTAAAGTGTTTATCTCGATGAGTTCATCAAAATGGAGGAAATTCAGAATAGTTCCCAAAGTTTCTCTGAATACCTTGTAGCAGTGAATGCCATGAGGCTGATAATGTCTGTATCTGAATGAAATGAGAAAGTGGTAAAGTGTTTATCTCGATGAAGTTCAGAAAATGGAGGAAATCCACAATAGGTTCCACAGTTTCTCTGAATACTTTCGTGCAGTGAATGCTATTTGGCTCATATTCTGCCAATGTGTGTATCTCAATGAAATGAGAAAGTAGTAAAGTGCTTATCTCGATGAGTTCAGCAAGTTCGAAGAATTCCACAATCGGTTCCAACGTTTCTCTGAATACCTTCGAGCAGTGTATGCCATTTGGTTGATATTCTGCCAATGTGTGTATCTCAATGAAATGTGATAGTGGTAAAATGTGTATGTCGACGAGTTCGGCAAGTTGGAAGATATCCACAATTGGTTCCAAAGTTTCACTGAATACCTTCGAGCAGTGAATCCATTTTGGCGGATCTTCTGCCAATGTGTGTATCTCAATGAAATGAGAAAGTGGTAAAGTGTTTATGTCGAGAAGTTTCACAAAATGGAGGAAATCCACAATAGGTTCCAAATTTTCTCTGAATACTTTCGTGCAGTGAATGCCATTTGGCTCATATTCTGCCAATGTTTGTATCTCAATGAAATGAGAAAGTAGTAAAGTGCTTATCTCGATGAGTTCAGCAAGTTCGAAGAATTCCACAATCGGTTCCAAAGCTTCTCTGAATGCCTTCGAGCAGTGAATGCCACTTGGCTGGTATTCTGCCAATCTATGCATCTCAATGAAATGAGAAAGTGGTAACGTCCTTATCTCGATGAGTTCAGCAAGTTGGCAGAAATCCACCATAGGTTCCAAAGTTTCAGTGAATACCTTTGAGCAGTGAATGCCATTTGGCTGATCTGCTGCCAATGTGTGTATCTCAATGAAATGTGATAGTGGTAAAGTGTTTATCTCGATGAGTTCATCAAAATGGAGGAAATTCACAATAGGTCCCAAAGTTTCTCTGAATACAATCGAGCAGTGAATGCCACTTGGCTGATAATGTGTGTATCTGAATGAAATGAGAAAGTGGTAAAGTGTTTATCTCGATGAGTTCATTAAAATAGAGGAAATCCACAAAAGGTCCCAAAGTTTCTCTGAATACAATCGAGCAGTGAATGCCACTTGGCTGGTATTCTGCCAATGTATGCATCTCAATGAAATGAGAAAGTGGTAACGTCCTTATCTCGATGAGTTCAGCAAGTTGGCAGAAATCCACAATAGGTTCCAAAGTTTCAGTGAATAACTTTCAGCAGTGAATGCCATTTGGCTGATCTGCTGCCAATGTGTGTATCTCACTGAAATGTGATAGTGGTAAAGTGTTTATCTCGATGAGATCATCAAAATGGAAGAAATTCACAATAGGTCCCAAAGCTACTCTGAATACCTTGTAGCAGTGAATGCCATTAGGCTGATAATGTGTGTATCTGAATCAAATGAGAAATTGTTTATCTCGATGAGGTTCACAAAATGGAGGAAATCCACAATAGGTTCCAAGATTTCCCTGAATACTTTCGTGCAGTGAATGCCATTTGTCTCATATTCTGCCAATGTGTGTATCTCAATGAAATGAGAAAGTAGTAAAGTGCTTATCTCGATGAGTTCATTAAAATAGAGGAAATCCACAATCGGTTCCAACGTTTCTCTGAATACCTTCGAGCAGTGTATGCCATTTGGTTGATAATCTGCCAATGTGTGTATCTCAATGAAATGTGATAGTGGTAAACTGTGTATGTCGACGAGTTCGGCAAGTTGGAAGATATCCACAATTGGTTGCAAAGTTTCACTGAATACCTTCGAGCAGTGAATCCATTTTGGCGGATCTTCTGCCAATGTGTGTATCTCAATGAAATGGGAAAGTGGTAAAGTGTTTATGTCGAGAAGTTTCACAAAATGGAGGAAATCCACAATAGGTTCCAAATTTTCTCTGAATACCTTCGATCAGTGAATGCCGTTAGGCTGATGTTCTACCAATGTGTGTACAGGAATGAAATCAGACAGTGGTAAAGTGTTGATCTCGATGAGTTCAGCAAGTTGGAGGAAATCCGCAATTGGTTCCAAAGCTTCTCTGAATGCCTTCGAGCAGTGAATGCCACTTGGCTGGTATTCTGCCAATGTATGCATCTCAATGAAATGAGAAAGTGGTAACGTCCTTATCTCGATGAGTTCAGCAAGTTGGCAGAAATCCACCATAGGTTCCAAAGTTTCAGTGAATACCTTTGAGCAGTGAATGCCATTTGGCTGATCTGTTGCCAATGTGTGTATCTCAATGAAATGTGATAGTGGTAAAGTGTTTATCTCGATGAGTTCATCAAAATGGAGGAAATTCACAATAGGTCCCAAAGTTTCTCTGAATACCTTGTAGCAGTGAATGCCATTAGGCTGATAATGTGTGTATCTGAATGAAATGAGATAGTGGTAAAGTGTTTATCTCGATGAGTTCATTAAAATAGAGGAAATCCACAAAAGGTCCCAAAGTTTCTCTGAATACAATCGAGCAGTGAATGCCACTTGGCTGGTATTCTGCCAATGTATGCATCTCAATGAAATGAGAAAGTGGTAACGTCCTTATCTCGATGAGTTCAGCAAGTTGGCAGAAATCCACAATAGGTTCCAAAGTGTCAGTGAATACCTTCGAGCAGTGAATGCCATTTGGCTGATCTGCTGCCAATGTGTGTATCTCAATGAAATGTGATAGTGGTAAAGTGTTTATCTCGATGAGTTCATCAAAATCGAGGAAATTCAGAATAGGTCCCAAAGTTTCTCTGAATACCTTGTAGCAGTGAATGCCATGAGGCTGATAATGTCTGTATCTGAATGAAATGAGAAAGTGGTAAAGTGTTTATCTCGATGAAGTTCAGAAAATGGAGGAAATCCACAATAGGTTCCACAGTTTCTCTGAATACTTTCGTGCAGTGAATGCTATTTGGCTCATATTCTGCCAATGTGTGTATCTCAATGAAATGAGAAAGTAGTAAAGTGCTTATCTCGATGAGTTCAGCAAGTTCGAAGAATTCCACAGTCGGTTCCAACGTTTCTCTGAATACCTTCGAGCAGTGTATGCCATTTGGTTGATATTCTGCCAATGTGTGTATCTCAATGAAATGTGATAGTGGTAAAATGTGTATGTCGACGAGTTCAGCAAGTTGGAAGATATCCACAATTGGTTCCAAAGTTTCACTGAATACCTTCGAGCAGTGAATCCATTTTGGCGGATCTTCTGCCAATGTGTGTATCTCAATGAAATGAGAAAGTGGTAAAGTGTTTATGTCGAGAAGTTTCACAAAATGGAGGAAATCCACAATAGGTTCCAAATTTTCTCTGAATACGTTCGTGCAGTGAATGCCATTTGGCTCATATTCTGCCAATGTGTGTATCTCAATGAAATGAGAAAGTAGTAAAGTGCTTATCTCGATGAGTTCAGCAAGTTCGAAGAATTCCACAATCGGTTCAAAAGCTTCTCTGACTGCCTTCGAGCAGTGAATGCCACTTGGCTGGTATTCTGCCAATCTATGCATCTCAATGAAATGAGAAAGTGGTAACGTCCTTATCTCGATGAGTTCAGCAAGTTGGCAGAAATCCACCATAGGTTCCAAAGTTTCAGTGAATACCTTCGAGCAGTGAATGCCATTTGGCTGATCTGCTGCCAATGTGTGTATCTCAATGAAATGTGATTGTGGTAAAGTGTTTATCTCGATGAGTTCATCAAAATGGAGGAAATTCACAATAGGTCCCAAAGTTTCTCTGAATACCTTGTAGCAGTGAATGCCATTAGGCTGATAATGTGTGTATCTGAATCAAATGAGAAATTGTTTATCTCGATGAGGTTCACAAAATGGAGGAAATCCACAATAGGTTCCAAGATTTCTCTGAATACTTTCGTGCAGTGAATGCCATTTCTCTCATATTCTGCCAATGTGTGTATCTCAATGAAATGAGAAAGTAGTAAAGTGCTTATCTCGATGAGTTCAGCAAGTTCGAAGAATTCCACAATCGGTTCCAACGTTTCTCTGAATACCTTCGAGCAGTGTATGCCATTTAGTTGATATTCTGCCAATGTGTGTATCTCAATGATATGTGATAGTGGTAAACTGTGTATGTCGACGAGTTCGGCAAGTTGGAAGATATCCACAATTGGTTCCAAAGTTTCACTGAATACCTTCGAGCAGTGAATCCATTTTGGCGGATCTTCTGCCAATGTGTGTATCTCAATGAAATGTGATAGTGGTAAACTGTTTATCTCGATGAGGTTCAGAAAATGGAGGAAATCCACAATAGGTTCCAAATTTTCTCTGAATACTTTCGTGCAGTGAATGCCGTTAGGCTGATATTCTACCAATGTGTGTACAGGAATGAAATCAGACTGTGGTAAAGTGTTGATCTCGATGAGTTCAGCAAGTTGGAGGAAATCCACAATAGGTTCCAAAGCTTCTCTGAATGCCTTCGAGCAGTGAATGCCACTTGGCTGGTATTCTGCCAATGTATGCATCTCAATGAAATGAGAAAGTGGTAACGTCCTTCTCTCGATGAGCTCAGCAAGTTGGCAGAAATCCACAATAGGTTCCAAAGTTTCAGTGAATACCTTCGAGCAGTGAATGCCATTTAGCTGATCTGCTGGCAATGTGTGTATGCCAATGAAATGTGATAGTGATAAAGTGTTTATCTCGATGAGTTCATCAAAATGGAGGAAATTCAAAATAGGTCCCAAAGTTTCTCTGAATACCTTGTAGCATTGAGTGCCATTAGGCTGAAAATGTGTGTATATGAATGAAATGAGAAAGTGGTAAAGTGTTTATCTCGATGAGTTCATTAAAATAGAGGAAATCCACAAAAGGTCCCAAAGTTTCTCTGAATACAATCGAGCAGTGAATGCCACTTGGCTGGTATTCTGCCAATGTATGCATCTCAATGAAATGAGAAAGTGGTAACGTCCTTATCTCGATGAGTTCAGCAAGTTGGCAGAAATCCACAATAGGTTCCAAAGTTTCAGTGAAAACCTTCGAGCAGTGAATGCCATTTGGCTGATCTGCTGCCAATGTGTGTATCTCAATGAAATGTGATAGTGGTAAAGTGTTTATCTCGATGAGTTCATCAAAATGGAGGAAATTCACAATAGGTCCCAAAGTTTCTCTGAATACCTTGTAGCAGTGAATGCCATTAGGCTGATAATGTGTGTATCTGAATGAAATCAGAAAGTGGTAAAGTGTTTATCTCGATGAGTTCATTAAAATAGAGGAAATCCACAAAAGGTCCCAA
The DNA here is from genome assembly GCA_037974335.1 of Prionace glauca. Lineage (NCBI taxonomy): Eukaryota > Metazoa > Chordata > Chondrichthyes > Carcharhiniformes > Carcharhinidae > Prionace > Prionace glauca. The sequence goes on from CM075730.1 coordinate 32,028,634, forward strand.
AGTTTCTCTGAATACAATCGAGCAGTGAATGCCATTTGGTTGATATTCTGCCAATGTTTGTATCTCAATGAAATGTGATAGTGGTAAACTGTGTATGTCGACGAGTTCGGCAAGTTGGAAGATATCCACAATTGGTTCCAAAGTTTCACTGAGTACCTTCGAGCAGTGAATCCATTTTGGCGGATCTTCTGCCAATGTGTGTATCTCAATGAAATGGGAAAGTGGTAAAGTGTTTATGTCGAGAAGTTTCACAAAATGGAGGAAATCCACAATAGGTTCCAAATTTTCTCTGAATTCCTTCGTTCAGTGAATGCCGTTAGGCTGATATTCTACCAATGTGTGTACAGGAATGAAATCAGACAGTGTAAAGTGTTGATCTCGATGAGTTCAGCAAGTTGGAGGAAATCCACAATTGGTTCCAAAGCTTCTCTGAATGCCTTCGAGCAGTGAATGCCACTTGGCTGGTATTCTGCCAATGTATGCATCTCAATGAAATGAGAAAGTGGTAACGTCCTTATCTCGATGAGTTCAGCAAGTTGGCAGAAATCCACCATAGGTTCCAAAGTTTCAGTGAATACCTTCGAGCAGTGAATGCCATTTAACATAGAACATAGAACATAGAACATTACAGCGCAGAACAGGCCCTTCGGCCCACGATGTTGCGCCAACCAGTTACAAAACAATGACCCACTAGCCTAAACCAATCCCTTTTCATCCATAAACCTATCCACAGATCTCTTAAACGCCCCCAAACTAGGTGCATTTACAACTGCAGCTGGCAGGGCATTCCAATCCCTCACCACCCTCTGGGTAAAGAACCTACCCCTGACATCTGTCCTATAACTACCCCCCCGTAATTTAAAATCCTGCCCCCTCGTGCTAGCTTTCTCCATCCTAGGAAAAAGGCTATCACTATCTACCCTGTCTAAACCTCTAATCATCTTATATGTTTCAATGAGATCCCCTCTTAGCCGCCTTCTTTCCAGCGAAAACAACCCCAAATCTCTCAGTCTCTCCTCATAGGATCTCCCCTCCATACCAGGCAACATCCTGGTAAACCTCCTCTCAACCCTCTCCAAAGCCTCTACATCCTTCCTGTAATGCGGGGACTAGAACTGCACACAAAACTCCAAGTGTGGCCGCACCAGAGTTGTGTACAGTTGCATCATGAGATTTAGCTGATCTGCTGCCAATGTGTGTATCTCAATGAAATGTGATAGTGGTAAAGTGTTTATCTCGATGAGTTCATCAAAATGGAGGAAATTCACAATAGGTCCCAAAGTTTCTCTGAATACCTTGTAGCAGTGAATGCCATTAGGCTGATAATGTGTGTATCTGAATGAAATGAGAAAGTGGTAAAGTGTTTATCTCGATGAAGTTCAGAAAATGGAGGAAATCCACAATAGGTTCCAAAGTTTCTCTGAATGCTTTCGTACAGTGAATGCCATTTGGCTCATATTCTGCCAATGTGTGTATCTCAATGAAATGAGAAAGTAGTAAAGTGCTTATCTCGATGAGTTCAGCAAGTTCGAAGAATTCCACAATCGGTTCCAACGTTTCTCTGCATACCTTCGAGCAGTGTATGCCATTTGGTTGATATTCTGCCACTGTGTGTATCTCAATGAAATGTGATAGTGGTAAACTGTGTATGTCGACGAGTTCGGCAAGTTGGAAGATATCCACAATTGGTTCCAAAGTTTCACTGAATACCTTCGAGCAGTGAATCCATTTTGGCGGATCTTCTGCCAATGTGTGTATCTCAATGAAATGAGAAAGTGGTAAAGTGTTTATGTCGAGAAGCTTCACAAAATGGAGGAAATCCACAATAGGTTCCAAATTTTCTCTGAATACCTTCGATCAGTGAATGCCGTTAGGCTGATATTCTACCAATGTGTGTACAGGAATGAAATCAGACAGTGGTAAAGTGTTGATCTCGATGAGTTCAGCAAGTTGGAGGAAATCCACAATAGGTTCCAAAGCTTCTCTGAATGCCTTCGAGCAGTGAATGCCACTTGGCTGGTATTCTGCCAATGTATGCATCTCAATGAAATGAGAAAGTGGTAACGTCCTTATCTCGATGAGTTCAGCAAGTTGGCAGAAATCCACCATAGGTTCCAAAGTTTCAGTGAATACCTTCGAGCAGTGAATGCCATTTAACATAGAACATAGAACATAGAACATTACAGCGCAGAACAGGCCCTTCGGCCCACGATGTTGCGCCAACCAGTTACAAAACAATGACCCACTAGCCTAAACCAATCCCTTTTCATCCATAAACCTATCCACAGATCTCTTAAACGCCCCCAAACTAGGTGCATTTACAACTGCAGCTGGCAGGGCATTCCAATCCCTCACCACCCTCTGGGTAAAGAACCTACCCCTGACATCTGTCCTATAACTACCCCCCCGTAATTTAAAATCCTGCCCCCTCGTGCTAGCTTTCTCCATCCTAGGAAAAAGGCTATCACTATCTACCCTGTCTAAACCTCTAATCATCTTATATGTTTCAATGAGATCCCCTCTTAGCCGCCTTCTTTCCAGCGAAAACAACCCCAAATCTCTCAGTCTCTCCTCATAGGATCTCCCCTCCATACCAGGCAACATCCTGGTAAACCTCCTCTCAACCCTCTCCAAAGCCTCTACATCCTTCCTGTAATGCGGGGACTAGAACTGCACACAAAACTCCAAGTGTGGCCGCACCAGAGTTGTGTACAGTTGCATCATGAGATTTAGCTGATCTGCTGCCAATGTGTGTATCTCAATGAAATGTGATAGTGGTAAAGTGTTTATCTCGATGAGTTCATCAAAATGGAGGAAATTCACAATAGGTCCCAAAGTTTCTCTGAATACCTTGTAGCAGTGAATGCCATTAGGCTGATAATGTGTGTATCTGAATGAAATGAGAAAGTGGTAAAGTGTTTATCTCGATGAAGTTCAGAAAATGGAGGAAATCCACAATAGGTTCCAAAGTTTCTCTGAATGCTTTCGTACAGTGAATGCCATTTGGCTCATATTCTGCCAATGTGTGTATCTCAATGAAATGAGAAAGTAGTAAAGTGCTTATCTCGATGAGTTCAGCAAGTTCGAAGAATTCCACAATCGGTTCCAACGTTTCTCTGCATACCTTCGAGCAGTGTATGCCATTTGGTTGATATTCTGCCACTGTGTGTATCTCAATGAAATGTGATAGTGGTAAACTGTGTATGTCGACGAGTTCGGCAAGTTGGAAGATATCCACAATTGGTTCCAAAGTTTCACTGAATACCTTCGAGCAGTGAATCCATTTTGGCGGATCTTCTGCCAATGTGTGTATCTCAATGAAATGAGAAAGTGGTAAAGTGTTTATGTCGAGAAGCTTCACAAAATGGAGGAAATCCACAATAGGTTCCAAATTTTCTCTGAATACCTTCGATCAGTGAATGCCGTTAGGCTGATATTCTACCAATGTGTGTACAGGAATGAAATCAGACAGTGGTAAAGTGTTGATCTCGATGAGTTCAGCAAGTTGGAGGAAATCCACAATAGGTTCCAAAGCTTCTCTGAATGCCTTCGAGCAGTGAATGCCACTTGGCTGGTATTCTGCCAATGTATGCATCTCAATGAAATGAGAAAGTGGTAACGTCCTTATCTCGATGAGTTCAGCAAGTTGGCAGAAATCCACAATAGGTTCCAAAGTTTCAGTGAATACCTTCGAGCAGTGAATGCCATTTAACATAGAACATAGAACATAGAACATTACAGCGCAGAACAGGCCCTTCGGCCCACGATGTTGCGCCAACCAGTTACAAAACAATGATCCACTAGCCTAAACCAATCCCTTTTCATCCATAAACCTATCCACAGATCTCTTAAACGCCCCCTAACTAGGTGCATTTACAACTGCAGCTGGCAGGGCATTCCAATCCCTCACCACCCTCTGGGTAAAGAACCTACCCCTGACATCTGTCCTATAACTACCCCCCCGTAATTTAAAATCCTGCCCCCTCGTGCTTGCTTTCTCCATCCTAGGAAAAAGGCTATCACTATCTACCCTGTCTAAACCTCTAATCATCTTATATGTTTCAATGAGATCCCCTCTTAGCCGCCTTCTTTCCAGCGAAAACAACCCCAAATCTCTCAGTCTCTCCTCATAGGATCTCCCCTCCATACCAGGCAACATCCTGGTAAACCTCCTCTCAACCCACTCCAAAGCCTCTACATCCTTCCTGTAATGCGGGGACCAGAACTGCACACAAAACTCCAAGTGTGGCCACACCAGAGTTGTGTACAGTTGCATCATGAGATTCAGCTGATCTGCTGCCAATGTGTGTATCTCAATGAAATGTGATAGTGGTAAAGTGTTTATCTCGATGAGATCATCAAAATGGAAGAAATTCACAATAGGTCCCAAAGCTACTCTGAATACCTTGTAGCAGTGAATGCCATTAGGCTGATAATGTGTGTATCTGAATCAAATGAGAAATTGTTTATCTCGATGAGGTTCACAAAATGGAGGAAATCCACAATAGGATCCAAGATTTCTCTGAATACTTTCGTGCAGTGAATGCCATTTGTCTCATATTCTGCCAATCTGTGTATCTCAATGAAATGAGAAAGTAGTAAAGTGCTTATCTCGATGAGTTCAGCAAGTTCGAAGAATTCCACAATCGGTTCCAACGTTTCTCTGAATACCTTCGAGCAGTGTATGCCATTTGGTTGATATTCTGCCAGTGTGTGTATCTCAATGAAATGTGATAGTGGTAAACTGTGTATGTCGACGAGTTCGGCAAGTTGGAAGATATCCACAATTGGTTCCAAAGTTTCACTGAATACCTTCGAGCAGTGAATCCATTTTGGCGGATCTTCTGCCAATGTGTGTATCTCAATGAAATGGGAAAGTGGTAAAGTGTTTATGTCGAGAAGTTTCACAAAATGGAGGAAATCCACAATAGGTTCCAAATTTTCTCTGAATACCTTCGATCAGTGAATGCCGTTAGGCTGATATTCTACCAATGTGTGTACAGGAATGAAATCAGACAGTGGTAAAGTGTTGATCTCGATGAGTTCAGCAAGTTGGAGGAAATCCGCAATTGGTTCCAAAGCTTCTCTGAATGCCTTCGAGCAGTGAATGCCACTTGGCTGGTATTCTGCCAATGTATGCATCTCAATGAAATGAGAAAGTGGTAACGTCCTTATCTCGATGAGCTCAGCAGTCGGCAGAAATCCACAATAGGTTCCAAAGTTTCAGTGAATACCTTCGAGCAGTGAATGCCATTTAGCTGATCTGCTGCCAATGTGTGTATCCCAATGAAATGTGATAGTGATAAAGTGTTTATCTCGATGAGTTCATCAAAATGGAGGAAATTCAAAATAGGTCCCAAAGTTTCTCTGAATACCTTGTAGCATTGAGTGCCATTAGGCTGAAAATGTGTGTATATGAATGAAATGAGAAAGTGGTAAAGTGTTTATCTCGATGAGTTCATTAAAATAGAGGAAATCCACAAAAGGTCCCAAAGTTTCTCTGAATACAATCGAGCAGTGAATGCCACTTGGCTGGTATTCTGCCAATGTATGCATCTCAATGAAATGAGAAAGTGGTAACGTCCTTATCTCGATGAGTTCAGCAAGTTGGCAGAAATCCACAATAGGTTCCAAAGTTTCAGTGAATAACTTCGAGCAGTGAATGCCATTTGGTTGATATTCTGCCAATGTGTGTATCTCAATGAAATGTGATAGTGGTAAACTGTGTATGTCGACGAGTTCGGCAAGTTGGAAGATATCCACAATTGGTTCCAAAGTTTCACTGAGTACCTTCGAGCAGTGAATCCATTTTGGCGGATCTTCTGCCAATGTGTGTATCTCAATGAAATGAGAAAGTGGTAAAGTGTTTATGTCGAGAAGTTTCACAAAATGGAGGAAATCCACAATAGGTTCCAAATTTTCTCTGAATACTTTCGTGCAGTGAATGCCATTTGGCTCATATTCTGCCAATGTGTGTATCTCAATGAAATGAGAAAGTAGTAAAGTGCTTATCTCGATGAGTTCAGCAAGTTCGAAGAATTCCACAATCGGTTCCAACGTTTCTCTGAATACCTTCGAGCAGTGAATGCCATTTGGTTGATATTCTGCCAATGTGTGTATCTCAATGAAATGTGATAGTGGTAAAATGTGTATGTCGACGAGTTCAGCAAGTTGGAAGATATCCACAATTGGTTCCAAAGTTTCACTGAATACCTTCGAGCAGTGAATCCATTTTGGCGGATCTTCTGCCAATGTGTGTATCTCAATGAAATGAGAAAGTGGTAAAGTGTTTATGTCGAGAAGTTTCACAAAATGGAGGAAATCCACAATAGGTTCCAAATTTTCTCTGAATACGTTCGTGCAGTGAATGCCATTTGGCTCATATTCTGCCAATGTGTGTATCTCAATGAAATGAGAAAGTAGTAAAGTGCTTATCTCGATGAGTTCAGCAAGTTCGAAGAATTCCACAATCGGTTCAAAAGCTTCTCTGACTGCCTTCGAGCAGTGAATGCCACTTGGCTGGTATTCTGCCAATCTATGCATCTCAATGAAATGAGAAAGTGGTAACGTCCTTATCTCGATGAGTTCAGCAAGTTGGCAGAAATCCACCATAGGTTCCAAAGTTTCAGTGAATACCTTCGAGCAGTGAATGCCATTTGGCTGATCTGCTGCCAATGTGTGTATCTCAATGAAATGTGATTGTGGTAAAGTGTTTATCTCGATGAGTTCATCAAAATGGAGGAAATTCACAATAGGTCCCAAAGTTTCTCTGAATACCTTGTAGCAGTGAATGCCATTAGGCTGATAATGTGTGTATCTGAATGAAATGAGAAAGTGGTAAAGTGTTTATCTCGATGAGTTCATTAAAATAGAGGAATTCCACAAAAGGTCCCAAAGTTTCTCTGAATACAATCGAGCAGTGAATGCCATTTGGCTGGTATTCTGCCAATGTATGCATCTCAATGAAATGAGAAAGTGGTAACGTCCTTATCTCGATGAGTTCAGCAAGTTGGCAGAAATCCACAATAGGTTCCAAAGTTTCAGTGAATAACTTCGAGCAGTGAATGCCATTTGGCTGATCTGCTGCCAATGTGTGTATCTCACTGAAATGTGATAGTGGTAAAGTGTTTATCTCGATGAGATCATCAAAATGGAAGAAATTCACAATAGGTCCCAAAGCTACTCTGAATACCTTGTAGCAGTGAATGCCATTAGGCTGATAATGTGTGTATCTGAATCAAATGAGAAATTGTTTATCTCGATGAGGTTGACAAAATGGAGGAAATCCACAATAGGTTCCAAGATTTCTCTGAATACTTTCGTGCAGTGAATGCCATTTCTCTCATATTCTGCCAATGTGTGTATCTCAATGAAATGAGAAAGTAGTAAAGTGCTTATCTCGATGAGTTCAGCAAGTTCGAAGAATTCCACAATCGGTTCCAACGTTTCTCTGAATACCTTCGAGCAGTGTATGCCATTTAGTTGATATTCTGCCAATGTGTGTATCTCAATGATATGTGATAGTGGTAAACTGTGTATGTCGACGAGTTCGGCAAGTTGGAAGATATCCACAATTGGTTCCAAAGTTTCACTGAATACCTTCGAGCAGTGAATCCATTTTGGCGGATCTTCTGCCAATGTGTGTATCTCAATGAAATGGGAAAGTGGTAAAGTGTTTATGTCGAGAAGTTTCACAAAATGGAGGAAATCCACAATAGGTTCCAAATTTTCTCTGAATACCTTCGATCAGTGAATGCCGTTAGGCTGATATTCTACCAATGTGTGTACAGGAATGAAATCAGACAGTGGTAAAGTGTTGATCTCGATGAGTTCAGCAAGTTGGAGGAAAACCACAATTGGTTCCAAAGCTTCTCTGAATGCCTTCGAGCAGTGAATGCCACTTGGCTGGTATTCTGCCAATGTATGCATCTCAATGAAATGAGAAAGTGGTAACGTCCTTATCTCGATGAGTTCAGCAAGTTGGCAGAAATCCACAATAGGTTCCAAAGTTTCAGTGAATACCTTCGAGCAGTGAATGCCATTTAACATAGAACATAGAACATTACAGCGCAGAACAGGCCCTTCGGCCCACGATGTTGCGCCAATCAGTTACAAAACAATGACCCACTAGCCTAAACCAATCCCTTTTCATCCATAAACCTATCCACAGATCTCTTAAACGCCCCCAAACTAGGTGCATTTACAACTGCAGCTGGCAGGGCATTCCAATCCCTCACCACCCTCTGGGTAAAGAACCTACCCCTGACATCTGTCCTATAACTACCCCCCCCGTAATTTAAAATCCTGCCCCCTCGTGCTAGCTTTCTCCATCCTAGGAAAAAGGCTATCACTATCTACCCTGTCTAAACCTCTAATCATCTTATATGTTTCAATGAGATCCCCTCTTAGCCGCCTTCTTTCCAGCGAAAACAACCCCAAATCTCTCAGTCTCTCCTCATAGGATCTCCCCTCCATACCAGGCAACATCCTGGTAAACCTCCTCTCAACCCTCTCCAAAGCCTCTGCATCCTTCCTGTAATGCGGGGACTAGAACTGCACACAAAACTCCAAGTGTGGCCGCACCAGAGTTGTGTACAGTTGCATCATGAGATTTAGCTGATCTGCTGCCAATGTGTGTATCTCAATGAAATGTGATAGTGGTAAAGTGTTTATCTCGATGAGTTCATCAAAATGGAGGAAATTCACAATAGGTCCCAAAGTTTCTCTGAATACCTTGTAGCAGTGAATGCCATTAGGCTGATAATGTGTGTATCTGAATGAAATGAGATAGTGGTAAAGTGTTTATCTCGATGAAGTTCAGAAAATGGAGGAAATCCACAATAGGTTCCAAAGTTTCTCTGAATGCTTTCGTACAGTGAATGCCATTTGGCTCATATTCTGCCAATGTGTGTATCTCAATGAAATGAGAAAGTAGTAAAGTGCTTATCTCGATGAGTTCAGCAAGTTCGAAGAATTCCACAATCGGTTCCAACGTTTCTCTGCATACCTTCGAGCAGTGTATGCCATTTGGTTGATATTCTGCCACTGTGTGTATCTCAATGAAATGTGATAGTGGTAAACTGTGTATGTCGACGAGTTCGGCAAGTTGGAAGATATCCACAATTGGTTCCAAAGTTTCACTGAATACCTTCGAGCAGTGAATCCATTTTGGCGGATCTTCTGCCAATGTGTGTATCTCAATGAAATGAGAAAGTGGTAAAGTGTTTATGTCGAGAAGCTTCACAAAATGGAGGAAATCCACAATAGGTTCCAAATTTTCTCTGAATACCTTCGATCAGTGAATGCCGTTAGGCTGATATTCTACCAATGTGTGTACAGGAATGAAATCAGACAGTGGTAAAGTGTTGATCTCGATGAGTTCAGCAAGTTGGAGGAAATCCACAATAGGTTCCAAAGCTTCTCTGAATGCCTTCGAGCAGTGAATGCCACTTGGCTGGTATTCTGCCAATGTATGCATCTCAATGAAATGAGAAAGTGGTAACGTCCTTATCTCGATGAGTTCAGCAAGTTGGCAGAAATCCACAATAGGTTCCAAAGTTTCAGTGAATACCTTCGAGCAGTGAATGCCATTTAACATAGAGCATAGAACATAGAACATTACAGCGCAGAACAGGCCCTTCGGCCCACGATGTTGCGCCAACCAGTTACAAAACAATGATCCACTAGCCTAAACCAATCCCTTTTCATCCATAAACCTATCCACAGATCTCTTAAACGCCCCCTAACTAGGTGCATTTACAACTGCAGCTGGCAGGGCATTCCAATCCCTCACCACCCTCTGGGTAAAGAACCTACCCCTGACATCTGTCCTATAACTACCCCCCCGTAATTTAAAATCCTGCCCCCTCGTGCTTGCTTTCTCCATCCTAGGAAAAAGGCTATCACTATCTACCCTGTCTAAACCTCTAATCATCTTATATGTTTCAATGAGATCCCCTCTTAGCCGCCTTCTTTCCAGCGAAAACAACCCCAAATCTCTCAGTCTCTCCTCATAGGATCTCCCCTCCATACCAGGCAACATCCTGGTAAACCTCCTCTCAACCCACTCCAAAGCCTCTACATCCTTCCTGTAATGCGGGGACCAGAACTGCACACAAAACTCCAAGTGTGGCCACACCAGAGTTGTGTACAGTTGCATCATGAGATTCAGCTGATCTGCTGCCAATGTGTGTATCTCAATGAAATGTGATAGTGGTAAAGTGTTTATCTCGATGAGATCATCAAAATGGAAGAAATTCACAATAGGTCCCAAAGCTACTCTGAATACCTTGTAGCAGTGAATGCCATTAGGCTGATAATGTGTGTATCTGAATCAAATGAGAAATTGTTTATCTCGATGAGGTTCACAAAATGGAGGAAATCCACAATAGGATCCAAGATTTCTCTGAATACTTTCGTGCAGTGAATGCCATTTGTCTCATATTCTGCCAATCTGTGTATCTCAATGAAATGAGAAAGTAGTAAAGTGCTTATCTCGATGAGTTCAGCAAGTTCGAAGAATTCCACAATCGGTTCCAACGTTTCTCTGAATACCTTCGAGCAGTGTATGCCATTTGGTTGATATTCTGCCAATGTGTGTATCTCAATGAAATGTGATAGTGGTAAACTGTGTATGTCGACGAGTTCGGCAAGTTGGAAGATATCCACAATTGGTTCCAAAGTTTCACTGAATACCTTCGAGCAGTGAATCCATTTTGGCGGATCTTCTGCCAATGTGTGTATCTCAATGAAATGGGAAAGTGGTAAAGTGTTTATGTCGAGAAGCTTCACAAAATGGAGGAAATCCACAATAGGTTCCAAATTTTCTCTGAATACCTTCGATCAGTGAATGCCGTTAGGCTGATATTCTACCAATGTGTGTACAGGAATGAAATCAGACAGTGGTAAAGTGTTGATCTCGATGAGTTCAGCAAGTTGGAGGAAATCCGCAATTGGTTCCAAAGCTTCTCTGAATGCCTTCGAGCAGTGAATGCCACTTGGCTGGTATTCTGCCAATGTATGCATCTCAATGAAATGAGAAAGTGGTAACGTCCTTATCTCGATGAGCTCAGCAGTCGGCAGAAATCCACAATAGGTTCCAAAGTTTCAGTGAATACCTTCGAGCAGTGAATGCCATTTAGCTGATCTGCTGCCAATGTGTGTATCCCAATGAAATGTGATAGTGATAAAGTGTTTATCTCGATGAGTTCATCAAAATGGAGGAAATTCAAAATAGGTCCCAAAGTTTCTCTGAATACCTTGTAGCATTGAGTGCCATTAGGCTGAAAATGTGTGTATATGAATGAAATGAGAAAGTGGTAAAGTGTTTATCTCGATGAGTTCATTAAAATAGAGGAAATCCACAAAAGGTCCCAAAGTTTCTCTGAATACAATCGAGCAGTGAATGCCACTTGGCTGGTATTCTGCCAATGTGTGTATCTCAATGAAATGAGAAAGTAGTAAAGTGCTTATCTCGATGAGTTCAGCAAGTTCGAAGAATTCCACAATCGGTTCCAACGTTTCTCTGAATACAATCGAGCAGTGTATGCCATTTGGTTGATATTCTGCCAATGTGTGTATCTCAATGAAATGTGATAGTGGTAAACTGTGTATGTCGACGAGTTCGGCAAGTTGGAAGATATCCACAATTGGTTCCAAAGTTTCACTGAGTACCTTCGAGCAGTGAATCCATTTTGGCGGATCTTCTGCCAATGTGTGTATCTCAATGAAATGAGAAAGTGGTAAAGTATTTATGTCGAGAAGTTTCACAAAATGGAGGAAATCCACAATAGGTTCCAAATTTTCTCTGAATACTTTCGTGCAGTGAATGCCATTTGGCTCATATTCTGCCAATGTGTGTATCTCAATGAAATGAGAAAGTAGTAAAGTGCTTATCTCGATGAGTTCAGCAAGTTCGAAGAATTCCACAATCGGTTCCAACGTTTCTCTGAATACCTTCGAGCAGTGAATGCCATTTGGTTGATATGCTGCCAATATGTGTATCTCAATGAAATGTCATCGTGATAAACTGTGTATGTCGACGGGTTCGGCAAGTTGGAAGATATCCACCATTACTTTCAAAGTTTGACTGAATACCTTCGAGCAGTGAATCCATTTTGGCGGATCTTCTGCCAATGTGTGTATCTCAATGAAATTAGAAAGTGGTGAAGTGTTTATCTCGATGAGGTTCACAAAATGGAGGAAATCCACAATAGGTTCCAAGATTTCTCTGAATACTTTCGTGCAGTGAATGCCATTTGGCTCATATTCTGCCAATGTGTGTATCTCAATGAAATGAGAAAGTAGTAAAGTGCTTATCTCGATGAGTTCAGCAAGTTCGAAGAATTCCACAATCGGTTCCAACGTTTCTCTGAATACCTTCGAGCAGTGTATGCCATTTGGTTGATATTCTGCCAATGTGTGTATCTCAATGAAATGTGATAGTGGTAAACTGTGTATGTCGACGAGTTCGGCAAGTTGGAAGATATCCACATTTGTTTCAAAAGTTTCACAGAATACCTTCGAGCAGTGAATCCATTTTGGCGGATCTTCTGCCAATGTGTGTATCTCAATGAAATGGGAAAGTGGTAAAGTGTTTATGTCGAGAAGTTTCACAAAATGGAGGAAATCCACAATAGGTTCCAAATTTTCTCTGAATACCTTGTAGCAGTGAATGCCATTAGGCTGATAATGTGTGAATCTCAATGAAATGAGAAAGTGGTAAAGTGTTTATCGCGATGAGTTCATTAAAATAGAGGAAATCCACAAAAGGTCCCAAAGTTTCTCTGAATACAATCGAGCAGTGAATGCCACTTGGCTGGTATTCTGCCAATGTATGCATCTCAATGAAATGAGAAAGTGGTAACGTCCTTATCTCGATGAGTTCAGCAAGTTGGCAGAAATCCACAATAGGTTCCAAAGTTTCAGTGAATACCTTCGAGCAGTGAATGCCATTTGGCTGATCTGCTGCCAATGTGTGTATCTCACTGAAATGTGATAGTGGTAAAGTGTTTATCTCGATGAGATCATCAAAATGGAAGAAATTCACAATAGGTCCCAAAGCTTCTCTGAATACCATGTAGCAGTGAATGCCATTAGGCTGATAATGTGTGTATCTGAATCAAATGAGAAATTGTTTATCTCGATGAGGTTCACAAAATGGAGGAAATCCACAATAGGTTCCAAGATTTCTCTGAATACTTTCGTGCAGTGAATGCCATTTGGCTCATATTCTGCCAATGTGTGTATCTCAATGAAATGAGAAAGTAGTATAGTGCTTATCTCGATGAGTTCAGCAAGTTCGAAGAATTCCACAATCGGTTCCAATGTTTCTCTGAATACCTTCGAGCAGTGTATGCCATTTGGTTGATATTCTGCCAATGTGTGTATCTCAATGAAATGTGATAGTGGTAAACTGTGTATGTCGACGAGTTCGGCAAGTTGGAAGATATCCACAATTGGTTCCAAAGTTTCACTGAATACCTTCGAGCAGTGAATCCATTTTGGCGGATCTTCTGCCAATGTGTGTATCTCAATGAATTGAGAAAGTGGTAAAGTGTTTATGTCGAGAAGTTTCACAAAATGGAGGAAATCCACAATAGGTTCCAAAGTTTCTCTGAATACTTTCGTGCAGTGAATGCCATTTGGCTCATATTCTGCCAATGTGTGTATCTCAATGAAATGAGAAAGTACTAAAGTGCTTATCTCGATGAGTTCAGCAAGTTCGAAGAATTCCACAATCGGTTCCAAATTTTCTCTGAATACCTTCGAGCAGTCTACGCCATTTGGTTGATATTCTGCCAATATGTGTATCTCAATGAAATGTCATCGTGATAAACTGTGTATGTCGATGAAATGGGAAAGTGGTAAAGTGTTTATGTCGAGAAGTTTCACAAAATGGAGGAAACCCACAATAGGTTCCAAATTTTCTCTGAATACTTTCGTGCAGTGAATGCCATTTGGCTCATATTCTGCCAAAGTGTGTATCTCAATGAAATGTGATAGTGGTAAACTGTGTATGTCGACGAGTTCGCCAAGTTGGAAGATATGCACAATAGGTTCCAAAGTTTCACTGAATACCTTCGAGCAGGGAATGCCATTTGGCTGATCTGCTGCCAATGTTTGTATATCAATGAAATGTGATAGTGGTAAAGTGTTTATCTCGATGAGTTCATCAAAATGGAGGAAATTCACAATAGGTCCCAAAATTTCTCTGAATACCTTGTAGCAGTGAATGCCATTAGGCTGATAATGTGTGTATCTGAATGAAATGAGAAAGTGGTAAAGTGTTTATCTCGATGAGTTCATTAAAATAGAGGAAATCCACAAAAGGTCACAAAGTTTCACTGAATACCTTCGAGCAGTGAATCCATTTTGGCGGATCTTCTGCCAATGTGTGTATCTCAATGAAATGGGAAAGTGGTAAAGTGTTTATGTCGAGAAGTTTCACAAAATGGAGGAAATCCCCAACAGGTTCCAAATTTTCTCTGAATACCTTCGATCAGTGAATGCCGTTAGGCTGATATTCTACCAATGTGTGTACAGGAATGAAATCAGACTGTGGTAAAGTGTTGATCTCGATGAGTTCAGCAAGTTGGAGGAAATCCACAATTGGTTCCAAAGCTTTTCTGAATGCCTTCGAGCAGTGAATGCCACTTGGCTGGTATTCTGCCATTGTATGCATCTCAATGAAATGAGAAAGTGGTAACGTCCTTATCTCGATGAGTTCAGCAAGTTGGCAGAAATCCACAATAGGTTCCAAAGTTTCAGTGAATACCTTCGAGCAGTGAATGCCATTTAGCTGATCTGCTGCCAATGTGTGTATCCCAATGAAATGTGATAGTGATAAAGTGTTTATCTCGATGAGTTCATCAAAATGGAGGAAATTCAAAATAGGTCCCAAAGTTTCTCTGAAAACCTTGTAGCATTGAATGCCATTAGGCGGATAATGTGTGTATCTGAATGAAATGAGAAAGTGGTAAAGTGTTTATCTCGATGAGTTCATTAAAATAGAGGAAATCCACAAAAGGTCCCAAAGTTTCTCTGAATACTTTCGCGCCGTGAATGCCATTTGGCTCATATTCTGCCAAAGTGTGTATCTCAATGAAATGAGAAAGTAGTAAAGTGCTTATCCCGATGAGTTCAGCAAGTTCGAAGAATTCCTCAATCGGTTCCAACGTTTCTCTGTATACCTTCGAGCAGTGTAAGCCATTTGGTTGATATTCTGCCAATGTGTGTATCTCAATGAAATGAGAAAGTGGTAAAGTATTTATGTCGAGAAGTTTCACAAAATGGAGGAAATCCACAATCGGTTCCAAATTTTCTCTGAATACTTTCGTGCAGTGAATGCCATTTGGCTCATATTCTGCCAATGTGTGTATCTCAATGAAATGAGAAAGTAGTAAAGTGCTTATCTCGATGAGTTCAGCAAGTTCGAAGAATTCCACAATCGGTTCCAACGTTTCTCTGAATACCTTCGAGCAGTGAATGCCATTTGGTTGATATGCTGCCAATGTGTGTATCTCAATGAAATGTCATCGTGAAAAACTGTGTATGTCGACGGGTTCGGCAAGTTGGAAGATATCCACCATTACTTTCAAAGTTTGACTGAATACCTTCGAGCAGTGAATCCATTTTGGCGGATCTTCTGCCAATGTGTGTATCTCAATGAAATGAGAAAGTGGTAAAGTGTTTATCTCGATGAGGTTCACAAAATGGAGGAAATCCACAATAGGTTCCAAGATTTCTCTGAATACTTTCGTGCAGTGAATGCCATTTGTCTCATATTCTGCCAATGTGTGTATCTCAATGAAATGAGAAAGTAGTAAAGTGCTTATCTCGATGAGTTCAGCAAGTTCGAAGAATTCCACAATCGGTTCCAACGTTTCTCTGAATACCTTCGAGCAGTGTATGCCATTTGGTTGATATTCTGCCAATGTGTGTATCTCAATGATATGTGATAGTGGTAAACTGTGTATGTCGACGAGTTCGGCAAGTTGGAAGATATCCACAATTGGTTCCAAAGTTTCACTGAATACCTTCGAGCAGTGAATCCATTTTGGCGGATCTTCTGCCAATGTGTGTATCTCAATGAAATGGGAAAGTGGTAAAGTGTTTATGTCGAGAAGTTTCACAAAATGGAGGAAATCCACAATAGGTTCCAAATTTTCTCTGAATACCTTCGATCAGTGAATGCCGTTAGGCTGATATTCTACCAATGTGTGTACAGGAATGAAATCAGACTGTGGTAAAGTGTTGATCTCGATGAGTTCAGCAAGTTGGAGGAAATCCACAATAGGTTCCAAAGCTTCTCTGAATGCCTTCGAGCAGTGAATGCCACTTGGCTGGTATTCTGCCAATGTATGCATCTCAATGATATGAGAAAGTGGTAACGTCCTTATCTCGATGAGCTCAGCAAGTTGGCAGAAATCCACATAGGTTCCAAAGTTTCAGTGAATACCTTCGAGCAGTGAATGCCATTTAGCTGATCTGCTGGAAATGTGTGTATGCCAATGAAATGTGATAGTGATAAAGTGTTTATCTCGATGAGTTCATCAAAATGGAGGAAATTCAAAATAGGTCCCAAAGTTTCTCTGAATACCTTGTAGCATTGAGTGCCATTAGGCTGAAAATGTGTGTATATGAATGAAATGAGAAAGTGGTAAAGTGTTTATCTCGATGAGTTCATTAAAATAGAGGAAATCCACAAAAGGTCCCAAAGTTTCTCTGAATACAATCGAGCAGTGAATGCCACTTGGCTGGTATTCTGCCAATGTATGCATCTCAATGAAATGAGAAAGTGGTAAAGTCCTTATCTCGATGAGTTCAGCAAGTTGGCAGAAATCCACAATAGGTTCCAAAGTTTCAGTGAATACCTTCGAGCAGTGAATGCCATTTGGCTGATCTGCTGCCAATGTGTGTATCTCACTGAAATGTGATAGTGGTAAAGTGTTTATCTCGATGAGATCATCAAAATGGAAGAAATTCACAATAGGTCCGAAAGCTTCTCTGAATACCTTGCAGTTGTGCATGCCATTAGGCTGATAATGTGTGTATCTGAATCAAATGAGAAATTGTTTATCTCGATGAGGTTCACAAAATGGAGGAAATCCACAATAGGTTCCAAGATTTCTCTGAATACTTTCGTGCAGTGAATGCCATTTGGCTCATATTCTGCCAATGTGTGTATCTCAATGAAATGAGAAAGTAGTAAAGTGCTTATCTCGATGAGTTCAGCAAGTTCGAAGAATTCCACAATCGGTTCCAACATTTCTCTGAATACCTTCGAGCAGTGTATGCCATTTGGTTGATATTCTGCCAATGTGTGTATCTCAATGAAATGTGATAGTGGTAAACTGTGTATGTCGACGAGTTCAGCAAGTTGGAAGATATCCACAATTGGTTCCAAAGTTTCACTGAATACCTTCGAGCAGTGAATCCATTTTGGCGGATCTTCTGCCAATGTGTGTATCTCAATGAAATGGGAAAGTGGTAAAGTGTTTATGTCGAGAAGTTTCACAAAATGGAGGAAATCCACAACAGGTTCCAAATTTTCTCTGAATACCTTCGATCAGTCAATGCCGTTAGGCTGATATTCTACCAATGTGTGTACAGGAATGAAATCAGACTGTGGTAAAGTGTTGATCTCGATGAGTTCAGCAAGTTGGAGGAAATCCACAATTGGTTCCAAAGCTTTTCTGAATGCCTTCGAGCAGTGAATGCCACTTGGCTGGTATTCTGCCATTGTATGCATCTCAATGAAATGAGAAAGTGGTAACGTCCTTATCTCGATGAGTTCAGCAAGTTGGCAGAAATCCACAATAGGTTCCAAAGTTTCAGTGAATACCTTCGAGCAGTGAATGCCATTTAGCTGATCTGCTGCCAATGTGTGTATCTCAATGAAATGTGATAGTGATAAAGTGTTTATCTCGATGAGTTCATCAAAATGGAGGAAATTCAAAATAGGTCCCAAAGTTTCTCTGAAAACCTTGTAGCATTGAATGCCATTAGGCTGATAATGTGTGTATCTGAATGAAATGAGAAAGTGGTAAAGTGTTTATCTCGATGAGTTCATTAAAATAGAGGAAATCCACAAAAGGTCCCAAAGTTTCTCTGAATACAATCGAGCAGTGAATGCCATTTGGTTGATATTCTGCCAATGTGTGTATCTCAATGAAATGTGATAGTGGTAAACTGTGTATGTCGACGAGTTCGGCAAGTTGGAAGATATCCACAATTGGTTCCAAAGTTTCACTGAGTACCTTCGAGCAGTGAATCCATTTTGGCGGATCTTCTGCCAATGTGTATATCTCAATGAAATGAGAAAGTGGTAAAGTGTTTATGTCGAGAAGTTTCACAAAATGGAGGAAATCCACAATAGGTTCCAAATTTTCTCTGAATACTTTCGTGCAGTGAATGCCATTTCGCTCATATTCTGCCAAAGTGTGTATCTCAATGAAATGAGAAAGTAGTAAAGTGCTTATCCCGATGAGTTCAGCAAGTTCGAAGAATTCCTCAATCGGTTCCAACATTTCTCTGTATACCTTCGAGCAGTGTATGCCATTTGGTTGATATTCTGCCAATGTGTGTATCTCAATGAAATGTGATAGTGGTAAACTGTGTATGTCGACGAGTTCGGCAAGTTGGACGATATCCACAATTGGTTCCAAAGTTTCACTTTGAGCACTGAATCCATTTTGGCGGATCTTCTGCCAATGTGTGTATCTCAATGAAATGAGAAAGTGGTAAAGTATTTATGTCGAGAAGTTTCACAAAATGGAGGAAATCCACAATAGGTTCCAAATTTTCTCTGAATACTTTCGTGCAGTGAATGCCATTTGGCTCATATTCTGCCAATGTGTGTATCTCAATGAAATGTGATAGTGGTAAACTGTGTATGTCGACGAGTTCGCCAAGTTGGAAGATATGCACAATTGGTTCCAAAGTTTCACTGAATACCTTCGAGCAGGGAATGCCATTTGGCTGATCTGCTGCCAATGTTTGTATATCAATGAAATGTGATAGTGATAAAGTGTTTATCTCGATGAGTTCATCAAAATGGAGGAAATTCACAATAGGTCCCAAAGTTTCTCTGAATACCTTGTAGCAGTGAATGCCATTAGGCTTATACTGTGTGTATCTGAATGAAATGAGAAAGTGGTAAAGTGTTTATCTCGATGAAGTTCAGAAAATGGAGGTAATCCACAATAGGTTCCACAGTTTCTCTGAATACTTTCGTGCAGTGAATGCCATTTGGCTCATATTCTGCCAATGTGTGTATCTCAATGAAATGAGAAAGTAGTAAAGTGCTTATCTCGATGAGTTCAGCAAGTTCGAAGAATTCCACAATCGGTTCCAAAGTTTCTCTGAATAGCTTTGGGCAGTGTATGCCATTTGGTTGATATTCTGCCAATGTGTGTATCTCAATGAAATGTCATCGTGATAAACTGTGTATGTCGACGAGTTCGGCAAGTTGGAAGATATCCACAATTGGTTCCAAAGTTTCACTGAATACCTTCGAGCAGTGAATCCATTTTGGCGGATCTTCTGCAAATGTGTGTATCTCAATGAAATGGGAAAATGGTAAAGTGTTTATGTCGAGAAGCTTCACAAAATGGAGGAAATCCACAATAGGTTCCAAATTTTCTCTGAATACCTTCGATCAGTGAATGCCGTTAGGCTGATATTCTACCAATGTGTGTACAGGAATGAAATCAGACAGTGGTAAAGTGTTGATCTCGATGAGTTCAGCAAGTTGGAGGAAATCCACATTGGTTCCAAAGCTTCTCCGAATGCCTTCGAGCAGTGAATGCCACTTGGCTGGTATTCTGCCAATGTATGCATCTCAATGAAATGAGAAAGTGGTAACGTCCTTGTCTCGATGAGTTCAGCAAGTTGGCAGAAATCCACAATAGGTTCCAAAGTTTCAGTGAATACCTTCGAGCAGTGAATGCCATTTAGCTGATCTGCTGCCAATGTGTGTATCCCAATGAAATGTGATAGTGATAAAGTGTTTATCTCGATGAGTTCATCAAAATGGAGGAAATTCACAATAGGTCCCAAAGTTTCTCTGAATACCTTGTAGCAGTGAATGCCATTAGGCTGATAATGTGTGTATCTGAATGAAATGAGAAAGTGGTAAAGTGTTTATCTCGATGAGTTCATTAAAATAGAGGAAATCCACAAAAGGTCCCAAAGTTTCTCTGAATACAATCGAGCAGTGAATGCCATTTGGTTGATATTCTGCCAATGTGTGTATCTCAATGAAATGTGATAGTGGTAAACTGTGTATGTCGACGAGTTCGGCAAGTTGGAAGATATGCACAATTGGTTCCAAAGTTTCAGTGAATACCTTCGAGCAGTGAATGCCATTTGGCTGATCTGCTGCCAATGTGTGTATCGCAATGAAATGTGATAGTGGTAAAGTGTTTATCTCGATGAGTTCATCAAAATGGAGGAAATTCAAAATAGGTCCCAAAGTTTCTCTGAAAACCTTGTAGCATTGAATGCCATTAGGCTGATAATGTGTGTATCTGAATGAAATGAGAAAGTGGTAAAGTGTTTATCTCGATGAGTTCATTAAAATAGAGGAACTCCACAAAAGGTCCCAAAGTTTCTCTGAATACAATCGAGCAGTGAATGCCATTTGGTTGATATTCTGCCAATGTGTGTATCTCAATGAAATGTGATAGTGGTAAACTCTGTATGTCGACGAGTTCGGCAAGTTGGAAGATATCCACAATTGGTTCCAAAGTTTCACTGAGTACCTTCGAGCAGTGAATCCATTTTGGCGGATCTTCTGCCAATGTGTGTATCTCAATGAAATGAGAAAGTGGTAAAGTGTTTATGTCGAGAAGTTTCACAAAATGGAGGAAATCCACAATAGGTTCCAAATATTCTCTGAATACTTTCGTGCAGTGAATGCCATTTGGCTCATATTCTGCCAAAGTGTGTATCTCAATGAAATGAGAAAGTAGTAAAGTGCTTATCCCGATGAGTTCAGCAAGTTCGAAGAATTCCTCAATCGGTTCCAACATTTCTCTGTATACCTTCGAGCAGTGTATGCCATTTGCTTGATATTCTGCCAATGTGTGTATCTCAATGAAATGAGAAAGTGGTAAAGTATTTATGTGGAGAAGTTTCACAAAATGGAGGAAATCCACAATAGGTTCCAAATTTTCTCTGAATACTTTCGTGCAGTGAATGCCATTTGGCTCATATTCTGCCAATGTGTGTATCTCAATGAAATGAGAAAGTAGTAAAGTGCTTATCTCGATGAGTTCAGCAAGTTCGAAGAATTCCACAATCGGTTCCAACGTTTCTCTGAATACCTTCGAGCAGTGTATGCCATTTGGTTGATATTCTGCCAATGTGTGTATCTCAATGAAATGTCATCGTGATAAACTGTGTATGTCGACGTGTTCGGCAAGTTGGAAGATATCCACCATTACTTTCAAAGTTTGACTGAATACCTTCGAGCAGTGAATCCATTTTGGCGGATCTTCTGCCAATGTGTGTATCTCAATGAAATGAGAAAGTGGTAAAGTGTTTATCTCGATGAGGTTCACAAAATGGAGGAAATCCACAATAGGTTCCAAGATTTCTCTGAATACTTTCGTGCAGTGAATGCCATTTGGCTCATATTCTGCCAATGTGTGTATCTCAATGAAATGAGAAAGTAGTAAAGTGCTTATCTCGATGAGTTCAGCAAGTTCCAAGAATTCCACAATCGGTTCCAACGTTTCTCTGAATACCTTCGAGCAGTGTATGCATTTGGTTGATATTCTGCCAATGTGTGTATCTCAATGAAATGTGATAGTGGTAAACTGTGTATGTCGACGAGTTCGGCAAGTTGGAAGATATCCACAATTGGTTCCAAAGTTTCACTGAATACCTTCGAGCAGTGAATCCATTTTGGCGGATCTTCTGCCAATGTGTGTATCTCAATGAAATGGGAAAGTGGTAAAGTGTTTATGTCGAGAAGTTTCACAGAATGGAGGAAATCCACAATAGGTTCCAAATTTTCTCTGAATACCTTCGATCAGTGAATGCCGTTAGGCTGATATTCTACCAATGTGTGTACAGGAATGAAATCAGACAGTGGTAAAGTGTTGATCTCGATGAGTTCAGCAAGTTGGAGGAAATCCGCAATTGGTTCCAAAGCTTCTCTGAATGCCTTCGAGCAGTGAATGCCACTTGGCTGGTATTCTGCCAATGTATGCATCTCAATGAAATGAGAAAGTGGTAACGTCCTTATCTCGATGAGTTCAGCAAGTTGGCAGAAATCCACAATAGGTTCCAAAAGTTTCAGTGAATACCTTCGAGCAGTGAATGCCATTTAGCTGATCTGCTGGCAATGTGTGTATCCCAATGAAATGTGATAGTGATAAAGTGTTTATCTCGATGAGTTCATCAAAATGGAGGAAATTCAAAATAGGTCCCAAAGTTTCTCTGAATACCTTGTAGCATTGAGTGCCATTAGGCTGAAAATGTGTGTATATGAATGAAATGAGAAAGTGGTAAAGTGTTTATCTCGATGAGTTCATTAAAATAGAGGAAATCCACAAAAGGTCCCAAAGTTTCTCTGAATACAATCGAGCAGTGAATGCCACTTGGCTGGTATTCTGCCAATGTATGCATCTCAATGAAATGAGAAAGTGGTAATGTCCTTATCTCGATGAGTTCAGCAAGTTGGCAGAAATCCACAATAGGTTCCAAAGTTTCAGTGAATACCTTCGAGCAGTGAATGCCATTTGGCTGATCTGCTGCCAATGTGTGTATCTCAATGAAATGTGATAGTGGTAAAGTGTTTATCTCGATGAGTTCATCAAAATGGAGGAAATTCACAATAGGTCCCAAAGTTTCTCTGAATACCTTGTAGCATTGAATGCCATTAGGCTGATAATGTGTGTATCTGAATGAAATGAGAAAGTGGCAAAGTGTTTATCTCGATGAGTTCATTAAAATAGAGGAAATCCACAAAAGGTCCCAAAGTTTCTCTGAATACAATCGAGCAGTGAATGCCATTTGGTTGATATTCTGCCAATGTATCCATCTCAATGAAATGTGATAGTGGTAAACTGTGTATGTCGACGAGTTCGGCAAGTTGGAAGATATCCACAATTGGTTCCAAAGTTTCACTGAGTACCTTCGAGCAGTGAATCCATTTTGGCGGATCTTCTGCCAATGTGTGTATCTCAATGAAATGAGAAAGTGGTAAAGTGTTTATGTCGAGAAGTTTCACAAAATGGAGGAAATCCACAATAGGTTCCAAATTTTCTCTGAATACTTTCGTGCAGTGAATGCCATTTGGTTGATATTCTGCCAATGTGTGTATCTCAATGAAATGTGATAGTGGTAAACTGTGTATGTCGACGAGTTCGGCAAGTTGGACGATATCCACAATTGGTTCCAAAGTTTCACTTTGAGCACTGAATCCATTTTGGCGGATCTTCTGCCAATGTTTGTATCTCAATGAAATGAGAAAGTGGTAAAGTATTTATGTCGAGAAGTTTCACAAAATGCAGGAAATCCACAATAGGTTCCAAAGTTTCTCTGAATACTTTCGTGCAGTGAATGCCATTTGGCTCATATTCTGCCAATGTGTGTATCTCAATGAAATGAGAAAGTAGTAAAGTGCTTATCTCGATGAGTTCAGCAAGTTCGAAGAATTCCACAATCGGTTCCAACGTTTCTCTGAATACCTTCGAGCAGTGAATGCCATTTGGTTGATATGCTGCCAATGTGTGTATCTCAATGAAATGTCATCGTGATAAACTGTGTATGTCGACGGGTTCGGCAAGTTGGAAGATATCCACCATTACTTTCAAAGTTAGACTGAATACCTTCGAGCAGTGAATCCATTTTGGCGGATCTTCTGCCAATGTGTGTATCTCAATGAAATGAGAAAATGGTAAAGTGTTTATCTCGATGAGGTTCACAAAATGGAGGAAATCCACAATAGGTTCCAAATTTTCTCTGAATACTTTCGTGCAGTGAATGCCATTTGGCTCATATTCTGCCAATGTGTGTATCTCAATGAAATGAGAAAGTAGTAAAGTGCTTATCTCGATGAGTTCAGCAAGTTCGAAGAATTCCACAATCGGTTCCAACGTTTCTCTGAATACCTTCGTGCAGTGTATGCCATTTGGTTGATATTCTGCCAATGTGTGCATCTCAATGAAATGTGATAGTGGTAAACTGTGTATGTCGACGAGTTCGGCAAGTTGGAAGATATCCACATTTGTTTCAAAAGTTTCACAGAATACCTTCGAGCAGTGAATCCATTTTGGCGGATCTTCTGCCAATGTGTGTATCTCAATGAAATGGGAAAGTGGTAAAGTGTTTATGTCGAGAAGTTTCACAAAATGGAGGAAATCCACAATAGGTTCCAAAGTTTCTCTGAATACCTTGTAGCAGTGAATGCCATTAGGCTGATAATGTGTGTATCTCAATGAAATGAGAAAGTGGTAAAGTGTTTATCGCGATGAGTTCATTAAAATAGAGGAAATCCACAAAAGGTCCCAAAGTTTCTCTGAATACAATCGAGCAGTGAATGCCACTTGGCTGGTATTCTGCCAATGTATGCATCTCAATGAAATGAGAAAGTGGTAACGTCCTTATCTCGATGAGTTCAGCAAGTTGGCAGAAATCCACAATAGGTTCCAAAGTTTCAGTGAATACCTTCGAGCAGTGAATGCCATTTGGCTGATCTGCTGCCAATGTGTGTATCTCACTGAAATGTGATAGTGGTAAAGTGTTTATCTCGATGAGATCATCAAAATGGAAGAAATTCACAATAGGTCCCAAAGCTTCTCTGAATACCTTGGAGCAGTGAATGCCATTAGGCTGATAATGTGTGTATCTGAATCAAATGAGAAATTGTTTATCTCGATGAGGTTCACAAAATGGAGGAAATCCACAATAGGTTCCAAGATTTCTCTGAATACTTTCGTGCAGTGAATGCCATTTGGCTCATATTCTGCCAATGTGTGTATCTCAATGAAATGAGAAAGTAGTAAAGTGCTTATCTCGATGAGTTCAGCAAGTTCGAAGAATTCCACAATCGGTTCCAACGTTTCTCTGAATACCTTCGAGCAGTGTATGCCATTTGGTTGATATTCTGCCAATGTGTGTATCTCAATGAAATGTGATAGTGGTAAACTGTGTATGTCGACGAGTTCGGCAAGTTGGAAGATATCCACAATTGGTTCCAAAGTTTCACTGAATACCTTCGAGCAGTGAATCCATTTTGGCGGATCTTCCGCCAATGTGTGTATCTCAATGAAATGGGAAAGTGGTAAAGTGTTTATGTCGAGAAGTTTCACAAAATGGAGGAAATCCACAACAGGTTCCAAATTTTCTCTGAATACCTTCGATCAGTGAATGCCGTTAGGCTGATATTCTACCAATGTGTGTACAGGAATGAAATCAGACTGTGGTAAAGTGTTGATCTCGATGAGTTCAGCAAGTTGGAGGAAATCCACAATTGGTTCCAAAGCTTTTCTGAATGCCTTCGAGCAGTGAATGCCACTTGGCTGGTATTCTGCCATTGTATGCATCTCAATGAAATGAGAAAGTGGTAACGTCCTTATCTCGATGAGTTCAGCAAGTTGGCAGAAATCCACAATAGGTTCCAAAGTTTCAGTGAATACCTTCGAGCAGTGAATGCCATTTAGCTGATCTGCTGCCAATGTGTGTATCCCAATGAAATGTGATAGTGATAAAGTGTTTATCTCGATGAGTTCATCAAAATGGAGGAAATTCAAAATAGGTCCCAAAGTTTCTCTGAAAACCTTGCAGCATTGAATGCCATTAGGCTGATAATGTGTGTATCTGAATGAAATGAGAAAGTGGTAAAGTGTTTATCTCGATGAGTTCATTAAAATAGAGGAAATCCACAAAAGGTCCCAAAGTTTCTCTGAATACAATCGAGCAGTGAATGCCATTTGGTTGATATTCTGCCAATGTGTGTATCTCAATGAAATGTGATAGTGGTAAACTCTGTATGTCGACGAGTTCGGCAAGTTGGAAGATATCCACAATTGGTTCCAAAGTTTCACTGAGTACCTTCGAGCAGTGAATCCATTTTGGCGGATCTTCTGCCAATGTGTGTATCTCAATGAAATGAGACAGTGGTAAAGTGTTTATGTCGAGAAGTTTCACAAAATGGAGGAAATCCACAATAGGTTCCAAATTTTCTCTGAATACTTTCGTGCAGTGAATGCCATTTGGCTCATATTCTGCCAAAGTGTGTATCTCAATGAAATGAGGAAGTAGTAAAGTGCTTATAGACCGATGAGTTCAGCAAGTTCGAAGAATTCCTCAATCGGTTCCAACGTTTCTCTGTATACCTTCGAGCAGTGTATGCCATTTGGTTGATATTCTGCCAATGTGTGTATCTCAATGAAATGAGAAAGTGGTAAAGTATTTATGTCGAGAAGTTTCACAAAATGGAGGAAATCCACAATAGGTTCCAAATTTTCTCTGAATACTTTCGTGCAGTGAATGCCATTTGGCTCATATTCTGCCAATGTGTGTATCTCAATGAAATGAGAAAGTAGTAAAGTGCTTATAGACCGATGAGTTCAGCAAGTTCGAAGAATTCCACAATCGGTTCCAACGTTTCTCTGTATACCTTCGAGCAGTGTATGCCATTTGGTTGATATTCCGCCAATGTGTGTATCTCAATGAAATGAGAAAGTGGTAAAGTATTTATGTCGAGAAGTTTCACAAAATGGAGGAAATCCACAATAGGTTCCAAATTTTCTCTGAATACCTTCGAGCAGTGTATGCCATTTGGTTGATATGCTGCCAATGTGTGTATCTCAATGAAATGTCATCGTGATAAACTGTGTATGTCGACGTGTTCGGCAAGTTGGAAGATATCCACCATTACTTTCAAAGTTTGACTGAATACCTTCGTGCAGTGAATCCATTTTGGCGGATCTTCCGCCTATGTTTGTATCTCAATGAAATGAGAAAGTGGTAAAGTGTTTATCTCGATGAGGTTCACAAAATGGAGGAAATCCACAATAGGTTCCAAGATTTCTCTGAATACTTTCGTGCAGTGAATGCCATTTGGCTCATATTCTGCCAATGTGTGTATCTCAATGAAATGAGAAAGTAGTAAAGTGCTTATCTCGATGAGTTCAGCAAGTTCGAAGAATTCCACAATCGGTTCCAACGTTTCTCTGAATACCTTCGAGCAGTGTATGCATTTGGTTGATATTCTGCCAATGTGTGTATCTCAATGAAATGTGATAGTGGTAAACTGTGTATGTCGACGAGTTCGGCAAGTTGGAAGATATCCACAATTGGTTCCAAAGTTTCACTGAATACCTTCGAGCAGTGAATCCATTTTGGCGGATCTTCTGCCAATGTGTGTATCTCAATGAAATGGGAAAGTGGTAAAGTGTTTATGTCGAGAAGTTTCACAGAATGGAGGAAATCCACAATAGGTTCCAAATTTTCTCTGAATATCTTCGATCAGTGAATGCCGTTAGGCTGATATTCTACCAATGTGTGTACAGGAATGAAATCAGACAGTGGTAAAGTGTTGATCTCGATCAGTTCAGCAAGTTGGAGGAAATCCGCAATTGGTTCCAAAGCTTCTCTGAATGCCTTCGAGCAGTGAACGCCACTTGGCTGGTATTCTGCCAATGTATGCATCTCAATGAAATGAGAAAGTGGTAACGTCCTTATCTCGATGAGTTCAGCAAGTTGGCAGAAATCCACAATGGGTTCCAAAGTTTCAGTGAATACCTTCGAGCAGTGAATGCCATTTAGCTGATCTGCTGGCAATGTGTGTATCCCAATGAAATGTGATAGTGATAAAGTGTTTATCTCGATGAGTTCATCAAAATGGAGGAAATTCAAAATAGGTCCCAAAGTTTCTCTGAATACCTTGTAGCATTGAGTGCCATTAGGCTGAAAATGTGTGTATATGAATGAAATGAGAAAGTGGTAAAGTGTTTATCTCGATGAGTTCATTAAAATCGAGGAAATCCACAAAAGGTCCCAAAGTTTCTCTGAATACAATCGAGCAGTGAATGCCACTTGGCTGGTATTCTGCCAATGTATGCATCTCAATGAAATGAGAAAGTGGTAACGTCCTTATCTCGATGAGTTCAGCAAGTTGGCAGAAATCCACAATAGGTTCCAAAGTTTCAGTGAATACCTTCGAGCAGTGAATGCCATTTGGCTGATCTGCTGCCAATGTGTGTATCTCAATGAAATGTGATAGTGGTAAAGTGTTTATCTCGATGAGTTCATCAAAATGGAGGAAATTCACAATAGGTCCCAAAGTTTCTCTGAATACCTTGTAGCAGTGAATGCCATTAGGCTGATAATGTGTGTATCTGAATGAAATGAGAAAGTGGTAAAGTGTTTATCTCGATGAGTTCATTAAAATAGAGGAAATCCACAAAAGGTCCCAAAGTTTCTCTGAATACAATCGAGCAGTGAATGCCATTTGGTTGATATTCTGCCAATGTATCCATCTCAATGAAATGTGATAGTGGTAAACTGTGTATGTCGACGAGTTCGGCAAGTTGGAAGATATCCACAATTGGTTCCAAAGTTTCACTGAGTACCTTCGAGCAGTGAATCCATTTTGGCGGATCTTCTGCCAATGTGTGTATCTCAATGAAATGAGAAAGTGGTAAAGTGTTTATGTCGAGAAGTTTCACAAAATGGAGGAAATCCACAATAGGTTCCAAATTTTCTCTGAATACTTTCGTGCAGTGAATGCCATTTGGCTCATATTCTGCCAAAGTGTGTATCTCAATGAAATGAGAAAGTAGTAAAGTGCTTATCCCGATGAGTTCAGCAAGTTCGAAGAATTCCTCAATCGGTTCCAACGTTTCTCTGTATACCTTCGAGCAGTGTATGCCATTTGGTTGATATTCTGCCAATGTGTGTATCTCAATGAAATGTGATAGTGGTAAACTGTGTATGTCGACGAGTTCGGCAAGTTGGAAGATATCCACAATTGGTTCCAAAGTTTCACTTTGAGCACTGAATCCATTTTGGCGGATCTTCTGCCAATGTGTGTATCTCAATGAAATGAGAAAGTGGCAAAGTATTTATGTCGAGAAGTTTCACAAAATGGAGGAAATCCACAATAGGTTCCAAATTTTCTCTGAATACTTTCGTGCGGTGAATGCCATTTGGCTCATATTCTGCCAATGTGTTTATCTCAATGAAATGAGAAAGTAGTAAAGTGCTTATCTCGATGAGTTCAGCAAGTTCGAAGAATTCCACAATCGGTTCCAACGTTTCTCTGAATACCTTCGAGCAGTGAATGCCATTTGGTTGATATGCCGCCAATGTGTGTATCTCAATGAAATGTCATCGTGATAAACTGTGTATGTCGACGGGTTCGGCAAGTTGGAAGATATCCACCATTACTTTCAAAGTTAGACTGAATACCTTCGAGCAGTGAATCCATTTTGGCGGATCTTCTGCCAATGTGTGTATCTCAATGAAATGAGAAAGTGGTAAAGTGTTTATCTCGATGAGGTTCACAAAATGGAGGAAATCCACAATAGGTTCCAAATTTTCTCTGAATACTTTCGTGCAGTGAATGCCATTTGGCTCATATTCTGCCAATGTGTGTATCTCAATGAAATGAGAAAGTAGTAAAGTGCTTATCTCGATGAGTTCAGCAAGTTCGAAGAATTCCACAATCGGTTCCAACGTTTCTCTGAATACCTTCGAGCAGTGTATGCCATTTGGTTGATATTCTGCCAATGTGTGTATCTCAATGAAATAGGAAAGTGGTAAAGTGTTTATGTCGAGAAGTTTCACAAAATGGAGGAAATCCACAATAGGTTCCAAATTTTCTCTGAATACCTTGTAGCAGTGAATGCCATTAGGCTGATAATGTGTGTATCTCAATGAAATGAGAAAGTGGTAAAGTGTTTATCGCGATGAGGTCATTAAAATAGAGGAAATCCACAAAAGGTCCCAAAGTTTCTCTGAATACAATCGAGCAGTGAATGCCACTTGGCTGGTATTCTGCCAATGTATGCATCTCAATGAAATGAGAAAGTGGTAACGTCCTTATCTCGATGAGTTCAGCAAGTTGGCAGAAATCCACAATAGGTTCCAAAGTTTCAGTGAATACCTTCGAGCAGTGAATGCCATTTGGCTGATCTGCTGCCAATGTGTGTATCTCACTGAAATGTGATAGTGGTAAAGTGTTTATCTCGATGAGATCATCAAAATGGAAGAAATTCACAATAGGTCCCAAAGCTTCTCTGAATACCTTGTAGCAGTGAATGCCATTAGGCTGATAATGTGTGTATCTGAATCAAATGAGAAATTGTTTATCTCGATGAGGTTCACAAAATGGAGGAAATCCACAATAGTTTCCAAGATTTCTCTGAATACTTTCGTGCAGTGAATGCCATTTGGCTCATATTCTGCCAATGTGTGTATCTCAATGAAATGAGAAAGTAGTAAAGTGCTTATCTCGATGAGTTCAGCAAGTTCGAAGAATTCCACAATCGGTTCCAACGTTTCTCTGAATACCTTCGAGCAGTGTATGCATTTGGTTGATATTCTGCCAATGTGTGTATCTCAATGAAATGTGATAGTGGTAAACTGTCTATGTCGACGAGTTCGGCAAGTTGGAAGATATCCACAATTGGTTCCAAAGTTTCACTGAATACCTTCGAGCAGTGAATCCATTTTGGCGGATCTTCTGCCAATGTGTGTATCTCAATGAAATGGGAAAGTGGTAAAGTGTTTATGTCGAGAAGTTTCACAAAATGGAGGAAATCCACAACAGGTTCCAAATTTTCTCTGAATACCTTCGATCAGTTAATGCCGTTAGGCTGATATTCTACCAATGTGTGTACAGGAATGAAATCAGACTGTGGTAAAGTGTTGATCTCGATGAGTTCAGCAAGTTGGAGGAAATCCACAATTGGTTCCAAAGCTTTTCTGAATGCCTTCGAGCAGTGAATGCCACTTGGCTGGTATTCTGCCATTGTATGCATCTCAATGAAATGAGAAAGTGGTAACGTCCTTATCTCGATGAGTTCAGCAAGTTGGCAGAAATCCACAATAGGTTCCAAAGTTTCAGTGAATACCTTCGAGCAGTGAATGCCATTTAGCTGATCTGCTTCCAATGTGTGTATCCCAATGAAATGTGATAGTGATAAAGTGTTTATCTCGATGAGTTCATCAAAATGGAGGAAATTCAAAATAGGTCCCAAAGTTTCTCTGAAAACCTTGTAGCATTGAATGCCATTAGGCTGATAATGTGTGTATCTGAATGAAATGAGAAAGTGGTAAAGTGTTTATCTCGATGAGTTCATTAAAATAGAGGAAATCCACAAAAGGTCCCAAAGTTTCTCTGAATACAATCGAGCAGTGAATGCCATTTGGTTGATATTCTGCCAATGTGTGTATCTCAATGAAATGTGATAGTGGTAAACTGTGTATGTCGACGAGTTCGGCAAGTTGGAAGATATCCACAATTGGTTCCAAAGTTTCACTGAGTACCTTTGAGCAGTGAATCCATTTTGGCGGATCTTCTGCCAATGTGTATATCTCAATGAAATGAGAAAGTGGTAAAGTGTTTATGTCGAGAAGTTTCACAAAATGGAGGAAATCCACAATAGGTTCCAAATTTTCTCTGAATACTTTCGTGCAGTGAATGCCATTTGGCTCATATTCTGCCAAAGTGTGTATCTCAGTGAAATGAGAAAGTAGTAAAGTGCTTATCCCGATGAGTTCAGCAAGTTCGAAGAATTCCTCAATCGGTTCCAACATTTCTCTGTATACCTTCGAGCAGTGTATGCCATTTGGTTGATATTCTGCCAATGTGTGTATCTCAATGAAATGTGATAGTGGTAAACTGTGTATGTCGACGAGTTCGGCAAGTTGGACGATATCCACAATTGGTTCCAAAGTTTCACTTTGAGCACTGAATCCATTTTGGCGGATCTTCTGCCAATGTGTGTATCTCAATGAAATGAGAAAGTGGTAAAGTATTTATGTCGAGAAGTTTCACAAAATGGAGGAAATCCACAATAGGTTCCAAATTTTCTCTGAATACTGTCGTGCAGTGAATGCCATTTGGCTCATATTCTGCCAATGTGTGTATCTCAATGAAATGTGATAGTGGTAAACTGTGTATGTCGACGAGTTCGCCAAGTTGGAAGATATGCACAATTGGTTCCAAAGTTTCACTGAATACCTTCGAGCAGGGAATGCCATTTGGCTGATCTGCTGCCAATGTTTGTATATCAATCAAATGTGATAGTGGTAAAGTGTTTATCTCGATGAGTTCATCAAAATGGAGGAAATTCACAATAGGTCCCAAAGTTTCTCTGAATACCTTGTAGCAGTGAATGCCATTAGGCTTATACTGTGTGTATCTGCATGAAATGAGAAAGTGGTAAAGTGTTTATCTCGATGAGTTCATTAAAATAGAGGAAATCCACAAAAGGTCCCAAAGTTTCTCTGAATACTTTCGTGCAGTGAATGCCATTTGGCTCATATTCTGCCAATGTGTGTAACTCAATGAAATGAGAAAGTAGTAAAGTGCTTATCTCGATGAGTTCAGCAAGTTCGAAGAATTCCACAATCGGTTCCAACGTTTCTCTGAATAGCTTCGAGCAGTGTATGCCATTTGGTTGATATTCTGCCAATGTGTGTATCTCAATGAAATGTCATCGTGATAAACTGTGTATGTCGACGAGTTCGGCAAGTTGGAAGATATCCACAATTGGTTCCAAAGTTTCACTGAATACCTTCGAGCAGTGAATGGCATTTGGCTGATCTGCTGCCAATGTGTGTATCTCAATGAAATGTGATAGTGGTAAAGTGTTTATCTCGATGAGTTCATCAAAATGGAGGAAATTCACAATAGGTCCCAAAGTTCTCTGAATACCTTGTAGCAGTGAATGCCATTAGGCTGATAATGTGTGTATCTGAATGAAATGAGAAAGTGGTAAAGTGTTTATCTCGATGAGGTCATTAAAATACAGGAAATCGACAAAAGGTCCCAAAGTTTCTCTGAATACAATCCAGCAGTGAATGCCACTTGGCTGGTATTCTGCCAATGTATGCATCTCAGTGAAATGAGAAAGTGGTAATGTCCTTATCTCGATGAGTTCAGCAAGTTGGCAGAAATCCACAATAGGTTCCAAAGTTTCAGTGAATACCTTCGAGCAGTGAATGCCATTTGGCTGATCTGCTGCCAATGTGTGTATCTCACTGAAATGTGATAGTGGTAAAGTGTTTATCTCGATGAGTTCATCAAAATGGAGGAAATTCACAATAGGTCCCAAACTTTCTCTGAATACCTTGTAGCAGTGAATGCCATTAGGCTGGTAATGTGTGTATCTGAATCAAATGAGAAATTGTTTATCTCGATGAGGTTCACAAAATGGAGGAAATCCACAATAGGTTCCAAGATTTCTCTGAATACTTTCGTGCAGTGAATGCCATTTGGCTCATCACCTTCGCTGATGACACGAAGGTCGGCGGTGTTGTGGATGGTCTGGAAGGATGTCAAAAGTTGCAGCAGGACATAGATAGGATGCAGGAATGGGCGGAGAAGTGGCAGATGGACTTCAACGCGGATAAATGTGTAGTAGTCCATTTCGGCAGAACCAACGGGATGAACGAGTACACTATTAAGGGCAGGGGTCTTAGTAGCGTTGAAGAGCAGAAGGATCTCGGGGTCCGGGTTCACAGGACTCTTAAATCGGCCTCGCAGGTGGAGGAGGTGGTCAAGAAGGCGTATGGTGTACTGGCCTTCATTAATCGAGGGATTGAGTTTAGGAGTCGGGAGGTAATGCTGCAACTTTACAGGACCCTCGTCAGGCCTCATTTGGAGTACTGTGCGCAGTTCTGGTCGCCTCACTATAGGAAAGACGTAGAAGCTATTGAAAGGGTGCAGAGGAGATTTACAAGGATGTTGCCTGGACTGGGAGGCATGCCTTATGAAGATAGGTTGAGGGAGCTGGGACTCTTTTCCCTGGAGAGGCGAAGGTTGAGAGGCGACCTGATAGAAGTTTATAAAATGTTGAGAGGAATAGATAGGGTGGACTCTCAGAGGCTATTTCCCCGGGTTGAAATGGTCGCTATGAGAGGACACAGATTTAAGGTGCGGGGAGGGAAGTACAGAGGTGATGTTAGGGGTAAGTTTTTCACTCAGAGGGTAGTGAGTGATTGGAATCGGCTGCCGTCGTCGGTGGTGGAGGCGAACTCGCTGGGGTCTTTTAAAAGACTTCTGGATGAGTATATGGGGTTTAATGGGATTGGGGGTTATAGATAGGTCTATAGATTGGTGGGGTTGATGCGATCGGCGCAACTCGAGGGCCGAAGGGCCTGTTTGTGCTGTAATGTTCTATGTTCTATGTTCTATATTCTGCCAATGTGTGTATCTCAATGAAATGAGAAAGTAGTAAAGTGCTTATCTCGATGAGTTCAGCAAGATCGAAGAATTCCACAATCGGTTCCAACGTTTCTCTGAATACCTTCGAGCAGTGTATGCATTTGGTTGATATTCTGCCAATGTGTGTATCTCAATGAAATGTGATAGTGGTAAACTGTGTATGTCGACGAGTTCGGCAAGTTGGAAGATATCCACAATTGGTTCCAAAGTTTCACTGAATACCTTCGAGCAGTGAATCCATTTTGGCGGATCTTCTGCAAATGTGTGTATCTCAATGAAATGGGAAAATGGTAAAGTGTTTATGTCGAGAAGCTTCACAAAATGGAGGAAATCCACAATAGGTTCCAAATTTTCTCTGAATACCTTCGATCAGTGAATGCCGTTAGGCTGATATTCTACCAATGTGTGTACAGGAATGAAATCAGACAGTGGTAAAGTGTTGATCTCGATGAGTTCAGCAAGTTGGAGGAAATCCACATTGGTTCCAAAGCTTCTCTGAATGCCTTCGAGCAGTGAATGCCACTTTGCTGGTATTCTGCCAATGTATGCATCTCAATGAAATGAGAAAGTGGTAACGTCCTTGTCTCGATGAGTTCAGCAAGTTGGCAGAAATCCACAATAGGTTCCAAAGTTTCAGTGAATACCTTCGAGCAGTGAATGCCATTTAGCTGATCTGCTGCCAATGTGTGTATCCCAATGAAATGTGATAGTGATAAAGTGTTTATCTCGATGAGTTCATCAAAATGGAGGAAATTCACAATAGGTCCCAAAGTTTCTCTGAATACCTTGTAGCAGTGAATGCCATTAGGCTGATAATGTGTGTATCTCAATGAAATGAGAAAGTGGTAAAGTGTTTATCTCGATGAGTTCATTAAAATAGAGGAAATCCACAAAAGGTCCCAAAGTTTCTCTGAATGCCTTCGAGCAGTGAATGCCACTTGGCTGGTATTCTGCCAATGTATGCATCTCAATGACATGAGAAAGTGATAGCGTCCTTATCTCGATGAGTTCAGCAGTTGGCAGAAATCCACAATAGGTTCCAAAGTTTCAGTGAATACCTTCGAGCAGTGAATGCCATTTGGCTGATCTGCTGCCAATGTGTGTATCTCAATGAAATGTGATAGTGGTAAAGTGTTTATCTCGATGAGTTCATCAAAATGGAGGAAATTCACAATAGGTCCCAAAGTTTCTCTGAATACCTTGTAGCAGTGAATGCCATTAGGCTGATAATGTGTGTATCTGAATCAAATGAGAAATTGTTTATCTCGATGAGGTTCACTAAATGTACGAAATCCACAATAGGTTCCAAATTTTCTCTGAATACCTTCGATCAGTGAATGCCATTAGGCTGATAATGTGTGTATATGAATGAAATGAGAAAGTGGTAAAGTGTTTATCTCGATGAGTTCATTAAAATAGAGGAAATCCACAAAAGGTCCCAAAGTTTCTCTGAATACAATCGAGCAGTGAATGCCACTTGGCTGGTATTCTGCCAATGTATGCATCTCAATGAAATGAGAAAGTGGTAACGTCCTTATCTCGATGAGTTCAGCAAGTTGGCAGAAATCCACAATAGGTTCCAAAGTTTCAGTGAATAACTTCGAGCAGTGAATGCCATTTAGCTGATCTGCTGGCAATGTGTGTATCCCAATGAAATGTGATAGTGATAACGTGTTTATCTCGACGAGTTCGGTAAGTTGGTAGATATGCACAATTGGTTCCAAAGTTTCACTGAATACCTTCGAGCAGTGAATGCCATTTGGCTGATCTGCTGCCAATGTGTGTATCTCAATGAAATGTGATAGTGGTAAAGTGTTTATCTCGATGAGTTCATCAAAATGGAGGAAATTCACAATAGGTCCCAAAGTTTCTCTGAATACCTTGTAGCAGTGAATGCCATTAGGCTTATACTGTGTGTATCTGAATGAAATGAGAAAGTGGTAAAGTGTTTATCTCGATGAACTTCAGAAAATGGAGGTAATCCACAATAGGTTCCACAGTTTCTCTGAATACTTTCGTGCAGTGAATGCCATTTGGCTCATATTCTGCCAATGTGTGTAACTCAATGAAATGAGAAAGTAGTAAAGTGCTTATCTCGATGAGTTCAGCAAGTTCGAAGAATTCCACAATCGGTTCCAACGTTTCTCTGAATAGCTGCGAGCAGTGTATGCCATTTGGTTGATATTCTGCCAATGTGTGTATCTCAATGAAATGTCATCGTGATAAACTGTGTATGTCGACGAGTTCGGCAAGTTGGAAGATATCCACAATTGGTTCCAAAGTTTCACTGAATACCTTCGAGCAGTGAATGGCATTTGGCTGATCTGCTGCCAATGTGTGTATCTCACTGAAATGTGATAGTGGTAAAGTGTTTATCTCGATGAGTTCATCAAAATGGAGGAAATTCACAATAGGTCCCAAACTTTCTCTGAATACCTTGTAGCAGTGAATGCCATTAGGCTGGTAATGTGTGTATCTGAATCAAATGAGAAATTGTTTATCTCGATGAGGTTCACAAAATGGAGGATATCCACAATAGGTTCCAAGATTTCTCTGAATACTTTCGTGCAGTGAATGCCATTTGGCTCATATTCTGCCAATGTGTGTATCTCAATGAAATGAGAAAGTAGTAAAGTGCTTATCTCGATGAGTTCAGCTAGTTCGAAGAATTCCACAATCGGTTCCAACGTTTCTCTGAATACCTTCGAGCAGTGTATGCCATTTGGTTGATGTTCTGCCAATGTGTGTATCTCAATGAAATGTGATAGTGGTAAACTGTGTATGTCGACGTGTTCGGCAAGTTGGAAGATATCCACAATTGGTTCCAAAGTTTCACTGAATACCTTCGAACACTGAATCCATTTTGGCGGATCTTCTGCCAATGTGTGTATCTCAATGAAATGGGAAAGTGGTAAAGTGTTTATGTCGAGCGAGGAAATGGAGGAAATTCACAATAGGTCCCAAAGTTTCTCTGAATACCTTGTAGCAGTGAATGCCATTAGGCTGATAATGTGTGTATCTGAATCAAATGAGAAATTGTTTATCTCGATGAGGTTCACAAAATGGACGAAATCCACAATAGGTTCCAAATTTTCTCTGAATACCTTCGATCAGTGAATGCCGTTAGGCTGATATTCTACCAATGTGTGTACAGGAATGAAATCAGACAGTGGTAAGGTGTTGATCTCGATGAGTTCAGCAAGTTGGACGAAATCCACAATTGGTTCCAAAGTTTCACTGAATACCTTCGAGCAGTGAATCCATTTTGGCGGATCTTCTGCCAATGTGTGTATCTCAATGAAATGGGAAAGTGGTAAAGTGTTTATGTCGAGAAGTTTCACAGAATGGAGGAAATCCACAATAGGTTCCAAATTTTCTCTGAATATCTTCGATCAGTGAATGCCGTTAGGCTGATATTCTACCAATGTGTGTACAGGAATGAAATCAGACAGTGGTAAAGTGTTGATCTCGATGAGTTCAGCAAGTTGGAGGAAATCCGCAATTGGTTCCAAAGCTTCTCTGAATGCCTTCGAGCAGTGAACGCCACTTGGCTGGTATTCTGCCAATGTATGCATCTCAATGAAATGAGAAAGTGGTAACGTCCTTATCTCGATGAGTTCAGCAAGTTGGCAGAAATCCACAATAGGTTCCAAAGTTTCAGTGAATACCTTCGAGCAGTGAATGCCATTTAGCTGATCTGCTGGCAATGTGTGTATCCCAATGAAATGTGATAGTGATAAAGTGTTTATCTCGATGAGTTCATCAAAATGGAGGAAATTCAAAATAGGTCCCAAAGTTTCTCTGAATACCTTGTAGCATTGAGTGCCATTAGGCTGAAAATGTGTGTATATGAATGAAATGAGAAAGTGGTAAAGTGTTTATCTCGATGAGTTCATTAAAATCGAGGAAATCCACAAAAGGTCCCAAAGTTTCTCTGAATACAATCGAGCAGTGAATGCCACTTGGCTGGTATTCTGCCAATGTATGCATCTCAATGAAATGAGAAAGTGGTAACGTCCTTATCTCGATGAGTTCAGCAAGTTGGCAGAAATCCACAATAGGTTCCAAAGTTTCAGTGAATACCTTCGAGCAGTGAATGCCATTTGGCTGATCTGCTGCCAATGTGTGTATCTCAATGAAATGTGATAGTGGTAAAGTGTTTATCTCGATGAGTTCATCAAAATGGAGGAAATTCACAATAGGTCCCAAAGTTTCTCTGAATACCTTGTAGCAGTGAATGCCATTAGGCTGATAATGTGTGTATCTGAATGAAATGAGAAAGTGGTAAAGTGTTTATCTCGATGAGTTCATTAAAATAGAGGAAATCCACAAAAGGTCCCAAAGTTTCTCTGAATACAATCGAGCAGTGAATGCCATTTGGTTGATATTCTGCCAATGTATCCATCTCAATGAAATGTGATAGTGGTAAACTGTGTATGTCGACGAGTTCGGCAAGTTGGAAGATATCCACAATTGGTTCCAAAGTTTCACTGAGTACCTTCGAGCAGTGAATCCATTTTGGCGGATCTTCTGCCAATGTGTGTATCTCAATGAAATGAGAAAGTGGTAAAGTGTTTATGTCGAGAAGTTTCACAAAATGGAGGAAATCCACAATAGGTTCCAAATTTTCTCTGAATACTTTCGTGCAGTGAATGCCATTTGGCTCATATTCTGCCAAAGTGTGTATCTCAATGAAATGAGAAAGTAGTAAAGTGCTTATCCCGATGAGTTCAGCAAGTTCGAAGAATTCCTCAATCGGTTCCAACGTTTCTCTGTATACCTTCGAGCAGTGTATGCCATTTGGTTGATATTCTGCCAATGTGTGTATCTCAATGAAATGTGATAGTGGTAAACTGTGTATGTCGACGAGTTCGGCAAGTTGGAAGATATCCACAATTGGTTCCAAAGTTTCACTTTGAGCACTGAATCCATTTTGGCGGATCTTCTGCCAATGTGTGTATCTCAATGAAATGAGAAAGTGGCAAAGTATTTATGTCGAGAAGTTTCACAAAATGGAGGAAATCCACAATAGGTTCCAAATTTTCTCTGAATACTTTCGTGCGGTGAATGCCATTTGGCTCATATTCTGCCAATGTGTTTATCTCAATGAAATGAGAAAGTAGTAAAGTGCTTATCTCGATGAGTTCAGCAAGTTCGAAGAATTCCACAATCGGTTCCAACGTTTCTCTGAATACCTTCGAGCAGTGAATGCCATTTGGTTGATATGCCGCCAATGTGTGTATCTCAATGAAATGTCATCGTGATAAACTGTGTATGTCGACGGGTTCGGCAAGTTGGAAGATATCCACCATTACTTTCAAAGTTAGACTGAATACCTTCGAGCAGTGAATCCATTTTGGCGGATCTTCTGCCAATGTGTGTATCTCAATGAAATGAGAAAGTGGTAAAGTGTTTATCTCGATGAGGTTCACAAAATGGAGGAAATCCACAATAGGTTCCAAATTTTCTCTGAATACTTTCGTGCAGTGAATGCCATTTGGCTCATATTCTGCCAATGTGTGTATCTCAATGAAATGAGAAAGTAGTAAAGTGCTTATCTCGATGAGTTCAGCAAGTTCGAAGAATTCCACAATCGGTTCCAACGTTTCTCTGAATACCTTCGAGCAGTGTATGCCATTTGGTTGATATTCTGCCAATGTGTGTATCTCAATGAAATAGGAAAGTGGTAAAGTGTTTATGTCGAGAAGTTTCACAAAATGGAGGAAATCCACAATAGGTTCCAAATTTTCTCTGAATACCTTGTAGCAGTGAATGCCATTAGGCTGATAATGTGTGTATCTCAATGAAATGAGAAAGTGGTAAAGTGTTTATCGCGATGAGGTCATTAAAATAGAGGAAATCCACAAAAGGTCCCAAAGTTTCTCTGAATACAATCGAGCAGTGAATGCCACTTGGCTGGTATTCTGCCAATGTATGCATCTCAATGAAATGAGAAAGTGGTAACGTCCTTATCTCGATGAGTTCAGCAAGTTGGCAGAAATCCACAATAGGTTCCAAAGTTTCAGTGAATACCTTCGAGCAGTGAATGCCATTTGGCTGATCTGCTGCCAATGTGTGTATCTCACTGAAATGTGATAGTGGTAAAGTGTTTATCTCGATGAGATCATCAAAATGGAAGAAATTCACAATAGGTCCCAAAGCTTCTCTGAATACCTTGTAGCAGTGAATGCCATTAGGCTGATAATGTGTGTATCTGAATCAAATGAGAAATTGTTTATCTCGATGAGGTTCACAAAATGGAGGAAATCCACAATAGTTTCCAAGATTTCTCTGAATACTTTCGTGCAGTGAATGCCATTTGGCTCATATTCTGCCAATGTGTGTATCTCAATGAAATGAGAAAGTAGTAAAGTGCTTATCTCGATGAGTTCAGCAAGTTCGAAGAATTCCACAATCGGTTCCAACGTTTCTCTGAATACCTTCGAGCAGTGTATGCATTTGGTTGATATTCTGCCAATGTGTGTATCTCAATGAAATAGGAAAGTGGTAAAGTGTTTATGTCGAGAAGTTTCACAAAATGGAGGAAATCCACAATAGGTTCCAAATTTTCTCTGAATACCTTGTAGCAGTGAATGCCATTAGGCTGATAATGTGTGTATCTCAATGAAATGAGAAAGTGGTAAAGTGTTTATCGCGATGAGGTCATTAAAATAGAGGAAATCCACAAAAGGTCCCAAAGTTTCTCTGAATACAATCGAGCAGTGAATGCCACTTGGCTGGTATTCTGCCAATGTATGCATCTCAATGAAATGAGAAAGTGGTAACGTCCTTATCTCGATGAGTTCAGCAAGTTGGCAGAAATCCACAATAGGTTCCAAAGTTTCAGTGAATACCTTCGAGCAGTGAATGCCATTTGGCTGATCTGCTGCCAATGTGTGTATCTCACTGAAATGTGATAGTGGTAAAGTGTTTATCTCGATGAGATCATCAAAATGGAAGAAATTCACAATAGGTCCCAAAGCTTCTCTGAATACCTTGTAGCAGTGAATGCCATTAGGCTGATAATGTGTGTATCTGAATCAAATGAGAAATTGTTTATCTCGATGAGGTTCACAAAATGGAGGAAATCCACAATAGTTTCCAAGATTTCTCTGAATACTTTCGTGCAGTGAATGCCATTTGGCTCATATTCTGCCAATGTGTGTATCTCAATGAAATGAGAAAGTAGTAAAGTGCTTATCTCGATGAGTTCAGCAAGTTCGAAGAATTCCACAATCGGTTCCAACGTTTCTCTGAATACCTTCGAGCAGTGTATGCATTTGGTTGATATTCTGCCAATGTGTGTATCTCAATGAAATGTGATAGTGGTAAACTGTCTATGTCGACGAGTTCGGCAAGTTGGAAGATATCCACAATTGGTTCCAAAGTTTCACTGAATACCTTCGAGCAGTGAATCCATTTTGGCGGATCTTCTGCCAATGTGTGTATCTCAATGAAATGGGAAAGTGGTAAAGTGTTTATGTCGAGAAGTTTCACAAAATGGAGGAAAT
This sequence comes from Prionace glauca, assembly GCA_037974335.1. Classification (NCBI taxonomy): domain Eukaryota; kingdom Metazoa; phylum Chordata; class Chondrichthyes; order Carcharhiniformes; family Carcharhinidae; genus Prionace; species Prionace glauca. The sequence goes on from CM075730.1 coordinate 32,070,562, forward strand.
CCACAACAGGTTCCAAATTTTCTCTGAATACCTTCGATCAGTTAATGCCGTTAGGCTGATATTCTACCAATGTGTGTACAGGAATGAAATCAGACTGTGGTAAAGTGTTGATCTCGATGAGTTCAGCAAGTTGGAGGAAATCCACAATTGGTTCCAAAGCTTTTCTGAATGCCTTCGAGCAGTGAATGCCACTTGGCTGGTATTCTGCCATTGTATGCATCTCAATGAAATGAGAAAGTGGTAACGTCCTTATCTCGATGAGTTCAGCAAGTTGGCAGAAATCCACAATAGGTTCCAAAGTTTCAGTGAATACCTTCGAGCAGTGAATGCCATTTAGCTGATCTGCTTCCAATGTGTGTATCCCAATGAAATGTGATAGTGATAAAGTGTTTATCTCGATGAGTTCATCAAAATGGAGGAAATTCAAAATAGGTCCCAAAGTTTCTCTGAAAACCTTGTAGCATTGAATGCCATTAGGCTGATAATGTGTGTATCTGAATGAAATGAGAAAGTGGTAAAGTGTTTATCTCGATGAGTTCATTAAAATAGAGGAAATCCACAAAAGGTCCCAAAGTTTCTCTGAATACAATCGAGCAGTGAATGCCATTTGGTTGATATTCTGCCAATGTGTGTATCTCAATGAAATGTGATAGTGGTAAACTGTGTATGTCGACGAGTTCGGCAAGTTGGAAGATATCCACAATTGGTTCCAAAGTTTCACTGAGTACCTTTGAGCAGTGAATCCATTTTGGCGGATCTTCTGCCAATGTGTATATCTCAATGAAATGAGAAAGTGGTAAAGTGTTTATGTCGAGAAGTTTCACAAAATGGAGGAAATCCACAATAGGTTCCAAATTTTCTCTGAATACTTTCGTGCAGTGAATGCCATTTGGCTCATATTCTGCCAAAGTGTGTATCTCAGTGAAATGAGAAAGTAGTAAAGTGCTTATCCCGATGAGTTCAGCAAGTTCGAAGAATTCCTCAATCGGTTCCAACATTTCTCTGTATACCTTCGAGCAGTGTATGCCATTTGGTTGATATTCTGCCAATGTGTGTATCTCAATGAAATGTGATAGTGGTAAACTGTGTATGTCGACGAGTTCGGCAAGTTGGACGATATCCACAATTGGTTCCAAAGTTTCACTTTGAGCACTGAATCCATTTTGGCGGATCTTCTGCCAATGTGTGTATCTCAATGAAATGAGAAAGTGGTAAAGTATTTATGTCGAGAAGTTTCACAAAATGGAGGAAATCCACAATAGGTTCCAAATTTTCTCTGAATACTGTCGTGCAGTGAATGCCATTTGGCTCATATTCTGCCAATGTGTGTATCTCAATGAAATGTGATAGTGGTAAACTGTGTATGTCGACGAGTTCGCCAAGTTGGAAGATATGCACAATTGGTTCCAAAGTTTCACTGAATACCTTCGAGCAGGGAATGCCATTTGGCTGATCTGCTGCCAATGTTTGTATATCAATCAAATGTGATAGTGGTAAAGTGTTTATCTCGATGAGTTCATCAAAATGGAGGAAATTCACAATAGGTCCCAAAGTTTCTCTGAATACCTTGTAGCAGTGAATGCCATTAGGCTTATACTGTGTGTATCTGCATGAAATGAGAAAGTGGTAAAGTGTTTATCTCGATGAGTTCATTAAAATAGAGGAAATCCACAAAAGGTCCCAAAGTTTCTCTGAATACTTTCGTGCAGTGAATGCCATTTGGCTCATATTCTGCCAATGTGTGTAACTCAATGAAATGAGAAAGTAGTAAAGTGCTTATCTCGATGAGTTCAGCAAGTTCGAAGAATTCCACAATCGGTTCCAACGTTTCTCTGAATAGCTTCGAGCAGTGTATGCCATTTGGTTGATATTCTGCCAATGTGTGTATCTCAATGAAATGTCATCGTGATAAACTGTGTATGTCGACGAGTTCGGCAAGTTGGAAGATATCCACAATTGGTTCCAAAGTTTCACTGAATACCTTCGAGCAGTGAATGGCATTTGGCTGATCTGCTGCCAATGTGTGTATCTCAATGAAATGTGATAGTGGTAAAGTGTTTATCTCGATGAGTTCATCAAAATGGAGGAAATTCACAATAGGTCCCAAAGTTCTCTGAATACCTTGTAGCAGTGAATGCCATTAGGCTGATAATGTGTGTATCTGAATGAAATGAGATAGTGGTAAAGTGTTTATCTCGATGAGGTCATTAAAATACAGGAAATCGACAAAAGGTCCCAAAGTTTCTCTGAATACAATCCAGCAGTGAATGCCACTTGGCTGGTATTCTGCCAATGTATGCATCTCAGTGAAATGAGAAAGTGGTAATGTCCTTATCTCGATGAGTTCAGCAAGTTGGCAGAAATCCACAATAGGTTCCAAAGTTTCAGTGAATACCTTCGAGCAGTGAATGCCATTTGGCTGATCTGCTGCCAATGTGTGTATCTCACTGAAATGTGATAGTGGTAAAGTGTTTATCTCGATGAGTTCATCAAAATGGAGGAAATTCACAATAGGTCCCAAACTTTCTCTGAATACCTTGTAGCAGTGAATGCCATTAGGCTGGTAATGTGTGTATCTGAATCAAATGAGAAATTGTTTATCTCGATGAGGTTCACAAAATGGAGGAAATCCACAATAGGTTCCAAGATTTCTCTGAATACTTTCGTGCAGTGAATGCCATTTGGCTCATCACCTTCGCTGATGACACGAAGGTCGGCGGTGTTGTGGATGGTCTGGAAGGATGTCAAAAGTTGCAGCAGGACATAGATAGGATGCAGGAATGGGCGGAGAAGTGGCAGATGGACTTCAACGCGGATAAATGTGTAGTAGTCCATTTCGGCAGAACCAACGGGATGAACGAGTACACTATTAAGGGCAAGGGTCTTAGTAGCGTTGAAGAGCAGAAGGATCTCGGGGTCCGGGTTCACAGGACTCTTAAATCGGCCTCGCAGGTGGAGGAGGTGGTCAAGAAGGCGTATGGTGTACTGGCCTTCATTAATCGAGGGATTGAGTTTAGGAGTCGGGAGGTAATGCTGCAACTTTACAGGACCCTCGTCAGGCCTCATTTGGAGTACTGTGCGCAGTTCTGGTCGCCTCACTATAGGAAAGACGTAGAAGCTATTGAAAGGGTGCAGAGGAGATTTACAAGGATGTTGCCTGGACTGGGAGGCCATGCCTTATGAAGATAGGTTGAGGGAGCTGGGACTCTTTTCCCTGGAGAGGCGAAGGTTGAGAGGCGACCTGATAGAAGTTTATAAAATGTTGAGAGGAATAGATAGGGTGGACTCTCAGAGGCTATTTCCCCGGGTTGAAATGGTCGCTATGAGAGGACACAGATTTAAGGTGCGGGGAGGGAAGTACAGAGGTGATGTTAGGGGTAAGTTTTTCACTCAGAGGGTAGTGAGTGATTGGAATCGGCTGCCGTCGTCGGTGGTGGAGGCGAACTCGCTGGGGTCTTTTAAAAGACTTCTGGATGAGTATATGGGGTTTAATGGGATTGGGGGTTATAGATAGGTCTATAGATTGGTGGGGTTGATGCGATCGGCGCAACTCGAGGGCCGAAGGGCCTGTTTGTGCTGTAATGTTCTATGTTCTATGTTCTATATTCTGCCAATGTGTGTATCTCAATGAAATGAGAAAGTAGTAAAGTGCTTATCTCGATGAGTTCAGCAAGATCGAAGAATTCCACAATCGGTTCCAACGTTTCTCTGAATACCTTCGAGCAGTGTATGCATTTGGTTGATATTCTGCCAATGTGTGTATCTCAATGAAATGTGATAGTGGTAAACTGTGTATGTCGACGAGTTCGGCAAGTTGGAAGATATCCACAATTGGTTCCAAAGTTTCACTGAATACCTTCGAGCAGTGAATCCATTTTGGCGGATCTTCTGCAAATGTGTGTATCTCAATGAAATGGGAAAATGGTAAAGTGTTTATGTCGAGAAGCTTCACAAAATGGAGGAAATCCACAATAGGTTCCAAATTTTCTCTGAATACCTTCGATCAGTGAATGCCGTTAGGCTGATATTCTACCAATGTGTGTACAGGAATGAAATCAGACAGTGGTAAAGTGTTGATCTCGATGAGTTCAGCAAGTTGGAGGAAATCCACATTGGTTCCAAAGCTTCTCTGAATGCCTTCGAGCAGTGAATGCCACTTTGCTGGTATTCTGCCAATGTATGCATCTCAATGAAATGAGAAAGTGGTAACGTCCTTGTCTCGATGAGTTCAGCAAGTTGGCAGAAATCCACAATAGGTTCCAAAGTTTCAGTGAATACCTTCGAGCAGTGAATGCCATTTAGCTGATCTGCTGCCAATGTGTGTATCCCAATGAAATGTGATAGTGATAAAGTGTTTATCTCGATGAGTTCATCAAAATGGAGGAAATTCACAATAGGTCCCAAAGTTTCTCTGAATACCTTGTAGCAGTGAATGCCATTAGGCTGATAATGTGTGTATCTCAATGAAATGAGAAAGTGGTAAAGTGTTTATCTCGATGAGTTCATTAAAATAGAGGAAATCCACAAAAGGTCCCAAAGTTTCTCTGAATGCCTTCGAGCAGTGAATGCCACTTGGCTGGTATTCTGCCAATGTATGCATCTCAATGACATGAGAAAGTGATAGCGTCCTTATCTCGATGAGTTCAGCAGTTGGCAGAAATCCACAATAGGTTCCAAAGTTTCAGTGAATACCTTCGAGCAGTGAATGCCATTTGGCTGATCTGCTGCCAATGTGTGTATCTGAATGAAATGTGATAGTGGTAAAGTGTTTATCTCGATGAGTTCATCAAAATGGAGGAAATTCACAATAGGTCCCAAAGTTTCTCTGAATACCTTGTAGCAGTGAATGCCATTAGGCTGATAATGTGTGTATCTGAATCAAATGAGAAATTGTTTATCTCGATGAGGTTCACTAAATGTACGAAATCCACAATAGGTTCCAAATTTTCTCTGAATACCTTTGATCAGTGAATGCCATTAGGCTGATAATGTGTGTATATGAATGAAATGAGAAAGTGGTAAAGTGTTTATCTCGATGAGTTCATTAAAATAGAGGAAATCCACAAAAGGTCCCAAAGTTTCTCTGAATACAATCGAGCAGTGAATGCCACTTGGCTGGTATTCTGCCAATGTATGCATCTCAATGAAATGAGAAAGTGGTAACGTCCTTATCTCGATGAGTTCAGCAAGTTGGCAGAAATCCACAATAGGTTCCAAAGTTTCAGTGAATAACTTCGAGCAGTGAATGCCATTTAGCTGATCTGCTGGCAATGTGTGTATCCCAATGAAATGTGATAGTGATAACGTGTTTATCTCGACGAGTTCGGTAAGTTGGTAGATATGCACAATTGGTTCCAAAGTTTCACTGAATACCTTCGAGCAGTGAATGCCATTTGGCTGATCTGCTGCCAATGTGTGTATCTCAATGAAATGTGATAGTGGTAAAGTGTTTATCTCGATGAGTTCATCAAAATGGAGGAAATTCACAATAGGTCCCAAAGTTTCTCTGAATACCTTGTAGCAGTGAATGCCATTAGGCTTATACTGTGTGTATCTGAATGAAATGAGAAAGTGGTAAAGTGTTTATCTCGATGAACTTCAGAAAATGGAGGTAATCCACAATAGGTTCCACAGTTTCTCTGAATACTTTCGTGCAGTGAATGCCATTTGGCTCATATTCTGCCAATGTGTGTAACTCAATGAAATGAGAAAGTAGTAAAGTGCTTATCTCGATGAGTTCAGCAAGTTCGAAGAATTCCACAATCGGTTCCAACGTTTCTCTGAATAGCTGCGAGCAGTGTATGCCATTTGGTTGATATTCTGCCAATGTGTGTATCTCAATGAAATGTCATCGTGATAAACTGTGTATGTCGACGAGTTCGGCAAGTTGGAAGATATCCACAATTGGTTCCAAAGTTTCACTGAATACCTTCGAGCAGTGAATGGCATTTGGCTGATCTGCTGCCAATGTGTGTATCTCACTGAAATGTGATAGTGGTAAAGTGTTTATCTCGATGAGTTCATCAAAATGGAGGAAATTCACAATAGGTCCCAAACTTTCTCTGAATACCTTGTAGCAGTGAATGCCATTAGGCTGGTAATGTGTGTATCTGAATCAAATGAGAAATTGTTTATCTCGATGAGGTTCACAAAATGGAGGAAATCCACAATAGGTTCCAAGATTTCTCTGAATACTTTCGTGCAGTGAATGCCATTTGGCTCATATTCTGCCAATGTGTGTATCTCAATGAAATGAGAAAGTAGTAAAGTGCTTATCTCGATGAGTTCAGCTAGTTCGAAGAATTCCACAATCGGTTCCAACGTTTCTCTGAATACCTTCGAGCAGTGTATGCCATTTGGTTGATGTTCTGCCAATGTGTGTATCTCAATGAAATGTGATAGTGGTAAACTGTGTATGTCGACGTGTTCGGCAAGTTGGAAGATATCCACAATTGGTTCCAAAGTTTCACTGAATACCTTCGAACACTGAATCCATTTTGGCGGATCTTCTGCCAATGTGTGTATCTCAATGAAATGGGAAAGTGGTAAAGTGTTTATGTCGAGCGAGGAAATGGAGGAAATTCACAATAGGTCCCAAAGTTTCTCTGAATACCTTGTAGCAGTGAATGCCATTAGGCTGATAATGTGTGTATCTGAATCAAATGAGAAATTGTTTATCTCGATGAGGTTCACAAAATGGACGAAATCCACAATAGGTTCCAAATTTTCTCTGAATACCTTCGATCAGTGAATGCCGTTAGGCTGATATTCTACCAATGTGTGTACAGGAATGAAATCAGACAGTGGTAAGGTGTTGATCTCGATGAGTTCAGCAAGTTGGACGAAATCCACAATTGGTTCCAAAGCTTCTCTGAATGCCTTCGAGCAGTGAATGCCACTTGGCTGGTATTCTGCCAATGTATGCATCTCAATGAAATGAGAAAGTGGTAACGTCCTTATCTCGATGAGTTCAGCAAGTTTGCAGAAATCCACAATAGGTTCCAAAGTTTCAGTGAATACCTTCGAGCAGTGAATGCCATTTAGCTGATCTTCTGGCAATGTGTGTATCCCAATGAAATGTGATCGTGATAAAGTGTTTATCTCGATGAGTTCATCAAAATGGAGGAAATTCAAAATAGGTCCCAAAGTTTCTCTGAATACCTTGTAGCAGTGAATGCCATTAGGCTGATAATGTGTGTATATGAATGAAATGAGAAAGTGGTAAAGTGTTTATCTCGATGAGTTCATTAAAATAGAGGAAATCCACAAAAGGTCCCAAAGTTTCTCTGAATACAATCGAGCAGTGAATGCCACTTGGCTGGTATTCTGCCAATGTATGCATCTCAATGAAATGAGAAAGTGGTAACGTCCTTATCTCGATGAGTTCAGCAAGTTGGCAGAAATCTACAATAGGTTCCAAAGTTTCAGTGAATACCTTCGAGCAGTGAATGCCATTTGGCTGATCTGCTGCCAATGTGTGTATCTCAATGAAATGTGATGGTGGTAAAGTGTTTATCTCGATGAGTTCATCAAAATGGAGGAAATTCACAATAGGTCCCAAAGTTTCTCTGAATACCTTGTAGCTGTGAATGCCAGTAGGCTGATAATGTGTGTATCTGAATGAAATGAGAAAGTGGTAAACTGTTTATCTCGATGAAGTTCAGAAAATGGAAGTAATCCACAATAGGTTCCAAAGTTTCTCTGAATACTTTCGTGCAGTGTATGCCATTTGGCTCATATTCTGCCAATGTGTGTATCTCAATGAAATGAGAAAGTAGTAAAGTGCTTATCTCGATGAGTTCAGCAAGTTCGAAGAATTCCACAATCGGTTCCAACGTTTCTCTGAATACCTTCGAGCAGTGTATGCCATTTGGTTGATATTCTGCCAATGTGTGTATCTCAATGAAATGTCATCGTGATAAACTGTGTATGTCGACGAGTTCGGCAAGTTGGAAGATATGCACAATTGGTTCCAAAGTTTCAGTGAATACCTTCGAGCAGTGAATGCCATTTGGCTGATCTGCTGCCAATGTGTGTATCGCAATGAAATGTGATAGTGGTAAAGTGTTTATCTCGATGAGTTCATCAAAATGGAGGAAATTCACAATAGGTCCCAAAGTTTCTCTGAATACCTTGTAGCAGTGAATGCCATTAGGCTGATAATGTGTGTATCTCAATGAAATGAGGAAGTGGTAAAGTGTTTATCTCGATGAGTTCATTAAAATAGAGGAAATCCACAAAAGGTCCCAAAGTTTCTCTGAATGCCTTCGAGCAGTGAATGCCACTTGGCTGGTATTCTGCCAATGTATGCATCTCAATGACATGAGAAAGTGATAGCGTCCTTATCTCGATGAGTTCAGCAGTTGGCAGAAATCCACAATAGGTTCCACAGTTTCAGTGAATACCTTCGAGCAGTGAATGCCATTTGGCTGATCTGCTGCCAATGTGTGTATCTCACTGAAATGTGATAGTGGTAAAGTGTTTATCTCGATGAGTTCATCAAAATGGAGGAAATTCACAATAGGTCCCAAACTTTCTCTGAATACCTTGTAGCAGTGAATGCCATTAGGCTGGTAATGTGTGTATCTGAATCAAATGAGAAATTGTTTATCTCGATGAGGTTCACAAAATGGAGGAAATCCACAATAGGTTCCAAGATTTCTCTGAATACTTTCGTGCAGTGAATGCCATTTGGCTCATATTCTGCCAATGTGTGTATCTCAATGAAATGAGAAAGTAGTAAAGTGCTTATCTCGATGAGTTCAGCAAGTTCGAAGAATTCCACGATCGGTTCCAACGTTTCTCTGAATACCTTCGAGCAGTGTATGCATTTGGTTGATATTCTGCCAATGTGTGTATCTCAATGAAATGTGACAGTGGTAAACTGTGTATGTCGACGAGTTCGGCAAGTTGGAAGATATCCACAATTGGTTCCAAAGTTTCACTGAATACCTTCGAGCAGTGAATCCATTTTGGCGGATCTTGTGCCAATGTGTGTATCTCAATGAAATGTGATAGTGGTAAACTGTGTATGTCGACGAGTTCGGCAAGTTGGAAGATATCCACAATTGGTTCCAAAGTTTCACTGAATACCTTCGAGCAGTGAATCCATTTTGGCGGATCTTCTGCCAATGTGTGTATCTCAATGAAATGGGAAAATGGTAAAGTGTTTATGTCGAGAAGTTTTACAAAATGGAGGAAATCCACAATAGGTTCCAAATTTTCTCTGAATACCTTCGATCAGTGAATGCCGTTAGGCTGATATTCTACCAATGTGTGTACTGGAATGAAATCAGACAGTGGTAAAGTGTTGATCTCGATGAGTTCAGCAAGTTGGAGGAAATCCACAATAGGTTCCAAAGCTTCTCTGAATGCTTTCGAGCAGTGAATGCCACTTTGCTGGTATTCTGCCAATGTATGCATCTCAATGAAATGAGAAAGTGGTAACGTCCTTGTCTCGATGAGTTCAGCAAGTTGGCAGAAATCCACAATAGGTTCCAAAGTTTCAGTGAATACCTTCGAGCAGTGAATGCCATTAGGCTGATAATGTGTGTATCTCAATGAAATGAGAAAGTGGTAAAGTGTTTATCTCGATGAAGTTCAGAAAATGGAGGAAATCCACAATAGGTTCCACAGTTTCTCTGAATACTTTCGTGCAGTGAATGCCATTTGGCTCATATTCTGCCAATGTATGCATCTCAATGAAATGAGAAAGTGGTAACGTCCTTATCTCGATGAGTTCAGCAAGTTGGCAGAAATCCACAATAGGTTCCAAAGTTTCAGTGAATACCTTCGAGCAGTGAATGCCATTTGGCTGATCTGCTGCCAATGTGTGTATCTCAATGAAATGTGATAGTGGTAAAGTGTTTATCTCGATGAGTTCATCAAAATGGAGGAAATTCACAATAGGTCCCAAAGTTTCTCTGAATACCTTGTAGCAGTGAATGCCATGAGGCTGATAATGTCTGTATCTGAATGAAATGAGAAAGTGGTAAAGTGTTTATCTCGATGAAGTTCAGAAAATGGAGGAAATCCATAATCGGTTCCAACGTTTCTCTGAATACCTTCGAGCAGTGTATGCCATTTGGTTGATATTCTGCCAATGTGTGTATCTCAATGAAATGTGATAGTGGTAAACTGTGTATGTCGACGAGTTCGGCAAGTTGGAAGATATCCACAATTGGTTCCAAAGTTTCACTGAGTACCTTCGAGCAGTGAATCCATTTTGGCGGATCTTCTGCCAATGTGTGTATCTCAATGAAATGAGAAAGTGGTAAAGTGTTTATGTCGAGAAGTTTCACAAAATGGAGGAAATCCACAATAGGTTCCAAATTTTCTCTGAATACTTTCGTGCAGTGAATGCCATTTGGCTCATATTCTGCCAAAGTGTGTATCTCAATGAAATGAGAAAGTAGTAAAGTGCTTATCCCGATGAGTTCAGCAAGTTCGAAGAATTCCTCAATCGGTTCCAACGTTTCTCTGAATACCTTCGAGCAGTGTATGCCATTTGGTTGATATTCTGCCAATGTGTGTATCTCAATGAAATGTGATAGTGGTAAACTGTGTATGTCGACGAGTTCGGCAAGTTGGACGATATCCACAATTGGTTCCAAAGTTTCACTTTGAGCACTGAATCCATTTTGGCGGATCTTCTGCCAATGTGTGTATCTCAATGAAATGAGAAAGTGGTCAAGTATTTATGTCGAGAAGTTTCACAAAATGGAGGAAATCCACAATAGGTTCCAAATTTTCTCTGAATACTTTCGTGCAGTGAATGCCATTTGGCTCATATTCTGCCAATGTGTGTATCTCAATGTAATGAGAAAGTAGTAAAGTGCTTATCTCGATGAGTTCAGCAAGTTCGAAGATTTCCACAATCGGTTCCAACGTTTCTCTGAATACCTTCGAGCAGTGTATGCCATTTGGTTGACATGCTGCCAATGTGTGTATCTCAATGAAATGTCATCGTGATAAACTGTGTATGTCGACGGCTTCGGCAAGTTGGAAGATATCCACCATTACTTTCAAAGTTTGACTGAATACCTTCGAGCAGTGAATCCATTTTGGCGGATCTTCTGCCAATGTGTGTATCTCAATGAAATGAGAAAGTGGTAAAGTGTTTATCTCGATGAGGTTCACAAAATGGAGGAAATCCACAATAGGTTCCAAGATTTCTCTGAATACTTTCGTGCAGCGAATGCCATTTGGCTCATATTCTGCCAATGTGTGTATCTCAATGAAATGAGAAAGTAGTAAAGTGCTTATCTCGATGAGTTCAGCAAGTTCGAAGAATTCCACAATCGGTTCCAACGTTTCTCTGAATACCTTCGAGCAGTGTATGCCATTTGGTTGATATTCTGCCAATGTGTGTATCTCAATGAAATGTGATAGTGGTAAACTGTGTATGTCGACGAGTTCGGCAAGTTGGAAGATATCCACAATTGGTTCCAAAGTTTCACTGAATACCTTCGAGCAGTGAATCCATTTTGGCGGATCTTCTGCCAATGTGTGTATCTCAATGAAATGGGAAAGTGGTAAAGTGTTTATGTCGAGAAGTTTCACAAAATGGAGGAAATCCACAATAGGTTCCAAATTTTCTCTGAATACCTTCGATCAGTGATTGCCGTTAGGCTGATATTCTACCAATGTGTGTACAGGAATGAAATCAGACAGTGGTAAAGTGTTGATCTCGGTGAGTTCAGCAAGTTGGAGGAAATCAACAATTGGTTCCAAAGCTTCTCTGAATGCCTTCGAACAGTGAATGCCACTTGGCTGGTATTCTGCCAATGTATGCATCTGAATGAAATGAGAAAGTGGTAACGTCCTTATCTCGATGAGTTCAGCAAGTCGGCAGAAATCCACAATAGGTTCCAAAGTTTCAGTGAATACCTTCGAGCAGTGAATGCCATTTAGCTGATCTGCTGCCAACGTGTGTATCCCACTGAAATGTGATAGTGATAAAGTGTTTATCTCGATGAGTTCATCAAAATGGAGGAAATTCAAAATAGGTCCCAAAGTTTCTCTGAATACCTTGTAGCATTGAATGCCATTAGGCTCATAATGTGTGTATCTCAATGAAATGTGATAGTGGTAAAGTGTTTATCTCGATGAGTTCATTAAAATAGAGGAAATCCACAAAAGGTCCCAAAGTTTCTCTGAATACAATCGAGCAGTGAATGCCACTTGGCTGGTATTCTGCCAATGTATGCATCTCAATGAAATGAGAAAGTGGTAACGTCCTTATCTCGATGAGTTCAGCAAGTTGGCAGAAATCCACAATAGGTTCCAAAGTTTCAGTGAATACCTTCGAGCAGTGAATGCCATTTGGCTGATCTGCTGCCAATGTGTGTATCTCAATGAAATGTGAAAGTGGTAAAGTGTTTATCTCGATGAGTTCATCTGAATGGAGGAAATTCACAATAGGTCCCAAAGTTTCTCTGAATACCTTGTAGCAGTGAATGCCATTAGGCTGATAATGTGTGTATCTGAATGAAATGAGAAAGTGGTAAACTGTTTATCTCGATGAAGTTCAGAAAATGGAGGAAATCCACAATAGGTTCCACAGTTTCTCTGAATACTTTCGTGCAGTGAATGCCATTTGGCTCATATTCTGCCAATGTGTGTATCTCAATGAAATGAGAAAGTAGTAAAGTGCTTATCTCGATGAGTTCAGCAAGTTCGAAGAATTCCACAATCGGTTCCAAGGTTTCTCTGAATACCTTCGAGCAGTGTATGCCATTTGGTTGATATTCTGCCAATGTGTGTATCTCAATGAAATGTGATAGTGGTAAACTGTGTATGTCGACGAGTTCGGCAAGTTGGAAGATATCCACAATTGGTTCCAAAGTTTCACTGAATATCTTCGAGCAGTGAATCCATTTTGGCGGATCTTCTGCCAATGTGTGTATCTCAATGAATTGAGAAAGTGGTAAAGTGTTTATGTCGAGAAGTTTCACAAAATGGAGGAAATCCACAATAGGTTCCAAAGTTTCTCTGAATACTTTCGTGCAGTGAATGCCATTTGGCTCATATTCTGCCAATGTGTGTATCTCAATGAAATGAGAAAGTAGTAAAGTGCTTATCTCGATGAGTTCAGCAAGTTCGAAGAATTCCACAATCGGTTCCAAATTTTCTCTGAATACCTTCGAGCAGTCTACGCCATTTGGTTGATATTCTGCCAATATGTGTATCTCAATGAAATGTCATCGTGATAAACTTTGTATGTCGACGAGTTCGGCAAGTTGGAAGATATCCACAATTGGTTCCAAAGTTTGACTGAATACCTTCGAGCAGTGAATCCATTTTGGCGGATCTTCTGCCAATGTGTGTATCTCAATGAAATGAGAAAGTGGTAAAGTGTTTATGTCGAGAAGTTTCACAAAATGGAGGAAACCCACAATAGGTTCCAAATTTTCTCTGAATACTTTCGTGCAGTGAATGCCATTTGGCTCATATTCTGCCAATGTGTGTATCTCAATGAAATGTGATAGTGGTAAACTGTGTATGTCGACGAGTTCGCCAAGTTGGAAGATATGCACAATTGGTTCCAAAGTTTCACTGAATACTTTCGAGCACGGAATGCCATTTGGCTGATCTGCTGCCAATGTTTGTATATCAATGAAATATGATAGCGGTAAAGTGTTTATCTCGATGAGTTCATCAAAATGGAGGAAATTCACAATAGGTCCCAAAGTTTCTCTGAATACCTTGTAGCAGTGAATGCCATTAGGCTGATAATGTGTGTATCTGAATGAAATGAGAAAGTGGTAAAGTGTTTATCTCGATGAGTTCATTAAAATAGAGGAAATCCACAAAAGGTCCCAAAGTTTCTCTGAATACAATCGAGCAGTGAATGCCACTTGGCTGGTATTCTGCCAATGTATGCATCTCAATGAAATGAGAAAGTGGTAACGTCCTTATCTCGATGAGTTCAGCAAGCTGGCAGAAATCCACAATAGGTTCCAAAGTTTCAGTGAATACCTTCGAGCAGTGAATGCCATTTGGCTGATCTGCTGCCAATGTGTGTATCTCACTGAAATGTGATAGTGGTAAAGTGTTTATCTCGATGAGTTCATCGAAATGGAGGAAATTCACAATAGGTCTCAAAGTTTCTCGGAATACCTTGTGAATGCCATTAGGCTGATAATGTGTGTATCTGAATGAAATGAGAAATTGTTTATCTCGATGAGGTTCACAAAATGGATGAAATCCAGAATAGGTTCCAAGATTTCTCTGAATACTTTCGTGCAGTGAATGCCATTTGGCTCATATTCTGCCAATGTGTGTATCTCAATGAAATGAGAAAGTAGTAAAGTGCTTATCTCGATGAGTTGAGCAAGTTCGAAGAATTCCACAATCGGTTCCAACGTTTCTCTGAATACGTTCGAGCAGTGTATGCCATTTGGTTGATATTCTGCCAATGTGTGTATCTCAATGAAATGTGATAGTGGTAAACTGTGTATGTCGACGAGTACGGCAAGTTGGAAGATATCCACAATTGGTTCCAAAGTTTGACTGAATACCTTCGAGCAGTGAATCCATTTTGGCGGATCTTCTGCCAATGTGTGTATCTCAATGAAATGGGAAAGTGGTAAATTGTTTATGTCGAGAAGTTTCACAAAATAGAGGAAATCCACAATAGGTTCCAAATTTTCTCTGAATACCTTCGATCAGTGAATGCCGTTAGGCGGATATTCTACCAATGTGTGTACAGGAATGAAATCAGACAATGATAAAGTGTTGATCTCGATGAGTTCAGCAAGTTGGAGGAAATCCACAATTGGTTCCAAAGCTTCTCTGAATGCCTTCGAGCAGTGAATGCCACTTGGCTGGTATTCTGCCAATGTATGCATCTCAATGAAATGAGAAAGTGGTAACGTCCTTATCTCGATAAGTTCAGCAAGTTGGCAGAAATCCACAATAGGTTCCAAAGTTTCAGTGAATACCTTCGAGCAGTGAATGCCATTTAGCTGATCTGCTGCCAATGTGTGTATCCCAATGAAATGTGATAGTGATAACGTGTTTATCTCGACGAGTTCGGTAAGTTGGCAGAAATCCACAATTGGTTCCAAAGTTTCACTGAATACCTTCGAGCAGTGAATGGCATTTGGCTGATCTGCTGCCAATGTGTGTATCTCAATGAAATGTGATAGTGGTAAAGTGTTTATCTCGATGAGTTCATCAAAATGGAGGAAATTCACAATAGGTCCCAAAGTTTCTCTGAATACCTTGTAGCAGTGAATGCAATTAGGCTGATAATGTGTGTATCTGAATGAAATGAGAAAGTGGTAAAGTGTTTATCTCGATGAAGTTCAGAAAATGGAGGTTATCCACCATAGGTTCCACAGTTTCTCTGAATACTTTTGTGCAGTGAATGCCATTTGGCTCATATTCTGCCAATGTGTGTATCTCAATGAAATGAGAAAGTAGTAAAGTGCTTATCTCGATGAGTTCTGCAAGTTTGAAGAATTCCACAATCGGTTCCAACGTTTCTCTGAATACCTTCGAGCATTGTATGCCATTTGGTTGATATTCTGCCAATGTGTGTATCTCAATCAAATGTCATCGTGATAAACTGTGTATGTCGACGAGTTCGGCAAGTTGGAAGATATCCACAATTGGTTCCAAAGTTTCACTGAATACCTTCGAGCAGTGAATGGCATTTGGCTGATCTGCTGCCAATGTGTGTATCTCAATGAAATGTGATAGTGGTAAAGTGTTTATCTCGATGAGTTCATCAAAATGGAGGAAATTCACAATAAGTCCCAAAGTTCTCTGAATACCTTGTAGCAGTGAATGCCATTAGGCTGATAATGTGTGTATCTGAATGAAATGAGAAAGTGGTAAAGTGTTTATCTCGATGAGTTCATTAAAATAGAGGAAATCCACAAAAGGTCCCAAAGTTTCTCTGAATACAATCGAGCAGTGAATGCCACTTGGCTGGTATTCTGCCAATGTACGCATCTCAATGAAATGAGAAAGTGGTCACGTCCTTATCTCGATGAGTTCAGCAAGTTGGCAGAAATCCACAATAGGTTCCAAAGTTTCAGTGAATACCTTCGAGCAGTGAATGCCATTTGGCTGATCTGCTGCAAATGTGTGTATCTCAATGAAATGTGATAGTGGTAAAGTGTTTATCTCGATGAGTTCATCAAAATGGAGGAAATTCACAATAGGTCCCAAAGTTTCCCTGAATACCTTGTAGCAGTGAATGCCATTAGGCTGATAATGTGTGTATCTGAATGAAATGAGAAAGTGGTAAAGTGTTTATGTCGAGAAGTTTCACAAAATGGAGGAAATCCACAATAGGTTCCAAGATTTCTCTGAATACTTTCGTGCACTGAATGCCATTTGGCTCATATTCTGCCAATGTGTGTATCTCAATGAAATGTGATAGTGGTAAACTGTGTATGTCGACGAGTTCGCCAAGTTGGAAGATATGCACAATTGGTTCCAAAGTTTCACTGAATACCTTCGAGCAGTGAATGCCATTTGGCTGATCTGCTGCCAATGTGTGTATCTCACTGAAATGTGATAGTGGTAAAGTGTTTATCTCGATGAGTTCATCGAAATGGAGGAAATTCACAATAGGTCTCAAAGTTTCTCGGAATACCTTGTGAATGCCATTAGGCTGATAATGTGTGTATCTGAATGAAATGAGAAATTGTTTATCTCGATGAGGTTCACAAAATGGATGAAATCCAGAATAGGTTCCAAGATTTCTCTGAATACTTTCGTGCAGTGAATGCCATTTGGCTCATATTCTGCCAATGTGTGTATCTCAATGAAATGAGAAAGTAGTAAAGTGCTTATCTCGATGAGTTCAGCAAGTTCGAAGAATTCCACAATCGGTTCCAACGTTTCTCTGAATACGTTCGAGCAGTGTATGCCATTTGGTTGATATTCTGCCAATGTGTGTATCTCAATGAAATGTGATAGTGGTAAACTGTGTATGTCGACGAGTACGGCAAGTTGGAAGATATCCACAATTGGTTCCAAAGTTTGACTGAATACCTTCGATCAGTGAATGCCGTTAGGCTGATATTCTACCAATGTGTGTACAGGAATGAAATCAGACAATGATAAAGTGTTGATCTCGATGAGTTCAGCAAGTTGGAGGAAATCCACAATTGGTTCCAAAGCTTCTCTGAATGCCTTCGAGCAGTGAATGCCACTTGGCTGGTATTCTGCCAATGTATGCATCTCAATGAAATGAGAAAGTGGTAACGTCCTTATCTCGATAAGTTCAGCAAGTTGGCAGAAATCCACAATAGGTTCCAAAGTTTCAGTGAATACCTTCGAGCAGTGAATGCCATTTAGCTGATCTGCTGCCAATGTGTATATCCCAATGAAATGTGATAGTGATAACGTGTTTATCTCGACGAGTTCGGTAAGTTGGCAGAAATCCACAATTGGTTCCAAAGTTTCACTGAATACCTTCGAGCAGTGAATGGCATTTGGCTGATCTGCTGCCAATGTGTGTATCTCAATGAAATGTGATAGTGGTAAAGTGTTTATCTCGATGAGTTCATCAAAATGGAGGAAATTCACAATAGGTCCCAAAGTTTCTCTGAATACCTTGTAGCAGTGAATGCAATTAGGCTCATAATGTGTGTATCTGAATGAAATGAGAAAGTGGTAAAGTGTTTATCTCGATGAACTTCAGAAAATGGAGGTTATCCACCATAGGTTCCACAGTTTCTCTGAATACTTTCGTGCAGTGAATGCCATTTGGCTCATATTCTGCCAATGTGTGTATCTCAATGAAATGAGAAAGTAGTAAAGTGCTGATCTCGATGAGTTCTGCAAGTTCGAAGAATTCCACAATCGGTTCCAACGTTTCTCTGAATAGCTTCGAGCAGTGTATGGCATTTGGTTGATATTCTGCCAATGTGTGTATCTCAATGAAATGTCATCGTGATAAACTGTGTATGTCGACGAGTTCGGCAAGTTCGAAGATATCCACAATTGGTTCCAAAGTTTCACTGAATACCTTCGAGCAGTGAATGGCATTTGGCTGATCTGCTGCCAATGTGTGTATCTCAATGAAATGTGATAGTGGTAAAGTGTTTATCTCGATGAGTTCATCAAAATGGAGGAAATTCACAATAGGTCTCAAAGTTTCTCGGAATACCTTGTGAATGCCATTAGGCTGATAATGTGTGTATCTGAATGAAATGAGAAAGTGGTAAAGTGTTTATCTCGATGAAGTTCAGAAAATGGTGGAAATCCACAATCGGTTCCAACGTTTCTCTGAATACCTTCGAGCAGTGTATGCCATTTGGTTGATATTCTGCCAATGTGTGTATCTCAATGAAATGTGATAGTGGTAAACTGTGTATGTCGACGAGTACGGCAAGTTGGAAGATATCCACAATTGGTTCCAAAGTTTGACTGAATACCTTCGAGCAGTGAATCCATTTTGGCGGATCTTCTGCCAATGTGTGTATCTCGATGAAATGGGAAAGTGGTAAATTGTTTATGTCGAGAAGTTTCACAAAATAGAGGAAATCCACAATAGGTTCCAAATTTTCTCTGAATACCTTCGATCAGTGAATGCCGTTAGGCTGATTTTCTACCAATGTGTGTACAGGAATGAAATCAGACAATGATAAAGTGTTGATCTCGATGAGTTCAGCAAGTTGGAGGAAATCCACAATTGGTTCCAAAGCTTCTCTGAATGCCTTCGAGCAGTGAATGCCACTTGGCTGGTATTCTGCCAATGTATGCATCTCAATGAAATGAGAAAGTGGTAACGTCCTTATCTCGATAAGTTCAGCAAGTTGGCAGAAATCCACAATAGGTTCCAAAGTTTCAGTGAATACCTTCGAGCAGTGAATGCCATTTAGCTGATCTGCTGCCAATGTGTGTATCCCAATGAAATGTGATAGTGATAACGTGTTTATCTCGACGAGTTCGGTAAGTTGGCAGAAATCCACAATTGTTTCCAAAGTTTCACTGAATACCTTCGAGCAGTGAATGGCATTTGGCTGATCTGCTGCCAATGTGTGTATCTCAATGAAATGTGATAGTGGTAAAGTGTTTATCTCGATGAGTTCATCAAAATGGAGGAAATTCAGAATAGGTCCCAAAGTTTCTCTGAATACCTTGTAGCAGTGAATGCAATTAGGCTGATAATGTGTGTATCTGACTGAAATGAGAAAGTGGTAAAGTGTTTATCTCGATGAAGTTCAGAAAATGGAGGGTATCCACCATAGGTTCCACAGTTTCTCTGAATACTTTCGTGCAGTGAATGCCATTTGGCTCATATTCTGCCAATGTGTGTATCTCAATGAAATGAGAAAGTAGTAAAGTGCTTATCTCGATGAGTTCTGCAAGTTCGAAGAATTCCACAATCGGTTCCAACGTTTCTCTGAATAGCTTCGAGCAGTGTATGCCATTTGGTTGATATTCTGCCAATGTGTGTATCTCAATGAAATGTCATCGTGTATGTCGACGAGTTCGGCAAGTTGGAAGATATCCACAATTGGTTCCAAAGTTTCACTGAATACCTTCGAGCAGTGAATGGCATTTGGCTGATCTGCTGCCAATGTGTGTATCTCAATGAAATGTGATAGTGGTAAAGTGTTTATCTCGATGAGTTCATCAAAATGGAGGAAATTCACAATAGGTCCCAAAGTTCTCTGAATACCTTGTAGCAGTGAATGCCATTAGGCTGATAATGTGTGTATCTGAATGAAATGAGAAAGTGGTAAAGTGTTTATCTCGATGAGTTCATTCAAATAGAGGAAATCCACAAAAGGTCCCAAAGTTTCTCTGAATACAATCGAGCAGTGAATGCCACTTGGCTGGTATTCTGCCAATGTATGCATCTCAATGAAATGAGAAAGTGGTAACGTCCTTATCTCGATGAGTTCAGCAAGTTGGCAGAAATCCACAATAGGTTCCAAAGATTCAGTGAATACCTTCGAGCAGTGAATGCCATTTGGCTGATCTGCTGCAAATGTGTGTATCTCAATGAAATGTGATAGTGGTAAAGTGTTTATCTCGATGAGTTCATCAAAATGGAGGAAATTCACAATAGGTCCCAAACTTTCTCTGAATACCTTGTAGCAGTGAATGCCATTAGGCTGATAATGTGTGTATCTGAATGAAATGAGAAAGTGATAAAGTGTTTATCTCTATGAGTTCATTAAAATAGAGGAAATCCACAAAAGGTCCCAAAGTTTCTCTGAATACAATCGAGCAGTGAATGCCACTTGGCTGGTATTCTGCCAATGTATGCATCTCAATGAAATGAGAAAGTGGTAACGTCCTTATCTCGATGAGTTCAGCAAGCTGGCAGAAATCCACAATAGGTTCCAAAGTTTCAGTGAATACCTTCGAGCAGTGAATGCCATTTGGCTGATCTGCTGCCAATGTGTGTATCTCACTGAAATGTGATAGTGGTAAAGTGTTTATCTCGATGAGTTCATCGAAATGGAGGAAATTCACAATAGGTCTCAAAGTTTCTCGGAATACCTTGTGAATGCCATTAGGCTGATAATGTGTGTATCTGAATGAAATGAGAAATTGTTTATCTCGATGAGGTTCACAAAATGGATGAAATCCAGAATAGGTTCCAAGATTTCTCTGAATACTTTCGTGCAGTGAATGCCATTTGGCTCATATTCTGCCAATGTGTGTATCTCAATGAAATGAGAAAGTAGTAAAGTGCTTATCTCGATGAGTTCAGCAAGTTCGAAGAATTCCACAATCGGTTCCAACGTTTCTCTGAATACGTTCGAGCAGTGTATGCCATTTGGTTGATATTCTGCCAATGTGTGTATCTCAATGAAATGTGATAGTGGTAAACTGTGTATGTCGACGAGTACGGCAAGTTGGAAGATATCCACAATTGGTTCCAAAGTTTGACTGAATACCTTCGAGCAGTGAATCCATTTTGGCGGATCTTGTGCCAATGTGTGTATCTCAATGAAATGGGAAAGTGGTAAAGTGTTTATGTCGAGAAGTTTCACAAAATAGAGGAAATCCACAATAGGTTCCAAATTTTCTCTGAATACCTTCGATCAGTGAATGCCGTTAGGCTGATATTCTACCAATGTGTGTACAGGAATGAAATCAGACAATGATAAAGTGTTGATCTCGATGAGTTCAGCAAGTTGGAGGAAATCCACAATTGGTTCCAAAGCTTCTCTGAATGCCTTCGAGCAGTGAATGCCACTTGGCTGGTATTCTGCCAATGTATGCATCTCAATGAAATGAGAAAGTGGTAACGTCCTTATCTCGATAAGTTCAGCAAGTTGGCAGAAATCCACAATAGGTTCCAAACTTTCAGTGAATACCTTCGAGCAGTGAATGCCATTTAGCTGATCTGCTGCCAATGTGTGTATCCCAATGAAATGTGATAGTGATAACGTGTTTATCTCGACGAGTTCGGTAAGTTGGCAGAAATCCACAATTGGTTCCAAAGTTTCACTGAATACCTTCGAGCAGTGAATGGCATTTGGCTGATCTGCTGCCAATGTGTGTATCTCAATGAAATGTGATAGTGGTAAAGTGTTTATCTCGATGAGTTCATCAAAATGGAGGAAATTCAGAATAGGTCCCAAAGTTTCTCTGAATACCTTGTAGCAGTGAATGCAATTAGGCTCATAATGTGTGTATCTGAATGAAATGAGAAAGTGGTAAAGTGTTTATCTCGATGAACTTCAGAAAATGGAGGTTATCCACCATAGGTTCCACAGTTTCTCTGAATACTTTCGTGCAGTGAATGCCATTTGGCTCATATTCTGCCAATGTGTGTATCTCAATGAAATGAGAAAGTAGTAAAGTGCTGATCTCGATGAGTTCTGCAAGTTCGAAGAATTCCACAATCGGTTCCAACGTTTCTCTGAATAGCTTCGAGCAGTGTATGGCATTTGGTTGATATTCTGCCAATGTGTGTATCTCAATGAAATGTCATCGTGATAAACTGTGTATGTCGACGAGTTCGGCAAGTTGGAAGATATCCACAATTGGTTCCAAAGTTTCACTGAATACCTTCGAGCAGTGAATGGCATTTGGCTGATCTGCTGCCAATGTGTGTATCTCAATGAAATGTGATAGTGGTAAAGTGTTTATCTCGATGAGTTCATCAAAATGGAGGAAATTCACAATAGGTCCCAAAGTTCTCTGAATACCTTGTAGCAGTGAATGCCATTAGGCTGATAATGTGTGTATCTGAATGAAATGAGAAAGTGGTAAAGTGTTTATCTCGATGAGTTCATTAAAATAGAGGAAATCCACAAAAGGTCCCAAAGTTTCTCTGAATACAATCGAGCAGTGAATGCCACTTGGCTGGTATTCTGCCAATGTACGCATCTCAATGAAATGAGAAAGTGGTCACGTCCTTATCTCGATGAGTTCAGCAAGTTGGCAGAAATCCACAATAGGTTCCAAAGTTTCAGTGAATACCTTCGAGCAGTGAATGCCATTTGGCTGATCTGCTGCAAATGTGTGTATCTCAATGAAATGTGATAGTGGTAAAGTGTTTATCTCGATGAGTTCATCAAAATGGAGGAAATTCACAATAGGTCTCAAAGTTTCTCGGAATACCTTGTGAATGCCATTAGGCTGATAATGTGTGTATCTGAATGAAATGAGAAAGTGGTAAAGTGTTTATCTCGATGAAGTTCAGAAAATGGAGGAAATCCACAATCGGTTCCAACGTTTCTCTGAATACCTTCGAGCAGTGTATGCCATTTGGTTGATATTCTGCCAATGTGTGTATCTCAATGAAATGTGATAGTGGTAAACTGTGTATGTCGACGAGTACGGCAAGTTGGAAGATATCCACAATTGGTTCCAAAGTTTGACTGAATACCTTCGAGCAGTGAATCCATTTTGGCGGATCTTCTGCCAATGTGTGTATCTCGATGAAATGGGAAAGTGGTAAATTGTTTATGTCGAGAAGTTTCACAAAATAGAGGAAATCCACAATAGGTTCCAAATTTTCTCTGAATACCTTCGATCAGTGAATGCCGTTAGGCTGATTTTCTACCAATGTGTGTACAGGAATGAAATCAGACAATGATAAAGTGTTGATCTCGATGAGTTCAGCAAGTTGGAGGAAATCCACAATTGGTTCCAAAGCTTCTCTGAATGCCTTCGAGCAGTGAATGCCACTTGGCTGGTATTCTGCCAATGTATGCATCTCAATGAAATGAGAAAGTGGTAACGTCCTTATCTCGATAAGTTCAGCAAGTTGGCAGAAATCCACAATAGGTTCCAAAGTTTCAGTGAATACCTTCGAGCAGTGAATGCCATTTAGCTGATCTGCTGCCAATGTGTGTATCCCAATGAAATGTGATAGTGATAACGTGTTTATCTCGACGAGTTCGGTAAGTTGGCAGAAATCCACAATTGTTTCCAAAGTTTCACTGAATACCTTCGAGCAGTGAATGGCATTTGGCTGATCTGCTGCCAATGTGTGTATCTCAATGAAATGTGATAGTGGTAAAGTGTTTATCTCGATGAGTTCATCAAAATGGAGGAAATTCAGAATAGGTCCCAAAGTTTCTCTGAATACCTTGTAGCAGTGAATGCAATTAGGCTGATAATGTGTGTATCTGAATGAAATGAGAAAGTGGTAAAGTGTTTATCTCGATGAGTTCATTCAAATAGAGGAAATCCACAAAAGGTCCCAAAGTTTCTCTGAATACAATCGAGCAGTGAATGCCACTTGGCTGGTATTCTGCCAATGTATGCATCTCAATGAAATGAGAAAGTGGTAACGTCCTTATCTCGATGAGTTCAGCAAGTTGGCAGAAATCCACAATAGGTTCCAAAGATTCAGTGAATACCTTCGAGCAGTGAATGCCATTTGGCTGATCTGCTGCAAATGTGTGTATCTCAATGAAATGTGATAGTGGTAAAGTGTTTATCTCGATGAGTTCATCAAAATGGAGGAAATTCACAATAGGTCCCAAACTTTCTCTGAATACCTTGTAGCAGTGAATGCCATTAGGCTGATAATGTGTGTATCTGAATGAAATGAGAAAGTGATAAAGTGTTTATCTCTATGAGTTCATTAAAATAGAGGAAATCCACAAAAGGTCCCAAAGTTTCTCTGAATACAATCGAGCAGTGAATGCCACTTGGCTGGTATTCTGCCAATGTATGCATCTCAATGAAATGAGAAAGTGGTAACGTCCTTATCTCGATGAGTTCAGCAAGCTGGCAGAAATCCACAATAGGTTCCAAAGTTTCAGTGAATACCTTCGAGCAGTGAATGCCATTTGGCTGATCTGCTGCCAATGTGTGTATCTCACTGAAATGTGATAGTGGTAAAGTGTTTATCTCGATGAGTTCATCGAAATGGAGGAAATTCACAATAGGTCTCAAAGTTTCTCGGAATACCTTGTGAATGCCATTAGGCTGATAATGTGTGTATCTGAATGAAATGAGAAAGTGGTAAAGTGTTTATCTCGATGAAGTTCAGAAAATGGAGGTTATCCACCATAGGTTCCACAGTTTCTCTGAATACTTTCGTGCAGTGAATGCCATTTGGCTCATATTCTGCCAATGTGTGTATCTCAATGAAATGAGAAAGTAGTAAAGTGCTTATCTCGATGAGTTCTGCAAGTTCGAAGAATTCCACAATCGGTTCCAACGTTTCTCTGAATAGCTTCGAGCAGTGTATGCCATTTGGTTGATATTCTGCCAATGTGTGTATCTCAATGAAATGTCATCGTGTATGTCGACGAGTTCGGCAAGTTGGAAGATATCCACAATTGGTTCCAAAGTTTCACTGAATACCTTCGAGCAGTGAATGGCATTTGGCTGATCTGCTGCCAATGTGTGTATCTCAATGAAATGTGATAGTGGTAAAGTGTTTATCTCGATGAGTTCATCAAAATGGAGGAAATTCACAATAGGTCCCAAAGTTCTCTGAATACCTTGTAGCAGTGAATGCCATTAGGCTGATAATGTGTGTATCTGAATGAAATGAGAAAGTGGTAAAGTGTTTATCTCGATGAGTTCATTCAAATAGAGGAAATCCACAAAAGGTCCCAAAGTTTCTCTGAATACAATCGAGCAGTGAATGCCACTTGGCTGGTATTCTGCCAATGTATGCATCTCAATGAAATGAGAAAGTGGTAACGTCCTTATCTCGATGAGTTCAGCAAGTTGGCAGAAATCCACAATAGGTTCCAAAGATTCAGTGAATACCTTCGAGCAGTGAATGCCATTTGGCTGATCTGCTGCAAATGTGTGTATCTCAATGAAATGTGATAGTGGTAAAGTGTTTATCTCGATGAGTTCATCAAAATGGAGGAAATTCACAATAGGTCCCAAACTTTCTCTGAATACCTTGTAGCAGTGAATGCCATTAGGCTGATAATGTGTGTATCTGAATGAAATGAGAAAGTGATAAAGTGTTTATCTCTATGAGTTCATTAAAATAGAGGAAATCCACAAAAGGTCCCAAAGTTTCTCTGAATACAATCGAGCAGTGAATGCCACTTGGCTGGTATTCTGCCAATGTATGCATCTCAATGAAATGAGAAAGTGGTAACGTCCTTATCTCGATGAGTTCAGCAAGCTGGCAGAAATCCACAATAGGTTCCAAAGTTTCAGTGAATACCTTCGAGCAGTGAATGCCATTTGGCTGATCTGCTGCCAATGTGTGTATCTCACTGAAATGTGATAGTGGTAAAGTGTTTATCTCGATGAGTTCATCGAAATGGAGGAAATTCACAATAGGTCTCAAAGTTTCTCGGAATACCTTGTGAATGCCATTAGGCTGATAATGTGTGTATCTGAATGAAATGAGAAATTGTTTATCTCGATGAGGTTCACAAAATGGATGAAATCCAGAATAGGTTCCAAGATTTCTCTGAATACTTTCGTGCAGTGAATGCCATTTGGCTCATATTCTGCCAATGTGTGTATCTCAATGAAATGAGAAAGTAGTAAAGTGCTTATCTCGATGAGTTCAGCAAGTTCGAAGAATTCCACAATCGGTTCCAACGTTTCTCTGAATACGTTCGAGCAGTGTATGCCATTTGGTTGATATTCTGCCAATGTGTGTATCTCAATGAAATGTGATAGTGGTAAACTGTGTATGTCGACGAGTACGGCAAGTTGGAAGATATCCACAATTGGTTCCAAAGTTTGACTGAATACCTTCGAGCAGTGAATCCATTTTGGCGGATCTTGTGCCAATGTGTGTATCTCAATGCAATGGGAAAGTGGTAAAGTGTTTATGTCGAGAAGTTTCACAAAATAGAGGAAATCCACAATAGGTTCCAAATTTTCTCTGAATACCTTCGATCAGTGAATGCCGTTAGGCTGATATTCTACCAATGTGTGTACAGGAATGAAATCAGACAATGATAAAGTGTTGATCTCGATGAGTTCAGCAAGTTGGAGGAAATCCACAATTGGTTCCAAAGCTTCTCTGAATGCCTTCGAGCAGTGAATGCCACTTGGCTGGTATTCTGCCAATGTATGCATCTCAATGAAATGAGAAAGTGGTAACGTCCTTATCTCGATAAGTTCAGCAAGTTGGCAGAAATCCACAATAGGTTCCAAAGTTTCAGTGAATACCTTCGAGCAGTGAATGCCATTTAGCAGATCTGCTGCCAATGTGTGTATCCCAATGAAATGTGATAGTGATAACGTGTTTATCTCGACGAGTTCGGTAAGTTGGCAGAAATCCACAATTGGTTCCAAAGTTTCACTGAATACCTTCGAGCAGTGAATGGCATTTGGCTGATCTGCTGCCAATGTGTGTATCTCAATGAAATGTGATAGTGGTAAAGTGTTTATCTCGATGAGTTCATCAAAATGGAGGAAATTCAGAATAGGTCCCAAAGTTTCTCTGAATACCTTGTAGCAGTGAATGCAATTAGGCTGATAATGTGTGTATCTGAATGAAATGAGAAAGTGGTAAAGTGTTTATCTCGATGAAGTTCAGAAAATGGAGGTTATCCACCATATGTTCCACAGTTTCTCTGAATACTTTCGTGCAGTGAATGCCATTTGGCTCATATTCTGCCAATGTGTGTATCTCAATGAAATGAGAAAGTAGTAAAGTGCTTATCTCGATGAGTTCAGCAAGTTCGAAGAATTCCACAATCGGTTCCAACGTTTCTCTGAATACCTTCGAGCAGTGTATGCCATTTGGTTGATATTCTGCCAATATGTGTATCTCAATGAAATGTCATCGTGATAAACTGTGTATGTCGACGAGTTCGGCAAGTTGGAAGATATCCACAATTGGTTCCAAAGTTTGACTGAATACATTCGAGCAGTGAATCCATTTTGGCGGCTCTTCTGCCAATGTGTGTATCTCAATGAAATGAGAAAGTGGTAAAGTGTTTATGTCGAGAAGTTTCACAAAATGGAGGAAATCCACAATAGGTTCCAAATTTTCTCTGAATACTTTCGAGCAGTGAATGCCATTTGGCTGATCTGCTGCCAATGTGTGTATCTCACTGAAATGTGATAGTGGTAAAGTGTTTATCTCGATGAGTTCATCGAAATGGAGGAAATTCACAATAGGTCTCAAAGTTTCTCGGAATACCTTGTAGCAGTGAATGCCATTAGGCAGATAATGTGTGTATCTGAATAAAATGAGAACTTGTTTATCTCGATGATTTTCACAAAATGGATGAAATCCAGAATAGGTTCCAAGATTTCTCTGAATACTTTCGTGCAGTGAATGCCATTTGGCTCATATTCTGCCAATGTGTGTATCTCAATGAAATGAGAAAGTAGTAAAGTGCTTATCTCGATGAGTTCAGCAAGTTCGAAGAATTCCACAATCGGTTCCAACGTTTCTCTGAATACGTTCGAGCAGTGTATGCCATTTGGTTGAAATTCTGCCAATGTGTGTATCTCAATGAAATGTGATAGTGGTAAACTGTGTATGTCGACGAGTTCGGCAAGTTGGAAGATATCCACAATTGGTTCCAAAGTTTCACTGAATACCTTCGAGCAGTGAATCCATTTTGGCGGATCTTCTGCCAATGTGTGTATCTCAATGAAATGGGAAAGTGGTAAAGTGTTTATGTCGAGAAGTTTCACAAAATAGAGGAAATCCACAATAGGTTCCAAATTTTCTCTGAATACCTTCGATCAGTGAATGCCGTTAGGCTGATATTCTACCAATGTGTGTACAGGAATGAAATCAGACAGTGATAAAGTGTTGATCTCGATGAGTTCAGCAAGTTGGAGGAAATCCACAATTGGTTCCAAAGCTTCTCTGAATGCCTTCGAGCAGTGAATGCCACTTGGCTGGTATTCTGCCAATGTATGCATCTCAATGAAATGAGAAAGTGGTAACGTCCTTATCTCGATAAGTTCAGCAAGTTGGCAGAAATCCACAATAGGTTCCAAAGTTTCACTGAATACCTTCGAGCAGTGAATGGAATTTGGCTGATCTGCTGCCAATGTGTGTATCTCAATGAAATGTGATAGTCGTAAAGTGTTTATCTCGATGAGTTCATCAAAATGGAGGAAATTCACAATAGGTCCCAAAGTTTCTCTGAATACCTTGTAGCAGTGAATGCCATTAGGCTGGTAATGTGTGTATCTGAATCAAATGAGAAATTGTTTATCTCGATGAGGTTCACAAAATGGAGGAAATCCACAATAGGTTCCAAAGTTTCTCTGAAAACCTTGTAGCATTGAATGCCATTAGGCTGATAATGTGTGTATCTGAATGAAATGAGAAAGTGGTAAATTGTTTATCTCGATGAGTTCATTAAAATAGAGGAAATCCACAAAAGGTCCCAAAGTTTCTCTGAATACAATCGAGCAGTGAATGCCACTTGGCTGGTATTCTGCCAATGTATGCATCTCAATGAAATGAGAAAGTGGTAACGTCCTTATCTCGATGAGTTCAGCAAGTTGGCAGAAATCCACAATAGGTTCCAAAGTTTCAGTGAATAACTTCGAGCAGTGAATGCCATTTGGCTGATCTGCTGCCAATGTGTGTATCTCACTGAAATGTGATAGTGGTAAAGTGTTTATCTCGATGAGTTCATCAAAATGGAGGAAATTCACAATAGGTCCCAAAGTTTCTCTGAATACCTTGTAGCAGTGAATGCCATTAGGCTGATAATGTGTGTATCTGAATGAAATGAGAAAGTGGTAAAGTGTTTATGTCGAGAAGTTTCACAAAATGGAGGAAATCCACAATAGGTTCCAAGATTTCTCTGAATACTTTCGTGCAGTGAATGCCATTTGGCTCATATTCTGCCAATGTGTGTATCTCAATGAAATGAGAAAGTAGTAAAGTGCTTATCTCGATGAGTTCAGCAAGTTCGAAGAATTCCACAATCGGTTCCAACGTTTCTCTGAATACCTTCGAGCAGTGTATGCCATTTGGTTGATATGCTGCCAATGTGTGTATCTCAATGAAATGTGATAGTGGTAAACTGTGTATGTCGACGAGTTCGGCAAGTTGGAAGATATCCACAATTGGTTCCAAAGTTTCACTGAATACCTTCGAGCAGTGAATCCATTTTGGCGGATCTTCTGCCAATGTGTGTATCTCAATGAATTGAGAAAGTGGTAAAGTGTTTATGTCGAGAAGTTTCACAAAATGGAGGAAATCCACAATAGGTTCCAAAGTTTCTCTGAATACTTTCGTGCAGTGAATGCCATTTGGCTCATATTCTGCCAATGTGTGTATCTCAATGAAATGAGAAAGTAGTAAAGTGCTTATCTCGATGAGTTCAGCAAGTTCGAAGAATTCCACAATCGGTTCCAACGTTTCTCTGAATACGTTCGAGCAGTGTATGCCATTTGGTTGATATTCTGCCAATGTGTGTATCTCAATGAAATGTGATAGTGGTAAACTGTGTATGTCGACGAGTACGGCAAGTTGGAAGATATCCACAATTGGTTCCAAAGTTTGACTGAATACCTTCGATCAGTGAATGCCGTTAGGCTGATATTCTACCAATGTGTGTACAGGAATGAAATCAGACAATGATAAAGTGTTGATCTCGATGAGTTCAGCAAGTTGGAGGAAATCCACAATTGGTTCCAAAGCTTCTCTGAATGCCTTCGAGCAGTGAATGCCACTTGGTTGGTATTCTGCCAATGTATGCATCTCAATGAAATGAGAAAGTGGTAACGTCCTTATCTCGATAAGTTCAGCAAGTTGGCAGAAATCCACAATAGGTTCCAAAGTTTCAGTGAATACCTTCGAGCAGTGAATGCCATTTAGCTGATCTGCTGCCAATGTGTGTATCCCAATGAAATGTGATAGTGATAACGTGTTTATCTCGACGAGTTCGGTAAGTTGGCAGAAATCCACAATTGGTTCCAAAGTTTCACTGAATACCTTCGAGCAGTGAATGGCATTTGGCTGATCTGCTGCCAATGTGTGTATCTCAATGAAATGTGATAGTGGTAAAGTGTTTATCTCGATGAGTTCATCAAAATGGAGGAAATTCACAATAGGTCCCAAAGTTTCTCTGAATACCTTGTAGCAGTGAATGCAATTAGGCTCATAATGTGTGTATCTGAATGAAATGAGAAAGTGGTAAAGTGTTTATCTCGATGAACTTCAGAAAATGGAGGTTATCCACCATAGGTTCCACAGTTTCTCTGAATACTTTCGTGCAGTGAATGCCATTTGGCTCATATTCTGCCAATGTGTGTATCTCAATGAAATGAGAAAGTAGTAAAGTGCTGATCTCGATGAGTTCTGCAAGTTCGAAGAATTCCACAATCGGTTCCAACGTTTCTCTGAATAGCTTCGAGCAGTGTATGGCATTTGGTTGATATTCTGCCAATGTGTGTATCTCAATGAAATGTCATCGTGATAAACTGTGTATGTCGACGAGTTCGGCAAGTTGGAAGATATCCACAATTGGTTCCAAAGTTTCACTGAATACCTTCGAGCAGTGAATGGCATTTGGCTGATCTGCTGCCAATGTGTGTATCTCAATGAAATGTGATAGTGGTAAAGTGTTTATCTCGATGAGTTCATCAAAATGGAGGAAATTCACAATAGGTCCCAAAGTTCTCTGAATACCTTGTAGCAGTGAATGCCATTAGGCTGATAATGTGTGTATCTGAATGAAATGAGAAAGTGGTAAAGTGTTTATCTCGATGAGTTCATTAAAATAGAGGAAATCCACAAAAGGTCCCAAAGTTTCTCTGAATACAATCGAGCAGTGAATGCCACTTGGCTGGTATTCTGCCAATGTACGCATCTCAATGAAATGAGAAAGTGGTCACGTCCTTATCTCGATGAGTTCAGCAAGTTGGCAGAAATCCACAATAGGTTCCAAAGTTTCAGTGAATACCTTCGAGCAGTGAATGCCATTTGGCTGATCTGCTGCAAATGTGTGTATCTCAATGAAATGTGATAGTGGTAAAGTGTTTATCTCGATGAGTTCATCAAAATGGAGGAAATTCACAATAGGTCTCAAAGTTTCTCGGAATACCTTGTGAATGCCATTAGGCTGATAATGTGTGTATCTGAATGAAATGAGAAAGTGGTAAAGTGTTTATCTCGATGAAGTTCAGAAAATGGAGGAAATCCACAATCGGTTCCAACGTTTCTCTGAATACCTTCGAGCAGTGTATGCCATTTGGTTGATATTCTGCCAATGTGTGTATCTCAATGAAATGTGATAGTGGTAAACTGTGTATGTCGACG
This sequence comes from Prionace glauca, assembly GCA_037974335.1. Taxonomy (NCBI): domain Eukaryota; kingdom Metazoa; phylum Chordata; class Chondrichthyes; order Carcharhiniformes; family Carcharhinidae; genus Prionace; species Prionace glauca. Next base: position 32,102,192 of record CM075730.1, read on the forward strand.
AGTACGGCAAGTTGGAAGATATCCACAATTGGTTCCAAAGTTTGACTGAATACCTTCGAGCAGTGAATCCATTTTGGCGGATCTTCTGCCAATGTGTGTATCTCGATGAAATGGGAAAGTGGTAAATTGTTTATGTCGAGAAGTTTCACAAAATAGAGGAAATCCACAATAGGTTCCAAATTTTCTCTGAATACCTTCGATCAGTGAATGCCGTTAGGCTGATTTTCTACCAATGTGTGTACAGGAATGAAATCAGACAATGATAAAGTGTTGATCTCGATGAGTTCAGCAAGTTGGAGGAAATCCACAATTGGTTCCAAAGCTTCTCTGAATGCCTTCGAGCAGTGAATGCCACTTGGCTGGTATTCTGCCAATGTATGCATCTCAATGAAATGAGAAAGTGGTAACGTCCTTATCTCGATAAGTTCAGCAAGTTGGCAGAAATCCACAATAGGTTCCAAAGTTTCAGTGAATACCTTCGAGCAGTGAATGCCATTTAGCTGATCTGCTGCCAATGTGTGTATCCCAATGAAATGTGATAGTGATAACGTGTTTATCTCGACGAGTTCGGTAAGTTGGCAGAAATCCACAATTGTTTCCAAAGTTTCACTGAATACCTTCGAGCAGTGAATGGCATTTGGCTGATCTGCTGCCAATGTGTGTATCTCAATGAAATGTGATAGTGGTAAAGTGTTTATCTCGATGAGTTCATCAAAATGGAGGAAATTCAGAATAGGTCCCAAAGTTTCTCTGAATACCTTGTAGCAGTGAATGCAATTAGGCTGATAATGTGTGTATCTGAATGAAATGAGAAAGTGGTAAAGTGTTTATCTCGATGAAGTTCAGAAAATGGAGGTTATCCACCATAGGTTCCACAGTTTCTCTGAATACTTTCGTGCAGTGAATGCCATTTGGCTCATATTCTGCCAATGTGTGTATCTCAATGAAATGAGAAAGTAGTAAAGTGCTTATCTCGATGAGTTCTGCAAGTTCGAAGAATTCCACAATCGGTTCCAACGTTTCTCTGAATAGCTTCGAGCAGTGTATGCCATTTGGTTGATATTCTGCCAATGTGTGTATCTCAATGAAATGTCATCGTGTATGTCGACGAGTTCGGCAAGTTGGAAGATATCCACAATTGGTTCCAAAGTTTCACTGAATACCTTCGAGCAGTGAATGGCATTTGGCTGATCTGCTGCCAATGTGTGTATCTCAATGAAATGTGATAGTGGTAAAGTGTTTATCTCGATGAGTTCATCAAAATGGAGGAAATTCACAATAGGTCCCAAAGTTCTCTGAATACCTTGTAGCAGTGAATGCCATTAGGCTGATAATGTGTGTATCTGAATGAAATGAGAAAGTGGTAAAGTGTTTATCTCGATGAGTTCATTCAAATAGAGGAAATCCACAAAAGGTCCCAAAGTTTCTCTGAATACAATCGAGCAGTGAATGCCACTTGGCTGGTATTCTGCCAATGTATGCATCTCAATGAAATGAGAAAGTGGTAACGTCCTTATCTCGATGAGTTCAGCAAGTTGGCAGAAATCCACAATAGGTTCCAAAGATTCAGTGAATACCTTCGAGCAGTGAATGCCATTTGGCTGATCTGCTGCAAATGTGTGTATCTCAATGAAATGTGATAGTGGTAAAGTGTTTATCTCGATGAGTTCATCAAAATGGAGGAAATTCACAATAGGTCCCAAACTTTCTCTGAATACCTTGTAGCAGTGAATGCCATTAGGCTGATAATGTGTGTATCTGAATGAAATGAGAAAGTGATAAAGTGTTTATCTCTATGAGTTCATTAAAATAGAGGAAATCCACAAAAGGTCCCAAAGTTTCTCTGAATACAATCGAGCAGTGAATGCCACTTGGCTGGTATTCTGCCAATGTATGCATCTCAATGAAATGAGAAAGTGGTAACGTCCTTATCTCGATGAGTTCAGCAAGCTGGCAGAAATCCACAATAGGTTCCAAAGTTTCAGTGAATACCTTCGAGCAGTGAATGCCATTTGGCTGATCTGCTGCCAATGTGTGTATCTCACTGAAATGTGATAGTGGTAAAGTGTTTATCTCGATGAGTTCATCGAAATGGAGGAAATTCACAATAGGTCTCAAAGTTTCTCGGAATACCTTGTGAATGCCATTAGGCTGATAATGTGTGTATCTGAATGAAATGAGAAATTGTTTATCTCGATGAGGTTCACAAAATGGATGAAATCCAGAATAGGTTCCAAGATTTCTCTGAATACTTTCGTGCAGTGAATGCCATTTGGCTCATATTCTGCCAATGTGTGTATCTCAATGAAATGAGAAAGTAGTAAAGTGCTTATCTCGATGAGTTCAGCAAGTTCGAAGAATTCCACAATCGGTTCCAACGTTTCTCTGAATACGTTCGAGCAGTGTATGCCATTTGGTTGATATTCTGCCAATGTGTGTATCTCAATGAAATGTGATAGTGGTAAACTGTGTATGTCGACGAGTACGGCAAGTTGGAAGATATCCACAATTGGTTCCAAAGTTTGACTGAATACCTTCGAGCAGTGAATCCATTTTGGCGGATCTTGTGCCAATGTGTGTATCTCAATGAAATGGGAAAGTGGTAAAGTGTTTATGTCGAGAAGTTTCACAAAATAGAGGAAATCCACAATAGGTTCCAAATTTTCTCTGAATACCTTCGATCAGTGAATGCCGTTAGGCTGATATTCTACCAATGTGTGTACAGGAATGAAATCAGACAATGATAAAGTGTTGATCTCGATGAGTTCAGCAAGTTGGAGGAAATCCACAATTGGTTCCAAAGCTTCTCTGAATGCCTTCGAGCAGTGAATGCCACTTGGCTGGTATTCTGCCAATGTATGCATCTCAATGAAATGAGAAAGTGGTAACGTCCTTATCTCGATAAGTTCAGCAAGTTGGCAGAAATCCACAATAGGTTCCAAAGTTTCAGTGAATACCTTCGAGCAGTGAATGCCATTTAGCAGATCTGCTGCCAATGTGTGTATCCCAATGAAATGTGATAGTGATAACGTGTTTATCTCGACGAGTTCGGTAAGTTGGCAGAAATCCACAATTGGTTCCAAAGTTTCACTGAATACCTTCGAGCAGTGAATGGCATTTGGCTGATCTGCTGCCAATGTGTGTATCTCAATGAAATGTGATAGTGGTAAAGTGTTTATCTCGATGAGTTCATCAAAATGGAGGAAATTCAGAATAGGTCCCAAAGTTTCTCTGAATACCTTGTAGCAGTGAATGCAATTAGGCTGATAATGTGTGTATCTGAATGAAATGAGAAAGTGGTAAAGTGTTTATCTCGATGAAGTTCAGAAAATGGAGGTTATCCACCATATGTTCCACAGTTTCTCTGAATACTTTCGTGCAGTGAATGCCATTTGGCTCATATTCTGCCAATGTGTGTATCTCAATGAAATGAGAAAGTAGTAAAGTGCTTATCTCGATGAGTTCAGCAAGTTCGAAGAATTCCACAATCGGTTCCAACGTTTCTCTGAATACCTTCGAGCAGTGTATGCCATTTGGTTGATATTCTGCCAATATGTGTATCTCAATGAAATGTCATCGTGATAAACTGTGTATGTCGACGAGTTCGGCAAGTTGGAAGATATCCACAATTGGTTCCAAAGTTTGACTGAATACATTCGAGCAGTGAATCCATTTTGGCGGCTCTTCTGCCAATGTGTGTATCTCAATGAAATGAGAAAGTGGTAAAGTGTTTATGTCGAGAAGTTTCACAAAATGGAGGAAATCCACAATAGGTTCCAAATTTTCTCTGAATACTTTCGAGCAGTGAATGCCATTTGGCTGATCTGCTGCCAATGTGTGTATCTCACTGAAATGTGATAGTGGTAAAGTGTTTATCTCGATGAGTTCATCGAAATGGAGGAAATTCACAATAGGTCTCAAAGTTTCTCGGAATACCTTGTAGCAGTGAATGCCATTAGGCAGATAATGTGTGTATCTGAATAAAATGAGAACTTGTTTATCTCGATGATTTTCACAAAATGGATGAAATCCAGAATAGGTTCCAAGATTTCTCTGAATACTTTCGTGCAGTGAATGCCATTTGGCTCATATTCTGCCAATGTGTGTATCTCAATGAAATGAGAAAGTAGTAAAGTGCTTATCTCGATGAGTTCAGCAAGTTCGAAGAATTCCACAATCGGTTCCAACGTTTCTCTGAATACGTTCGAGCAGTGTATGCCATTTGGTTGATATTCTGCCAATGTGTGTGTCTCAATGAAATGTGATAGTGGTAAACTGTGTATGTCGACGAGTTCGGCAAGTTGGAAGATATCCACAATTGGTTCCAAAGTTTCACTGAATACCTTCGAGCAGTGAATCCATTTTGGCGGATCTTCTGCCAATGTGTGTATCTCAATGAAATGGGAAAGTGGTAAAGTGTTTATGTCGAGAAGTTTCACAAAATAGAGGAAATCCACAATAGGTTCCAAATTTTCTCTGAATACCTTCGATCAGTGAATGCCGTCAGGCTGATATTCTACCAATGTGTGTACAGGAATGAAATCAGACAGTGATAAAGTGTTGATCTCGATGAGTTCAGCAAGTTGGAGGAAATCCACAATTGGTTCCAAAGCTTCTCTGAATGCCTTCGAGCAGTGAATGCCACTTGGCTGGTATTCTGCCAATGTATGCATCTCAATGAAATGAGAAAGTGGTAACGTCCTTATCTCGATAAGTTCAGCAAGTTGGCAGAAATCCACAATAGGTTCCAAAGTTTCACTGAATACCTTCGAGCAGTGAATGGAATTTGGCTGATCTGCTGCCAATGTGTGTATCTCAATGAAATGTGATAGTCGTAAAGTGTTTATCTCGATGAGTTCATCAAAATGGAGGAAATTCACAATAGGTCCCAAAGTTTCTCTGAATACCTTGTAGCAGTGAATGCCATTAGGCTGGTAATGTGTGTATCTGAATCAAATGAGAAAGTGGTAAATTGTTTATCTCGATGAGTTCATTAAAATAGAGGAAATCCACAAAAGGTCCCAAAGTTTCTCTGAATACAATCGAGCAGTGAATGCCACTTGGCTGGTATTCTGCCAATGTATGCATCTCAATGAAATGAGAAAGTGGTAACGTCCTTATCTCGATGAGTTCAGCAAGTTGGCAGAAATCCACAATAGGTTCCAAAGTTTCAGTGAATAACTTCGAGCAGTGAATGCCATTTGGCTGATCTGCTGCCAATGTGTGTATCTCACTGAAATGTGATAGTGGTAAAGTGTTTATCTCGATGAGTTCATCAAAATGGAGGAAATTCACAATAGGTCCCAAAGTTTCTCTGAATACCTTGTAGCAGTGAATGCCATTAGGCTGATAATGTGTGTATCTGAATGAAATGAGAAAGTGGTAAAGTGTTTATGTCGAGAAGTTTCACAAAATGGAGGAAATCCACAATAGGTTCCAAGATTTCTCTGAATACTTTCGTGCAGTGAATGCCATTTGGCTCATATTCTGCCAATGTGTGTATCTCAATGAAATGAGAAAGTAGTAAAGTGCTTATCTCGATGAGTTCAGCAAGTTCGAAGAATTCCACAATCGGTTCCAACGTTTCTCTGAATACCTTCGAGCAGTGTATGCCATTTGGTTGATATGCTGCCAATGTGTGTATCTCAATGAAATGTGATAGTGGTAAACTGTGTATGTCGACGAGTTCGGCAAGTTGGAAGATATCCACAATTGGTTCCAAAGTTTCACTGAATACCTTCGAGCAGTGAATCCATTTTGGCGGATCTTCTGCCAATGTGTGTATCTCAATGAATTGAGAAAGTGGTAAAGTGTTTATGTCGAGAAGTTTCACAAAATGGAGGAAATCCACAATAGGTTCCAAAGTTTCTCTGAATACTTTCGTGCAGTGAATGCCATTTGGCTCATATTCTGCCAATGTGTGTATCTCAATGAAATGAGAAAGTAGTAAAGTGCTTATCTCGATGAGTTCAGCAAGTTCGAAGAATTCCACAATCGGTTCCAACGTTTCTCTGAATACGTTCGAGCAGTGTATGCCATTTGGTTGATATTCTGCCAATGTGTGTATCTCAATGAAATGTGATAGTGGTAAACTGTGTATGTCGACGAGTACGGCAAGTTGGAAGATATCCACAATTGGTTCCAAAGTTTGACTGAATACCTTCGATCAGTGAATGCCGTTAGGCTGATATTCTACCAATGTGTGTACAGGAATGAAATCAGACAATGATAAAGTGTTGATCTCGATGAGTTCAGCAAGTTGGAGGAAATCCACAATTGGTTCCAAAGCTTCTCTGAATGCCTTCGAGCAGTGAATGCCACTTGGCTGGTATTCTGCCAATGTATGCATCTCAATGAAATGAGAAAGTGGTAACGTCCTTATCTCGATAAGTTCAGCAAGTTGGCAGAAATCCACAATAGGTTCCAAAGTTTCAGTGAATACCTTCGAGCAGTGAATGCCATTTAGCTGATCTGCTGCCAATGTGTGTATCCCAATGAAATGTGATAGTGATAACGTGTTTATCTCGACGAGTTCGGTAAGTTGGCAGAAATCCACAATTGGTTCCAAAGTTTCACTGAATACCTTCGAGCAGTGAATGGCATTTGGCTGATCTGCTGCCAATGTGTGTATCTCAATGAAATGTGATAGTGGTAAAGTGTTTATCTCGATGAGTTCATCAAAATGGAGGAAATTCACAATAGGTCCCAAAGTTTCTCTGAATACCTTGTAGCAGTGAATGCAATTAGGCTCATAATGTGTGTATCTGAATGAAATGAGAAAGTGGTAAAGTGTTTATCTCGATGAACTTCAGAAAATGGAGGTTATCCACCATAGGTTCCACAGTTTCTCTGAATACTTTCGTGCAGTGAATGCCATTTGGCTCATATTCTGCCAATGTGTGTATCTCAATGAAATGAGAAAGTAGTAAAGTGCTGATCTCGATGAGTTCTGCAAGTTCGAAGAATTCCACAATCGGTTCCAACGTTTCTCTGAATAGCTTCGAGCAGTGTATGGCATTTGGTTGATATTCTGCCAATGTGTGTATCTCAATGAAATGTCATCGTGATAAACTGTGTATGTCGACGAGTTCGGCAAGTTGGAAGATATCCACAATTGGTTCCAAAGTTTCACTGAATACCTTCGAGCAGTGAATGGCATTTGGCTGATCTGCTGCCAATGTGTGTATCTCAATGAAATGTGATAGTGGTAAAGTGTTTATCTCGATGAGTTCATCAAAATGGAGGAAATTCACAATAGGTCCCAAAGTTCTCTGAATACCTTGTAGCAGTGAATGCCATTAGGCTGATAATGTGTGTATCTGAATGAAATGAGAAAGTGGTAAAGTGTTTATCTCGATGAGTTCATTAAAATAGAGGAAATCCACAAAAGGTCCCAAAGTTTCTCTGAATACAATCGAGCAGTGAATGCCACTTGGCTGGTATTCTGCCAATGTACGCATCTCAATGAAATGAGAAAGTGGTCACGTCCTTATCTCGATGAGTTCAGCAAGTTGGCAGAAATTCACAATAGGTTCCAAAGTTTCAGTGAATACCTTCGAGCAGTGAATGCTATTTGGCTGATCTGCTGCAAATGTGTGTATCTCAATGAAATGTGATAGTGGTAAAGTGTTTATCTCGATGAGTTCATCAAAATGGAGGAAATTCACAATAGGTCTCAAAGTTTCTCGGAATACCTTGTGAATGCCATTAGGCTGATAATGTGTGTATCTGAATGAAATGAGAAAGTGGTAAAGTGTTTATCTCGATGAAGTTCAGAAAATGGAGGAAATCCACAATCGGTTCCAACGTTTCTCTGAATACCTTCGAGCAGTGTATGCCATTTGGTTGATATTCTGCCAATGTGTGTATCTCAATGAAATGTGATAGTGGTAAACTGTGTATGTCGACGAGTACGGCAAGTTGGAAGATATCCACAATTGGTTCCAAAGTTTGACTGAATACCTTCGAGCAGTGAATCCATTTTGGCGGATCTTCTGCCAATGTGTGTATCTCGATGAAATGGGAAAGTGGTAAATTGTTTATGTCGAGAAGTTTCACAAAATAGAGGAAATCCACAATAGGTTCCAAATTTTCTCTGAATACCTTCGATCAGTGAATGCCGTTAGGCTGATTTTCTACCAATGTGTGTACAGGAATGAAATCAGACAATGATAAAGTGTTGATCTCGATGAGTTCAGCAAGTTGGAGGAAATCCACAATTGGTTCCAAAGCTTCTCTGAATGCCTTCGAGCAGTGAATGCCACTTGGCTGGTATTCTGCCAATGTATGCATCTCAATGAAATGAGAAAGTGGTAACGTCCTTATCTCGATAAGTTCAGCAAGTTGGCAGAAATCCACAATAGGTTCCAAAGTTTCAGTGAATACCTTCGAGCAGTGAATGCCATTTAGCTGATCTGCTGCCAATGTGTGTATCCCAATGAAATGTGATAGTGATAACGTGTTTATCTCGACGAGTTCGGTAAGTTGGCAGAAATCCACAATTGTTTCCAAAGTTTCACTGAATACCTTCGAGCAGTGAATGGCATTTGGCTGATCTGCTGCCAATGTGTGTATCTCAATGAAATGTGATAGTGGTAAAGTGTTTATCTCGATGAGTTCATCAAAATGGAGGAAATTCAGAATAGGTCCCAAAGTTTCTCTGAATACCTTGTAGCAGTGAATGCAATTAGGCTGATAATGTGTGTATCTGAATGAAATGAGAAAGTGGTAAAGTGTTTATCTCGATGAAGTTCAGAAAATGGAGGTTATCCACCATAGGTTCCACAGTTTCTCTGAATACTTTCGTGCAGTGAATGCCATTTGGCTCATATTCTGCCAATGTGTGTATCTCAATGAAATGAGAAAGTAGTAAAGTGCTTATCTCGATGAGTTCTGCAAGTTCGAAGAATTCCACAATCGGTTCCAACGTTTCTCTGAATAGCTTCGAGCAGTGTATGCCATTTGGTTGATATTCTGCCAATGTGTGTATCTCAATGAAATGTCATCGTGTATGTCGACGAGTTCGGCAAGTTGGAAGATATCCACAATTGGTTCCAAAGTTTCACTGAATACCTTCGAGCAGTGAATGGCATTTGGCTGATCTGCTGCCAATGTGTGTATCTCAATGAAATGTGATAGTGGTAAAGTGTTTATCTCGATGAGTTCATCAAAATGGAGGAAATTCACAATAGGTCCCAAAGTTCTCTGAATACCTTGTAGCAGTGAATGCCATTAGGCTGATAATGTGTGTATCTGAATGAAATGAGAAAGTGGTAAAGTGTTTATCTCGATGAGTTCATTCAAATAGAGGAAATCCACAAAAGGTCCCAAAGTTTCTCTGAATACAATCGAGCAGTGAATGCCACTTGGCTGGTATTCTGCCAATGTATGCATCTCAATGAAATGAGAAAGTGGTAACGTCCTTATCTCGATGAGTTCAGCAAGTTGGCAGAAATCCACAATAGGTTCCAAAGATTCAGTGAATACCTTCGAGCAGTGAATGCCATTTGGCTGATCTGCTGCAAATGTGTGTATCTCAATGAAATGTGATAGTGGTAAAGTGTTTATCTCGATGAGTTCATCAAAATGGAGGAAATTCACAATAGGTCCCAAACTTTCTCTGAATACCTTGTAGCAGTGAATGCCATTAGGCTGATAATGTGTGTATCTGAATGAAATGAGAAAGTGATAAAGTGTTTATCTCTATGAGTTCATTAAAATAGAGGAAATCCACAAAAGGTCCCAAAGTTTCTCTGAATACAATCGAGCAGTGAATGCCACTTGGCTGGTATTCTGCCAATGTATGCATCTCAATGAAATGAGAAAGTGGTAACGTCCTTATCTCGATGAGTTCAGCAAGCTGGCAGAAATCCACAATAGGTTCCAAAGTTTCAGTGAATACCTTCGAGCAGTGAATGCCATTTGGCTGATCTGCTGCCAATGTGTGTATCTCACTGAAATGTGATAGTGGTAAAGTGTTTATCTCGATGAGTTCATCGAAATGGAGGAAATTCACAATAGGTCTCAAAGTTTCTCGGAATACCTTGTAGCAGTGAATGCCATTAGGCTGATAATGTGTGTATCTGAATGAAATGAGAAATTGTTTATCTCGATGAGGTTCACAAAATGGATGAAATCCAGAATAGGTTCCAAGATTTCTCTGAATACTTTCGTGCAGTGAATGCCATTTGGCTCATATTCTGCCAATGTGTGTATCTCAATGAAATGAGAAAGTAGTAAAGTGCTTATCTCGATGAGTTCAGCAAGTTCGAAGAATTCCACAATCGGTTCCAACGTTTCTCTGAATACGTTCGAGCAGTGTATGCCATTTGGTTGATATTCTGCCAATGTGTGTATCTCAATGAAATGTGATAGTGGTAAACTGTGTATGTCGACGAGTACGGCAAGTTGGAAGATATCCACAATTGGTTCCAAAGTTTCACTGAATACCTTCGAGCAGTGAATCCATTTTGGCGGATCTTCTGCCAATGTGTGTATCTCAATGAAATGGGAAAGTGGTAAAGTGTTTATGTCGAGAAGTTTCACAAAATAGAGGAAATCCACAATAGGTTCCAAATTTTCTCTGAATACCTTCGATCAGTGAATGCCGTTAGGCTGATATTCTACCAATGTGTGTACAGGAATGAAATCAGACAGTGATAAAGTGTTGATCTCGATGAGTTCAGCAAGTTGGAGGAAATCCACAATTGGTTCCAAAGCTTCTCTGAATGCCTTCGAGCAGTGAATGCCACTTGGCTGGTATTCTGCCAATGTATGCATCTCAATGAAATGAGAAAGTGGTAACGTCCTTATCTCGATAAGTTCAGCAAGTTGGCAGAAATCCACAATAGGTTCCAAAGTTTCACTGAATACCTTCGAGCAGTGAATGGAATTTGGCTGATCTGCTGCCAATGTGTGTATCTCAATGAAATGTGATAGTCGTAAAGTGTTTATCTCGATGAGTTCATCAAAATGGAGGAAATTCACAATAGGTCCCAAAGTTTCTCTGAATACCTTGTAGCAGTGAATGCCATTAGGCTGGTAATGTGTGTATCTGAATCAAATGAGAAATTCTTTATCTCGATGAGGTTCACAAAATGGAGGAAATCCACAATAGTTCCAAAGTTTCTCTGAAAACCTTGTAGCATTGAATGCCATAAGGCTGATAATGTGTGTATCTGAATGAAATGAGAAGGTGGTAAAGTGTTTATCTCGATGAGTTCATTAAAATAGAGGAAATCCACAAAAGGTCCCAAAGTTTCTCTGAATACAATCGTGCAGTGAATGCCACTTGGCTGGTATTCTGCCAATGTATGCATCTCAATGAAATGAGAAAGTGGTAACGTCCTTATCTCGATGAGTTCAGCAAGTTGGCAGAAATCCACAATAGGTGCCAAAGTTTCAGTGAATACCTTCGAGCAGTGAATGCCATTTGGCTGATCTGCTGCCAATGTGTGTATCTCAATGAAATGTGATAGTGGTAAAGTGTTTATCTCGATGAGTTCATCAAAATGGAGGAAATCCACAATAGGTTCCAAATTTTCTCTGAATACTTTCGTGCAGTGAATGCCATTTGGCTCATATTCTGACAAAGTGTGTATTTCAATGAAATGAGAAAGTAGTAAAGTGCTTATCCCGATGAGTTCAGCAAGTTCGAAGAATTCCTCAATCGGTTCCAACGTTTCTCTGAATACCTTCGAGCAGTGCATGCCATTTGGTTGATATTCTGCCAATGTGTGTATCTCAATGAAATGTGACAGTGGTAAACTGTGTATGTCGACGAGTTCGGCAAGTTGGACGATATCCACAATTGGTTCCAAAGTTTCACTTTGAGCACTGAATTCATTTTGGCGGATCTTCTGCCAATGTGTGTATCTCAATGAAATGAGAAAGTGGTCAAGTATTTATGTCGAGAAGTTTCACAAAATGGAGGAAATCCACAATAGGTTCCAAATTTTCTCTGAATACTTTCGTGCAGTGAATGCCATTTGGCTCATATTCTGCCAATGTGTGTATCTCAATGAAATGAGAAAGTAGTAAAGTGCTTATCTCGATGAGTTCAGCAAGTTCGAAGAATTCCACAATCGGTTCCAACGTTTCTCTGAATACCTTCGAGCAGTGTATGCCATTTGGTTGATATGCTGCCAATGTGTGTATCTCAATGAAATGTCATCGTGATAAACTCTGTATGTCGACGGGTTCGGCAAGTTGGAAGATATCCACCATTACTTTCAAAGTTTGACTGAATACCTTCGAGCAGTGAATCCATTTTGGCGGATCTTCTGCCAATGTGTGTATCTCAATGAAATGAGAAAGTGGTAAAGTGTTTATCTCGATGAGGTTCACAAAATGGAGGAAATCCACAATAGGTTCCAAGATTTCTCTGAATACTTTCGTGCAGTGAATGCCATTTGGCTCATATTCTGCCAATGTGTGTATCTCAATGAAATGAGAAAGTAGTAAAGTGCTTATCTCGATGAGTTCAGCAAGTTCGAAGAATTCCACAATCGGTTCCAACGTTTCTCTGAATACCTTCGAGCAGTGTATGCCATTTGGTTGATATTCTGCCAATGTGTGTATCTCAATGAAATGTGATAGTGGTAAAGTGTTTATCTCGATGAGTTCATCAAAATGGAGGAAATTCACAATAGGTCCCAAAGTTTCTCTGAATACCTTGTAGCAGTGAATGCCATTAGGCTGATAATGTGTGTATCTCAATGAAATGAGAAAGTGGTAAAGTGTTTATCTCGATGAGTTCATTAAAATAGAGGAAATCCACAAAAGGTCCCAAAGTTTCTCTGAATGCCTTCGAGCAGTGAATGCCACTTGGCTGGTATTCTGCCAATGTATGCATCTCAATGACATGAGAAAGTGATAGCGTCCTTATCTCGATGAGTTCAGCAGTTGGCAGAAATCCACCATAGGTTCCAAAGTTTCAATGAATACCTTCGAGCAGTGAATGCCATTTGGCTGATCTGCTGCCAATGTGTGTATCTCAATGAAATGTGATAGTGGTAAAGTGTTTATCTCGATGAGTTCATCAAAATGGAGGAAATTCACAATAGGTCCCAAAGTTTCTCTGAATACCTTGTAGCAGTGAATGCCATTAGGCTGATAATGTGTGTATCTGAATCAAATGAGAAATTGTTTATCTCGATGAGGTTCACAAAATGGAGGAAATCCACAATAGGTTCCAAGATTTCTCTGAATACTTTCGTGCAGTAAATGCCATTTGGCTCATATTCTGCCAATGTGTGTATCTCAATGAAATGAGAAAGTAGTAAAGTGCTTATCTCGATGAGTTCAGCTAGTTCGAAGAATTCCACAATCGGTTCCAACGTTTCTCTGAATACCTTCGAGCAGTGTATGCCATTTGGTTGATGTTCTGCCAATGTGTGTATCTCAATGAAATGTGATAGTGGTAAACTGTGTATGTCGACGAGTTCGGCAAGTTGGAAGATTTCCACAATTAATTCCAAAGTTTCACTGAATACCTTCGAACAGTGAATCCATTTTGGCGGATCTTCTGCCAATGTGTGTATCTCAATGAAATGGGAAAGTGGTAAAGTGTTTATGTCGAGGGAGGAAATGGAGGAAATTCTCAATAGGACCCAAAGTTCCTCTGAATACCTTGTGGCAGTGAATGCCATTAGGCTGATAATGTGTGTATCTGAATCAAATGAGAAATTGTTTATCTCGATGAGGTTCACAAAATGGACGAAATCCACAATAGGTTCCAAATTTTCTCTTAATACCTTCGATCAGTGAATGCCGTTAAGCTGATATTCTACCAATGTGTGTACAGGAATGAAATCAGACAGTGGTAAAGTGTTGACCTCGATGAGTTCAGCAAGTTGGAGGAAATCCACAATTGGTTCCAAAGCTTCTCGGAATGCCTTCGAGCAGTGAATGCCACTTGGCTGGTATTCTGCCAATGTATGCATCTCAATGAAATGAGAAAGTGGTAACGTCCTTATCTCGATGAGTTCAGCAAGTTGGCAGAAATCCACAATAGGTTCCAAAGTTTCAGTGAATACCTTCGAGTAGTGAATGTCATTTAGCTGATCTGCTGGCAATGTGTGTATCCCAATGAAATGTGATCGTGATGAAGTGTTTATCTCGATGAGTTCATCAAAATGGAGGAAATTCAAAATAGGTCCCAAAGTTTCTCTGAATACCTTGTAGCATTGAATGCCATTAGGCTGATAATGTGTGTATATGAATGAAATGAGAAAGTGGTAAAGTGTTTATCTCGATGAGTTCATTAAAATAGAGGAAATCCACAAAAGGTCCCAAAGTTTCTCTGAATACAATCGAGCAGTGAATGCCACTTGGCTGGTATTCTGCCAATGTATGCATCTCAATGAAATGAGAAAGTGGTAACGTCCTTATCTCGATGAGTTCAGCAAGTTGGCAGAAATCCACAATAGGTTCCAAAGTTTCAGTGAATACCTTCGAGCAGTGAATGCCATTTGGCTGATCTGCTGCCAATGTGTGTATCTCAATGAAATGTGATAGTGGTAAAGTGTTTATCTCGATGAGTTCATCAAAATGGAGGAAATTCACAATAGGTCCCAAAGTTTCTCTGAATACCTTGTAGCAGTGAATGCCATTCAGGGCGGCACGGTAGCACAGTGGTTAGCACTGCTGCTTCACAGCTCCAGGGTCCCGGGTTCGATTCCCGGCTCGGGTCACTGCCTGTGTGGAGTTTGCACATTCTCCTCGTGTCTGCGTGGGTTTTCTCCGGGTGCTCCGGTTTCCTCCCACAGTCCAAAGATGTGCGGGTTAGGTTCATTGGCTATGCTAAAATTGCCCCTTAGTGTCCTGGGATGTGTAGGTTAGAGGGATTAGCAGGTAAATGTGTGGGGATAGGGTCTGGGTGGGATTGTGTTCGGTGCAGACTCGATGGGCCGAAGGGCCTGTTTCTGCACTGTAGGGTTCTATGTATATCTATGTATTAGGCTGATAATGTGTGTATCTGAATGAAATGAGAAAGTGGTAAAGTGTTTATCTCGATGAAGTTCAGAAAATGGAAGTAATCCACAATAGGTTCCAAGTCCACCATTGGTTTCAAAGTTTGACTGAATACATTCGAGCAGTGAATCCATTTTGGCGTATCTCCTGCCAATGTGTGTATCTCAATGAAATGAGAAAGTGGTAAAGTGTTTATGTCGAGAAGTTTCACAAAATGGAGGAAATACACAATAGGTTCCAAATTTTCTCTGAATACATTCGTGCAGTGAATGCCATTTGGCTGATATTCTGCCAATGTGTGTATCTCAATGAAATGAGAAAGTAGTAAAGTGCTTATCTCGATGAATTCAGCAAGTTCGAAGAATTCCACAATCGGTTCCAACGTTTCTCTGAATACCTTCGAGCAGTGTATGCCATTTGGTTGATATTCTGCCAATGTGTGTATCTCAATGAAATGTGATAGTGGTAAACTGTGTATGTCGACGAGTTCGGCAGGTTGGAAGATATGCACAATTGGTTCCAAAGTTTCAGTGAATACCTTCGAGCAGTGAATGCCATTTGGCTGATCTGCTGCCAATGTGTGTATCTCAATGAAATGTGATAGTGGTAAAGTGTTTATCTCGATGAGTTCATCAAAATGGAGGAAATTCACAATAGGTCCCAAAGTTTCTCTGAATACCCTGTAGCAGTGAATGCCATTAGGCTGATAATGTGTGTATCTGAATGAAATGAGAAACTGGTAAAGTGTTTATCTCGATGAGGTTCACAAAATGGAGGAAATCCACAACAGGTTCCAAAGTTTCTCTGAATACTTTCGTGAAGTGAATGCCATTTGGATGATAATCTGCCAGTGAGTGCATCTCGCTGAAATGAGAAAGTGGTGAAGTGTTTATCTCGATGAGTTCAGCAAGTTGGTAGAAATCCACAATAGGTTCCAAAGTTTCTCTGAATCCCTTCGAGCAGTGAATGCCATTTGGCTGATATTCTACATACGTGTGTATCTCAATGAAATGAGAAAGTCATATAGTGCTTAACTCGATGGCTTCTGCAAGTTGGAAGAAATCCACAATACGTTCCAATTTTTCTCTGAATACATTGGAGCAGTGAATGCCATGTGGCTGATATCCTGCCAATGTGTGTATCTCAGTGAAATGAAAAAGTGGTAAAGTGCTTATCTCGATGACTTCAGCAAGTTGGAGGAAATCCACGGCAGGTTGCAAAGTTTCTCTGAATACCTTCGAGCACTGAATGCCGTTTGGCTCATATTCTGCCAATGTGTGTATCTCAATAAAATGAGAAACTGGTTATGTGTTTATCTCGATAAGTTCAGCAAGTTGGAGGAAATCCACAATAGGTTCTAAAGTTTCTCACAATACCTACGAGCATTGAATGCCATTTGGCTGATATTCTCCAATGTGTGTATATGAATGAAATGAGAAAGTGGTAAAGTGTTTATCTCGATGAGTTCAGCAACTTGGTAGAAATCCTCAATAGGTTCCAAAGTTTCTCTGAATACCTTCGAGCAGTGAATGCCATGTGGCTCATATACTGCCAATGTGTAAATCTCAATGAAATGAGAAAGTAGTAAAGTGCTTATCTCGATGAGTTCAGCAAGTTCGAAGAATTCCACACGAGGTTCCAAAGTTTCTCTGAATACCTTCGAGCAGTGAATGCCATTTGGTTGATATTCTGCCTACGTGTGTATCTCAATGAAATGAGAAAGTCGTATAGTGCTTAACTCGATGGCTTCTGCACGTTGGAAGAAATCCACAATACTTTCCAATTTTTCTCTGAATACATTGGAGCAGTGAATGCCATGTGGCTGATATTCTACCAATGTGTGTATCTCAATGAAATGAGAATGTGGTAAAGTGTTTATCTCGATGAGGTTCACAAAATGGAGGAAATCCACAATCGGTTCCAAAGTTTCTCTGACTACCCTCGAGCAGTGAATGCCATTTCGATGATAGTCTGCCAGTGAGTGCATCTCGCTGAAATGAGAAAGTGGTGAAGTGCTTATCTCGATGAGTTCAGCACGTTCGAAGAATTCCACAATCGGTTCCAAAGCTTCTCTGAATAACCTCGAGCAGTGAATGACATTTGGCTGATATTCTGCAGATGTGTGTCTCGCAATGAAATGGGAAAGCAGTAAAGTGTTTATCTCGATGAGGTTCACAAAATGGAGGAAATCCACAATAGGATCCAAAGTTTCTCTGAATACCTTCGAGCAGTGAATGCCATTTCGCTGATATTCTACCTACGTGTGTATCTCAATGAAATGAGAAACTCGTATAGTGCTTAACTCGATGGCTTCTGCAAGTTGGAAGAAATCCACAATACTTTCCAATTTTCCTCTGAATACATTGGAGCAGTGAATGCCATGTGCCTGATATCCTGCCAATGTGTGTATCTCAATGAAATGAGAAACTGGTTATGTGTTTATCACGATAAGTTCAGCAAGTTGGAGGAAATCCACAATAGGTTCCAAAGTTTCTCACAATACCTACGAGCATTGAATGCCATTTGGCTGATATTCTCCAATGAGTGTATCTGAATGAAATGAGAAAGTGGTAAAGTGTTTATCTCGATGAGTTCATCAAAATATAGGAAATGCACAATAGGTCCCAAAGTTTCTCTGAATACCATCGAGCCATTCGGCTGATATTGTGCCAACGTGTGTATGTCAAAGAAATGAGAAAGTGGTAAAGTGCTTACCTCGATGAATTTAGCAAGTTGGAGGAAATCCTCAATAGGTTCCAAAGTTTCTCTGAATACCTTCGAGCAGTGAATGCCATTTGGCTCATATATTGCCAATGTGTATATCTCAATGAAATGAGAAAGTAGTAAAGTGCTTAACTCGATGAGTTCAGCAAGTTCGAAGAATTCCACAATCGGTTCCAAAGTTTCTCTGAATACCTTCGAGCAGTGAATGCCATTTGGCTGATATTCTACCTACGTGTGTATCTCAATGAAATGAGAAACTCGTATAGTGCTTAACTCGATGGCTTCTGCAAGTTGGAAGAAATCCACAATACTTTCCAATTTTCCTCTGAATACATTGGAGCAGTGAATGCCATGTGGCTGATATCCTGCCAATGTGTGTATCTCAATGAAATGAGAAACTGGTTATGTGTTTATCTCGATAAGTTCAGCAAGTTGGAGGAAATCCACAATATGTTCCAAAGTTTCTCACAGTTTCAAAGTTTCTACGAGCATTGAATGCCATTTGGCTGATATTCTCCAATGTGTGTATCTGAATGAAATGAGAAAGTGGTAAAGTGTTTATCTCGATGAGTTCATCAAAATATAGGAAATGCACAATAGGTCCCAAAGTTTCTCTGAATACCATCGAGCCATTCGGCTGATATTGTGCCAACGTGTGTATGTCAAAGAAATGAGAAAGTAGTAAAGTGCTTATCTCGATGAGTTCAGCAAGTTCGAAGAATTCCACAATCGGTTCCAAAGTTTCTCTGAATACCTTCGAGCAGTGAATGCCATTTGGCTGATATTCTACCAATGTGTGTATCTCAATGAAATGCGAAACTGGTTATGTGTTTATCTCGATAAGTTCAGCAAGGTGGAGGAAATCCACAATACCTACGAGCATTGAATGCCATTTGGCTGATATTCTCCAATGTGTGTATCTGAATGAAATGAGAAAGTGGTAAAGTGTTTATCTCGATGAGTTCATCAAAATAGAGGAAGTCCACAATAGGTCCCAAAGTTTCTCTGAATACCTTCGAGCCATTCAGCTGATATTGTGCCAACGTGTGTATCTCAAAGAAATGAGAAAGTGGTTTAGTGCTTATCTCGATAAGTTCAGCAAGTTGGAGGAAATCCACAGTACGTTCCAAAGTTTCTCTGAATACCTTCGAACAGTGAATGCCATTTGGCTGATATTCTACCAATGTGTGTATCTCAATGAAATGAGAAACTGGTAAAGTGTTTATCTCGATGAGGTTCACAAAATGGAGGAAATCCACAACAGGTTCCAAAGTTTCTCTGAATACTTTCGTGAAGTGAATGCCATTTGGATGATAATCTGCCAGTGAGTGCATCTCGCTGAAATGAGAAAGTGGTGAAGTGTTTATCTCGATGAGTTCAGCAAGTTGGTAGAAATCCACAATAGGTTCCAAAGTTTCTCTGAATCCCTTCGAGCAGTGAATGCCATTTGGCTGATATTCTACCTACGTGTGTATCTCAATGAAATGAGAAAGTCGTATAGTGCTTAACTCGATGGCTTCTGCACGTTGGAAGAAATCCACAATACTTTCCAATTTTCCTCTGAATACATTGGAGCAGTGAATGCCATGTGGCTGATATCCTGCCAATGTGTGTATCTCAATGAAATGAGAAACTGGTTATGTGTTTATCTCGATAAGTTCAGCAAGTTGGAGGAAATCCACAATAGGTTCCAAAGTTTCTCACAATACCTACGAGCATTGAATGCCATTTGGCTGATATTCTCCAATGTGTGTATCTGAATGAAATGAGAAAGTGGTAAAGTGTTTATCTCGATGAGTTCATCAAAATATAGGAAATGCACAATAGGTCCCAAAGTTTCTCTGAATACCATCGAGCCATTCGGCTGATATTGTGCCAACGTGTGTATGTCAAAGAAATGAGAAAGTGGTAAAGTGCTTACCTCGATGAGTTCAGCAAGTTGGAGGAAATCCTCAATAGGTTCCAAAGTTTCTCTGAATACCTTCGAGCAGTGAATGCCATTTGGCTCATATACTGCCAATGTGTATATCTCAATGAAATGAGAAAGTAGTAAAGTGCTTATCTCGATGAGTTAAGCAAGTTCGAAGAATTCCACAATCGGTTCCAAAGTTTCTCTGAATACCTTCGAGCAGTGAATGCCATTTGGCTGATATTCTACCAATGTGTGTATCTCAATGAAATGAGAAACTGGTAAAGTGTTTATCTCGATGAGGTTCACAAAATGGAGGAAATCCACAACAGGTTCCAAAGTTTCTCTGAATACTTTCGTGAAGTGAATGCCATTTGGATGATAATCTGCCAGTGAGTGCATCTCGCTGAAATGAGAAAGTGGTGAAGTGTTTATCTCGATGAGTTCAGCAAGTTGGTAGAAATCCACAATAGGTTCCAAAGTTTCTCTGAATCCCTTCGAGCAGTGAATGCCATTTGGCTGATATTCTACCTACGTATGTATCTCAATGAAATGAGAACCTCGTATCGTGCTTAACTCGATGGCTTCTGCAAGTTGGAAGAAATCCACAATACTTTCCAATTTTCCTCTGAATACATTGGCTGATATCCTGCCAATGTGTGTATCTCAATGAAATGAGAAACTGGTTATGTGTTTATCTCGATAAGTTCAGAAAGTTGGAGGAAATCCACAATAGGTTCCAAAGTTTCTCACAATACCTACGAGCACTGAATGCCGTTTGGCTCATATTCTGCCAATGTGTGTATCTCAATGAAATGAGAAACTGGTTATGTGTTTATCTCGATAAGTTCAGCAAGTTGGAGGAAATCCACAATAGGTTCCAAAGTTTCTCACAGTACCTACGAGCATTGAATGCCATTTGGCTGATATTCTCCAATGTGTGTATCTGAATGAAATGAGAAAGTGGTAAAGTGTTCATCAAAATATAGGAAATGCACAATAGGTCCCAAAGTTTCTCTGAATACCATCGAGCCATTCGGCTGATATTGTGCCAACGTGTGTATGTCAAAGAAATGAGAAAGTGGTAAAGTGCTTACCTCGATGAGTTCAGCAAGTTGGAGGAAATCCTCAATAGGTTCCAAAGTTTCTCTGAATACCTTCGAGCAGTGAATGCCATTTGGCTCATATACTGCCAATGTGTATATCTCAATGAAATGAGAAAGTAGTAAAGTGCTTATCTCGATGAGTTCAGCAAGTTCGAAGAATTCCACAATCGGTACCAAAGTTTCTCTGAATACCTTCGAGCAGTGAATGCCAATTGGCTGATATTCTACCAATGTGTGTATCTCAATGAAATGAGAATGTGGTAAAGTGTTTATCTCGAAGAGGTTCACAAAATGGAGGAAATCCACAATAGGTTCCAAAGTTTCTCTGAATACTTTCGTGAAGTGAATGCCATTTGGATGATAATCTGCCAGTGAGTGCATCTCGCTGAAATGAGAAAGTGGTGAAGTGTTTATCTCGATGAGTTCAGCAAGTTGGTAGAAATCCACAATAGGTTCCAAAGTTTCTCTGAATCCCTTCGAGCAGTGAATGCCATTTGGCTGATATTCTACCTACGTGTGTATCTCAATGAAATGAGAAAGTCGTATAGTGCTTAACTCGATGGCTTCTGCACGTTGGAAGAAATCCACAATACTTTCCAATTTTCCTCTGAATACATTGGAGCAGTGAATGCCATGTGGCTGATATCCTGCCAATGTGTGTATCTCAATGAAATGAGAAACTGGTTATGTGTTTATCTCGATAAGTTCAGCAAGTTGGAGGAAATCCACAATAGGTTCCAAAGTTTCTCACAATACCTACGAGCATTGAATGCCATTTGGCTGATATTCTCCAATGTGTGTATCTGAATGAAATGAGAAAGTGGTAAAGTGTTTATCTCGATGAGTTCATCAAAATATAGGAAATGCACAATAGGTCCCAAAGTTTCTCTGAATACCATCGAGCCATTCGGCTGATATTGTGCCAACGTGTGTATGTCAAAGAAATGAGAAAGTGGTAAAGTGCTTACCTCGATGAGTTCAGCAAGTTGGAGGAAATCCTCAATAGGTTCCAAAGTTTCTCTGAATACCTTCGAGCAGTGAATGCCATTTGGCTCATATACTGCCAATGTGTATATCTCAATGAAATGAGAAAGTAGTAAAGTGCTTATCTCGATGAGTTAAGCAAGTTCGAAGAATTCCACAATCGGTTCCAAAGTTTCTCTGAATACCTTCGAGCAGTGAATGCCATTTGGCTGATATTCTACCAATGTGTGTATCTCAATGAAATGAGAAACTGGTAAAGTGTTTATCTCGATGAGGTTCACAAAATGGAGGAAATCCACAACAGGTTCCAAAGTTTCTCTGAATACTTTCGTGAAGTGAATGCCATTTGGATGATAATCTGCCAGTGAGTGCATCTCGCTGAAATGAGAAAGTGGTGAAGTGTTTATCTCGATGAGTTCAGCAAGTTGGTAGAAATCCACAATAGGTTCCAAAGTTTCTCTGAATCCCTTCGAGCAGTGAATGCCATTTGGCTGATATTCTACCTACGTATGTATCTCAATGAAATGAGAACCTCGTATCGTGCTTAACTCGATGGCTTCTGCAAGTTGGAAGAAATCCACAATACTTTCCAATTTTCCTCTGAATACATTGGCTGATATCCTGCCAATGTGTGTATCTCAATGAAATGAGAAACTGGTTATGTGTTTATCTCGATAAGTTCAGAAAGTTGGAGGAAATCCACAATAGGTTCCAAAGTTTCTCACAATACCTACGAGCACTGAATGCCGTTTGGCTCATATTCTGCCAATGTGTGTATCTCAATGAAATGAGAAACTGGTTATGTGTTTATCTCGATAAGTTCAGCAAGTTGGAGGAAATCCACAATAGGTTCCAAAGTTTCTCACAGTACCTACGAGCATTGAATGCCATTTGGCTGATATTCTCCAATGTGTGTATCTGAATGAAATGAGAAAGTGGTAAAGTGTTCATCAAAATATAGGAAATGCACAATAGGTCCCAAAGTTTCTCTGAATACCATCGAGCCATTCGGCTGATATTGTGCCAACGTGTGTATGTCAAAGAAATGAGAAAGTGGTAAAGTGCTTACCTCGATGAGTTCAGCAAGTTGGAGGAAATCCTCAATAGGTTCCAAAGTTTCTCTGAATACCTTCGAGCAGTGAATGCCATTTGGCTCATATACTGCCAATGTGTATATCTCAATGAAATGAGAAAGTAGTAAAGTGCTTATCTCGATGAGTTCAGCAAGTTCGAAGAATTCCACAATCGGTACCAAAGTTTCTCTGAATACCTTCGAGCAGTGAATGCCAATTGGCTGATATTCTACCAATGTGTGTATCTCAATGAAATGAGAATGTGGTAAAGTGTTTATCTCGAAGAGGTTCACAAAATGGAGGAAATCCACAATAGGTTCCAAAGTTTCTCTGAATACTTTTGTGCAGTGAATGCTATTTGGATGGTAATCTGCCAGTGAGTGCATCTCGCAGAAATGAGAAAGTGGTAAAGTGCTTATCACGATGAGTTCAGCAAGTTGGAGGAAATCCTCAATAGGTTCCAAAGTTTCTCTGAATACCTTCGAGCAGTGAATGCCATTTGGCTCATATACTGCCAATGTGTATATCTCAATGAAATGAGAAAGTAGTAAAGTGCTTATCTCGATGAGTTCAGCAAGTTCGAAGAATTCCACAATCGGTTCCAAAGTTTCTCTGAATACCTTCGAGCAGTGAATGCCAATTGGCTGATATTCTACCAATGTGTGTATCTCAATGAAATGAGAATGTGGTAAAGTGTTTATCTCGAAGAGGTTCACAAAATGGAGGAAATCCACAATAGGTTCCAAAGTTTCTCTGAATACTTTTGTGCAGTGAATGCTATTTGGATGGTAATCTGCCAGTGAGTGCATCTCGCAGAAATGAGAAAGTGGTAAAGTGCTTATCACGATGACTTCAGCAAGTTGGTGGAAATCCACGACAGATTCCAAAGTTTCTCTGAATACCTTCGAGCACTGAATGCCGTTTGGCTCATATTCTGCCAATGTGTGTATCTCAATGAAATGAGAAACTGGTTATGTGTTTAGCTCGATAAGTTCAGCAAGTTGGAGGAAATCCACAATACCTACGAGCATTGAATGCCATTTGGCTGATATTCTCCAATGTGTGTATCTGAATGAAATGAGAAAGTGGTAAAGTGTTTATCTCGATGAGTTCATCAAAATAGAGGAAGTCCACAATAGGTCCCAAAGTTTCTCTGAATACCTTCGAACAGTCAATGCCATTTGGCTGATATTCTACCAATGTGTGTATCTCTATGAAATGAGAAACTGGTAAAGTGTTTATCTCGATGAGGTTCACAAAATGGAGGAAATCCACAACAGGTTCCAAAGTTTCTCTGAATACTTTCGTGAAGTGAATGCCATTTGGATGATAATCTGCCAGTGAGTGCATCTCGCTGAAATGAGAAAGTGGTGAAGTGTTTATCAGCCACTTGGTAGAAATCCACAATAGGTTCCAAAGTTTCTCTGAATCCCTTCGAGCAGTGAATGCCATTTGGCTGATATTCTGCCCACGTGTGTATCTCAATGAAATGAGAAAGTCATATAGTGCTTAACTCGATGGCTTCTGCAAGTTGGAAGAAATCCACAATACGTTCCAATTTTTCTCTGAATACATTGGAGCAGTGAATGCCATGTGGCTGATATCCTGCCAATGTGTGTATCTCAGTGAAATGAGAAAGTGGTAAAGTGCTTATCTCGATAAGTTCAGCAAGTTGGAGGAAATCCACAGTACGTTCCAAAGTTTCTCTGAATACCTTCGAACAGTCAATGCCATTTGGCTGATATTCTACCAATGTGTGTATCTCAATGAAATGAGAAACTGGTAAAGTGTTTATCTCGATAAGTTCAGCAAGTTGGAGGAAATCCACAATAGGTTCCAAAGTTTCACACAATACCTACGAGCATTGAATGCCATTTGGCTGATATTCTCCAATGTGTGTATATGAATGAAATGAGAAAGTGGTAAAGTGTTTATCTCGATGAGTTCATCAAAATATAGGAAATGCACAATAGGTCCCAAAGTTTCTCTGAATACCATCGAGCCATTCGGCTGATATTGTGCCAACGTGTGTATGTCAAAGAAATGAGAAAGTGGTAAAGTGCTTACCTCGATGAGTTCAGCAAGTTGGAGGAAATCCTCAATAGGTTCCAAAGTTTCTCTGAATACCTTCGAGCAGTGAATGCCATGTGGCTCATATACTGCCAATGTGTATATCTCAATGAAATGAGAAAGTAGTAAAGTGCTTATCTCGATGAGTTCAGCAAGTTCGACGTATTCCACAGTAGGTTCCAAAGTTTCTCTGAATACCTTCGAGCAGTGAATGCCATTTGGTTGATATTCTGCCTACGTGTGTATCTCAATGAAATGAGAAAGTCGTATAGTGCTTAACTCGATGGCTTCTGCACGTTGGAAGAAATCCACAATACTTTCCAATTTTTCTCTGAATACATTGGAGCAGTGAATGCCATGTGGCTGACATTCTACCAATGTGTGTATCTCAATGAAATGAGAATGTGGTAAAGTGTTTATCTCGATGAGGTTCACAAAATGGAGGAAATCCACAATCGGTTCCAAAGTTTCTCTGACTACCCTCGAGCAGTGAATGCCATTTGGATGATAGTCTGCCAGTGAGTGCATCTCGCTGAAATGAGAAAGTGGTGAAGTGCTTATCTCGATGAGTTCAGCACGTTCGAAGAATTCCACAATCGGTTCCAAAGCTTCTCTGAATAACCTCGAGCAGTGAATGACATTTGGCTGATATTCTGCAGATGTGTGTCTCGCAATGAAATGGGAAAGCAGTAAAATGTTTATCTCGATGAGGTTCACAAAATGGAGGAAATCCATAATAGGATCCAAAGTTTCTCTGAATACGTTCGAGCAGTGAATGCCATTTGGCTGATATTCTACCTACGTGTGTATCTCAATGAAATGAGACACTCGTATAGTGCTTAACTCGATGGCTTCTGCAAGTTGGAAGAAATCCACAATACTTTCCAATTTTCCTCTGAATACATTGGAGCAGTGAATGCTACGTGGCTGATATCCTGCCAATGCGTGTATCTCAATGAAATGAGAAACTGGTTATGTGTTTATCTCGATAAGTTCAGCAAGTTGGAGGAAATCCACAATAGGTTCCAAAGTTTCTCACAATACCTACGAGCACTGAATGCCATTTGGCTGATATTCTCCAATGTGTGTATCTGAATGAAATGAGAAAGTGGGAAAGTGTTTATCTCGATGAGGTCATCAAAATAGAGGAATATGTCCCAAAGTTTCTCTGAATACCTTCGAGCCATTCAGCTGATATTGTGCCAACGTGTGTATCTCAAAGAAATGAGAAAGTGGTAAAGTGCTTATCTCGATAAGTTCAGCAAGTTGGAGGAAATCCACAGTACGTTCCAAAGTTTCTCTGAATACCTTCGAACAGTGAATGCCATTTGGCTGATATTCTACCAATGTGTGTATCTCAATGAAATGAGAAACTGGTAAAGTGTTTATCTCGATGAGGTTCACAAAATGGAGGAAATCCACAACAGGTTCCAAAGTTTCTCTGAATACTTTCGTGAAGTGAATGCCATTTGGATGATAATCTGCCAGTGATTGCATCTCGCTGAAATGAGAAAGTGGTGAAGTGTTTATCTCGATGAGTTCAGCAAGTTGGTAGAAATCCACAATAGGTTCCAAAGTTTCTCTGAATCCCTTCGAGCAGTGAATGCCATTTGGCTGATATTCTACCTACGTGTGTATCTCAATGAAATGAGAAAGTCGTATAGTGCTTAACTCGATGGCTTCTGCACGTTGGAAGAAATCCACAATACTTTCCAATTTTCCTCTGAATACATTGGAGCAGTGAATGCCATGTGGCTGATATCCTGCCAATGTGTGTATCTCAGTGAAATGAGAAAGTGGTAAAGTGCTTATCTCGATGACTTCAGCAAGTTGGAGGAAATCCACGGCAGGTTCCAAAGTTTCTCTGAATACCTTCGAGCACTGAATGCCGTTTGGCTCATATTCTGCCAATGTGTGTATCTCAATGAAATGAGAAACTGGTTATGTGTTTATCTCGATAAGTTCAGCAAGTTGGAGGAAATCCACAATAGGTTCCAAAGTTTCTCACAGTACCTACGAGCATTGAATGCCATTTGGCTGATATTCTCCAATGTGTGTATCTGAATGAAATGAGAAAGTGGTAAAGTGTTTATCTCGATGAGTTCATCAAAATATAGGAAATGCACAATAGGTCCCAAAGTTTCTCTGAATACCATCGAGCCATTCGGCTGATATTGTGCCAACGTGTGTATGTCAAAGAAATGAGAAAGTGGTAAAGTGCTTACCTCGATGAGTTCAGCAAGTTGGAGGAAATCCTCAATAGGTTCCAAAGTTTCTCTGAATACCTTCGAGCAGTGAATGCCATTTGGCTCATATACTGCCAATGTGTATATCTCAATGAAATGAGAAAGTAGTAAAGTGCTTATCTCGATGAGTTAAGCAAGTTCGAAGAATTCCACAATCGGTTCCAAAGTTTCTCTGAATACCTTCGAGCAGTGAATGCCATTTGGCTGATATTCTACCAATGTGTGTATCTCAATGAAATGAGAAACTGGTAAAGTGTTTATCTCGATGAGGTTCACAAAATGGAGGAAATCCACAACAGGTTCCAAAGTTTCTCTGAATACTTTCGTGAAGTGAATGCCATTTGGATGATAATCTGCCAGTGAGTGCATCTCGCTGAAATGAGAAAGTGGTGAAGTGTTTATCTCGATGAGTTCAGCAAGTTGGTAGAAATCCACAATAGGTTCCAAAGTTTCTCTGAATCCCTTCGAGCAGTGAATGCCATTTGGCTGATATTCTACCTACGTATGTATCTCAATGAAATGAGAACCTCGTATCGTGCTTAACTCGATGGCTTCTGCAAGTTGGAAGAAATCCACAATACTTTCCAATTTTCCTCTGAATACATTGGCTGATATCCTGCCAATGTGTGTATCTCAATGAAATGAGAAACTGGTTATGTGTTTATCTCGATAAGTTCAGCAAGTTGGAGGAAATCCACAATAGGTTCCAAAGTTTCTCACAATACCTACGAGCACTGAATGCCGTTTGGCTCATATTCTGCCAATGTGTGTATCTCAATGAAATGAGAAACTGGTTATGTGTTTATCTCGATAAGTTCAGCAAGTTGGAGGAAATCCACAATAGGTTCCAAAGTTTCTCACAGTACCTACGAGCATTGAATGCCATTTGGCTGATATTCTCCAATGTGTGTATCTGAATGAAATGAGAAAGTGGTAAAGTGTTCATCAAAATATAGGAAATGCACAATAGGTCCCAAAGTTTCTCTGAATACCATCGAGCCATTCGGCTGATATTCTGCCTACGTGTGTATCTCAATGAAATGAGAAAGTCGTATAGTGCTTAACTCGATGGCTTCTGCACGTTGGAAGAAATCCACAATACTTTCCAATTTTTCTCTGAATACATTGGAGCAGTGAATGCCATGTGGCTGACATTCTACCAATGTGTGTATCTCAATGAAATGAGAATGTGGTAAAGTGTTTATCTCGATGAGGTTCACAAAATGGAGGAAATCCACAATCGGTTCCAAAGTTTCTCTGACTACCCTCGAGCAGTGAATGCCATTTGGATGATAGTCTGCCAGTGAGTGCATCTCGCTGAAATGAGAAAGTGGTGAAGTGCTTATCTCGATGAGTTCAGCACGTTCGAAGAATTCCACAATCGGTTCCAAAGCTTCTCTGAATAACCTCGAGCAGTGAATGACATTTGGCTGATATTCTGCAGATGTGTGTCTCGCAATGAAATGGGAAAGCAGTAAAATGTTTATCTCGATGAGGTTCACAAAATGGAGGAAATCCATAATAGGATCCAAAGTTTCTCTGAATACGTTCGAGCAGTGAATGCCATTTGGCTGATATTCTACCTACGTGTGTATCTCAATGAAATGAGACACTCGTATAGTGCTTAACTCGATGGCTTCTGCAAGTTGGAAGAAATCCACAATACTTTCCAATTTTCCTCTGAATACATTGGAGCAGTGAATGCTACGTGGCTGATATCCTGCCAATGCGTGTATCTCAATGAAATGAGAAACTGGTTATGTGTTTATCTCGATAAGTTCAGCAAGTTGGAGGAAATCCACAATAGGTTCCAAAGTTTCTCACAATACCTACGAGCATTGAATGCCATTTGGCTGATATTCTCCAATGTGTGTATCTGAATGAAATGAGAAAGTGGTAAAGTGTTTATCTCGATGAGTTCATCAAAATATAGGAAATGCACAATAGGTCCCAAAGATTCTCTGAATACCATCGAGCCATTCGGCTGATATTGTGCCAACGTGTGTATGTCAAAGAAATGAGAAAGTGGTAAAGTGCTTACCTCGATGAGTTCAGCAAGTTGGAGGAAATCCTCAATAGGTTCCAAAGTTTCTCTGAATACCTTCGAGCAGTGAATGCCATTTGGCTCATATACTGCCAATGTGTATATCTCAATGAAATGAGAAAGTAGTAAAGTGCTTATCTCGATGAGTTAAGCAAGTTCGAAGAATTCCACAATCGGTTCCAAAGTTTCTCTGAATACCTTCGAGCAGTGAATGCCATTTGGCTGATATTCTACCAATGTGTGTATCTCAATGAAATGAGAAACTGGTAAAGTGTTTATCTCGATGAGGTTCACAAAATGGAGGAAATCCACAACAGGTTCCAAAGTTTCTCTGAATACTTTCGTGAAGTGAATGCCATTTGGATGATAATCTGCCAGTGAGTGCATCTCGCTGAAATGAGAAAGTGGTGAAGTGTTTATCTCGATGAGTTCAGCAAGTTGGTAGAAATCCACAATAGGTTCCAAAGTTTCTCTGAATCCCTTCGAGCAGTGAATGCCATTTGGCTGATATTCTACCTACGTATGTATCTCAATGAAATGAGAACCTCGTATCGTGCTTAACTCGATGGCTTCTGCAAGTTGGAAGAAATCCACAATACTTTCCAATTTTCCTCTGAATACATTGGCTGATATCCTGCCAATGTGTGTATCTCAATGAAATGAGAAACTGGTTATGTGTTTATCTCGATAAGTTCAGCAAGTTGGAGGAAATCCACAATAGGTTCCAAAGTTTCTCACAATACCTACGAGCACTGAATGCCGTTTGGCTCATATTCTGCCAATGTGTGTATCTCAATGAAATGAGAAACTGGTTATGTGTTTATCTCGATAAGTTCAGCAAGTTGGAGGAAATCCACAATAGGTTCCAAAGTTTCTCACAGTACCTACGAGCATTGAATGCCATTTGGCTGATATTCTCCAATGTGTGTATCTGAATGAAATGAGAAAGTGGTAAAGTGTTCATCAAAATATAGGAAATGCACAATAGGTCCCAAAGTTTCTCTGAATACCATCGAGCCATTCGGCTGATATTCTGCCTACGTGTGTATCTCAATGAAATGAGAAAGTCGTATAGTGCTTAACTCGATGGCTTCTGCACGTTGGAAGAAATCCACAATACTTTCCAATTTTTCTCTGAATACATTGGAGCAGTGAATGCCATGTGGCTGACATTCTACCAATGTGTGTATCTCAATGAAATGAGAATGTGGTAAAGTGTTTATCTCGATGAGGTTCACAAAATGGAGGAAATCCACAATCGGTTCCAAAGTTTCTCTGACTACCCTCGAGCAGTGAATGCCATTTGGATGATAGTCTGCCAGTGAGTGCATCTCGCTGAAATGAGAAAGTGGTGAAGTGCTTATCTCGATGAGTTCAGCACGTTCGAAGAATTCCACAATCGGTTCCAAAGCTTCTCTGAATAACCTCGAGCAGTGAATGACATTTGGCTGATATTCTGCAGATGTGTGTCTCGCAATGAAATGGGAAAGCAGTAAAATGTTTATCTCGATGAGGTTCACAAAATGGAGGAAATCCATAATAGGATCCAAAGTTTCTCTGAATACGTTCGAGCAGTGAATGCCATTTGGCTGATATTCTACCTACGTGTGTATCTCAATGAAATGAGACACTCGTATAGTGCTTAACTCGATGGCTTCTGCAAGTTGGAAGAAATCCACAATACTTTCCAATTTTCCTCTGAATACATTGGAGCAGTGAATGCTACGTGGCTGATATCCTGCCAATGCGTGTATCTCAATGAAATGAGAAACTGGTTATGTGTTTATCTCGATAAGTTCAGCAAGTTGGAGGAAATCCACAATAGGTTCCAAAGTTTCTCACAATACCTACGAGCATTGAATGCCATTTGGCTGATATTCTCCAATGTGTGTATCTGAATGAAATGAGAAAGTGGGAAAGTGTTTATCTCGATGAGGTCATCAAAATAGAGGAATATGTCCCAAAGTTTCTCTGAATACCTTCGAGCCATTCAGCTGATATTGTGCCAACGTGTGTATCTCAAAGAAATGAGAAAGTGGTAAAGTGCTTATCTCGATAAGTTCAGCAAGTTGGAGGAAATCCACAGTACGTTCCAAAGTTTCTCTGAATACCTTCGAACAGTGAATGCCATTTGGCTGATATTCTACCAATGTGTGTATCTCAATGAAATGAGAAACTGGTAAAGTGTTTATCTCGATGAGGTTCACAAAATGGAGGAAATCCACAACAGGTTCCAAAGTTTCTCTGAATACTTTCGTGAAGTGAATGCCATTTGGATGATAATCTGCCAGTGAGTGCATCTCGCTGAAATGAGAAAGTGGTGAAGTGTTTATCTCGATGAGTTCAGCAAGTTGGTAGAAATCCACAATAGGTTCCAAAGTTTCTCTGAATCCCTTCGAGCAGTGAATGCCATTTGGCTGATATTCTACCTACGTGTGTATCTCAATGAAATGAGAAAGTCGTATAGTGCTTAACTCGATGGCTTCTGCACGTTGGAAGAAATCCACAATACTTTCCAATTTTCCTCTGAATACATTGGAGCAGTGAATGCCATGTGGCTGATATCCTGCCAATGTGTGTATCTCAATGAAATGAGAAACTGGTTATGTGTTTATCTCGATAAGTTCAGCAAGTTGGAGGAAATCCACAATAGGTTCCAAAGTTTCTCACAATACCTACGAGCATTGAATGCCATTTGGCTGATATTCTCCAATGTGTGTATCTGAATGAAATGAGAAAGTGGTAAAGTGTTTATCTCGATGAGTTCATCAAAATATAGGAAATGCACAATAGGTCCCAAAGTTTCTCTGAATACCATCGAGCCATTCGGCTGATATTGTGCCAACGTGTGTATGTCAAAGAAATGAGAAAGTGGTAAAGTGCTTACCTCGATGAGTTCAGCAAGTTGGAGGAAATCCTCAATAGGTTCCAAAGTTTCTCTGAATACCTTCGAGCAGTGAATGCCATTTGGCTCATATACTGCCAATGTGTATATCTCAATGAAATGAGAAAGTAGTAAAGTGCTTATCTCGATGAGTTAAGCAAGTTCGAAGAATTCCACAATCGGTTCCAAAGTTTCTCTGAATACCTTCGAGCAGTGAATGCCATTTGGCTGATATTCTACCAATGTGTGTATCTCAATGAAATGAGAAACTGGTAAAGTGTTTATCTCGATGAGGTTCACAAAATGGAGGAAATCCACAACAGGTTCCAAAGTTTCTCTGAATACTTTCGTGAAGTGAATGCCATTTGGATGATAATCTGCCAGTGAGTGCATCTCGCTGAAATGAGAAAGTGGTGAAGTGTTTATCTCGATGAGTTCAGCAAGTTGGTAGAAATCCACAATAGGTTCCAAAGTTTCTCTGAATCCCTTCGAGCAGTGAATGCCATTTGGCTGATATTCTACCTACGTGTGTGTCTCAATGAAATGAGAAAGTCGTATAGTGCTTAACTCGATGGCTTCTGCAAGTTGGAAGAAATCCACAATACGTTCCAATTTTTCTCTGAATACATTGGAGCAGTGAATGCCATGTGGCTGATATCCTGCCAATGTGTGTATCTCAGTGAAATGAGAAAGTGGTAAAGTGCTTATCTCGATGACTTCAGCAAGTTGGAGGAAATCCACGGCAGGTTCCAAAGTTTCTCTGAATACCTTCGAGCACTGAATGCCGTTTGGCTCATATTCTGCCAATGTGTGTATCTCAATGAAATGAGAAACTGGTTATGTGTTTATCTCGATAAGTTCAGCAAGTTGGAGGAAATCCACAATAGGTTCCAAAGTTTCTCACAGTACCTACGAGCATTGAATGCCATTTGGCTGATATTCTCCAGTGTGTGTATCTGAATGAAATGAGAAAGTGGTAAAGTGTTTATCTCGATGAGTTCATCAAAATATAGGAAATGCACAATAGGTCCCAAAGTTTCTCTGAATACCATCGAGCCATTCGGCTGATATTGTGCCAACGTGTGTATGTCAAAGAAATGAGAAAGTGGTAAAGTGCTTACCTCGATGAGTTCAGCAAGTTGGAGGAAATCCTCAATAGGTTCCAAAGTTTCTCTGAATACCTTCGAGCAGTGAATGCCATTTGGCTCATATACTGCCAATGTGTATATCTCAATGAAATGAGAAAGTAGTAAAGTGCTTATCTCGATGAGTTCAGCAAGTTCGAAGAATTCCACAATCGGTTCCAAAGTTTCTCTGAATACCTTCGAGCAGTGAATGCCATTTGGCTGATATTCTACCAATGTGTGTATCTCAATGAAATGAGAAACTGGTTGTGTGTTTATCTCGATAAGTTCAGCAAGTTGGAGGAAATCCACAATACCTACGAGCATTGAATGCCATTTGGCTGATATTCTCCAATGTGTGTATCTGAATGAAATGAGAAAGTGGTAAAGTGTTTATCTCGATGAGTTCATCAAAATAGAGGAAGTCCACAATAGGTCCCAAAGTTTCTCTGAATACCTTCGAGCCATTCAGCTGATATTGTGCCAACGTGTGTATCTCAAAGAAATGAGAAAGTGGTAAAGTGCTTATCTCGATAAGTTCAGCAAGCTGGAGGAAATCCACAGTACGTTCCAAAGTTTCTCTGAATACCTTCGAACAGTGAATGCCATTTGGCTGATATTCTACCAATGTGTGTATCTCAATGAAATGAGAAACTGGTAACGTGTTTATCTCGATAAGTTCAGCAAGTTGGAGGAAATCCACAATAGGTTCCAAAGTTTCTCACAATACCTACGAACATTGAATGCCATTTGGCTGATATTCTCCAATGTGTGTATATGAATGAAATGAGAAAGTGGTAAAGTGTTTATCTCGATGAGTTCATCAAAATATAGGAAATGCACAATAGTTCCCAAAGTTTCTCTGAATACCATCGAGCCATTCGGCTGATATTGTGCCAACGTGTGTATGTCAAAGAAATGAGAAAGTGGTAAAGTGCTTACCTCGATGAGTTCAGCAAGTTGGAGGAAATCCTCAATAGGTTCCAAAGTTTCTCTGAATACCTTCGAGCAGTGAATGCCATGTGGCTCATATACTGCCAACGTGTATATCTCAATGAAATGAGAAAGTAGTAAAGTGCTTATCTCGATGAGTTCAGCAAGTTCGAAGAATTCCACAATCGGTTCCAAAGCTTCTCTGAATACCTTCGAGCAGTGAATGCCATTTGGTTGATATTCTGCCAACGTGTGTATCTCAATGAAATGAGAAAGTCGTATAGTGCTTAACTCGATGGCTTCTGCACGTTGGAAGAAATCCACAATACTTTCCAATTTTTCTCTGAATACATTGGAGCAGTGAATGCCATGTGGCTGACATTCTACCAATGTGTGTATCTCAATGAAATGAGAATGTGGTAAAGTGTTTATCTCGATGAGGTTCACAAAATGGAGGAAATCCACAATCGGTTCCAAAGTTTCTCTGACTACCCTCGAGCAGTGAATGCCATTTGGATGATAGTCTGCCAGTGAGTGCATCTCGCTGAAATGAGAAAGTGGTGAAGTGCTTATCTCGATGAGTTCAGCACGTTCGAAGAATTCCACAATCGGTTCCAAAGCTTCTCTGAATAACCTCGAGCAGTGAATGACATTTGGCTGATATTCTGCAGATGTGTGTCTCGCAATGAAATGGGAAAGCAGTAAAATGTTTATCTCGATGAAGTTCACAAAATGGAGGAAATCCATAATAGGATCCAAAGTTTCTCTGAATACGTTCGAGCAGTGAATGCCATTTGGCTGATATTCTACCTACGTGTGTATCTCAATGAAATGAGACACTCGTATAGTGCTTAACTCGATGGCTTCTGCAAGTTGGAAGAAATCCACAATACTTTCCAACTTTCCTCTGAATACATTGGAGCAGTGAATGCTACGTGGCTGATATCCTGCCAATGCGTGTATCTCAATGAAATGAGAAACTGGTTATGTGTTTATCTCGATAAGTTCAGCAAGTTGGAGGAAATCCACAATAGGTTCCAAAGTTTCTCACAATACCTACGAGCATTGAATGCCATTTGGCTGATATTCTCCAATGTGTGTATCTGAATGAAATGAGAAAGTGGGAAAGTGTTTATCTCGATGAGGTCATCAAAATAGAGGAATATGTCCCAAAGTTTCTCTGAATACCTTCGAGCCATTCAGCTGATATTGTGCCAACGTGTGTATCTCAAAGAAATGAGAAAGTGGTAAAGTGCTTATCTCGATAAGTTCAGCAAGTTGGAGGAAATCCTCAATAGGTTCCAAAGTTTCTCTGAATACCTTCGAACAGTGAATGCCATTTGGCTGATATTCTACCAATGTGTGTATCTCAATGAAATGAGAAACTGGTAACGTGTTTATCTCGATAAGTTCAGCAAGTTGGAGGAAATCCACAATAGGTTCCAAAGTTTCTCACAATACCTACGAACATTGAATGCCATTTGGCTGATATTCTCCAATGTGTGTATATGAATGAAATGAGAAAGTGGTAAAGTGTTTATCTCGATGAGTTCATCAAAATATAGGAAATGCACAATAGTTCCCAAAGTTTCTCTGAATACCATCGAGCCATTCGGCTGATATTGTGCCAACGTGTGTATGTCAAAGAAATGAGAAAGTGGTAAAGTGCTTACCTCGATGAGTTCAGCAAGTTGGAGGAAATCCTCAATAGGTTCCAAAGTTTCTCTGAATACCTTCGAGCAGTGAATGCCATGTGGCTCATATACTGCCAATGTGTATATCTCAATGAAATGAGAAAGTAGTAAAGTGCTTATCTCGATGAGTTCAGCAAGTTCGAAGAATTCCACAATCGGTTCCAAAGCTTCTCTGAATACCTTCGAGCAGTGAATGCCATTTGGTTGATATTCTGCCTACGTGTGTATCTCAATGAAATGAGAAAGTCGTATAGTGCTTAACTCGATGGCTTCTGCACGTTGGAAGAAATCCACAATACTTTCCAATTTTTCTCTGAATACATTGGAGCAGTGAATGCCATGTGGCTGACATTCTACCAATGTGTGTATCTCAATGAAATGAGAATGTGGTAAAGTGTTTATCTCGATGAGGTTCACAAAATGGAGGAAATCCACAATCGGTTCCAAAGTTTCTCTGACTACCCTCGAGCAGTGAATGCCATTTGGATGATAGTCTGCCAGTGAGTGCATCTCGCTGAAATGAGAAAGTGGTGAAGTGCTTATCTCGATGAGTTCAGCACGTTCGAAGAATTCCACAATCGGTTCCAAAGCTTCTCTGAATAACCTCGAGCAGTGAATGACATTTGGCTGATATTCTGCAGATGTGTGTCTCGCAATGAAATGGGAAAGCAGTAAAATGTTTATCTCGATGAGGTTCACAAAATGGAGGAAATCCATAATAGGATCCAAAGTTTCTCTGAATACGTTCGAGCAGTGAATGCCATTTGGCTGATATTCTACCTACGTGTGTATCTCAATGAAATGAGACACTCGTATAGTGCTTAACTCGATGGCTTCTGCAAGTTGGAAGAAATCCACAATACTTTCCAATTTTCCTCTGAATACATTGGAGCAGTGAATGCTACGTGGCTGATATCCTGCCAATGCGTGTATCTCAATGAAATGAGAAACTGGTTATGTGTTTATCTCGATAAGTTCAGCAAGTTGGAGGAAATCCACAATAGGTTCCAAAGTTTCTCACAATACCTACGAGCATTGAATGCCATTTGGCTGATATTCTCCAATGTGTGTATCTGAATGAAATGAGAAAGTGGGAAAGTGTTTATCTCGATGAGGTCATCAAAATAGAGGAATATGTCCCAAAGTTTCTCTGAATACCTTCGAGCCATTGAGCTGATATTGTGCCAACGTGTGTATCTCAAAGAAATGAGAAAGTGGTAAAGTGCTTATCTCGATAAGTTCAGCAAGTTGGAGGAAATCCACAGTACGTTCCAAAGTTTCTCTGAATACCTTCGAACAGTGAATGCCATTTGGCTGATATTCTACCAATGTGTGTATCTCAATGAAATGAGAAACTGGTAAAGTGTTTATCTCGATGAGGTTCACAAAATGGAGGAAATCCACAACAGGTTCCAAAGTATCTCTGAATACTTTCGTGAAGTGAATGCCATTTGGATGATAATCTGCCAGTGAGTGCATCTCGCTGAAATGAGAAAGTGGTGAAGTGTTTATCTCGATGAGTTCAGCAAGTTGGTAGAAATCCACAATAGGTTCCAAAGTTTCTCTGAATCCCTTCGAGCAGTGAATGCCATTTGGCTGATATTCTACCTACGTGTGTATCTCAATGAAATGAGAAAGTCGTATAGTGCTTAACTCGATGGCTTCTGCACGTTGGAAGAAATCCACAATACTTTCCAATTTTCCTCTGAATACATTGGAGCAGTGAATGCCATGTGGCTGATATCCTGCCAATGTGTGTATCTCAATGAAATGAGAAACTGGTTATGTGTTTATCTCGATAAGTTCAGCAAGTTGGAGGAAATCCACAATAGGTTCCAAAGTTTCTCACAATACCTACGAGCATTGAATGCCATTTGGCTGATATTCTCCAATGTGTGTATCTGAATGAAATGAGAAAGTGGTAAAGTGTTTATCTCGATGACTTCATCAAAATATAGGAAATCCTCAATAGGTTCCAAAGTTTCTCTGAATACCTTCGAGCAGTGAATGCCATTTGGCTCATATACTGCCAATGTGTATATCTCAATGAAATGAGAAAGTAGTAAAGTGCTTATCTCGATGAGTTCAGTAATTTCGAAGAATTCCACAATCGGTTCCAAAGATTCTCTGAATACCTTCGAGCAGTGAATGCCATTTGGCTGATATTCTACCAATGTGTGTATCTCAATGAAATGAGAATGTGGTAAAGTGTTTATCTCGATGAGTTCATCAAAGTAGAGGAAGTCCACAATAGGTCCCAAAGTTTCTCTGAATACCTTCGAGCCATTCAGCTGATATTGTGCCAACGTGTGTATCTCAAAGAAATGAGAAAGTGGTAAAGTGCTTATCTCGATAAGTTCAACAAGTTGGAGCAAATCCACAGTACGTTCCAAAGTTTCTCTGAATACCTTCGAACAGTGAATACCATTTGGCTGATATTCTACCAATGTGTGTATATCAATGAAATGAGAATGTGGTAAAGTGTTTATCTCGATGAGGTTCACAAAATGGAGGAAATCCACAATAGGTTCCAAAGTTTCTCTGAATACTTTTGTGCAGTGAATGCTATTTGGATGATAATCTGCCAGTGATTGCATCTCGCTGAAATGAGAAAGTGGTAAAGTGCTTATCACGATGACTTCAGCAAGTTGGTGGAAATCCACGACAGATTCCAAAGTTTCTCTGAATACCTTCGAGCACTGAATGCCGTTTGGCTCATATTCTGCCAATGTGTGTATCTCAATGAAATGAGAAACTGGTTATGTGTTTATCTCGATAAGTTCAGCAAGTTGGAGGAAATCCACAATACCTACGAGCATTGAATGCCATTTGGCTGATATTCTCCAATGTGTGTATCTGAATGAAATGAGAAAGTGGTAAAGTGTTTATCTCGATGAATCATCAAAATAGAGGAAGTCCACAATAGGTCCCAAAGTTTCTCTGAATACCTTCGAGCCATTCAGCTGATATTGTGCCAACGTGTGTATCTCAAAGAAATGAGAAAGTGGTAAAGTGCTTATCTCGATAAGTTCAGCAAGTTGGAGGAAATCCACAGTACGTTCCAAAGTTTCTCTGAATACCTTCGAACAGTGAATGCCATTTGGCTGATATTCTACCAATGTGTGTATCTCAATGAAATGAGAAACTGGTAAAGTGTTTATCTCGATGAGGTTCACAAAATGGAGGAAATCCACAACAGGTTCCAAAGTTTCTCTGAATACTTTCGTGAAGTGAATGCCATTTGGATGATAATCTGCCAGTGAGTGCATCTCGCTGAAATGAGAAAGTGGTGAAGTGTTTATCTCGATGAGTTCAGCAAGTTGGTAGAAATCCACAATAGGTTCCAAAGTTTCTCTGAATCCCTTCGAGCAGTGAATGCCATTTGGCTGATATTCTACCTACGTGTGTATCTCAATGAAATGAGAAAGTCGTATAGTGCTTAACTCGATGGCTTCTGCACGTTGGAAGAAATCCACAATACTTTCCAATTTTCCTCTGAATACATTGGAGCAGTGAATGCCATGTGGCTGATATCCTGCCAATGTGTGTATCTCAATGAAATGAGAAACTGGTTATGTGTTTATCTCGATAAGTTCAGCAAGTTGGAGGAAATCCACAATAGGTTCCAAAGTTTCTCACAATACCTACGAGCATTGAATGCCATTTGGCTGATATTCTCCAATGTGTGTATCTGAATGAAATGAGAAAGTGGTAAAGTGTTTATCTCGATGAGTTCATCAAAATATAGGAAATGCACAATAGGTCCCAAAGTTTCTCTGAATACCATCGAGCCATTCGGCTGATATTGTGCCAACGTGTGTATGTCAAAGAAATGAGAAAGTGGTAAAGTGCTTACCTCGATGAGTTCAGCAAGTTGGAGGAAATCCTCAATAGGTTCCAAAGTTTCTCTGAATACCTTCGAGCAGTGAATGCCATTTGGCTCATATACTGCCAATGTGTATATCTCAATGAAATGAGAAAGTAGTAAAGTGCTTATCTCGATGAGTTAAGCAAGTTCGAAGAATTCCACAATCGGTTCCAAAGTTTCTCTGAATACCTTCGAGCAGTGAATGCCATTTGGCTGATATTCTACCAATGTGTGTATCTCAATGAAATGAGAAACTGGTAAAGTGTTTATCTCGATGAGGTTCACAAAATGGAGGAAATCCACAACAGGTTCCAAAGTTTCTCTGAATACTTTCGTGAAGTGAATGCCATTTGGATGATAATCTGCCAGTGAGTGCATCTCGCTGAAATGAGAAAGTGGTGAAGTGTTTATCTCGATGAGTTCAGCAAGTTGGTAGAAATCCACAATAGGTTCCAAAGTTTCTCTGAATCCCTTCGAGCAGTGAATGCCATTTGGCTGATATTCTACCTACGTGTGTGTCTCAATGAAATGAGAAAGTCGTATAGTGCTTAACTCGATGGCTTCTGCAAGTTGGAAGAAATCCACAATACGTTCCAATTTTTCTCTGAATACATTGGAGCAGTGAATGCCATGTGGCTGATATCCTGCCAATGTGTGTATCTCAGTGAAATGAGAAAGTGGTAAAGTGCTTATCTCGATGACTTCAGCAAGTTGGAGGAAATCCACGGCAGGTTCCAAAGTTTCTCTGAATACCTTCGAGCACTGAATGCCGTTTGGCTCATATTCTGCCAATGTGTGTATCTCAATGAAATGAGAAACTGGTTATGTGTTTATCTCGATAAGTTCAGCAAGTTGGAGGAAATCCACAATAGGTTCCAAAGTTTCTCACAGTACCTACGAGCATTGAATGCCATTTGGCTGATATTCTCCAGTGTGTGTATCTGAATGAAATGAGAAAGTGGTAAAGTGTTTATCTCGATGAGTTCATCAAAATATAGGAAATGCACAATAGGTCCCAAAGTTTCTCTGAATACCATCGAGCCATTCGGCTGATATTGTGCCAACGTGTGTATGTCAAAGAAATGAGAAAGTGGTAAAGTGCTTACCTCGATGAGTTCAGCAAGTTGGAGGAAATCCTCAATAGGTTCCAAAGTTTCTCTGAATACCTTCGAGCAGTGAATGCCATTTGGCTCATATACTGCCAATGTGTATATCTCAATGAAATGAGAAAGTAGTAAAGTGCTTATCTCGATGAGTTCAGCAAGTTCGAAGAATTCCACAATCGGTTCCAAAGTTTCTCTGAATACCTTCGAGCAGTGAATGCCATTTGGCTGATATTCTACCAATGTGTGTATCTCAATGAAATGAGAAACTGGTTGTGTGTTTATCTCGATAAGTTCAGCAAGTTGGAGGAAATCCACAATACCTACGAGCATTGAATGCCATTTGGCTGATATTCTCCAATGTGTGTATCTGAATGAAATGAGAAAGTGGTAAAGTGTTTATCTCGATGAGTTCATCAAAATAGAGGAAGTCCACAATAGGTCCCAAAGTTTCTCTGAATACCTTCGAGCCATTCAGCTGATATTGTGCCAACGTGTGTATCTCAAAGAAATGAGAAAGTGGTAAAGTGCTTATCTCGATAAGTTCAGCAAGCTGGAGGAAATCCACAGTACGTTCCAAAGTTTCTCTGAATACCTTCGAACAGTGAATGCCATTTGGCTGATATTCTACCAATGTGTGTATCTCAATGAAATGAGAAACTGGTAACGTGTTTATCTCGATAAGTTCAGCAAGTTGGAGGAAATCCACAATAGGTTCCAAAGTTTCTCACAATACCTACGAACATTGAATGCCATTTGGCTGATATTCTCCAATGTGTGTATATGAATGAAATGAGAAAGTGGTAAAGTGTTTATCTCGATGAGTTCATCAAAATATAGGAAATGCACAATAGTTCCCAAAGTTTCTCTGAATACCATCGAGCCATTCGGCTGATATTGTGCCAACGTGTGTATGTCAAAGAAATGAGAAAGTGGTAAAGTGCTTACCTCGATGAGTTCAGCAAGTTGGAGGAAATCCTCAATAGGTTCCAAAGTTTCTCTGAATACCTTCGAGCAGTGAATGCCATGTGGCTCATATACTGCCAACGTGTATATCTCAATGAAATGAGAAAGTAGTAAAGTGCTTATCTCGATGAGTTCAGCAAGTTCGAAGAATTCCACAATCGGTTCCAAAGCTTCTCTGAATACCTTCGAGCAGTGAATGCCATTTGGTTGATATTCTGCCTACGTGTGTATCTCAATGAAATGAGAAAGTCGTATAGTGCTTAACTCGATGGCTTCTGCACGTTGGAAGAAATCCACAATACTTTCCAATTTTTCTCTGAATACATTGGAGCAGTGAATGCCATGTGGCTGACATTCTACCAATGTGTGTATCTCAATGA
Organism: Prionace glauca; assembly: GCA_037974335.1. Lineage (NCBI taxonomy): Eukaryota > Metazoa > Chordata > Chondrichthyes > Carcharhiniformes > Carcharhinidae > Prionace > Prionace glauca. Next base: position 32,144,273 of record CM075730.1, read on the forward strand.
AATGAGAATGTGGTAAAGTGTTTATCTCGATGAGGTTCACAAAATGGAGGAAATCCACAATCGGTTCCAAAGTTTCTCTGACTACCCTCGAGCAGTGAATGCCATTTGGATGATAGTCTGCCAGTGAGTGCATCTCGCTGAAATGAGAAAGTGGTGAAGTGCTTATCTCGATGAGTTCAGCACGTTCGAAGAATTCCACAATCGGTTCCAAAGCTTCTCTGAATAACCTCGAGCAGTGAATGACATTTGGCTGATATTCTGCAGATGTGTGTCTCGCAATGAAATGGGAAAGCAGTAAAATGTTTATCTCGATGAAGTTCACAAAATGGAGGAAATCCATAATAGGATCCAAAGTTTCTCTGAATACGTTCGAGCAGTGAATGCCATTTGGCTGATATTCTACCTACGTGTGTATCTCAATGAAATGAGACACTCGTATAGTGCTTAACTCGATGGCTTCTGCAAGTTGGAAGAAATCCACAATACTTTCCAACTTTCCTCTGAATACATTGGAGCAGTGAATGCTACGTGGCTGATATCCTGCCAATGCGTGTATCTCAATGAAATGAGAAACTGGTTATGTGTTTATCTCGATAAGTTCAGCAAGTTGGAGGAAATCCACAATAGGTTCCAAAGTTTCTCACAATACCTACGAGCATTGAATGCCATTTGGCTGATATTCTCCAATGTGTGTATCTGAATGAAATGAGAAAGTGGGAAAGTGTTTATCTCGATGAGGTCATCAAAATAGAGGAATATGTCCCAAAGTTTCTCTGAATACCTTCGAGCCATTCAGCTGATATTGTGCCAACGTCTGTATCTCAAAGAAATGAGAAAGTGGTAAAGTGCTTATCTCGATAAGTTCAGCAAGTTGGAGGAAATCCACAGTACGTTCCAAAGTTTCTCTGAATACCTTCGAACAGTGAATGCCATTTGGCTGATATTCTACCAATGTGTGTATCTCAATGAAATGAGAAACTGGTAACGTGTTTATCTCGATAAGTTCAGCAAGTTGGAGGAAATCCACAATAGGTTCCAAAGTTTCTCACAATACCTACGAACATTGAATGCCATTTGGCTGATATTCTCCAATGTGTGTATATGAATGAAATGAGAAAGTGGTAAAGTGTTTATCTCGATGAGTTCATCAAAATATAGGAAATGCACAATAGTTCCCAAAGTTTCTCTGAATACCATCGAGCCATTCGGCTGATATTGTGCCAACGTGTGTATGTCAAAGAAATGAGAAAGTGGTAAAGTGCTTACCTCGATGAGTTCAGCAAGTTGGAGGAAATCCTCAATAGGTTCCAAAGTTTCTCTGAATACCTTCGAGCAGTGAATGCCATGTGGCTCATATACTGCCAATGTGTATATCTCAATGAAATGAGAAAGTAGTAAAGTGCTTATCTCGATGAGTTCAGCAAGTTCGAAGAATTCCACAATCGGTTCCAAAGCTTCTCTGAATACCTTCGAGCAGTGAATGCCATTTGGTTGATATTCTGCCTACGTGTGTATCTCAATGAAATGAGAAAGTCGTATAGTGCTTAACTCGATGGCTTCTGCACGTTGGAAGAAATCCACAATACTTTCCAATTTTTCTCTGAATACATTGGAGCAGTGAATGCCATGTGGCTGACATTCTACCAATGTGTGTATCTCAATGAAATGAGAATGTGGTAAAGTGTTTATCTCGATGAGGTTCACAAAATGGAGGAAATCCACAATCGGTTCCAAAGTTTCTCTGACTACCCTCGAGCAGTGAATGCCATTTGGATGATAGTCTGCCAGTGAGTGCATCTCGCTGAAATGAGAAAGTGGTGAAGTGCTTATCTCGATGAGTTCAGCACGTTCGAAGAATTCCACAATCGGTTCCAAAGCTTCTCTGAATAACCTCGAGCAGTGAATGACATTTGGCTGATATTCTGCAGATGTGTGTCTCGCAATGAAATGGGAAAGCAGTAAAATGTTTATCTCGATGAGGTTCACAAAATGGAGGAAATCCATAATAGGATCCAAAGTTTCTCTGAATACGTTCGAGCAGTGAATGCCATTTGGCTGATATTCTACCTACGTGTGTATCTCAATGAAATGAGACACTCGTATAGTGCTTAACTCGATGGCTTCTGCAAGTTGGAAGAAATCCACAATACTTTCCAATTTTCCTCTGAATACATTGGAGCAGTGAATGCTACGTGGCTGATATCCTGCCAATGCGTGTATCTCAATGAAATGAGAAACTGGTTATGTGTTTATCTCGATAAGTTCAGCAAGTTGGAGGAAATCCACAATAGGTTCCAAAGTTTCTCACAATACCTACGAGCATTGAATGCCATTTGGCTGATATTCTCCAATGTGTGTATCTGAATGAAATGAGAAAGTGGGAAAGTGTTTATCTCGATGAGGTCATCAAAATAGAGGAATATGTCCCAAAGTTTCTCTGAATACCTTCGAGCCATTGAGCTGATATTGTGCCAACGTGTGTATCTCAAAGAAATGAGAAAGTGGTAAAGTGCTTATCTCGATAAGTTCAGCAAGTTGGAGGAAATCCACAGTACGTTCCAAAGTTTCTCTGAATACCTTCGAACAGTGAATGCCATTTGGCTGATATTCTACCAATGTGTGTATCTCAATGAAATGAGAAACTGGTAAAGTGTTTATCTCGATGAGGTTCACAAAATGGAGGAAATCCACAACAGGTTCCAAAGTATCTCTGAATACTTTCGTGAAGTGAATGCCATTTGGATGATAATCTGCCAGTGAGTGCATCTCGCTGAAATGAGAAAGTGGTGAAGTGTTTATCTCGATGAGTTCAGCAAGTTGGTAGAAATCCACAATAGGTTCCAAAGTTTCTCTGAATCCCTTCGAGCAGTGAATGCCATTTGGCTGATATTCTACCTACGTGTGTATCTCAATGAAATGAGAAAGTCGTATAGTGCTTAACTCGATGGCTTCTGCACGTTGGAAGAAATCCACAATACTTTCCAATTTTCCTCTGAATACATTGGAGCAGTGAATGCCATGTGGCTGATATCCTGCCAATGTGTGTATCTCAATGAAATGAGAAACTGGTTATGTGTTTATCTCGATAAGTTCAGCAAGTTGGAGGAAATCCACAATAGGTTCCAAAGTTTCTCACAATACCTACGAGCATTGAATGCCATTTGGCTGATATTCTCCAATGTGTGTATCTGAATGAAATGAGAAAGTGGTAAAGTGTTTATCTCGATGACTTCATCAAAATATAGGAAATCCTCAATAGGTTCCAAAGTTTCTCTGAATACCTTCGAGCAGTGAATGCCATTTGGCTCATATACTGCCAATGTGTATATCTCAATGAAATGAGAAAGTAGTAAAGTGCTTATCTCGATGAGTTCAGTAATTTCGAAGAATTCCACAATCGGTTCCAAAGATTCTCTGAATACCTTCGAGCAGTGAATGCCATTTGGCTGATATTCTACCAATGTGTGTATCTCAATGAAATGAGAATGTGGTAAAGTGTTTATCTCGATGAGTTCATCAAAGTAGAGGAAGTCCACAATAGGTCCCAAAGTTTCTCTGAATACCTTCGAGCCATTCAGCTGATATTGTGCCAACGTGTGTATCTCAAAGAAATGAGAAAGTGGTAAAGTGCTTATCTCGATAAGTTCAACAAGTTGGAGCAAATCCACAGTACGTTCCAAAGTTTCTCTGAATACCTTCGAACAGTGAATACCATTTGGCTGATATTCTACCAATGTGTGTATATCAATGAAATGAGAATGTGGTAAAGTGTTTATCTCGATGAGGTTCACAAAATGGAGGAAATCCACAATAGGTTCCAAAGTTTCTCTGAATACTTTTGTGCAGTGAATGCTATTTGGATGATAATCTGCCAGTGATTGCATCTCGCTGAAATGAGAAAGTGGTAAAGTGCTTATCACGATGACTTCAGCAAGTTGGTGGAAATCCACGACAGATTCCAAAGTTTCTCTGAATACCTTCGAGCACTGAATGCCGTTTGGCTCATATTCTGCCAATGTGTGTATCTCAATGAAATGAGAAACTGGTTATGTGTTTATCTCGATAAGTTCAGCAAGTTGGAGGAAATCCACAATACCTACGAGCATTGAATGCCATTTGGCTGATATTCTCCAATGTGTGTATCTGAATGAAATGAGAAAGTGGTAAAGTGTTTATCTCGATGAATCATCAAAATAGAGGAAGTCCACAATAGGTCCCAAAGTTTCTCTGAATACCTTCGAGCCATTCAGCTGATATTGTGCCAACGTGTGTATCTCAAAGAAATGAGAAAGTGGTAAAGTGCTTATCTCGATAAGTTCAGCAAGTTGGAGGAAATCCACAGTACGTTCCAAAGTTTCTCTGAATACCTTCGAACAGTGAATGCCATTTGGCTGATATTCTACCAATGTGTGTATCTCAATGAAATGAGAAACTGGTAAAGTGTTTATCTCGATGACGTTCACAAAATGGAGGAAATCCACAACAGGTTCCAAAGTTTCTCTGAATACTTTCGTGAAGTGAATGCCATTTGGATGATAATCTGCCAGTGAGTGCATCTCGCTGAAATGAGAAAGTGGTGAAGTGTTTATCTCGATCAGTTCAGCAAGTTGGTAGAAATCCACAATAGGTTCCAAAGTTTCTCTGAATCCCTTCGAGCAGTGAATGCCATTTGGCTGATATTCTACCTACGTGTGTATCTCAATGAAATGAGAAACTCGTATAGTGCTTAACTCGATGGCTTCTGCAAGTTGGAAGAAATCCACAATACTTTCCAATTTTCCTCTGAATACATTGGAGCAGTGTAGCTGATATCCTGCCAATGTGTGTATCTCAGTGAAATGAGAAAGTGGTAAAGTGCTTATCTCGATGACTTCAGCAAGGTGGAGGAAATCCACGGCAGGTTCCAAAGTTTCTCTGAATACCTTCGAGCACTGAATGCCGTTTGGCTCATATTCTGCCAATGTGTGTATCTCAATGAAATGAGAAACTGGTTATGTGTTTATCTCGATAAGTTCAGCAAGTTGGAGGAAATCCACAATAGGTTCCAAAGTTTCTCACAGTACCTACGAGCATTGAATGCCATTTGGCTGATATTCTCCAATGTGTGTATCTGAATGAAATGAGAAAGTGGTAAAGTGTTTATCTCGATGAGTTCATCAAAATATAGGAAATGCACAATAGGTCCCAAAGTTTCTCTGAATACCATCGAGCCATTCGGCTGATATTGTGCCAACGTGTGTATGTCAAAGAAATGAGAAAGTGGTAAAGTGCTTACCTCGATGAGTTCAGCAAGTTGGAGGAAATCCTCAATAGGTTCCAAAGTTTCTCTGAATACCTTCGAGCAGTGAATGCCATTTGGCTCATATACTGCCAATGTGTATATCTCAATGAAATGAGAAAGTAGTAAAGTGCTTATCTCGATGAGTTCAGCAAGTTCGAAGAATTCCACAATCGGTTCCAAAGTTTCTCTGAATACCTTCGAGCAGTGAATGCCATTTGGCTGATATTCTACCAATGTGTGTATCTCAATGAAATGAGAAACTGGTTGTGTGTTTATCTCGATAAGTTCAGCAAGTTGGAGGAAATCCACAATACCTACGAGCATTGAATGCCATTTGGCTGATATTCTCCAATGTGTGTATCTGAATGAAATGAGAAAGTGGTAAAGTGTTTATCTCGATGAGTTCATCAAAATAGAGGAAGTCCACAATAGGTCCCAAAGTTTCTCTGAATACCTTCGAGCCATTCAGCTGATATTGTGCCAACGTGTGTATCTCAAAGAAATGAGAAAGTGGTAAAGTGCTTATCTCGATAAGTTCAGCAAGCTGGAGGAAATCCACAGTACGTTCCAAAGTTTCTCTGAATACCTTCGAACAGTGAATGCCATTTGGCTGATATTCTACCAATGTGTGAATCTCAATGAAATGAGAATGTGGTAAAGTGTTTATCTCGATGAGGTTCACAAAATGGAGGAAATCCACAACAGGTTCCAAAGTTTCTCTGAATACTTTCGTGAAGTGAATGCCATTTGGATGATAATCTGCCAGTGAGTGCATCTCGCTGAAATGAGAAAGTGGTGAAGTGTTTATCTCGATGAGTTCAGCAAGTTGGTAGAAATCCACAATAGGTTCCAAAGTTTCTCTGAATCCCTTCGAGCAGTGAATGCCATTTGGCTGATATTCTACCTACGTGTGTGTCTCAATGAAATGAGAAAGTCGTATAGTGCTTAACTCGATGGCTTCTGCAAGTTGGAAGAAATCCACAATACGTTCCAATTTTTCTCTGAATACATTGGAGCAGTGAATGCCATGTGGCTGATATCCTGCCAATGTGTGTATCTCAGTGAAATGAGAAAGTGGTAAAGTGCTTATCTCGATGACTTCAGCAAGTTGGAGGAAATCCACGGCAGGTTCCAAAGTTTCTCTGAATACCTTCGAGCACTGAATGCCGTTTGGCTCATATTCTGCCAATGTGTGTATCTCAATGAAATGAGAAACTGGTTATGTGTTTATCTCGATAAGTTCAGCAAGTTGGAGGAAATCCACAATAGGTTCCAAAGTTTCTCACAATACCTACGAGCATTGAATGCCATTTGGCTGATATTCTCCAATGTGTGTATATGAATGAAATGAGAAAGTGGTAAAGTGTTTATCTCGATGAGTTCAGCAAGTTGGTAGAAATCCTCAATAGGTTCCAAAGTTTCTCTGAATACCTTCGAGCAGTGAATGCCATGTGGCTCATATACTGCCAATGTGTATATCTCAATGAAATGAGAAAGTAGTAAAGTGCTTATCTCGATGAGTTCAGCAAGTTCGAAGAATTCCACAGTAGGTTCCAAACTTTCTCTGAATACCTTCGAGCATTGAATGCCATTTGGTTGATATTCTGCCTACGTGTGTATCTCAATGAAATCAGAAAGTCGTATAGTGCTTAACTCGATGGCTTCTGCACGTTGGAAGAAATCCACAATACTCTCCAATTTTTCTCTGAATACATTGGAGCAGTGAATGCCATGTGGCTGATATTCTACCAATGTGTGTATCTCAATGAAATGAGAATGTGGTAAAGTGTTTATCTCGATGAGGTTCACAAAATGGAGGAAATCCACAATCGGTTCCAAAGTTTCTCTGACTACCCTCGAGCAGTGAATGCCATTTGGATGATAGTCTGCCAGTGAGTGCATCTCGCTGAAATGAGAAAGTGGTGAATTGCTTATCTCGATGAGTTCAGCACGTTCGAAGAATTCCACAATCGGTTCCAAAGCTTCTCTGAATAACCTCGAGCAGTGAATGACATTTGGCTGATATTCTGCAGATGTGTGTCTCGCAATGAAATGGGAAAGCAGTAAAGTGTTTATCTCGATGAGGTTCACAAAATGGAGGAAATCCACAATAGGATCCAAAGTTTCTCTGAATACCTTCGAGCAGTGAATGCCATTTGGCTGATATTCTACCTACGTGTGTATCTCAATGAAATGAGAAACTCGTATAGTGCTTAACTCGATGGCTTCTGCAAGTTGGAAGAAATCCACAATACTTTCCAATTTTCCTCTGAATACATTGGAGCAGTGAATGCCATGTGGCTGATATCCTGCCAATGTGTGTATCTCAATGAAATGAGAAACTGGTTATGTGTTTATCTCGATAAGTTCAGCAAGTTGGAGGAAATCCACAATAGGTTCCAAAGTTTCTCACAATACCTACGAACATTGAATGCCATTTGGCTGATATTCTCCAATGTGTGTATATGAATGAAATGAGAAAGTGGTAAAGTGTTTATCTCGATGAGTTCATCAAAATATAGGAAATGCACAATAGTTCCCAAAGTTTCTCTGAATACCATCGAGCCATTCGGCTGATATTGTGCCAACGTGTGTATGTCAAAGAAATGAGAAAGTGGTAAAGTGCTTACCTCGATGAGTTCAGCAAGTTGGAGGAAATCCTCAATAGGTTCCAAAGTTTCTCTGAATACCTTCGAGCAGTGAATGCCATGTGGCTCATATACTGCCAATGTGTATATCTCAATGAAATGAGAAAGTAGTAAAGTGCTTATCTCGATGAGTTCAGCAAGTTCGAAGAATTCCACAATCGGTTCCAAAGCTTCTCTGAATACCTTCGAGCAGTGAATGCCATTTGGTTGATATTCTGCCTACGTGTGTATCTCAATGAAATGAGAAAGTCGTATAGTGCTTAACTCGATGGCTTCTGCACGTTGGAAGAAATCCACAATACTTTCCAATTTTTCTCTGAATACATTGGAGCAGTGAATGCCATGTGGCTGACATTCTACCAATGTGTGTATCTCAATGAAATGAGAATGTGGTAAAGTGTTTATCTCGATGAGGTTCACAAAATGGAGGAAATCCACAATCGGTTCCAAAGTTTCTCTGACTACCCTCGAGCAGTGAATGCCATTTGGATGATAGTCTGCCAGTGAGTGCATCTCGCTGAAATGAGAAAGTGGTGAAGTGCTTATCTCGATGAGTTCAGCACGTTCGAAGAATTCCACAATCGGTTCCAAAGCTTCTCTGAATAACCTCGAGCAGTGAATGACATTTGGCTGATATTCTGCAGATGTGTGTCTCGCAATGAAATGGGAAAGCAGTAAAATGTTTATCTCGATGAGGTTCACAAAATGGAGGAAATCCATAATAGGATCCAAAGTTTCTCTGAATACGTTCGAGCAGTGAATGCCATTTGGCTGATATTCTACCTACGTGTGTATCTCAATGAAATGAGACACTCGTATAGTGCTTAACTCGATGGCTTCTGCAAGTTGGAAGAAATCCACAATACTTTCCAATTTTCCTCTGAATACATTGGAGCAGTGAATGCTACGTGGCTGATATCCTGCCAATGCGTGTATCTCAATGAAATGAGAAACTGGTTATGTGTTTATCTCGATAAGTTCAGCAAGTTGGAGGAAATCCACAATAGGTTCCAAAGTTTCTCACAATACCTACGAGCATTGAATGCCATTTGGCTGATATTCTCCAATGTGTGTATCTGAATGAAATGAGAAAGTGGGAAAGTGTTTATCTCGATGAGGTCATCAAAATAGAGGAATATGTCCCAAAGTTTCTCTGAATACCTTCGAGCCATTGAGCTGATATTGTGCCAACGTGTGTATCTCAAAGAAATGAGAAAGTGGTAAAGTGCTTATCTCGATAAGTTCAGCAAGTTGGAGGAAATCCACAGTACGTTCCAAAGTTTCTCTGAATATCTTCGAACAGTGAATGCCATTTGGCTGATATTCTACCAATGTGTGTATCTCAATGAAATGAGAAACTGGTAAAGTGTTTATCTCGATGAGGTTCACAAAATGGAGGAAATCCACAACAGGTTCCAAAGTATCTCTGAATACTTTCGTGAAGTGAATGCCATTTGGATGATAATCTGCCAGTGAGTGCATCTCGCTGAAATGAGAAAGTGGTGAAGTGTTTATCTCGATGAGTTCAGCAAGTTGGTAGAAATCCACAATAGGTTCCAAAGTTTCTCTGAATCCCTTCGAGCAGTGAATGCCATTTGGCTGATATTCTACCTACGTGTGTATCTCAATGAAATGAGAAAGTCGTATAGTGCTTAACTCGATGGCTTCTGCACGTTGGAAGAAATCCACAATACTTTCCAATTTTCCTCTGAATACATTGGAGCAGTGAATGCCATGTGGCTGATATCCTGCCAATGTGTGTATCTCAATGAAATGAGAAACTGGTTATGTGTTTATCTCGATAAGTTCAGCAAGTTGGAGGAAATCCACAATAGGTTCCAAAGTTTCTCACAATACCTACGAGCATTGAATGCCATTTGGCTGATATTCTCCAATGTGTGTATCTGAATGAAATGAGAAAGTGGTAAAGTGTTTATCTCGATGACTTCATCAAAATATAGGAAATCCTCAATAGGTTCCAAAGTTTCTCTGAATACCTTCGAGCAGTGAATGCCATTTGGCTCATATACTGCCAATGTGTATATCTCAATGAAATGAGAAAGTAGTAAAGTGCTTATCTCGATGAGTTCAGTAATTTCGAAGAATTCCACAATCGGTTCCAAAGATTCTCTGAATACCTTCGAGCAGTGAATGCCATTTGGCTGATATTCTACCAATGTGTGTATCTCAATGAAATGAGAATGTGGTAAAGTGTTTATCTCGATGAGTTCATCAAAGTAGAGGAAGTCCACAATAGGTCCCAAAGTTTCTCTGAATACCTTCGAGCCATTCAGCTGATATTGTGCCAACGTGTGTATCTCAAAGAAATGAGAAAGTGGTAAAGTGCTTATCTCGATAAGTTCAACAAGTTGGAGCAAATCCACAGTACGTTCCAAAGTTTCTCTGAATACCTTCGAACAGTGAATACCATTTGGCTGATATTCTACCAATGTGTGTATATCAATGAAATGAGAATGTGGTAAAGTGTTTATCTCGATGAGGTTCACAAAATGGAGGAAATCCACAATAGGTTCCAAAGTTTCTCTGAATACTTTTGTGCAGTGAATGCTATTTGGATGATAATCTGCCAGTGATTGCATCTCGCTGAAATGAGAAAGTGGTAAAGTGCTTATCACGATGACTTCAGCAAGTTGGTGGAAATCCACGACAGATTCCAAAGTTTCTCTGAATACCTTCGAGCACTGAATGCCGTTTGGCTCATATTCTGCCAATGTGTGTATCTCAATGAAATGAGAAACTGGTTATGTGTTTATCTCGATAAGTTCAGCAAGTTGGAGGAAATCCACAATACCTACGAGCATTGAATGCCATTTGGCTGATATTCTCCAATGTGTGTATCTGAATGAAATGAGAAAGTGGTAAAGTGTTTATCTCGATGAATCATCAAAATAGAGGAAGTCCACAATAGGTCCCAAAGTTTCTCTGAATACCTTCGAGCCATTCAGCTGATATTGTGCCAACGTGTGTATCTCAAAGAAATGAGAAAGTGGTAAAGTGCTTATCTCGATAAGTTCAGCAAGTTGGAGGAAATCCACAGTACGTTCCAAAGTTTCTCTGAATACCTTCGAACAGTGAATGCCATTTGGCTGATATTCTACCAATGTGTGTATCTCAATGAAATGAGAAACTGGTAAAGTGTTTATCTCGATGAGGTTCACAAAATGGAGGAAATCCACAACAGGTTCCAAAGTTTCTCTGAATACTTTCGTGAAGTGAATGCCATTTGGATGATAATCTGCCAGTGAGTGCATCTCGCTGAAATGAGAAAGTGGTGAAGTGTTTATCTCGATGAGTTCAGCAAGTTGGTAGAAATCCACAATAGGTTCCAAAGTTTCTCTGAATCCCTTCGAGCAGTGAATGCCATTTGGCTGATATTCTACCTACGTGTGTATCTCAATGAAATGAGAAAGTCGTATAGTGCTTAACTCGATGGCTTCTGCACGTTGGAAGAAATCCACAATACTTTCCAATTTTCCTCTGAATACATTGGAGCAGTGAATGCCATGTGGCTGATATCCTGCCAATGTGTGTATCTCAATGAAATGAGAAACTGGTTATGTGTTTATCTCGATAAGTTCAGCAAGTTGGAGGAAATCCACAATAGGTTCCAAAGTTTCTCACAATACCTACGAGCATTGAATGCCATTTGGCTGATATTCTCCAATGTGTGTATCTGAATGAAATGAGAAAGTGGTAAAGTGTTTATCTCGATGAGTTCATCAAAATATAGGAAATGCACAATAGGTCCCAAAGTTTCTCTGAATACCATCGAGCCATTCGGCTGATATTGTGCCAACGTGTGTATGTCAAAGAAATGAGAAAGTGGTAAAGTGCTTACCTCGATGAGTTCAGCAAGTTGGAGGAAATCCTCAATAGGTTCCAAAGTTTCTCTGAATACCTTCGAGCAGTGAATGCCATTTGGCTCATATACTGCCAATGTGTATATCTCAATGAAATGAGAAAGTAGTAAAGTGCTTATCTCGATGAGTTAAGCAAGTTCGAAGAATTCCACAATCGGTTCCAAAGTTTCTCTGAATACCTTCGAGCAGTGAATGCCATTTGGCTGATATTCTACCAATGTGTGTATCTCAATGAAATGAGAAACTGGTAAAGTGTTTATCTCGATGAGGTTCACAAAATGGAGGAAATCCACAACAGGTTCCAAAGTTTCTCTGAATACTTTCGTGAAGTGAATGCCATTTGGATGATAATCTGCCAGTGAGTGCATCTCGCTGAAATGAGAAAGTGGTGAAGTGTTTATCTCGATGAGTTCAGCAAGTTGGTAGAAATCCACAATAGGTTCCAAAGTTTCTCTGAATCCCTTCGAGCAGTGAATGCCATTTGGCTGATATTCTACCTACGTGTGTGTCTCAATGAAATGAGAAAGTCGTATAGTGCTTAACTCGATGGCTTCTGCAAGTTGGAAGAAATCCACAATACGTTCCAATTTTTCTCTGAATACATTGGAGCAGTGAATGCCATGTGGCTGATATCCTGCCAATGTGTGTATCTCAGTGAAATGAGAAAGTGGTAAAGTGCTTATCTCGATGACTTCAGCAAGTTGGAGGAAATCCACGGCAGGTTCCAAAGTTTCTCTGAATACCTTCGAGCACTGAATGCCGTTTGGCTCATATTCTGCCAATGTGTGTATCTCAATGAAATGAGAAACTGGTTATGTGTTTATCTCGATAAGTTCAGCAAGTTGGAGGAAATCCACAATAGGTTCCAAAGTTTCTCACAGTACCTACGAGCATTGAATGCCATTTGGCTGATATTCTCCAGTGTGTGTATCTGAATGAAATGAGAAAGTGGTAAAGTGTTTATCTCGATGAGTTCATCAAAATATAGGAAATGCACAATAGGTCCCAAAGTTTCTCTGAATACCATCGAGCCATTCGGCTGATATTGTGCCAACGTGTGTATGTCAAAGAAATGAGAAAGTGGTAAAGTGCTTACCTCGATGAGTTCAGCAAGTTGGAGGAAATCCTCAATAGGTTCCAAAGTTTCTCTGAATACCTTCGAGCAGTGAATGCCATTTGGCTCATATACTGCCAATGTGTATATCTCAATGAAATGAGAAAGTAGTAAAGTGCTTATCTCGATGAGTTCAGCAAGTTCGAAGAATTCCACAATCGGTTCCAAAGTTTCTCTGAATACCTTCGAGCAGTGAATGCCATTTGGCTGATATTCTACCAATGTGTGTATCTCAATGAAATGAGAAACTGGTTGTGTGTTTATCTCGATAAGTTCAGCAAGTTGGAGGAAATCCACAATACCTACGAGCATTGAATGCCATTTGGCTGATATTCTCCAATGTGTGTATCTGAATGAAATGAGAAAGTGGTAAAGTGTTTATCTCGATGAGTTCATCAAAATAGAGGAAGTCCACAATAGGTCCCAAAGTTTCTCTGAATACCTTCGAGCCATTCAGCTGATATTGTGCCAACGTGTGTATCTCAAAGAAATGAGAAAGTGGTAAAGTGCTTATCTCGATAAGTTCAGCAAGCTGGAGGAAATCCACAGTACGTTCCAAAGTTTCTCTGAATACCTTCGAACAGTGAATGCCATTTGGCTGATATTCTACCAATGTGTGTATCTCAATGAAATGAGAAACTGGTAACGTGTTTATCTCGATAAGTTCAGCAAGTTGGAGGAAATCCACAATAGGTTCCAAAGTTTCTCACAATACCTACGAACATTGAATGCCATTTGGCTGATATTCTCCAATGTGTGTATATGAATGAAATGAGAAAGTGGTAAAGTGTTTATCTCGATGAGTTCATCAAAATATAGGAAATGCACAATAGTTCCCAAAGTTTCTCTGAATACCATCGAGCCATTCGGCTGATATTGTGCCAACGTGTGTATGTCAAAGAAATGAGAAAGTGGTAAAGTGCTTACCTCGATGAGTTCAGCAAGTTGGAGGAAATCCTCAATAGGTTCCAAAGTTTCTCTGAATACCTTCGAGCAGTGAATGCCATGTGGCTCATATACTGCCAACGTGTATATCTCAATGAAATGAGAAAGTAGTAAAGTGCTTATCTCGATGAGTTCAGCAAGTTCGAAGAATTCCACAATCGGTTCCAAAGCTTCTCTGAATACCTTCGAGCAGTGAATGCCATTTGGTTGATATTCTGCCTACGTGTGTATCTCAATGAAATGAGAAAGTCGTATAGTGCTTAACTCGATGGCTTCTGCACGTTGGAAGAAATCCACAATACTTTCCAATTTTTCTCTGAATACATTGGAGCAGTGAATGCCATGTGGCTGACATTCTACCAATGTGTGTATCTCAATGAAATGAGAATGTGGTAAAGTGTTTATCTCGATGAGGTTCACAAAATGGAGGAAATCCACAATCGGTTCCAAAGTTTCTCTGACTACCCTCGAGCAGTGAATGCCATTTGGATGATAGTCTGCCAGTGAGTGCATCTCGCTGAAATGAGAAAGTGGTGAAGTGCTTATCTCGATGAGTTCAGCACGTTCGAAGAATTCCACAATCGGTTCCAAAGCTTCTCTGAATAACCTCGAGCAGTGAATGACATTTGGCTGATATTCTGCAGATGTGTGTCTCGCAATGAAATGGGAAAGCAGTAAAATGTTTATCTCGATGAAGTTCACAAAATGGAGGAAATCCATAATAGGATCCAAAGTTTCTCTGAATACGTTCGAGCAGTGAATGCCATTTGGCTGATATTCTACCTACGTGTGTATCTCAATGAAATGAGACACTCGTATAGTGCTTAACTCGATGGCTTCTGCAAGTTGGAAGAAATCCACAATACTTTCCAACTTTCCTCTGAATACATTGGAGCAGTGAATGCTACGTGGCTGATATCCTGCCAATGCGTGTATCTCAATGAAATGAGAAACTGGTTATGTGTTTATCTCGATAAGTTCAGCAAGTTGGAGGAAATCCACAATAGGTTCCAAAGTTTCTCACAATACCTACGAGCATTGAATGCCATTTGGCTGATATTCTCCAATGTGTGTATCTGAATGAAATGAGAAAGTGGGAAAGTGTTTATCTCGATGAGGTCATCAAAATAGAGGAATATGTCCCAAAGTTTCTCTGAATACCTTCGAGCCATTCAGCTGATATTGTGCCAACGTCTGTATCTCAAAGAAATGAGAAAGTGGTAAAGTGCTTATCTCGATAAGTTCAGCAAGTTGGAGGAAATCCTCAATAGGTTCCAAAGTTTCTCTGAATACCTTCGAACAGTGAATGCCATTTGGCTGATATTCTACCAATGTGTGTATCTCAATGAAATGAGAAACTGGTAACGTGTTTATCTCGATAAGTTCAGCAAGTTGGAGGAAATCCACAATAGGTTCCAAAGTTTCTCACAATACCTACGAACATTGAATGCCATTTGGCTGATATTCTCCAATGTGTGTATATGAATGAAATGAGAAAGTGGTAAAGTGTTTATCTCGATGAGTTCATCAAAATATAGGAAATGCACAATAGTTCCCAAAGTTTCTCTGAATACCATCGAGCCATTCGGCTGATATTGTGCCAACGTGTGTATGTCAAAGAAATGAGAAAGTGGTAAAGTGCTTACCTCGATGAGTTCAGCAAGTTGGAGGAAATCCTCAATAGGTTCCAAAGTTTCTCTGAATACCTTCGAGCAGTGAATGCCATGTGGCTCATATACTGCCAATGTGTATATCTCAATGAAATGAGAAAGTAGTAAAGTGCTTATCTCGATGAGTTCAGCAAGTTCGAAGAATTCCACAATCGGTTCCAAAGCTTCTCTGAATACCTTCGAGCAGTGAATGCCATTTGGTTGATATTCTGCCTACGTGTGTATCTCAATGAAATGAGAAAGTCGTATAGTGCTTAACTCGATGGCTTCTGCACGTTGGAAGAAATCCACAATACTTTCCAATTTTTCTCTGAATACATTGGAGCAGTGAATGCCATGTGGCTGACATTCTACCAATGTGTGTATCTCAATGAAATGAGAATGTGGTAAAGTGTTTATCTCGATGAGGTTCACAAAATGGAGGAAATCCACAATCGGTTCCAAAGTTTCTCTGACTACCCTCGAGCAGTGAATGCCATTTGGATGATAGTCTGCCAGTGAGTGCATCTCGCTGAAATGAGAAAGTGGTGAAGTGCTTATCTCGATGAGTTCAGCACGTTCGAAGAATTCCACAATCGGTTCCAAAGCTTCTCTGAATAACCTCGAGCAGTGAATGACATTTGGCTGATATTCTGCAGATGTGTGTCTCGCAATGAAATGGGAAAGCAGTAAAATGTTTATCTCGATGAGGTTCACAAAATGGAGGAAATCCATAATAGGATCCAAAGTTTCTCTGAATACGTTCGAGCAGTGAATGCCATTTGGCTGATATTCTACCTACGTGTGTATCTCAATGAAATGAGACACTCGTATAGTGCTTAACTCGATGGCTTCTGCAAGTTGGAAGAAATCCACAATACTTTCCAACTTTCCTCTGAATACATTGGAGCAGTGAATGCTACGTGGCTGATATCCTGCCAATGCGTGTATCTCAATGAAATGAGAAACTGGTTATGTGTTTATCTCGATAAGTTCAGCAAGTTGGAGGAAATCCACAATAGGTTCCAAAGTTTCTCACAATACCTACGAGCATTGAATGCCATTTGGCTGATATTCTCCAATGTGTGTATCTGAATGAAATGAGAAAGTGGGAAAGTGTTTATCTCGATGAGGTCATCAAAATAGAGGAATATGTCCCAAAGTTTCTCTGAATACCTTCGAGCCATTCAGCTGATATTGTGCCAACGTCTGTATCTCAAAGAAATGAGAAAGTGGTAAAGTGCTTATCTCGATAAGTTCAGCAAGTTGGAGGAAATCCTCAATAGGTTCCAAAGTTTCTCTGAATACCTTCGAACAGTGAATGCCATTTGGCTGATATTCTACCAATGTGTGTATCTCAATGAAATGAGAAACTGGTAACGTGTTTATCTCGATAAGTTCAGCAAGTTGGAGGAAATCCACAATAGGTTCCAAAGTTTCTCACAATACCTACGAACATTGAATGCCATTTGGCTGATATTCTCCAATGTGTGTATATGAATGAAATGAGAAAGTGGTAAAGTGTTTATCTCGATGAGTTCATCAAAATATAGGAAATGCACAATAGTTCCCAAAGTTTCTCTGAATACCATCGAGCCATTCGGCTGATATTGTGCCAACGTGTGTATGTCAAAGAAATGAGAAAGTGGTAAAGTGCTTACCTCGATGAGTTCAGCAAGTTGGAGGAAATCCTCAATAGGTTCCAAAGTTTCTCTGAATACCTTCGAGCAGTGAATGCCATGTGGCTCATATACTGCCAATGTGTATATCTCAATGAAATGAGAAAGTAGTAAAGTGCTTATCTCGATGAGTTCAGCAAGTTCGAAGAATTCCACAATCGGTTCCAAAGCTTCTCTGAATACCTTCGAGCAGTGAATGCCATTTGGTTGATATTCTGCCTACGTGTGTATCTCAATGAAATGAGAAAGTCGTATAGTGCTTAACTCGATGGCTTCTGCACGTTGGAAGAAATCCACAATACTTTCCAATTTTTCTCTGAATACATTGGAGCAGTGAATGCCATGTGGCTGACATTCTACCAATGTGTGTATCTCAATGAAATGAGAATGTGGTAAAGTGTTTATCTCGATGAGGTTCACAAAATGGAGGAAATCCACAATCGGTTCCAAAGTTTCTCTGACTACCCTCGAGCAGTGAATGCCATTTGGATGATAGTCTGCCAGTGAGTGCATCTCGCTGAAATGAGAAAGTGGTGAAGTGCTTATCTCGATGAGTTCAGCACGTTCGAAGAATTCCACAATCGGTTCCAAAGCTTCTCTGAATAACCTCGAGCAGTGAATGACATTTGGCTGATATTCTGCAGATGTGTGTCTCGCAATGAAATGGGAAAGCAGTAAAATGTTTATCTCGATGAGGTTCACAAAATGGAGGAAATCCATAATAGGATCCAAAGTTTCTCTGAATACGTTCGAGCAGTGAATGCCATTTGGCTGATATTCTACCTACGTGTGTATCTCAATGAAATGAGACACTCGTATAGTGCTTAACTCGATGGCTTCTGCAAGTTGGAAGAAATCCACAATACTTTCCAATTTTCCTCTGAATACATTGGAGCAGTGAATGCTACGTGGCTGATATCCTGCCAATGCGTGTATCTCAATGAAATGAGAAACTGGTTATGTGTTTATCTCGATAAGTTCAGCAAGTTGGAGGAAATCCACAATAGGTTCCAAAGTTTCTCACAATACCTACGAGCATTGAATGCCATTTGGCTGATATTCTCCAATGTGTGTATCTGAATGAAATGAGAAAGTGGGAAAGTGTTTATCTCGATGAGGTCATCAAAATAGAGGAATATGTCCCAAAGTTTCTCTGAATACCTTCGAGCCATTGAGCTGATATTGTGCCAACGTGTGTATCTCAAAGAAATGAGAAAGTGGTAAAGTGCTTATCTCGATAAGTTCAGCAAGTTGGAGGAAATCCACAGTACGTTCCAAAGTTTCTCTGAATATCTTCGAACAGTGAATGCCATTTGGCTGATATTCTACCAATGTGTGTATCTCAATGAAATGAGAAACTGGTAAAGTGTTTATCTCGATGAGGTTCACAAAATGGAGGAAATCCACAACAGGTTCCAAAGTATCTCTGAATACTTTCGTGAAGTGAATGCCATTTGGATGATAATCTGCCAGTGAGTGCATCTCGCTGAAATGAGAAAGTGGTGAAGTGTTTATCTCGATGAGTTCAGCAAGTTGGTAGAAATCCACAATAGGTTCCAAAGTTTCTCTGAATCCCTTCGAGCAGTGAATGCCATTTGGCTGATATTCTACCTACGTGTGTATCTCAATGAAATGAGAAAGTCGTATAGTGCTTAACTCGATGGCTTCTGCACGTTGGAAGAAATCCACAATACTTTCCAATTTTCCTCTGAATACATTGGAGCAGTGAATGCCATGTGGCTGATATCCTGCCAATGTGTGTATCTCAATGAAATGAGAAACTGGTTATGTGTTTATCTCGATAAGTTCAGCAAGTTGGAGGAAATCCACAATAGGTTCCAAAGTTTCTCACAATACCTACGAGCATTGAATGCCATTTGGCTGATATTCTCCAATGTGTGTATCTGAATGAAATGAGAAAGTGGTAAAGTGTTTATCTCGATGACTTCATCAAAATATAGGAAATCCTCAATAGGTTCCAAAGTTTCTCTGAATACCTTCGAGCAGTGAATGCCATTTGGCTCATATACTGCCAATGTGTATATCTCAATGAAATGAGAAAGTAGTAAAGTGCTTATCTCGATGAGTTCAGTAATTTCGAAGAATTCCACAATCGGTTCCAAAGATTCTCTGAATACCTTCGAGCAGTGAATGCCATTTGGCTGATATTCTACCAATGTGTGTATCTCAATGAAATGAGAATGTGGTAAAGTGTTTATCTCGATGAGTTCATCAAAGTAGAGGAAGTCCACAATAGGTCCCAAAGTTTCTCTGAATACCTTCGAGCCATTCAGCTGATATTGTGCCAACGTGTGTATCTCAAAGAAATGAGAAAGTGGTAAAGTGCTTATCTCGATAAGTTCAACAAGTTGGAGCAAATCCACAGTACGTTCCAAAGTTTCTCTGAATACCTTCGAACAGTGAATACCATTTGGCTGATATTCTACCAATGTGTGTATATCAATGAAATGAGAATGTGGTAAAGTGTTTATCTCGATGAGGTTCACAAAATGGAGGAAATCCACAATAGGTTCCAAAGTTTCTCTGAATACTTTTGTGCAGTGAATGCTATTTGGATGATAATCTGCCAGTGATTGCATCTCGCTGAAATGAGAAAGTGGTAAAGTGCTTATCACGATGACTTCAGCAAGTTGGTGGAAATCCACGACAGATTCCAAAGTTTCTCTGAATACCTTCGAGCACTGAATGCCGTTTGGCTCATATTCTGCCAATGTGTGTATCTCAATGAAATGAGAAACTGGTTATGTGTTTATCTCGATAAGTTCAGCAAGTTGGAGGAAATCCACAATACCTACGAGCATTGAATGCCATTTGGCTGATATTCTCCAATGTGTGTATCTGAATGAAATGAGAAAGTGGTAAAGTGTTTATCTCGATGAATCATCAAAATAGTGCTTAACTCGATGGCTTCTGCACGTTGGAAGAAATCCACAATACTTTCCAATTTTCCTCTGAATACATTGGAGCAGTGAATGCCATGTGGCTGATATCCTGCCAATGTGTGTATCTCAATGAAATGAGAAACTGGTTATGTGTTTATCTCGATAAGTTCAGCAAGTTGGAGGAAATCCACAATAGGTTCCAAAGTTTCTCACAATACCTACGAGCATTGAATGCCATTTGGCTGATATTCTCCAATGTGTGTATCTGAATGAAATGAGAAAGTGGTAAAGTGTTTATCTCGATGAGTTCATCAAAATATAGGAAATGCACAATAGGTCCCAAAGTTTCTCTGAATACCATCGAGCCATTCGGCTGATATTGTGCCAACGTGTGTATGTCAAAGAAATGAGAAAGTGGTAAAGT
Organism: Prionace glauca; assembly: GCA_037974335.1. Lineage (NCBI taxonomy): Eukaryota > Metazoa > Chordata > Chondrichthyes > Carcharhiniformes > Carcharhinidae > Prionace > Prionace glauca. The sequence continues at coordinate 32,164,797 of CM075730.1, forward strand.
GCTTACCTCGATGAGTTCAGCAAGTTGGAGGAAATCCTCAATAGGTTCCAAAGTTTCTCTGAATACCTTCGAGCAGTGAATGCCATTTGGCTCATATACTGCCAATGTGTATATCTCAATGAAATGAGAAAGTAGTAAAGTGCTTATCTCGATGAGTTAAGCAAGTTCGAAGAATTCCACAATCGGTTCCAAAGTTTCTCTGAATACCTTCGAGCAGTGAATGCCATTTGGCTGATATTCTACCAATGTGTGTATCTCAATGAAATGAGAAACTGGTAAAGTGTTTATCTCGATGAGGTTCACAAAATGGAGGAAATCCACAACAGGTTCCAAAGTTTCTCTGAATACTTTCGTGAAGTGAATGCCATTTGGATGATAATCTGCCAGTGAGTGCATCTCGCTGAAATGAGAAAGTGGTGAAGTGTTTATCTCGATGAGTTCAGCAAGTTGGTAGAAATCCACAATAGGTTCCAAAGTTTCTCTGAATCCCTTCGAGCAGTGAATGCCATTTGGCTGATATTCTACCTACGTGTGTGTCTCAATGAAATGAGAAAGTCGTATAGTGCTTAACTCGATGGCTTCTGCAAGTTGGAAGAAATCCACAATACGTTCCAATTTTTCTCTGAATACATTGGAGCAGTGAATGCCATGTGGCTGATATCCTGCCAATGTGTGTATCTCAGTGAAATGAGAAAGTGGTAAAGTGCTTATCTCGATGACTTCAGCAAGTTGGAGGAAATCCACGGCAGGTTCCAAAGTTTCTCTGAATACCTTCGAGCACTGAATGCCGTTTGGCTCATATTCTGCCAATGTGTGTATCTCAATGAAATGAGAAACTGGTTATGTGTTTATCTCGATAAGTTCAGCAAGTTGGAGGAAATCCACAATAGGTTCCAAAGTTTCTCACAGTACCTACGAGCATTGAATGCCATTTGGCTGATATTCTCCAGTGTGTGTATCTGAATGAAATGAGAAAGTGGTAAAGTGTTTATCTCGATGAGTTCATCAAAATATAGGAAATGCACAATAGGTCCCAAAGTTTCTCTGAATACCATCGAGCCATTCGGCTGATATTGTGCCAACGTGTGTATGTCAAAGAAATGAGAAAGTGGTAAAGTGCTTACCTCGATGAGTTCAGCAAGTTGGAGGAAATCCTCAATAGGTTCCAAAGTTTCTCTGAATACCTTCGAGCAGTGAATGCCATTTGGCTCATATACTGCCAATGTGTATATCTCAATGAAATGAGAAAGTAGTAAAGTGCTTATCTCGATGAGTTCAGCAAGTTCGAAGAATTCCACAATCGGTTCCAAAGTTTCTCTGAATACCTTCGAGCAGTGAATGCCATTTGGCTGATATTCTACCAATGTGTGTATCTCAATGAAATGAGAAACTGGTTGTGTGTTTATCTCGATAAGTTCAGCAAGTTGGAGGAAATCCACAATACCTACGAGCATTGAATGCCATTTGGCTGATATTCTCCAATGTGTGTATCTGAATGAAATGAGAAAGTGGTAAAGTGTTTATCTCGATGAGTTCATCAAAATAGAGGAAGTCCACAATAGGTCCCAAAGTTTCTCTGAATACCTTCGAGCCATTCAGCTGATATTGTGCCAACGTGTGTATCTCAAAGAAATGAGAAAGTGGTAAAGTGCTTATCTCGATAAGTTCAGCAAGCTGGAGGAAATCCACAGTACGTTCCAAAGTTTCTCTGAATACCTTCGAACAGTGAATGCCATTTGGCTGATATTCTACCAATGTGTGTATCTCAATGAAATGAGAAACTGGTAACGTGTTTATCTCGATAAGTTCAGCAAGTTGGAGGAAATCCACAATAGGTTCCAAAGTTTCTCACAATACCTACGAACATTGAATGCCATTTGGCTGATATTCTCCAATGTGTGTATATGAATGAAATGAGAAAGTGGTAAAGTGTTTATCTCGATGAGTTCATCAAAATATAGGAAATGCACAATAGTTCCCAAAGTTTCTCTGAATACCATCGAGCCATTCGGCTGATATTGTGCCAACGTGTGTATGTCAAAGAAATGAGAAAGTGGTAAAGTGCTTACCTCGATGAGTTCAGCAAGTTGGAGGAAATCCTCAATAGGTTCCAAAGTTTCTCTGAATACCTTCGAGCAGTGAATGCCATGTGGCTCATATACTGCCAACGTGTATATCTCAATGAAATGAGAAAGTAGTAAAGTGCTTATCTCGATGAGTTCAGCAAGTTCGAAGAATTCCACAATCGGTTCCAAAGCTTCTCTGAATACCTTCGAGCAGTGAATGCCATTTGGTTGATATTCTGCCTACGTGTGTATCTCAATGAAATGAGAAAGTCGTATAGTGCTTAACTCGATGGCTTCTGCACGTTGGAAGAAATCCACAATACTTTCCAATTTTTCTCTGAATACATTGGAGCAGTGAATGCCATGTGGCTGACATTCTACCAATGTGTGTATCTCAATGAAATGAGAATGTGGTAAAGTGTTTATCTCGATGAGGTTCACAAAATGGAGGAAATCCACAATCGGTTCCAAAGTTTCTCTGACTACCCTCGAGCAGTGAATGCCATTTGGATGATAGTCTGCCAGTGAGTGCATCTCGCTGAAATGAGAAAGTGGTGAAGTGCTTATCTCGATGAGTTCAGCACGTTCGAAGAATTCCACAATCGGTTCCAAAGCTTCTCTGAATAACCTCGAGCAGTGAATGACATTTGGCTGATATTCTGCAGATGTGTGTCTCGCAATGAAATGGGAAAGCAGTAAAATGTTTATCTCGATGAAGTTCACAAAATGGAGGAAATCCATAATAGGATCCAAAGTTTCTCTGAATACGTTCGAGCAGTGAATGCCATTTGGCTGATATTCTACCTACGTGTGTATCTCAATGAAATGAGACACTCGTATAGTGCTTAACTCGATGGCTTCTGCAAGTTGGAAGAAATCCACAATACTTTCCAACTTTCCTCTGAATACATTGGAGCAGTGAATGCTACGTGGCTGATATCCTGCCAATGCGTGTATCTCAATGAAATGAGAAACTGGTTATGTGTTTATCTCGATAAGTTCAGCAAGTTGGAGGAAATCCACAATAGGTTCCAAAGTTTCTCACAATACCTACGAGCATTGAATGCCATTTGGCTGATATTCTCCAATGTGTGTATCTGAATGAAATGAGAAAGTGGGAAAGTGTTTATCTCGATGAGGTCATCAAAATAGAGGAATATGTCCCAAAGTTTCTCTGAATACCTTCGAGCCATTCAGCTGATATTGTGCCAACGTCTGTATCTCAAAGAAATGAGAAAGTGGTAAAGTGCTTATCTCGATAAGTTCAGCAAGTTGGAGGAAATCCTCAATAGGTTCCAAAGTTTCTCTGAATACCTTCGAACAGTGAATGCCATTTGGCTGATATTCTACCAATGTGTGTATCTCAATGAAATGAGAAACTGGTAACGTGTTTATCTCGATAAGTTCAGCAAGTTGGAGGAAATCCACAATAGGTTCCAAAGTTTCTCACAATACCTACGAACATTGAATGCCATTTGGCTGATATTCTCCAATGTGTGTATATGAATGAAATGAGAAAGTGGTAAAGTGTTTATCTCGATGAGTTCATCAAAATATAGGAAATGCACAATAGTTCCCAAAGTTTCTCTGAATACCATCGAGCCATTCGGCTGATATTGTGCCAACGTGTGTATGTCAAAGAAATGAGAAAGTGGTAAAGTGCTTACCTCGATGAGTTCAGCAAGTTGGAGGAAATCCTCAATAGGTTCCAAAGTTTCTCTGAATACCTTCGAGCAGTGAATGCCATGTGGCTCATATACTGCCAATGTGTATATCTCAATGAAATGAGAAAGTAGTAAAGTGCTTATCTCGATGAGTTCAGCAAGTTCGAAGAATTCCACAATCGGTTCCAAAGCTTCTCTGAATACCTTCGAGCAGTGAATGCCATTTGGTTGATATTCTGCCTACGTGTGTATCTCAATGAAATGAGAAAGTCGTATAGTGCTTAACTCGATGGCTTCTGCACGTTGGAAGAAATCCACAATACTTTCCAATTTTTCTCTGAATACATTGGAGCAGTGAATGCCATGTGGCTGACATTCTACCAATGTGTGTATCTCAATGAAATGAGAATGTGGTAAAGTGTTTATCTCGATGAGGTTCACAAAATGGAGGAAATCCACAATCGGTTCCAAAGTTTCTCTGACTACCCTCGAGCAGTGAATGCCATTTGGATGATAGTCTGCCAGTGAGTGCATCTCGCTGAAATGAGAAAGTGGTGAAGTGCTTATCTCGATGAGTTCAGCACGTTCGAAGAATTCCACAATCGGTTCCAAAGCTTCTCTGAATAACCTCGAGCAGTGAATGACATTTGGCTGATATTCTGCAGATGTGTGTCTCGCAATGAAATGGGAAAGCAGTAAAATGTTTATCTCGATGAGGTTCACAAAATGGAGGAAATCCATAATAGGATCCAAAGTTTCTCTGAATACGTTCGAGCAGTGAATGCCATTTGGCTGATATTCTACCTACGTGTGTATCTCAATGAAATGAGACACTCGTATAGTGCTTAACTCGATGGCTTCTGCAAGTTGGAAGAAATCCACAATACTTTCCAATTTTCCTCTGAATACATTGGAGCAGTGAATGCTACGTGGCTGATATCCTGCCAATGCGTGTATCTCAATGAAATGAGAAACTGGTTATGTGTTTATCTCGATAAGTTCAGCAAGTTGGAGGAAATCCACAATAGGTTCCAAAGTTTCTCACAATACCTACGAGCATTGAATGCCATTTGGCTGATATTCTCCAATGTGTGTATCTGAATGAAATGAGAAAGTGGGAAAGTGTTTATCTCGATGAGGTCATCAAAATAGAGGAATATGTCCCAAAGTTTCTCTGAATACCTTCGAGCCATTGAGCTGATATTGTGCCAACGTGTGTATCTCAAAGAAATGAGAAAGTGGTAAAGTGCTTATCTCGATAAGTTCAGCAAGTTGGAGGAAATCCACAGTACGTTCCAAAGTTTCTCTGAATACCTTCGAACAGTGAATGCCATTTGGCTGATATTCTACCAATGTGTGTATCTCAATGAAATGAGAAACTGGTAAAGTGTTTATCTCGATGAGGTTCACAAAATGGAGGAAATCCACAACAGGTTCCAAAGTATCTCTGAATACTTTCGTGAAGTGAATGCCATTTGGATGATAATCTGCCAGTGAGTGCATCTCGCTGAAATGAGAAAGTGGTGAAGTGTTTATCTCGATGAGTTCAGCAAGTTGGTAGAAATCCACAATAGGTTCCAAAGTTTCTCTGAATCCCTTCGAGCAGTGAATGCCATTTGGCTGATATTCTACCTACGTGTGTATCTCAATGAAATGAGAAAGTCGTATAGTGCTTAACTCGATGGCTTCTGCACGTTGGAAGAAATCCACAATACTTTCCAATTTTCCTCTGAATACATTGGAGCAGTGAATGCCATGTGGCTGATATCCTGCCAATGTGTGTATCTCAATGAAATGAGAAACTGGTTATGTGTTTATCTCGATAAGTTCAGCAAGTTGGAGGAAATCCACAATAGGTTCCAAAGTTTCTCACAATACCTACGAGCATTGAATGCCATTTGGCTGATATTCTCCAATGTGTGTATCTGAATGAAATGAGAAAGTGGTAAAGTGTTTATCTCGATGACTTCATCAAAATATAGGAAATCCTCAATAGGTTCCAAAGTTTCTCTGAATACCTTCGAGCAGTGAATGCCATTTGGCTCATATACTGCCAATGTGTATATCTCAATGAAATGAGAAAGTAGTAAAGTGCTTATCTCGATGAGTTCAGTAATTTCGAAGAATTCCACAATCGGTTCCAAAGATTCTCTGAATACCTTCGAGCAGTGAATGCCATTTGGCTGATATTCTACCAATGTGTGTATCTCAATGAAATGAGAATGTGGTAAAGTGTTTATCTCGATGAGTTCATCAAAGTAGAGGAAGTCCACAATAGGTCCCAAAGTTTCTCTGAATACCTTCGAGCCATTCAGCTGATATTGTGCCAACGTGTGTATCTCAAAGAAATGAGAAAGTGGTAAAGTGCTTATCTCGATAAGTTCAACAAGTTGGAGCAAATCCACAGTACGTTCCAAAGTTTCTCTGAATACCTTCGAACAGTGAATACCATTTGGCTGATATTCTACCAATGTGTGTATATCAATGAAATGAGAATGTGGTAAAGTGTTTATCTCGATGAGGTTCACAAAATGGAGGAAATCCACAATAGGTTCCAAAGTTTCTCTGAATACTTTTGTGCAGTGAATGCTATTTGGATGATAATCTGCCAGTGATTGCATCTCGCTGAAATGAGAAAGTGGTAAAGTGCTTATCACGATGACTTCAGCAAGTTGGTGGAAATCCACGACAGATTCCAAAGTTTCTCTGAATACCTTCGAGCACTGAATGCCGTTTGGCTCATATTCTGCCAATGTGTGTATCTCAATGAAATGAGAAACTGGTTATGTGTTTATCTCGATAAGTTCAGCAAGTTGGAGGAAATCCACAATACCTACGAGCATTGAATGCCATTTGGCTGATATTCTCCAATGTGTGTATCTGAATGAAATGAGAAAGTGGTAAAGTGTTTATCTCGATGAATCATCAAAATAGAGGAAGTCCACAATAGGTCCCAAAGTTTCTCTGAATACCTTCGAGCCATTCAGCTGATATTGTGCCAACGTGTGTATCTCAAAGAAATGAGAAAGTGGTAAAGTGCTTATCTCGATAAGTTCAGCAAGTTGGAGGAAATCCACAGTACGTTCCAAAGTTTCTCTGAATACCTTCGAACAGTGAATGCCATTTGGCTGATATTCTACCAATGTGTGTATCTCAATGAAATGAGAAACTGGTAAAGTGTTTATCTCGATGAGGTTCACAAAATGGAGGAAATCCACAACAGGTTCCAAAGTTTCTCTGAATACTTTCGTGAAGTGAATGCCATTTGGATGATAATCTGCCAGTGAGTGCATCTCGCTGAAATGAGAAAGTGGTGAAGTGTTTATCTCGATGAGTTCAGCAAGTTGGTAGAAATCCACAATAGGTTCCAAAGTTTCTCTGAATCCCTTCGAGCAGTGAATGCCATTTGGCTGATATTCTACCTACGTGTGTATCTCAATGAAATGAGAAAGTCGTATAGTGCTTAACTCGATGGCTTCTGCACGTTGGAAGAAATCCACAATACTTTCCAATTTTCCTCTGAATACATTGGAGCAGTGAATGCCATGTGGCTGATATCCTGCCAATGTGTGTATCTCAATGAAATGAGAAACTGGTTATGTGTTTATCTCGATAAGTTCAGCAAGTTGGAGGAAATCCACAATAGGTTCCAAAGTTTCTCACAATACCTACGAGCATTGAATGCCATTTGGCTGATATTCTCCAATGTGTGTATCTGAATGAAATGAGAAAGTGGTAAAGTGTTTATCTCGATGAGTTCATCAAAATATAGGAAATGCACAATAGGTCCCAAAGTTTCTCTGAATACCATCGAGCCATTCGGCTGATATTGTGCCAACGTGTGTATGTCAAAGAAATGAGAAAGTGGTAAAGTGCTTACCTCGATGAGTTCAGCAAGTTGGAGGAAATCCTCAATAGGTTCCAAAGTTTCTCTGAATACCTTCGAGCAGTGAATGCCATTTGGCTCATATACTGCCAATGTGTATATCTCAATGAAATGAGAAAGTAGTAAAGTGCTTATCTCGATGAGTTAAGCAAGTTCGAAGAATTCCACAATCGGTTCCAAAGTTTCTCTGAATACCTTCGAGCAGTGAATGCCATTTGGCTGATATTCTACCAATGTGTGTATCTCAATGAAATGAGAAACTGGTAAAGTGTTTATCTCGATGAGGTTCACAAAATGGAGGAAATCCACAACAGGTTCCAAAGTTTCTCTGAATACTTTCGTGAAGTGAATGCCATTTGGATGATAATCTGCCAGTGAGTGCATCTCGCTGAAATGAGAAAGTGGTGAAGTGTTTATCTCGATGAGTTCAGCAAGTTGGTAGAAATCCACAATAGGTTCCAAAGTTTCTCTGAATCCCTTCGAGCAGTGAATGCCATTTGGCTGATATTCTACCTACGTGTGTGTCTCAATGAAATGAGAAAGTCGTATAGTGCTTAACTCGATGGCTTCTGCAAGTTGGAAGAAATCCACAATACGTTCCAATTTTTCTCTGAATACATTGGAGCAGTGAATGCCATGTGGCTGATATCCTGCCAATGTGTGTATCTCAGTGAAATGAGAAAGTGGTAAAGTGCTTATCTCGATGACTTCAGCAAGTTGGAGGAAATCCACGGCAGGTTCCAAAGTTTCTCTGAATACCTTCGAGCACTGAATGCCGTTTGGCTCATATTCTGCCAATGTGTGTATCTCAATGAAATGAGAAACTGGTTATGTGTTTATCTCGATAAGTTCAGCAAGTTGGAGGAAATCCACAATAGGTTCCAAAGTTTCTCACAGTACCTACGAGCATTGAATGCCATTTGGCTGATATTCTCCAGTGTGTGTATCTGAATGAAATGAGAAAGTGGTAAAGTGTTTATCTCGATGAGTTCATCAAAATATAGGAAATGCACAATAGGTCCCAAAGTTTCTCTGAATACCATCGAGCCATTCGGCTGATATTGTGCCAACGTGTGTATGTCAAAGAAATGAGAAAGTGGTAAAGTGCTTACCTCGATGAGTTCAGCAAGTTGGAGGAAATCCTCAATAGGTTCCAAAGTTTCTCTGAATACCTTCGAGCAGTGAATGCCATTTGGCTCATATACTGCCAATGTGTATATCTCAATGAAATGAGAAAGTAGTAAAGTGCTTATCTCGATGAGTTCAGCAAGTTCGAAGAATTCCACAATCGGTTCCAAAGTTTCTCTGAATACCTTCGAGCAGTGAATGCCATTTGGCTGATATTCTACCAATGTGTGTATCTCAATGAAATGAGAAACTGGTTGTGTGTTTATCTCGATAAGTTCAGCAAGTTGGAGGAAATCCACAATACCTACGAGCATTGAATGCCATTTGGCTGATATTCTCCAATGTGTGTATCTGAATGAAATGAGAAAGTGGTAAAGTGTTTATCTCGATGAGTTCATCAAAATAGAGGAAGTCCACAATAGGTCCCAAAGTTTCTCTGAATACCTTCGAGCCATTCAGCTGATATTGTGCCAACGTGTGTATCTCAAAGAAATGAGAAAGTGGTAAAGTGCTTATCTCGATAAGTTCAGCAAGCTGGAGGAAATCCACAGTACGTTCCAAAGTTTCTCTGAATACCTTCGAACAGTGAATGCCATTTGGCTGATATTCTACCAATGTGTGTATCTCAATGAAATGAGAAACTGGTAACGTGTTTATCTCGATAAGTTCAGCAAGTTGGAGGAAATCCACAATAGGTTCCAAAGTTTCTCACAATACCTACGAACATTGAATGCCATTTGGCTGATATTCTCCAATGTGTGTATATGAATGAAATGAGAAAGTGGTAAAGTGTTTATCTCGATGAGTTCATCAAAATATAGGAAATGCACAATAGTTCCCAAAGTTTCTCTGAATACCATCGAGCCATTCGGCTGATATTGTGCCAACGTGTGTATGTCAAAGAAATGAGAAAGTGGTAAAGTGCTTACCTCGATGAGTTCAGCAAGTTGGAGGAAATCCTCAATAGGTTCCAAAGTTTCTCTGAATACCTTCGAGCAGTGAATGCCATGTGGCTCATATACTGCCAACGTGTATATCTCAATGAAATGAGAAAGTAGTAAAGTGCTTATCTCGATGAGTTCAGCAAGTTCGAAGAATTCCACAATCGGTTCCAAAGCTTCTCTGAATACCTTCGAGCAGTGAATGCCATTTGGTTGATATTCTGCCTACGTGTGTATCTCAATGAAATGAGAAAGTCGTATAGTGCTTAACTCGATGGCTTCTGCACGTTGGAAGAAATCCACAATACTTTCCAATTTTTCTCTGAATACATTGGAGCAGTGAATGCCATGTGGCTGACATTCTACCAATGTGTGTATCTCAATGAAATGAGAATGTGGTAAAGTGTTTATCTCGATGAGGTTCACAAAATGGAGGAAATCCACAATCGGTTCCAAAGTTTCTCTGACTACCCTCGAGCAGTGAATGCCATTTGGATGATAGTCTGCCAGTGAGTGCATCTCGCTGAAATGAGAAAGTGGTGAAGTGCTTATCTCGATGAGTTCAGCACGTTCGAAGAATTCCACAATCGGTTCCAAAGCTTCTCTGAATAACCTCGAGCAGTGAATGACATTTGGCTGATATTCTGCAGATGTGTGTCTCGCAATGAAATGGGAAAGCAGTAAAATGTTTATCTCGATGAAGTTCACAAAATGGAGGAAATCCATAATAGGATCCAAAGTTTCTCTGAATACGTTCGAGCAGTGAATGCCATTTGGCTGATATTCTACCTACGTGTGTATCTCAATGAAATGAGACACTCGTATAGTGCTTAACTCGATGGCTTCTGCAAGTTGGAAGAAATCCACAATACTTTCCAACTTTCCTCTGAATACATTGGAGCAGTGAATGCTACGTGGCTGATATCCTGCCAATGCGTGTATCTCAATGAAATGAGAAACTGGTTATGTGTTTATCTCGATAAGTTCAGCAAGTTGGAGGAAATCCACAATAGGTTCCAAAGTTTCTCACAATACCTACGAGCATTGAATGCCATTTGGCTGATATTCTCCAATGTGTGTATCTGAATGAAATGAGAAAGTGGGAAAGTGTTTATCTCGATGAGGTCATCAAAATAGAGGAATATGTCCCAAAGTTTCTCTGAATACCTTCGAGCCATTCAGCTGATATTGTGCCAACGTCTGTATCTCAAAGAAATGAGAAAGTGGTAAAGTGCTTATCTCGATAAGTTCAGCAAGTTGGAGGAAATCCACAGTACGTTCCAAAGTTTCTCTGAATACCTTCGAACAGTGAATGCCATTTGGCTGATATTCTACCAATGTGTGTATCTCAATGAAATGAGAAACTGGTAACGTGTTTATCTCGATAAGTTCAGCAAGTTGGAGGAAATCCACAATAGGTTCCAAAGTTTCTCACAATACCTACGAACATTGAATGCCATTTGGCTGATATTCTCCAATGTGTGTATATGAATGAAATGAGAAAGTGGTAAAGTGTTTATCTCGATGAGTTCATCAAAATATAGGAAATGCACAATAGTTCCCAAAGTTTCTCTGAATACCATCGAGCCATTCGGCTGATATTGTGCCAACGTGTGTATGTCAAAGAAATGAGAAAGTGGTAAAGTGCTTACCTCGATGAGTTCAGCAAGTTGGAGGAAATCCTCAATAGGTTCCAAAGTTTCTCTGAATACCTTCGAGCAGTGAATGCCATGTGGCTCATATACTGCCAACGTGTATATCTCAATGAAATGAGAAAGTAGTAAAGTGCTTATCTCGATGAGTTCAGCAAGTTCGAAGAATTCCACAATCGGTTCCAAAGCTTCTCTGAATACCTTCGAGCAGTGAATGCCATTTGGTTGATATTCTGCCTACGTGTGTATCTCAATGAAATGAGAAAGTCGTATAGTGCTTAACTCGATGGCTTCTGCACGTTGGAAGAAATCCACAATACTTTCCAATTTTTCTCTGAATACATTGGAGCAGTGAATGCCATGTGGCTGACATTCTACCAATGTGTGTATCTCAATGAAATGAGAATGTGGTAAAGTGTTTATCTCGATGAGGTTCACAAAATGGAGGAAATCCACAATCGGTTCCAAAGTTTCTCTGACTACCCTCGAGCAGTGAATGCCATTTGGATGATAGTCTGCCAGTGAGTGCATCTCGCTGAAATGAGAAAGTGGTGAAGTGCTTATCTCGATGAGTTCAGCACGTTCGAAGAATTCCACAATCGGTTCCAAAGCTTCTCTGAATAACCTCGAGCAGTGAATGACATTTGGCTGATATTCTGCAGATGTGTGTCTCGCAATGAAATGGGAAAGCAGTAAAATGTTTATCTCGATGAGGTTCACAAAATGGAGGAAATCCATAATAGGATCCAAAGTTTCTCTGAATACGTTCGAGCAGTGAATGCCATTTGGCTGATATTCTACCTACGTGTGTATCTCAATGAAATGAGACACTCGTATAGTGCTTAACTCGATGGCTTCTGCAAGTTGGAAGAAATCCACAATACTTTCCAATTTTCCTCTGAATACATTGGAGCAGTGAATGCTACGTGGCTGATATCCTGCCAATGCGTGTATCTCAATGAAATGAGAAACTGGTTATGTGTTTATCTCGATAAGTTCAGCAAGTTGGAGGAAATCCACAATAGGTTCCAAAGTTTCTCACAATACCTACGAGCATTGAATGCCATTTGGCTGATATTCTCCAATGTGTGTATCTGAATGAAATGAGAAAGTGGGAAAGTGTTTATCTCGATGAGGTCATCAAAATAGAGGAATATGTCCCAAAGTTTCTCTGAATACCTTCGAGCCATTGAGCTGATATTGTGCCAACGTGTGTATCTCAAAGAAATGAGAAAGTGGTAAAGTGCTTATCTCGATAAGTTCAGCAAGTTGGAGGAAATCCACAGTACGTTCCAAAGTTTCTCTGAATACCTTCGAACAGTGAATGCCATTTGGCTGATATTCTACCAATGTGTGTATCTCAATGAAATGAGAAACTGGTAAAGTGTTTATCTCGATGAGGTTCACAAAATGGAGGAAATCCACAACAGGTTCCAAAGTATCTCTGAATACTTTCGTGAAGTGAATGCCATTTGGATGATAATCTGCCAGTGAGTGCATCTCGCTGAAATGAGAAAGTGGTGAAGTGTTTATCTCGATGAGTTCAGCAAGTTGGTAGAAATCCACAATAGGTTCCAAAGTTTCTCTGAATCCCTTCGAGCAGTGAATGCCATTTGGCTGATATTCTACCTACGTGTGTATCTCAATGAAATGAGAAAGTCGTATAGTGCTTAACTCGATGGCTTCTGCACGTTGGAAGAAATCCACAATACTTTCCAATTTTCCTCTGAATACATTGGAGCAGTGAATGCCATGTGGCTGATATCCTGCCAATGTGTGTATCTCAATGAAATGAGAAACTGGTTATGTGTTTATCTCGATAAGTTCAGCAAGTTGGAGGAAATCCACAATAGGTTCCAAAGTTTCTCACAATACCTACGAGCATTGAATGCCATTTGGCTGATATTCTCCAATGTGTGTATCTGAATGAAATGAGAAAGTGGTAAAGTGTTTATCTCGATGACTTCATCAAAATATAGGAAATCCTCAATAGGTTCCAAAGTTTCTCTGAATACCTTCGAGCAGTGAATGCCATTTGGCTCATATACTGCCAATGTGTATATCTCAATGAAATGAGAAAGTAGTAAAGTGCTTATCTCGATGAGTTCAGTAATTTCGAAGAATTCCACAATCGGTTCCAAAGATTCTCTGAATACCTTCGAGCAGTGAATGCCATTTGGCTGATATTCTACCAATGTGTGTATCTCAATGAAATGAGAATGTGGTAAAGTGTTTATCTCGATGAGTTCATCAAAGTAGAGGAAGTCCACAATAGGTCCCAAAGTTTCTCTGAATACCTTCGAGCCATTCAGCTGATATTGTGCCAACGTGTGTATCTCAAAGAAATGAGAAAGTGGTAAAGTGCTTATCTCGATAAGTTCAACAAGTTGGAGCAAATCCACAGTACGTTCCAAAGTTTCTCTGAATACCTTCGAACAGTGAATGCCATTTGGCTGATATTCTACCAATGTGTGTATCTCAATGAAATGAGAAACTGGTAAAGTGTTTATCTCGATGAGGTTCACAAAATGGAGGAAATCCACAACAGGTTCCAAAGTTTCTCTGAATACTTTTGTGCAGTGAATGCTATTTGGATGATAATCTGCCAGTGATTGCATCTCGCTGAAATGAGAAAGTGGTAAAGTGCTTATCACGATGACTTCAGCAAGTTGGTGGAAATCCACGACAGATTCCAAAGTTTCTCTGAATACCTTCGAGCACTGAATGCCGTTTGGCTCATATTCTGCCAATGTGTGTATCTCAATGAAATGAGAAACTGGTTATGTGTTTATCTCGATAAGTTCAGCAAGTTGGAGGAAATCCACAATAGGTTCCAAAGTTTCTCACAGTACCTACGAGCATTGAATGCCATTTGGCTGATATTCTCCAATGTGTGTATCTGAATGAAATGAGAAAGTGGTAAAGTGTTTATCTCGATGAGTTCATCAAAATATAGGAAATGCACAATAGGTCCCAAAGTTTCTCTGAATACCATCGAGCCATTCGGCTGATATTGTGCCAACGTGTGTATGTCAAAGAAATGAGAAAGTGGTAAAGTGCTTACCTCGATGAGTTCAGCAAGTTGGAGGAAATCCTCAATAGGTTCCAAAGTTTCTCTGAATACCTTCGAGCAGTGAATGCCATTTGGCTCATATACTGCCAATGTGTATATCTCAATGAAATGAGAAAGTAGTAAAGTGCTTATCTCGATGAGTTCAGCAAGTTCGAAGAATTCCACAATCGGTTCCAAAGTTTCTCTGAATACCTTCGAGCAGTGAATGCCATTTGGCTGATATTCTACCAATGTGTGTATCTCAATGAAATGAGAAACTGGTTGTGTGTTTATCTCGATAAGTTCAGCAAGTTGGAGGAAATCCACAATACCTACGAGCATTGAATGCCATTTGGCTGATATTCTCCAATGTGTGTATCTGAATGAAATGAGAAAGTGGTAAAGTGTTTATCTCGATGAGTTCATCAAAATAGAGGAAGTCCACAATAGGTCCCAAAGTTTCTCTGAATACCTTCGAGCCATTCAGCTGATATTGTGCCAACGTGTGTATCTCAAAGAAATGAGAAAGTGGTAAAGTGCTTATCTCGATAAGTTCAGCAAGCTGGAGGAAATCCACAGTACGTTCCAAAGTTTCTCTGAATACCTTCGAACAGTGAATGCCATTTGGCTGATATTCTACCAATGTGTGAATCTCAATGAAATGAGAATGTGGTAAAGTGTTTATCTCGATGAGGTTCACAAAATGGAGGAAATCCACAACAGGTTCCAAAGTTTCTCTGAATACTTTCGTGAAGTGAATGCCATTTGGATAATAATCTGCCAGTGAGTGCATCTCGCTGAAATGAGAAAGTGGTGAAGTGTTTATCTCGATGAGTTCAGCAAGTTGGTAGAAATCCACAATAGGTTCCAAAGATTCTCTGAATCCCTTCGAGCAGTGAATGCCATTTGGCTGATATTCTACCTACGTGTGTGTCTCAATGAAATGAGAAAGTCGTATAGTGCTTAACTCGATGGCTTCTGCAAGTTGGAAGAAATCCACAATACGTTCCAATTTTTCTCTGAATACATTGGAGCAGTGAATGCCATGTGGCTGATATCCTGCCAATGTGTGTATCTCAGTGAAATGAGAAAGTGGTAAAGTGCTTATCTCGATGACTTCAGCAAGTTGGAGGAAATCCACGGCAGGTTCCAAAGTTTCTCTGAATACCTTCGAGCACTGAATGCCGTTTGGCTCATATTCTGCCAATGTGTGTATCTCAATGAAATGAGAAACTGGTTATGTGTTTATCTCGATAAGTTCAGCAAGTTGGAGGAAATCCACAATAGGTTCCAAAGTTTCTCACAATACCTACGAGCATTGAATGCCATTTGGCTGATATTCTCCAATGTGTGTATATGAATGAAATGAGAAAGTGGTAAAGTGTTTATCTCGATGAGTTCAGCAAGTTGGTAGAAATCCTCAATAGGTTCCAAAGTTTCTCTGAATACCTTCGAGCAGTGAATGCCATGTGGCTCATATACTGCCAATGTGTATATCTCAATGAAATGAGAAAGTAGTAAAGTGCTTATCTCGATGAGTTCAGCAAGTTCGAAGAATTCCACAGTAGGTTCCAAACTTTCTCTGAATACCTTCGAGCATTGAATGCCATTTGGTTGATATTCTGCCTACGTGTGTATCTCAATGAAATCAGAAAGTCGTATAGTGCTTAACTCGATGGCTTCTGCACGTTGGAAGAAATCCACAATACTCTCCAATTTTTCTCTGAATACATTGGAGCAGTGAATGCCATGTGGCTGATATTCTACCAATGTGTGTATCTCAATGAAATGAGAATGTGGTAAAGTGTTTATCTCGATGAGGTTCACAAAATGGAGGAAATCCACAATCGGTTCCAAAGTTTCTCTGACTACCCTCGAGCAGTGAATGCCATTTGGATGATAGTCTGCCAGTGAGTGCATCTCGCTGAAATGAGAAAGTGGTGAATTGCTTATCTCGATGAGTTCAGCACGTTCGAAGAATTCCACAATCGGTTCCAAAGCTTCTCTGAATAACCTCGAGCAGTGAATGACATTTGGCTGATATTCTGCAGATGTGTGTCTCGCAATGAAATGGGAAAGCAGTAAAGTGTTTATCTCGATGAGGTTCACAAAATGGAGGAAATCCACAATAGGATCCAAAGTTTCTCTGAATACCTTCGAGCAGTGAATGCCATTTGGCTGATATTCTACCTACGTGTGTATCTCAATGAAATGAGAAACTCGTATAGTGCTTAACTCGATGGCTTCTGCAAGTTGGAAGAAATCCACAATACTTTCCAATTTTCCTCTGAATACATTGGAGCAGTGAATGCCATGTGGCTGATATCCTGCCAATGTGTGTATCTCAATGAAATGAGAAACTGGTTATGTGTTTATCTCGATAAGTTCAGCAAGTTGGAGGAAATCCACAATAGGTTCCAAAGTTTCTCACAATACCTACGAACATTGAATGCCATTTGGCTGATATTCTCCAATGTGTGTATATGAATGAAATGAGAAAGTGGTAAAGTGTTTATCTCGATGAGTTCATCAAAATATAGGAAATGCACAATAGTTCCCAAAGTTTCTCTGAATACCATCGAGCCATTCGGCTGATATTGTGCCAACGTGTGTATGTCAAAGAAATGAGAAAGTGGTAAAGTGCTTACCTCGATGAGTTCAGCAAGTTGGAGGAAATCCTCAATAGGTTCCAAAGTTTCTCTGAATACCTTCGAGCAGTGAATGCCATGTGGCTCATATACTGCCAATGTGTATATCTCAATGAAATGAGAAAGTAGTAAAGTGCTTATCTCGATGAGTTCAGCAAGTTCGAAGAATTCCACAATCGGTTCCAAAGCTTCTCTGAATACCTTCGAGCAGTGAATGCCATTTGGTTGATATTCTGCCTACGTGTGTATCTCAATGAAATGAGAAAGTCGTATAGTGCTTAACTCGATGGCTTCTGCACGTTGGAAGAAATCCACAATACTTTCCAATTTTTCTCTGAATACATTGGAGCAGTGAATGCCATGTGGCTGACATTCTACCAATGTGTGTATCTCAATGAAATGAGAATGTGGTAAAGTGTTTATCTCGATGAGGTTCACAAAATGGAGGAAATCCACAATCGGTTCCAAAGTTTCTCTGACTACCCTCGAGCAGTGAATGCCATTTGGATGATAGTCTGCCAGTGAGTGCATCTCGCTGAAATGAGAAAGTGGTGAAGTGCTTATCTCGATGAGTTCAGCACGTTCGAAGAATTCCACAATCGGTTCCAAAGCTTCTCTGAATAACCTCGAGCAGTGAATGACATTTGGCTGATATTCTGCAGATGTGTGTCTCGCAATGAAATGGGAAAGCAGTAAAATGTTTATCTCGATGAGGTTCACAAAATGGAGGAAATCCATAATAGGATCCAAAGTTTCTCTGAATACGTTCGAGCAGTGAATGCCATTTGGCTGATATTCTACCTACGTGTGTATCTCAATGAAATGAGACACTCGTATAGTGCTTAACTCGATGGCTTCTGCAAGTTGGAAGAAATCCACAATACTTTCCAATTTTCCTCTGAATACATTGGAGCAGTGAATGCTACGTGGCTGATATCCTGCCAATGCGTGTATCTCAATGAAATGAGAAACTGGTTATGTGTTTATCTCGATAAGTTCAGCAAGTTGGAGGAAATCCACAATAGGTTCCAAAGTTTCTCACAATACCTACGAGCATTGAATGCCATTTGGCTGATATTCTCCAATGTGTGTATCTGAATGAAATGAGAAAGTGGGAAAGTGTTTATCTCGATGAGGTCATCAAAATAGAGGAATATGTCCCAAAGTTTCTCTGAATACCTTCGAGCCATTCAGCTGATATTGTGCCAACGTGTGTATCTCAAAGAAATGAGAAAGTGGTAAAGTGCTTATCTCGATAAGTTCAGCAAGTTGGAGGAAATCCACAGTACGTTCCAAAGTTTCTCTGAATACCTTCGAACAGTGAATGCCATTTGGCTGATATTCTACCAATGTGTGTATCTCAATGAAATGAGAAACTGGTAAAGTGTTTATCTCGATGAGGTTCACAAAATGGAGGAAATCCACAACAGGTTCCAAAGTTTCTCTGAATACTTTCGTGAAGTGAATGCCATTTGGATGATAATCTGCCAGTGAGTGCATCTCGCTGAAATGAGAAAGTGGTGAAGTGTTTATCTCGATGAGTTCAGCAAGTTGGTAGAAATCCACAATAGGTTCCAAAGTTTCTCTGAATCCCTTCGAGCAGTGAATGCCATTTAGCTGATATTCTACCTACGTGTGTATCTCAATGAAATGAGAAAGTCGTATAGTGCTTAACTCGATGGCTTCTGCACGTTGGAAGAAATCCACAATACTTTCCAATTTTCCTCTGAATACATTGGAGCAGTGAATGCCATGTGGCTGATATCCTGCCAATGTGTGTATCTCAATGAAATGAGAAACTGGTTATGTGTTTATCTCGATAAGTTCAGCAAGTTGGAGGAAATCCACAATAGGTTCCAAAGTTTCTCACAATACCTACGAGCATTGAATGCCATTTGGCTGATATTCTCCAATGTGTGTATCTGAATGAAATGAGAAAGTGGTAAAGTGTTTATCTCGATGACTTCATCAAAATATAGGAAATCCTCAATAGGTTCCAAAGTTTCTCTGAATACCTTCGAGCAGTGAATGCCATTTGGCTCATATACTGCCAATGTGTATATCTCAATGAAATGAGAAAGTAGTAAAGTGCTTATCTCGATGAGTTCAGTAATTTCGAAGAATTCCACAATCGGTTCCAAAGATTCTCTGAATACCTTCGAGCAGTGAATGCCATTTGGCTGATATTCTACCAATGTGTGTATCTCAATGAAATGAGAATGTGGTAAAGTGTTTATCTCGATGAGTTCATCAAAGTAGAGGAAGTCCACAATAGGTCCCAAAGTTTCTCTGAATACCTTCGAGCCATTCAGCTGATATTGTGCCAACGTGTGTATCTCAAAGAAATGAGAAAGTGGTAAAGTGCTTATCTCGATAAGTTCAACAAGTTGGAGCAAATCCACAGTACGTTCCAAAGTTTCTCTGAATACCTTCGAACAGTGAATACCATTTGGCTGATATTCTACCAATGTGTGTATATCAATGAAATGAGAATGTGGTAAAGTGTTTATCTCGATGAGGTTCACAAAATGGAGGAAATCCACAATAGGTTCCAAAGTTTCTCTGAATACTTTTGTGCAGTGAATGCTATTTGGATGATAATCTGCCAGTGATTGCATCTCGCTGAAATGAGAAAGTGGTAAAGTGCTTATCACGATGACTTCAGCAAGTTGGTGGAAATCCACGATAGATTCCAAAGTTTCTCTGAATACCTTCGAGCACTGAATGCCGTTTGGCTCATATTCTGCCAATGTGTGTATCTCAATGAAATGAGAAACTGGTTATGTGTTTATCTCGATAAGTTCAGCAAGTTGGAGGAAATCCACAATACCTACGAGCATTGAATGCCATTTGGCTGATATTCTCCAATGTGTGTATCTGAATGAAATGAGAAAGTGGTAAAGTGTTTATCTCGATGAATCATCAAAATAGAGGAAGTCCACAATAGGTCCCAAAGTTTCTCTGAATACCTTCGAGCCATTCAGCTGATATTGTGCCAACGTGTGTATCTCAAAGAAATGAGAAAGTGGTAAAGTGCTTATCTCGATAAGTTCAGCAAGTTGGAGGAAATCCACAGTACGTTCCAAAGTTTCTCTGAATACCTTCGAACAGTGAATGCCATTTGGCTGATATTCTACCAATGTGTGTATCTCAATGAAATGAGAAACTGGTAAAGTGTTTATCTCGATGAGGTTCACAAAATGGAGGAAATCCACAACAGGTTCCAAAGTTTCTCTGAATACTTTCGTGAAGTGAATGCCATTTGGATGATAATCTGCCAGTGAGTGCATCTCGCTGAAATGAGAAAGTGGTGAAGTGTTTATCTCGATGAGTTCAGCAAGTTGGTAGAAATCCACAATAGGTTCCAAAGTTTCTCTGAATCCCTTCGAGCAGTGAATGCCATTTGGCTGATATTCTACCTACGTGTGTATCTCAATGAAATGAGAAACTCGTATAGTGCTTAACTCGATGGCTTCTGCAAGTTGGAAGAAATCCACAATACTTTCCAATTTTCCTCTGAATACATTGGAGCAGTGTAGCTGATATCCTGCCAATGTGTGTATCTCAGTGAAATGAGAAAGTGGTAAAGTGCTTATCTCGATGACTTCAGCAAGTTGGAGGAAATCCACGGCAGGTTCCAAAGTTTCTCTGAATACCTTCGAGCACTGAATGCCGTTTGGCTCATATTCTGCCAATGTGTGTATCTCAATGAAATGAGAAACTGGTTATGTGTTTATCTCGATAAGTTCAGCAAGTTGGAGGAAATCCACAATAGGTTCCAAAGTTTCTCACAGTACCTACGAGCATTGAATGCCATTTGGCTGATATTCTCCAATGTGTGTATCTGAATGAAATGAGAAAGTGGTAAAGTGTTTATCTCGATGAGTTCATCAAAATATAGGAAATGCACAATAGATCCCAAAGTTTCTCTGAATACCATCGAGCCATTCGGCTGATATTGTGCCAACGTGTGTATGTCAAAGAAATGAGAAAGTGGTAAAGTGCTTACCTCGATGAGTTCAGCAAGTTGGAGGAAATCCTCAATAGGTTCCAAAGTTTCTCTGAATACCTTCGAGCAGTGAATGCCATTTGGCTCATATACTGCCAATGTGTATATCTCAATGAAATGAGAAAGTAGTAAAGTGCTTATCTCGATGAGTTCAGCAAGTTCGAAGAATTCCACAATCGGTTCCAAAGTTTCTCTGAATACCTTCGAGCAGTGAATGCCATTTGGCTGATATTCTACCAATGTGTGTATCTCAATGAAATGAGAAACTGGTTGTGTGTTTATCTCGATAAGTTCAGCAAGTTGGAGGAAATCCACAATACCTACGAGCATTGAATGCCATTTGGCTGATATTCTCCAATGTGTGTATCTGAATGAAATGAGAAAGTGGTAAAGTGTTTATCTCGATGAGTTCATCAAAATAGAGGAAGTCCACAATAGGTCCCAAAGTTTCTCTGAATACCTTCGAGCCATTCAGCTGATATTGTGCCAACGTGTGTATCTCAAAGAAATGAGAAAGTGGTAAAGTGCTTATCTCGATAAGTTCAGCAAGCTGGAGGAAATCCACAGTACGTTCCAAAGTTTCTCTGAATACCTTCGAACAGTGAATGCCATTTGGCTGATATTCTACCAATGTGTGAATCTCAATGAAATGAGAATGTGGTAAAGTGTTTATCTCGATGAGGTTCACAAAATGGAGGAAATCCACAACAGGTTCCAAAGTTTCTCTGAATACTTTCGTGAAGTGAATGCCATTTGGATGATAATCTGCCAGTGAGTGCATCTCGCTGAAATGAGAAAGTGGTGAAGTGTTTATCTCGATGAGTTCAGCAAGTTGGTAGAAATCCACAATAGGTTCCAAAGTTTCTCTGAATCCCTTCGAGCAGTGAATGCCATTTGGCTGATATTCTACCTACGTGTGTGTCTCAATGAAATGAGAAAGTCGTATAGTGCTTAACTCGATGGCTTCTGCAAGTTGGAAGAAATCCACAATACGTTCCAATTTTTCTCTGAATACATTGGAGCAGTGAATGCCATGTGGCTGATATCCTGCCAATGTGTGTATCTCAGTGAAATGAGAAAGTGGTAAAGTGCTTATCTCGATGACTTCAGCAAGTTGGAGGAAATCCACGGCAGGTTCCAAAGTTTCTCTGAATACCTTCGAGCACTGAATGCCGTTTGGCTCATATTCTGCCAATGTGTGTATCTCAATGAAATGAGAAACTGGTTATGTGTTTATCTCGATAAGTTCAGCAAGTTGGAGGAAATCCACAATAGGTTCCAAAGTTTCTCACAATACCTACGAGCATTGAATGCCATTTGGCTGATATTCTCCAATGTGTGTATATGAATGAAATGAGAAAGTGGTAAAGTGTTTATCTCGATGAGTTCAGCAAGTTGGTAGAAATCCTCAATAGGTTCCAAAGTTTCTCTGAATACCTTCGAGCAGTGAATGCCATGTGGCTCATATACTGCCAATGTGTATATCTCAATGAAATGAGAAAGTAGTAAAGTGCTTATCTCGATGAGTTCAGCAAGTTCGAAGAATTCCACAGTAGGTTCCAAACTTTCTCTGAATACCTTCGAGCATTGAATGCCATTTGGTTGATATTCTGCCTACGTGTGTATCTCAATGAAATCAGAAAGTCGTATAGTGCTTAACTCGATGGCTTCTGCACGTTGGAAGAAATCCACAATACTCTCCAATTTTTCTCTGAATACATTGGAGCAGTGAATGCCATGTGGCTGATATTCTACCAATGTGTGTATCTCAATGAAATGAGAATGTGGTAAAGTGTTTATCTCGATGAGGTTCACAAAATGGAGGAAATCCACAATCGGTTCCAAAGTTTCTCTGACTACCCTCGAGCAGTGAATGCCATTTGGATGATAGTCTGCCAGTGAGTGCATCTCGCTGAAATGAGAAAGTGGTGAATTGCTTATCTCGATGAGTTCAGCACGTTCGAAGAATTCCACAATCGGTTCCAAAGCTTCTCTGAATAACCTCGAGCAGTGAATGACATTTGGCTGATATTCTGCAGATGTGTGTCTCGCAATGAAATAGGAAAGCAGTAAAGTGTTTATCTCGATGAGGTTCACAAAATGGAGGAAATCCACAATAGGATCCAAAGTTTCTCTGAATACCTTCGAGCAGTGAATGCCATTTGGCTGATATTCTACCTACGTGTGTATCTCAATGAAATGAGACACTCGTATAGTGCTTAACTCGATGGCTTCTGCAAGTTGGAAGAAATCCACAATACTTTCCAATTTTCCTCTGAATACATTGGAGCAGTGAATGCCATGTGGCTGATATCCTGCCAATGTGTGTATCTCAATGAAATGAGAAACTGGTTATGTGTTTATCTCGATAAGTTCAACAAGTTGGAGGAAATCCACAATAGGTTCCAAAGTTTCTCACAATACCTACGAGCATTGAATGCCATTTGGCTGATATTCTCCAATGTGTGTATCTGAATGAAATGAGAAAGTGGTAAAGTGTTTATCTCGATGAGTTCATCAAAATATAGGAAATGCACAATAGGTCCCAAAGTTTCTCTGAATACCATCGAGCCATTCGGCTGATATTGTGCCAACGTGTGTATGTCAAAGAAATGAGAAAGTGGTAAAGTGCTTACCTCGATGAGTTCAGCAAGTTGGAGGAAATCCTCAATAGGTTCCAAAGTTTCTCTGAATACCTTCGAGCAGTGAATGCCATTTGGCTCATATACTGCCAATGTGTATATCTCAATGAAATGAGAAAGTAGTAAAGTGCTTATCTCGATGAGTTCAGCAAGTTCGAAGAATTCCACAATCGGTTCCAAAGCTTCTCTGAATACCTTCGAGCAGTGAATGCCATTTGGTTGATATTCTGCCTACGTGTGTATCTCAATGAAATGAGAAAGTCGTATAGTGCTTAACTCGATGGCTTCTGCACGTTGGAAGAAATCCACAATACTTTCCAATTTTTCTCTGAATACATTGGAGCAGTGAATGCCCTGTGGCTGACATTTTACCAATGTGTGTATCTCAATGAAATGAGAATGTGGTAAAGTGTTTATCTCGATGAGGTTCACAAAATGGAGGAAATCCACAATCGGTTCCAAAGTTTCTCTGACTACCCTCGAGCAGTGAATGCCATTTGGATGATAGTCTGCCATTGAGTGCATCTCGCTGAAATGAGAAAGTGGTGAAGTGCTTATCTCGATGAGTTCAGCACGTTCGAAGAATTCCACAATCGGTTCCAAAGCTTCTCTGAATAACCTCGAGCAGTGAATGACATTTGGCTGATATTCTGCAGATGTGTGTCTCGCAATGAAATGGGAAAGCAGTAAAATGTTTATCTCGATGAGGTTCACAAAATGGAGGAAATCCATAATAGGATCCAAAGTTTCTCTGAATACGTTCGAGCAGTGAATGCCATTTGGCTGATATTCTACCTACGTGTGTATCTCAATGAAATGAGACATTCGTATAGTGCTTAACTCGATGGCTTCTGCAAGTTGGAAGAAATCCACAATACTTTCCAATTTTCCTCTGAATACATTGGAGCAGTGAATGCTACGTGGCTGATATCCTGCCAATGCGTGTATCTCAATGAAATGAGAAACTGGTTATGTGTTTATCTCGATAAGTTCAGCAAGTTGGAGGAAATCCACAATAGGTTCCAAAGTTTCTCACAATACCTACGAGCATTGAATGCCATTTGGCTGATATTCTCCAATGTGTGTATCTGAATGAAATGAGAAAGTGGGAAAGTGTTTATCTCGATGTGGTCATCAGAATAGAGGAATATGTCCCAAAGTTTCTCTGAATACCTTCGAGCCATTCAGCTGATATTGTGCCAACGTGTGTATCTCAAAGAAATGAGAAAGTGGTAAAGTGCTTATCTCGATAAGTTCAGCAAGTTGGAGGAAATCCACAGTACGTTCCAAAGTTTCTCTGAATACCTTCGAACAGTGAATGCCATTTGGCTGATATTCTACCAATGTGTGTATCTCAATGAAATGAGAAACTGGTAAAGTGTTTATCTCGATGAGGTTCACAAAATGGAGGAAATCCACAACAGGTTCCAAAGTTTCTCTGAATACTTTCGTGAAGTGAATGCCATTTGGATGATAATCTGCCAGTGAGTGCATCTCGCTGAAATGAGAAAGTGGTGAAGTGTTTATCTCGATGAGTTCAGCAAGTTGGTAGAAATCCACAATAGGTTCCAAAGTTTCTCTGAATCCCTTCGAGCAGTGAATGCCATTTAGCTGATATTCTACCTACGTGTGTATCTCAATGAAATGAGAAAGTCGTATAGTGCTTAACTCGATGGCTTCTGCACGTTGGAAGAAATCCACAATACTTTCCAATTTTCCTCTGAATACATTGGAGCAGTGAATGCCATGTGGCTGATATCCTGCCAATGTGTGTATCTCAATGAAATGAGAAACTGGTTATGTGTTTATCTCGATAAGTTCAGCAAGTTGGAGGAAATCCACAATAGGTTCCAAAGTTTCTCACAATACCTACGAGCATTGAATGCCATTTGGCTGATATTCTCCAATGTGTGTATCTGAATGAAATGAGAAAGTGGTAAAGTGTTTATCTCGATGACTTCATCAAAATATAGGAAATCCTCAATAGGTTCCAAAGTTTCTCTGAATACCTTCGAGCAGTGAATGCCATTTGGCTCATATACTGCCAATGTGTATATCTCAATGAAATGAGAAAGTAGTAAAGTGCTTATCTCGATGAGTTCAGCAAGTTCGAAGAATTCCACAATCGGTTCCAAAGTTTCTCTGAATACCTTCGAGCAGTGAATGCCATTTGGCTGATATTCTACCAATGTGTGTATCTCAATGAAATGAGAAACTGGTTGTGTGTTTATCTCGATAAGTTCAGCAAGTTGGAGGAAATCCACAATACCTACGAGCATTGAATGCCATTTGGCTGATATTCTCCAATGTGTGTATCTGAATGAAATGAGAAAGTGGTAAAGTGTTTATCTCGATGAGTTCATCAAAATAGAGGAAGTCCACAATAGGTCCCAAAGTTTCTCTGAATACCTTCGAGCCATTCAGCTGATATTGTGCCAACGTGTGTATCTCAAAGAAATGAGAAAGTGGTAAAGTGCTTATCTCGATAAGTTCAGCAAGCTGGAGGAAATCCACAGTACGTTCCAAAGTTTCTCTGAATACCTTCGAACAGTGAATGCCATTTGGCTGATATTCTACCAATGTGTGAATCTCAATGAAATGAGAATGTGGTAAAGTGTTTATCTCGATGAGGTTCACAAAATGGAGGAAATCCACAACAGGTTCCAAAGTTTCTCTGAATACTTTCGTGAAGTGAATGCCATTTGGATGATAATCTGCCAGTGAGTGCATCTCGCTGAAATGAGAAAGTGGTGAAGTGTTTATCTCGATGAGTTCAGCAAGTTGGTAGAAATCCACAATAGGTTCCAAAGTTTCTCTGAATCCCTTCGAGCAGTGAATGCCATTTGGCTGATATTCTACCTACGTGTGTGTCTCAATGAAATGAGAAAGTCGTATAGTGCTTAACTCGATGGCTTCTGCAAGTTGGAAGAAATCCACAATACGTTCCAATTTTTCTCTGAATACATTGGAGCAGTGAATGCCATGTGGCTGATATCCTGCCAATGTGTGTATCTCAGTGAAATGAGAAAGTGGTAAAGTGCTTATCTCGATGACTTCAGCAAGTTGGAGGAAATCCACGGCAGGTTCCAAAGTTTCTCTGAATACCTTCGAGCACTGAATGCCGTTTGGCTCATATTCTGCCAATGTGTGTATCTCAATGAAATGAGAAACTGGTTATGTGTTTATCTCGATAAGTTCAGCAAGTTGGAGGAAATCCACAATAGGTTCCAAAGTTTCTCACAATACCTACGAGCATTGAATGCCATTTGGCTGATATTCTCCAATGTGTGTATATGAATGAAATGAGAAAGTGGTAAAGTGTTTATCTCGATGAGTTCAGCAAGTTGGTAGAAATCCTCAATAGGTTCCAAAGTTTCTCTGAATACCTTCGAGCAGTGAATGCCATGTGGCTCATATACTGCCAATGTGTATATCTCAATGAAATGAGAAAGTAGTAAAGTGCTTATCTCGATGAGTTCAGCAAGTTCGAAGAATTCCACAGTAGGTTCCAAACTTTCTCTGAATACCTTCGAGCATTGAATGCCATTTGGTTGATATTCTGCCTACGTGTGTATCTCAATGAAATCAGAAAGTCGTATAGTGCTTAACTCGATGGCTTCTGCACGTTGGAAGAAATCCACAATACTCTCCAATTTTTCTCTGAATACATTGGAGCAGTGAATGCCATGTGGCTGATATTCTACCAATGTGTGTATCTCAATGAAATGAGAATGTGGTAAAGTGTTTATCTCGATGAGGTTCACAAAATGGAGGAAATCCACAATCGGTTCCAAAGTTTCTCTGACTACCCTCGAGCAGTGAATGCCATTTGGATGATAGTCTGCCAGTGAGTGCATCTCGCTGAAATGAGAAAGTGGTGAATTGCTTATCTCGATGAGTTCAGCACGTTCGAAGAATTCCACAATCGGTTCCAAAGCTTCTCTGAATAACCTCGAGCAGTGAATGACATTTGGCTGATATTCTGCAGATGTGTGTCTCGCAATGAAATAGGAAAGCAGTAAAGTGTTTATCTCGATGAGGTTCACAAAATGGAGGAAATCCACAATAGGATCCAAAGTTTCTCTGAATACCTTCGAGCAGTGAATGCCATTTGGCTGATATTCTACCTACGTGTGTATCTCAATGAAATGAGACACTCGTATAGTGCTTAACTCGATGGCTTCTGCAAGTTGGAAGAAATCCACAATACTTTCCAATTTTCCTCTGAATACATTGGAGCAGTGAATGCCATGTGGCTGATATCCTGCCAATGTGTGTATCTCAATGAAATGAGAAACTGGTTATGTGTTTATCTCGATAAGTTCAACAAGTTGGAGGAAATCCACAATAGGTTCCAAAGTTTCTCACAATACCTACGAGCATTGAATGCCATTTGGCTGATATTCTCCAATGTGTGTATCTGAATGAAATGAGAAAGTGGTAAAGTGTTTATCTCGATGAGTTCATCAAAATATAGGAAATGCACAATAGGTCCCAAAGTTTCTCTGAATACCATCGAGCCATTCGGCTGATATTGTGCCAACGTGTGTATGTCAAAGAAATGAGAAAGTGGTAAAGTGCTTACCTCGATGAGTTCAGCAAGTTGGAGGAAATCCTCAATAGGTTCCAAAGTTTCTCTGAATACCTTCGAGCAGTGAATGCCATTTGGCTCATATACTGCCAATGTGTATATCTCAATGAAATGAGAAAGTAGTAAAGTGCTTATCTCGATGAGTTCAGCAAGTTCGAAGAATTCCACAATCGGTTCCAAAGCTTCTCTGAATACCTTCGAGCAGTGAATGCCATTTGGTTGATATTCTGCCTACGTGTGTATCTCAATGAAATGAGAAAGTCGTATAGTGCTTAACTCGATGGCTTCTGCACGTTGGAAGAAATCCACAATACTTTCCAATTTTTCTCTGAATACATTGGAGCAGTGAATGCCCTGTGGCTGACATTTTACCAATGTGTGTATCTCAATGAAATGAGAATGTGGTAAAGTGTTTATCTCGATGAGGTTCACAAAATGGAGGAAATCCACAATCGGTTCCAAAGTTTCTCTGACTACCCTCGAGCAGTGAATGCCATTTGGATGATAGTCTGCCATTGAGTGCATCTCGCTGAAATGAGAAAGTGGTGAAGTGCTTATCTCGATGAGTTCAGCACGTTCGAAGAATTCCACAATCGGTTCCAAAGCTTCTCTGAATAACCTCGAGCAGTGAATGACATTTGGCTGATATTCTGCAGATGTGTGTCTCGCAATGAAATGGGAAAGCAGTAAAATGTTTATCTCGATGAGGTTCACAAAATGGAGGAAATCCATAATAGGATCCAAAGTTTCTCTGAATACGTTCGAGCAGTGAATGCCATTTGGCTGATATTCTACCTACGTGTGTATCTCAATGAAATGAGACATTCGTATAGTGCTTAACTCGATGGCTTCTGCAAGTTGGAAGAAATCCACAATACTTTCCAATTTTCCTCTGAATACATTGGAGCAGTGAATGCTACGTGGCTGATATCCTGCCAATGCGTGTATCTCAATGAAATGAGAAACTGGTTATGTGTTTATCTCGATAAGTTCAGCAAGTTGGAGGAAATCCACAATAGGTTCCAAAGTTTCTCACAATACCTACGAGCATTGAATGCCATTTGGCTGATATTCTCCAATGTGTGTATCTGAATGAAATGAGAAAGTGGGAAAGTGTTTATCTCGATGTGGTCATCAGAATAGAGGAATATGTCCCAAAGTTTCTCTGAATACCTTCGAGCCATTCAGCTGATATTGTGCCAACGTGTGTATCTCAAAGAAATGAGAAAGTGGTAAAGTGCTTATCTCGATAAGTTCAGCAAGTTGGAGGAAATCCACAGTACGTTCCAAAGTTTCTCTGAATACCTTCGAACAGTGAATGCCATTTGGCTGATATTCTACCAATGTGTGTATCTCAATGAAATGAGAAACTGGTAAAGTGTTTATCTCGATGAGGTTCACAAAATGGAGGAAATCCACAACAGGTTCCAAAGTTTCTCTGAATACTTTCGTGAAGTGAATGCCATTTGGATGATAATCTGCCAGTGAGTGCATCTCGCTGAAATGAGAAAGTGGTGAAGTGTTTATCTCGATGAGTTCAGCAAGTTGGTAGAAATCCACAATAGGTTCCAAAGTTTCTCTGAATCCCTTCGAGCAGTGAATGCCATTTAGCTGATATTCTACCTACGTGTGTATCTCAATGAAATGAGAAAGTCGTATAGTGCTTAACTCGATGGCTTCTGCACGTTGGAAGAAATCCACAATACTTTCCAATTTTCCTCTGAATACATTGGAGCAGTGAATGCCATGTGGCTGATATCCTGCCAATGTGTGTATCTCAATGAAATGAGAAACTGGTTATGTGTTTATCTCGATAAGTTCAGCAAGTTGGAGGAAATCCACAATAGGTTCCAAAGTTTCTCACAATACCTACGAGCATTGAATGCCATTTGGCTGATATTCTCCAATGTGTGTATCTGAATGAAATGAGAAAGTGGTAAAGTGTTTATCTCGATGACTTCATCAAAATATAGGAAATCCTCAATAGGTTCCAAAGTTTCTCTGAATACCTTCGAGCAGTGAATGCCATTTGGCTCATATACTGCCAATGTGTATATCTCAATGAAATGAGAAAGTAGTAAAGTGCTTATCTCGATGAGTTCAGTAATTTCGAAGAATTCCACAATCGGTTCCAAAGATTCTCTGAATACCTTCGAGCAGTGAATGCCATTTGGCTGATATTCTACCAATGTGTGTATCTCAATGAAATGAGAATGTGGTAAAGTGTTTATCTCGATGAGTTCATCAAAGTAGAGGAAGTCCACAATAGGTCCCAAAGTTTCTCTGAATACCTTCGAGCAATTCAGCTGATATTGTGCCAACGTGTGTATCTCAAAGAAATGAGAAAGTGGTAAAGTGCTTATCTCGATAAGTTCAACAAGTTGGAGCAAATCCACAGTACGTTCCAAAGTTTCTCTGAATACCTTCGAACAGTGAATACCATTTGGCTGATATTCTACCAATGTGTGTATATCAATGAAATGAGAATGTGGTAAAGTGTTTATCTCGATGAGGTTCACAAAATGGAGGAAATCCACAATAGGTTCCAAAGTTTCTCTGAATACTTTTGTGCAGTAAATGCT
This sequence comes from Prionace glauca, assembly GCA_037974335.1. NCBI lineage: Eukaryota > Metazoa > Chordata > Chondrichthyes > Carcharhiniformes > Carcharhinidae > Prionace > Prionace glauca. Next base: position 32,195,658 of record CM075730.1, read on the forward strand.
ATTTGGATGATAATCTGCCAGTGATTGCATCTCGCTGAAATGAGAAAGTGGTAAAGTGCTTATCACGATGACTTCAGCAAGTTGGTGGAAATCCACGATAGATTCCAAAGTTTCTCTGAATACCTTCGAGCACTGAATGCCGTTTGGCTCATATTCTGCCAATGTGTGTATCTCAATGAAATGAGAAACTGGTTATGTGTTTATCTCGATAAGTTCAGCAAGTTGGAGGAAATCCACAATACCTACGAGCATTGAATGCCATTTGGCTGATATTCTCCAATGTGTGTATCTGAATGAAATGAGAAAGTGGTAAAGTGTTTATCTCGATGAATCATCAAAATAGAGGAAGTCCACAATAGGTCCCAAAGTTTCTCTGAATACCTTCGAGCCATTCAGCTGATATTGTGCCAACGTGTGTATCTCAAAGAAATGAGAAAGTGGTAAAGTGCTTATCTCGATAAGTTCAGCAAGTTGGAGGAAATCCACAGTACGTTCCAAAGTTTCTCTGAATACCTTCGAACAGTGAATGCCATTTGGCTGATATTCTACCAATGTGTGTATCTCAATGAAATGAGAAACTGGTAAAGTGTTTATCTCGATGAGGTTCACAAAATGGAGGAAATCCACAACAGGTTCCAAAGTTTCTCTGAATACTTTCGTGAAGTGAATGCCATTTGGATGATAATCTGCCAGTGAGTGCATCTCGCTGAAATGAGAAAGTGGTGAAGTGTTTATCTCGATGAGTTCAGCAAGTTGGTAGAAATCCACAATAGGTTCCAAAGTTTCTCTGAATCCCTTCGAGCAGTGAATGCCATTTGGCTGATATTCTACCTACGTGTGTATCTCAATGAAATGAGAAACTCGTATAGTGCTTAACTCGATGGCTTCTGCAAGTTGGAAGAAATCCACAATACTTTCCAATTTTCCTCTGAATACATTGGAGCAGTGTAGCTGATATCCTGCCAATGTGTGTATCTCAGTGAAATGAGAAAGTGGTAAAGTGCTTATCTCGATGACTTCAGCAAGTTGGAGGAAATCCACGGCAGGTTCCAAAGTTTCTCTGAATACCTTCGAGCACTGAATGCCGTTTGGCTCATATTCTGCCAATGTGTGTATCTCAATGAAATGAGAAACTGGTTATGTGTTTATCTCGATAAGTTCAGCAAGTTGGAGGAAATCCACAATAGGTTCCAAAGTTTCTCACAGTACCTACGAGCATTGAATGCCATTTGGCTGATATTCTCCAATGTGTGTATCTGAATGAAATGAGAAAGTGGTAAAGTGTTTATCTCGATGAGTTCATCAAAATATAGGAAATGCACAATAGGTCCCAAAGTTTCTCTGAATACCATCGAGCCATTCGGCTGATATTGTGCCAACGTGTGTATGTCAAAGAAATGAGAAAGTGGTAAAGTGCTTACCTCGATGAGTTCAGCAAGTTGGAGGAAATCCTCAATAGGTTCCAAAGTTTCTCTGAATACCTTCGAGCAGTGAATGCCATTTGGCTCATATACTGCCAATGTGTATATCTCAATGAAATGAGAAAGTAGTAAAGTGCTTATCTCGATGAGTTCAGCAAGTTCGAAGAATTCCACAATCGGTTCCAAAGTTTCTCTGAATACCTTCGAGCAGTGAATGCCATTTGGCTGATATTCTACCAATGTGTGTATCTCAATGAAATGAGAAACTGGTTGTGTGTTTATCTCGATAAGTTCAGCAAGTTGGAGGAAATCCACAATACCTACGAGCATTGAATGCCATTTGGCTGATATTCTCCAATGTGTGTATCTGAATGAAATGAGAAAGTGGTAAAGTGTTTATCTCGATGAGTTCATCAAAATAGAGGAAGTCCACAATAGGTCCCAAAGTTTCTCTGAATACCTTCGAGCCATTCAGCTGATATTGTGCCAACGTGTGTATCTCAAAGAAATGAGAAAGTGGTAAAGTGCTTATCTCGATAAGTTCAGCAAGCTGGAGGAAATCCACAGTACGTTCCAAAGTTTCTCTGAATACCTTCGAACAGTGAATGCCATTTGGCTGATATTCTACCAATGTGTGAATCTCAATGAAATGAGAATGTGGTAAAGTGTTTATCTCGATGAGGTTCACAAAATGGAGGAAATCCACAACAGGTTCCAAAGTTTCTCTGAATACTTTCGTGAAGTGAATGCCATTTGGATGATAATCTGCCAGTGAGTGCATCTCGCTGAAATGAGAAAGTGGTGAAGTGTTTATCTCGATGAGTTCAGCAAGTTGGTAGAAATCCACAATAGGTTCCAAAGTTTCTCTGAATCCCTTCGAGCAGTGAATGCCATTTGGCTGATATTCTACCTACGTGTGTGTCTCAATGAAATGAGAAAGTCGTATAGTGCTTAACTCGATGGCTTCTGCAAGTTGGAAGAAATCCACAATACGTTCCAATTTTTCTCTGAATACATTGGAGCAGTGAATGCCATGTGGCTGATATCCTGCCAATGTGTGTATCTCAGTGAAATGAGAAAGTGGTAAAGTGCTTATCTCGATGACTTCAGCAAGTTGGAGGAAATCCACGGCAGGTTCCAAAGTTTCTCTGAATACCTTCGAGCACTGAATGCCGTTTGGCTCATATTCTGCCAATGTGTGTATCTCAATGAAATGAGAAACTGGTTATGTGTTTATCTCGATAAGTTCAGCAAGTTGGAGGAAATCCACAATAGGTTCCAAAGTTTCTCACAATACCTACGAGCATTGAATGCCATTTGGCTGATATTCTCCAATGTGTGTATATGAATGAAATGAGAAAGTGGTAAAGTGTTTATCTCGATGAGTTCAGCAAGTTGGTAGAAATCCTCAATAGGTTCCAAAGTTTCTCTGAATACCTTCGAGCAGTGAATGCCATGTGGCTCATATACTGCCAATGTGTATATCTCAATGAAATGAGAAAGTAGTAAAGTGCTTATCTCGATGAGTTCAGCAAGTTCGAAGAATTCCACAGTAGGTTCCAAACTTTCTCTGAATACCTTCGAGCATTGAATGCCATTTGGTTGATATTCTGCCTACGTGTGTATCTCAATGAAATCAGAAAGTCGTATAGTGCTTAACTCGATGGCTTCTGCACGTTGGAAGAAATCCACAATACTCTCCAATTTTTCTCTGAATACATTGGAGCAGTGAATGCCATGTGGCTGATATTCTACCAATGTGTGTATCTCAATGAAATGAGAATGTGGTAAAGTGTTTATCTCGATGAGGTTCACAAAATGGAGGAAATCCACAATCGGTTCCAAAGTTTCTCTGACTACCCTCGAGCAGTGAATGCCATTTGGATGATAGTCTGCCAGTGAGTGCATCTCGCTGAAATGAGAAAGTGGTGAATTGCTTATCTCGATGAGTTCAGCACGTTCGAAGAATTCCACAATCGGTTCCAAAGCTTCTCTGAATAACCTCGAGCAGTGAATGACATTTGGCTGATATTCTGCAGATGTGTGTCTCGCAATGAAATGGGAAAGCAGTAAAGTGTTTATCTCGATGAGGTTCACAAAATGGAGGAAATCCACAATAGGATCCAAAGTTTCTCTGAATACCTTCGAGCAGTGAATGCCATTTGGCTGATATTCTACCTACGTGTGTATCTCAATGAAATGAGAAACTCGTATAGTGCTTAACTCGATGGCTTCTGCAAGTTGGAAGAAATCCACAATACTTTCCAATTTTCCTCTGAATACATTGGAGCAGTGAATGCCATGTGGCTGATATCCTGCCAATGTGTGTATCTCAATGAAATGAGAAACTGGTTATGTGTTTATCTCGATAAGTTCAGCAAGTTGGAGGAAATCCACAATAGGTTCCAAAGTTTCTCACAATACCTACGAGCATTGAATGCCATTTGGCTGATATTCTACCAATGTGTGTATCTCAATGAAATGACAATGTGGTAAAGTGTTTATCTCGATGAGGTTCACAAAATGGAGGAAATCCACAATAGGTTCCAAAGTTTCTCTGAATACTTTTGTGCAGTGAATGCTATTTGGATGATAATCTGCCAGTGATTGCATCTCGCTGAAATGAGAAAGTGGTAAAGTGCTTATCACGATGACTTCAGCAAGTTGGTGGAAATCCACGATAGATTCCAAAGTTTCTCTGAATACCTTCGAGCACTGAATGCCGTTTGGCTCATATTCTGCCAATGTGTGTATCTCAATGAAATGAGAAACTGGTTATGTGTTTATCTCGATAAGTTCAGCAAGTTGGAGGAAATCCACAATACCTACGAGCATTGAATGCCATTTGGCTGATATTCTCCAATGTGTGTATCTGAATGAAATGAGAAAGTGGTAAAGTGTTTATCTCGATGAATCATCAAAATAGAGGAAGTCCACAATAGGTCCCAAAGTTTCTCTGAATACCTTCGAGCCATTCAGCTGATATTGTGCCAACGTGTGTATCTCAAAGAAATGAGAAAGTGGTAAAGTGCTTATCTCGATAAGTTCAGCAAGTTGGAGGAAATCCACAGTACGTTCCAAAGTTTCTCTGAATACCTTCGAACAGTGAATGCCATTTGGCTGATATTCTACCAATGTGTGTATCTCAATGAAATGAGAAACTGGTAAAGTGTTTATCTCGATGAGGTTCACAAAATGGAGGAAATCCACAACAGGTTCCAAAGTTTCTCTGAATACTTTCGTGAAGTGAATGCCATTTGGATGATAATCTGCCAGTGAGTGCATCTCGCTGAAATGAGAAAGTGGTGAAGTGTTTATCTCGATGAGTTCAGCAAGTTGGTAGAAATCCACAATAGGTTCCAAAGTTTCTCTGAATCCCTTCGAGCAGTGAATGCCATTTGGCTGATATTCTACCTACGTGTGTATCTCAATGAAATGAGAAACTCGTATAGTGCTTAACTCGATGGCTTCTGCAAGTTGGAAGAAATCCACAATACTTTCCAATTTTCCTCTGAATACATTGGAGCAGTGTAGCTGATATCCTGCCAATGTGTGTATCTCAGTGAAATGAGAAAGTGGTAAAGTGCTTATCTCGATGACTTCAGCAAGTTGGAGGAAATCCACGGCAGGTTCCAAAGTTTCTCTGAATACCTTCGAGCACTGAATGCCGTTTGGCTCATATTCTGCCAATGTGTGTATCTCAATGAAATGAGAAACTGGTTATGTGTTTATCTCGATAAGTTCAGCAAGTTGGAGGAAATCCACAATAGGTTCCAAAGTTTCTCACAGTACCTACGAGCATTGAATGCCATTTGGCTGATATTCTCCAATGTGTGTATCTGAATGAAATGAGAAAGTGGTAAAGTGTTTATCTCGATGAGTTCATCAAAATATAGGAAATGCACAATAGATCCCAAAGTTTCTCTGAATACCATCGAGCCATTCGGCTGATATTGTGCCAACGTGTGTATGTCAAAGAAATGAGAAAGTGGTAAAGTGCTTACCTCGATGAGTTCAGCAAGTTGGAGGAAATCCTCAATAGGTTCCAAAGTTTCTCTGAATACCTTCGAGCAGTGAATGCCATTTGGCTCATATACTGCCAATGTGTATATCTCAATGAAATGAGAAAGTAGTAAAGTGCTTATCTCGATGAGTTCAGCAAGTTCGAAGAATTCCACAATCGGTTCCAAAGTTTCTCTGAATACCTTCGAGCAGTGAATGCCATTTGGCTGATATTCTACCAATGTGTGTATCTCAATGAAATGAGAAACTGGTTGTGTGTTTATCTCGATAAGTTCAGCAAGTTGGAGGAAATCCACAATACCTACGAGCATTGAATGCCATTTGGCTGATATTCTCCAATGTGTGTATCTGAATGAAATGAGAAAGTGGTAAAGTGTTTATCTCGATGAGTTCATCAAAATAGAGGAAGTCCACAATAGGTCCCAAAGTTTCTCTGAATACCTTCGAGCCATTCAGCTGATATTGTGCCAACGTGTGTATCTCAAAGAAATGAGAAAGTGGTAAAGTGCTTATCTCGATAAGTTCAGCAAGCTGGAGGAAATCCACAGTACGTTCCAAAGTTTCTCTGAATACCTTCGAACAGTGAATGCCATTTGGCTGATATTCTACCAATGTGTGAATCTCAATGAAATGAGAATGTGGTAAAGTGTTTATCTCGATGAGGTTCACAAAATGGAGGAAATCCACAACAGGTTCCAAAGTTTCTCTGAATACTTTCGTGAAGTGAATGCCATTTGGATGATAATCTGCCAGTGAGTGCATCTCGCTGAAATGAGAAAGTGGTGAAGTGTTTATCTCGATGAGTTCAGCAAGTTGGTAGAAATCCACAATAGGTTCCAAAGTTTCTCTGAATCCCTTCGAGCAGTGAATGCCATTTGGCTGATATTCTACCTACGTGTGTGTCTCAATGAAATGAGAAAGTCGTATAGTGCTTAACTCGATGGCTTCTGCAAGTTGGAAGAAATCCACAATACGTTCCAATTTTTCTCTGAATACATTGGAGCAGTGAATGCCATGTGGCTGATATCCTGCCAATGTGTGTATCTCAGTGAAATGAGAAAGTGGTAAAGTGCTTATCTCGATGACTTCAGCAAGTTGGAGGAAATCCACGGCAGGTTCCAAAGTTTCTCTGAATACCTTCGAGCACTGAATGCCGTTTGGCTCATATTCTGCCAATGTGTGTATCTCAATGAAATGAGAAACTGGTTATGTGTTTATCTCGATAAGTTCAGCAAGTTGGAGGAAATCCACAATAGGTTCCAAAGTTTCTCACAATACCTACGAGCATTGAATGCCATTTGGCTGATATTCTCCAATGTGTGTATATGAATGAAATGAGAAAGTGGTAAAGTGTTTATCTCGATGAGTTCAGCAAGTTGGTAGAAATCCTCAATAGGTTCCAAAGTTTCTCTGAATACCTTCGAGCAGTGAATGCCATGTGGCTCATATACTGCCAATGTGTATATCTCAATGAAATGAGAAAGTAGTAAAGTGCTTATCTCGATGAGTTCAGCAAGTTCGAAGAATTCCACAGTAGGTTCCAAACTTTCTCTGAATACCTTCGAGCATTGAATATTCTGCCTACGTGTGTATCTCAATGAAATCAGAAAGTCGTATAGTGCTTAACTCGATGGCTTCTGCACGTTGGAAGAAATCCACAATACTCTCCAATTTTTCTCTGAATACATTGGAGCAGTGAATGCCATGTGGCTGATATTCTACCAATGTGTGTATCTCAATGAAATGAGAATGTGGTAAAGTGTTTATCTCGATGAGGTTCACAAAATGGAGGAAATCCACAATCGGTTCCAAAGTTTCTCTGACTACCCTCGAGCAGTGAATGCCATTTGGATGATAGTCTGCCAGTGAGTGCATCTCGCTGAAATGAGAAAGTGGTGAATTGCTTATCTCGATGAGTTCAGCACGTTCGAAGAATTCCACAATCGGTTCCAAAGCTTCTCTGAATAACCTCGAGCAGTGAATGACATTTGGCTGATATTCTGCAGATGTGTGTCTCGCAATGAAATAGGAAAGCAGTAAAGTGTTTATCTCGATGAGGTTCACAAAATGGAGGAAATCCACAATAGGATCCAAAGTTTCTCTGAATACCTTCGAGCAGTGAATGCCATTTGGCTGATATTCTACCTACGTGTGTATCTCAATGAAATGAGACACTCGTATAGTGCTTAACTCGATGGCTTCTGCAAGTTGGAAGAAATCCACAATACTTTCCAATTTTCCTCTGAATACATTGGAGCAGTGAATGCCATGTGGCTGATATCCTGCCAATGTGTGTATCTCAATGAAATGAGAAACTGGTTATGTGTTTATCTCGATAAGTTCAGCAAGTTGGAGGAAATCCACAATAGGTTCCAAAGTTTCTCACAATACCTACGAGCATTGAATGCCATTTGGCTGATATTCTCCAATGTGTGTATCTGAATGAAATGAGAAAGTGGTAAAGTGTTTATCTCGATGAGTTCATCAAAATATAGGAAATGCACAATAGGTCCCAAAGTTTCTCTGAATACCATCGAGCCATTCGGCTGATATTGTGCCAACGTGTGTATGTCAAAGAAATGAGAAAGTGGTAAAGTGCTTACCTCGATGAGTTCAGCAAGTTGGAGGAAATCCTCAATAGGTTCCAAAGTTTCTCTGAATACCTTCGAGCAGTGAATGCCATTTGGCTCATATACTGCCAATGTGTATATCTCAATGAAATGAGAAAGTAGTAAAGTGCTTATCTCGATGAGTTCAGCAAGTTCGAAGAATTCCACAATCGGTTCCAAAGCTTCTCTGAATACCTTCGAGCAGTGAATGCCATTTGGTTGATATTCTGCCTACGTGTGTATCTCAATGAAATGAGAAAGTCGTATAGTGCTTAACTCGATGGCTTCTGCACGTTGGAAGAAATCCACAATACTTTCCAATTTTTCTCTGAATACATTGGAGCAGTGAATGCCCTGTGGCTGACATTCTACCAATGTGTGTATCTCAATGAAATGAGAATGTGGTAAAGTGTTTATCTCGATGAGGTTCACAAAATGGAGGAAATCCACAATCGGTTCCAAAGTTTCTCTGACTACCCTCGAGCAGTGAATGCCATTTGGATGATAGTCTGCCATTGAGTGCATCTCGCTGAAATGAGAAAGTGGTGAAGTGCTTATCTCGATGAGTTCAGCACGTTCGAAGAATTCCACAATCGGTTCCAAAGCTTCTCTGAATAACCTCGAGCAGTGAATGACATTTGGCTGATATTCTGCAGATGTGTGTCTCGCAATGAAATGGGAAAGCAGTAAAATGTTTATCTCGATGAGGTTCACAAAATGGAGGAAATCCATAATAGGATCCAAAGTTTCTCTGAATACGTTCGAGCAGTGAATGCCATTTGGCTGATATTCTACCTACGTGTGTATCTCAATGAAATGAGACATTCGTATAGTGCTTAACTCGATGGCTTCTGCAAGTTGGAAGAAATCCACAATACTTTCCAATTTTCCTCTGAATACATTGGAGCAGTGAATGCTACGTGGCTGATATCCTGCCAATGCGTGTATCTCAATGAAATGAGAAACTGGTTATGTGTTTATCTCGATAAGTTCAGCAAGTTGGAGGAAATCCACAATAGGTTCCAAAGTTTCTCACAATACCTACGAGCATTGAATGCCATTTGGCTGATATTCTCCAATGTGTGTATCTGAATGAAATGAGAAAGTGGGAAAGTGTTTATCTCGATGAGGTCATCAGAATAGAGGAATATGTCCCAAAGTTTCTCTGAATACCTTCGAGCCATTCAGCTGATATTGTGCCAACGTGTGTATCTCAAAGAAATGAGAAAGTGGTAAAGTGCTTATCTCGATAAGTTCAGCAAGTTGGAGGAAATCCACAGTACGTTCCAAAGTTTCTCTGAATACCTTCGAACAGTGAATGCCATTTGGCTGATATTCTACCAATGTGTGTATCTCAATGAAATGAGAAACTGGTAAAGTGTTTATCTCGATGAGGTTCACAAAATGGAGGAAATCCACAACAGGTTCCAAAGTTTCTCTGAATACTTTCGTGAAGTGAATGCCATTTGGATGATAATCTGCCAGTGAGTGCATCTCGCTGAAATGAGAAAGTGGTGAAGTGTTTATCTCGATGAGTTCAGCAAGTTGGTAGAAATCCACAATAGGTTCCAAAGTTTCTCTGAATCCCTTCGAGCAGTGAATGCCATTTAGCTGATATTCTACCTACGTGTGTATCTCAATGAAATGAGAAAGTCGTATAGTGCTTAACTCGATGGCTTCTGCACGTTGGAAGAAATCCACAATACTTTCCAATTTTCCTCTGAATACATTGGAGCAGTGAATGCCATGTGGCTGATATCCTGCCAATGTGTGTATCTCAATGAAATGAGAAACTGGTTATGTGTTTATCTCGATAAGTTCAGCAAGTTGGAGGAAATCCACAATAGGTTCCAAAGTTTCTCACAATACCTACGAGCATTGAATGCCATTTGGCTGATATTCTCCAATGTGTGTATCTGAATGAAATGAGAAAGTGGTAAAGTGTTTATCTCGATGACTTCATCAAAATATAGGAAATCCTCAATAGGTTCCAAAGTTTCTCTGAATACCTTCGAGCAGTGAATGCCATTTGGCTCATATACTGCCAATGTGTATATCTCAATGAAATGAGAAAGTAGTAAAGTGCTTATCTCGATGAGTTCAGTAATTTCGAAGAATTCCACAATCGGTTCCAAAGATTCTCTGAATACCTTCGAGCAGTGAATGCCATTTGGCTGATATTCTACCAATGTGTGTATCTCAATGAAATGAGAATGTGGTAAAGTGTTTATCTCGATGAGTTCATCAAAGTAGAGGAAGTCCACAATAGGTCCCAAAGTTTCTCTGAATACCTTCGAGCAATTCAGCTGATATTGTGCCAACGTGTGTATCTCAAAGAAATGAGAAAGTGGTAAAGTGCTTATCTCGATAAGTTCAACAAGTTGGAGCAAATCCACAGTACGTTCCAAAGTTTCTCTGAATACCTTCGAACAGTGAATACCATTTGGCTGATATTCTACCAATGTGTGTATATCAATGAAATGAGAATGTGGTAAAGTGTTTATCTCGATGAGGTTCACAAAATGGAGGAAATCCACAATAGGTTCCAAAGTTTCTCTGAATACTTTTGTGCAGTAAATGCTATTTGGATGATAATCTGCCAGTGATTGCATCTCGCTGAAATGAGAAAGTGGTAAAGTGCTTATCACGATGACTTCAGCAAGTTGGTGGAAATCCACGATAGATTCCAAAGTTTCTCTGAATACCTTCGAGCACTGAATGCCGTTTGGCTCATATTCTGCCAATGTGTGTATCTCAATGAAATGAGAAACTGGTTATGTGTTTATCTCGATAAGTTCAGCAAGTTGGAGGAAATCCACAATACCTACGAGCATTGAATGCCATTTGGCTGATATTCTCCAATGTGTGTATCTGAATGAAATGAGAAAGTGGTAAAGTGTTTATCTCGATGAATCATCAAAATAGAGGAAGTCCACAATAGGTCCCAAAGTTTCTCTGAATACCTTCGAGCCATTCAGCTGATATTGTGCCAACGTGTGTATCTCAAAGAAATGAGAAAGTGGTAAAGTGCTTATCTCGATAAGTTCAGCAAGTTGGAGGAAATCCACAGTACGTTCCAAAGTTTCTCTGAATACCTTCGAACAGTGAATGCCATTTGGCTGATATTCTACCAATGTGTGTATCTCAATGAAATGAGAAACTGGTAAAGTGTTTATCTCGATGAGGTTCACAAAATGGAGGAAATCCACAACAGGTTCCAAAGTTTCTCTGAATACTTTCGTGAAGTGAATGCCATTTGGATGATAATCTGCCAGTGAGTGCATCTCGCTGAAATGAGAAAGTGGTGAAGTGTTTATCTCGATGAGTTCAGCAAGTTGGTAGAAATCCACAATAGGTTCCAAAGTTTCTCTGAATCCCTTCGAGCAGTGAATGCCATTTGGCTGATATTCTACCTACGTGTGTATCTCAATGAAATGAGAAACTCGTATAGTGCTTAACTCGATGGCTTCTGCAAGTTGGAAGAAATCCACAATACTTTCCAATTTTCCTCTGAATACATTGGAGCAGTGTAGCTGATATCCTGCCAATGTGTGTATCTCAGTGAAATGAGAAAGTGGTAAAGTGCTTATCTCGATGACTTCAGCAAGTTGGAGGAAATCCACGGCAGGTTCCAAAGTTTCTCTGAATACCTTCGAGCACTGAATGCCGTTTGGCTCATATTCTGCCAATGTGTGTATCTCAATGAAATGAGAAACTGGTTATGTGTTTATCTCGATAAGTTCAGCAAGTTGGAGGAAATCCACAATAGGTTCCAAAGTTTCTCACAGTACCTACGAGCATTGAATGCCATTTGGCTGATATTCTCCAATGTGTGTATCTGAATGAAATGAGAAAGTGGTAAAGTGTTTATCTCGATGAGTTCATCAAAATATAGGAAATGCACAATAGGTCCCAAAGTTTCTCTGAATACCATCGAGCCATTCGGCTGATATTGTGCCAACGTGTGTATGTCAAAGAAATGAGAAAGTGGTAAAGTGCTTACCTCGATGAGTTCAGCAAGTTGGAGGAAATCCTCAATAGGTTCCAAAGTTTCTCTGAATACCTTCGAGCAGTGAATGCCATTTGGCTCATATACTGCCAATGTGTATATCTCAATGAAATGAGAAAGTAGTAAAGTGCTTATCTCGATGAGTTCAGCAAGTTCGAAGAATTCCACAATCGGTTCCAAAGTTTCTCTGAATACCTTCGAGCAGTGAATGCCATTTGGCTGATATTCTACCAATGTGTGTATCTCAATGAAATGAGAAACTGGTTGTGTGTTTATCTCGATAAGTTCAGCAAGTTGGAGGAAATCCACAATACCTACGAGCATTGAATGCCATTTGGCTGATATTCTCCAATGTGTGTATCTGAATGAAATGAGAAAGTGGTAAAGTGTTTATCTCGATGAGTTCATCAAAATAGAGGAAGTCCACAATAGGTCCCAAAGTTTCTCTGAATACCTTCGAGCCATTCAGCTGATATTGTGCCAACGTGTGTATCTCAAAGAAATGAGAAAGTGGTAAAGTGCTTATCTCGATAAGTTCAGCAAGCTGGAGGAAATCCACAGTACGTTCCAAAGTTTCTCTGAATACCTTCGAACAGTGAATGCCATTTGGCTGATATTCTACCAATGTGTGAATCTCAATGAAATGAGAATGTGGTAAAGTGTTTATCTCGATGAGGTTCACAAAATGGAGGAAATCCACAACAGGTTCCAAAGTTTCTCTGAATACTTTCGTGAAGTGAATGCCATTTGGATGATAATCTGCCAGTGAGTGCATCTCGCTGAAATGAGAAAGTGGTGAAGTGTTTATCTCGATGAGTTCAGCAAGTTGGTAGAAATCCACAATAGGTTCCAAAGTTTCTCTGAATCCCTTCGAGCAGTGAATGCCATTTGGCTGATATTCTACCTACGTGTGTGTCTCAATGAAATGAGAAAGTCGTATAGTGCTTAACTCGATGGCTTCTGCAAGTTGGAAGAAATCCACAATACGTTCCAATTTTTCTCTGAATACATTGGAGCAGTGAATGCCATGTGGCTGATATCCTGCCAATGTGTGTATCTCAGTGAAATGAGAAAGTGGTAAAGTGCTTATCTCGATGACTTCAGCAAGTTGGAGGAAATCCACGGCAGGTTCCAAAGTTTCTCTGAATACCTTCGAGCACTGAATGCCGTTTGGCTCATATTCTGCCAATGTGTGTATCTCAATGAAATGAGAAACTGGTTATGTGTTTATCTCGATAAGTTCAGCAAGTTGGAGGAAATCCACAATAGGTTCCAAAGTTTCTCACAATACCTACGAGCATTGAATGCCATTTGGCTGATATTCTCCAATGTGTGTATATGAATGAAATGAGAAAGTGGTAAAGTGTTTATCTCGATGAGTTCAGCAAGTTGGTAGAAATCCTCAATAGGTTCCAAAGTTTCTCTGAATACCTTCGAGCAGTGAATGCCATGTGGCTCATATACTGCCAATGTGTATATCTCAATGAAATGAGAAAGTAGTAAAGTGCTTATCTCGATGAGTTCAGCAAGTTCGAAGAATTCCACAGTAGGTTCCAAACTTTCTCTGAATACCTTCGAGCATTGAATGCCATTTGGTTGATATTCTGCCTACGTGTGTATCTCAATGAAATCAGAAAGTCGTATAGTGCTTAACTCGATGGCTTCTGCACGTTGGAAGAAATCCACAATACTCTCCAATTTTTCTCTGAATACATTGGAGCAGTGAATGCCATGTGGCTGATATTCTACCAATGTGTGTATCTCAATGAAATGAGAATGTGGTAAAGTGTTTATCTCGATGAGGTTCACAAAATGGAGGAAATCCACAATCGGTTCCAAAGTTTCTCTGACTACCCTCGAGCAGTGAATGCCATTTGGATGATAGTCTGCCAGTGAGTGCATCTCGCTGAAATGAGAAAGTGGTGAATTGCTTATCTCGATGAGTTCAGCACGTTCGAAGAATTCCACAATCGGTTCCAAAGCTTCTCTGAATAACCTCGAGCAGTGAATGACATTTGGCTGATATTCTGCAGATGTGTGTCTCGCAATGAAATGGGAAAGCAGTAAAGTGTTTATCTCGATGAGGTTCACAAAATGGAGGAAATCCACAATAGGATCCAAAGTTTCTCTGAATACCTTCGAGCAGTGAATGCCATTTGGCTGATATTCTACCTACGTGTGTATCTCAATGAAATGAGAAACTCGTATAGTGCTTAACTCGATGGCTTCTGCAAGTTGGAAGAAATCCACAATACTTTCCAATTTTCCTCTGAATACATTGGAGCAGTGAATGCCATGTGGCTGATATCCTGCCAATGTGTGTATCTCAATGAAATGAGAAACTGGTTATGTGTTTATCTCGATAAGTTCAGCAAGTTGGAGGAAATCCACAATAGGTTCCAAAGTTTCTCACAATACCTACGAGCATTGAATGCCATTTGGCTGATATTCTACCAATGTGTGTATCTCAATGAAATGACAATGTGGTAAAGTGTTTATCTCGATGAGGTTCACAAAATGGAGGAAATCCACAATAGGTTCCAAAGTTTCTCTGAATACTTTTGTGCAGTGAATGCTATTTGGATGATAATCTGCCAGTGATTGCATCTCGCTGAAATGAGAAAGTGGTAAAGTGCTTATCACGATGACTTCAGCAAGTTGGTGGAAATCCACGATAGATTCCAAAGTTTCTCTGAATACCTTCGAGCACTGAATGCCGTTTGGCTCATATTCTGCCAATGTGTGTATCTCAATGAAATGAGAAACTGGTTATGTGTTTATCTCGATAAGTTCAGCAAGTTGGAGGAAATCCACAATACCTACGAGCATTGAATGCCATTTGGCTGATATTCTCCAATGTGTGTATCTGAATGAAATGAGAAAGTGGTAAAGTGTTTATCTCGATGAATCATCAAAATAGAGGAAGTCCACAATAGGTCCCAAAGTTTCTCTGAATACCTTCGAGCCATTCAGCTGATATTGTGCCAACGTGTGTATCTCAAAGAAATGAGAAAGTGGTAAAGTGCTTATCTCGATAAGTTCAGCAAGTTGGAGGAAATCCACAGTACGTTCCAAAGTTTCTCTGAATACCTTCGAACAGTGAATGCCATTTGGCTGATATTCTACCAATGTGTGTATCTCAATGAAATGAGAAACTGGTAAAGTGTTTATCTCGATGAGGTTCACAAAATGGAGGAAATCCACAACAGGTTCCAAAGTTTCTCTGAATACTTTCGTGAAGTGAATGCCATTTGGATGATAATCTGCCAGTGAGTGCATCTCGCTGAAATGAGAAAGTGGTGAAGTGTTTATCTCGATGAGTTCAGCAAGTTGGTAGAAATCCACAATAGGTTCCAAAGTTTCTCTGAATCCCTTCGAGCAGTGAATGCCATTTGGCTGATATTCTACCTACGTGTGTATCTCAATGAAATGAGAAACTCGTATAGTGCTTAACTCGATGGCTTCTGCAAGTTGGAAGAAATCCACAATACTTTCCAATTTTCCTCTGAATACATTGGAGCAGTGTAGCTGATATCCTGCCAATGTGTGTATCTCAGTGAAATGAGAAAGTGGTAAAGTGCTTATCTCGATGACTTCAGCAAGTTGGAGGAAATCCACGGCAGGTTCCAAAGTTTCTCTGAATACCTTCGAGCACTGAATGCCGTTTGGCTCATATTCTGCCAATGTGTGTATCTCAATGAAATGAGAAACTGGTTATGTGTTTATCTCGATAAGTTCAGCAAGTTGGAGGAAATCCACAATAGGTTCCAAAGTTTCTCACAGTACCTACGAGCATTGAATGCCATTTGGCTGATATTCTCCAATGTGTGTATCTGAATGAAATGAGAAAGTGGTAAAGTGTTTATCTCGATGAGTTCATCAAAATATAGGAAATGCACAATAGGTCCCAAAGTTTCTCTGAATACCATCGAGCCATTCGGCTGATATTGTGCCAACGTGTGTATGTCAAAGAAATGAGAAAGTGGTAAAGTGCTTACCTCGATGAGTTCAGCAGGTTGGAGGAAATCCTCAATAGGTTCCAAAGTTTCTCTGAATACCTTCGAGCAGTGAATGCCATTTGGCTCATATACTGCCAATGTGTATATCTCAATGAAATGAGAAAGTAGTAAAGTGCTTATCTCGATGAGTTCAGCAAGTTCGAAGAATTCCACAATCGGTTCCAAAGTTTCTCTGAATACCTTCGAGCAGTGAATGCCATTTGGCTGATATTCTACCAATGTGTGTATCTCAATGAAATGAGAAACTGGTTGTGTGTTTATCTCGATAAGTTCAGCAAGTTGGAGGAAATCCACAATACCTACGAGCATTGAATGCCATTTGGCTGATATTCTCCAATGTGTGTATCTGAATGAAATGAGAAAGTGGTAAAGTGTTTATCTCGATGAGTTCATCAAAATAGAGGAAGTCCACAATAGGTCCCAAAGTTTCTCTGAATACCTTCGAGCCATTCAGCTGATATTGTGCCAACGTGTGTATCTCAAAGAAATGAGAAAGTGGTAAAGTGCTTATCTCGATAAGTTCAGCAAGCTGGAGGAAATCCACAGTACGTTCCAAAGTTTCTCTGAATACCTTCGAACAGTGAATGCCATTTGGCTGATATTCTACCAATGTGTGAATCTCAATGAAATGAGAATGTGGTAAAGTGTTTATCTCGATGAGGTTCACAAAATGGAGGAAATCCACAACAGGTTCCAAAGTTTCTCTGAATACTTTCGTGAAGTGAATGCCATTTGGATGATAATCTGCCAGTGAGTGCATCTCGCTGAAATGAGAAAGTGGTGAAGTGTTTATCTCGATGAGTTCAGCAAGTTGGTAGAAATCCACAATAGGTTCCAAAGTTTCTCTGAATCCCTTCGAGCAGTGAATGCCATTTGGCTGATATTCTACCTACGTGTGTGTCTCAATGAAATGAGAAAGTCGTATAGTGCTTAACTCGATGGCTTCTGCAAGTTGGAAGAAATCCACAATACGTTCCAATTTTTCTCTGAATACATTGGAGCAGTGAATGCCATGTGGCTGATATCCTGCCAATGTGTGTATCTCAGTGAAATGAGAAAGTGGTAAAGTGCTTATCTCGATGACTTCAGCAAGTTGGAGGAAATCCACGGCAGGTTCCAAAGTTTCTCTGAATACCTTCGAGCACTGAATGCCGTTTGGCTCATATTCTGCCAATGTGTGTATCTCAATGAAATGAGAAACTGGTTATGTGTTTATCTCGATAAGTTCAGCAAGTTGGAGGAAATCCAGAATAGGTTCCAAAGTTTCTCACAATACCTACGAGCATTGAATGCCATTTGGCTGATATTCTCCAATGTGTGTATATGAATGAAATGAGAAAGTGGTAAAGTGTTTATCTCGATGAGTTCAGCAAGTTGGTAGAAATCCTCAATAGGTTCCAAAGTTTCTCTGAATACCTTCGAGCAGTGAATGCCATGTGGCTCATATACTGCCAATGTGTATATCTCAATGAAATGAGAAAGTAGTAAAGTGCTTATCTCGATGAGTTCAGCAAGTTCGAAGAATTCCACAGTAGGTTCCAAACTTTCTCTGAATACCTTCGAGCATTGAATGCCATTTGGTTGATATTCTGCCTACGTGTGTATCTCAATGAAATCAGAAAGTCGTATAGTGCTTAACTCGATGGCTTCTGCACGTTGGAAGAAATCCACAATACTCTCCAATTTTTCTCTGAATACATTGGAGCAGTGAATGCCATGTGGCTGATTTTCTACCAATGTGTGTATCTCAATGAAATGAGAATGTGGTAAAGTGTTTATCTCGATGAGGTTCACAAAATGGAGGAAATCCACAATCGGTTCCAAAGTTTCTCTGACTACCCTCGAGCAGTGAATGCCATTTGGATGATAGTCTGCCAGTGAGTGCATCTCGCTGAAATGAGAAAGTGGTGAATTGCTTATCTCGATGAGTTCAGCACGTTCGAAGAATTCCACAATCGGTTCCAAAGCTTCTCTGAATAACCTCGAGCAGTGAATGACATTTGGCTGATATTCTGCAGATGTGTGTCTCGCAATGAAATGGGAAAGCAGTAAAGTGTTTATCTCGATGAGGTTCACAAAATGGAGGAAATCCACAATAGGATCCAAAGTTTCTCTGAATACCTTCGAGCAGTGAATGCCATTTGGCTGATATTCTACCTACGTGTGTATCTCAATGAAATGAGAAACTCGTATAGTGCTTAACTCGATGGCTTCTGCAAGTTGGAAGAAATCCACAATACTTTCCAATTTTCCTCTGAATACATTGGAGCAGTGAATGCCATGTGGCTGATATCCTGCCAATGTGTGTATCTCAATGAAATGAGAAACTGGTTATGTGTTTATCTCGATAAGTTCAGCAAGTTGGAGGAAATCCACAATAGGTTCCAAAGTTTCTCACAATACCTACGAGCATTGAATGCCATTTGGCTGATATTCTCCAATGTGTGTATCTGAATGAAATGAGAAAATGGTAAAGTGTTTATCTCGATGAGTTCATCAAAATATAGGAAATGCACAATAGGTCCCAAAGTTTCTCTGAATACCATCGAGCCATTCGGCTGATATTGTGCCAACGTGTGTATGTCAAAGAAATGAGAAAGTGGTAAAGTGCTTACCTCGATGAGTTCAGCAAGTTGGAGGAAATCCTCAATAGGTTCCAAAGTTTCTCTGAATACCTTCGAGCAGTGAATGCCATTTGGCTCATATACTGCCAATGTGTATATCTCAATGAAATGAGAAAGTAGTAAAGTGCTTATCTCGATGAGTTAAGCAAGTTCGAAGAATTCCACAATCGGTTCCAAAGTTTCTCTGAATACCTTCGAACAGTGAATGCCATTTGGCTGATATTCTACCAATGTGTGTATCTCAATGAAATGACAATGTGGTAAAGTGTTTATCTCGATGAGGTTCACAAAATGGAGGAAATCCACAATAGGTTCCAAAGTTTCTCTGAATACTTTTGTGC
The DNA here is from genome assembly GCA_037974335.1 of Prionace glauca. NCBI lineage: Eukaryota > Metazoa > Chordata > Chondrichthyes > Carcharhiniformes > Carcharhinidae > Prionace > Prionace glauca. The sequence continues at coordinate 32,214,704 of CM075730.1, forward strand.
AGTGAATGCTATTTGGATGATAATCTGCCAGTGATTGCATCTCGCTGAAATGAGAAAGTGCTTATCACGATGACTTCAGCAAGTTGGTGGAAATCCACGATAGATTCCAAAGTTTCTCTGAATACCTTCGAGCACTGAATGCCGTTTGGCTCATATTCTGCCAATGTGTGTATCTCAATGAAATGAGAAACTGGTTATGTGTTTATCTCGATAAGTTCAGCAAGTTGGAGGAAATCCACAATACCTACGAGCATTGAATGCCATTTGGCTGATATTCTCCAATGTGTGTATCTGAATGAAATGAGAAAGTGGTAAAGTGTTTATCTCGATGAATCATCAAAATAGAGGAAGTCCACAATAGGTCCCAAAGTTTCTCTGAATACCTTCGAGCCATTCAGCTGATATTGTGCCAACGTGTGTATCTCAAAGAAATGAGAAAGTGGTAAAGTGCTTATCTCGATAAGTTCAGCAAGTTGGAGGAAATCCACAGTACGTTCCAAAGTTTCTCTGAATACCTTCGAACAGTGAATGCCATTTGGCTGATATTCTACCAATGTGTGTATCTCAATGAAATGAGAAACTGGTAAAGTGTTTATCTCGATGAGGTTCACAAAATGGAGGAAATCCACAACAGGTTCCAAAGTTTCTCTGAATACTTTCGTGAAGTGAATGCCATTTGGATGATAATCTGCCAGTGAGTGCATCTCGCTGAAATGAGAAAGTGGTGAAGTGTTTATCTCGATGAGTTCAGCAAGTTGGTAGAAATCCACAATAGGTTCCAAAGTTTCTCTGAATCCCTTCGAGCAGTGAATGCCATTTGGCTGATATTCTACCTACGTGTGTATCTCAATGAAATGAGAAACTCGTATAGTGCTTAACTCGATGGCTTCTGCAAGTTGGAAGAAATCCACAATACTTTCCAATTTTCCTCTGAATACATTGGAGCAGTGTAGCTGATATCCTGCCAATGTGTGTATCTCAGTGAAATGAGAAAGTGGTAAAGTGCTTATCTCGATGACTTCAGCAAGTTGGAGGAAATCCACGGCAGGTTCCAAAGTTTCTCTGAATACCTTCGAGCACTGAATGCCGTTTGGCTCATATTCTGCCAATGTGTGTATCTCAATGAAATGAGAAACTGGTTATGTGTTTATCTCGATAAGTTCAGCAAGTTGGAGGAAATCCACAATAGGTTCCAAAGTTTCTCACAGTACCTACGAGCATTGAATGCCATTTGGCTGATATTCTCCAATGTGTGTATCTGAATGAAATGAGAAAGTGGTAAAGTGTTTATCTCGATGAGTTCATCAAAATATAGGAAATGCACAATAGGTCCCAAAGTTTCTCTGAATACCATCGAGCCATTCGGCTGATATTGTGCCAACGTGTGTATGTCAAAGAAATGAGAAAGTGGTAAAGTGTTTATCTCGATGAGGTTCACAAAATGGAGGAAATCCACAATCGGTTCCAAAGTTTCTCTGACTACCCTCGAGCAGTGAATGCCATTTGGATGATAGTCTGCCAGTGAGTGCATCTCGCTGAAATGAGAAAGTGGTGAAGTGCTTATCTCGATGAGTTCAGCACGTTCGAAGAATTCCACAATCGGTTCCAAAGCTTCTCTGAATAACCTCGAGCAGTGAATGACATTTGGCTGATATTCTGCAGATGTGTGTCTCGCAATGAAATGGGAAAGCAGTAAAATGTTTATCTCGATGAGGTTCACAAAATGGAGGAAATCCATAATAGGATCCAAAGTTTCTCTGAATACGTTCGAGCAGTGAATGCCATTTGGCTGATATTCTACCTACGTGTGTATCTCAATGAAATGAGACACTCGTATAGTGCTTAACTCGATGGCTTCTGCAAGTTGGAAGAAATCCACAATACTTTCCAATTTTCCTCTGAATACATTGGAGCAGTGAATGCTACGTGGCTGATATCCTGCCAATGCGTGTATCTCAATGAAATGAGAAACTGGTTATGTGTTTATCTCGATAAGTTCAGCAAGTTGGAGGAAATCCACAATAGGTTCCAAAGTTTATCACAATACCTACGAGCATTGAATGCCATTTGGCTGATATTCTCCAATGTGTGTATCTGAATGAAATGAGAAAGTGGGAAAGTGTTTATCTCCATGAGGTCATCAAAATAGAGGAATATGTCCCAAAGTTTCTCTGAATACCTTCGAGCCATTCAGCTGATATTGTGCCAACGTGTGTATCTCAAAGAAATGAGAAAGTGGTAAAGTGCTTACCTCGATGAGTTCAGCAAGTTGGAGGAAATCCTCAATAGGTTCCAAAGTTTCTCTGAATACCTTCGAGCAGTGAATGCCATTTGGCTCATATACTGCCAATGTGTATATCTCAATGAAATGAGAAAGTAGTAAAGTGCTTATCTCGATGAGTTCAGCAAGTTCGAAGAATTCCACAATCGGTTCCAAAGTTTCTCTGAATACCTTCGAGCAGTGAATGCCATTTGGCTGATATTCTACCAATTTGTGTATCTCAATGAAATGAGAAACTGGTTGTGTGTTTATCTCGATAAGTTCAGCAAGTTGGAGGAAATCCACAATACCTACGAGCATTGAATGCCATTTGGCTGATATTCTCCAATGTGTGTATCTGAATGAAATGAGAAAGTGGTAAAGTGTTTATCTCGATGAGTTCATCAAAATAGAGGAAGTCCACAATAGGTCCCAAAGTTTCTCTGAATACCTTCGAGCCATTCAGCTGATATTGTGCCAACGTGTGTATCTCCAAGAAATGAGAAAGTGGTAAAGTGCTTATCTCGATAAGTTCAGCAAGCTGGAGGAAATCCACAGTACGTTCCAAAGTTTCTCTGAATACCTTCGAACAGTGAATGCCATTTGGCTGATATTCTACCAATGTGTGAATCTCAATGAAATGAGAATGTGGTAAAGTGTTTATCTCGATGAGGTTCACAAAATGGAGGAAATCCACAACAGGTTCCAAAGTTTCTCTGAATACTTTCGTGAAGTGAATGCCATTTGGATGATAATCTGCCAGTGAGTGCATCTCGCTGAAATGAGAAAGTGGTGAAGTGTTTATCTCGATGAGTTCAGCAAGTTGGTAGAAATCCACAATAGGTTCCAAAGTTTCTCTGAATCCCTTCGAGCAGTGAATGCCATTTGGCTGATATTCTACCTACGTGTGTGTCTCAATGAAATGAGAAAGTCGTATAGTGCTTAACTCGATGGCTTCTGCAAGTTGGAAGAAATCCACAATACGTTCCAATTTTTCTCTGAATACATTGGAGCAGTGAATGCCATGTGGCTGATATCCTGCCAATGTGTGTATCTCAGTGAAATGAGAAAGTGGTAAAGTGCTTATCTCGATGACTTCAGCAAGTTGGAGGAAATCCACGGCAGGTTCCAAAGTTTCTCTGAATACCTTCGAGCACTGAATGCCGTTTGGCTCATATTCTGCCAATGTGTGTATCTCAATGAAATGAGAAACTGGTTATGTGTTTATCTCGATAAGTTCAGCAAGTTGGAGGAAATCCACAATAGGTTCCAAAGTTTCTCACAATACCTACGAGCATTGAATGCCATTTGGCTGATATTCTCCAATGTGTGTATATGAATGAAATGAGAAAGTGGTAAAGTGTTTATCTCGATGAGTTCAGCAAGTTGGTAGAAATCCTCAATAGGTTCCAAAGTTTCTCTGAATACCTTCGAGCAGTGAATGCCATGTGGCTCATATACTGCCAATGTGTATATCTCAATGAAATGAGAAAGTAGTAAAGTGCTTATCTCGATGAGTTCAGCAAGTTCGAAGAATTCCACAGTAGGTTCCAAACTTTCTCTGAATACCTTCGAGCATTGAATGCCATTTGGTTGATATTCTGCCTACGTGTGTATCTCAATGAAATCAGAAAGTCGTATAGTGCTTAACTCGATGGCTTCTGCACGTTGGAAGAAATCCACAATACTCTCCAATTTTTCTCTGAATACATTGGAGCAGTGAATGCCATGTGGCTGATATTCTACCAATGTGTGTATCTCAATGAAATGAGAATGTGGTAAAGTGTTTATCTCGATGAGGTTCACAAAATGGAGGAAATCCACAATCGGTTCCAAAGTTTCTCTGACTACCCTCGAGCAGTGAATGCCATTTGGATGATAGTCTGCCAGTGAGTGCATCTCGCTGAAATGAGAAAGTGGTGAATTGCTTATCTCGATGAGTTCAGCACGTTCGAAGAATTCCACAATCGGTTCCAAAGCTTCTCTGAATAACCTCGAGCAGTGAATGACATTTGGCTGATATTCTGCAGATGTGTGTCTCGCAATGAAATGGGAAAGCAGTAAAGTGTTTATCTCGATGAGGTTCACAAAATGGAGGAAATCCACAATAGGATCCAAAGTTTCTCTGAATACCTTCGAGCAGTGAATGCCATTTGGCTGATATTCTACCTACGTGTGTATCTCAATGAAATGAGAAACTCGTATAGTGCTTAACTCGATGGCTTCTGCAAGTTGGAAGAAATCCACAATACTTTCCAATTTTCCTCTGAATACATTGGAGCAGTGAATGCCATGTGGCTGATATCCTGCCAATGTGTGTATCTCAATGAAATGAGAAACTGGTTATGTGTTTATCTCGATAAGTTCAGCAAGTTGGAGGAAATCCACAATAGGTTCCAAAGTTTCTCACAATACCTACGAGCATTGAATGCCATTTGGCTGATATTCTCCAATGTGTGTATCTGAATGAAATGAGAAAGTGGTAAAGTGTTTATCTCGATGAGTTCATCAAAATATAGGAAATGCACAATAGGTCCCAAAGTTTCTCTGAATACCATCGAGCCATTCGGCTGATATTGTGCCAACGTGTGTATGTCAAAGAAATGAGAAAGTGGTAAAGTGCTTACCTCGATGAGTTCAGCAAGTTGGAGGAAATCCTCAATAGGTTCCAAAGTTTCTCTGAATACCTTCGAGCAGTGAATGCCATTTGGCTCATATACTGCCAATGTGTATATCTCAATGAAATGAGAAAGTAGTAAAGTGCTTATCTCGATGAGTTAAGCAAGTTCGAAGAATTCCACAATCGGTTCCAAAGTTTCTCTGAATACCTTCGAACAGTGAATGCCATTTGGCTGATATTCTACCAATGTGTGTATCTCAATGAAATGACAATGTGGTAAAGTGTTTATCTCGATGAGGTTCACAAAATGGAGGAAATCCACAATAGGTTCCAAAGTTTCTCTGAATACTTTTGTGCAGTGAATGCTATTTGGATGATAATCTGCCAGTGATTGCATCTCGCTGAAATGAGAAAGTGGTAAAGTGCTTATCACGATGACTTCAGCAAGTTGGTGGAAATCCACGATAGATTCCAAAGTTTCTCTGAATACCTTCGAGCACTGAATGCCGTTTGGCTCATATTCTGCCAATGTGTGTATCTCAATGAAATGAGAAACTGGTTATGTGTTTATCTCGATAAGTTCAGCAAGTTGGAGGAAATCCACAATACCTACGAGCATTGAATGCCATTTGGCTGATATTCTCCAATGTGTGTATCTGAATGAAATGAGAAAGTGGTAAAGTGTTTATCTCGATGAATCATCAAAATAGAGGAAGTCCACAATAGGTCCCAAAGTTTCTCTGAATACCTTCGAGCCATTCAGCTGATATTGTGCCAACGTGTGTATCTCAAAGAAATGAGAAAGTGGTAAAGTGCTTATCTCGATAAGTTCAGCAAGTTGGAGGAAATCCACAGTACGTTCCAAAGTTTCTCTGAATACCTTCGAACAGTGAATGCCATTTGGCTGATATTCTACCAATGTGTGTATCTCAATGAAATGAGAAACTGGTAAAGTGTTTATCTCGATGAGGTTCACAAAATGGAGGAAATCCACAACAGGTTCCAAAGTTTCTCTGAATACTTTCGTGAAGTGAATGCCATTTGGATGATAATCTGCCAGTGAGTGCATCTCGCTGAAATGAGAAAGTGGTGAAGTGTTTATCTCGATGAGTTCAGCAAGTTGGTAGAAATCCACAATAGGTTCCAAAGTTTCTCTGAATCCCTTCGAGCAGTGAATGCCATTTGGCTGATATTCTACCTACGTGTGTATCTCAATGAAATGAGAAACTCGTATAGTGCTTAACTCGATGGCTTCTGCAAGTTGGAAGAAATCCACAATACTTTCCAATTTTCCTCTGAATACATTGGAGCAGTGTAGCTGATATCCTGCCAATGTGTGTATCTCAGTGAAATGAGAAAGTGGTAAAGTGCTTATCTCGATGACTTCAGCAAGTTGGAGGAAATCCACGGCAGGTTCCAAAGTTTCTCTGAATACCTTCGAGCACTGAATGCCGTTTGGCTCATATTCTGCCAATGTGTGTATCTCAATGAAATGAGAAACTGGTTATGTGTTTATCTCGATAAGTTCAGCAAGTTGGAGGAAATCCACAATAGGTTCCAAAGTTTCTCACAATACCTACGAGCATTGAATGCCATTTGGCTGATATTCTCCAATGTGTGTATATGAATGAAATGAGAAAGTGGTAAAGTGTTTATCTCGATGAGTTCAGCAAGTTGGTAGAAATCCTCAATAGGTTCCAAAGTTTCTCTGAATACCTTCGAGCAGTGAATGCCATGTGGCTCATATACTGCCAATGTGTATATCTCAATGAAATGAGAAAGTAGTAAAGTGCTTATCTCGATGAGTTCAGCAAGTTCGAAGAATTCCACAGTAGGTTCCAAACTTTCTCTGAATACCTTCGAGCATTGAATGCCATTTGGTTGATATTCTGCCTACGTGTGTATCTCAATGAAATCAGAAAGTCGTATAGTGCTTAACTCGATGGCTTCTGCACGTTGGAAGAAATCCACAATACTCTCCAATTTTTCTCTGAATACATTGGAGCAGTGAATGCCATGTGGCTGATATTCTACCAATGTGTGTATCTCAATGAAATGAGAATGTGGTAAAGTGTTTATCTCGATGAGGTTCACAAAATGGAGGAAATCCACAATCGGTTCCAAAGTTTCTCTGACTACCCTCGAGCAGTGAATGCCATTTGGATGATAGTCTGCCAGTGAGTGCATCTCGCTGAAATGAGAAAGTGGTGAATTGCTTATCTCGATGAGTTCAGCACGTTCGAAGAATTCCACAATCGGTTCCAAAGCTTCTCTGAATAACCTCGAGCAGTGAATGACATTTGGCTGATATTCTGCAGATGTGTGTCTCGCAATGAAATGGGAAAGCAGTAAAGTGTTTATCTCGATGAGGTTCACAAAATGGAGGAAATCCACAATAGGATCCAAAGTTTCTCTGAATACCTTCGAGCAGTGAATGCCATTTGGCTGATATTCTACCTACGTGTGTATCTCAATGAAATGAGAAACTCGTATAGTGCTTAACTCGATGGCGTCTGCAAGTTGGAAGAAATCCACAATACTTTCCAATTTTCCTCTGAATACATTGGAGCAGTGAATGCCATGTGGCTGATATCCTGCCAATGTGTGTATCTCAATGAAATGAGAAACTGGTTATGTGTTTATCTCGATAAGTTCAGCAAGTTGGAGGAAATCCACAATAGGTTCCAAAGTTTCTCACAATACCTACGAGCATTGAATGCCATTTGGCTGATATTCTCCAATGTGTGTATCTGAATGAAATGAGAAAGTGGTAAAGTGTTTATCTCGATGAGTTCATCAAAATATAGGAAATGCACAATAGGTCCCAAAGTTTCTCTGAATACCATCGAGCCATTCGGCTGATATTGTGCCAACGTGTGTATGTCAAAGAAATGAGAAAGTGGTAAAGTGCTTACCTCGATGAGTTCAGCAAGTTGGAGGAAATCCTCAATAGGTTCCAAAGTTTCTCTGAATACCTTCGAGCAGTGAATGCCATTTGGCTCATATACTGCCAATGTGTATATCTCAATGAAATGAGAAAGTAGTAAAGTGCTTATCTCGATGAGTTAAGCAAGTTCGAAGAATTCCACAATCGGTTCCAAAGTTTCTCTGAATACCTTCGAGCAGTGAATGCCATTTGGCTGATATTCTACCAATGTGTGTATCTCAATGAAATGACAATGTGGTAAAGTGTTTATCTCGATGAGGTTCACAAAATGGAGGAAATCCACAATAGGTTCCAAAGTTTCTCTGAATACTTTTGTGCAGTGAATGCTATTTGGATGGTAATCTGCCAGTGAGTGCATCTCGCTGAAATGAGAAAGTGGTAAAGTGCTTATCACGATGACTTCAGCAAGTTGGTGGAAATCCATGACAGATTCCAAAGTTTCTCTGAATACCTTCGAGCACTGAATGCCGTTTGGCTCATATTCTGCCAATGTGTGTATCTCAATGAAATGAGAAACTGGTTATGTGTTTATCTCGATAAGTTCAGCAAGTTGGAGGAAATCCACAATACCTACGAGCATTGAATGCCATTTGGCTGATATTCTCCAATGTGTGTATCTGAATGAAATGAGAAAGTGGTAAAGTGTTTATCTCGATGAGTTCATCAAAATAGAGGAAGTCCACAATAGGTCCCAAAGTTTCTCTGAATACCTTCGAACAGTCAATGCCATTTGGCTGATATTCTACCAATGTGTGTATCTCTATGAAATGAGAAACTGGTAAAGTGTTTATCTCGATGAGGTTCACAAAATGGAGGAAATCCACAACAGGTTCCAAAGTTTCTCTGAATACTTTCGTGAAGTGAATGCCATTTGGATGATAATCTGCCAGTGAGTGCATCTCGCTGAAATGAGAAAGTGGTGAAGTGTTTATCAGCCACTTGGTAGAAATCCACAATAGGTTCCAAAGTTTCTCTGAATCCCTTCGAGCAGTGAATGCCATTTGGCTGATATTCTGCCTACGTGTGTATCTCAATGAAATGAGAAAGTCGTATAGTGCTTAACTCGATGGCTTCTGCAAGTTGGAAGAAATCCACAATACGTTCCAATTTTTCTCTGAATACATTGGAGCAGTGAATGCCATGTGGCTGATATCCTGCCAATGTGTGTATCTCAGTGAAATGAGAAAGTGGTAAAGTGCTTATCTCGATAAGTTCAGCAAGTTGGAGGAAATCCACAGTACGTTCCAAAGTTTCTCTGAATACCTTCGAACAGTCAATGCCATTTGGCTGATATTCTACCAATGTGTGTATCTCAATGAAATGAGAAACTGGTAACGTGTTTATCTCGATAAGTTCAGCAAGTTGGAGGAAATCCACAATAGGTTCCAAAGTTTCTCACAATACCTACGAACATTGAATGCCATTTGGCTGATATTCTCCAATGTGTGTATATGAATGAAATGAGAAAGTGGTAAAGTGTTTATCTCGATGAGTTCATCAAAATATAGGAAATGCACAATAGTTCCCAAAGTTTCTCTGAATACCATCGAGCCATTCGGCTGATATTGTGCCAACGTGTGTATGTCAAAGAAATGAGAAAGTGGTAAAGTGCTTACCTCGATGAGTTCAGCAAGTTGGAGGAAATCCTCAATAGGTTCCAAAGTTTCTCTGAATACCTTCGAGCAGTGAATGCCATGTGGCTCATATACTGCCAATGTGTATATCTCAATGAAATGAGAAAGTAGTAAAGTGCTTATCTCGATGAGTTCAGCAAGTTCGAAGAATTCCACAATCGGTTCCAAAGCTTCTCTGAATACCTTCGAGCAGTGAATGCCATTTGGTTGATATTCTGCCTACGTGTGTATCTCAATGAAATGAGAAAGTCGTATAGTGCTTAACTCGATGGCTTCTGCACGTTGGAAGAAATCCACAATACTTTCCAATTTTTCTCTGAATACATTGGAGCAGTGAATGCCATGTGGCTGACATTCTACCAATGTGTGTATCTCAATGAAATGAGAATGTGGTAAAGTGTTTATCTCGATGAGGTTCACAAAATGGAGGAAATCCACAATCGGTTCCAAAGTTTCTCTGACTACCCTCGAGCAGTGAATGCCATTTGGATGATAGTCTGCCAGTGAGTGCATCTCGCTGAAATGAGAAAGTGGTGAAGTGCTTATCTCGATGAGTTCAGCACGTTCGAAGAATTCCACAATCGGTTCCAAAGCTTCTCTGAATAACCTCGAGCAGTGAATGACATTTGGCTGATATTCTGCAGATGTGTGTCTCGCAATGAAATGGGAAAGCAGTAAAATGTTTATCTCGATGAGGTTCACAAAATGGAGGAAATCCATAATAGGATCCAAAGTTTCTCTGAATACGTTCGAGCAGTGAATGCCATTTGGCTGATATTCTACCTACGTGTGTATCTCAATGAAATGAGACACTCGTATAGTGCTTAACTCGATGGCTTCTGCAAGTTGGAAGAAATCCACAATACTTTCCAATTTTCCTCTGAATACATTGGAGCAGTGAATGCTACGTGGCTGATATCCTGCCAATGCGTGTATCTCAATGAAATGAGAAACTGGTTATGTGTTTATCTCGATAAGTTCAGCAAGTTGGAGGAAATCCACAATAGGTTCCAAAGTTTCTCACAATACCTACGAGCATTGAATGCCATTTGGCTGATATTCTCCAATGTGTGTATCTGAATGAAATGAGAAAGTGGGAAAGTGTTTATCTCGATGAGGTCATCAAAATAGAGGAATATGTCCCAAAGTTTCTCTGAATACCTTCGAGCCATTCAGCTGATATTGTGCCAACGTGTGTATCTCAAAGAAATGAGAAAGTGGTAAAGTGCTTATCTCGATAAGTTCAGCAAGTTGGAGGAAATCCACAGTACGTTCCAAAGTTTCTCTGAATACCTTCGAACAGTGAATGCCATTTGGCTGATATTCTACCAATGTGTGTATCTCAATGAAATGAGAATCTGGTAAAGTGTTTATCTCGATGAGGTTCACAAAATGGAGGAAATCCACAATAGGTTCCAAAGTTTCTCTGAATACTTTCGTGAAGTGAATGCCATTTGGATGATAATCTGCCAGTGAGTGCATCTCGCTGAAATGAGAAAGTGGTGAAGTGTTTATCTCGATGAGTTCAGCAAGTTGGTAGAAATCCACAATAGGTTCCAAAGTTTCTCTGAATCCCTTCGAGCAGTGAATGCCATTTGGCTGATATTCTACCTACGTGTGTATCTCAATGAAATGAGAAAGTCGTATAGTGCTTAACTCGATGGCTTCTGCACGTTGGAAGAAATCCACAATACTTTCCAATTTTCCTCTGAATACATTGGAGCAGTGAATGCCATGTGGCTGATATCCTGCCAATGTGTGTATCTCAATGAAATGAGAAACTGGTTATGTGTTTATCTCGATAAGTTCAGCAAGTTGGAGGAAATCCACAATAGGTTCCAAAGTTTCTCACAATACCTACGAGCATTGAATGCCATTTGGCTGATATTCTCCAATGTGTTTATATGAATGAAATGAGAAAGTGGTAAAGTGTTTATCTCGATGACTTCATCAAAATATAGGAAATCCTCAATAGGTTCCAAAGTTTCTCTGAATACCTTCGAGCAGTGAATGCCATTTGGCTCATATACTGCCAATGTGTATATCTCAATGAAATGAGAAAGTAGTAAAGTGCTTATCTCGATGAGTTCAGTAATTTCGAAGAATTCCACAATCGGTTCCAAAGATTCTCTGAATACCTTCGAGCAGTGAATGCCATTTGGCTGATATTCTACCAATGTGTGTATCTCAATGAAATGAGAATGTGGTAAAGTGTTTATCTCGATGAGTTCATCAAAGTAGAGGAAGTCCACAATAGGTCCCAAAGTTTCTCTGAATACCTTCGAGCCATTCAGCTGATATTGTGCAAACGTGTGTATCTCAAAGAAATGAGAAAGTGGTAAAGTGCTTATCTCGATAAGTTCAACAAGTTGGAGCAAATCCACATTACGTTCCAAAGTTTCTCTGAATACCTTCGAACAGTGAATACCATTTGGCTGATATTCTACCAATGTGTGTATATCAATGAAATGAGAATGTGGTAAAGTGTTTATCTCGATGAGGTTCACAAAATGGAGGAAATCCACAATAGGTTCCAAAGTTTCTCTGAATACTTTTGTGCAGTGAATGCTATTTGGATGATAATCTGCCAGTGATTGCATCTCGCTGAAATGAGAAAGTGGTAAAGTGCTTATCACGATGACTTCAGCAAGTTGGTGGAAATCCACGATAGATTCCAAAGTTTCTCTGAATACCTTCGAGCACTGAATGCCGTTTGGCTCATATTCTGCCAATGTGTGTATCTCAATGAAATGAGAAACTGGTTATGTGTTTATCTCGATAAGTTCAGCAAGTTGGAGGAAATCCACAATACCTACGAGCATTGAATGCCATTTGGCTGATATTCTCCAATGTGTGTATCTGAATGAAATGAGAAAGTGGTAAAGTGTTTATCTCGATGAATCATCAAAATAGAGGAAGTCCACAATAGGTCCCAAAGTTTCTCTGAATACCTTCGAGCCATTCAGCTGATATTGTGCCAACGTGTGTATCTCAAAGAAATGAGAAAGTGGTAAAGTGCTTATCTCGATAAGTTCAGCAAGTTGGAGGAAATCCACAGTACGTTCCAAAGTTTCTCTGAATACCTTCGAACAGTGAATGCCATTTGGCTGATATTCTACCAATGTGTGTATCTCAATGAAATGAGAAACTGGTAAAGTGTTTATCTCGATGAGGTTCACAAAATGGAGGAAATCCACAACAGGTTCCAAAGTTTCTCTGAATACTTTCGTGAAGTGAATGCCATTTGGATGATAATCTGCCAGTGAGTGCATCTCGCTGAAATGAGAAAGTGGTGAAGTGTTTATCTCGATCAGTTCAGCAAGTTGGTAGAAATCCACAATAGGTTCCAAAGTTTCTCTGAATCCCTTCGAGCAGTGAATGCCATTTGGCTGATATTCTACCTACGTGTGTATCTCAATGAAATGAGAAAGTCGTATAGTGCTTAACTCGATGGCTTCTGCAAGTTGGAAGAAATCCACAATACTTTCCAATTTTCCTCTGAATACATTGGAGCAGTGTAGCTGATATCCTGCCAATGTGTGTATCTCAGTGAAATGAGAAAGTGGTAAAGTGCTTATCTCGATGACTTTAGCAAGTTGGAGGAAATCCACGGCAGGTTCCAAAGTTTCTCTGAATACCTTCGAGCACTGAATGCCGTTTGGCTCATATTCTGCCAATGTGTGTATCTCAATGAAATGAGAAACTGGTTATGTGTTTATCTCGATAAGTTCAGCAAGTTGGAGGAAATCCACAATACCTACGAGCATTGAATGCCATTTGGCTGATATTCTCCAATGTGTGTATCTGAATGAAATGAGAAAGTGGTAAAGTGTTTATCTCGATGAGTTCATCAAAATATAGGAAATGCACAATAGGTCCCAAAGTTTCTCTGAATACCATCGAGCCATTCGGCTGATATTGTGCCAACGTGTGTATGTCAAAGAAATGAGAAAGTGGTAAAGTGCTTACCTCGATGAGTTCAGCAAGTTGGAGGAAATCCTCAATAGGTTCCAAAGTTTCTCTGAATACCTTCGAGCAGTGAATGCCATTTGGCTCATATACTGCCAATGTGTATATCTCAATGAAATGAGAAAGTAGTAAAGTGCTTATCTCGATGAGTTCAGCAAGTTCGAAGAATTCCACAATCGGTTCCAAAGTTTCTCTGAATACCTTCGAGCAGTGAATGCCATTTGGCTGATATTCTACCAATTTGTGTATCTCAATGAAATGAGAAACTGGTTGTGTGTTTATCTCGATAAGTTCAGCAAGTTGGAGGAAATCCACAATACCTACGAGCATTGAATGCCATTTGGCTGATATTCTCCAATGTGTGTATCTGAATGAAATGAGAAAGTGGTAAAGTGTTTATCTCGATGAGTTCATCAAAATAGAGGAAGTCCACAATAGGTCCCAAAGTTTCTCTGAATACCTTCGAGCCATTCAGCTGATATTGTGCCAACGTGTGTATCTCAAAGAAATGAGAAAGTGGTAAAGTGCTTATCTCGATAAGTTCAGCAAGCTGGAGGAAATCCACAGTACGTTCCAAAGTTTCTCTGAATACCTTCGAACAGTGAATGCCATTTGGCTGATATTCTACCAATGTGTGTATCTCAATGAAATGAGAATGTGGTAAAGTGTTTATCTCGATGAGGTTCACAAAATGGAGGAAATCCACAACAGGTTCCAAAGTTTCTCTGAATACTTTCGTGAAGTGAATGCCATTTGGATGATAATCTGCCAGTGAGTGCATCTCGCTGAAATGAGAAAGTGGTGAAGTGTTTATCTCGATGAGTTCAGCAAGTTGGTAGAAATCCACAATAGGTTCCAAAGTTTCTCTGAATCCCTTCGAGCAGTGAATGCCATTTGGCTGATATTCTACCTACGTGTGTGTCTCAATGAAATGAGAAAGTCGTATAGTGCTTAACTCGATGGCTTCTGCAAGTTGGAAGAAATCCACAATACGTTCCAATTTTTCTCTGAATACATTGGAGCAGTGAATGCCATGTGGCTGATATCCTGCCAATGTGTGTATCTCAGTGAAATGAGAAAGTGGTAAAGTGCTTATCTCGATGAATTCAGCAAGTTGGAGGAAATCCACGGCAGGTTCCAAAGTTTCTCTGAATACCTTCGAGCACTGAATGCCGTTTGGCTCATATTCTGCCAATGTGTGTATCTCAATGAAATGAGAAACTGGTTATGTGTTTATCTCGATAAGTTCAGCAAGTTGGAGGAAATCCACAATAGGTTCCAAAGTTTCTCACAATACCTACGAGCATTGAATGCCATTTGGCTGATATTCTCCAATGTGTGTATATGAATGAAATGAGAAAGTGGTAAAGTGTTTATCTCGATGAGTTCATCAAAATATAGGAAATGCACAATAGGTCCCAAAGTTTCTCTGAATACCATCGAGCCATTCGGCTGATATTGTGCCAACGTGTGTATGTCAAAGAAATGAGAAAGTGGTAAAGTGCTTATCTCGATGAGTTCAGTAATTTCGAAGAATTCCACAATCGGTTCCAAAGATTCTCTGAATACCTTCGAGCAGTGAATGCCATTTGGCTCATATACTGCCAATGTGTATATCTCAATGAAATGAGAAAGTAGTAAAGTGCTTATCTCGATGAGTTAAGCAAGTTCGAAGAATTCCACAATCGGTTCCAAAGTTTCTCTGAATACCTTCGAGCAGTGAATGCCATTTGGCTGATATTCTACCAATGTGTGTATCTCAATGAAATGACAATGTGGTAAAGTGTTTATCTCGATGAGGTTCACAAAATGGAGGAAATCCACAATAGGTTCCAAAGTTTCTCTGAATACTTTTGTGCAGTGAATGCTATTTGGATGGTAATCTGCCAGTGAGTGCATCTCGCTGAAATGAGAAAGTGGTAAAGTGCTTATCACGATGACTTCAGCAAGTTGGTGGAAATCCACGACAGATTCCAAAGTTTCTCTGAATACCTTCGAGCACTGAATGCCGTTTGGCTCATATTCTGCCAATGTGTGTATCTCAATGAAATGAGAAACTGGTTATGTGTTTATCTCGATAAGTTCAGCAAGTTGGAGGAAATCCACAATACCTACGAGCATTGAATGCCATTTGGCTGATATTCTCCAATGTGTGTATCTGAATGAAATGAGAAAGTGGTAAAGTGTTTATCTCGATGAGTTCATCAAAATAGAGGAAGTCCACAATAGGTCCCAAAGTTTCTCTGAATACCTTCGAACAGTCAATGCCATTTGGCTGATATTCTACCAATGTGTGTATCTCTATGAAATGAGAAACTGGTAAAGTGTTTATCTCGATGAGGTTCACAAAATGGAGGAAATCCACAACAGGTTCCAAAGTTTCTCTGAATACTTTCGTGAAGTGAATGCCATTTGGATGATAATCTGCCAGTGAGTGCATCTCGCTGAAATGAGAAAGTGGTGAAGTGTTTATCAGCCACTTGGTAGAAATCCACAATAGGTTCCAAAGTTTCTCTGAATCCCTTCGAGCAGTGAATGCCATTTGGCTGATATTCTGCCCACGTGTGTATCTCAATGAAATGAGAAAGTCGTATAGTGCTTAACTCGATGGCTTCTGCAAGTTGGAAGAAATCCACAATACGTTCCAATTTTTCTCTGAATACATTGGAGCAGTGAATGCCATGTGGCTGATATCCTGCCAATGTGTGTATCTCAGTGAAATGAGAAAGTGGTAAAGTGCTTATCTCGATAAGTTCAGCAAGTTGGAGGAAATCCACAGAACGTTCCAAAGTTTCTCTGAATACCTTCGAACAGTCAATGCCATTTGGCTGATATTCTACCAATGTGTGTATCTCAATGAAATGAGAAACTGGTAAAGTGTTTATCTCGATAAGTTCAGCAAGTTGGAGGAAATCCACAATAGGTTCCAAAGTTTCTCACAATACCTACGAGCATTGAATGCCATTTGGCTGATATTCTCCAATGTGTGTATATGAATGAAATGAGAAAGTGGTAAAGTGTTTATCTCGATGAGTTCAGCAAGTTGGTAGAAATCCTCAATAGGTTCCAAAGTTTCTCTGAATACCTTCGAGCAGTGAATGCCATGTGGCTCATATACTGCCAATGTGTATATCTCAATGAAATGAGAAAGTAGTAAAGTGCTTATCTCGATGAGTTCAGCAAGTTCGAAGAATTCCACAGTAGGTTCCAAACTTTCTCTGAATACCTTCGAGCATTGAATGCCATTTGGTTGATATTCTGCCTACGTGTGTATCTCAATGAAATCAGAAAGTCGTATAGTGCTTAACTCGATGGCTTCTGCACGTTGGAAGAAATCCACAATACTCTCCAATTTTTCTCTGAATACATTGGAGCAGTGAATGCCATGTGGCTGATATTCTACCAATGTGTGTATCTCAATGAAATGAGAATGTGGTAAAGTGTTTATCTTGATGAGGTTCACAAAATGGAGGAAATCCACAATCGGTTCCAAAGTTTCTCTGACTACCCTCGAGCAGTGAATGCCATTTGGATGATAGTCTGCCAGTGAGTGCATCTCGCTGAAATGAGAAAGTGGTGAATTGCTTATCTCGATGAGTTCAGCACGTTCGAAGAATTCCACAATCGGTTCCAATGCTTCTCTGAATAACCTCGAGCAGTGAATGCCATTTGGCTGATATTCTACCTACGTGTGTATCTCAATGAAATGAGAAACTCGTATAGTGCTTAACTCGATGGCTTCTGCAAGTTGGAAGAAATCCACAATACTTTCCAATTTTCCTCTGAATACATTGGAGCAGTGAATGCCATGTGGCTGATATCCTGCCAATGTGTGTATCTCAATGAAATGAGAAACTGGTTATGTGTTTATCTCGATAAGTTCAGCAAGTTGGAGGAAATCCACAATAGGTTCCAAAGTTTCTCACAATACCTACGAGCATTGAATGCCATTTGGCTGATATTCTCCAATGTGTGTATCTGAATGAAATGAGAAAGTGGTAAAGTGTTTATCTCGATGAGTTCATCAAAATATAGGAAATGCACAATAGGTCCCAAAGTTTCTCTGAATACCATCGAGCCATTCGGCTGATATTGTGCCAACGTGTGTATGTCAAAGAAATGAGAAAGTGGTAAAGTGCTTACCTCGATGAGTTCAGCAAGTTGGAGGAAATCCTCAATAGGTTCCAAAGTTTCTCTGAATACCTTCGAGCAGTGAATGCCATTTGGCTCATATACTGCCAATGTGTATATCTCAATGAAATGAGAAAGTAGTAAAGTGCTTATCTCGATGAGTTAAGCAAGTTCGAAGAATTCCACAATCGGTTCCAAAGTTTCTCTGAATACCTTCGAGCAGTGAATGCCATTTGGCTGATATTCTACCAATGTGTGTATCTCAATGAAATGAGAATGTGGTAAAGTGTTTATCTCGATGAGGTTCACAAAATGGAGGAAATCCACAATAGGTTCCAAAGTTTCTCTGAATACTTTTGTGCAGTGAATGCTATTTGGATGATAATCTGCCAGTGAGTGCATCTCGCTGAAATGAGAAAGTGGTGAAGTGTTTATCTCGATGAGTTCAGCAAGTTGGTAGAAATCCACAATAGGTTCCAAAGTTTCTCTGAATCCCTTCGAGCAGTGAATGCCATTTGGCTGATGTTCTACCTACGTGTGTATCTCAATGAAATGAGAATGTGGTAAAGTGTTTATCTCGATGAGTTCATCAAAGTAGAGGAAGTCCACAATAGGTCCCAAAGTTTCTCTGAATACCTTCGAGCCATTCAGCTGATATTGTGCCAACGTGTGTATCTCAAAGAAATGAGAAAGTGGTAAAGTGCTTATCTCGATAAGTTCAACAAGTTGGAGCAAATCCACAGTACGTTCCAAAGTTTCTCTGAATACCTTCGAACAGTGAATACCATTTGGCTGATATTCTACCAATGTGTGTATATCAATGAAATGAGAATGTGGTAAAGTGTTTATCTCGATGAGGTTCACAAAATGGAGGAAATCCACAATAGGTTCCAAAGTTTCTCTGAATACTTTTGTGCAGTGAATGCTATTTGGATGATAATCTGCCAGTGATTGCATCTCGCTGAAATGAGAAAGTGGTAAAGTGCTTATCACGATGACTTCAGCAAGTTGGTGGAAATCCACGATAGATTCCAAAGTTTCTCTGAATACCTTCGAGCACTGAATGCCGTTTGGCTCATATTCTGCCAATGTGTGTATCTCAATGAAATGAGAAACTGGTTATGTGTTTATCTCGATAAGTTCAGCAAGTTGGAGGAAATCCACAATACCTACGAGCATTGAATGCCATTTGGCTGATATTCTCCAATGTGTGTATCTGAATGAAATGAGAAAGTGGTAAAGTGTTTATCTCGATGAATCATCAAAATAGAGGAAGTCCACAATAGGTCCCAAAGTTTCTCTGAATACCTTCGAGCCATTCAGCTGATATTGTGCCAACGTGTGTATCTCAAAGAAATGAGAAAGTGGTAAAGTGCTTATCTCGATAAGTTCAGCAAGTTGGAGGAAATCCACAGTACGTTCCAAAGTTTCTCTGAATACCTTCGAACAGTGAATGCCATTTGGCTGATATTCTACCAATGTGTGTATCTCAATGAAATGAGAAACTGGTAAAGTGTTTATCTCGATGAGGTTCACAAAATGGAGGAAATCCACAACAGGTTCCAAAGTTTCTCTGAATACTTTCGTGAAGTGAATGCCATTTGGATGATAATCTGCCAGTGAGTGCATCTCGCTGAAATGAGAAAGTGGTGAAGTGTTTATCTCGATGAGTTCAGCAAGTTGGTAGAAATCCACAATAGGTTCCAAAGTTTCTCTGAATCCCTTCGAGCAGTGAATGCCATTTGGCTGATATTCTACCTACGTGTGTATCTCAATGAAATGAGAAACTCGTATAGTGCTTAACTCGATGGCTTCTGCAAGTTGGAAGAAATCCACAATACTTTCCAATTTTCCTCTGAATACATTGGAGCAGTGTAGCTGATATCCTACCAATGTGTGTATCTCAGTGAAATGAGAAAGTGGTAAAGTGCTTATCTCGATGACTTCAGCAAGTTGGAGGAAATCCACGGCAGGTTCCAAAGTTTCTCTGAATACCTTCGAGCACTGAATGCCGTTTGGCTCATATTCTGCCAATGTGTGTATCTCAATGAAATGAGAAACTGGTTATGTGTTTATCTCGATAAGTTCAGCAAGTTGGAGGAAATCCACAATAGGTTCCAAAGTTTCTCACAGTACCTACGAGCATTGAATGCCATTTGGCTGATATTCTCCAATGTGTGTATCTGAATGAAATGAGAAAGTGGTAAAGTGTTTATCTCGATGAGTTCATCAAAATATAGGAAATGCACAATAGGTCCCAAAGTTTCTCTGAATACCATCGAGCCATTCGGCTGATATTGTGCCAACGTGTGTATGTCAAAGAAATGAGAAAGTGGTAAAGTGCTTACCTCGATGAGTTCAGCAAGTTGGAGGAAATCCTCAATAGGTTCCAAAGTTTCTCTGAATACCTTCGAGCAGTGAATGCCATTTGGCTCATATACTGCCAATGTGTATATCTCAATGAAATGAGAAAGTAGTAAAGTGCTTATCTCGATGAGTTCAGCAAGTTCGAAGAATTCCACAATCGGTTCCAAAGTTTCTCTGAATACCTTCGAGCAGTGAATGCCATTTGGCTGATATTCTACCAATGTGTGTATCTCAATGAAATGAGAAACTGGTTGTGTGTTTATCTCGATAAGTTCAGCAAGTTGGAGGAAATCCACAATACCTACGAGCATTGAATGCCATTTGGCTGATATTCTCCAATGTGTGTATCTGAATGAAATGAGAAAGTGGTAAAGTGTTTATCTCGATGAGTTCATCAAAATAGAGGAAGTCCACAATAGGGACCTAAAGTTTCTCTGAATACCTTCGAGCCATTCAGCTGATATTGTGCCAACGTGTGTATCTCAAAGAAATGAGAAAGTGGTAAAGTGCTTATCTCGATAAGTTCAGCAAGCTGGAGGAAATCCACAGTACGTTCCAAAGTTTCTCTGAATACCTTCGAACAGTGAATGCCATTTGGCTGATATTCTACCAATGTGTGTATCTCAATGAAATGAGAATGTGGTAAAGTGTTTATCTCGATGAGGTTCACAAAATGGAGGAAATCCACAACAGGTTCCAAAGTTTCTCTGAATACTTTCGTGAAGTGAATGCCATTTGGATGATAATCTGCCAGTGAGTGCATCTCGCTGAAATGAGAAAGTGGTGAAGTGTTTATCTCGATGAGTTCAGCAAGTTGGTAGAAATCCACAATAGGTTCCAAAGTTTCTCTGAATCCCTTCGAGCAGTGAATGCCATTTGGCTGATATTCTACCTACGTGTGTGTCTCAATGAAATGAGAAAGTCGTATAGTGCTTAACTCGATGGCTTCTGCAAGTTGGAAGAAATCCACAATACGTTCCAATTTTTCTCTTTATACATTGGAGCAGTGAATGCCATGTGGCTGATATCCTGCCAATGTGTGTATCTCAGTGAAATGAGAAAGTGGTAAAGTGCTTATCTCGATGACTTCAGCAAGTTGGAGGAAATCCACGGCAGGTTCCAAAGTTTCTCTGAATACCTTCGAGCAGTGAATGCCGTTTGGCTCATATTCTGCCAATGTGTGTATCTCAATGAAATGAGAAACTGGTTATGTGTTTATCTCGATAAGTTCAGCAAGTTGGAGGAAATCCACAATAGGTTCCAAAGTTTCTCACAATACCTACGAGCATTGAATGCCATTTGGCTGATATTCTCCAATGTGTGTATATGAATGAAATGAGAAAGTGGTAAAGTGTTTATCTCGATGAGTTCAGCAAGTTGGTAGAAATCCTCAATAGGTTCCAAAGTTTCTCTGAATACCTTCGAGCAGTGAATGCCATGTGGCTCATATACTGCCAATGTGTATATCTCAATGAAATGAGAAAGTAGTAAAGTGCTTATCTCGATGAGTTCAGCAAGTTCGAAGAATTCCACAGTAGGTTCCAAACTTTCTCTGAATACCTTCAAGCATTGAATGCCATTTGGTTGATATTCTGCCTACGTGTGTATCTCAATGAAATCAGAAAGTCGTATAGTGCTTAACTCGATGGCTTCTGCACGTTGGAAGAAATCCACAATACTCTCCAATTTTTCTCTGAATACATTGGAGCAGTGAATGCCATGTGGCTGATATTCTACCAATGTGTGTATCTCAATGAAATGAGAATGTGGTAAAGTGTTTATCTCGATGAGGTTCACAAAATGGAGGAAATCCACAATCGGTTCCAAAGTTTCTCTGACTACCCTCGAGCAGTGAATGCCATTTGGATGATAGTCTGCCAGTGAGTGCATCTCGCTGAAATGAGAAAGTGGTGAATTGCTTATCTCGATGAGTTCAGCACGTTCGAAGAATTCCACAATCGGTTCCAAAGCTTCTCTGAATAACCTCGAGCAGTGAATGACATTTGGCTGATATTCTGCAGATGTGTGTCTCGCAATGAAATGGGAAAGCAGTAAAGTGTTTATCTCGATGAGGTTCACAAAATGGAGGAAATCCACAATAGGATCCAAAGTTTCTCTGAATACCTTCGAGCAGTGAATGCCATTTGGCTGATATTCTACCTACGTGTGTATCTCAATGAAATGAGAAACTCGTATAGTGCTTAACTCGATGGCTTCTGCAAGTTGGAAGAAATCCACAATACTTTCCAATTTTCCTCTGAATACATTGGAGCAGTGAATGCCATGTGGCTGATATCCTGCCAATGTGTGTATCTCAATGAAATGAGAAACTGGTTATGTGTTTATCTCGATAAGTTCAGCAAGTTGGAGGAAATCCACAATAGGTTCCAAAGTTTCTCACAATACCTACGAGCATTGAATGCCATTTGGCTGATATTCTCCAATGTGTGTATCTGAATGAAATGACAATGTGGTAAAGTGTTTATCTCGATGAGGTTCACAAAATGGAGGAAATCCACAATAGGTTCCAAAGTTTCTCTGAATACTTTTGTGCAGTGAATGCTATTTGGATGGTAATCTGCCAGTGAGTGCATCTCGCTGAAATGAGAAAGTGGTAAAGTGCTTATCACGATGACTTCAGCAAGTTGGTGGAAATCCACGACAGATTCCAAAGTTTCTCTGAATACCTTCGAGCACTGAATGCCGTTTGGCTCATATTCTGCCAATGTGTGTATCTCAATGAAATGAGAAACTGGTTATGTGTTTATCTCGATAAGTTCAGCAAGTTGGAGGAATTCCACAATACCTACGAGCATTGAATGCCATTTGGCTGATATTCTCCAATGTGTGTATCTGAATGAAATGAGAAAGTGGTAAAGCGTTTATCTCGATGAGTTCATCAAAATAGAGGAAGTCCACAATAGGTCCCAAAGTTTCTCTGAATACCTTCGAACAGTCAATGCCATTTGGCTGATATTCTACCAATGTGTGTATCTCTATGAAATGAAAAACTGGTAAAGTGTTTATCTCGATGAGGTTCACAAAATGGAGGAAATCCACAACAGGTTCCAAAGTTTCTCTGAATACTTTCGTGAAGTGAATGCCATTTGGATGATAATCTGCCAGTGAGTGCATCTCGCTGAAATGAGAAAGTGGTGAAGTGTTTATCAGCCACTTGGTAGAAATCCACAATAGGTTCCAAAGTTTCTCTGAATCCCTTCGAGCAGTGAATGCCATTTGGCTGATATTCTGCCTACGTGTGTATCTCAATGAAATGAGAAAGTGTATCTCAATGAAATCGAGAAACTCGATGGCTTCTGCAAGTTGGAAGAAATCCACAATACGTTCCAATTTTTCTCTGAATACATTGGAGCAGTGAATGCCATGTGGCTGATATCCTGCCAATGTGTGTATCTCAGTGAAATGAGAAAGTGGTAAAGTGCTTATCTCGATAAGTTCAGCAAGTTGGAGGAAATCCACAGTACGTTCCAAAGTTTCTCTGAATACCTTCGAACAGTCAATGCCATTTGGCTGATATTCTACCAATGTGTGTATCTCAATGAAATGAGAAACTGGTAACGTGTTTATCTCGATAAGTTCAGCAAGTTGGAGGAAGTCCACAATAAGTTCCAAAGTTTCTCACAATACCTACGAACATTGAATGCCATTTGGCTGATATTCTCCAATGTGTGTATATGAATGAAATGAGAAAGTGGTAAAGTGTTTATCTCGATGAGTTCATCAAAATATAGGAAATGCACAATAGTTCCCAAAGTTTCTCTGAATACCATCGAGCCATTCGGCTGATATTGTGCCAACGTGTGTATGTCAAAGAAATGAGAAAGTGGTAAAGTGCTTACCTCGATGAGTTCAGCAAGTTGGAGGAAATCCTCAATAGGTTCCAAAGTTTCTCTGAATACCTTCGAGCAGTGAATGCCATGTGGCTCATATACTGCCAATGTGTATATCTCAATGAAATGAGAAAGTAGTAAAGTGCTTATCTCGATGAGTTCAGCAAGTTCGAAGAATTCCACAATCGGTTCCAAAGCTTCTCTGAATACCTTCGAGCAGTGAATGCCATTTGGTTGATATTCTGCCTACGTGAGTATCTCAATGAAATGAGAAAGTCGTATAGTGCTTAACTCGATGGCTTCTGCACGTTGGAAGAAATCCACAATACTTTCCAATTTTTCTCTGAATACATTGGAGCAGTGAATGCCATGTGGCTGACATTCTACCAATGTGTGTATCTCAATGAAATGAGAATGTGGTAAAGTGTTTATCTCGATGAGGTTCACAAAATGGAGGAAATCCACAATCGGTTCCAAAGTTTCTCTGACTACCCTCGAGCAGTGAATGCCATTTGGATGATAGTCTGCCAGTGAGTGCATCTCGCTGAAATGAGAAAGTGGTGAAGTGCTTATCTCGATGAGTTCAGCACGTTCGAAGAATTCCACAATCGGTTCCAATGCTTCTCTGAATAACCTCGAGCAGTGAATGACATTTGGCTGATATTCTGCAGATGTGTGTCTCGCAATGAAATGGGAAAGCAGTAAAGTGTTTATCTCGATGAGGTTCACAAAATGGAGGAAATCCACAATAGGATCCAAAGTTTCTCTGAATACCTTCGAGCAGTGAATGCCATTTGGCTGATATTCTACCTACGTGTGTATCTCAATGAAATGAGAAACTGGTTATGTGTTTATCTCGATAAGTTCAGCAAGTTGGAGGAAATCCACAATAGGTTCCAAAGTTTCTCACAATACCTACGAGCATTGAATGCCATTTGGCTGATATTCTCCAATGTGTGTATCTGAATGAAATGAGAAAGTGGGAAAGTGTTTATCTCGATGAGGTCATCAAAATAGAGGAATATGTCCCAACGTTTCTCTGAATACCTTCGAGCCATTCAGCTGATATTGTGCCAACGTGTGTATCTCAAAGAAATGAGAAAGTGGTAAAGTGCTTATCTCGATAAGTTCAGCAAGTTGGAGGAAATCCACAGTACGTTCCAAAGTTTCTCTGAATACCTTCGAACAGTGAATGCCATTTGGCTGATATTCTACCAATGTGTGTATCTCAATGAAATGAGCAACTGGTAAAGTGTTTATCTCGATGAGGTTCACAAAATGGAGGAAATCCACAACAGGTTCCAAAGTTTCTCTGAATACTTTCGTGAAGTGAATGCCATTTGGATGATAATCTGCCAGTGAGTGCATCTCGCTGAAATGAGAAAGTGGTGAAGTGTTTATCTCGATGAGTTCAGCAAGTTGGTAGAAATCCACAATAGGTTCCAAAGTTTCTCTGAATCCCTTCGAGCAGTGAATGCCATTTGGCTGATATTCTACCTACCTGTGTATCTCAATGAAATGAGAAATTCGTATAGTGCTTAACTCGATGGCTTCTGCACGTTGGAAGAAATCCACAATACTTTCCAATTTTCCTCTGAATACATTGGAGCAGTGAATGCCATGTGGCTGATATCCTGCCAATGTGTGTATCTCAATGAAATGAGAAACTGGTTACGTGTTTATCTCGATAAGTTCAGCAAGTTGGAGGAAATCCACAATAGGTTCCAAAGTTTCTCACAATACCTACGAGCATTGAATGCCATTTGGCTGATATTCTCCAATGTGTGTATCTGAATGAAATGAGAAAGTGGTAAAGTGTTTATCTCGATGACTTCATCAAAATATAGGAAATGCACAATAGGTCCCAAAGTTTCACTGAATACCATCGAGCCATTCGGCTGATATTGTGCCAACGTGTGTATGTCAAAGAAATGAGAAAGTGGTAAAGTGCTTACCTCGATGAGTTCAGCAAGTTGGAGGAAATCCTCAATAGGTTCCAAAGTTTCTCTGAATACCTTCGAGCAGTGAATGCCATTTGGCTCATATACTGCCAATGTGTATATCTCAATGAAATGAGAAAGTAGTAAAGTGCTTATCTCGATGAGTTCAGTAATTTCGAAGAATTCCACAATCGGTTCCAAAGATTCTCTGAATACCTTCGAGCAGTGAATGCCATTTGGCTGATATTCTACCAATGTGTGTATCTCAATGAAATGAGAATGTGGTAAAGTGTTTATCTCGATGAGTTCATCAAAATAGAGGAAGTCCACAATAGGTCCCAAAGTTTCTCTGAATACCTTCGAGCCATTCAGCTGATATTGTGCCAACGTGTGTATCTCAAAGAAATGAGAAAGTGGTAAAGTGCTTATCTCGATAAGTTCAACAAGTTGGAGGAAATCCACAGTACGTTCCAAAGTTTCTCTCAATACCTTCGAACAGTGAATGCCATTTGGCTGATATTCTACCAATGTGTGTATCTCAATGAAATGAGAATGTGGTAAAGTGTTTATCTCGATGAGGTTCACAAAATGGAGGAAATCCACAATAGGTTCCAAAGTTTCTCTGAATACTTTTGTGCAGTGAATGCTATTTGGATGATAATCTGCCAGTGAGTGCATCTCGCTGAAATGAGAAAGTGGTAAAGTGCTTATCACGATGGCTTCAGCAAGTTGGTGGAAATCCACGACAGATTCCAAAGTTTCTCTGAATACCTTCGAGCACTGAATGCCGTTTGGCTCATATTCTGCCAATGTGTGTATCTCAATGAAATGAGAAACTGGTTATGTGTTTATCTCGATAAGTTCAGCAAGTTGGAGGAAATCCACAATACCAACGAGCATTGAATGCCATTTGGCTGATATTCTCCAATGTGTGTATCTGAATGAAATGAGAAAGTGGTAAAGTGTTTATCTCGATGAGTTCATCAAAATAGAGGAAGTCCACAATAGGTCCCAAAGTTTCTCTGAATACCTTCGAGCCATTCAGCTGATATTGTGCCAACGTGTGTATCTCAAAGAAATGAGAAAGTGGTAAAGTGCTTATCTCGATAAGTTCAGCAAGTTGGAGGAAATCCACAGTACGTTCCAAAGTTTCTCTGAATACCTTCGAACAGTGAATGCCATTTGGCTGATATTCTACCGATGTGTGTATCTCAATGAAATGAGAAACTGGTAAAGTGTTTATCTCGATGAGGTTCACAAAATGGAGGAAATCCACAACAGGTCCCAAAGTTTCTCTGAATATCATCGAGCCATTCGGCTGATATTGTGCCAACGTGTGTATGTCAAAGAAATGAGAAAGTGGTAAAGTGCTTACCTCGATGAGTTCAGCAAGTTGGAGGAAATCCTCAATAGGTTCCAAAGTTTCTCTGAATACCTTCGAGCAGTGAATGCCATTTGGCTCATATACTGCCAATGTGTATATCTCAATGAAATGAGAAACTGGTAAAGTGTTTATCTCGATGAGGTTCACAAAATGGAGGAAATCCACAACAGGTTCCAAAGTTTCTCTGAATACTTTCGTGAAGTGAATGCCATTTGGATGATAATCTGCCAGTGAGTGCATCTCGCTGAAATGAGAAAGTGGTGAAGTGTTTATCTCGATGAGTTCAGCAAGTTGGTAGAAATCCACAATCGGTTCCAAAGTTTCTCTGAATCCCTTCGAGCAGTGAATGCCATTTGGCTGATATTCTACCTACGTGTGTATCTCAATGAAATGAGAAACTCGTATAGTGCTTAACTCGATGGCTTCTGCAAGTTGGAAGAAATCCACAATACTTTCCAATTTTCCTCTGAATACATTGGAGCAGTGTAGCTGATATCCTACCAATGTGTGTATCTCAGTGAAATGAGAAAGTGGTAAAGTGCTTATCTCGATGACTTCAGCAAGTTGGAGGAAATCCACGGCAGGTTCCAAAGTTTCTCTGAATACCTTCGAGCACTGAATGCCGTTTGGCTCATATTCTGCCAATGTGTGTATCTCAATGAAATGAGAAACTGGTTATGTGTTTATCTCGATAAGTTCAGCAAGTTGGAGGAAATCCACAATAGGTTCCAAAGTTTCTCACAGTACCTACGAGCATTGAATGCCATTTGGCTGATATTCTCCAATGTGTGTATCTGAATGAAATGAGAAAGTGGTAAAGTGTTTATCTCGATGAGTTCATCAAAATATAGGAAATGCACAATAGGTCCCAAAGTTTCTCTGAATACCATCGAGCCATTCGGCTGATATTGTGCCAACGTGTGTATGTCAAAGAAATGAGAAAGTGGTAAAGTGCTTACCTCGATGAGTTCAGCAAGTTGGAGGAAATCCTCAATAGGTTCCAAAGTTTCTCTGAATACCTTCGAGCAGTGAATGCCATTTGGCTCATATACTGCCAATGTGTATATCTCAATGAAATGAGAAAGTAGTAAAGTGCTTATCTCGATGAGTTCAGCAAGTTCGAAGAATTCCACAATCGGTTCCAAAGTTTCTCTGAATACCTTCGAGCAGTGAATGCCATTTGGCTGATATTCTACCAATGTGTGTATCTCAATGAAATGAGAAACTGGTTGTGTGTTTATCTCGATAAGTTCAGCAAGTTGGAGGAAATCCACAATACCTACGAGCATTGAATGCCATTTGGCTGATATTCTCCAATGTGTGTATCTGAATGAAATGAGAAAGTGGTAAAGTGTTTATCTCGATGAGTTCATCAAAATAGAGGAAGTCCACAATAGGGACCTAAAGTTTCTCTGAATACCTTCGAGCCATTCAGCTGATATTGTGCCAACGTGTGTATCTCAAAGAAATGAGAAAGTGGTAAAGTGCTTATCTCGATAAGTTCAGCAAGCTGGAGGAAATCCACAGTACGTTCCAAAGTTTCTCTGAATACCTTCGAACAGTGAATGCCATTTGGCTGATATTCTACCAATGTGTGTATCTCAATGAAATGAGAAAGTAGTAAAGTGCTTATCTCGATGAGTTCAGTAATTTCGAAGAATTCCACAATCGGTTCCAAAGATTCTCTGAATACCTTCGAGCAGTGAATGCCATTTGGCTGATATTCTACCAATGTGTGTATCTCAATGAAATGAGAATGTGGTAAAGTGTTTATCTCGATGAGTTCATCAAAATAGAGGAAGTCCACAATAGGTCCCAAAGTTTCTCTGAATACCTTCGAGCCATTCAGCTGATATTGTGCCAACGTGTGTATCTCAAAGAAATGAGAAAGTGGTAAAGTGCTTATCTCGATAAGTTCAACAAGTTGGAGGAAATCCACAGTACGTTCCAAAGTTTCTCTCAATACCTTCGAACAGTGAATGCCATTTGGCTGATATTCTACCAATGTGTGTATCTCAATGAAATGAGAATGTGGTAAAGTGTTTATCTCGATGAGGTTCACAAAATGGAGGAAATCCACAATAGGTTCCAAAGTTTCTCTGAATACTTTTGTGCAGTGAATGCTATTTGGATGATAATCTGCCAGTGAGTGCATCTCGCTGAAATGAGAAAGTGGTAAAGTGCTTATCACGATGGCTTCAGCAAGTTGGTGGAAATCCACGACAGATTCCAAAGTTTCTCTGAATACCTTCGAGCACTGAATGCCGTTTGGCTCATATTCTGCCAATGTGTGTATCTCAATGAAATGAGAAACTGGTTATGTGTTTATCTCGATAAGTTCAGCAAGTTGGAGGAAATCCACAATACCAACGAGCATTGAATGCCATTTGGCTGATATTCTCCAATGTGTGTATCTGAATGAAATGAGAAAGTGGTAAAGTGTTTATCTCGATGAGTTCATCAAAATAGAGGAAGTCCACAATAGGTCCCAAAGTTTCTCTGAATACCTTCGAGCCATTCAGCTGATATTGTGCCAACGTGTGTATCTCAAAGAAATGAGAAAGTGGTAAAGTGCTTATCTCGATAAGTTCAGCAAGTTGGAGGAAATCCACAGTACGTTCCAAAGTTTCTCTGAATACCTTCGAACAGTGAATGCCATTTGGCTGATATTCTACCGATGTGTGTATCTCAATGAAATGAGAAACTGGTAAAGTGTTTATCTCGATGAGGTTCACAAAATGGAGGAAATCCACAACAGGTCCCAAAGTTTCTCTGAATATCATCGAGCCATTCGGCTGATATTGTGCCAACGTGTGTATGTCAAAGAAATGAGAAAGTGGTAAAGTGCTTACC
Source organism: Prionace glauca (assembly GCA_037974335.1). Taxonomy (NCBI): domain Eukaryota; kingdom Metazoa; phylum Chordata; class Chondrichthyes; order Carcharhiniformes; family Carcharhinidae; genus Prionace; species Prionace glauca. The sequence continues at coordinate 32,244,660 of CM075730.1, forward strand.
TCGATGAGTTCAGCAAGTTGGAGGAAATCCTCAATAGGTTCCAAAGTTTCTCTGAATACCTTCGAGCAGTGAATGCCATTTGGCTCATATACTGCCAATGTGTATATCTCAATGAAATGAGAAACTGGTAAAGTGTTTATCTCGATGAGGTTCACAAAATGGAGGAAATCCACAACAGGTTCCAAAGTTTCTCTGAATACTTTCGTGAAGTGAATGCCATTTGGATGATAATCTGCCAGTGAGTGCATCTCGCTGAAATGAGAAAGTGGTGAAGTGTTTATCTCGATGAGTTCAGCAAGTTGGTAGAAATCCACAATCGGTTCCAAAGTTTCTCTGAATCCCTTCGAGCAGTGAATGCCATTTGGCTGATATTCTACCTACGTGTGTATCTCAATGAAATGAGAAACTCGTATAGTGCTTAACTCGATGGCTTCTGCAAGTTGGAAGAAATCCACAATACTTTCCAATTTTCCTCTGAATACATTGGAGCAGTGTAGCTGATATCCTACCAATGTGTGTATCTCAGTGAAATGAGAAAGTGGTAAAGTGCTTATCTCGATGACTTCAGCAAGTTGGAGGAAATCCACGGCAGGTTCCAAAGTTTCTCTGAATACCTTCGAGCACTGAATGCCGTTTGGCTCATATTCTGCCAATGTGTGTATCTCAATGAAATGAGAAACTGGTTATGTGTTTATCTCGATAAGTTCAGCAAGTTGGAGGAAATCCACAATAGGTTCCAAAGTTTCTCACAGTACCTACGAGCATTGAATGCCATTTGGCTGATATTCTCCAATGTGTGTATCTGAATGAAATGAGAAAGTGGTAAAGTGTTTATCTCGATGAGTTCATCAAAATATAGGAAATGCACAATAGGTCCCAAAGTTTCTCTGAATACCATCGAGCCATTCGGCTGATATTGTGCCAACGTGTGTATGTCAAAGAAATGAGAAAGTGGTAAAGTGCTTACCTCGATGAGTTCAGCAAGTTGGAGGAAATCCTCAATAGGTTCCAAAGTTTCTCTGAATACCTTCGAGCAGTGAATGCCATTTGGCTCATATACTGCCAATGTGTATATCTCAATGAAATGAGAAAGTAGTAAAGTGCTTATCTCGATGAGTTCAGCAAGTTCGAAGAATTCCACAATCGGTTCCAAAGTTTCTCTGAATACCTTCGAGCAGTGAATGCCATTTGGCTGATATTCTACCAATGTGTGTATCTCAATGAAATGAGAAACTGGTTGTGTGTTTATCTCGATAAGTTCAGCAAGTTGGAGGAAATCCACAATACCTACGAGCATTGAATGCCATTTGGCTGATATTCTCCAATGTGTGTATCTGAATGAAATGAGAAAGTGGTAAAGTGTTTATCTCGATGAGTTCATCAAAATAGAGGAAGTCCACAATAGGGACCTAAAGTTTCTCTGAATACCTTCGAGCCATTCAGCTGATATTGTGCCAACGTGTGTATCTCAAAGAAATGAGAAAGTGGTAAAGTGCTTATCTCGATAAGTTCAGCAAGCTGGAGGAAATCCACAGTACGTTCCAAAGTTTCTCTGAATACCTTCGAACAGTGAATGCCATTTGGCTGATATTCTACCAATGTGTGTATCTCAATGAAATGAGAATGTGGTAAAGTGTTTATCTCGATGAGGTTCACAAAATGGAGGAAATCCACAACAGGTTCCAAAGTTTCTCTGAATACTTTCGTGAAGTGAATGCCATTTGGATGATAATCTGCCAGTGAGTGCATCTCGCTGAAATGAGAAAGTGGTGAAGTGTTTATCTCGATGAGTTCAGCAAGTTGGTAGAAATCCACAATAGGTTCCAAAGTTTCTCTGAATCCCTTCGAGCAGTGAATGCCATTTGGCTGATATTCTACCTACGTGTGTGTCTCAATGAAATGAGAAAGTCGTATAGTGCTTAACTCGATGGCTTCTGCAAGTTGGAAGAAATCCACAATACGTTCCAATTTTTCTCTTTATACATTGGAGCAGTGAATGCCATGTGGCTGATATCCTGCCAATGTGTGTATCTCAGTGAAATGAGAAAGTGGTAAAGTGCTTATCTCGATGACTTCAGCAAGTTGGAGGAAATCCACGGCAGGTTCCAAAGTTTCTCTGAATACCTTCGAGCAGTGAATGCCGTTTGGCTCATATTCTGCCAATGTGTGTATCTCAATGAAATGAGAAACTGGTTATGTGTTTATCTCGATAAGTTCAGCAAGTTGGAGGAAATCCACAATAGGTTCCAAAGTTTCTCACAATACCTACGAGCATTGAATGCCATTTGGCTGATATTCTCCAATGTGTGTATATGAATGAAATGAGAAAGTGGTAAAGTGTTTATCTCGATGAGTTCAGCAAGTTGGTAGAAATCCTCAATAGGTTCCAAAGTTTCTCTGAATACCTTCGAGCAGTGAATGCCATGTGGCTCATATACTGCCAATGTGTATATCTCAATGAAATGAGAAAGTAGTAAAGTGCTTATCTCGATGAGTTCAGCAAGTTCGAAGAATTCCACAGTAGGTTCCAAACTTTCTCTGAATACCTTCAAGCATTGAATGCCATTTGGTTGATATTCTGCCTACGTGTGTATCTCAATGAAATCAGAAAGTCGTATAGTGCTTAACTCGATGGCTTCTGCACGTTGGAAGAAATCCACAATACTCTCCAATTTTTCTCTGAATACATTGGAGCAGTGAATGCCATGTGGCTGATATTCTACCAATGTGTGTATCTCAATGAAATGAGAATGTGGTAAAGTGTTTATCTCGATGAGGTTCACAAAATGGAGGAAATCCACAATCGGTTCCAAAGTTTCTCTGACTACCCTCGAGCAGTGAATGCCATTTGGATGATAGTCTGCCAGTGAGTGCATCTCGCTGAAATGAGAAAGTGGTGAATTGCTTATCTCGATGAGTTCAGCACGTTCGAAGAATTCCACAATCGGTTCCAAAGCTTCTCTGAATAACCTCGAGCAGTGAATGACATTTGGCTGATATTCTGCAGATGTGTGTCTCGCAATGAAATGGGAAAGCAGTAAAGTGTTTATCTCGATGAGGTTCACAAAATGGAGGAAATCCACAATAGGATCCAAAGTTTCTCTGAATACCTTCGAGCAGTGAATGCCATTTGGCTGATATTCTACCTACGTGTGTATCTCAATGAAATGAGAAACTCGTATAGTGCTTAACTCGATGGCTTCTGCAAGTTGGAAGAAATCCACAATACTTTCCAATTTTCCTCTGAATACATTGGAGCAGTGAATGCCATGTGGCTGATATCCTGCCAATGTGTGTATCTCAATGAAATGAGAAACTGGTTATGTGTTTATCTCGATAAGTTCAGCAAGTTGGAGGAAATCCACAATAGGTTCCAAAGTTTCTCACAATACCTACGAGCATTGAATGCCATTTGGCTGATATTCTCCAATGTGTGTATCTGAATGAAATGAGAAAGTGGTAAAGTGTTTATCTCGATGAGTTCATCAAAATATAGGAAATGCACAATAGGTCCCAAAGTTTCTCTGAATACCATCGAGCCATTCGGCTGATATTGTGCCAACGTGTGTATGTCAAAGAAATGAGAAAGTGGTAAAGTGCTTACCTCGATGAGTTCAGCAAGTTGGAGGAAATCCTCAATAGGTTCCAAAGTTTCTCTGAATACCTTCGAGCAGTGAATGCCATTTGGCTGATATTCTACCAATGTGTGTATCTCAATGAAATGACAATGTGGTAAAGTGTTTATCTCGATGAGGTTCACAAAATGGAGGAAATCCACAATAGGTTCCAAAGTTTCTCTGAATACTTTTGTGCAGTGAATGCTATTTGGATGGTAATCTGCCAGTGAGTGCATCTCGCTGAAATGAGAAAGTGGTAAAGTGCTTATCACGATGACTTCAGCAAGTTGGTGGAAATCCACGACAGATTCCAAAGTTTCTCTGAATACCTTCGAGCACTGAATGCCGTTTGGCTCATATTCTGCCAATGTGTGTATCTCAATGAAATGAGAAACTGGTTATGTGTTTATCTCGATAAGTTCAGCAAGTTGGAGGAAATCCACAATACCTACGAGCATTGAATGCCATTTGGCTGATATTCTCCAATGTGTGTATCTGAATGAAATGAGAAAGTGGTAAAGTGTTTATCTCGATGAGTTCATCAAAATAGAGGAAGTCCACAATAGGTCCCAAAGTTTCTCTGAATACCTTCGAACAGTCAATGCCATTTGGCTGATATTCTACCAATGTGTGTATCTCTATGAAATGAGAAACTGGTAAAGTGTTTATCTCGATGAGGTTCACAAAATGGAGGAAATCCACAACAGGTTCCAAAGTTTCTCTGAATACTTTCGTGAAGTGAATGCCATTTGGATGATAATCTGCCAGTGAGTGCATCTCGCTGAAATGAGAAAGTGGTGAAGTGTTTATCAGCCACTTGGTAGAAATCCACAATAGGTTCCAAAGTTTCTCTGAATCCCTTCGAGCAGTGAATGCCATTTGGCTGATATTCTGCCTACGTGTGTATCTCAATGAAATGAGAAAGTGTATCTCAATGAAATCGAGAAACTCGATGGCTTCTGCAAGTTGGAAGAAATCCACAATACGTTCCAATTTTTCTCTGAATACATTGGAGCAGTGAATGCCATGTGGCTGATATCCTGCCAATGTGTGTATCTCAGTGAAATGAGAAAGTGGTAAAGTGCTTATCTCGATAAGTTCAGCAAGTTGGAGGAAATCCACAGTACGTTCCAAAGTTTCTCTGAATACCTTCGAACAGTCAATGCCATTTGGCTGATATTCTACCAATGTGTGTATCTCAATGAAATGAGAAACTGGTAACGTGTTTATCTCGATAAGTTCAGCAAGTTGGAGGAAGTCCACAATAGGTTCCAAAGTTTCTCACAATACCTACGAACATTGAATGCCATTTGGCTGATATTCTCCAATGTGTGTATATGAATGAAATGAGAAAGTGGTAAAGTGTTTATCTCGATGAGTTCATCAAAATATAGGAAATGCACAATAGTTCCCAAAGTTTCTCTGAATACCATCGAGCCATTCGGCTGATATTGTGCCAACGTGTGTATGTCAAAGAAATGAGAAAGTGGTAAAGTGCTTACCTCGATGAGTTCAGCAAGTTGGAGGAAATCCTCAATAGGTTCCAAAGTTTCTCTGAATACCTTCGAGCAGTGAATGCCATGTGGCTCATATACTGCCAATGTGTATATCTCAATGAAATGAGAAAGTAGTAAAGTGCTTATCTCGATGAGTTCAGCAAGTTCGAAGAATTCCACAATCGGTTCCAAAGCTTCTCTGAATACCTTCGAGCAGTGAATGCCATTTGGTTGATATTCTGCCTACGTGAGTATCTCAATGAAATGAGAAAGTCGTATAGTGCTTAACTCGATGGCTTCTGCACGTTGGAAGAAATCCACAATACTTTCCAATTTTTCTCTGAATACATTGGAGCAGTGAATGCCATGTGGCTGACATTCTACCAATGTGTGTATCTCAATGAAATGAGAATGTGGTAAAGTGTTTATCTCGATGAGGTTCACAAAATGGAGGAAATCCACAATCGGTTCCAAAGTTTCTCTGACTACCCTCGAGCAGTGAATGCCATTTGGATGATAGTCTGCCAGTGAGTGCATCTCGCTGAAATGAGAAAGTGGTGAAGTGCTTATCTCGATGAGTTCAGCACGTTCGAAGAATTCCACAATCGGTTCCAATGCTTCTCTGAATAACCTCGAGCAGTGAATGACATTTGGCTGATATTCTGCAGATGTGTGTCTCGGAATGAAATGGGAAAGCAGTAAAGTGTTTATCTCGATGAGGTTCACAAAATGGAGGAAATCCACAATAGGATCCAAAGTTTCTCTGAATACCTTCGAGCAGTGAATGCCATTTGGCTGATATTCTACCTACGTGTGTATCTCAATGAAATGAGAAACTGGTTATGTGTTTATCTCGATAAGTTCAGCAAGTTGGAGGAAATCCACAATAGGTTCCAAAGTTTCTCACAATACCTACGAGCATTGAATGCCATTTGGCTGATATTCTCCAATGTGTGTATCTGAATGAAATGAGAAAGTGGGAAAGTGTTTATCTCGATGAGGTCATCAAAATAGAGGAATATGTCCCAACGTTTCTCTGAATACCTTCGAGCCATTCAGCTGATATTGTGCCAACGTGTGTATCTCAAAGAAATGAGAAAGTGGTAAAGTGCTTATCTCGATAAGTTCAGCAAGTTGGAGGAAATCCACAGTACGTTCCAAAGTTTCTCTGAATACCTTCGAACAGTGAATGCCATTTGGCTGATATTCTACCAATGTGTGTATCTCAATGAAATGAGCAACTGGTAAAGTGTTTATCTCGATGAGGTTCACAAAATGGAGGAAATCCACAACAGGTTCCAAAGTTTCTCTGAATACTTTCGTGAAGTGAATGCCATTTGGATGATAATCTGCCAGTGAGTGCATCTCGCTGAAATGAGAAAGTGGTGAAGTGTTTATCTCGATGAGTTCAGCAAGTTGGTAGAAATCCACAATAGGTTCCAAAGTTTCTCTGAATCCCTTCGAGCAGTGAATGCCATTTGGCTGATATTCTACCTACGTGTGTATCTCAATGAAATGAGAAATTCGTATAGTGCTTAACTCGATGGCTTCTGCACGTTGGAAGAAATCCACAATACTTTCCAATTTTCCTCTGAATACATTGGAGCAGTGAATGCCATGTGGCTGATATCCTGCCAATGTGTGTATCTCAATGAAATGAGAAACTGGTTACGTGTTTATCTCGATAAGTTCAGCAAGTTGGAGGAAATCCACAATAGGTTCCAAAGTTTCTCACAATACCTACGAGCATTGAATGCCATTTGGCTGATATTCTCCAATGTGTGTATCTGAATGAAATGAGAAAGTGGTAAAGTGTTTATCTCGATGACTTCATCAAAATATAGGAAATGCACAATAGGTCCCAAAGTTTCACTGAATACCATCGAGCCATTCGGCTGATATTGTGCCAACGTGTGTATGTCAAAGAAATGAGAAAGTGGTAAAGTGCTTACCTCGATGAGTTCAGCAAGTTGGAGGAAATCCTCAATAGGTTCCAAAGTTTCTCTGAATACCTTCGAGCAGTGAATGCCATTTGGCTCATATACTGCCAATGTGTATATCTCAATGAAATGAGAAAGTAGTAAAGTGCTTATCTCGATGAGTTCAGTAATTTCGAAGAATTCCACAATCGGTTCCAAAGATTCTCTGAATACCTTCGAGCAGTGAATGCCATTTGGCTGATATTCTACCAATGTGTGTATCTCAATGAAATGAGAATGTGGTAAAGTGTTTATCTCGATGAGTTCATCAAAATAGAGGAAGTCCACAATAGGTCCCAAAGTTTCTCTGAATACCTTCGAGCCATTCAGCTGATATTGTGCCAACGTGTGTATCTCAAAGAAATGAGAAAGTGGTAAAGTGCTTATCTCGATAAGTTCAACAAGTTGGAGGAAATCCACAGTACGTTCCAAAGTTTCTCTCAATACCTTCGAACAGTGAATGCCATTTGGCTGATATTCTACCAATGTGTGTATCTCAATGAAATGAGAATGTGGTAAAGTGTTTATCTCGATGAGGTTCACAAAATGGAGGAAATCCACAATAGGTTCCAAAGTTTCTCTGAATACTTTTGTGCAGTGAATGCTATTTGGATGATAATCTGCCAGTGAGTGCATCTCGCTGAAATGAGAAAGTGGTAAAGTGCTTATCACGATGGCTTCAGCAAGTTGGTGGAAATCCACGACAGATTCCAAAGTTTCTCTGAATACCTTCGAGCACTGAATGCCGTTTGGCTCATATTCTGCCAATGTGTGTATCTCAATGAAATGAGAAACTGGTTATGTGTTTATCTCGATAAGTTCAGCAAGTTGGAGGAAATCCACAATACCAACGAGCATTGAATGCCATTTGGCTGATATTCTCCAATGTGTGTATCTGAATGAAATGAGAAAGTGGTAAAGTGTTTATCTCGATGAGTTCATCAAAATAGAGGAAGTCCACAATAGGTCCCAAAGTTTCTCTGAATACCTTCGAGCCATTCAGCTGATATTGTGCCAACGTGTGTATCTCAAAGAAATGAGAAAGTGGTAAAGTGCTTATCTCGATAAGTTCAGCAAGTTGGAGGAAATCCACAGTACGTTCCAAAGTTTCTCTGAATACCTTCGAACAGTGAATGCCATTTGGCTGATATTCTACCGATGTGTGTATCTCAATGAAATGAGAAACTGGTAAAGTGTTTATCTCGATGAGGTTCACAAAATGGAGGAAATCCACAACAGGTCCCAAAGTTTCTCTGAATATCATCGAGCCATTCGGCTGATATTGTGCCAACGTGTGTATGTCAAAGAAATGAGAAAGTGGTAAAGTGCTTACCTCGATGAGTTCAGCAAGTTGGAGGAAATCCTCAATAGGTTCCAAAGTTTCTCTGAATACCTTCGAGCAGTGAATGCCATTTGGCTCATATACTGCCAATGTGTATATCTCAATGAAATGAGAAACTGGTAAAGTGTTTATCTCGATGAGGTTCACAAAATGGAGGAAATCCACAACAGGTTCCAAAGTTTCTCTGAATACTTTCGTGAAGTGAATGCCATTTGGATGATAATCTGCCAGTGAGTGCATCTCGCTGAAATGAGAAAGTGGTGAAGTGTTTATCTCGATGAGTTCAGCAAGTTGGTAGAAATCCACAATCGGTTCCAAAGTTTCTCTGAATCCCTTCGAGCAGTGAATGCCATTTGGCTGATATTCTACCTACGTGTGTATCTCAATGAAATGAGAAACTCGTATAGTGCTTAACTCGATGGCTTCTGCAAGTTGGAAGAAATCCACAATACTTTCCAATTTTCCTCTGAATACATTGGAGCAGTGTAGCTGATATCCTACCAATGTGTGTATCTCAGTGAAATGAGAAAGTGGTAAAGTGCTTATCTCGATGACTTCAGCAAGTTGGAGGAAATCCACGGCAGGTTCCAAAGTTTCTCTGAATACCTTCGAGCACTGAATGCCGTTTGGCTCATATTCTGCCAATGTGTGTATCTCAATGAAATGAGAAACTGGTTATGTGTTTATCTCGATAAGTTCAGCAAGTTGGAGGAAATCCACAATAGGTTCCAAAGTTTCTCACAGTACCTACGAGCATTGAATGCCATTTGGCTGATATTCTCCAATGTGTGTATCTGAATGAAATGAGAAAGTGGTAAAGTGTTTATCTCGATGAGTTCATCAAAATATAGGAAATGCACAATAGGTCCCAAAGTTTCTCTGAATACCATCGAGCCATTCGGCTGATATTGTGCCAACGTGTGTATGTCAAAGAAATGAGAAAGTGGTAAAGTGCTTACCTCGATGAGTTCAGCAAGTTGGAGGAAATCCTCAATAGGTTCCAAAGTTTCTCTGAATACCTTCGAGCAGTGAATGCCATTTGGCTCATATACTGCCAATGTGTATATCTCAATGAAATGAGAAAGTAGTAAAGTGCTTATCTCGATGAGTTCAGCAAGTTCGAAGAATTCCACAATCGGTTCCAAAGTTTCTCTGAATACCTTCGAGCAGTGAATGCCATTTGGCTGATATTCTACCAATGTGTGTATCTCAATGAAATGAGAAACTGGTTGTGTGTTTATCTCGATAAGTTCAGCAAGTTGGAGGAAATCCACAATACCTACGAGCATTGAATGCCATTTGGCTGATATTCTCCAATGTGTGTATCTGAATGAAATGAGAAAGTGGTAAAGTGTTTATCTCGATGAGTTCATCAAAATAGAGGAAGTCCACAATAGGGACCTAAAGTTTCTCTGAATACCTTCGAGCCATTCAGCTGATATTGTGCCAACGTGTGTATCTCAAAGAAATGAGAAAGTGGTAAAGTGCTTATCTCGATAAGTTCAGCAAGCTGGAGGAAATCCACAGTACGTTCCAAAGTTTCTCTGAATACCTTCGAACAGTGAATGCCATTTGGCTGATATTCTACCAATGTGTGTATCTCAATGAAATGAGAATGTGGTAAAGTGTTTATCTCGATGAGGTTCACAAAATGGAGGAAATCCACAACAGGTTCCAAAGTTTCTCTGAATACTTTCGTGAAGTGAATGCCATTTGGATGATAATCTGCCAGTGAGTGCATCTCGCTGAAATGAGAAAGTGGTGAAGTGTTTATCTCGATGAGTTCAGCAAGTTGGTAGAAATCCACAATAGGTTCCAAAGTTTCTCTGAATCCCTTCGAGCAGTGAATGCCATTTGGCTGATATTCTACCTACGTGTGTGTCTCAATGAAATGAGAAAGTCGTATAGTGCTTAACTCGATGGCTTCTGCAAGTTGGAAGAAATCCACAATACGTTCCAATTTTTCTCTTTATACATTGGAGCAGTGAATGCCATGTGGCTGATATCCTGCCAATGTGTGTATCTCAGTGAAATGAGAAAGTGGTAAAGTGCTTATCTCGATGACTTCAGCAAGTTGGAGGAAATCCACGGCAGGTTCCAAAGTTTCTCTGAATACCTTCGAGCAGTGAATGCCGTTTGGCTCATATTCTGCCAATGTGTGTATCTCAATGAAATGAGAAACTGGTTATGTGTTTATCTCGATAAGTTCAGCAAGTTGGAGGAAATCCACAATAGGTTCCAAAGTTTCTCACAATACCTACGAGCATTGAATGCCATTTGGCTGATATTCTCCAATGTGTGTATATGAATGAAATGAGAAAGTGGTAAAGTGTTTATCTCGATGAGTTCAGCAAGTTGGTAGAAATCCTCAATAGGTTCCAAAGTTTCTCTGAATACCTTCGAGCAGTGAATGCCATGTGGCTCATATACTGCCAATGTGTATATCTCAATGAAATGAGAAAGTAGTAAAGTGCTTATCTCGATGAGTTCAGCAAGTTCGAAGAATTCCACAGTAGGTTCCAAACTTTCTCTGAATACCTTCAAGCATTGAATGCCATTTGGTTGATATTCTGCCTACGTGTGTATCTCAATGAAATCAGAAAGTCGTATAGTGCTTAACTCGATGGCTTCTGCACGTTGGAAGAAATCCACAATACTCTCCAATTTTTCTCTGAATACATTGGAGCAGTGAATGCCATGTGGCTGATATTCTACCAATGTGTGTATCTCAATGAAATGAGAATGTGGTAAAGTGTTTATCTCGATGAGGTTCACAAAATGGAGGAAATCCACAATCGGTTCCAAAGTTTCTCTGACTACCCTCGAGCAGTGAATGCCATTTGGATGATAGTCTGCCAGTGAGTGCATCTCGCTGAAATGAGAAAGTGGTGAATTGCTTATCTCGATGAGTTCAGCACGTTCGAAGAATTCCACAATCGGTTCCAAAGCTTCTCTGAATAACCTCGAGCAGTGAATGACATTTGGCTGATATTCTGCAGATGTGTGTCTCGCAATGAAATGGGAAAGCAGTAAAGTGTTTATCTCGATGAGGTTCACAAAATGGAGGAAATCCACAATAGGATCCAAAGTTTCTCTGAATACCTTCGAGCAGTGAATGCCATTTGGCTGATATTCTACCTACGTGTGTATCTCAATGAAATGAGAAACTCGTATAGTGCTTAACTCGATGGCTTCTGCAAGTTGGAAGAAATCCACAATACTTTCCAATTTTCCTCTGAATACATTGGAGCAGTGAATGCCATGTGGCTGATATCCTGCCAATGTGTGTATCTCAATGAAATGAGAAACTGGTTATGTGTTTATCTCGATAAGTTCAGCAAGTTGGAGGAAATCCACAATAGGTTCCAAAGTTTCTCACAATACCTACGAGCATTGAATGCCATTTGGCTGATATTCTCCAATGTGTGTATCTGAATGAAATGAGAAAGTGGTAAAGTGTTTATCTCGATGAGTTCATCAAAATATAGGAAATGCACAATAGGTCCCAAAGTTTCTCTGAATACCATCGAGCCATTCGGCTGATATTGTGCCAACGTGTGTATGTCAAAGAAATGAGAAAGTGGTAAAGTGCTTACCTCGATGAGTTCAGCAAGTTGGAGGAAATCCTCAATAGGTTCCAAAGTTTCTCTGAATACCTTCGAGCAGTGAATGCCATTTGGCTGATATTCTACCAATGTGTGTATCTCAATGAAATGACAATGTGGTAAAGTGTTTATCTCGATGAGGTTCACAAAATGGAGGAAATCCACAATAGGTTCCAAAGTTTCTCTGAATACTTTTGTGCAGTGAATGCTATTTGGATGGTAATCTGCCAGTGAGTGCATCTCGCTGAAATGAGAAAGTGGTAAAGTGCTTATCACGATGACTTCAGCAAGTTGGTGGAAATCCACGACAGATTCCAAAGTTTCTCTGAATACCTTCGAGCACTGAATGCCGTTTGGCTCATATTCTGCCAATGTGTGTATCTCAATGAAATGAGAAACTGGTTATGTGTTTATCTCGATAAGTTCAGCAAGTTGGAGGAAATCCACAATACCTACGAGCATTGAATGCCATTTGGCTGATATTCTCCAATGTGTGTATCTGAATGAAATGAGAAAGTGGTAAAGTGTTTATCTCGATGAGTTCATCAAAATAGAGGAAGTCCACAATAGGTCCCAAAGTTTCTCTGAATACCTTCGAACAGTCAATGCCATTTGGCTGATATTCTACCAATGTGTGTATCTCTATGAAATGAGAAACTGGTAAAGTGTTTATCTCGATGAGGTTCACAAAATGGAGGAAATCCACAACAGGTTCCAAAGTTTCTCTGAATACTTTCGTGAAGTGAATGCCATTTGGATGATAATCTGCCAGTGAGTGCATCTCGCTGAAATGAGAAAGTGGTGAAGTGTTTATCAGCCACTTGGTAGAAATCCACAATAGGTTCCAAAGTTTCTCTGAATCCCTTCGAGCAGTGAATGCCATTTGGCTGATATTCTGCCTACGTGTGTATCTCAATGAAATGAGAAAGTGTATCTCAATGAAATCGAGAAACTCGATGGCTTCTGCAAGTTGGAAGAAATCCACAATACGTTCCAATTTTTCTCTGAATACATTGGAGCAGTGAATGCCATGTGGCTGATATCCTGCCAATGTGTGTATCTCAGTGAAATGAGAAAGTGGTAAAGTGCTTATCTCGATAAGTTCAGCAAGTTGGAGGAAATCCACAGTACGATCCAAAGTTTCTCTGAATACCTTCGAACAGTCAATGCCATTTGGCTGATATTCTACCAATGTGTGTATCTCAATGAAATGAGAAACTGGTAACGTGTTTATCTCGATAAGTTCAGCAAGTTGGAGGAAGTCCACAATAGGTTCCAAAGTTTCTCACAATACCTACGAACATTGAATGCCATTTGGCTGATATTCTCCAATGTGTGTATATGAATGAAATGAGAAAGTGGTAAAGTGTTTATCTCGATGAGTTCATCAAAATATAGGAAATGCACAATAGTTCCCAAAGTTTCTCTGAATACCATCGAGCCATTCGGCTGATATTGTGCCAACGTGTGTATGTCAAAGAAATGAGAAAGTGGTAAAGTGCTTACCTCGATGAGTTCAGCAAGTTGGAGGAAATCCTCAATAGGTTCCAAAGTTTCTCTGAATACCTTCGAGCAGTGAATGCCATGTGGCTCATATACTGCCAATGTGTATATCTCAATGAAATGAGAAAGTAGTAAAGTGCTTATCTCGATGAGTTCAGCAAGTTCGAAGAATTCCACAATCGGTTCCAAAGCTTCTCTGAATACCTTCGAGCAGTGAATGCCATTTGGTTGATATTCTGCCTACGTGAGTATCTCAATGAAATGAGAAAGTCGTATAGTGCTTAACTCGATGGCTTCTGCACGTTGGAAGAAATCCACAATACTTTCCAATTTTTCTCTGAATACATTGGAGCAGTGAATGCCATGTGGCTGACATTCTACCAATGTGTGTATCTCAATGAAATGAGAATGTGGTAAAGTGTTTATCTCGATGAGGTTCACAAAATGGAGGAAATCCACAATCGGTTCCAAAGTTTCTCTGACTACCCTCGAGCAGTGAATGCCATTTGGATGATAGTCTGCCAGTGAGTGCATCTCGCTGAAATGAGAAAGTGGTGAAGTGCTTATCTCGATGAGTTCAGCACGTTCGAAGAATTCCACAATCGGTTCCAATGCTTCTCTGAATAACCTCGAGCAGTGAATGACATTTGGCTGATATTCTGCAGATGTGTGTCTCGGAATGAAATGGGAAAGCAGTAAAGTGTTTATCTCGATGAGGTTCACAAAATGGAGGAAATCCACAATAGGATCCAAAGTTTCTCTGAATACCTTCGAGCAGTGAATGCCATTTGGCTGATATTCTACCTACGTGTGTATCTCAATGAAATGAGAAACTGGTTATGTGTTTATCTCGATAAGTTCAGCAAGTTGGAGGAAATCCACAATAGGTTCCAAAGTTTCTCACAATACCTACGAGCATTGAATGCCATTTGGCTGATATTCTCCAATGTGTGTATCTGAATGAAATGAGAAAGTGGGAAAGTGTTTATCTCGATGAGGTCATCAAAATAGAGGAATATGTCCCAACGTTTCTCTGAATACCTTCGAGCCATTCAGCTGATATTGTGCCAACGTGTGTATCTCAAAGAAATGAGAAAGTGGTAAAGTGCTTATCTCGATAAGTTCAGCAAGTTGGAGGAAATCCACAGTACGTTCCAAAGTTTCTCTGAATACCTTCGAACAGTGAATGCCATTTGGCTGATATTCTACCAATGTGTGTATCTCAATGAAATGAGCAACTGGTAAAGTGTTTATCTCGATGAGGTTCACAAAATGGAGGAAATCCACAACAGGTTCCAAAGTTTCTCTGAATACTTTCGTGAAGTGAATGCCATTTGGATGATAATCTGCCAGTGAGTGCATCTCGCTGAAATGAGAAAGTGGTGAAGTGTTTATCTCGATGAGTTCAGCAAGTTGGTAGAAATCCACAATAGGTTCCAAAGTTTCTCTGAATCCCTTCGAGCAGTGAATGCCATTTGGCTGATATTCTACCTACGTGTGTATCTCAATGAAATGAGAAATTCGTATAGTGCTTAACTCGATGGCTTCTGCACGTTGGAAGAAATCCACAATACTTTCCAATTTTCCTCTGAATACATTGGAGCAGTGAATGCCATGTGGCTGATATCCTGCCAATGTGTGTATCTCAATGAAATGAGAAACTGGTTACGTGTTTATCTCGATAAGTTCAGCAAGTTGGAGGAAATCCACAATAGGTTCCAAAGTTTCTCACAATACCTACGAGCATTGAATGCCATTTGGCTGATATTCTCCAATGTGTGTATCTGAATGAAATGAGAAAGTGGTAAAGTGTTTATCTCGATGACTTCATCAAAATATAGGAAATGCACAATAGGTCCCAAAGTTTCACTGAATACCATCGAGCCATTCGGCTGATATTGTGCCAACGTGTGTATGTCAAAGAAATGAGAAAGTGGTAAAGTGCTTACCTCGATGAGTTCAGCAAGTTGGAGGAAATCCTCAATAGGTTCCAAAGTTTCTCTGAATACCTTCGAGCAGTGAATGCCATTTGGCTCATATACTGCCAATGTGTATATCTCAATGAAATGAGAAAGTAGTAAAGTGCTTATCTCGATGAGTTCAGTAATTTCGAAGAATTCCACAATCGGTTCCAAAGATTCTCTGAATACCTTCGAGCAGTGAATGCCATTTGGCTGATATTCTACCAATGTGTGTATCTCAATGAAATGAGAATGTGGTAAAGTGTTTATCTCGATGAGTTCATCAAAATAGAGGAAGTCCACAATAGGTCCCAAAGTTTCTCTGAATACCTTCGAGCCATTCAGCTGATATTGTGCCAACGTGTGTATCTCAAAGAAATGAGAAAGTGGTAAAGTGCTTATCTCGATAAGTTCAACAAGTTGGAGGAAATCCACAGTACGTTCCAAAGTTTCTCTCAATACCTTCGAACAGTGAATGCCATTTGGCTGATATTCTACCAATGTGTGTATCTCAATGAAATGAGAATGTGGTAAAGTGTTTATCTCGATGAGGTTCACAAAATGGAGGAAATCCACAATAGGTTCCAAAGTTTCTCTGAATACTTTTGTGCAGTGAATGCTATTTGGATGATAATCTGCCAGTGAGTGCATCTCGCTGAAATGAGAAAGTGGTAAAGTGCTTATCACGATGGCTTCAGCAAGTTGGTGGAAATCCACGACAGATTCCAAAGTTTCTCTGAATACCTTCGAGCACTGAATGCCGTTTGGCTCATATTCTGCCAATGTGTGTATCTCAATGAAATGAGAAACTGGTTATGTGTTTATCTCGATAAGTTCAGCAAGTTGGAGGAAATCCACAATACCAACGAGCATTGAATGCCATTTGGCTGATATTCTCCAATGTGTGTATCTGAATGAAATGAGAAAGTGGTAAAGTGTTTATCTCGATGAGTTCATCAAAATAGAGGAAGTCCACAATAGGTCCCAAAGTTTCTCTGAATACCTTCGAGCCATTCAGCTGATATTGTGCCAACGTGTGTATCTCAAAGAAATGAGAAAGTGGTAAAGTGCTTATCTCGATAAGTTCAGCAAGTTGGAGGAAATCCACAGTACGTTCCAAAGTTTCTCTGAATACCTTCGAACAGTGAATGCCATTTGGCTGATATTCTACCGATGTGTGTATCTCAATGAAATGAGAAACTGGTAAAGTGTTTATCTCGATGAGGTTCACAAAATGGAGGAAATCCACAACAGGTCCCAAAGTTTCTCTGAATATCATCGAGCCATTCGGCTGATATTGTGCCAACGTGTGTATGTCAAAGAAATGAGAAAGTGGTAAAGTGCTTACCTCGATGAGTTCAGCAAGTTGGAGGAAATCCTCAATAGGTTCCAAAGTTTCTCTGAATACCTTCGAGCAGTGAATGCCATTTGGCTCATATACTGCCAATGTGTATATCTCAATGAAATGAGAAACTGGTAAAGTGTTTATCTCGATGAGGTTCACAAAATGGAGGAAATCCACAACAGGTTCCAAAGTTTCTCTGAATACTTTCGTGAAGTGAATGCCATTTGGATGATAATCTGCCAGTGAGTGCATCTCGCTGAAATGAGAAAGTGGTGAAGTGTTTATCTCGATGAGTTCAGCAAGTTGGTAGAAATCCACAATCGGTTCCAAAGTTTCTCTGAATCCCTTCGAGCAGTGAATGCCATTTGGCTGATATTCTACCTACGTGTGTATCTCAATGAAATGAGAAACTCGTATAGTGCTTAACTCGATGGCTTCTGCAAGTTGGAAGAAATCCACAATACTTTCCAATTTTCCTCTGAATACATTGGAGCAGTGTAGCTGATATCCTACCAATGTGTGTATCTCAGTGAAATGAGAAAGTGGTAAAGTGCTTATCTCGATGACTTCAGCAAGTTGGAGGAAATCCACGGCAGGTTCCAAAGTTTCTCTGAATACCTTCGAGCACTGAATGCCGTTTGGCTCATATTCTGCCAATGTGTGTATCTCAATGAAATGAGAAACTGGTTATGTGTTTATCTCGATAAGTTCAGCAAGTTGGAGGAAATCCACAATAGGTTCCAAAGTTTCTCACAGTACCTACGAGCATTGAATGCCATTTGGCTGATATTCTCCAATGTGTGTATCTGAATGAAATGAGAAAGTGGTAAAGTGTTTATCTCGATGAGTTCATCAAAATATAGGAAATGCACAATAGGTCCCAAAGTTTCTCTGAATACCATCGAGCCATTCGGCTGATATTGTGCCAACGTGTGTATGTCAAAGAAATGAGAAAGTGGTAAAGTGCTTACCTCGATGAGTTCAGCAAGTTGGAGGAAATCCTCAATAGGTTCCAAAGTTTCTCTGAATACCTTCGAGCAGTGAATGCCATTTGGCTCATATACTGCCAATGTGTATATCTCAATGAAATGAGAAAGTAGTAAAGTGCTTATCTCGATGAGTTCAGCAAGTTCGAAGAATTCCACAATCGGTTCCAAAGTTTCTCTGAATACCTTCGAGCAGTGAATGCCATTTGGCTGATATTCTACCAATGTGTGTATCTCAATGAAATGAGAAACTGGTTGTGTGTTTATCTCGATAAGTTCAGCAAGTTGGAGGAAATCCACAATACCTACGAGCATTGAATGCCATTTGGCTGATATTCTCCAATGTGTGTATCTGAATGAAATGAGAAAGTGGTAAAGTGTTTATCTCGATGAGTTCATCAAAATAGAGGAAGTCCACAATAGGGACCTAAAGTTTCTCTGAATACCTTCGAGCCATTCAGCTGATATTGTGCCAACGTGTGTATCTCAAAGAAATGAGAAAGTGGTAAAGTGCTTATCTCGATAAGTTCAGCAAGCTGGAGGAAATCCACAGTACGTTCCAAAGTTTCTCTGAATACCTTCGAACAGTGAATGCCATTTGGCTGATATTCTACCAATGTGTGTATCTCAATGAAATGAGAATGTGGTAAAGTGTTTATCTCGATGAGGTTCACAAAATGGAGGAAATCCACAACAGGTTCCAAAGTTTCTCTGAATACTTTCGTGAAGTGAATGCCATTTGGATGATAATCTGCCAGTGAGTGCATCTCGCTGAAATGAGAAAGTGGTGAAGTGTTTATCTCGATGAGTTCAGCAAGTTGGTAGAAATCCACAATAGGTTCCAAAGTTTCTCTGAATCCCTTCGAGCAGTGAATGCGATTTGGCTGATATTCTACCTACGTGTGTGTCTCAATGAAATGAGAAAGTCGTATAGTGCTTAACTCGATGGCTTCTGCAAGTTGGAAGAAATCCACAATACGTTCCAATTTTTCTCTTTATACATTGGAGCAGTGAATGCCATGTGGCTGATATCCTGCCAATGTGTGTATCTCAGTGAAATGAGAAAGTGGTAAAGTGCTTATCTCGATGACTTCAGCAAGTTGGAGGAAATCCACGGCAGGTTCCAAAGTTTCTCTGAATACCTTCGAGCAGTGAATGCCGTTTGGCTCATATTCTGCCAATGTGTGTATCTCAATGAAATGAGAAACTGGTTATGTGTTTATCTCGATAAGTTCAGCAAGTTGGAGGAAATCCACAATAGGTTCCAAAGTTTCTCACAATACCTACGAGCATTGAATGCCATTTGGCTGATATTCTCCAATGTGTGTATATGAATGAAATGAGAAAGTGGTAAAGTGTTTATCTCGATGAGTTCAGCAAGTTGGTAGAAATCCTCAATAGGTTCCAAAGTTTCTCTGAATACCTTCGAGCAGTGAATGCCATGTGGCTCATATACTGCCAATGTGTATATCTCAATGAAATGAGAAAGTAGTAAAGTGCTTATCTCGATGAGTTCAGCAAGTTCGAAGAATTCCACAGTAGGTTCCAAACTTTCTCTGAATACCTTCAAGCATTGAATGCCATTTGGTTGATATTCTGCCTACGTGTGTATCTCAATGAAATCAGAAAGTCGTATAGTGCTTAACTCGATGGCTTCTGCACGTTGGAAGAAATCCACAATACTCTCCAATTTTTCTCTGAATACATTGGAGCAGTGAATGCCATGTGGCTGATATTCTACCAATGTGTGTATCTCAATGAAATGAGAATGTGGTAAAGTGTTTATCTCGATGAGGTTCACAAAATGGAGGAAATCCACAATCGGTTCCAAAGTTTCTCTGACTACCCTCGAGCAGTGAATGCCATTTGGATGATAGTCTGCCAGTGAGTGCATCTCGCTGAAATGAGAAAGTGGTGAATTGCTTATCTCGATGAGTTCAGCACGTTCGAAGAATTCCACAATCGGTTCCAAAGCTTCTCTGAATAACCTCGAGCAGTGAATGACATTTGGCTGATATTCTGCAGATGTGTGTCTCGCAATGAAATGGGAAAGCAGTAAAGTGTTTATCTCGATGAGGTTCACAAAATGGAGGAAATCCACAATAGGATCCAAAGTTTCTCTGAATACCTTCGAGCAGTGAATGCCATTTGGCTGATATTCTACCTACGTGTGTATCTCAATGAAATGAGAAACTCGTATAGTGCTTAACTCGATGGCTTCTGCAAGTTGGAAGAAATCCACAATACTTTCCAATTTTCCTCTGAATACATTGGAGCAGTGAATGCCATGTGGCTGATATCCTGCCAATGTGTGTATCTCAATGAAATGAGAAACTGGTTATGTGTTTATCTCGATAAGTTCAGCAAGTTGGAGGAAATCCACAATAGGTTCCAAAGTTTCTCACAATACCTACGAGCATTGAATGCCATTTGGCTGATATTCTCCAATGTGTGTATCTGAATGAAATGAGAAAGTGGTAAAGTGTTTATCTCGATGAGTTCATCAAAATATAGGAAATGCACAATAGGTCCCAAAGTTTCTCTGAATACCATCGAGCCATTCGGCTGATATTGTGCCAACGTGTGTATGTCAAAGAAATGAGAAAGTGGTAAAGTGCTTACCTCGATGAGTTCAGCAAGTTGGAGGAAATCCTCAATAGGTTCCAAAGTTTCTCTGAATACCTTCGAGCAGTGAATGCCATTTGGCTGATATTCTACCAATGTGTGTATCTCAATGAAATGACAATGTGGTAAAGTGTTTATCTCGATGAGGTTCACAAAATGGAGGAAATCCACAATAGGTTCCAAAGTTTCTCTGAATACTTTTGTGCAGTGAATGCTATTTGGATGGTAATCTGCCAGTGAGTGCATCTCGCTGAAATGAGAAAGTGGTAAAGTGCTTATCACGATGACTTCAGCAAGTTGGTGGAAATCCACGACAGATTCCAAAGTTTCTCTGAATACCTTCGAGCACTGAATGCCGTTTGGCTCATATTCTGCCAATGTGTGTATCTCAATGAAATGAGAAACTGGTTATGTGTTTATCTCGATAAGTTCAGCAAGTTGGAGGAAATCCACAATACCTACGAGCATTGAATGCCATTTGGCTGATATTCTCCAATGTGTGTATCTGAATGAAATGAGAAAGTGGTAAAGTGTTTATCTCGATGAGTTCATCAAAATAGAGGAAGTCCACAATAGGTCCCAAAGTTTCTCTGAATACCTTCGAACAGTCAATGCCATTTGGCTGATATTCTACCAATGTGTGTATCTCTATGAAATGAGAAACTGGTAAAGTGTTTATCTCGATGAGGTTCACAAAATGGAGGAAATCCACAACAGGTTCCAAAGTTTCTCTGAATACTTTCGTGAAGTGAATGCCATTTGGATGATAATCTGCCAGTGAGTGCATCTCGCTGAAATGAGAAAGTGGTGAAGTGTTTATCAGCCACTTGGTAGAAATCCACAATAGGTTCCAAAGTTTCTCTGAATCCCTTCGAGCAGTGAATGCCATTTGGCTGATATTCTGCCTACGTGTGTATCTCAATGAAATGAGAAAGTGTATCTCAATGAAATCGAGAAACTCGATGGCTTCTGCAAGTTGGAAGAAATCCACAATACGTTCCAATTTTTCTCTGAATACATTGGAGCAGTGAATGCCATGTGGCTGATATCCTGCCAATGTGTGTATCTCAGTGAAATGAGAAAGTGGTAAAGTGCTTATCTCGATAAGTTCAGCAAGTTGGAGGAAATCCACAGTACGATCCAAAGTTTCTCTGAATACCTTCGAACAGTCAATGCCATTTGGCTGATATTCTACCAATGTGTGTATCTCAATGAAATGAGAAACTGGTAACGTGTTTATCTCGATAAGTTCAGCAAGTTGGAGGAAGTCCACAATAGGTTCCAAAGTTTCTCACAATACCTACGAACATTGAATGCCATTTGGCTGATATTCTCCAATGTGTGTATATGAATGAAATGAGAAAGTGGTAAAGTGTTTATCTCGATGAGTTCATCAAAATATAGGAAATGCACAATAGTTCCCAAAGTTTCTCTGAATACCATCGAGCCATTCGGCTGATATTGTGCCAACGTGTGTATGTCAAAGAAATGAGAAAGTGGTAAAGTGCTTACCTCGATGAGTTCAGCAAGTTGGAGGAAATCCTCAATAGGTTCCAAAGTTTCTCTGAATACCTTCGAGCAGTGAATGCCATGTGGCTCATATACTGCCAATGTGTATATCTCAATGAAATGAGAAAGTAGTAAAGTGCTTATCTCGATGAGTTCAGCAAGTTCGAAGAATTCCACAATCGGTTCCAAAGCTTCTCTGAATACCTTCGAGCAGTGAATGCCATTTGGTTGATATTCTGCCTACGTGAGTATCTCAATGAAATGAGAAAGTCGTATAGTGCTTAACTCGATGGCTTCTGCACGTTGGAAGAAATCCACAATACTTTCCAATTTTTCTCTGAATACATTGGAGCAGTGAATGCCATGTGGCTGACATTCTACCAATGTGTGTATCTCAATGAAATGAGAATGTGGTAAAGTGTTTATCTCGATGAGGTTCACAAAATGGAGGAAATCCACAATCGGTTCCAAAGTTTCTCTGACTACCCTCGAGCAGTGAATGCCATTTGGATGATAGTCTGCCAGTGAGTGCATCTCGCTGAAATGAGAAAGTGGTGAAGTGCTTATCTCGATGAGTTCAGCACGTTCGAAGAATTCCACAATCGGTTCCAATGCTTCTCTGAATAACCTCGAGCAGTGAATGACATTTGGCTGATATTCTGCAGATGTGTGTCTCGCAATGAAATGGGAAAGCAGTAAAGTGTTTATCTCGATGAGGTTCACAAAATGGAGGAAATCCACAATAGGATCCAAAGTTTCTCTGAATACCTTCGAGCAGTGAATGCCATTTGGCTGATATTCTACCTACGTGTGTATCTCAATGAAATGAGAAACTCGTATAGTGCTTAACTCGATGGCTTCTGCAAGTTGGAAGAAATCCACAATACTTTCCAATTTTCCTCTGAATACATTGGAGCAGTGAATGCCATGTGGCTGATATCCTGCCAATGTGTGTATCTCAATGAAATGAGAAACTGGTTATGTGTTTATCTCGATAAGTTCAGCAAGTTGGAGGAAATCCACAATAGGTTCCAAAGTTTCTCACAATACCTACGAGCATTGAATGCCATTTGGCTGATATTCTCCAATGTGTGTATCTGAATGAAATGAGAAAGTGGTAAAGTGTTTATCTCGATGAGTTCATCAAAATATAGGAAATGCACAATAGGTCCCAAAGTTTCTCTGAATACCATCGAGCCATTCGGCTGATATTGTGCCAACGTGTGTATGTCAAAGAAATGAGAAAGTGGTAAAGTGCTTACCTCGATGAGTTCAGCAAGTTGGAGGAAATCCTCAATAGGTTCCAAAGTTTCTCTGAATACCTTCGAGCAGTGAATGCCATTTGGCTCATATACTGCCAATGTGTATATCTCAATGAAATGAGAAAGTAGTAAAGTGCTTATCTCGATGAGTTAAGCAAGTTCGAAGAATTCCACAATCGGTTCCAAAGTTTCTCTGAATACCTTCGTGCAGTGAATGCCATTTGGCTGATATTCTACCAATGTGTGTATCTCAATGAAATGACAATGTGGTAAAGTGTTTATCTCGATGAGGTTCACAAAATGGAGGAAATCCACAATAGGTTCCAAAGTTTCTCTGAATACTTTTGTGCAGTGAATGCTATTTGGATGGTAATCTGCCAGTGAGTGCATCTCGCTGAAATGAGAAAGTGGTAAAGTTCTTATCACGATGACTTCAGCAAGTTGGTGGAAATCCACGACAGATTCCAAAGTTTCTCTGAATACCTTCGAGCACTGAATGCCGTTTGGCTCATATTCTGCCAATGTGTGTATCTCAATGAAATGAGAAACTGGTTATGTGTTTATCTCGATAAGTTCAGCAAGTTGGAGGAAATCCACAATACCTACGAGCATTGAATGCCATTTGGCTGATATTCTCCAATGTGTGTATCTGAATGAAATGAGAAAGTGGTAAAGTGTTTATCTCGATGAGTTCATCAAAATAGAGGAAGTCCACAATAGGTCCCAAAGTTTCTCTGAATACCTTCGAACAGTCAATGCCATTTGGCTGATATTCTACCAATGTGTGTATCTCTATGAAATGAGAAACTGGTAAAGTGTTTATCTCGATGAGGTTCACAAAATGGAGGAAATCCACAACAGGTTCCAAAGTTTCTCTGAATACTTTCGTGAAGTGAATGCCATTTGGATGATAATCTGCCAGTGAGTGCATCTCGCTGAAATGAGAAAGTGGTGAAGTGTTTATCAGCCACTTGGTAGAAATCCACAATAGGTTCCAAAGTTTCTCTGAATCCCTTCGAGCAGTGAATGCCATTTGGCTGATATTCTGCCTACGTGTGTATCTCAATGAAATGAGAAAGTCGTATAGTGCTTAACTCGATGGCTTCTGCAAGTTGGAAGAAATCCACAATACGTTCCAATTTTTCTCTGAATACATTGGAGCAGTGAATGCCATGTGGCTGATATCCTGCCAATGTGTGTATCTCAGTGAAATGAGAAAGTGGTAAAGTGCTTATCTCGATAAGTTCAGCAAGTTGGAGGAAATCCACAGTACGTTCCAAAGTTTCTCTGAATACCTTCGAACAGTCAATGCCATTTGGCTGATATTCTACCAATGTGTGTATCTCAATGAAATGAGAAACTGGTAACGTGTTTATCTCGATAAGTTCAGCAAGTTGGAGGAAATCCACAATAGGTTCCAGAGTTTCTCACAATACCTACGAACATTGAATGCCATTTGGCTGATATTCTCCAATGTGTGTATATGAATGAAATGAGAAAGTGGTAAAGTGTTTATCTCGATGAGTTCATCAAAATATAGGAAATGCACAATAGTTCCCAAAGTTTCTCTGAATACCATCGAGCCATTCGGCTGATATTGTGCCAACGTGTGTATGTCAAAGAAATGAGAAAGTGGTAAAGTGCTTACCTCGATGAGTTCAGCAAGTTGGAAGAAATCCTCAATAGGTTCCAAAGTTTCTCTGAATACCTTCGAGCAGTGAATGCCATGTGGCTCATATACTGCCAATGTGTATATCTCAATGAAATGAGAAAGTAGTAAAGTGCTTATCTCGATGAGTTCAGCAAGTTCGAAGAATTCCACAATCGGTTCCAAAGCTTCTCTGAATACCTTCGAGCAGTGAATGCCATTTGGTTGATATTCTGCCTACGTGAGTATCTCAATGAAATGAGAAAGTCGTATAGTGCTTAACTCGATGGCTTCTGCACGTTGGAAGAAATCCACAATACTTTCCAATTTTTCTCTGAATACATTGGAGCAGTGAATGCCATGTGGCTGACATTCTACCAATGTGTGTATCTCAATGAAATGAGAATGTGGTAAAGTGTTTATCTCGATGAGGTTCACAAAATGGAGGAAATCCACAATCGGTTCCAAAGTTTCTCTGACTACCCTCGAGCAGTGAATGCCATTTGGATGATAGTCTGCCAGTGAGTGCATCTCGCTGAAATGAGAAAGTGGTGAAGTGCTTATCTCGATGAGTTCAGCACGTTCGAAGAATTCCACAATCGGTTCCAATGCTTCTCTGAATAACCTCGAGCAGTGAATGACATTTGGCTGATATTCTGCAGATGTGTGTCTCGCAATGAAATGGGAAAGCAGTAAAGTGTTTATCTCGATGAGGTTCACAAAATGGAGGAAATCCACAATAGGATCCAAAGTTTCTCTGAATACCTTCGAGCAGTGAATGCCATTTGGCTGATATTCTACCTACGTGTGTATCTCAATGAAATGAGAAACTGGTTATGTGTTTATCTCGATAAGTTCAGCAAGTTGGAGGAAATCCACAATAGGTTCCAAAGTTTCTCACAATACCTACGAGCATTGAATGCCATTTGGCTGATATTCTCCAATGTGTGTATCTGAATGAAATGAGAAAGTGGGAAAGTGTTTATCTCGATGAGGTCATCAAAATAGAGGAATATGTCCCAACGTTTCTCTGAATACCTTCGAGCCATTCAGCTGATATTGTGCCAACGTGTGTATCTCAAAGAAATGAGAAAGTGGTAAAGTGCTTATCTCGATAAGTTCAGCAAGTTGGAGGAAATCCACAGTACGTTCCAAAGTTTCTCTGAATACCTTCGAACAGTGAATGCCATTTGGCTGATATTCTACCAATGTGTGTATCTCAATGAAATGAGCAACTGGTAAAGTGTTTATCTCGATGAGGTTCACAAAATGGAGGAAATCCACAACAGGTTCCAAAGTTTCTCTGAATACTTTCGTGAAGTGAATGCCATTTGGATGATAATCTGCCAGTGAGTGCATCTCGCTGAAATGAGAAAGTGGTGAAGTGTTTATCTCGATGAGTTCAGCAAGTTGGTAGAAATCCACAATAGGTTCCAAAGTTTCTCTGAATCCCTTCGAGCAGTGAATGCCATTTGGCTGATATTCTACCTACGTGTGTATCTCAATGAAATGAGAAATTCGTATAGTGCTTAACTCGATGGCTTCTGCACGTTGGAAGAAATCCACAATACTTTCCAATTTTCCTCTGAATACATTGGAGCAGTGAATGCCATGTGGCTGATATCCTGCCAATGTGTGTATCTCAATGAAATGAGAAACTGGTTACGTGTTTATCTCGATAAGTTCAGCAAGTTGGAGGAAATCCACAATAGGTTCCAAAGTTTCTCACAATACCTACGAGCATTGAATGCCATTTGGCTGATATTCTCCAATGTGTGTATCTGAATGAAATGAGAAAGTGGTAAAGTGTTTATCTCGATGACTTCATCAAAATATAGGAAATGCACAATAGGTCCCAAAGTTTCACTGAATACCATCGAGCCATTCGGCTGATATTGTGCCAACGTGTGTATGTCAAAGAAATGAGAAAGTGGTAAAGTGCTTACCTCGATGAGTTCAGCAAGTTGGAGGAAATCCTCAATAGGTTCCAAAGTTTCTCTGAATACCTTCGAGCAGTGAATGCCATTTGGCTCATATACTGCCAATGTGTATATCTCAATGAAATGAGAAAGTAGTAAAGTGCTTATCTCGATGAGTTCAGTAATTTCGAAGAATTCCACAATCGGTTCCAAAGATTCTCTGAATACCTTCGAGCAGTGAATGCCATTTGGCTGATATTCTACCAATGTGTGTATCTCAATGAAATGAGAATGTGGTAAAGTGTTTATCTCGATGAGTTCATCAAAATAGAGGAAGTCCACAATAGGTCCCAAAGTTTCTCTGAATACCTTCGAGCCATTCAGCTGATATTGTGCCAACGTGTGTATCTCAAAGAAATGAGAAAGTGGTAAAGTGCTTATCTCGATAAGTTCAACAAGTTGGAGGAAATCCACAGTACGTTCCAAAGTTTCTCTCAATACCTTCGAACAGTGAATGCCATTTGGCTGATATTCTACCAATGTGTGTATCTCAATGAAATGAGAATGTGGTAAAGTGTTTATCTCGATGAGGTTCACAAAATGGAGGAAATCCACAATAGGTTCCAAAGTTTCTCTGAATACTTTTGTGCAGTGAATGCTATTTGGATGATAATCTGCCAGTGAGTGCATCTCGCTGAAATGAGAAAGTGGTAAAGTGCTTATCACGATGGCTTCAGCAAGTTGGTGGAAATCCACGACAGATTCCAAAGTTTCTCTGAATACCTTCGAGCACTGAATGCCGTTTGGCTCATATTCTGCCAATGTGTGTATCTCAATGAAATGAGAAACTGGTTATGTGTTTATCTCGATAAGTTCAGCAAGTTGGAGGAAATCCACAATACCAACGAGCATTGAATGCCATTTGGCTGATATTCTCCAATGTGTGTATCTGAATGAAATGAGAAAGTGGTAAAGTGTTTATCTCGATGAGTTCATCAAAATAGAGGAAGTCCACAATAGGTCCCAAAGTTTCTCTGAATACCTTCGAGCCATTCAGCTGATATTGTGCCAACGTGTGTATCTCAAAGAAATGA
This sequence comes from Prionace glauca, assembly GCA_037974335.1. NCBI lineage: Eukaryota > Metazoa > Chordata > Chondrichthyes > Carcharhiniformes > Carcharhinidae > Prionace > Prionace glauca. Next base: position 32,272,551 of record CM075730.1, read on the forward strand.
GAAAGTGGTAAAGTGCTTATCTCGATAAGTTCAGCAAGTTGGAGGAAATCCACAGTACGTTCCAAAGTTTCTCTGAATACCTTCGAACAGTGAATGCCATTTGGCTGATATTCTACCGATGTGTGTATCTCAATGAAATGAGAAACTGGTAAAGTGTTTATCTCGATGAGGTTCACAAAATGGAGGAAATCCACAACAGGTCCCAAAGTTTCTCTGAATATCATCGAGCCATTCGGCTGATATTGTGCCAACGTGTGTATGTCAAAGAAATGAGAAAGTGGTAAAGTGCTTACCTCGATGAGTTCAGCAAGTTGGAGGAAATCCTCAATAGGTTCCAAAGTTTCTCTGAATACCTTCGAGCAGTGAATGCCATTTGGCTCATATACTGCCAATGTGTATATCTCAATGAAATGAGAAACTGGTAAAGTGTTTATCTCGATGAGGTTCACAAAATGGAGGAAATCCACAACAGGTTCCAAAGTTTCTCTGAATACTTTCGTGAAGTGAATGCCATTTGGATGATAATCTGCCAGTGAGTGCATCTCGCTGAAATGAGAAAGTGGTGAAGTGTTTATCTCGATGAGTTCAGCAAGTTGGTAGAAATCCACAATCGGTTCCAAAGTTTCTCTGAATCCCTTCGAGCAGTGAATGCCATTTGGCTGATATTCTACCTACGTGTGTATCTCAATGAAATGAGAAACTCGTATAGTGCTTAACTCGATGGCTTCTGCAAGTTGGAAGAAATCCACAATACTTTCCAATTTTCCTCTGAATACATTGGAGCAGTGTAGCTGATATCCTACCAATGTGTGTATCTCAGTGAAATGAGAAAGTGGTAAAGTGCTTATCTCGATGACTTCAGCAAGTTGGAGGAAATCCACGGCAGGTTCCAAAGTTTCTCTGAATACCTTCGAGCACTGAATGCCGTTTGGCTCATATTCTGCCAATGTGTGTATCTCAATGAAATGAGAAACTGGTTATGTGTTTATCTCGATAAGTTCAGCAAGTTGGAGGAAATCCACAATAGATTCCAAAGTTTCTCACAGTACCTACGAGCATTGAATGCCATTTGGCTGATATTCTCCAATGTGTGTATCTGAATGAAATGAGAAAGTGGTAAAGTGTTTATCTCGATGAGTTCATCAAAATATAGGAAATGCACAATAGGTCCCAAAGTTTCTCTGAATACCATCGAGCCATTCGGCTGATATTGTGCCAACGTGTGTATGTCAAAGAAATGAGAAAGTGGTAAAGTGCTTACCTCGATGAGTTCAGCAAGTTGGAGGAAATCCTCAATAGGTTCCAAAGTTTCTCTGAATACCTTCGAGCAGTGAATGCCATTTGGCTCATATACTGCCAATGTGTATATCTCAATGAAATGAGAAAGTAGTAAAGTGCTTATCTCGATGAGTTCAGCAAGTTCGAAGAATTCCACAATCGGTTCCAAAGTTTCTCTGAATACCTTCGAGCAGTGAATGCCATTTGGCTGATATTCTACCAATGTGTGTATCTCAATGAAATGAGAAACTGGTTGTGTGTTTATCTCGATAAGTTCAGCAAGTTGGAGGAAATCCACAATACCTACGAGCATTGAATGCCATTTGGCTGATATTCTCCAATGTGTGTATCTGAATGAAATGAGAAAGTGGTAAAGTGTTTATCTCGATGAGTTCATCAAAATAGAGGAAGTCCACAATAGGGACCTAAAGTTTCTCTGAATACCTTCGAGCCATTCAGCTGATATTGTGCCAACGTGTGTATCTCAAAGAAATGAGAAAGTGGTAAAGTGCTTATCTCGATAAGTTCAGCAAGCTGGAGGAAATCCACAGTACGTTCCAAAGTTTCTCTGAATACCTTCGAACAGTGAATGCCATTTGGCTGATATTCTACCAATGTGTGTATCTCAATGAAATGAGAATGTGGTAAAGTGTTTATCTCGATGAGGTTCACAAAATGGAGGAAATCCACAACAGGTTCCAAAGTTTCTCTGAATCCCTTCGAGCAGTGAATGCCATTTGGCTGATATTCTGCCTACGTGTGTATCTCAATGAAATGAGAAAGTGTATCTCAATGAAATCGAGAAACTCGATGGCTTCTGCAAGTTGGAAGAAATCCACAATACGTTCCAATTTTTCTCTGAATACATTGGAGCAGTGAATGCCATGTGGCTGATATCCTGCCAATGTGTGTATCTCAGTGAAATGAGAAAGTGGTAAAGTGCTTATCTCGATAAGTTCAGCAAGTTGGAGGAAATCCACAGTACGTTCCAAAGTTTCTCTGAATACCTTCGAACAGTCAATGCCATTTGGCTGATATTCTACCAATGTGTGTATCTCAATGAAATGAGAAACTGGTAACGTGTTTATCTCGATAAGTTCAGCAAGTTGGAGGAAGTCCACAATAGGTTCCAAAGTTTCTCACAATACCTACGAACATTGAATGCCATTTGGCTGATATTCTCCAATGTGTGTATATGAATGAAATGAGAAAGTGGTAAAGTGTTTATCTCGATGAGTTCATCAAAATATAGGAAATGCACAATAGTTCCCAAAGTTTCTCTGAATACCATCGAGCCATTCGGCTGATATTGTGCCAACGTGTGTATGTCAAAGAAATGAGAAAGTGGTAAAGTGCTTACCTCGATGAGTTCAGCAAGTTGGAGGAAATCCTCAATAGGTTCCAAAGTTTCTCTGAATACCTTCGAGCAGTGAATGCCATGTGGCTCATATACTGCCAATGTGTATATCTCAATGAAATGAGAAAGTAGTAAAGTGCTTATCTCGATGAGTTCAGCAAGTTCGAAGAATTCCACAATCGGTTCCAAAGCTTCTCTGAATACCTTCGAGCAGTGAATGCCATTTGGTTGATATTCTGCCTACGTGAGTATCTCAATGAAATGAGAAAGTCGTATAGTGCTTAACTCGATGGCTTCTGCACGTTGGAAGAAATCCACAATACTTTCCAATTTTTCTCTGAATACATTGGAGCAGTGAATGCCATGTGGCTGACATTCTACCAATGTGTGTATCTCAATGAAATGAGAATGTGGTAAAGTGTTTATCTCGATGAGGTTCACAAAATGGAGGAAATCCACAATCGGTTCCAAAGTTTCTCTGACTACCCTCGAGCAGTGAATGCCATTTGGATGATAGTCTGCCAGTGAGTGCATCTCGCTGAAATGAGAAAGTGGTGAAGTGCTTATCTCGATGAGTTCAGCACGTTCGAAGAATTCCACAATCGGTTCCAATGCTTCTCTGAATAACCTCGAGCAGTGAATGACATTTGGCTGATATTCTGCAGATGTGTGTCTCGCAATGAAATGGGAAAGCAGTAAAGTGTTTATCTCGATGAGGTTCACAAAATGGAGGAAATCCACAATAGGATCCAAAGTTTCTCTGAATACCTTCGAGCAGTGAATGCCATTTGGCTGATATTCTACCTACGTGTGTATCTCAATGAAATGAGAAACTCGTATAGTGCTTAACTCGATGGCTTCTGCAAGTTGGAAGAAATCCACAATACTTTCCAATTTTCCTCTGAATACATTGGAGCAGTGAATGCCATGTGGCTGATATCCTGCCAATGTGTGTATCTCAATGAAATGAGAAACTGGTTATGTGTTTATCTCGATAAGTTCAGCAAGTTGGAGGAAATCCACAATAGGTTCCAAAGTTTCTCACAATACCTACGAGCATTGAATGCCATTTGGCTGATATTCTCCAATGTGTGTATCTGAATGAAATGAGAAAGTGGTAAAGTGTTTATCTCGATGAGTTCATCAAAATATAGGAAATGCACAATAGGTCCCAAAGTTTCTCTGAATACCATCGAGCCATTCGGCTGATATTGTGCCAACGTGTGTATGTCAAAGAAATGAGAAAGTGGTAAAGTGCTTACCTCGATGAGTTCAGCAAGTTGGAGGAAATCCTCAATAGGTTCCAAAGTTTCTCTGAATACCTTCGAGCAGTGAATGCCATTTGGCTCATATACTGCCAATGTGTATATCTCAATGAAATGAGAAAGTAGTAAAGTGCTTATCTCGATGAGTTAAGCAAGTTCGAAGAATTCCACAATCGGTTCCAAAGTTTCTCTGAATACCTTCGTGCAGTGAATGCCATTTGGCTGATATTCTACCAATGTGTGTATCTCAATGAAATGACAATGTGGTAAAGTGTTTATCTCGATGAGGTTCACAAAATGGAGGAAATCCACAATAGGTTCCAAAGTTTCTCTGAATACTTTTGTGCAGTGAATGCTATTTGGATGGTAATCTGCCAGTGAGTGCATCTCGCTGAAATGAGAAAGTGGTAAAGTTCTTATCACGATGACTTCAGCAAGTTGGTGGAAATCCACGACAGATTCCAAAGTTTCTCTGAATACCTTCGAGCACTGAATGCCGTTTGGCTCATATTCTGCCAATGTGTGTATCTCAATGAAATGAGAAACTGGTTATGTGTTTATCTCGATAAGTTCAGCAAGTTGGAGGAAATCCACAATACCTACGAGCATTGAATGCCATTTGGCTGATATTCTCCAATGTGTGTATCTGAATGAAATGAGAAAGTGGTAAAGTGTTTATCTCGATGAGTTCATCAAAATAGAGGAAGTCCACAATAGGTCCCAAAGTTTCTCTGAATACCTTCGAACAGTCAATGCCATTTGGCTGATATTCTACCAATGTGTGTATCTCTATGAAATGAGAAACTGGTAAAGTGTTTATCTCGATGAGGTTCACAAAATGGAGGAAATCCACAACAGGTTCCAAAGTTTCTCTGAATACTTTCGTGAAGTGAATGCCATTTGGATGATAATCTGCCAGTGAGTGCATCTCGCTGAAATGAGAAAGTGGTGAAGTGTTTATCAGCCACTTGGTAGAAATCCACAATAGGTTCCAAAGTTTCTCTGAATCCCTTCGAGCAGTGAATGCCATTTGGCTGATATTCTGCCTACGTGTGTATCTCAATGAAATGAGAAAGTCGTATAGTGCTTAACTCGATGGCTTCTGCAAGTTGGAAGAAATCCACAATACGTTCCAATTTTTCTCTGAATACATTGGAGCAGTGAATGCCATGTGGCTGATATCCTGCCAATGTGTGTATCTCAGTGAAATGAGAAAGTGGTAAAGTGCTTATCTCGATAAGTTCAGCAAGTTGGAGGAAATCCACAGTACGTTCCAAAGTTTCTCTGAATACCTTCGAACAGTCAATGCCATTTGGCTGATATTCTACCAATGTGTGTATCTCAATGAAATGAGAAACTGGTAACGTGTTTATCTCGATAAGTTCAGCAAGTTGGAGGAAATCCACAATAGGTTCCAAAGTTTCTCACAGTACCTACGAGCATTGAATGCCATTTGGCTGATATTCTCCAATGTGTGTATCTGAATGAAATGAGAAAGTGGTAAAGTGTTTATCTCGATGAGTTCATCAAAATATAGGAAATGCACAATAGGTCCCAAAGTTTCTCTGAATACCATCGAGCCATTCGGCTGATATTGTGCCAACGTGTGTATGTCAAAGAAATGAGAAAGTGGTAAAGTGCTTACCTCGATGAGTTCAGCAAGTTGGAGGAAATCCTCAATAGGTTCCAAAGTTTCTCTGAATACCTTCGAGCAGTGAATGCCATTTGGCTCATATACTGCCAATGTGTATATCTCAATGAAATGAGAAAGTAGTAAAGTGCTTATCTCGATGAGTTCAGCAAGTTCGAAGAATTCCACAATCGGTTCCAAAGTTTCTCTGAATACCTTCGAGCAGTGAATGCCATTTGGCTGATATTCTACCAATGTGTGTATCTCAATGAAATGAGAAACTGGTTGTGTGTTTATCTCGATAAGTTCAGCAAGTTGGAGGAAATCCACAATACCTACGAGCATTGAATGCCATTTGGCTGATATTCTCCAATGTGTGTATCTGAATGAAATGAGAAAGTGGTAAAGTGTTTATCTCGATGAGTTCATCAAAATAGAGGAAGTCCACAATAGGGACCTAAAGTTTCTCTGAATACCTTCGAGCCATTCAGCTGATATTGTGCCAACGTGTGTATCTCAAAGAAATGAGAAAGTGGTAAAGTGCTTATCTCGATAAGTTCAGCAAGCTGGAGGAAATCCACAGTACGTTCCAAAGTTTCTCTGAATACCTTCGAACAGTGAATGCCATTTGGCTGATATTCTACCAATGTGTGTATCTCAATGAAATGAGAATGTGGTAAAGTGTTTATCTCGATGAGGTTCACAAAATGGAGGAAATCCACAACAGGTTCCAAAGTTTCTCTGAATACTTTCGTGAAGTGAATGCCATTTGGATGATAATCTGCCAGTGAGTGCATCTCGCTGAAATGAGAAAGTGGTGAAGTGTTTATCTCGATGAGTTCAGCAAGTTGGTAGAAATCCACAATAGGTTCCAAAGTTTCTCTGAATCCCTTCGAGCAGTGAATGCCATTTGGCTGATATTCTACCTACGTGTGTGTCTCAATGAAATGAGAAAGTCGTATAGTGCTTAACTCGATGGCTTCTGCAAGTTGGAAGAAATCCACAATACGTTCCAATTTTTCTCTTTATACATTGGAGCAGTGAATGCCATGTGGCTGATATCCTGCCAATGTGTGTATCTCAGTGAAATGAGAAAGTGGTAAAGTGCTTATCTCGATGACTTCAGCAAGTTGGAGGAAATCCACGGCAGGTTCCAAAGTTTCTCTGAATACCTTCGAGCAGTGAATGCCGTTTGGCTCATATTCTGCCAATGTGTGTATCTCAATGAAATGAGAAACTGGTTATGTGTTTATCTCGATAAGTTCAGCAAGTTGGAGGAAATCCACAATAGGTTCCAAAGTTTCTCACAATACCTACGAGCATTGAATGCCATTTGGCTGATATTCTCCAATGTGTGTATATGAATGAAATGAGAAAGTGGTAAAGTGTTTATCTCGATGAGTTCAGCAAGTTGGTAGAAATCCTCAATAGGTTCCAAAGTTTCTCTGAATACCTTCGAGCAGTGAATGCCATGTGGCTCATATACTGCCAATGTGTATATCTCAATGAAATGAGAAAGTAGTAAAGTGCTTATCTCGATGAGTTCAGCAAGTTCGAAGAATTCCACAGTAGGTTCCAAACTTTCTCTGAATACCTTCAAGCATTGAATGCCATTTGGTTGATATTCTGCCTACGTGTGTATCTCAATGAAATCAGAAAGTCGTATAGTGCTTAACTCGATGGCTTCTGCACGTTGGAAGAAATCCACAATACTCTCCAATTTTTCTCTGAATACATTGGAGCAGTGAATGCCATGTGGCTGATATTCTACCAATGTGTGTATCTCAATGAAATGAGAATGTGGTAAAGTGTTTATCTCGATGAGGTTCACAAAATGGAGGAAATCCACAATCGGTTCCAAAGTTTCTCTGACTACCCTCGAGCAGTGAATGCCATTTGGATGATAGTCTGCCAGTGAGTGCATCTCGCTGAAATGAGAAAGTGGTGAATTGCTTATCTCGATGAGTTCAGCACGTTCGAAGAATTCCACAATCGGTTCCAAAGCTTCTCTGAATAACCTCGAGCAGTGAATGACATTTGGCTGATATTCTGCAGATGTGTGTCTCGCAATGAAATGGGAAAGCAGTAAAGTGTTTATCTCGATGAGGTTCACAAAATGGAGGAAATCCACAATAGGATCCAAAGTTTCTCTGAATACCTTCGAGCAGTGAATGCCATTTGGCTGATATTCTACCTACGTGTGTATCTCAATGAAATGAGAAACTCGTATAGTGCTTAACTCGATGGCTTCTGCAAGTTGGAAGAAATCCACAATACTTTCCAATTTTCCTCTGAATACATTGGAGCAGTGAATGCCATGTGGCTGATATCCTGCCAATGTGTGTATCTCAATGAAATGAGAAACTGGTTATGTGTTTATCTCGATAAGTTCAGCAAGTTGGAGGAAATCCACAATAGGTTCCAAAGTTTCTCACAATACCTACGAGCATTGAATGCCATTTGGCTGATATTCTCCAATGTGTGTATCTGAATGAAATGAGAAAGTGGTAAAGTGTTTATCTCGATGAGTTCATCAAAATATAGGAAATGCACAATAGGTCCCAAAGTTTCTCTGAATACCATCGAGCCATTCGGCTGATATTGTGCCAACGTGTGTATGTCAAAGAAATGAGAAAGTGGTAAAGTGCTTACCTCGATGAGTTCAGCAAGTTGGAGGAAATCCTCAATAGGTTCCAAAGTTTCTCTGAATACCTTCGAGCAGTGAATGCCATTTGGCTGATATTCTACCAATGTGTGTATCTCAATGAAATGACAATGTGGTAAAGTGTTTATCTCGATGAGGTTCACAAAATGGAGGAAATCCACAATAGGTTCCAAAGTTTCTCTGAATACTTTTGTGCAGTGAATGCTATTTGGATGGTAATCTGCCAGTGAGTGCATCTCGCTGAAATGAGAAAGTGGTAAAGTGCTTATCACGATGACTTCAGCAAGTTGGTGGAAATCCACGACAGATTCCAAAGTTTCTCTGAATACCTTCGAGCACTGAATGCCGTTTGGCTCATATTCTGCCAATGTGTGTATCTCAATGAAATGAGAAACTGGTTATGTGTTTATCTCGATAAGTTCAGCAAGTTGGAGGAAATCCACAATACCTACGAGCATTGAATGCCATTTGGCTGATATTCTCCAATGTGTGTATCTGAATGAAATGAGAAAGTGGTAAAGTGTTTATCTCGATGAGTTCATCAAAATAGAGGAAGTCCACAATAGGTCCCAAAGTTTCTCTGAATACCTTCGAACAGTCAATGCCATTTGGCTGATATTCTACCAATGTGTGTATCTCTATGAAATGAGAAACTGGTAAAGTGTTTATCTCGATGAGGTTCACAAAATGGAGGAAATCCACAACAGGTTCCAAAGTTTCTCTGAATACTTTCGTGAAGTGAATGCCATTTGGATGATAATCTGCCAGTGAGTGCATCTCGCTGAAATGAGAAAGTGGTGAAGTGTTTATCAGCCACTTGGTAGAAATCCACAATAGGTTCCAAAGTTTCTCTGAATCCCTTCGAGCAGTGAATGCCATTTGGCTGATATTCTGCCTACGTGTGTATCTCAATGAAATGAGAAAGTGTATCTCAATGAAATCGAGAAACTCGATGGCTTCTGCAAGTTGGAAGAAATCCACAATACGTTCCAATTTTTCTCTGAATACATTGGAGCAGTGAATGCCATGTGGCTGATATCCTGCCAATGTGTGTATCTCAGTGAAATGAGAAAGTGGTAAAGTGCTTATCTCGATAAGTTCAGCAAGTTGGAGGAAATCCACAGTACGATCCAAAGTTTCTCTGAATACCTTCGAACAGTCAATGCCATTTGGCTGATATTCTACCAATGTGTGTATCTCAATGAAATGAGAAACTGGTAACGTGTTTATCTCGATAAGTTCAGCAAGTTGGAGGAAGTCCACAATAGGTTCCAAAGTTTCTCACAATACCTACGAACATTGAATGCCATTTGGCTGATATTCTCCAATGTGTGTATATGAATGAAATGAGAAAGTGGTAAAGTGTTTATCTCGATGAGTTCATCAAAATATAGGAAATGCACAATAGTTCCCAAAGTTTCTCTGAATACCATCGAGCCATTCGGCTGATATTGTGCCAACGTGTGTATGTCAAAGAAATGAGAAAGTGGTAAAGTGCTTACCTCGATGAGTTCAGCAAGTTGGAGGAAATCCTCAATAGGTTCCAAAGTTTCTCTGAATACCTTCGAGCAGTGAATGCCATGTGGCTCATATACTGCCAATGTGTATATCTCAATGAAATGAGAAAGTAGTAAAGTGCTTATCTCGATGAGTTCAGCAAGTTCGAAGAATTCCACAATCGGTTCCAAAGCTTCTCTGAATACCTTCGAGCAGTGAATGCCATTTGGTTGATATTCTGCCTACGTGAGTATCTCAATGAAATGAGAAAGTCGTATAGTGCTTAACTCGATGGCTTCTGCACGTTGGAAGAAATCCACAATACTTTCCAATTTTTCTCTGAATACATTGGAGCAGTGAATGCCATGTGGCTGACATTCTACCAATGTGTGTATCTCAATGAAATGAGAATGTGGTAAAGTGTTTATCTCGATGAGGTTCACAAAATGGAGGAAATCCACAATCGGTTCCAAAGTTTCTCTGACTACCCTCGAGCAGTGAATGCCATTTGGATGATAGTCTGCCAGTGAGTGCATCTCGCTGAAATGAGAAAGTGGTGAAGTGCTTATCTCGATGAGTTCAGCACGTTCGAAGAATTCCACAATCGGTTCCAATGCTTCTCTGAATAACCTCGAGCAGTGAATGACATTTGGCTGATATTCTGCAGATGTGTGTCTCGCAATGAAATGGGAAAGCAGTAAAGTGTTTATCTCGATGAGGTTCACAAAATGGAGGAAATCCACAATAGGATCCAAAGTTTCTCTGAATACCTTCGAGCAGTGAATGCCATTTGGCTGATATTCTACCTACGTGTGTATCTCAATGAAATGAGAAACTCGTATAGTGCTTAACTCGATGGCTTCTGCAAGTTGGAAGAAATCCACAATACTTTCCAATTTTCCTCTGAATACATTGGAGCAGTGAATGCCATGTGGCTGATATCCTGCCAATGTGTGTATCTCAATGAAATGAGAAACTGGTTATGTGTTTATCTCGATAAGTTCAGCAAGTTGGAGGAAATCCACAATAGGTTCCAAAGTTTCTCACAATACCTACGAGCATTGAATGCCATTTGGCTGATATTCTCCAATGTGTGTATCTGAATGAAATGAGAAAGTGGTAAAGTGTTTATCTCGATGAGTTCATCAAAATATAGGAAATGCACAATAGGTCCCAAAGTTTCTCTGAATACCATCGAGCCATTCGGCTGATATTGTGCCAACGTGTGTATGTCAAAGAAATGAGAAAGTGGTAAAGTGCTTACCTCGATGAGTTCAGCAAGTTGGAGGAAATCCTCAATAGGTTCCAAAGTTTCTCTGAATACCTTCGAGCAGTGAATGCCATTTGGCTCATATACTGCCAATGTGTATATCTCAATGAAATGAGAAAGTAGTAAAGTGCTTATCTCGATGAGTTAAGCAAGTTCGAAGAATTCCACAATCGGTTCCAAAGTTTCTCTGAATACCTTCGTGCAGTGAATGCCATTTGGCTGATATTCTACCAATGTGTGTATCTCAATGAAATGACAATGTGGTAAAGTGTTTATCTCGATGAGGTTCACAAAATGGAGGAAATCCACAATAGGTTCCAAAGTTTCTCTGAATACTTTTGTGCAGTGAATGCTATTTGGATGGTAATCTGCCAGTGAGTGCATCTCGCTGAAATGAGAAAGTGGTAAAGTTCTTATCACGATGACTTCAGCAAGTTGGTGGAAATCCACGACAGATTCCAAAGTTTCTCTGAATACCTTCGAGCACTGAATGCCGTTTGGCTCATATTCTGCCAATGTGTGTATCTCAATGAAATGAGAAACTGGTTATGTGTTTATCTCGATAAGTTCAGCAAGTTGGAGGAAATCCACAATACCTACGAGCATTGAATGCCATTTGGCTGATATTCTCCAATGTGTGTATCTGAATGAAATGAGAAAGTGGTAAAGTGTTTATCTCGATGAGTTCATCAAAATAGAGGAAGTCCACAATAGGTCCCAAAGTTTCTCTGAATACCTTCGAACAGTCAATGCCATTTGGCTGATATTCTACCAATGTGTGTATCTCTATGAAATGAGAAACTGGTAAAGTGTTTATCTCGATGAGGTTCACAAAATGGAGGAAATCCACAACAGGTTCCAAAGTTTCTCTGAATACTTTCGTGAAGTGAATGCCATTTGGATGATAATCTGCCAGTGAGTGCATCTCGCTGAAATGAGAAAGTGGTGAAGTGTTTATCAGCCACTTGGTAGAAATCCACAATAGGTTCCAAAGTTTCTCTGAATCCCTTCGAGCAGTGAATGCCATTTGGCTGATATTCTGCCTACGTGTGTATCTCAATGAAATGAGAAAGTCGTATAGTGCTTAACTCGATGGCTTCTGCAAGTTGGAAGAAATCCACAATACGTTCCAATTTTTCTCTGAATACATTGGAGCAGTGAATGCCATGTGGCTGATATCCTGCCAATGTGTGTATCTCAGTGAAATGAGAAAGTGGTAAAGTGCTTATCTCGATAAGTTCAGCAAGTTGGAGGAAATCCACAGTACGTTCCAAAGTTTCTCTGAATACCTTCGAACAGTCAATGCCATTTGGCTGATATTCTACCAATGTGTGTATCTCAATGAAATGAGAAACTGGTAACGTGTTTATCTCGATAAGTTCAGCAAGTTGGAGGAAATCCACAATAGGTTCCAGAGTTTCTCACAATACCTACGAACATTGAATGCCATTTGGCTGATATTCTCCAATGTGTGTATATGAATGAAATGAGAAAGTGGTAAAGTGTTTATCTCGATGAGTTCATCAAAATATAGGAAATGCACAATAGTTCCCAAAGTTTCTCTGAATACCATCGAGCCATTCGGCTGATATTGTGCCAACGTGTGTATGTCAAAGAAATGAGAAAGTGGTAAAGTGCTTACCTCGATGAGTTCAGCAAGTTGGAAGAAATCCTCAATAGGTTCCAAAGTTTCTCTGAATACCTTCGAGCAGTGAATGCCATGTGGCTCATATACTGCCAATGTGTATATCTCAATGAAATGAGAAAGTAGTAAAGTGCTTATCTCGATGAGTTCAGCAAGTTCGAAGAATTCCACAATCGGTTCCAAAGCTTCTCTGAATACCTTCGAGCAGTGAATGCCATTTGGTTGATATTCTGCCTACGTGAGTATCTCAATGAAATGAGAAAGTCGTATAGTGCTTAACTCGATGGCTTCTGCACGTTGGAAGAAATCCACAATACTTTCCAATTTTTCTCTGAATACATTGGAGCAGTGAATGCCATGTGGCTGACATTCTACCAATGTGTGTATCTCAATGAAATGAGAATGTGGTAAAGTGTTTATCTCGATGAGGTTCACAAAATGGAGGAAATCCACAATCGGTTCCAAAGTTTCTCTGACTACCCTCGAGCAGTGAATGCCATTTGGATGATAGTCTGCCAGTGAGTGCATCTCGCTGAAATGAGAAAGTGGTGAAGTGCTTATCTCGATGAGTTCAGCACGTTCGAAGAATTCCACAATCGGTTCCAATGCTTCTCTGAATAACCTCGAGCAGTGAATGACATTTGGCTGATATTCTGCAGATGTGTGTCTCGCAATGAAATGGGAAAGCAGTAAAGTGTTTATCTCGATGAGGTTCACAAAATGGAGGAAATCCACAATAGGATCCAAAGTTTCTCTGAATACCTTCGAGCAGTGAATGCCATTTGGCTGATATTCTACCTACGTGTGTATCTCAATGAAATGAGAAACTGGTTATGTGTTTATCTCGATAAGTTCAGCAAGTTGGAGGAAATCCACAATAGGTTCCAAAGTTTCTCACAATACCTACGAGCATTGAATGCCATTTGGCTGATATTCTCCAATGTGTGTATCTGAATGAAATGAGAAAGTGGGAAAGTGTTTATCTCGATGAGGTCATCAAAATAGAGGAATATGTCCCAACGTTTCTCTGAATACCTTCGAGCCATTCAGCTGATATTGTGCCAACGTGTGTATCTCAAAGAAATGAGAAAGTGGTAAAGTGCTTATCTCGATAAGTTCAGCAAGTTGGAGGAAATCCACAGTACGTTCCAAAGTTTCTCTGAATACCTTCGAACAGTGAATGCCATTTGGCTGATATTCTACCAATGTGTGTATCTCAATGAAATGAGCAACTGGTAAAGTGTTTATCTCGATGAGGTTCACAAAATGGAGGAAATCCACAACAGGTTCCAAAGTTTCTCTGAATACTTTCGTGAAGTGAATGCCATTTGGATGATAATCTGCCAGTGAGTGCATCTCGCTGAAATGAGAAAGTGGTGAAGTGTTTATCTCGATGAGTTCAGCAAGTTGGTAGAAATCCACAATAGGTTCCAAAGTTTCTCTGAATCCCTTCGAGCAGTGAATGCCATTTGGCTGATATTCTACCTACGTGTGTATCTCAATGAAATGAGAAATTCGTATAGTGCTTAACTCGATGGCTTCTGCACGTTGGAAGAAATCCACAATACTTTCCAATTTTCCTCTGAATACATTGGAGCAGTGAATGCCATGTGGCTGATATCCTGCCAATGTGTGTATCTCAATGAAATGAGAAACTGGTTACGTGTTTATCTCGATAAGTTCAGCAAGTTGGAGGAAATCCACAATAGGTTCCAAAGTTTCTCACAATACCTACGAGCATTGAATGCCATTTGGCTGATATTCTCCAATGTGTGTATCTGAATGAAATGAGAAAGTGGTAAAGTGTTTATCTCGATGACTTCATCAAAATATAGGAAATGCACAATAGGTCCCAAAGTTTCACTGAATACCATCGAGCCATTCGGCTGATATTGTGCCAACGTGTGTATGTCAAAGAAATGAGAAAGTGGTAAAGTGCTTACCTCGATGAGTTCAGCAAGTTGGAGGAAATCCTCAATAGGTTCCAAAGTTTCTCTGAATACCTTCGAGCAGTGAATGCCATTTGGCTCATATACTGCCAATGTGTATATCTCAATGAAATGAGAAAGTAGTAAAGTGCTTATCTCGATGAGTTCAGTAATTTCGAAGAATTCCACAATCGGTTCCAAAGATTCTCTGAATACCTTCGAGCAGTGAATGCCATTTGGCTGATATTCTACCAATGTGTGTATCTCAATGAAATGAGAATGTGGTAAAGTGTTTATCTCGATGAGTTCATCAAAATAGAGGAAGTCCACAATAGGTCCCAAAGTTTCTCTGAATACCTTCGAGCCATTCAGCTGATATTGTGCCAACGTGTGTATCTCAAAGAAATGAGAAAGTGGTAAAGTGCTTATCTCGATAAGTTCAACAAGTTGGAGGAAATCCACAGTACGTTCCAAAGTTTCTCTCAATACCTTCGAACAGTGAATGCCATTTGGCTGATATTCTACCAATGTGTGTATCTCAATGAAATGAGAATGTGGTAAAGTGTTTATCTCGATGAGGTTCACAAAATGGAGGAAATCCACAATAGGTTCCAAAGTTTCTCTGAATACTTTTGTGCAGTGAATGCTATTTGGATGATAATCTGCCAGTGAGTGCATCTCGCTGAAATGAGAAAGTGGTAAAGTGCTTATCACGATGGCTTCAGCAAGTTGGTGGAAATCCACGACAGATTCCAAAGTTTCTCTGAATACCTTCGAGCACTGAATGCCGTTTGGCTCATATTCTGCCAATGTGTGTATCTCAATGAAATGAGAAACTGGTTATGTGTTTATCTCGATAAGTTCAGCAAGTTGGAGGAAATCCACAATACCAACGAGCATTGAATGCCATTTGGCTGATATTCTCCAATGTGTGTATCTGAATGAAATGAGAAAGTGGTAAAGTGTTTATCTCGATGAGTTCATCAAAATAGAGGAAGTCCACAATAGGTCCCAAAGTTTCTCTGAATACCTTCGAGCCATTCAGCTGATATTGTGCCAACGTGTGTATCTCAAAGAAATGAGAAAGTGGTAAAGTGCTTATCTCGATAAGTTCAGCAAGTTGGAGGAAATCCACAGTACGTTCCAAAGTTTCTCTGAATACCTTCGAACAGTGAATGCCATTTGGCTGATATTCTACCGATGTGTGTATCTCAATGAAATGAGAAACTGGTAAAGTGTTTATCTCGATGAGGTTCACAAAATGGAGGAAATCCACAACAGGTCCCAAAGTTTCTCTGAATATCATCGAGCCATTCGGCTGATATTGTGCCAACGTGTGTATGTCAAAGAAATGAGAAAGTGGTAAAGTGCTTACCTCGATGAGTTCAGCAAGTTGGAGGAAATCCTCAATAGGTTCCAAAGTTTCTCTGAATACCTTCGAGCAGTGAATGCCATTTGGCTCATATACTGCCAATGTGTATATCTCAATGAAATGAGAAACTGGTAAAGTGTTTATCTCGATGAGGTTCACAAAATGGAGGAAATCCACAACAGGTTCCAAAGTTTCTCTGAATACTTTCGTGAAGTGAATGCCATTTGGATGATAATCTGCCAGTGAGTGCATCTCGCTGAAATGAGAAAGTGGTGAAGTGTTTATCTCGATGAGTTCAGCAAGTTGGTAGAAATCCACAATCGGTTCCAAAGTTTCTCTGAATCCCTTCGAGCAGTGAATGCCATTTGGCTGATATTCTACCTACGTGTGTATCTCAATGAAATGAGAAACTCGTATAGTGCTTAACTCGATGGCTTCTGCAAGTTGGAAGAAATCCACAATACTTTCCAATTTTCCTCTGAATACATTGGAGCAGTGTAGCTGATATCCTACCAATGTGTGTATCTCAGTGAAATGAGAAAGTGGTAAAGTGCTTATCTCGATGACTTCAGCAAGTTGGAGGAAATCCACGGCAGGTTCCAAAGTTTCTCTGAATACCTTCGAGCACTGAATGCCGTTTGGCTCATATTCTGCCAATGTGTGTATCTCAATGAAATGAGAAACTGGTTATGTGTTTATCTCGATAAGTTCAGCAAGTTGGAGGAAATCCACAATAGGTTCCAAAGTTTCTCACAGTACCTACGAGCATTGAATGCCATTTGGCTGATATTCTCCAATGTGTGTATCTGAATGAAATGAGAAAGTGGTAAAGTGTTTATCTCGATGAGTTCATCAAAATATAGGAAATGCACAATAGGTCCCAAAGTTTCTCTGAATACCATCGAGCCATTCGGCTGATATTGTGCCAACGTGTGTATGTCAAAGAAATGAGAAAGTGGTAAAGTGCTTACCTCGATGAGTTCAGCAAGTTGGAGGAAATCCTCAATAGGTTCCAAAGTTTCTCTGAATACCTTCGAGCAGTGAATGCCATTTGGCTCATATACTGCCAATGTGTATATCTCAATGAAATGAGAAAGTAGTAAAGTGCTTATCTCGATGAGTTCAGCAAGTTCGAAGAATTCCACAATCGGTTCCAAAGTTTCTCTGAATACCTTCGAGCAGTGAATGCCATTTGGCTGATATTCTACCAATGTGTGTATCTCAATGAAATGAGAAACTGGTTGTGTGTTTATCTCGATAAGTTCAGCAAGTTGGAGGAAATCCACAATACCTACGAGCATTGAATGCCATTTGGCTGATATTCTCCAATGTGTGTATCTGAATGAAATGAGAAAGTGGTAAAGTGTTTATCTCGATGAGTTCATCAAAATAGAGGAAGTCCACAATAGGGACCTAAAGTTTCTCTGAATACCTTCGAGCCATTCAGCTGATATTGTGCCAACGTGTGTATCTCAAAGAAATGAGAAAGTGGTAAAGTGCTTATCTCGATAAGTTCAGCAAGCTGGAGGAAATCCACAGTACGTTCCAAAGTTTCTCTGAATACCTTCGAACAGTGAATGCCATTTGGCTGATATTCTACCAATGTGTGTATCTCAATGAAATGAGAATGTGGTAAAGTGTTTATCTCGATGAGGTTCACAAAATGGAGGAAATCCACAACAGGTTCCAAAGTTTCTCTGAATCCCTTCGAGCAGTGAATGCCATTTGGCTGATATTCTGCCTACGTGTGTATCTCAATGAAATGAGAAAGTGTATCTCAATGAAATCGAGAAACTCGATGGCTTCTGCAAGTTGGAAGAAATCCACAATACGTTCCAATTTTTCTCTGAATACATTGGAGCAGTGAATGCCATGTGGCTGATATCCTGCCAATGTGTGTATCTCAGTGAAATGAGAAAGTGGTAAAGTGCTTATCTCGATAAGTTCAGCAAGTTGGAGGAAATCCACAGTACGTTCCAAAGTTTCTCTGAATACCTTCGAACAGTCAATGCCATTTGGCTGATATTCTACCAATGTGTGTATCTCAATGAAATGAGAAACTGGTAACGTGTTTATCTCGATAAGTTCAGCAAGTTGGAGGAAGTCCACAATAGGTTCCAAAGTTTCTCACAATACCTACGAACATTGAATGCCATTTGGCTGATATTCTCCAATGTGTGTATATGAATGAAATGAGAAAGTGGTAAAGTGTTTATCTCGATGAGTTCATCAAAATATAGGAAATGCACAATAGTTCCCAAAGTTTCTCTGAATACCATCGAGCCATTCGGCTGATATTGTGCCAACGTGTGTATGTCAAAGAAATGAGAAAGTGGTAAAGTGCTTACCTCGATGAGTTCAGCAAGTTGGAGGAAATCCTCAATAGGTTCCAAAGTTTCTCTGAATACCTTCGAGCAGTGAATGCCATGTGGCTCATATACTGCCAATGTGTATATCTCAATGAAATGAGAAAGTAGTAAAGTGCTTATCTCGATGAGTTCAGCAAGTTCGAAGAATTCCACAATCGGTTCCAAAGCTTCTCTGAATACCTTCGAGCAGTGAATGCCATTTGGTTGATATTCTGCCTACGTGAGTATCTCAATGAAATGAGAAAGTCGTATAGTGCTTAACTCGATGGCTTCTGCACGTTGGAAGAAATCCACAATACTTTCCAATTTTTCTCTGAATACATTGGAGCAGTGAATGCCATGTGGCTGACATTCTACCAATGTGTGTATCTCAATGAAATGAGAATGTGGTAAAGTGTTTATCTCGATGAGGTTCACAAAATGGAGGAAATCCACAATCGGTTCCAAAGTTTCTCTGACTACCCTCGAGCAGTGAATGCCATTTGGATGATAGTCTGCCAGTGAGTGCATCTCGCTGAAATGAGAAAGTGGTGAAGTGCTTATCTCGATGAGTTCAGCACGTTCGAAGAATTCCACAATCGGTTCCAATGCTTCTCTGAATAACCTCGAGCAGTGAATGACATTTGGCTGATATTCTGCAGATGTGTGTCTCGCAATGAAATGGGAAAGCAGTAAAGTGTTTATCTCGATGAGGTTCACAAAATGGAGGAAATCCACAATAGGATCCAAAGTTTCTCTGAATACCTTCGAGCAGTGAATGCCATTTGGCTGATATTCTACCTACGTGTGTATCTCAATGAAATGAGAAACTCGTATAGTGCTTAACTCGATGGCTTCTGCAAGTTGGAAGAAATCCACAATACTTTCCAATTTTCCTCTGAATACATTGGAGCAGTGAATGCCATGTGGCTGATATCCTGCCAATGTGTGTATCTCAATGAAATGAGAAACTGGTTATGTGTTTATCTCGATAAGTTCAGCAAGTTGGAGGAAATCCACAATAGGTTCCAAAGTTTCTCACAATACCTACGAGCATTGAATGCCATTTGGCTGATATTCTCCAATGTGTGTATCTGAATGAAATGAGAAAGTGGTAAAGTGTTTATCTCGATGAGTTCATCAAAATATAGGAAATGCACAATAGGTCCCAAAGTTTCTCTGAATACCATCGAGCCATTCGGCTGATATTGTGCCAACGTGTGTATGTCAAAGAAATGAGAAAGTGGTAAAGTGCTTACCTCGATGAGTTCAGCAAGTTGGAGGAAATCCTCAATAGGTTCCAAAGTTTCTCTGAATACCTTCGAGCAGTGAATGCCATTTGGCTCATATACTGCCAATGTGTATATCTCAATGAAATGAGAAAGTAGTAAAGTGCTTATCTCGATGAGTTAAGCAAGTTCGAAGAATTCCACAATCGGTTCCAAAGTTTCTCTGAATACCTTCGTGCAGTGAATGCCATTTGGCTGATATTCTACCAATGTGTGTATCTCAATGAAATGACAATGTGGTAAAGTGTTTATCTCGATGAGGTTCACAAAATGGAGGAAATCCACAATAGGTTCCAAAGTTTCTCTGAATACTTTTGTGCAGTGAATGCTATTTGGATGGTAATCTGCCAGTGAGTGCATCTCGCTGAAATGAGAAAGTGGTAAAGTTCTTATCACGATGACTTCAGCAAGTTGGTGGAAATCCACGACAGATTCCAAAGTTTCTCTGAATACCTTCGAGCACTGAATGCCGTTTGGCTCATATTCTGCCAATGTGTGTATCTCAATGAAATGAGAAACTGGTTATGTGTTTATCTCGATAAGTTCAGCAAGTTGGAGGAAATCCACAATACCTACGAGCATTGAATGCCATTTGGCTGATATTCTCCAATGTGTGTATCTGAATGAAATGAGAAAGTGGTAAAGTGTTTATCTCGATGAGTTCATCAAAATAGAGGAAGTCCACAATAGGTCCCAAAGTTTCTCTGAATACCTTCGAACAGTCAATGCCATTTGGCTGATATTCTACCAATGTGTGTATCTCTATGAAATGAGAAACTGGTAAAGTGTTTATCTCGATGAGGTTCACAAAATGGAGGAAATCCACAACAGGTTCCAAAGTTTCTCTGAATACTTTCGTGAAGTGAATGCCATTTGGATGATAATCTGCCAGTGAGTGCATCTCGCTGAAATGAGAAAGTGGTGAAGTGTTTATCAGCCACTTGGTAGAAATCCACAATAGGTTCCAAAGTTTCTCTGAATCCCTTCGAGCAGTGAATGCCATTTGGCTGATATTCTGCCTACGTGTGTATCTCAATGAAATGAGAAAGTCGTATAGTGCTTAACTCGATGGCTTCTGCAAGTTGGAAGAAATCCACAATACGTTCCAATTTTTCTCTGAATACATTGGAGCAGTGAATGCCATGTGGCTGATATCCTGCCAATGTGTGTATCTCAGTGAAATGAGAAAGTGGTAAAGTGCTTATCTCGATAAGTTCAGCAAGTTGGAGGAAATCCACAGTACGTTCCAAAGTTTCTCTGAATACCTTCGAACAGTCAATGCCATTTGGCTGATATTCTACCAATGTGTGTATCTCAATGAAATGAGAAACTGGTAACGTGTTTATCTCGATAAGTTCAGCAAGTTGGAGGAAATCCACAATAGGTTCCAGAGTTTCTCACAATACCTACGAACATTGAATGCCATTTGGCTGATATTCTCCAATGTGTGTATATGAATGAAATGAGAAAGTGGTAAAGTGTTTATCTCGATGAGTTCATCAAAATATAGGAAATGCACAATAGTTCCCAAAGTTTCTCTGAATACCATCGAGCCATTCGGCTGATATTGTGCCAACGTGTGTATGTCAAAGAAATGAGAAAGTGGTAAAGTGCTTACCTCGATGAGTTCAGCAAGTTGGAAGAAATCCTCAATAGGTTCCAAAGTTTCTCTGAATACCTTCGAGCAGTGAATGCCATGTGGCTCATATACTGCCAATGTGTATATCTCAATGAAATGAGAAAGTAGTAAAGTGCTTATCTCGATGAGTTCAGCAAGTTCGAAGAATTCCACAATCGGTTCCAAAGCTTCTCTGAATACCTTCGAGCAGTGAATGCCATTTGGTTGATATTCTGCCTACGTGTGTATCTCAATGAAATGAGAAAGTCGTATAGTGCTTAACTCGATGGCTTCTGCACGTTGGAAGAAATCCACAATACTTTCCAATTTTTCTCTGAATACATTGGAGCAGTGAATGCCATGTGGCTGACATTCTACCAATGTGTGTATCTCAATGAAATGAGAATGTGGTAAAGTGTTTATCTCGATGAGGTTCACAAAATGGAGGAAATCCACAATCGGTTCCAAAGTTTCTCTGACTACCCTCGAGCAGTGAATGCCATTTGGATGATAGTCTGCCAGTGAGTGCATCTCGCTGAAATGAGAAAGTGGTGAAGTGCTTATCTCGATGAGTTCAGCACGTTCGAAGAATTCCACAATCGGTTCCAAAGCTTCTCTGAATAACCTCGAGCAGTGAATGACATTTGGCTGATATTCTGCAGATGTGTGTCTCGCAATGAAATGGGAAAGCAGTAAAGTGTTTCTCTCGATGAGGTTCAGAAAATGGAGGAAATCCACAATAGGATCCAAAGTTTCTCTGAGTACCTTCGAGCAGTGAATGCCATTTGGCTGATATTCTACCTACGTGTGTATCTCAATGAAATGAGACACTCGTATAGTGCTTAACTCGATGGCTTCTGCAAGTTGGAAGAAATCCACAATACTTTCCAATTTTCCTCTGAATACATTGGAGCAGTGAATGCTACGTGGCTGATATCCTGCCAATGCGTGTATCTCAATGAAATGAGAAACTGGTTATGTGTTTATCTCGATAAGTTCAGCAAGTTGGAGGAAATCCACAATAGGTTCCAAAGTTTCTCACAATACCTACGAGCATTGAATGCCATTTGGCTGATATTCTCCAATGTGTGTATCTGAATGAAATGAGAAAGTGGGAAAGTGTTTATCTCGATGAGGTCATCAAAATAGAGGAATATGTCCCAACGTTTCTCTGAATACCTTCGAGCCATTCAGCTGATATTGTGCCAACGTGTGTATCTCAAAGAAATGAGAAAGTGGTAAAGTGCTTATCTCGATAAGTTCAGCAAGTTGGAGGAAATCCACAGTACGTTCCAAAGTTTCTCTGAATACCTTCGAACAGTGAATGCCATTTGGCTGATATTCTACCAATGTGTGTATCTCAATGAAATGAGCAACTGGTAAAGTGTTTATCTCGATGAGGTTCACAAAATGGAGGAAATCCACAACAGGTTCCAAAGTTTCTCTGAATACTTTCGTGAAGTGAATGCCATTTGGATGATAATCTGCCAGTGAGTGCATCTCGCTGAAATGAGAAAGTGGTGAAGTGTTTATCTCGATGAGTTCAGCAAGTTGGTAGAAATCCACAATAGGTTCCAAAGTTTCTCTGAATCCCTTCGAGCAGTGAATGCCATTTGGCTGATATTCTACCTACGTGTGTATCTCAATGAAATGAGAAATTCGTATAGTGCTTAACTCGATGGCTTCTGCACGTTGGAAGAAATCCACAATACTTTCCAATTTTCCTCTGAATACATTGGAGCAGTGAATGCCATGTGGCTGATATCCTGCCAATGTGTGTATCTCAATGAAATGAGAAACTGGTTACGTGTTTATCTCGATAAGTTCAGCAAGTTGGAGGAAATCCACAATAGGTTCCAAAGTTTCTCACAATACCTACGAGCATTGAATGCCATTTGGCTGATATTCTCCAATGTGTGTATCTGAATGAAATGAGAAAGTGGTAAAGTGTTTATCTCGATGACTTCATCAAAATATAGGAAATGCACAATAGGTCCCAAAGTTTCACTGAATACCATCGAGCCATTCGGCTGATATTGTGCCAACGTGTGTATGTCAAAGAAATGAGAAAGTGGTAAAGTGCTTACCTCGATGAGTTCAGCAAGTTGGAGGAAATCCTCAATAGGTTCCAAAGTTTCTCTGAATACCTTCGAGCAGTGAATGCCATTTGGCTCATATACTGCCAATGTGTATATCTCAATGAAATGAGAAAGTAGTAAAGTGCTTATCTCGATGAGTTCAGTAATTTCGAAGAATTCCACAATCGGTTCCAAAGATTCTCTGAATACCTTCGAGCAGTGAATGCCATTTGGCTGATATTCTACCAATGTGTGTATCTCAATGAAATGAGAATGTGGTAAAGTGTTTATCTCGATGAGTTCATCAAAATAGAGGAAGTCCACAATAGGTCCCAAAGTTTCTCTGAATACCTTCGAGCCATTCAGCTGATATTGTGCCAACGTGTGTATCTCAAAGAAATGAGAAAGTGGTAAAGTGCTTATCTCGATAAGTTCAACAAGTTGGAGGAAATCCACAGTACGTTCCAAAGTTTCTCTCAATACCTTCGAACAGTGAATGCCATTTGGCTGATATTCTACCAATGTGTGTATCTCAATGAAATGAGAATGTGGTAAAGTGTTTATCTCGATGAGGTTCACAAAATGGAGGAAATCCACAATAGGTTCCAAAGTTTCTCTGAATACTTTTGTGCAGTGAATGCTATTTGGATGATAATCTGCCAGTGAGTGCATCTCGCTGAAATGAGAAAGTGGTAAAGTGCTTATCACGATGGCTTCAGCAAGTTGGTGGAAATCCACGACAGATTCCAAAGTTTCTCTGAATACCTTCGAGCACTGAATGCCGTTTGGCTCATATTCTGCCAATGTGTGTATCTCAATGAAATGAGAAACTGGTTATGTGTTTATCTCGATAAGTTCAGCAAGTTGGAGGAAATCCACAATACCAACGAGCATTGAATGCCATTTGGCTGATATTCTCCAATGTGTGTATCTGAATGAAATGAGAAAGTGGTAAAGTGTTTATCTCGATGAGTTCATCAAAATAGACGAAGTCCACAATAGGTCCCAAAGTTTCTCTGAATACCTTCGAGCCATTCAGCTGATATTGTGCCAACGTGTGTATCTCAAAGAAATGAGAAAGTGGTAAAGTGCTTATCTCGATAAGTTCAGCAAGTTGGAGGAAATCCACAGTACGTTCCAAAGTTTCTCTGAATACCTTCGAACAGTGAATGCCATTTGGCTGATATTCTACCGATGTGTGTATCTCAATGAAATGAGAAACTGGTAAAGTGTTTATCTCGATGAGGTTCACAAAATGGAGGAAATCCACAACAGGTCCCAAAGTTTCTCTGAATATCATCGAGCCATTCGGCTGATATTGTGCCAACGTGTGTATGTCAAAGAAATGAGAAAGTGGTAAAGTGCTTACCTCGATGAGTTCAGCAAGTTGGAGGAAATCCTCAATAGGTTCCAAAGTTTCTCTGAATACCTTCGAGCAGTGAATGCCATTTGGCTCATATACTGCCAATGTGTATATCTCAATGAAATGAGAAAGTAGTAAAGTGCTTATCTCGATGAGTTCAGTAATTTCGAAGAATTCCACAATAGGTTCCAAAGTTTCTCTGAATACCTTCGAGCAGTGAATGCCATTTGGCTGATATTCTACCAATGTGTGTATCTCAATGAAATGAGAATGTGGTAAAGTGTTTATCTCGATGAGTTCATCAAAATAGAGGAAGTCCACAATAGGTCCCAAAGTTTCTCTGAATACCTTCGAGCCATTCAGCTGATATTCTACCAATGTGTGTATCTCAATGAAATGAGAAACTGGTAAAGTGTTTATCTCGATGAGGTTCACAAAATGGAGGAAATCCACAACAGGTTCCAAAGTTTCTCTGAATACTTTCGTGAAGTGAATGCCATTTGGATGATAATCTGCCAGTGAATGCATCTCCCTGAAATGAGAAAGTGGTGAAGTGTTTATCTTGATGAGTTCAGCCAGTTGGTAGAAATCCACAATAGGTTCCAAAGTTTCTCTGAATCCCTTCGAGCAGTGAATGCCATTTGGCTGATATTCTACCTACGTGTGTGTCTCAATGAAATGAGAAACTCGTATCGTGCTTAACTCGATGGCTTCTGCAAGTTGGAAGAAATCCACAATACGTTCCAATTTTTCTCTGAATACATTGGAGCAGTGAATGCCATGTGGCTGATATCCTGCCAATGTGTGTATCTCAGTGAAAAGAGAAAGTGGTAAAGTGCTTATCTCGATGACTTCAGCAAGTTGGAGGAAATCCACGGCAGGTTCCAAAGTTTCTCTGAATACCTTCGAGCACTGAATGCCGTTTGGCTCATATTCTGCCAATGTGTGTATCTCAATGAAATGAGAAACTGGTTATGTGTTTATCTCGATAAGTTCAGCAAGTTGGTGGAAATCCACAATAGGTTCCAAAGTTTCTCTGAATACCTTCGAGCCGTGAATGCCATGTGGCTGATATCCTGCCAATGTGTGTATCTCAGTGAAAAGAGAAAGTGGTAATGTGTTTATCTCGATGAGTTCATCAAAATAGAGGAAGTCCACAATAGGTCCCAAAGTTTCTCTGAATACCTTCGAACAGTCAATGCCATTTGGCTGATATTCTACCAATGTGTGTATCTCTATGAAATGAGAAACTGGTAAAGTGTTTATCTCGATGAGGTTCACAAAATGGAGGAAATCCACAACAGGTTCCAAAGTTTCTCTGAATACTTTCGTGAAGTGAATGCCATTTGGATGATAATCTGCCAGTGAGTGCATCTCGCTGAAATGAGAAAGTGGTGAAGTGTTTATCAGCCACTTGGTAGAAATCCACAATAGGTTCCAAAGTTTCTCTGAATCCCTTCGAGCAGTGAATGCCATTTGGCTGATATTCTACCTATGTGTGTATCTCAATGAAATGAGAAAGTCGTATAGTGCTTAACTCGATGGCTTCTGCAAGTTGGAAGAAATCCACAATACGTTCCAATTTTTCTCTGAATACATTGGAGCAGTGAATGCCATGTGGCTGATATCCTGCCAATGTGTGTATCTCAGTGAAATGAGAAAGTGGTAAAGTGCTTATCTCGATAAGTTCAGCAAGTTGGAGGAAATCCACAGTACGTTCCAAAGTTTCTCTGAATACCTTCGAACAGTCAATGCCATTTGGCTGATATTCTACCAATGTGTGTATCTCAATGAAATGAGAAACTGGTAAAGTGTTTATCTCGATAAGTTCAGCAAGTTGGAGGAAATCCACAATAGGTTCCAAAGTTTCTCACAATACCTACGAGCATTGAATGCCATTTGGCTGATATTCTCCAATGTGTGTATATGAATGAAATGAGAAAGTGGTAAAGTGTTTATCTCGATGAGTTCAGCAAGTTGGTAGAAATCCTCAATAGGTTCCAAAGTTTCTCTGAATACCTTCGAGCAGTGAATGCCATGTGGCTCATATACTGCCAATGTGTATATCTCAATGAAATGAGAAAGTAGTAAAGTGCTTATCTCGATGAGTTCAGCAAGTTCGAAGAATTCCACAGTAGGTTTCAAAGTTTCTCTGAATACCTTCGAGCAGTGAATGCCATCTGGTTGATATTCTGCCTACGTGTGTATCTCAATGAAATGAGAAAGTCGTATAGTGCTTAACTCGATGGCTTCTGCACGTTGGAAGAAATCCACAATACTTTCCAATTTTTCTCTGAATACATTGGAGCAGTGAATGCCATGTGGCTGATATTCTACCAATGTGTGTATCTCAATGAAATGAGAATGTGGTAAAGTGTTTATCTCGATGAGGTTCACAAAATGGAGGAAATCCACCATCGGTTCCAAAGTTTCTCTGACTACCCTCGAGCAGTGAATGCCATTTGGATGATAGTCTGCCAGTGAGTGCATCTGCTGAAATGAGAAAGTGGTGAAGTGCTTATCTCGATGAGTTCAGCACGTTCGAAGAATTCCACAATCGGTTCCAAAGCTTCTCTGAATAACCTCGAGCAGTGAATGACATTTGGCTGATATTCTGCAGATGTGTGTCTCGCAATGAAATGGGAAAGCAGTAAAGTGTTTATCTCGATGAGGTTCACAAAATGGAGGAAATCCACAATAGGATCCAAAGTTTCTCTGAATACCTTCGAGCAGTGAATGCCATTTGGCTGATATTCTACCTACGTGTGTATCTCAATGAAATGAGAAACTCGGATAGTGCTTAACTCGATGGCTTCTGCAAGTTGGAAGAAATCCACAATACTTTCCAATTTTTCTCTGAATACATTGGAGCAGTGAATGCCACGTGGCTGATATCCTGCCAATGTGTGTATCTCAATGAAATGAGAAACTGGTTATGTGCTTATCTCGATGACTTCAGCAAGTTGGAGGAAATCCACGGCAGGTTCCAAAGTTTCTCTGAATACCTTCGAGCACTGAATGCCGTTTGGCTCATATTCTGCCAATGTGTGTATCTCAATGAAATGAGAAACTGGTTATGTGGTTATCTCGATAAGTTCAGCAAGTTGGTGGAAATCCACAATAGGTTCCAAAGTTTCTCACAATACCTACGAGCATTGAATGCCATTTGGCTGATATTCTCCAATGTGTGTATATGAATGAAATGAGAAAGTGGTAAAGTGTTTATCTCGATGAGTTCAGCAAGTTGGTAGAAATCCTCAATAGGTTCCAAAGTTTCTCTGAATACCTTCGAGCAGTGAATGCCATGTGGCTCATATACTGCCAATGTGTATATCTCAATGAAATGAGAAAGTAGTAAAGTGCTTATCTCGATGAGTTCAGCAAGTTCGAAGAATTCCAGAGTAGGTTCCAAAGTTTCTCTGAATACCTTCGAGCATTGAATGCCATTTGGTTGATATTCTGCCTACGTGTGTATCTCAATGAAATCAGAAAGTCATATAGTGCTTAACTCGATGGCTTCTGCACGTTGGAAGAAATCCACAATACTCTCCAATTTTTCTCTGAATACATTGGAGCAGTGAATGCCATGTGGCTGATATTCTACCAATGTGTGTATCTCAATGAAATGAGAATGTGGTAAAGTGTTTATCTCGATGAGGTTCACAAAATGGAGGAAATCCACAATCGGTTCCAAAGTTTCCTGACTACCCTCGAGCAGTGAATGCCATTTGGATGATAGTCTGCCAGTGAGTGCATCTCGCTGAAATGAGAAAGTGGTGAATTGCTTATCTCGATGAGTTCAGCACGTTCGAAGAATTCCACAATCGGTTCCAAAGCTTCTCTGAATAATCTCGAGCAGTGAATGACATTTGGCTGATATTCTGCAGATGTGTGTCTCGCAATGAAATGGGAAAGCATCGTGTTTATCTCGATGAGGTTCACAAAATGGAGGAAATCCACAATAGGATCCAAAGTTTCTCTGAATACCTTCGAACAGTGAATGCCATTTGGCTGATATTCTACCTACGTGTGTATCTCAATGAAATGAGAAACTCGTATAGTGCTTAACTCGATGGCTTCTGCAAGTTGGAAGAAATCCACAATACTTTCCAATAATCCTCTGAATACATTGGAGCAGTGAATGCCATGTGGCTGATATCCTGCCAATGTGTGTATCTCAATGAAATGAGAAACTGGTTATGTGTTTATCTCGATAAGTTCAGCAAGTTGGAGGAAATCCACAATAGGTTCCAAAGTTTCTCACAATATCTACGAGCATTGAATGCCATTTGGCTGATATTCTCCAATGTGTGTATCTGAATGAAATGAGAAAGTGGTAAAGTGTTTATCTCGATGAGTTCATCAAAATATAGGAAATGCACAATAGGTCCCAAAGTTTCTCTGAATACCATCGAGCCATTCGGCTGATATTGTGCCAACGTGTGTATGTCAAAGAAATGAGAAAGTGGTAAAGTGCTTACCTCGATGAGTTCAGCAAGTTGGAGGAAATCCTCAATAGGTTCCAAAGTTTCTCTGAATACCTTCGAGCAGTGAATGCCATTTGGCTGATATACTACCAATGTGTATATCTCAATGAAATGAGAAAGTAGTAAAGTGCTTATCTCGATGAGTTCAGCAAGTTCGAAGAATTCCACAATCGGTTCCAAAGTTTCTCTGAATACCTTCGAGCAGTGAATGCCATTTGGCTGATATTCTACCAATGTGTGTATCTCAATGAAATGACAATGTGGTAAAGTGTTTATCTCGATGAGGTTCACAAAATGGAGGAAATCCACAATAGGTTCCAAAGTTTCTCTGAATACTTTTGTGCAGTGAATGCTGTTTGGATGATAATCTGCCAGTGAGTGCTGAAATGAGAAAGTGGTAAAGTGCTTATCACGATGACTTCAGCAAGTTGGTGGAAATCCACGACAGATTCCAAAGTTTCTCTTAATACCTTCGAGCACTGAATGCCGTTTGGCTCATATTCTGCCAATGTGTGTATCTCAATGAAATGAGAAACTGGTTATGTGTTTATCTCGATAAGTTCAGCAAGTTGGAGGAAATCCACAATACCTACGAGCATTGAATGCCATTTGGCTGATATTCTCCAATGTGTGTATCTGAATGAAATGAGAAAGTGGTAAAGTGTTTATCTCGATGAGTTCATCAAAATAGAGGAAGTCCACAATAGGTCCCAAAGTTTCTCTGAATACCTTCGAACAGTCAATGCCATTTGGCTGATATTCTACCAATGTGTGTATCTATATGAAATGAGAAACTGGTAAAGTGTTTATCTCGATGAGGTTCACAAAATGGAGGAAATCCACAACAGGTTCCAAAGTTTCTCTGAATACTTTCGTGAAGTGAATGCCATTTGGATGATAATCTGCCAGTGAGTGCATCTCGCTGAAATGAGAAAGTGGTGAAGTGTTTATCAGCCACTTGGTAGAAATCCACAATAGGTTCCAAAGTTTCTCTGAATCCCTTCGAGCAGTGAATGCCATTTGGCTGATATTCTGCCTACGTGTGTATCTCAATGAAATGAGAAAGTCGTATAGTGCTTAACTCGATGGCTTCTGCAAGTTGGAAGAAATACGTTCCAATTTTTCTCTGAATACATTGGAGCAGTGAATGCCATGTGGCTGATATCCTGCCCATTGGCATTTGTGTATCTCAGTGAAATGAGAAAGTGGTAAAGTGCTTATCTCGATAAGTTCAGCAAGTTGGAGGAAATCCACAGTACGTTCCAAAGTTTCTCTGAATACCTTCGAACAGTCAATGCCATTTGGCTGATATTCTACCAATGTGTGTATCTCAATGAAATGAGAAACTGGTAAAGTGTTTATCTCGATAAGTTCAGCAAGTTGGAGGAAATCCACAATAGGTTCCAAAGTTTCTCACAATACCTACGAGCATTGAATGCCATTTGGCTGATATTCTCCAATGTGTGTATCTGAATGAAATGAGAAAGTGGTAAAGTGTTTATCTCGATGAGTTCATCAAAATATAGGAAATGCACAATAGGTCCCAAAGTTTCTCTGAATACCATCGAGCCATTCGGCTGATATTGTGCCAACGTGTGTATGTCAAAGAAATGAGAAAGTGGTAAAGTGCTTACCTCGATGAGTTCAGCAAGTTGGAGGAAATCCTCAATAGGTTCCAAAGTTTCTCTGAATACCTTCGAGCAGTGAATGCCATTTGGCTCATATACTGCCAATGTGTATATCTCAATGAAATGAGAAAGTAGTAAAGTGCTTATCTCGATGAGTTCAGCAAGTTCGAAGAATTCCACAATCGGTTCCAAAGTTTCTCTGAATACCTTCGAGCAGTGAATGCCATTTGGCTGATATTCTACCAATGTGTGTATCTCAATGAAATGAGAATGTGGTAAAGTGTTTATCTCGATGAGTTCATCAAAATAGAGGAAGTCCACAATAGGTCCCAAAGTTTCTCTGAATACCTTCGAGCCATTCAGCTGATATTGTGCCAACGTGTGTATCTCAAAGAAATGAGAAAGTGGTAAAGTGCTTATCTCGATAAGTTCAACAAGTTGGAGGAAATCCCTAGTACGTTCCAAAGTTTCTCTGAATACCTTCGAACAGTGAATGCCATTTGGCTGATATTCTACCAATGTGTGTATCTCAATGAAATGAGAATGTGGTAAAGTGTTTATCTCGATGAGGTTCACAAAATGGAGGAAATCCACAATAGGTTCCAAAGTTTCTCTGAATACTTTTGTGCAGTGAATGCTATTTGGATGATAATCTGCCAGTGAGTGCATCTCGCTGAAATGAGAAAGTGGTAAAGTGCTTATCACGATGACTTCAGCAAGCTGGTGGAAATCCACGACAGATTCCAAAGTTTCTCTGAATACCTTCGAGCACTGAATGCCGTTTGGCTCATATTCTGCCAATGTGTGTATCTCAATGAAATGAGAAACTGGTTATGTGTTTATCTCGATAAGTTCAGCAAGTTGGAGGAAATCCACAATACCTACGAGCATTGAATGCCATTTGGCTGATATTCTCCAATGTGTGTATCTGAATGAAATGAGAAAGTGGTAAAGTGTTTATCTCGATGAGTTCATCAAAATAGAGGAAGTCCACAATAGGTCCCAAAGTTTCTCTGAATACCTTCGAGCCATTCAGCTGATATTGTGCCAACGTGTGTATCTCAAAGAAATGAGAAAGTGGTAAAGTGCTTATCTGGATAAGTTCAGCAAGTTGCAGGAAATCCACAGTACGTTCCAAAGTTTCTCTGAATACCTTCGAACAGTGAATGCCATTTGGCTGATATTCTACCAATGTGTGTATCTCAATGAAATGAGAAACTGGTAAAGTGTTTATCTCGATGAGGTTCACAAAATGGAGGAAATCCACAACAGGTTCCAAAGTTTCTCTGAATACTTTCGTGAAGTGAATGCCATTTGGATGATAATCTGCCAGTGAGTGCATCTCGCTGAAATGAGAAAGTGGTGAAGTGTTTATCTCGATGAGTTCAGCAAGTTGGTAGAAATCCACAATAGGTTCCAAAGTTTCTCTGAATCCCTTCGAGCAGTGAATGCCATTTGGCTGATATTCTACCTACGTGTGTATCTCAATGAAATGAGAAACTCGTATAGTGCTTAACTCGATGGCTTCTGCAAGTTGGAAGAAATCCACAATACTTTCCAATTTTCCTCTGAATACATTGGAGCAGTGTAGCTGATATCCTGCCAATGTGTGTGTCTCAGTGAAATGAGAAAGTGGTAAAGTGCTTATCTCGATGACTTCAGCAAGTTCGAAGAATTCCACAATCGGTTCCAAAGTTTCTCTGAATACCTTCGAGCAGTGAATGCCATTTGGCTGATATTCTACCAATGTGTGTATCTCAATGAAATGACAATGTGGTAAAGTGTTTATCTCGATGAGGTTCACAAAATGGAGGAAATCCACAATAGGTTCCAAAGTTTCTCTGAATACTTTTGTGCAGTGAATGCTGTTTGGATGATAATCTGCCAGTGAGTGCATCTCGCTGAAATGAGAAAGTGGTAAAGTGCTTATCACGATGACTTCAGCAAGTTGGTGGAAATCCACGACAGATTCCAAAGTTTCTCTTAATACCTTCGAGCACTGAATGCCGTTTGGCTCATATTCTGCCAATGTGTGTATCTCAATGAAATGAGAAACTGGTTATGTGTTTATCTCGATAAGTTCAGCAAGTTGGAGGAAATCCACAATACCTACGAGCATTGAATGCCATTTGGCTGATATTCTCCAATGTGTGTATCTGAATGAAATGAGAAAGTGGTAAAGTGTTTATCTCGATGAGTTCATCAAAATAGAGGAAGTCCACAATAGGTCCCAAAGTTTCTCTGAATACCTTCGAGCCATTCAGCTGATATTGTGCCAACGTGTGTATCTCAAAGAAATGAGAAAGTGGTAAAGTGCTTATCTCGATAAGTTCAGCAAGCTGGAGGAAATCCACAGTACGTTCCAAAGTTTCTCTGAATACCTTCGAACAGTGAATGCCATTTGGCTGATATTCTACCAATGTGTGTATCTCAATGAAATGAGAATGTGGTAAAGTGTTTATCTCGATGAGGTTCACAAAATGGAGGAAATCCACAACAGTTTCCAAAGTTTCTCTGAATACTTTCGTGAAGTGAATGCCATTTGGATGATAATCTGCCAGTGAGTGCATCTCGCTGAAATGAGAAAGTGGTGAAGTGTTTATCTCGATGAGTTCAGCAAGTTGGTAGAAATCCACAATAGGTTCCAAAGTTTCTCTGAATCCCTTCGAGCAGTGAATGCAAATTTGGCTGATATTCTACCTACGTGTGTGTCTCAATGAAATGAGAAACTCGTATAGTGCTTAACTCGATGGCTTCTGCAAGTTGGAAGAAATCCACAATACGTTCCAATTTTTCTCTGAATACATTGGAGCAGTGAATGCCATGTGGCTGATATCCTGCCAATGTGTGTATCTCAGTGAAATGAGAAAGTGGTAAAGTGCTTATCTCGATGACTTCAGCAAGTTGGAGGAAATCCACGGCAGGTTCCAAAGTTTCTCTGAATACCTTCGAGCACTGAATGCCGTTTGGCTCATATTCTGCCAATGTGTGTATCTCAATGAAATGAGAAACTGGTTATGTGTTTATCTCGATAAGTTCAGCAAGTTGGAGGAAATCCACAATAGGTTCCAAAGTTTCTCACAATACCTACGAGCATTGAATGCCATTTGGCTGATATTCTCCAATGTGTGTATATGAATGAAATGAGAAAGTGGTAAAGTGTTTATCTCGATGATTTCAGCAAGTTGGTAGAAATCCTCAATAGGTTCCAAAGTTTCTCTGAATACCTTCGAGCAGTGAATGCCATGTGGCTCATATACTGCCAATGTGTATATCTCAATGAAATGAGAAAGTAGTAAAGTGCTTATCTCGATGAGTTCAGCAAGTTCGACGAATTCCACAGTAGGTTCCAAAGTTTCTCTGAATACCTTCGAGCAGTGAATGCCATTTGGTTGATATTCTGCCTACGTGTGTATCTCAATGAAATGAGAAAGTCGTATAGTGCTTAACTCGATGGCTTCTGCACGTTGGAAGAAATCCACAATACTTTCCAATTTTTCTCTGAATACATTGGAGCAGTGAATGCCATGTGGCTGATATGCTACCAATGTGTGTATCTCAATGAAATGAGAATGTGGTAAAGTGTTTATCTCGATGAGGTTCACAAAATGGAGGAAATCCACAATCGGTTCCAAAGTTTCTCTGACTACCCTCGAGCAGTGAATGCCATTTGGATGATAGTCTGCAGATGTGTGTCTCGCAATGAAATGGGAAAGCAGTAAAGTGTTTATCTCGATGAGGTTCACAAAATGGAGGAAATCCATAATAGGATCCAAAGTTTCTCTGAATACCTTCGAGCAGTGAATGCCATTTGGCTGATATTCTACCTACGTGTGTATCTCAATGAAATGAGACACTCGTATAGTGCTTAACTCGATGGCTTCTGCAAGTTGGAAGAAATCCACAATACTTTCCAATTTTCCTCTGAATACATTGGAGCAGTGAATGCCATGTGGCTGATATCCTGCCAATGTGTGTATCTCAGTGAAATGAGAAAGTGGTAAAGTGCTTATCTCGATGACTTCAGCAAGTTGGAGGAAATCCACGGCAGGTTCCAAAGTTTCTCTGAATACCTTCGAGCACTGAATGCCATTTGGCTCATATTCTGCCAATGTGTGTATCTCAATGAAATGAGAAACTGGTTATGTGTTTATCTCGATAAGTTCAGCAATTTGGAGGAAATCCAAATAGGTTCCAAAGTTTCTCACAATACCTACGAGCATTGAATGCCATTTGGCTGATATTCTCCAATGTGTTTATATGAATGAAATGAGAAAGTGGTAAAGTGTTTATCTCGATGAGTTCAGCAAGTTGGTAGAAATCCTCAATAGGTTCCAAAGTTTCTCTGAATACCTTCGAGCAGTGAATGCCATGTGGCTCATATACTGCCAATGTGTATATCTCAATGAAATGAGAAAGTAGTAAAATGCTTATCTCGATGAGTTCAGCAAGTTCGACGAATTCCACAGTAGGTTCCAAAGTTTCTCTGAATACCTTCGAGCAGTGAATGCCATTTGGTTGATATTCTGCCTACGTGTGTATCTCAATGAAATGAGAAAGTCGTATAGTGCTTAACTCGATGGCTTCTGCACGTTGGAAGAAATCCACAATACTTTCCAATTTTTCTCTGAATACATTGGAGCAGTGAATGCCATGTGGCTGATATGCTACCAATGTGTGTATCTCAATGAAATGAGAATGTGGTAAAGTGTTTATCTCGATGAGGTTCACAAAATGGAGGAAATCCACAATCGGTTCCAAAGTTTCTCTGAATACCCTCGAGCAGTGAATGCCATTTGGATGATAGTCTGCCAGTGAGTGCATCTCGCTGAAATGAGAAAGTGGTGAAGTGCTTATCTCGATGAGTTCAGCACGTTCGAAGAATTCCACAATCGGTTCCAAAGCTTCTCTGAATAACCTCGAGCAGTGAATGACATTTGGCTGATATTCTGCAGATGTGTGTCTCGCAATGAAATGGGAAAGCAGTAAAGTGTTTATCTCGATGAGGTTCACAAAATGGAGGAAATCCACAACAGGTTCCAAAGTTTCTCTGAATACTTTCGTGAAGTGAATGCCATTTGGATGATAATCTGCCAGTGAGTGCATCTCGCTGAAATGAGAAAGTGGTAAAGTGCTTATATCGATAAGTTCAACAAGTTGGAGGAAATCCACAGTACGTTCCAAAGTTTCTCTGAATACCTTCGAACAGTGAATGCCATTTGGCTGATATTCTACCAATGTGTGTATCTCAAAGAAATGAGAAAGTGGTAAAGTGCTTATATCGATAAGTTCAACAAGTTGGAGGAAATCCACAGTACGTTCCAAAGTTTCTCTGAATACCTTCGAACAGTGAATGCCATTTGGCTGATATTCTACCAATGTGTGTATCTCAATGAAATGAGGATGTGGTAAAGTGTTTATCTCGATGAGGTTCACAAAATGGAGGAAATCCACAATAGGTTCCAAAGTTTCTCTGAATACTTTTGTGCAGTGAATGCTATTTGGATGATAATCTGCCAGTGAGTGCATCTCGCTGAAATGAGAAAGTGGTAAAGTGCTTATCACGATGACTTCAGCAAGTTGGTGGAAATCCACGACAGATTCCAAAGTTTCTCTGAATACCTTCGAGCACTGAATGCCGTTTGGCTCATATTCTGCCAATGTGTGTATCTCAATGAAATGAGAAACTGGTTATGTGTTTATCTCGATAAGTTCAGCAAGTTGGAGGAAATCCACAATACCAACGAGCATTGAATGCCATTTGGCTGATATTCTCCAATGTGTGTATCTGAATGAAATGAGAAAGTGGTTTTGGCTCATATTCTGCCAATGTGTGTATCTCAATGAAATGAGAAACTGGTTATGTGTTTATCTCGATAAGTTCAGCAAGTTGGAGGAAATCCACAATAGGTTCCAAAGTTTCTCACAATACCTACGAGCATTGAATGCCATTTGGCTGATATTCTCCAATGTGTTTATATGAATGAAATGAGAAAGTGGTAAAGTGTTTATCTCGATGAGTTCAGCAAGTTGGTAGAAATCCTCAATAGGTTCCAAAGTTTCACTGAATACCTTCGAGCAGTGAATGCCATGTGGCTCATATACTGCCAATGTGTATATCTCAATGAAATGAGAAAGTACTAAAGTGCTTATCTCGATGAGTTCAGCAAGTTCGAAGAATTCCACAGTAGGTTCCAAAGTTTCTCTGAATACCTTCGAGAAGTGAATGGCATTTGGTTGATATTCTGCCTACGTGTGTATCTCAATGAAATGAGAAAGTCGTATAGTGCTTAACTCGATGGCTTCTGCACGTTGGAAGAAATACACAATACTTTCCAATTTTTCTCTGAATACATTGGAGCAGTGAATGCCATGTGGCTGATATGCTACCAATGTGTGTATCTCAATGAAATGAGAATGTGTGTTTATCTCGATGAGGTTCACAAAATGGAGGAAATCCACAATCGGTTCCAAAGTTTCTCTGACTACCCTCGAGCAGTGAATGCC
Source organism: Prionace glauca (assembly GCA_037974335.1). Lineage (NCBI taxonomy): Eukaryota > Metazoa > Chordata > Chondrichthyes > Carcharhiniformes > Carcharhinidae > Prionace > Prionace glauca. The sequence continues at coordinate 32,309,776 of CM075730.1, forward strand.
ATTTGGATGATAGTCTGCCAGTGAGTGCATCTCGCTGAAATGAGAAAGTGGTGAAGTGCTTATCTCGATGAGTTCAGCACGTTCGAAGAATTCCACAATCGGTTCCAAAGCTTCTCTGAATAACCTCGAGCAGTGAATGACATTTGGCTGATATTCTGCAGATGTGTGTCTCGCAATGAAATGGGAAAGCAGTAAAGTGTTTATCTCGATGAGGTTCACAAAATGGAGGAAATCCACAATAGGATCCAAAGTTTCTCTGAATACCTTCGAGCAGTGAATGCCATTTGGCTGATATTCTACCTACGTGTGTATCTCAATGAAATGAGAAACTCGGATAGTGCTTAACTCGATGGCTTCTGCAAGTTGGAAGAAATCCACAATACTTTCCAATTTTTCTCTGAATACATTGGAGCAGTGAATGCCACGTGGCTGATATCCTGCCAATGTGTGTATCTCAATGAAATGAGAAACTGGTTATGTGCTTATCTCGATGACTTCAGCAAGTTGGAGGAAATCCACGGCAGGTTCCAAAGTTTCTCTGAATACCTTCGAGCACTGAATGCCGTTTGGCTCATATTCTGCCAATGTGTGTATCTCAATGAAATGAGAAACTGGTTATGTGTTTATCTCGATAAGTTCAGCAAGTTGGTGGAAATCCACAATAGGTTCCAAAGTTTCTCACAATACCTACGAGCATTGAATGCCATTTGGCTGATATTCTCCAATGTGTGTATATGAATGAAATGAGAAAGTGGTAAAGTGTTTATCTCGATGAGTTCAGCAAGTTGGTAGAAATCCTCAATAGGTTCCAAAGTTTCTCTGAATACCTTCGAGCAGTGAATGCCATGTGGCTCATATACTGCCAATGTGTATATCTCAATGAAATGAGAAAGTAGTAAAGTGCTTATCTCGATGAGTTCAGCAAGTTCGAAGAATTCCAGAGTAGGTTCCAAAGTTTCTCTGAATACCTTCGAGCATTGAATGCCATTTGGTTGATATTCTGCCTACGTGTGTATCTCAATGAAATCAGAAAGTCATATAGTGCTTAACTCGATGGCTTCTGCACGTTGGAAGAAATCCACAATACTCTCCAATTTTTCTCTGAATACATTGGAGCAGTGAATGCCATGTGGCTGATATTCTACCAATGTGTGTATCTCAATGAAATGAGAATGTGGTAAAGTGTTTATCTCGATGAGGTTCACAAAATGGAGGAAATCCACAATCGGTTCCAAAGTTTCCTGACTACCCTCGAGCAGTGAATGCCATTTGGATGATAGTCTGCCAGTGAGTGCATCTCGCTGAAATGAGAAAGTGGTGAATTGCTTATCTCGATGAGTTCAGCACGTTCGAAGAATTCCACAATCGGTTCCAAAGCTTCTCTGAATAATCTCGAGCAGTGAATGACATTTGGCTGATATTCTGCAGATGTGTGTCTCGCAATGAAATGGGAAAGCATCGTGTTTATCTCGATGAGGTTCACAAAATGGAGGAAATCCACAATAGGATCCAAAGTTTCTCTGAATACCTTCGAACAGTGAATGCCATTTGGCTGATATTCTACCTACGTGTGTATCTCAATGAAATGAGAAACTCGTATAGTGCTTAACTCGATGGCTTCTGCAAGTTGGAAGAAATCCACAATACTTTCCAATAATCCTCTGAATACATTGGAGCAGTGAATGCCATGTGGCTGATATCCTGCCAATGTGTGTATCTCAATGAAATGAGAAACTGGTTATGTGTTTATCTCGATAAGTTCAGCAAGTTGGAGGAAATCCACAATAGGTTCCAAAGTTTCTCACAATATCTACGAGCATTGAATGCCATTTGGCTGATATTCTCCAATGTGTGTATCTGAATGAAATGAGAAAGTGGTAAAGTGTTTATCTCGATGAGTTCATCAAAATATAGGAAATGCACAATAGGTCCCAAAGTTTCTCTGAATACCATCGAGCCATTCGGCTGATATTGTGCCAACGTGTGTATGTCAAAGAAATGAGAAAGTGGTAAAGTGCTTACCTCGATGAGTTCAGCAAGTTGGAGGAAATCCTCAATAGGTTCCAAAGTTTCTCTGAATACCTTCGAGCAGTGAATGCCATTTGGCTGATATACTACCAATGTGTATATCTCAATGAAATGAGAAAGTAGTAAAGTGCTTATCTCGATGAGTTCAGCAAGTTCGAAGAATTCCACAATCGGTTCCAAAGTTTCTCTGAATACCTTCGAGCAGTGAATGCCATTTGGCTGATATTCTACCAATGTGTGTATCTCAATGAAATGACAATGTGGTAAAGTGTTTATCTCGATGAGGTTCACAAAATGGAGGAAATCCACAATAGGTTCCAAAGTTTCTCTGAATACTTTTGTGCAGTGAATGCTGTTTGGATGATAATCTGCCAGTGAGTGCATCTCGCTGAAATGAGAAAGTGGTAAAGTGCTTATCACGATGACTTCAGCAAGTTGGTGGAAATCCACGACAGATTCCAAAGTTTCTCTTAATACCTTCGAGCACTGAATGCCGTTTGGCTCATATTCTGCCAATGTGTGTATCTCAATGAAATGAGAAACTGGTTATGTGTTTATCTCGATAAGTTCAGCAAGTTGGAGGAAATCCACAATACCTACGAGCATTGAATGCCATTTGGCTGATATTCTCCAATGTGTGTATCTGAATGAAATGAGAAAGTGGTAAAGTGTTTATCTCGATGAGTTCATCAAAATAGAGGAAGTCCACAATAGGTCCCAAAGTTTCTCTGAATACCTTCGAACAGTCAATGCCATTTGGCTGATATTCTACCAATGTGTGTATCTCTATGAAATGAGAAACTGGTAAAGTGTTTATCTCGATGAGGTTCACAAAATGGAGGAAATCCACAACAGGTTCCAAAGTTTCTCTGAATACTTTCGTGAAGTGAATGCCATTTGGATGATAATCTGCCAGTGAGTGCATCTCGCTGAAATGAGATAGTGGTGAAGTGTTTATCAGCCACTTGGTAGAAATCCACAATAGGTTCCAAAGTTTCTCTGAATCCCTTCGAGCAGTGAATGCCATTTGGCTGATATTCTGCCTACGTGTGTATCTCAATGAAATGAGAAAGTCGTATAGTGCTTAACTCGATGGCTTCTGCAAGTTGGAAGAAATACGTTCCAATTTTTCTCTGAATACATTGGAGCAGTGAATGCCATGTGGCTGATATCCTGCCCATTGGCATTTGTGTATCTCAGTGAAATGAGAAAGTGGTAAAGTGCTTATCTCGATAAGTTCAGCAAGTTGGAGGAAATCCACAGTACGTTCCAAAGTTTCTCTGAATACCTTCGAACAGTCAATGCCATTTGGCTGATATTCTACCAATGTGTGTATCTCAATGAAATGAGAAACTGGTAAAGTGTTTATCTCGATAAGTTCAGCAAGTTGGAGGAAATCCACAATAGGTTCCAAAGTTTCTCACAATACCTACGAGCATTGAATGCCATTTGGCTGATATTCTCCAATGTGTGTATCTGAATGAAATGAGAAAGTGGTAAAGTGTTTATCTCGATGAGTTCATCAAAATATAGGAAATGCACAATAGGTCCCAAAGTTTCTCTGAATACCATCGAGCCATTCGGCTGATATTGTGCCAACGTGTGTATGTCAAAGAAATGAGAAAGTGGTAAAGTGCTTACCTCGATGAGTTCAGCAAGTTGGAGGAAATCCTCAATAGGTTCCAAAGTTTCTCTGAATACCTTCGAGCAGTGAATGCCATTTGGCTCATATACTGCCAATGTGTATATCTCAATGAAATGAGAAAGTAGTAAAGTGCGTATCTCGATGAGTTCAGCAAGTTCGAAGAATTCCACAATCGGTTCCAAAGTTTCTCTGAATACCTTCGAGCAGTGAATGCCATTTGGCTGATATTCTACCAATGTGTGTATCTCAATGAAATGAGAATGTGGTAAAGTGTTTATCTCGATGAGTTCATCAAAATAGAGGAAGTCCACAATAGGTCCCAAAGTTTCTCTGAATACCTTCGAGCCATTCAGCTGATATTGTGCCAACGTGTGTATCTCAAAGAAATGAGAAAGTGGTAAAGTGCTTATCTCGATAAGTTCAACAAGTTGGAGGAAATCCCCAGTACGTTCCAAAGTTTCTCTGAATACCTTCGAACAGTGAATGCCATTTGGCTGATATTCTACCAATGTGTGTATCTCAATGAAATGAGAATGTGGTAAAGTGTTTATCTCGATGAGGTTCACAAAATGGAGGAAATCCACAACAGGTTCCAAAGTTTCTCTGAATACTTTCGTGAAGTGAATGCCATTTGGATGATAATCTGCCAGTGAGTGCATCTCGCTGAAATGAGAAAGTGGTGAAGTGTTTATCTCGATGAGTTCAGCAAGTTGGTAGAAATCCACAATAGGTTCCAAAGTTTCTCTGAATCCCTTCGAGCAGTGAATGCCATTTGGCTGATATTCTACCTACGTGTGTGTCTCAATGAAATGAGAAACTCGTATAGTGCTTAACTCGATGGCTTCTGCAAGTTGGAAGAAATCCACAATACGTTCCAATTTTTCTCTGAATACATTGGAGCAGTGAATGCCATGTGGCTGATATCCTGCCAATGTGTGTATCTCAGTGAAATGAGAAAGTGGTAAAGTGCTTATCTCGATGACTTCAGCAAGTTGGAGGAAATCCACGGCAGGTTCCAAAGTTTCTCTGAATACCTTCGAGCACTGAATGCCGTTTGGCTCATATTCTGCCAATGTGTGTATCTCAATGAAATGAGAAACTGGTTATGTGTTTATCTCGATAAGTTCAGCAAGTTGGAGGAAATCCACAATAGGTTCCAAAGTTTCTCACAATACCTACGAGCATTGAATGCCATTTGGCTGATATTCTCCAATGTGTGTATATGAATGAAATGAGAAAGTGGTAAAGTGTTTATCTCGATGATTTCAGCAAGTTGGTAGAAATCCTCAATAGGTTCCAACGTTTCTCTGAATACCTTCGAGCAGTGAATGCCATGTGGCTCATATACTGCCAATGTGTATATCTCAATGAAATGAGAAAGTAGTAAAGTGCTTATCTCGATGAGTTCAGCAAGTTCGACGAATTCCACAGTAGGTTCCAAAGTTTCTCTGAATACCTTCGAGCAGTGAATGCCATTTGGTTGATATTCTGCCTACGTGTGTATCTCAATGAAATGAGAAAGTCGTATAGTGCTTAACTCGATGGCTTCTGCACGTTGGAAGAAATCCACAATACTTTCCAATTTTTCTCTGAATACATTGGAGCAGTGAATGCCATGTGGCTGACATTCTACCAATGTGTGTATCTCAATGAAATGAGAATGTGGTAAAGTGTTTATCTCGATGAGGTTCACAAAATGGAGGAAATCCACAATCGGTTCCAAAGTTTCTCTGACTACCCTCGAGCAGTGAATGCCATTTGGATGATAGTCTGCCAGTGAGTGCATCTCGCTGAAATGAGAAAGTGGTGAAGTGCTTATCTCGATCAGTTCAGCACGTTCGAAGAATTCCACAATCGGTTCCAAAGCTTCTCTGAATAACCTCGAGCAGTGAATGACATTTGGCTGATATTCTGCAGATGTGTGTCTCGCAATGAAATGGGAAAGCAGTAAAGTGTTTATCTCGATGAGGTTCACAAAATGGAGGAAATCCATAATAGGTTCTAAAGTTTCTCTGAATCCCTTCGAGCAGTGAATGCCATTTGGCTGATATTCTACCTACGTGTGTATCTCAATGAAATGAGAAACTCGTATAGTGCTTAACTCGATGGCTTCTGCAAGTTGGAAGAAATCCACAATACGTTCCAATTTTTCTCTGAATACATTGGAGCAGTGAATGCCATGTGGCTGATATCCTGCCAATGTGTGTATCTCAGTGAAATGAGAAAGTGGTAAAGTGCTTATCTCGATGACTTCAGCAAGTTGGAGGAAATCCACGGCAGGTTCCAAAGTTTCTCTGAATACCTTCGAGCACTGAATGCCGTTTGGCTCATATTCTGCCAATGTGTGTATCTCAATGAAATGAGAAACTGGTTATGTGTTTATCTCGATAAGTTCAGCAAGTTGGAGGAAATCCACAATAGGTTCCAAAGTTTCTCACAATACCTACGAGCATTGAATGCCATTTGGCTGATATTCTCCAATGTGTGTATATGAATGAAATGAGAAAGTGGTAAAGTGTTTATCTCGATGAGTTCAGCAAGTTGGTAGAAATCCTCAATAGGTTCCAAAGTTTCTCTGAATACCTTCGAGCAGTGAATGCCATGTGGCTCATATACTGCCAATGTGTATATCTCAATGAAATGAGAAAGTAGTAAAGTGCTTATCTCGATGAGTTCAGCAAGTTGGTAGAAATCCACAATAGGTTCCAAAGTTTCTCTGAATCCCTTCGAGCAGTGAATGCCATTTGGCTGATATTCTACCTACGTGTGTATCTCAATGAAATGAGAAACTCGTATAGTGCTTAACTCGATGGCTTCTGCAAGTTGGAAGAAATCCACAATACTTTCCAATTTTCCTCTGAATACATTGGAGCAGTGAATGCCATGTGGCTGATATCCTGCCAATGTGTGTATCTCAATGAAATGAGAAACTGGTTATGTGTTTATCTCGATAAGTTCAGCAAGTTGGAGGAAATCCACAATAGGTTCCAAAGTTTCTCACAATACCTACGAGCATTGAATGCCATTTGGCTGATATTCTCCAATGTGTGTATCTGAATGAAATGAGAAAGTGGTAAAGTGTTTATCTCGATGAGTTCATCAAAATATAGGAAATGCACAATAGGTCCCAAAGTTTCTCTGAATACCATCGAGCCATTCGGCTGATATTGTGCCAACGTGTGTATGTCAAAGAAATGAGAAAGTGGTAAAGTGCTTACCTCGATGAGTTCAGCAAGTTGGAGGAAATCCTCAATAGGTTCCAAAGTTTCTCTGAATACCTTCGAGCAGTGAATGCCATTTGGCTCATATACTGCCAATGTGTATATCTCAATGAAATGAGAAAGTAGTAAAGTGCTTATCTCGATGAGTTAAGCAAGTTCGAAGAATTCCACAATCGGTTCCAAAGTTTCTCTGAATACCTTCGAGCAGTGAATGCCATTTGGCTGATATTCTACCAATGTGTGTATCTCAATGAAATGACAATGTGGTAAAGTGTTTATCTCGATGAGGTTCACAAAATGGAGGAAATCCACAATAGGTTCCAAAGTTTCTCTGAATACTTTTGTGCAGTGAATGCTATTTGGATGGTAATCTGCCAGTGAGTGCATCTCGCTGAAATGAGAAAGTGGTAAAGTGCTTATCACGATGACTTCAGCAAGTTGGTGTAAATCCACGACAGATTCCAAAGTTTCTCTGAATACCTTCGAGCACTGAATGCCGTTTGGCTCATATTCTGCCAATGTGTGTATCTCAATGAAATGAGAAACTGGTTATGTGTTTATCTCGATAAGTTCAGCAAGTTGGAGGAAATCCACAATACCTACGAGCATTGAATGCCATTTGGCTGATATTCTCCAATGTGTGTATCTGAATGAAATGAGAAAGTGGTAAAGTGTTTATCTCGATGAGTTCATCAAAATAGAGGAAGTCCACAATAGGTCCCAAAGTTTCTCTGAATACCTTCGAACAGTCAATGCCATTTGGCTGATATTCTACCAATGTGTGTATCTCTATGAAATGAGAAACTGGTAAAGTGTTTATCTCGATGAGGTTCACAAAATGGAGGAAATCCACAACAGGTTCCAAAGTTTCTCTGAATACTTTCGTGAAGTGAATGCCATTTGGATGATAATCTGCCAGTGAGTGCATCTCGCTGAAATGAGAAAGTGGTGAAGTGTTTATCAGCCACTTGGTAGAAATCCACAATAGGTTCCAAAGTTTCTCTGAATCCCTTCGAGCAGTGAATGCCATTTGGCTGATATTCTGCCTACGTGTGTATCTCAATGAAATGAGAAAGTCGTATAGTGCTTAACTCGATGGCTTCTGCAAGTTGGAAGAAATCCACAATACGTTCCAATTTTTCTCTGAATACATTGGAGCAGTGAATGCCATGTGGCTGATATCCTGCCAATGTGTGTATCTCAGTGAAATGAGAAAGTGGTAAAGTGGTAAGTTCAGCAAGTTGGAGGAAATCCACAGTACGTTCCAAAGTTTCTCTGAATACCTTCGAACAGTCAATGCCATTTGGCTGATATTCTACCAATGTGTGTATCTCAATGAAATGAGAAACTGGTAACGTGTTTATCTCGATAAGTTCAGCAAGTTGGAGGAAATCCACAATAGGTTTCAAAGTTACGAACAATACCTACGAACATTGAATGCCATTTGGCTGATATTCTCCAATGTGTGTATATGAATGAAATGAGAAAGTGGTAAAGTGTTTATCTCGATGAGTTCATCAAAATATAGGAAATGCACAATAGTTCCCAAAGTTTCTCTGAATACCATCGAGCCATTCGGCTGATATTGTGCCAACGTGTGTATGTCAAAGAAATGAGAAAGTGGTAAAGTGCTTACCTCGATGAGTTCAGCAAGTTGGAAGAAATCCTCAATAGGTTCCAAAGTTTCTCTGAATACCTTCGAGCAGTGAATGCCATGTGGCTCATATACTGCCAATGTGTATATCTCAATGAAATGAGAAAGTAGTAAAGTGCTTATCTCGATGAGTTCAGCAAGTTCGAAGAATTCCACAATCGGTTCCAAAGTTTCTCTGAATACCTTCGAGCAGTGAATGCCATTTGGTTGATATGCTGCCTACGTGTGTATCTCAATGAAATGAGAAAGTCGTATAGTGCTTAACTCGATGGCTTCTGCACGTTGGAAGAAATCCACAATACTTTCCAATTTTTCTCTGAATACATTGGAGCAGTGAATGCCATGTGGCTGACATTCTACCAATGTGTGTATCTCAATGAAATGAGAATGTGGTAAAGTGTTTATCTCGATGAGGTTCACAAAATGGAGGAAATCCACAATCGGTTCCAAAGTTTCTCTGACTACCCTCGAGCAGTGAATGCCATTTGGATGATAGTCTGCCAGTGAGTGCATCTCGCTGAAATGAGAAAGTGGTGAAGTGCTTATCTCGATGAGTTCAGCACGTTCGAAGAATTCCACAATCGGTTCCAAAGCTTCTCTGAATAACCTCGAGCAGTGAATGACATTTGGCTGATATTCTGCAGATGTGTGTCTCGCAATGAAATGGGAAAGCAGTAAAGTGTTTCTCTCGATGAGGTTCACAAAATGGAGGAAATCCACAATAGGATCCAAAGTTTCTCTGAGTACCTTCGAGCAGTGAATGCCATTTGGCTGATATTCTACCTACGTGTGTATCTCAATGAAATGAGACACTCGTATAGTGCTTAACTGGATGGCTTCTGCACGTTGGAAGAAATCCACAATACTTTCCAATTTTCCTCTGAATACATTGGAGCAGTGAATGCCACGTGGCTGATATCCTGCCAATGCGTGTATCTCAATGAAATGAGAAACTGGTTATGTGTTTATCTCGATAAGTTCAGCAAGTTGGAGGAAATCCACAATAGGTTCCAAAGTTTCTCACAATACCTACGAGCATTGAATGCCATTTGGCTGATATTCTCCAATGTGTGTATCTGAATGAAATGAGAAAGTGGTAAAGTGTTTATCTCGATGACTTCATCAAAATATAGGAAATGCACAATAGGTCCCAAAGTTTCACTGAATACCATCGAGCCATTCGGCTGATATTGTGCCAACGTGTGTATGTCAAAGAAATGAGAAAGTGGTAAAGTGCTTACCTCGATGAGTTCAGCAAGTTGGAGGAAATCCTCAATAGGTTCCAAAGTTTCTCTGAATACCTTCGAGCAGTGAATGCCATTTGGCTCATATACTGCCAATGTGTATATCTCAATGAAATGAGAAAGTAGTAAAGTGCTTATCTCGATGAGTTCAGCAAGTTCGAAGAATTCCACAATCGGTTCCAAAGCTTCACTGAATACCTTCGAGCAGTGAATGCCATTTGGTTGATATGCTGCCTACGTGTGTATCTCAATGAAATGAGAAAGTCGTATAGTGCTTAACTCGATGGCTTCTGCACGTTGGAAGAAATCCACAATACTTTCCAATTTTTCTCTGAATACATTGGAGCAGTGAATGCCATGTGGCTGACATTCTACCAATGTGTGTATCTCAATGAAATGAGAATGTGGTAAAGTGTTTATCTCGATGAGGTTCACAAAATGGAGGAAATCCACAATCGGTTCCAAAGTTTCTCTGACTACCCTCGAGCAGTGAATGCCATTTGGATGATAGTCTGCCAGTGAGTGCATCTCGCTGAAATGAAAAAGTGGTGAAGTGCTTATCTCGATGAGTTCAGCACGTTCGAAGAATTCCACAATCGGTTCCAAAGCTTCTCTGAATAACCTCGAGCAGTGAATGACATTTGGCTGATATTCTGCAGATGTGTGTCTCGCAATGAAATGGGAAAGCAGTAAAGTGTTTCTCTCGATGAGGTTCACAAAATGGAGGAAATCCACAATAGGATCCAAAGTTTCTCTGAGTACCTTCGAGCAGTGAATGCCATTTGGCTGATATTCTACCTACGTGTGTATCTCAATGAAATGAGACACTCGTATAGTGCTTAACTCGATGGCTTCTGCAAGTTGGAAGAAATCCACAATACTTTCCAATTTTCCTCTGAATACATTGGAGCAGTGAATGCCATGTGGCTGATATCCTGCCAATGTGTGTATCTCAATGAAATGAGAAACTGGTTATGTGTTTATCTCGATAAGTTCAGCAAGTTGGAGGAAATCCACAATAGGTTCCAAAGTTTCTCACAATACCTACGAGCATTGAATGCCATTTGGCTGATATTCTCCAATGTGTGTATCTGAATGAAATGAGAAAGTGGTAAAGTGTTTATCTCGATGAGTTCATCAAAATATAGGAAATGCACAATAGGTCCCAAAGTTCTCTGAATACCATCGAGCCATTCGGCTGATATTGTGCCAACGTGTGTATGTCAAAGAAATGAGAAAGTGGTAAAGTGCTTACCTCGATGAGTTCAGCAAGTTGGAGGAAATCCTCAATAGGTTCCAAAGTTTCTCTGAATACCTTCGAGCAGTGAATGCCATTTGGCTCATATACTGCCAATGTGTATATCTCAATGAAATGATAAAGTAGTAAAGTGCTTATCTCGATGAGTTAAGCAAGTTCGAAGAATTCCACAATCGGTTCCAAAGTTTCTCTGAATACCTTCGAGCAGTGAATGCCATTTGGCTGATATTCTACCAATGTGTGTATCTCAATGAAATGACAATGTGGTAAAGTGTTTATCTCGATGAGGTTCACAAAATGGAGGAAATCCACAATAGGTTCCAAAGTTTCTCTGAATACTTTTGTGCAGTGAATGCTATTTGGATGGTAATCTGCCAGTGAGTGCATCTCGCTGAAATGAGAAAGTGGTAAAGTGCTTATCACGATGACTTCAGCAAGTTGGTGGAAATCCACGACAGATTCCAAAGTTTCTCTGAATACCTTCGAGCACTGAATGCCGTTTGGCTCATATTCTGCCAATGTGTGTATCTCAATGAAATGAGAAACTGGTTATGTGTTTATCTCGATAAGTTCAGCAAGTTGGAGGAAATCCACAATACCTACGAGCATTGAATGCCATTTGGCTGATATTCTCCAATGTGTGTATCTGATTGAAATGAGAAAGTGGTAAAGTGTTTATCTCGATGAGTTCATCAAAATAGAGGAAGTCCACAATAGGTCCCAAAGTTTCTCTGAATACCTTCGAACAGTCAATGCCATTTGGCTGATATTCTACCAATGTGTGTATCTCTATGAAATGAGAAACTGGTAAAGTGTTTATCTCGATGAGGTTCACAAAATGGAGGAAATCCACAACAGGTTCCAAAGTTTCTCTGAATACTTTCGTGAAGTGAATGCCATTTGGATGATAATCTGCCAGTGAGTGCATCTCGCTGAAATGAGAAAGTGGTGAAGTGTTTATCAGCCACTTGGTAGAAATCCACAATAGGTTCCAAAGTTTCTCTGAATCCCTTCGAGCAGTGAATGCCATTTGGCTGATATTCTGCCTACGTGTGTATCTCAATGAAATGAGAAAGTCGTATAGTGCTTAACTCGATGGCTTCTGCAAGTTGGAAGAAATCCACAATACGTTCCAATTTTTCTCTGAATACATTGGAGCAGTGAATGCCATGTGGCTGATATCCTGCCAATGTGTGTATCTCAGTGAAATGAGAAAGTGGTAAAGTGCTTATCTCGATAAGTTCAGCAAGTTGGAGGAAATCCACAGTACGTTCCAAAGTTTCTCTGAATACCTTCGAACAGTCAATGCCATTTGGCTGATATTCTACCAATGTGTGTATCTCAATGAAATGAGAAACTGGTAACGTGTTTATCTCGATAAGTTCAGCAAGTTGGAGGAAATCCACAATAGGTTCCAAAGTTTCTCACAATACCTACGAGCATTGAATGCCATTTGGCTGATATTCTCCAATGTGTGTATCTGAATGAAATGAGAAAGTGGTAAAGTGTTTATCTCGATGACTTCATCAAAATATAGGAAATGCACAATAGGTCCCAAAGTTTCACTGAATACCATCGAGCCATTCGGCTGATATTGTGCCAACGTGTGTATGTCAAAGAAATGAGAAAGTGGTAAAGTGCTTACCTCGATGAGTTCAGCAAGTTGGAGGAAATCCTCAATAGGTTCCAAAGTTTCTCTGAATACCTTCGAGCAGTGAATGCCATTTGGCTCATATACTGCCAATCTGTATATCTCAATGAAATGAGAAAGTAGTAAAGTGCTTATCTCGATGAGTTCAGCAAGTTCAAAGAATTCCACAATCGGTTCCAAAGCTTCACTGAATACCTTCGAGCAGTGAATGCCATTTGGTTGATATGCTGCCTACGTGTGTATCTCAATGAAATGAGAAAGTCGTATAGTGCTTAACTCGATGGCTTCTGCACGTTGGAAGAAATCCACAATACTTTCCAATTTTTCTCTGAATACATTGGAGCAGTGAATGCCATGTGGCTGACATTCTACCAATGTGTGTATCTCAATGAAATGAGAATGTGGTAAAGTGTTTATCTCGATGAGGTTCACAAAATGGAGGAAATCCACAATCGGTTCCAAAGTTTCTCTGACTACCCTCGAGCAGTGAATGCCATTTGGATGATAGTCTGCCAGTGAGTGCATCTCGCTGAAATGAAAAAGTGGTGAAGTGCTTATCTCGATGAGTTCAGCACGTTCGAAGAATTCCACAATCGGTTCCAAAGCTTCTCTGAATAACCTCGAGCAGTGAATGACATTTGGCTGATATTCTGCAGATGTGTGTCTCGCTATGAAATGGGAAAGCAGTAAAGTGTTTCTCTCGATGAGGTTCACAAAATGGAGGAAATCCACAATAGGATCCAAAGTTTCTCTGAGTACCTTCGAGCAGTGAATGCCATTTGGCTGATATTCTACCTACGTGTGTATCTCAATGAAATGAGACACTCGATAGTGCTTAACTCGATGGCTTCTGCACGTTGGAAGAAATCCACAATACTTTCCAATTTTCCTCTGAATACATTGGAGCAGTGAATGCCACGTGGCTGATATCCTGCCAATGCGTGTATCTCAATGAAATGAGAAACTGGTTATGTGTTTATCTCGATAAGTTCAGCAAGTTGGAGGAAATCCACAATAGGTTCCAAAGTTTCTCACAATACCTACGAGCATTGAATGCCATTTGGCTGATATTCTCCAATGTGTGTATCTGAATGAAATGAGAAAGTGGTAAAGTGTTTATCTCGATGAGTTCATCAAAATATAGGAAATGCACAATAGGTCCCAAAGTTTCACTGAATACCATCGAGCCATTCGGCTGATATTGTGCCAACGTGTGTATGTCAAAGAAATGAGAAAGTGGTAAAGTGCTTACCTCGATGAGTTCAGCAAGTTGGAGGAAATCCTCAATAGGTTCCAAAGTTTCTCTGAATACCTTCGAGCAGTGAATGCCATTTGGCTCATATACTGCCAATGTGTATATCTCAATGAAATGAGAAAGTAGTAAAGTGCTTATCTCGATGAGTTCAGTAATTTCGAAGAATTCCACAATCGGTTCCAAAGATTCTCTGAATACCTTCGAGCAGTGAATGCCATTTGGCTGATATTCTACCAATGTGTGTATCTCAATGAAATGAGAATGTGGTAAAGTGTTTATCTCGATGAGTTCATCAAAATAGAGGAAGTCCACAATAGGTCCCAAAGTTTCTCAGAATACCTTCGAGCCATTCAGCTGATATTCTACCAATGTGTGTATCTCAATGAAATGAGAAACTGGTAAAGTGTTTATCTCGATGAGGTTCACAAAATGGAGGAAATCCACAACAGGTTCCAAAGTTTCTCTGAATACTTTCGTGAAGTGAATGCCATTTGGATGATAATCTGCCAGTGAATGCATCTCGCTGAATTGAAAAAGTGGTGAAGTGTTTATCTTGATGAGTTCAGCAAGTTGGTAGAAATCCACAATAGATTCCAAAGTTTCTCTGAATCCCTTCGAGCAGTGAATGCCATTTGGCTGATATTCTACCTACGTGTGTGTCTCAATGAAATGAGAAACTCGTATAGTGCTTAACTCGATGGCTTCGGCAAGTTGGAAGAAATCCACAATACGTTCCAATTTTTCTCTGAATACATTGGAGCAGTGAATGCCATGTGGCTGATATCCTGCCAATGTGTGTATCTCAGTGAAAAGAGAAAGTGGTAAAGTGCTTATCTCGATGACTTCAGCAAGTTGGAGGAAATCCACGGCAGGTTCCAAAGTTTCTCTGAATACCTTCGAGCACTGAATGCCGTTTGGCTCATATTCTGCCAATGAGTGTATCTCAATGAAATGAGAAACTGGTTATGTGTTTATCTCGATAAGTTCAGCAAGTTGGTGGAAATCCACAATAGGTTCCAAAGTTTCTCACAATACCTACGAGCACTGAATGCCATTTGGCTGATATTCTCCAATGTGTGTATATGAATGAAATGAGAAAGTGGTAAAGTGTTTATCTCGATGAGTTCAGCAAGTTGGTAGAAATCCTCAATAGGTTCCAAAGTTTCTCTGAATACCTTCGAGCAGTGAATGCCATGTGGCTCATATACTGCCAATGTGTATATCTCAATGAAATGAGAAAGTAGTAAAGTGCTTATCTCGATGAGTTCAGCAAGTTCGAAGAATTCCACAGTAGGTTCCAAACTTTCTCTGAATACCTTCGAGCATTGAATGCCATTTGGTTGATATTCTGCCTACGTGTGTATCTCAATGAAATCAGAAAGTCGTATAGTGCTTAACTCGATGGCTTCTGCACGTTGGAAGAAATCCACAATACTCTCCAATTTTTCTCTGAATACATTGGAGCAGTGAATGCCATGTGGCTGATATTCTACCAATGTGTGTATCTCAATGAAATGAGAATGTGGTAAAGTGTTTATCTCGATGAGGTTCACAAAATGGAGGAAATCCACAATCGGTTCCAAAGTTTCTCTGACTACCCTCGAGCAGTGAATGCCATTTGGATGATAGTCTGCCAGTGAGTGCATCTCGCTGAAATGAGAAAGTGGTGAATTGCTTATCTCGATGAGTTCAGCACGTTCGAAGAATTCCACAATCGGTTCCAAAGCTTCTCTGAATAATCTCGAGCAGTGAATGACATTTGGCTGATATTCTGCAGATGTGTGTCTCGCAATGAAATGGGAAAGCATCGTGTTTATCTCGATGAGGTTCACAAAATGGAGGAAATCCACATTAGGATCCAAAGTTTCTCTGAATACCTTCGAGCAGTGAATGCCATTTGGCTGATATTCTACCTACGTGTGTATCTCAATGAAATGAGAAACTCGTATAGTGCTTAACTCGATGGCTTCTGCAAGTTGGAAGAAATCCACAATACTTTCCAATAATCCTCTGAATACATTGGAGCAGTGAATGCCATGTGGCTGATATCCTGCCAATGTGTGTATCTCAATGAAATGAGAAACTGGTTATGTGTTTATCTCGATAAGTTCAGCAAGTTGGAGGAAATCCACAATAGGTTCCAAAGTTTCTCACAATATCTACGAGCATTGAATGCCATTTGGCTGATATTCTCCAATGTGTGTATCTGAATGAAATGAGAAAGTGGTAAAGTGTTTATCTCGATGAGTTCATCAAAATATAGGAAATGCACAATAGGTCCCAAAGTTTCTCTGAATACCATCGAGCCATTCGGCTGATATTGTGCCAACGTGTGTATGTCAAAGAAATGAGAAAGTGGTAAAGTGCTTACCTCGATGAGTTCAGCAAGTTGGAGGAAATCCTCAATATGTTCCAAAGTTTCTCTGAATACCTTCGAGCAGTGAATGCCATTTGGCTGATATTCTACCAATGTGTGTATCTCAATGAAATGACAATGTGGTAAAGTGTTTATCTCGATGAGGTTCACAAAATGGAGGAAATCCACAATAGGTTCCAAAGTTTCTCTGAATACTTTTGTGCAGTGAATGCCATTTGGATGATAGTCTGCCAGTGAGTGCATCTCGCTGAAATGAGAAAGTGGTAAAGTGCTTATCACGATGACTTCAGCAAGTTGGTGGAAATCCACGACAGATTCCAAAGTTTCTCTTAATACCTTCGAGCACTGAATGCCGTTTGGCTCATATTCTGCCAATGTGTGTATCTCAATGAAATGAGAAAGTCGTATAGTGCTTAACTCGATGGCTTCTGCACGTTGGAAGAAATCCACAATACTTTCCAATTTTTCTCTGAATACATTGGAGCAGTGAATGCCATGTGGCTGATATTCTACCAATGTGTGTATCTCAATGAAATGAGAATGTGGTAAAGTGTTTATCTCGATGAGGTTCACAAAATGGAGGAAATCCACAATCGGTTCCAAAGTTTCTCTGACTACCCTCGAGCAGTGAATGCCATTTGGATGATAGTCTGCCAGTGAGTGCATCTCGCTGAAATGAGAAAGTGGTGAAGTGCTTATCTCGATGAGTTCAGCACGTTCGAAGAATTCCACAATCGGTTCCAAAGCTTCTCTGAATAACCTCGAGCAGTGAATGACATTTGGCTGATATTCTGCAGATGTGTGTCTCGCAATGAAATGGGAAAGCAGTAAAGTGTTTATCTCGATGAGGTTCACAAAATGGAGGAAATCCACAATAGGATCCAAAGTTTCTCTGAATACCTTCGAGCAGTGAATGCCATTTGGCTGATATTCTACCTACGTGTGTATCTCAATGAAATGAGAAACTCGTATAGTGCTTAACTCGATGGCTTCTGCAAGTTGGAAGAAATCCACAATACTTTCCAATTTTCCTCTGAATACATTGGAGCAGTGAATGCCATGTGGCTGATATCCTGCCAATGTGTGTATCTCAATGAAATGAGAAACTGGTTATGTGTTTATCTCGATAAGTTCAGCAAGTTGGAGGAAATCCACAATAGGTTCCAAAGTTTCTCACAATACCTACGAGCATTGAATGCCATTTGGCTGATATTCTCCAATGTGTGTATCTGAATGAAATGAGAAAGTGGTAAAGTGTTTATCTCGATGAGTTCATCAAAATATAGGAAATGCACAATAGGTCCCAAAGTTTCTCTGAATACCATCGAGCCATTCGGCTGATATTGTGCCAACGTGTGTATGTCAAAGAAATGAGAAAGTGGTAAAGTGCTTATCTCGATGAGTTCAGTAATTTCGAAGAATTCCACAATCGGTTCCAAAGATTCTCTGAATACCTTCGAGCAGTGAATGCCATTTGGCTGATATTCTACCAATGTGTGTATCTCAATGAAATGAGAATGTGGTAAAGTGTTTATCTCGATGAGTTCATCAAAATAGAGGAAGTCCACAATAGGTCCCAAAGTTTCTCTGAATACCTTCGAGCCATTCAGCTGATATTGTGCCAACGTGTGTATCTCAAAGAAATGAGAAAGTGGTAAAGTGCTTATCTCGATAAGTTCAACAAGTTGGAGGAAATCCACAGTACGTTCCAAAGTTTCTCTGAATACCTTCGAACAGTGAATGCCATTTGGCTGATATTCTACCAATGTGTGTATCTCAATGAAATGAGAATGTGGTAAAGTGTTTATCTCGATGAGGTTCACAAAATGGAGGAAATCCACAATAGGTTCCAAAGTTTCTCTGAATACTTTTGTGCAGTGAATGCTATTTGGATGATAATCTGCCAGTGAGTGCATCTCGCTGAAATGAGAAAGTGGTAAAGTGCTTATCACGATGGCTTCAGCAAGTTGGTGGAAATCCACGACAGATTCCAAAGTTTCTCTGAATACCTTCGAGCACTGAATGCCGTTTGGCTCATATTCTGCCAATGTGTGTATCTCAATGAAATGAGAAACTGGTTATGTGTTTATCTCGATAAGTTCAGCAAGTTGGAGGAAATCCACAATACCAACGAGCATTGAATGCCATTTGGCTGATATTCTCCAATGTGTGTATCTGAATGAAATGAGAAAGTGGTAAAGTGTTTATCTCGATGAGTTCATCAAAATAGAGGAAGTCCACAATAGGTCCCAAAGTTTCTCTGAATACCTTCGAGCCATTCAGCTGATATTGTGCCAACGTGTGTATCTCAAAGAAATGAGAAAGTGGTAAAGTGCTTATCTCGATAAGTTCAGCAAGTTGGAGGAAATCCACAGTACGTTCCAAAGTTTCTCTGAATACCTTCGAACAGTGAATGCCATTTGGCTGATATTCTACCGATGTGTGTATCTCAATGAAATGAGAAACTGGTAAAGTGTTTATCTCGATGAGGTTCACAAAATGGAGGAAATCCACAACAGGTCCCAAAGTTTCTCTGAATATCATCGAGCCATTCGGCTGATATTGTGCCAACGTGTGTATGTCAAAGAAATGAGAAAGTGGTAAAGTGCTTACCTCGATGAGTTCAGCAAGTTGGAGGAAATCCTCAATAGGTTCCAAAGTTTCTCTGAATACCTTCGAGCAGTGAATGCCATTTGGCTCATATACTGCCAATGTGTATATCTCAATGAAATGAGAAAGTAGTAAAGTGCTTATCTCGATGAGTTCAGTAATTTCGAAGAATTCCACAATCGGTTCCAAAGATTCTCTGAATACCTTCGAGCAGTGAATGCCATTTGGCTGATATTCTACCAATGTGTGTATCTCAATGAAATGAGAATGTGGTAAAGTGTTTATCTCGATGAGTTCATCAAAATAGAGGAAGTCCACAATAGGTCCCAAAGTTTCTCTGAATACCTTCGAGCCATTCAGCTGATATTCTACCAATGTGTGTATCTCAATGAAATGAGAAACTGGTAAAGTGTTTATCTCGATGAGGTTCACAAAATGGAGGAAATCCACAACAGGTTCCAAAGTTTCTCTGAATACTTTCGTGAAGTGAATGCCATTTGGATGATAATCTGCCAGTGAATGCATCTCCCTGAAATGAGAAAGTGGTGAAGTGTTTATCTTGATGAGTTCAGCAAGTTGGTAGAAATCCACAATAGGTTCCAAAGTTTCTCTGAATCCCTTCGAGCAGTGAATGCCATTTGGCTGATATTCTACCTACGTGTGTGTCTCAATGAAATGAGAAACTCGTATCGTGCTTAACTCGATGGCTTCTGCAAGTTGGAAGAAATCCACAATACGTTCCAATTTTTCTCTGAATACATTGGAGCAGTGAATGCCATGTGGCTGATATCCTGCCAATGTGTGTATCTCAGTGAAAAGAGAAAGTGGTAAAGTGCTTATCTCGATGACTTCAGCAAGTTGGAGGAAATCCACGGCAGGTTCCAAAGTTTCTCTGAATACCTTCGAGCACTGAATGCCGTTTGGCTCATATTCTGCCAATGTGTGTATCTCAATGAAATGAGAAACTGGTTATGTGTTTATCTCGATAAGTTCAGCAAGTTGGTGGAAATCCACAATAGGTTCCAAAGTTTCTCTGAATACCTTCGAGCAGTGAATGCCATGTGGCTGATATCCTGCCAATGTGTGTATCTCAGTGAAAAGAGAAAGTGGTAATGTGTTTATCTCGATGAGTTCATCAAAATAGAGGAAGTCCACAATAGGTCCCAAAGTTTCTCTGAATACCTTCGAACAGTCAATGCCATTTGGCTGATATTCTACCAATGTGTGTATCTCTATGAAATGAGAAACTGGTAAAGTGTTTATCTCGATGAGGTTCACAAAATGGAGGAAATCCACAACAGGTTCCAAAGTTTCTCTGAATACTTTCGTGAAGTGATTGCCATTTGGATGATAATCTGCCAGTGAGTGCATCTCGCTGAAATGAGAAAGTGGTGAAGTGTTTATCAGCCACTTGGTAGAAATCCACAATAGGTTCCAAAGTTTCTCTGAATCCCTTCGAGCAGTGAATGCCATTTGGCTGATATTCTACCTATGTGTGTATCTCAATGAAATGAGAAAGTCGTATAGTGCTTAACTCGATGGCTTCTGCAAGTTGGAAGAAATCCACAATACTTTCCAATTTTTCTCTGAATACATTGGAGCAGTGAATGCCATGTGGCTGATATCCTGCCAATGTGTGTATCTCAGTGAAATGAGAAAGTGGTAAAGTGCTTATCTCGATAAGTTCAGCAAGTTGGAGGAAATCCACAGTACGTTCCAAAGTTTCTCTGAATACCTTCGAACAGTCAATGCCATTTGGCTGATATTCTACCAATGTGTGTATCTCAATGAAATGAGAAACTGGTAAAGTGTTTATCTCGATAAGTTCAGCAAGTTGGAGGAAATCCACAATAGGTTCCAAAGTTTCTCACAATACCTACGAGCATTGAATGCCATTTGGCTGATATTCTCCAATGTGTGTATATGAATGAAATGAGAAAGTGGTAAAGTGTTTATCTCGATGAGTTCAGCAAGTTGGTAGAAATCCTCAATAGGTTCCAAAGTTTCTCTGAATACCTTCGAGCAGTGAATGCCATGTGGCTCATATACTGCCAATGTGTATATCTCAATGAAATGAGAAAGTAGTAAAGTGTTTATCTCGATGAGTTCAGCAAGTTGGTAGAAATCCTCAATAGGTTCCAAAGTTTCTCTGAATACCTTCGAGCAGTGAATGCCATGTGGCTCATATACTGCCTACGTGTGTATCTCAATGAAATGAGAAAGTCGTATAGTGCTTAACTCGATGGCTTCTGCACGTTGGAAGAAATCCACAATACTTTCCAATTTTTCTCTGAATACATTGGAGCAGTGAATGCCATGTGGCTGATATTCTACCAATGTGTGTATCTCAATGAAATGAGAATGTGGTAAAGTGTTTATCTCGATGAGGTTCACAAAATGGAGGAAATCCACCATCGGTTCCAAAGTTTCTCTGACTACCCTCGAGCAGTGAATGCCATTTGGATGATAGTCTGCCAGTGAGTGCATCTCGCTGAAATGAGAAAGTGGTGAAGTGCTTATCTCGATGAGTTCAGCACGTTCGAAGAATTCCACAATCGGTTCCAAAGCTTCTCTGAATAACCTCGAGCAGTGAATGACATTTGGCTGATATTCTGCAGATGTGTGTCTCGCAATGAAATGGGAAAGCAGTAAAGTGTTTATCTCGATGAGGTTCACAAAATGGAGGAAATCCACAATAGGATCCAAAGTTTCTCTGAATACCTTCGAGCAGTGAATGCCATTTGGCTGATATTCTACCTACGTGTGTATCTCAATGAAATGAGAAACTCGGATAGTGCTTAACTCGATGGCTTCTGCAAGTTGGAAGAAATCCACAATACTTTCCAATAATCCTCTGAATACATTGGAGCAGTGAATGCCATGTGGCTGATATCCTGCCAATGTGTGTATCTCAATGAAATGAGAAACTGGTTATGTGTTTATCTCGATAAGTTCAGCAAGTTGGAGGAAATCCACAATAGGTTCCAAAGTTTCTCACAATATCTACGAGCATTGAATGCCATTTGGCTGATATTCTCCAATGTGTGTATCTGAATGAAATGAGAAAGTGGTAAAGTGTTTATCTCGATGAGTTCATCAAAATATAGGAAATGCACAATAGGTCCCAAAGTTTCTCTGAATACCATCGAGCCATTCGGCTGATATTGTGCCAACGTGTGTATGTCAAAGAAATGAGAAAGTGGTAAAGTGCTTACCTCGATGAGTTCAGCAAGTTGGAGGAAATCCTCAATATGTTCCAAAGTTTCTCTGAATACCTTCGAGCAGTGAATGCCATTTGGCTGATATTCTACCAATGTGTGTATCTCAATGAAATGACAATGTGGTAAAGTGTTTATCTCGATGAGGTTCACAAAATGGAGGAAATCCACAATAGGTTCCAAAGTTTCTCTGAATACTTTTGTGCAGTGAATGCCATTTGGATGATAGTCTGCCAGTGAGTGCATCTCGCTGAAATGAGAAAGTGGTAAAGTGCTTATCACGATGACTTCAGCAAGTTGGTGGAAATCCACGACAGATTCCAAAGTTTCTCTTAATACCTTCGAGCACTGAATGCCGTTTGGCTCATATTCTGCCAATGTGTGTATCTCAATGAAATGAGAAAGTCGTATAGTGCTTAACTCGATGGCTTCTGCACGTTGGAAGAAATCCACAATACTTTCCAATTTTTCTCTGAATACATTGGAGCAGTGAATGCCATGTGGCTGATATTCTACCAATGTGTGTATCTCAATGAAATGAGAATGTGGTAAAGTGTTTATCTCGATGAGGTTCACAAAATGGAGGAAATCCACAATCGGTTCCAAAGTTTCTCTGACTACCCTCGAGCAGTGAATGCCATTTGGATGATAGTCTGCCAGTGAGTGCATCTCGCTGAAATGAGAAAGTGGTGAAGTGCTTATCTCGATGAGTTCAGCACGTTCGAAGAATTCCACAATCGGTTCCAAAGCTTCTCTGAATAACCTCGAGCAGTGAATGACATTTGGCTGATATTCTGCAGATGTGTGTCTCGCAATGAAATGGGAAAGCAGTAAAGTGTTTATCTCGATGAGGTTCACAAAATGGAGGAAATCCACAATAGGATCCAAAGTTTCTCTGAATACCTTCGAGCAGTGAATGCCATTTGGCTGATATTCTACCTACGTGTGTATCTCAATGAAATGAGAAACTCGTATAGTGCTTAACTCGATGGCTTCTGCAAGTTGGAAGAAATCCACAATACTTTCCAATAATCCTCTGAATACATTGGAGCAGTGAATGCCATGTGGCTGATATCCTGCCAATGTGTGTATCTCAATGAAATGAGAAACTGGTTATGTGTTTATCTCGATAAGTTCAGCAAGTTGGAGGAAATCCACAATAGGTTCCAAAGTTTCTCACAATATCTACGAGCATTGAATGCCATTTGGCTGATATTCTCCAATGTGTGTATCTGAATGAAATGAGAAAGTGGTAAAGTGTTTATCTCGATGAGTTCATCAAAATATAGGAAATGCACAATAGGTCCCAAAGTTTCTCTGAATACCATCGAGCCATTCGGCTGATATTGTGCCAACGTGTGTATGTCAAAGAAATGAGAAAGTGGTAAAGTGCTTACCTCGATGAGTTCAGCAAGTTGGAGGAAATCCTCAATATGTTCCAAAGTTTCTCTGAATACCTTCGAGCAGTGAATGCCATTTGGCTGATATTCTACCAATGTGTGTATCTCAATGAAATGACAATGTGGTAAAGTGTTTATCTCGATGAGGTTCACAAAATGGAGGAAATCCACAATAGGTTCCAAAGTTTCTCTGAATACTTTTGTGCAGTGAATGCCATTTGGATGATAGTCTGCCAGTGAGTGCATCTCGCTGAAATGAGAAAGTGGTAAAGTGCTTATCACGATGACTTCAGCAAGTTGGTGGAAATCCACGACAGATTCCAAAGTTTCTCTTAATACCTTCGAGCACTGAATGCCGTTTGGCTCATATTCTGCCAATGTGTGTATCTCAATGAAATGAGAAAGTCGTATAGTGCTTAACTCGATGGCTTCTGCACGTTGGAAGAAATCCACAATACTTTCCAATTTTTCTCTGAATACATTGGAGCAGTGAATGCCATGTGGCTGATATTCTACCAATGTGTGTATCTCAATGAAATGAGAATGTGGTAAAGTGTTTATCTCGATGAGGTTCACAAAATGGAGGAAATCCACAATCGGTTCCAAAGTTTCTCTGACTACCCTCGAGCAGTGAATGCCATTTGGATGATAGTCTGCCAGTGAGTGCATCTCGCTGAAATGAGAAAGTGGTGAAGTGCTTATCTCGATGAGTTCAGCACGTTCGAAGAATTCCACAATCGGTTCCAAAGCTTCTCTGAATAACCTCGAGCAGTGAATGACATTTGGCTGATATTCTGCAGATGTGTGTCTCGCAATGAAATGGGAAAGCAGTAAAGTGTTTATCTCGATGAGGTTCACAAAATGGAGGAAATCCACAATAGGATCCAAAGTTTCTCTGAATACCTTCGAGCAGTGAATGCCATTTGGCTGATATTCTACCTACGTGTGTATCTCAATGAAATGAGAAACTCGTATAGTGCTTAACTCGATGGCTTCTGCAAGTTGGAAGAAATCCACAATACTTTCCAATTTTCCTCTGAATACATTGGAGCAGTGAATGCCATGTGGCTGATATCCTGCCAATGTGTGTATCTCAATGAAATGAGAAACTGGTATTGTGTTTATCTCGATAAGTTCAGCAAGTTGGAGGAAATCCACAATAGGTTCCAAAGTTTCTCACAATACCTACGAGCATTGAATGCCATTTGGCTGATATTCTCCAATGTGTGTATCTGAATGAAATGAGAAAGTGGTAAAGTGTTTATCTCGATGAGTTCATCAAAATATAGGAAATGCACAATAGGTCCCAAAGTTTCTCTGAATACCATCGAGCCATTCGGCTGATATTGTGCCAACGTGTGTATGTCAAAGAAATGAGAAAGTGGTAAAGTGCTTATCTCGATGAGTTCAGTAATTTCGAAGAATTCCACAATCGGTTCCAAAGATTCTCTGAATACCTTCGAGCAGTGAATGCCATTTGGCTGATATTCTACCAATGTGTGTATCTCAATGAAATGAGAATGTGGTAAAGTGTTTATCTCGATGAGTTCATCAAAATAGAGGAAGTCCACAATAGGTCCCAAAGTTTCTCTGAATACCTTCGAGCCATTCAGCTGATATTGTGCCAACGTGTGTATCTCAAAGAAATGAGAAAGTGGTAAAGTGCTTATCTCGATAAGTTCAACAAGTTGGAGGAAATCCACAGTACGTTCCAAAGTTTCTCTGAATACCTTCGAACAGTGAATGCCATTTGGCTGATATTCTACCAATGTGTGTATCTCAATGAAATGAGAATGTGGTAAAGTGTTTATCTCGATGAGGTTCACAAAATGGAGGAAATCCACAATAGGTTCCAAAGTTTCTCTGAATACTTTTGTGCAGTGAATGCTATTTGGATGATAATCTGCCAGTGAGTGCATCTCGCTGAAATGAGAAAGTGGTAAAGTGCTTATCACGATGGCTTCAGCAAGTTGGTGGAAATCCACGACAGATTCCAAAGTTTCTCTGAATACCTTCGAGCACTGAATGCCGTTTGGCTCATATTCTGCCAATGTGTGTATCTCAATGAAATGAGAAACTGGTTATGTGTTTATCTCGATAAGTTCAGCAAGTTGGAGGAAATCCACAATACCAACGAGCATTGAATGCCATTTGGCTGATATTCTCCAATGTGTGTATCTGAATGAAATGAGAAAGTGGTAAAGTGTTTATCTCGATGAGTTCATCAAAATAGAGGAAGTCCACAATAGGTCCCAAAGTTTCTCTGAATACCTTCGAGCCATTCAGCTGATATTGTGCCAACGTGTGTATCTCAAAGAAATGAGAAAGTGGTAAAGTGCTTATCTCGATAAGTTCAGCAAGTTGGAGGAAATCCACAGTACGTTCCAAAGTTTCTCTGAATACCTTCGAACAGTGAATGCCATTTGGCTGATATTCTACCGATGTGTGTATCTCAATGAAATGAGAAACTGGTAAAGTGTTTATCTCGATGAGGTTCACAAAATGGAGGAAATCCACAACAGGTCCCAAAGTTTCTCTGAATATCATCGAGCCATTCGGCTGATATTGTGCCAACGTGTGTATGTCAAAGAAATGAGAAAGTGGTAAAGTGCTTACCTCGATGAGTTCAGCAAGTTGGAGGAAATCCTCAATAGGTTCCAAAGTTTCTCTGAATACCTTCGAGCAGTGAATGCCATTTGGCTCATATACTGCCAATGTGTATATCTCAATGAAATGAGAAAGTAGTAAAGTGCTTATCTCGATGAGTTCAGTAATTTCGAAGAATTCCACAATCGGTTCCAAAGATTCTCTGAATACCTTCGAGCAGTGAATGCCATTTGGCTGATATTCTACCAATGTGTGTATCTCAATGAAATGAGAATGTGGTAAAGTGTTTATCTCGATGAGTTCATCAAAATAGAGGAAGTCCACAATAGGTCCCAAAGTTTCTCTGAATACCTTCGAGCCATTCAGCTGATATTCTACCAATGTGTGTATCTCAATGAAATGAGAAACTGGTAAAGTGTTTATCTCGATGAGGTTCACAAAATGGAGGAAATCCACAACAGGTTCCAAAGTTTCTCTGAATACTTTCGTGAAGTGAATGCCATTTGGATGATAATCTGCCAGTGAATGCATCTCCCTGAAATGAGAAAGTGGTGAAGTGTTTATCTTGATGAGTTCAGCAAGTTGGTAGAAATCCACAATAGGTTCCAAAGTTTCTCTGAATCCCTTCGAGCAGTGAATGCCATTTGGCTGATATTCTACCTACGTGTGTGTCTCAATGAAATGAGAAACTCGTATCGTGCTTAACTCGATGGCTTCTGCAAGTTGGAAGAAATCCACAATACGTTCCAATTTTTCTCTGAATACATTGGAGCAGTGAATGCCATGTGGCTGATATCCTGCCAATGTGTGTATCTCAGTGAAAAGAGAAAGTGGTAAAGTGCTTATCTCGATGACTTCAGCAAGTTGGAGGAAATCCACGGCAGGTTCCAAAGTTTCTCTGAATACCTTCGAGCACTGAATGCCGTTTGGCTCATATTCTGCCAATGTGTGTATCTCAATGAAATGAGAAACTGGTTATGTGTTTATCTCGATAAGTTCAGCAAGTTGGTGGAAATCCACAATAGGTTCCAAAGTTTCTCTGAATACCTTCGAGCAGTGAATGCCATGTGGCTGATATCCTGCCAATGTGTGTATCTCAGTGAAAAGAGAAAGTGGTAATGTGTTTATCTCGATGAGTTCATCAAAATAGAGGAAGTCCACAATAGGTCCCAAAGTTTCTCTGAATACCTTCGAACAGTCAATGCCATTTGGCTGATATTCTACCAATGTGTGTATCTCTATGAAATGAGAAACTGGTAAAGTGTTTATCTCGATGAGGTTCACAAAATGGAGGAAATCCACAACAGGTTCCAAAGTTTCTCTGAATACTTTCGTGAAGTGATTGCCATTTGGATGATAATCTGCCAGTGAGTGCATCTCGCTGAAATGAGAAAGTGGTGAAGTGTTTATCAGCCACTTGGTAGAAATCCACAATAGGTTCCAAAGTTTCTCTGAATCCCTTCGAGCAGTGAATGCCATTTGGCTGATATTCTACCTATGTGTGTATCTCAATGAAATGAGAAAGTCGTATAGTGCTTAACTCGATGGCTTCTGCAAGTTGGAAGAAATCCACAATACGTTCCAATTTTTCTCTGAATACATTGGAGCAGTGAATGCCATGTGGCTGATATCCTGCCAATGTGTGTATCTCAGTGAAATGAGAAAGTGGTAAAGTGCTTATCTCGATAAGTTCAGCAAGTTGGAGGAAATCCACAGTACGTTCCAAAGTTTCTCTGAATACCTTCGAACAGTCAATGCCATTTGGCTGATATTCTACCAATGTGTGTATCTCAATGAAATGAGAAACTGGTAAAGTGTTTATCTCGATAAGTTCAGCAAGTTGGAGGAAATCCACAATAGGTTCCAAAGTTTCTCACAATACCTACGAGCATTGAATGCCATTTGGCTGATATTCTCCAATGTGTGTATATGAATGAAATGAGAAAGTGGTAAAGTGTTTATCTCGATGAGTTCAGCAAGTTGGTAGAAATCCTCAATAGGTTCCAAAGTTTCTCTGAATACCTTCGAGCAGTGAATGCCATGTGGCTCATATACTGCCAATGTGTATATCTCAATGAAATGAGAAAGTAGTAAAGTGTTTATCTCGATGAGTTCAGCAAGTTGGTAGAAATCCTCAATAGGTTCCAAAGTTTCTCTGAATACCTTCGAGCAGTGAATGCCATGTGGCTCATATACTGCCTACGTGTGTATCTCAATGAAATGAGAAAGTCGTATAGTGCTTAACTCGATGGCTTCTGCACGTTGGAAGAAATCCACAATACTTTCCAATTTTTCTCTGAATACATTGGAGCAGTGAATGCCATGTGGCTGATATTCTACCAATGTGTGTATCTCAATGAAATGAGAATGTGGTAAAGTGTTTATCTCGATGAGGTTCACAAAATGGAGGAAATCCACCATCGGTTCCAAAGTTTCTCTGACTACCCTCGAGCAGTGAATGCCATTTGGATGATAGTCTGCCAGTGAGTGCATCTCGCTGAAATGAGAAAGTGGTGAAGTGCTTATCTCGATGAGTTCAGCACGTTCGAAGAATTCCACAATCGGTTCCAAAGCTTCTCTGAATAACCTCGAGCAGTGAATGACATTTGGCTGATATTCTGCAGATGTGTGTCTCGCAATGAAATGGGAAAGCAGTAAAGTGTTTATCTCGATGAGGTTCACAAAATGGAGGAAATCCACAATAGGATCCAAAGTTTCTCTGAATACCTTCGAGCAGTGAATGCCATTTGGCTGATATTCTACCTACGTGTGTATCTCAATGAAATGAGAAACTCGGATAGTGCTTAACTCGATGGCTTCTGCAAGTTGGAAGAAATCCACAATACTTTCCAATAATCCTCTGAATACATTGGAGCAGTGAATGCCATGTGGCTGATATCCTGCCAATGTGTGTATCTGAATGAAATGAGAAACTGGTTATGTGTTTATCTCGATAAGTTCAGCAAGTTGGAGGAAATCCACAATAGGTTCCAAAGTTTCTCACAATATCTACGAGCATTGAATGCCATTTGGCTGATATTCTCCAATGTGTGTATCTGAATGAAATGAGAAAGTGGTAAAGTGTTTATCTCGATGAGTTCATCAAAATATAGGAAATGCACAATAGGTCCCAAAGTTTCTCTGAATACCATCGAGCCATTCGGCTGATATTGTGCCAACGTGTGTATGTCAAAGAAATGAGAAAGTGGTAAAGTGCTTACCTCGATGAGTTCAGCAAGTTGGAGGAAATCCTCAATATGTTCCAAAGTTTCTCTGAATACCTTCGAGCAGTGAATGCCATTTGGCTGATATTCTACCAATGTGTGTATCTCAATGAAATGACAATGTGGTAAAGTGTTTATCTCGATGAGGTTCACAAAATGGAGGAAATCCACAATAGGTTCCAAAGTTTCTCTGAATACTTTTGTGCAGTGAATGCCATTTGGATGATAGTCTGCCAGTGAGTGCATCTCGCTGAAATGAGAAAGTGGTAAAGTGCTTATCACGATGACTTCAGCAAGTTGGTGGAAATCCACGACAGATTCCAAAGTTTCTCTTAATACCTTCGAGCACTGAATGCCGTTTGGCTCATATTCTGCCAATGTGTGTATCTCAATGAAATGAGAAAGTCGTATAGTGCTTAACTCGATGGCTTCTGCACGTTGGAAGAAATCCACAATACTTTCCAATTTTTCTCTGAATACATTGGAGCAGTGAATGCCATGTGGCTGATATTCTACCAATGTGTGTATCTCAATGAAATGAGAATGTGGTAAAGTGTTTATCTCGATGAGGTTCACAAAATGGAGGAAATCCACAATCGGTTCCAAAGTTTCTCTGACTACCCTCGAGCAGTGAATGCCATTTGGATGATAGTCTGCCAGTGAGTGCATCTCGCTGAAATGAGAAAGTGGTGAAGTGCTTATCTCGATGAGTTCAGCACGTTCGAAGAATTCCACAATCGGTTCCAAAGCTTCTCTGAATAACCTCGAGCAGTGAATGACATTTGGCTGATATTCTGCAGATGTGTGTCTCGCAATGAAATGGGAAAGCAGTAAAGTGTTTATCTCGATGAGGTTCACAAAATGGAGGAAATCCACAATAGGATCCAAAGTTTCTCTGAATACCTTCGAGCAGTGAATGCCATTTGGCTGATATTCTACCTACGTGTGTATCTCAATGAAATGAGAAACTCGTATAGTGCTTAACTCGATGGCTTCTGCAAGTTGGAAGAAATCCACAATACTTTCCAATAATCCTCTGAATACATTGGAGCAGTGAATGCCATGTGGCTGATATCCTGCCAATGTGTGTATCTCAATGAAATGAGAAACTGGTTATGTGTTTATCTCGATAAGTTCAGCAAGTTGGAGGAAATCCACAATAGGTTCCAAAGTTTCTCACAATATCTACGAGCATTGAATGCCATTTGGCTGATATTCTCCAATGTGTGTATCTGAATGAAATGAGAAAGTGGTAAAGTGTTTATCTCGATGAGTTCATCAAAATATAGGAAATGCACAATAGGTCCCAAAGTTTCTCTGAATACCATCGAGCCATTCGGCTGATATTGTGCCAACGTGTGTATGTCAAAGAAATGAGAAAGTGGTAAAGTGCTTACCTCGATGAGTTCAGCAAGTTGGAGGAAATCCTCAATATGTTCCAAAGTTTCTCTGAATACCTTCGAGCAGTGAATGCCATTTGGCTGATATTCTACCAATGTGTGTATCTCAATGAAATGACAATGTGGTAAAGTGTTTATCTCGATGAGGTTCACAAAATGGAGGAAATCCACAATAGGTTCCAAAGTTTCTCTGAATACTTTTGTGCAGTGAATGCCATTTGGATGATAGTCTGCCAGTGAGTGCATCTCGCTGAAATGAGAAAGTGGTAAAGTGCTTATCACGATGACTTCAGCAAGTTGGTGGAAATCCACGACAGATTCCAAAGTTTCTCTTAATACCTTCGAGCACTGAATGCCGTTTGGCTCATATTCTGCCAATGTGTGTATCTCAATGAAATGAGAAAGTCGTATAGTGCTTAACTCGATGGCTTCTGCACGTTGGAAGAAATCCACAATACTTTCCAATTTTTCTCTGAATACATTGGAGCAGTGAATGCCATGTGGCTGATATTCTACCAATGTGTGTATCTCAATGAAATGAGAATGTGGTAAAGTGTTTATCTCGATGAGGTTCACAAAATGGAGGAAATCCACAATCGGTTCCAAAGTTTCTCTGACTACCCTCGAGCAGTGAATGCCATTTGGATGATAGTCTGCCAGTGAGTGCATCTCGCTGAAATGAGAAAGTGGTGAAGTGCTTATCTCGATGAGTTCAGCACGTTCGAAGAATTCCACAATCGGTTCCAAAGCTTCTCTGAATAACCTCGAGCAGTGAATGACATTTGGCTGATATTCTGCAGATGTGTGTCTCGCAATGAAATGGGAAAGCAGTAAAGTGTTTATCTCGATGAGGTTCACAAAATGGAGGAAATCCACAATAGGATCCAAAGTTTCTCTGAATACCTTCGAGCAGTGAATGCCATTTGGCTGATATTCTACCTACGTGTGTATCTCAATGAAATGAGAAACTCGTATAGTGCTTAACTCGATGGCTTCTGCAAGTTGGAAGAAATCCACAATACTTTCCAATAATCCTCTGAATACATTGGAGCAGTGAATGCCATGTGGCTGATATCCTGCCAATGTGTGTATCTCAATGAAATGAGAAACTGGTTATGTGTTTATCTCGATAAGTTCAGCAAGTTGGAGGAAATCCACAATAGGTTCCAAAGTTTCTCACAATATCTACGAGCATTGAATGCCATTTGGCTGATATTCTCCAATGTGTGTATCTGAATGAAATGAGAAAGTGGTAAAGTGTTTATCTCGATGAGTTCATCAAAATATAGGAAATGCACAATAGGTCCCAAAGTTTCTCTGAATACCATCGAGCCATTCGGCTGATATTGTGCCAACGTGTGTATGTCAAAGAAATGAGAAAGTGGTAAAGTGCTTACCTCGATGAGTTCAGCAAGTTGGAGGAAATCCTCAATATGTTCCAAAGTTTCTCTGAATACCTTCGAGCAGTGAATGCCATTTGGCTGATATTCTACCAATGTGTGTATCTCAATGAAATGACAATGTGGTAAAGTGTTTATCTCGATGAGGTTCACAAAATGGAGGAAATCCACAATAGGTTCCAAAGTTTCTCTGAATACTTTTGTGCAGTGAATGCCATTTGGATGATAGTCTGCCAGTGAGTGCATCTCGCTGAAATGAGAAAGTGGTAAAGTGCTTATCACGATGACTTCAGCAAGTTGGTGGAAATCCACGACAGATTCCAAAGTTTCTCTTAATACCTTCGAGCACTGAATGCCGTTTGGCTCATATTCTGCCAATGTGTGTATCTCAATGAAATGAGAAAGTCGTATAGTGCTTAACTCGATGGCTTCTGCACGTTGGAAGAAATCCACAATACTTTCCAATTTTTCTCTGAATACATTGGAGCAGTGAATGCCATGTGGCTGATATTCTACCAATGTGTGTATCTCAATGAAATGAGAATGTGGTAAAGTGTTTATCTCGATGAGGTTCACAAAATGGAGGAAATCCACAATCGGTTCCAAAGTTTCTCTGACTACCCTCGAGCAGTGAATGCCATTTGGATGATAGTCTGCCAGTGAGTGCATCTCGCTGAAATGAGAAAGTGGTGAAGTGCTTATCTCGATGAGTTCAGCACGTTCGAAGAATTCCACAATCGGTTCCAAAGCTTCTCTGAATAACCTCGAGCAGTGAATGACATTTGGCTGATATTCTGCAGATGTGTGTCTCGCAATGAAATGGGAAAGCAGTAAAGTGTTTATCTCGATGAGGTTCACAAAATGGAGGAAATCCACAATAGGATCCAAAGTTTCTCTGAATACCTTCGAGCAGTGAATGCCATTTGGCTGATATTCTACCTACGTGTGTATCTCAATGAAATGAGAAACTCGTATAGTGCTTAACTCGATGGCTTCTGCAAGTTGGAAGAAATCCACAATACTTTCCAATTTTCCTCTGAATACATTGGAGCAGTGAATGCCATGTGGCTGATATCCTGCCAATGTGTGTATCTCAATGAAATGAGAAACTGGTATTGTGTTTATCTCGATAAGTTCAGCAAGTTGGAGGAAATCCACAATAGGTTCCAAAGTTTCTCACAATACCTACGAGCATTGAATGCCATTTGGCTGATATTCTCCAATGTGTGTATCTGAATGAAATGAGAAAGTGGTAAAGTGTTTATCTCGATGAGTTCATCAAAATATAGGAAATGCACAATAGGTCCCAAAGTTTCTCTGAATACCATCGAGCCATTCGGCTGATATTGTGCCAACGTGTGTATGTCAAAGAAATGAGAAAGTGGTAAAGTGCTTATCTCGATGAGTTCAGTAATTTCGAAGAATTCCACAATCGGTTCCAAAGATTCTCTGAATACCTTCGAGCAGTGAATGCCATTTGGCTGATATTCTACCAATGTGTGTATCTCAATGAAATGAGAATGTGGTAAAGTGTTTATCTCGATGAGTTCATCAAAATAGAGGAAGTCCACAATAGGTCCCAAAGTTTCTCTGAATACCTTCGAGCCATTCAGCTGATATTGTGCCAACGTGTGTATCTCAAAGAAATGAGAAAGTGGTAAAGTGCTTATCTCGATAAGTTCAACAAGTTGGAGGAAATCCACAGTACGTTCCAAAGTTTCTCTGAATACCTTCGAACAGTGAATGCCATTTGGCTGATATTCTACCAATGTGTGTATCTCAATGAAATGAGAATGTGGTAAAGTGTTTATCTCGATGAGGTTCACAAAATGGAGGAAATCCACAATAGGTTCCAAAGTTTCTCTGAATACTTTTGTGCAGTGAATGCTATTTGGATGATAATCTGCCAGTGAGTGCATCTCGCTGAAATGAGAAAGTGGTAAAGTGCTTATCACGATGGCTTCAGCAAGTTGGTGGAAATCCACGACAGATTCCAAAGTTTCTCTGAATACCTTCGAGCACTGAATGCCGTTTGGCTCATATTCTGCCAATGTGTGTATCTCAATGAAATGAGAAACTGGTTATGTGTTTATCTCGATAAGTTCAGCAAGTTGGAGGAAATCCACAATACCAACGAGCATTGAATGCCATTTGGCTGATATTCTCCAATGTGTGTATCTGAATGAAATGAGAAAGTGGTAAAGTGTTTATCTCGATGAGTTCATCAAAATAGAGGAAGTCCACAATAGGTCCCAAAGTTTCTCTGAATACCTTCGAGCCATTCAGCTGATATTGTGCCAACGTGTGTATCTCAAAGAAATGAGAAAGTGGTAAAGTGCTTATCTCGATAAGTTCAGCAAGTTGGAGGAAATCCACAGTACGTTCCAAAGTTTCTCTGAATACCTTCGAACAGTGAATGCCATTTGGCTGATATTCTACCGATGTGTGTATCTCAATGAAATGAGAAACTGGTAAAGTGTTTATCTCGATGAGGTTCACAAAATGGAGGAAATCCACAACAGGTCCCAAAGTTTCTCTGAATATCATCGAGCCATTCGGCTGATATTGTGCCAACGTGTGTATGTCAAAGAAATGAGAAAGTGGTAAAGTGCTTACCTCGATGAGTTCAGCAAGTTGGAGGAAATCCTCAATAGGTTCCAAAGTTTCTCTGAATACCTTCGAGCAGTGAATGCCATTTGGCTCATATACTGCCAATGTGTATATCTCAATGAAATGAGAAAGTAGTAAAGTGCTTATCTCGATGAGTTCAGTAATTTCGAAGAATTCCACAATCGGTTCCAAAGATTCTCTGAATACCTTCGAGCAGTGAATGCCATTTGGCTGATATTCTACCAATGTGTGTATCTCAATGAAATGAGAATGTGGTAAAGTGTTTATCTCGATGAGTTCATCAAAATAGAGGAAGTCCACAATAGGTCCCAAAGTTTCTCTGAATACCTTCGAGCCATTCAGCTGATATTCTACCAATGTGTGTATCTCAATGAAATGAGAAACTGGTAAAGTGTTTATCTCGATGAGGTTCACAAAATGGAGGAAATCCACAACAGGTTCCAAAGTTTCTCTGAATACTTTCGTGAAGTGAATGCCATTTGGATGATAATCTGCCAGTGAATGCATCTCCCTGAAATGAGAAAGTGGTGAAGTGTTTATCTTGATGAGTTCAGCAAGTTGGTAGAAATCCACAATAGGTTCCAAAGTTTCTCTGAATCCCTTCGAGCAGTGAATGCCATTTGGCTGATATTCTACCTACGTGTGTGTCTCAATGAAATGAGAAACTCGTATCGTGCTTAACTCGATGGCTTCTGCAAGTTGGAAGAAATCCACAATACGTTCCAATTTTTCTCTGAATACATTGGAGCAGTGAATGCCATGTGGCTGATATCCTGCCAATGTGTGTATCTCAGTGAAAAGAGAAAGTGGTAAAGTGCTTATCTCGATGACTTCAGCAAGTTGGAGGAAATCCACGGCAGGTTCCAAAGTTTCTCTGAATACCTTCGAGCACTGAATGCCGTTTGGCTCATATTCTGCCAATGTGTGTATCTCAATGAAATGAGAAACTGGTTATGTGTTTATCTCGATAAGTTCAGCAAGTTGGTGGAAATCCACAATAGGTTCCAAAGTTTCTCTGAATACCTTCGAGCAGTGAATGCCATGTGGCTGATATCCTGCCAATGTGTGTATCTCAGTGAAAAGAGAAAGTGGTAATGTGTTTATCTCGATGAGTTCATCAAAATAGAGGAAGTCCACAATAGGTCCCAAAGTTTCTCTGAATACCTTCGAACAGTCAATGCCATTTGGCTGATATTCTACCAATGTGTGTATCTCTATGAAATGAGAAACTGGTAAAGTGTTTATCTCGATGAGGTTCACAAAATGGAGGAAATCCACAACAGGTTCCAAAGTTTCTCTGAATACTTTCGTGAAGTGATTGCCATTTGGATGATAATCTGCCAGTGAGTGCATCTCGCTGAAATGAGAAAGTGGTGAAGTGTTTATCAGCCACTTGGTAGAAATCCACAATAGGTTCCAAAGTTTCTCTGAATCCCTTCGAGCAGTGAATGCCATTTGGCTGATATTCTACCTATGTGTGTATCTCAATGAAATGAGAAAGTCGTATAGTGCTTAACTCGATGGCTTCTGCAAGTTGGAAGAAATCCACAATACGTTCCAATTTTTCTCTGAATACATTGGAGCAGTGAATGCCATGTGGCTGATATCCTGCCAATGTGTGTATCTCAGTGAAATGAGAAAGTGGTAAAGTGCTTATCTCGATAAGTTCAGCAAGTTGGAGGAAATCCACAGTACGTTCCAAAGTTTCTCTGAATACCTTCGAACAGTCAATGCCATTTGGCTGATATTCTACCAATGTGTGTATCTCAATGAAATGAGAAACTGGTAAAGTGTTTATCTCGATAAGTTCAGCAAGTTGGAGGAAATCCACAATAGGTTCCAAAGTTTCTCACAATACCTACGAGCATTGAATGCCATTTGGCTGATATTCTCCAATGTGTGTATATGAATGAAATGAGAAAGTGGTAAAGTGTTTATCTCGATGAGTTCAGCAAGTTGGTAGAAATCCTCAATAGGTTCCAAAGTTTCTCTGAATACCTTCGAGCAGTGAATGCCATGTGGCTCATATACTGCCAATGTGTATATCTCAATGAAATGAGAAAGTAGTAAAGTGTTTATCTCGATGAGTTCAGCAAGTTGGTAGAAATCCTCAATAGGTTCCAAAGTTTCTCTGAATACCTTCGAGCAGTGAATACCATGTGGCTCATATACTGCCTACGTGTGTATCTCAATGAAATGAGAAAGTCGTATAGTGCTTAACTCGATGGCTTCTGCACGTTGGAAGAAATCCACAATACTTTCCAATTTTTCTCTGAATACATTGGAGCAGTGAATGCCATGTGGCTGATATTCTACCAATGTGTGTATCTCAATGAAATGAGAATGTGGTAAAGTGTTTATCTCGATGAGGTTCACAAAATGGAGGAAATCCACCATCGGTTCCAAAGTTTCTCTGACTACCCTCGAGCAGTGAATGCCATTTGGATGATAGTCTGCCAGTGAGTGCATCTCGCTGAAATGAGAAAGTGGTGAAGTGCTTATCTCGATGAGTTCAGCACGTTCGAAGAATTCCACAATCGGTTCCAAAGCTTCTCTGAATAACCTCGAGCAGTGAATGACATTTGGCTGATATTCTGCAGATGTGTGTCTCGCAATGAAATGGGAAAGCAGTAAAGTGTTTATCTCGATGAGGTTCACAAAATGGAGGAAATCCACAATAGGATCCAAAGTTTCTCTGAATACCTTCGAGCAGTGAATGCCATTTGGCTGATATTCTACCTACGTGTGTATCTCAATGAAATGAGAAACTCGGATAGTGCTTAACTCGATGGCTTCTGCAAGTTGGAAGAAATCCACAATACTTTCCAATAATCCTCTGAATACATTGGAGCAGTGAATGCCATGTGGCTGATATCCTGCCAATGTGTGTATCTCAATGAAATGAGAAACTGGTTATGTGTTTATCTCGATAAGTTCAGCAAGTTGGAGGAAATCCACAATAGGTTCCAAAGTTTCTCACAATATCTACGAGCATTGAATGCCATTTGGCTGATATTCTCCAATGTGTGTATCTGAATGAAATGAGAAAGTGGTAAAGTGTTTATCTCGATGAATTCATCAAAATATAGGAAATGCACAATAGGTCCCAAAGTTTCTCTGAATACCATCGAGCCATTCGGCTGATATTGTGCCAACGTGTGTATGTCAAAGAAATGAGAAAGTGGTAAAGTGCTTACCTCGATGAGTTCAGCAAGTTGGAGGAAATCCTCAATATGTTCCAAAGTTTCTCTGAATACCTTCGAGCAGTGAATGCCATTTGGCTGATATTCTACCAATGTGTGTATCTCAATGAAATGACAATGTGGTAAAGTGTTTATCTCGATGAGGTTCACAAAATGGAGGAAATCCACAATAGGTTCCAAAGTTTCTCTGAATACTTTTGTGCAGTGAATGCCATTTGGATGATAGTCTGCCAGTGAGTGCATCTCGCTGAAATGAGAAAGTGGTAAAGTGCTTATCACGATGACTTCAGCAAGTTGGTGGAAATCCACGACAGATTCCAAAGTTTCTCTTAATACCTTCGAGCACTGAATGCCGTTTGGCTCATATTCTGCCAATGTGTGTATCTCAATGAAATGAGAAAGTCGTATAGTGCTTAACTCGATGGCTTCTGCACGTTGGAAGAAATCCACAATACTTTCCAATTTTTCTCTGAATACATTGGAGCAGTGAATGCCATGTGGCTGATATTCTACCAATGTGTGTATCTCAATGAAATGAGAATGTGGTAAAGTGTTTATCTCGATGAGGTTCACAAAATGGAGGAAATCCACAATCGGTTCCAAAGTTTCTCTGACTACCCTCGAGCAGTGAATGCCATTTGGATGATAGTCTGCCAGTGAGTGCATCTCGCTGAAATGAGAAAGTGGTGAAGTGCTTATCTCGATGAGTTCAGCACGTTCGAAGAATTCCACAATCGGTTCCAAAGCTTCTCTGAATAACCTCGAGCAGTGAATGACATTTGGCTGATATTCTGCAGATGTGTGTCTCGCAATGAAATGGGAAAGCAGTAAAGTGTTTATCTCGATGAGGTTCACAAAATGGAGGAAATCCACAATAGGATCCAAAGTTTCTCTGAATACCTTCGAGCAGTGAATGCCATTTGGCTGATATTCTACCTACGTGTGTATCTCAATGAAATGAGAAACTCGTATAGTGCTTAACTCGATGGCTTCTGCAAGTTGGAAGAAATCCACAATACTTTCCAATAATCCTCTGAATACATTGGAGCAGTGAATGCCATGTGGCTGATATCCTGCCAATGTGTGTATCTCAATGAAATGAGAAACTGGTTATGTGTTTATCTCGATAAGTTCAGCAAGTTGGAGGAAATCCACAATAGGTTCCAAAGTTTCTCACAATATCTACGAGCATTGAATGCCATTTGGCTGATATTCTCCAATGTGTGTATCTGAATGAAATGAGAAAGTGGTAAAGTGTTTATCTCGATGAGTTCATCAAAATATAGGAAATGCACAATAGGTCCCAAAGTTTCTCTGAATACCATCGAGCCATTCGGCTGATATTGTGCCAACGTGTGTATGTCAAAGAAATGAGAAAGTGGTAAAGTGCTTACCTCGATGAGTTCAGCAAGTTGGAGGAAATCCTCAATATGTTCCAAAGTTTCTCTGAATACCTTCGAGCAGTGAATGCCATTTGGCTGATATTCTACCAATGTGTGTATCTCAATGAAATGACAATGTGGTAAAGTGTTTATCTCGATGAGGTTCACAAAATGGAGGAAATCCACAATAGGTTCCAAAGTTTCTCTGAATACTTTTGTGCAGTGAATGCCATTTGGATGATAGTCTGCCAGTGAGTGCATCTCGCTGAAATGAGAAAGTGGTAAAGTGCTTATCACGATGACTTCAGCAAGTTGGTGGAAATCCACGACAGATTCCAAAGTTTCTCTTAATACCTTCGAGCACTGAATGCCGTTTGGCTCATATTCTGCCAATGTGTGTATCTCAATGAAATGAGAAAGTCGTATAGTGCTTAACTCGATGGCTTCTGCACGTTGGAAGAAATCCACAATACTTTCCAATTTTTCTCTGAATACATTGGAGCAGTGAATGCCATGTGGCTGATATTCTACCAATGTGTGTATCTCAATGAAATGAGAATGTGGTAAAGTGTTTATCTCGATGAGGTTCACAAAATGGAGGAAATCCACAATCGGTTCCAAAGTTTCTCTGACTACCCTCGAGCAGTGAATGCCATTTGGATGATAGTCTGCCAGTGAGTGCATCTCGCTGAAATGAGAAAGTGGTGAAGTGCTTATCTCGATGAGTTCAGCACGTTCGAAGAATTCCACAATCGGTTCCAAAGCTTCCCTGAATTACCTCGAGCAGTGAATGACATTTGGCTGATATTCTGCAGATGTGTGTCTCGCAATGAAATGGGAAAGCAGTAAAGTGTTTATCTCGATGAGGTTCACAAAATGGAGGAAATCCACAATAGGATCCAAAGTTTCTCTGAATACCTTCGAGCAGTGAATGCCATTTGGCTGATATTCTACCTACGTGTGTATCTCAATGAAATGAGAAACTCGTATAGTGCTTAACTCGATGGCTTCTGCAAGTTGGAAGAAATCCACAATACTTTCCAATTTTCCTCTGAATACATTGGAGCAGTGAATGCCATGTGGCTGATATCCTGCCAATGTGTGTATCTCAATGAAATGAGAAACTGGTATTGTGTTTATCTCGATAAGTTCAGCAAGTTGGAGGAAATCCACAATAGGTTCCAAAGTTTCTCACAATACCTACGAGCATTGAATGCCATTTGGCTGATATTCTCCAATGTGTGTATCTGAATGAAATGAGAAAGTGGTAAAGTGTTTATCTCGATGAGTTCATCAAAATATAGGAAATGCACAATAGGTCCCAAAGTTTCTCTGAATACCATCGAGCCATTCGGCTGATATTGTGCCAACGTGTGTATGTCAAAGAAATGAGAAAGTGGTAAAGTGCTTATCTCGATGAGTTCAGTAATTTCGAAGAATTCCACAATCGGTTCCAAAGATTCTCTGAATACCTTCGAGCAGTGAATGCCATTTGGCTGATATTCTACCAATGTGTGTATCTCAATGAAATGAGAATGTGGTAAAGTGTTTATCTCGATGAGTTCATCAAAATAGAGGAAGTCCACAATAGGTCCCAAAGTTTCTCTGAATACCTTCGAGCCATTCAGCTGATATTGTGCCAACGTGTGTATCTCAAAGAAATGAGAAAGTGGTAAAGTGCTTATCTCGATAAGTTCAACAAGTTGGAGGAAATCCACAGTACGTTCCAAAGTTTCTCTGAATACCTTCGAACAGTGAATGCCATTTGGCTGATATTCTACCAATGTGTGTATCTCAATGAAATGAGAATGTGGTAAAGTGTTTATCTCGATGAGGTTCACAAAATGGAGGAAATCCACAATAGGTTCCAAAGTTTCTCTGAATACTTTTGTGCAGTGAATGCTATTTGGATGATAATCTGCCAGTGAGTGCATCTCGCTGAAATGAGAAAGTGGTAAAGTGCTTATCACGATGGCTTCAGCAAGTTGGTGGAAATCCACGACAGATTCCAAAGTTTCTCTGAATACCTTCGAGCACTGAATGCCGTTTGGCTCATATTCTGCCAATGTGTGTATCTCAATGAAATGAGAAACTGGTTATGTGTTTATCTCGATAAGTTCAGCAAGTTGGAGGAAATCCACAATACCAACGAGCATTGAATGCCATTTGGCTGATATTCTCCAATGTGTGTATCTGAATGAAATGAGAAAGTGGTAAAGTGTTTATCTCGATGAGTTCATCAAAATAGAGGAAGTCCACAATAGGTCCCAAAGTTTCTCTGAATACCTTCGAGCCATTCAGCTGATATTGTGCCAACGTGTGTATCTCAAAGAAATGAGAAAGTGGTAAAGTGCTTATCTCGATAAGTTCAGCAAGTTGGAGGAAATCCACAGTACGTTCCAAAGTTTCTCTGAATACCTTCGAACAGTGAATGCCATTTGGCTGATATTCTACCGATGTGTGTATCTCAATGAAATGAGAAACTGGTAAAGTGTTTATCTCGATGAGGTTCACAAAATGGAGGAAATCCACAACAGGTCCCAAAGTTTCTCTGAATATCATCGAGCCATTCGGCTGATATTGTGCCAACGTGTGTATGTCAAAGAAATGAGAAAGTGGTAAAGTGCTTACCTCGATGAGTTCAGCAAGTTGGAGGAAATCCTCAATAGGTTCCAAAGTTTCTCTGAATACCTTCGAGCAGTGAATGCCATTTGGCTCATATACTGCCAATGTGTATATCTCAATGAAATGAGAAAGTAGTAAAGTGCTTATCTCGATGAGTTCAGTAATTTCGAAGAATTCCACAATCGGTTCCAAAGATTCTCTGAATACCTTCGAGCAGTGAATGCCATTTGGCTGATATTCTACCAATGTGTGTATCTCAATGAAATGAGAATGTGGTAAAGTGTTTATCTCGATGAGTTCATCAAAATAGAGGAAGTCCACAATAGGTCCCAAAGTTTCTCTGAATACCTTCGAGCCATTCAGCTGATATTCTACCAATGTGTGTATCTCAATGAAATGAGAAACTGGTAAAGTGTTTATCTCGATGAGGTTCACAAAATGGAGGAAATCCACAACAGGTTCCAAAGTTTCTCTGAATACTTTCGTGAAGTGAATGCCATTTGGATGATAATCTGCCAGTGAATGCATCTCCCTGAAATGAGAAAGTGGTGAAGTGTTTATCTTGATGAGTTCAGCAAGTTGGTAGAAATCCACAATAGGTTCCAAAGTTTCTCTGAATCCCTTCGAGCAGTGAATGCCATTTGGCTGAT
The DNA here is from genome assembly GCA_037974335.1 of Prionace glauca. Classification (NCBI taxonomy): domain Eukaryota; kingdom Metazoa; phylum Chordata; class Chondrichthyes; order Carcharhiniformes; family Carcharhinidae; genus Prionace; species Prionace glauca. Next base: position 32,352,459 of record CM075730.1, read on the forward strand.
ATTCTACCTACGTGTGTGTCTCAATGAAATGAGAAACTCGTATCGTGCTTAACTCGATGGCTTCTGCAAGTTGGAAGAAATCCACAATACGTTCCAATTTTTCTCTGAATACATTGGAGCAGTGAATGCCATGTGGCTGATATCCTGCCAATGTGTGTATCTCAGTGAAAAGAGAAAGTGGTAAAGTGCTTATCTCGATGACTTCAGCAAGTTGGAGGAAATCCACGGCAGGTTCCAAAGTTTCTCTGAATACCTTCGAGCACTGAATGCCGTTTGGCTCATATTCTGCCAATGTGTGTATCTCAATGAAATGAGAAACTGGTTATGTGTTTATCTCGATAAGTTCAGCAAGTTGGTGGAAATCCACAATAGGTTCCAAAGTTTCTCTGAATACCTTCGAGCAGTGAATGCCATGTGGCTGATATCCTGCCAATGTGTGTATCTCAGTGAAAAGAGAAAGTGGTAATGTGTTTATCTCGATGAGTTCATCAAAATAGAGGAAGTCCACAATAGGTCCCAAAGTTTCTCTGAATACCTTCGAACAGTCAATGCCATTTGGCTGATATTCTACCAATGTGTGTATCTCTATGAAATGAGAAACTGGTAAAGTGTTTATCTCGATGAGGTTCACAAAATGGAGGAAATCCACAACAGGTTCCAAAGTTTCTCTGAATACTTTCGTGAAGTGATTGCCATTTGGATGATAATCTGCCAGTGAGTGCATCTCGCTGAAATGAGAAAGTGGTGAAGTGTTTATCAGCCACTTGGTAGAAATCCACAATAGGTTCCAAAGTTTCTCTGAATCCCTTCGAGCAGTGAATGCCATTTGGCTGATATTCTACCTATGTGTGTATCTCAATGAAATGAGAAAGTCGTATAGTGCTTAACTCGATGGCTTCTGCAAGTTGGAAGAAATCCACAATACGTTCCAATTTTTCTCTGAATACATTGGAGCAGTGAATGCCATGTGGCTGATATCCTGCCAATGTGTGTATCTCAGTGAAATGAGAAAGTGGTAAAGTGCTTATCTCGATAAGTTCAGCAAGTTGGAGGAAATCCACAGTACGTTCCAAAGTTTCTCTGAATACCTTCGAACAGTCAATGCCATTTGGCTGATATTCTACCAATGTGTGTATCTCAATGAAATGAGAAACTGGTAAAGTGTTTATCTCGATAAGTTCAGCAAGTTGGAGGAAATCCACAATAGGTTCCAAAGTTTCTCACACTACCTACGAGCATTGAATGCCATTTGGCTGATATTCTCCAATGTGTGTATATGAATGAAATGAGAAAGTGGTAAAGTGTTTATCTCGATGAGTTCAGCAAGTTGGTAGAAATCCTCAATAGGTTCCAAAGTTTCTCTGAATACCTTCGAGCAGTGAATGCCATGTGGCTCATATACTGCCAATGTGTATATCTCAATGAAATGAGAAAGTAGTAAAGTGTTTATCTCGATGAGTTCAGCAAGTTGGTAGAAATCCTCAATAGGTTCCAAAGTTTCTCTGAATACCTTCGAGCAGTGAATGCCATGTGGCTCATATACTGCCTACGTGTGTATCTCAATGAAATGAGAAAGTCGTATAGTGCTTAACTCGATGGCTTCTGCACGTTGGAAGAAATCCACAATACTTTCCAATTTTTCTCTGAATACATTGGAGCAGTGAATGCCATGTGGCTGATATTCTACCAATGTGTGTATCTCAATGAAATGAGAATGTGGTAAAGTGTTTATCTCGATGAGGTTCACAAAATGGAGGAAATCCACCATCGGTTCCAAAGTTTCTCTGACTACCCTCGAGCAGTGAATGCCATTTGGATGATAGTCTGCCAGTGAGTGCATCTCGCTGAAATGAGAAAGTGGTGAAGTGCTTATCTCGATGAGTTCAGCACGTTCGAAGAATTCCACAATCGGTTCCAAAGCTTCTCTGAATAACCTCGAGCAGTGAATGACATTTGGCTGATATTCTGCAGATGTGTGTCTCGCAATGAAATGGGAAAGCAGTAAAGTGTTTATCTCGATGAGGTTCACAAAATGGAGGAAATCCACAATAGGATCCAAAGTTTCTCTGAATACCTTCGAGCAGTGAATGCCATTTGGCTGATATTCTACCTACGTGTGTATCTCAATGAAATGAGAAACTCGGATAGTGCTTAACTCGATGGCTTCTGCAAGTTGGAAGAAATCCACAATACTTTCCAATTTTCCTCTGAATACATTGGAGCAGTGAATGCCATGTGGCTGATATCCTGCCAATGTGTGTATCTCAATGAAATGAGAAACTGGTTATGTGTTTATCTCGATAAGTTCAGCAAGTTGGAGGAAATCCACAATAGGTTCCAAAGTTTCTCACAATACCTACGAGCATTGAATGCCATTTGGCTGATATTCTCCAATGTGTGTATCTGAATGAAATGAGAAAGTGGTAAAGTGTTTATCTCGATGAGTTCATCAAAATATAGGAAATGCACAATAGGTCCCAAAGTTTCTCTGAATACCATCGAGCCATTCGGCTGATATTGTGCCAACGTGTGTATGTCAAAGAAATGAGAAAGTGGTAAAGTGCTTACCTCGATGAGTTCAGCAAGTTGGAGGAAATCCTCAATAGGTTCCAAAGTTTCTCTGAATACCTTCGAGCAGTGAATGCCATTTGGCTCATATACTGCCAATGTGTATATCTCAATGAAATGAGAAAGTAGTAAAGTGCTTATCTCGATGAGTTCAGCAAGTTCGAAGAATTCCACAATCGGTTCCAAAGTTTCTCTGAATACCTTCGAGCAGTGAATGCCATTTGGCTCATATACTGCCAATGTGTATATCTTAATGAAATGAGAAAGTAGTAAAGTGCTTATCTCGATGAGTTCAGTAATTTCGAAGAATTCCACAATCGGTTCCAAAGATTCTCTGAATACCTTCGAGCAGTGAATGCCATTTGGCTGATATTCTACCAATGTGTGTATCTCAATGAAATGAGAATGTGGTAAAGTGTTTATCTCGATGAGTTCATCAAAATAGAGGAAGTCCACAATAGGTCCCAAAGTTTCTCTGAATACCTTCGAGCCATTCAACTGATATTGTGCCAACGTGTGTATCTCAAAGAAATGAGAAAGTGGTAAAGTGCTTATATCGATAAGTTCAACAAGTTGGAGGAAATCCACAGTACGTTCCAAAGTTTCTCTGAATACCTTCGAACAGTGAATGCCATTTGGCTGATATTCTACCAATGTGTGTATCTCAAAGAAATGAGAAAGTGGTAAAGTGCTTATATCGACAAGTTCAACAAGTTGGAGGAAATCCACAGTACGTTCCAAAGTTTCTCTGAATACCTTCGAACAGTGAATGCCATTTGGCTGATATTCTACCAATGTGTGTATCTCAATGAAATGAGAATGTGGTAAAGTGTTTATCTCGATGAGGTTCACAAAATGAAAGAAATCCACAATAGGTTCCAAAGTTTCTCTGAATACTTTTGTGCAGTGAATGCTATTTGGATGATAATCTGCCAGTGAGTGCATCTCGCTGAAATGAGAAAGTGGTAAAGTGCTTATCACGATGACTTCAGCAAGTTGGTGGAAATCCACGACAGATTCCAAAGTTTCTCTGAATACCTTCGAGCACTGAATGCCGTTTGGCTCATATTCTGCCAATGTGTGTATCTCAATGAAATGAGAAACTGGTTATGTGTTTATCTCGATAAGTTCAGCAAGTTGGAGGAAATCCACAATACCAACGAGCATTGAATGCCATTTGGCTGATATTCTCCAATGTGTGTATCTGAATGAAATGAGAAAGTGGTTTTGGCTCATATTCTGCCAATGTGTGTATCTCAATGAAATGAGAAACTGGTTATGTGTTTATCTCGATAAGTTCAGCAAGTTGGAGGAAATCCACAATAGGTTCCAAAGTTTCTCACAATACCTACGAGCATTGAATGCCATTTGGCTGATATTCTCCAATGTGTTTATATGAATGAAATGAGAAAGTGGTAAAGTGTTTATCTCGATGAGTTCAGCAAGTTGGTAGAAATCCTCAATAGGTTCCAAAGTTTCACTGAATACCTTCGAGCAGTGAATGCCATGTGGCTCATATACTGCCAATGTGTATATCTCAATGAAATGAGAAAGTACTAAAGTGCTTATCTCGATGAGTTCAGCAAGTTCGAAGAATTCCACAGTAGGTTCCAAAGTTTCTCTGAATACCTTCGAGAAGTGAATGGCATTTGGTTGATATTCTGCCTACGTGTGTATCTCAATGAAATGAGAAAGTCGTATAGTGCTTAACTCGATGGCTTCTGCACGTTGGAAGAAATACACAATACTTTCCAATTTTTCTCTGAATACATTGGAGCAGTGAATGCCATGTGGCTGATATGCTACCAATGTGTGTATCTCAATGAAATGAGAATGTGTGTTTATCTCGATGAGGTTCACAAAATGGAGGAAATCCACAATCGGTTCCAAAGTTTCTCTGACTACCCTCGAGCAGTGAATGCCATTTGGATGATAGTCTGCCAGTGAGTGCATCTCGCTGAAATGAGAAAGTGGTGAAGTGCTTATCTCGATGAGTTCAGCACGTTCGAAGAATTCCACAATCGGTTCCAAAGCTTCTCTGAATAACCTCGAGCAGTGAATGACATTTGGCTGATATTCTGCAGATGTGTGTCTCGCAATGAAATGGGAAAGCAGTAAAGTGTTTATCTCGATGAGGTTCACAAAATGGAGGAAATCCACAATAGGATCCAAAGTTTCTCTGAATACCTTCGAGCAGTGAATGCCATTTGGCTGATATTCTACCTACGTGTGTATCTCAATGAAATGAGAAACTCGGATAGTGCTTAACTCGATGGCTTCTGCAAGTTGGAAGAAATCCACAATACTTTCCAATTTTTCTCTGAATACATTGGAGCAGTGAATGCCACGTGGCTGATATCCTGCCAATGTGTGTATCTCAATGAAATGAGAAACTGGTTATGTGCTTATCTCGATGACTTCAGCAAGTTGGAGGAAATCCACGGCAGGTTCCAAAGTTTCTCTGAATACCTTCGAGCACTGAATGCCGTTTGGCTCATATTCTGCCAATGTGTGTATCTCAATGAAATGAGAAACTGGTTATGTGTTTATCTCGATAAGTTCAGCAAGTTGGTGGAAATCCACAATAGGTTCCAAAGTTTCTCACAATACCTACGAGCATTGAATGCCATTTGGCTGATATTCTCCAATGTGTGTATATGAATGAAATGAGAAAGTGGTAAAGTGTTTATCTCGATGAGTTCAGCAAGTTGGTAGAAATCCTCAATAGGTTCCAAAGTTTCTCTGAATACCTTCGAGCAGTGAATGCCATGTGGCTCATATACTGCCAATGTGTATATCTCAATGAAATGAGAAAGTAGTAAAGTGCTTATCTCGATGAGTTCAGCAAGTTCGAAGAATTCCAGAGTAGGTTCCAAAGTTTCTCTGAATACCTTCGAGCATTGAATGCCATTTGGTTGATATTCTGCCTACGTGTGTATCTGAATGAAATCAGAAAGTCATATAGTGCTTAACTCGATGGCTTCTGCACGTTGGAAGAAATCCACAATACTCTCCAATTTTTCTCTGAATACATTGGAGCAGTGAATGCCATGTGGCTGATATTCTACCAATGTGTGTATCTCAATGAAATGAGAATGTGGTAAAGTGTTTATCTCGATGAGGTTCACAAAATGGAGGAAATCCACAATCGGTTCCAAAGTTTCCTGACTACCCTCGAGCAGTGAATGCCATTTGGATGATAGTCTGCCAGTGAGTGCATCTCGCTGAAATGAGAAAGTGGTGAATTGCTTATCTCGATGAGTTCAGCACGTTCGAAGAATTCCACAATCGGTTCCAAAGCTTCTCTGAATAATCTCGAGCAGTGAATGACATTTGGCTGATATTCTGCAGATGTGTGTCTCGCAATGAAATGGGAAAGCATCGTGTTTATCTCGATGAGGTTCACAAAATGGAGGAAATCCACAATAGGATCCAAAGTTTCTCTGAATACCTTCGAACAGTGAATGCCATTTGGCTGATATTCTACCTACGTGTGTATCTCAATGAAATGAGAAACTCGTATAGTGCTTAACTCGATGGCTTCTGCAAGTTGGAAGAAATCCACAATACTTTCCAATAATCCTCTGAATACATTGGAGCAGTGAATGCCATGTGGCTGATATCCTGCCAATGTGTGTATCTCAATGAAATGAGAAACTGGTTATGTGTTTATCTCGATAAGTTCAGCAAGTTGGAGGAAATCCACAATAGGTTCCAAAGTTTCTCACAATATCTACGAGCATTGAATGCCATTTGGCTGATATTCTCCAATGTGTGTATCTGAATGAAATGAGAAAGTGGTAAAGTGTTTATCTCGATGAGTTCATCAAAATATAGGAAATGCACAATAGGTCCCAAAGTTTCTCTGAATACCATCGAGCCATTCGGCTGATATTGTGCCAACGTGTGTATGTCAAAGAAATGAGAAAGTGGTAAAGTGCTTACCTCGATGAGTTCAGCAAGTTGGAGGAAATCCTCAATAGGTTCCAAAGTTTCTCTGAATACCTTCGAGCAGTGAATGCCATTTGGCTGATATACTACCAATGTGTATATCTCAATGAAATGAGAAAGTAGTAAAGTGCTTATCTCGATGAGTTCAGCAAGTTCGAAGAATTCCACAATCGGTTCCAAAGTTTCTCTGAATACCTTCGAGCAGTGAATGCCATTTGGCTGATATTCTACCAATGTGTGTATCTCAATGAAATGACAATGTGGTAAAGTGTTTATCTCGATGAGGTTCACAAAATGGAGGAAATCCACAATAGGTTCCAAAGTTTCTCTGAATACTTTTGTGCAGTGAATGCTGTTTGGATGATAATCTGCCAGTGAGTGCTGAAATGAGAAAGTGGTAAAGTGCTTATCACGATGACTTCAGCAAGTTGGTGGAAATCCACGACAGATTCCAAAGTTTCTCTTAATACCTTCGAGCACTGAATGCCGTTTGGCTCATATTCTGCCAATGTGTGTATCTCAATGAAATGAGAAACTGGTTATGTGTTTATCTCGATAAGTTCAGCAAGTTGGAGGAAATCCACAATACCTACGAGCATTGAATGCCATTTGGCTGATATTCTCCAATGTGTGTATCTGAATGAAATGAGAAAGTGGTAAAGTGTTTATCTCGATGAGTTCATCAAAATAGAGGAAGTCCACAATAGGTCCCAAAGTTTCTCTGAATACCTTCGAACAGTCAATGCCATTTGGCTGATATTCTACCAATGTGTGTATCTATATGAAATGAGAAACTGGTAAAGTGTTTATCTCGATGAGGTTCACAAAATGGAGGAAATCCACAACAGGTTCCAAAGTTTCTCTGAATACTTTCGTGAAGTGAATGCCATTTGGATGATAATCTGCCAGTGAGTGCATCTCGCTGAAATGAGAAAGTGGTGAAGTGTTTATCAGCCACTTGGTAGAAATCCACAATAGGTTCCAAAGTTTCTCTGAATCCCTTCGAGCAGTGAATGCCATTTGGCTGATATTCTGCCTACGTGTGTATCTCAATGAAATGAGAAAGTCGTATAGTGCTTAACTCGATGGCTTCTGCAAGTTGGAAGAAATACGTTCCAATTTTTCTCTGAATACATTGGAGCAGTGAATGCCATGTGGCTGATATCCTGCCCATTGGCATTTGTGTATCTCAGTGAAATGAGAAAGTGGTAAAGTGCTTATCTCGATAAGTTCAGCAAGTTGGAGGAAATCCACAGTACGTTCCAAAGTTTCTCTGAATACCTTCGAACAGTCAATGCCATTTGGCTGATATTCTACCAATGTGTGTATCTCAATGAAATGAGAAACTGGTAAAGTGTTTATCTCGATAAGTTCAGCAAGTTGGAGGAAATCCACAATAGGTTCCAAAGTTTCTCACAATACCTACGAGCATTGAATGCCATTTGGCTGATATTCTCCAATGTGTGTATCTGAATGAAATGAGAAAGTGGTAAAGTGTTTATCTCGATGAGTTCATCAAAATATAGGAAATGCACAATAGGTCCCAAAGTTTCTCTGAATACCATCGAGCCATTCGGCTGATATTGTGCCAACGTGTGTATGTCAAAGAAATGAGAAAGTGGTAAAGTGCTTACCTCGATGAGTTCAGCAAGTTGGAGGAAATCCTCAATAGGTTCCAAAGTTTCTCTGAATACCTTCGAGCAGTGAATGCCATTTGGCTCATATACTGCCAATGTGTATATCTCAATGAAATGAGAAAGTAGTAAAGTGCTTATCTCGATGAGTTCAGCAAGTTCGAAGAATTCCACAATCGGTTCCAAAGTTTCTCTGAATACCTACGAGCATTGAATGCCATTTGGCTGATATTCTCCAATGTGTGTATCTGAATGAAATGAGAAAGTGGTAAAGTGTTTATCTCGATGAGTTCATCAAAATATAGGAAATGCACAATAGGTCCCAAAGTTTCTCTGAATACCATCGAGCCATTCGGCTGATATTGTGCCAACGTGTGTATGTCAAAGAAATGAGAAAGTGGTAAAGTGCTTACCTCGATGAGTTCAGCAAGTTGGAGGAAATCCTCAATAGGTTCCAAAGTTTCTCTGAATACCTTCGAGCAGTGAATGCCATTTGGCTCATATACTGCCAATGTGTATATCTCAATGAAATGAGAAAGTAGTAAAGTGCTTATCTCGATGAGTTCAGCAAGTTCGAAGAATTCCACAATCGGTTCCAAAGTTTCTCTGAATACCTTCGAGCAGTGAATGCCATTTGGCTCATATACTGCCAATGTGTATATCTTAATGAAATGAGAAAGTAGTAAAGTGCTTATCTCGATGAGTTCAGTAATTTCGAAGAATTCCACAATCGGTTCCAAAGATTCTCTGAATACCTTCGAGCAGTGAATGCCATTTGGCTGATATTCTACCAATGTGTGTATCTCAATGAAATGAGAATGTGGTAAAGTGTTTATCTCGATGAGTTCATCAAAATAGAGGAAGTCCACAATAGGTCCCAAAGTTTCTCTGAATACCTTCGAGCCATTCAACTGATATTGTGCCAACGTGTGTATCTCAAAGAAATGAGAAAGTGGTAAAGTGCTTATATCGATAAGTTCAACAAGTTGGAGGAAATCCACAGTACGTTCCAAAGTTTCTCTGAATACCTTCGAACAGTGAATGCCATTTGGCTGATATTCTACCAATGTGTGTATCTCAAAGAAATGAGAAAGTGGTAAAGTGCTTATATCGACAAGTTCAACAAGTTGGAGGAAATCCACAGTACGTTCCAAAGTTTCTCTGAATACCTTCGAACAGTGAATGCCATTTGGCTGATATTCTACCAATGTGTGTATCTCAATGAAATGAGAATGTGGTAAAGTGTTTATCTCGATGAGGTTCACAAAATGAAAGAAATCCACAATAGGTTCCAAAGTTTCTCTGAATACTTTTGTGCAGTGAATGCTATTTGGATGATAATCTGCCAGTGAGTGCATCTCGCTGAAATGAGAAAGTGGTAAAGTGCTTATCACGATGACTTCAGCAAGTTGGTGGAAATCCACGACAGATTCCAAAGTTTCTCTGAATACCTTCGAGCACTGAATGCCGTTTGGCTCATATTCTGCCAATGTGTGTATCTCAATGAAATGAGAAACTGGTTATGTGTTTATCTCGATAAGTTCAGCAAGTTGGAGGAAATCCACAATACCAACGAGCATTGAATGCCATTTGGCTGATATTCTCCAATGTGTGTATCTGAATGAAATGAGAAAGTGGTTTTGGCTCATATTCTGCCAATGTGTGTATCTCAATGAAATGAGAAACTGGTTATGTGTTTATCTCGATAAGTTCAGCAAGTTGGAGGAAATCCACAATAGGTTCCAAAGTTTCTCACAATACCTACGAGCATTGAATGCCATTTGGCTGATATTCTCCAATGTGTTTATATGAATGAAATGAGAAAGTGGTAAAGTGTTTATCTCGATGAGTTCAGCAAGTTGGTAGAAATCCTCAATAGGTTCCAAAGTTTCACTGAATACCTTCGAGCAGTGAATGCCATGTGGCTCATATACTGCCAATGTGTATATCTCAATGAAATGAGAAAGTACTAAAGTGCTTATCTCGATGAGTTCAGCAAGTTCGAAGAATTCCACAGTAGGTTCCAAAGTTTCTCTGAATACCTTCGAGAAGTGAATGGCATTTGGTTGATATTCTGCCTACGTGTGTATCTCAATGAAATGAGAAAGTCGTATAGTGCTTAACTCGATGGCTTCTGCACGTTGGAAGAAATACACAATACTTTCCAATTTTTCTCTGAATACATTGGAGCAGTGAATGCCATGTGGCTGATATGCTACCAATGTGTGTATCTCAATGAAATGAGAATGTGTGTTTATCTCGATGAGGTTCACAAAATGGAGGAAATCCACAATCGGTTCCAAAGTTTCTCTGACTACCCTCGAGCAGTGAATGCCATTTGGATGATAGTCTGCCAGTGAGTGCATCTCGCTGAAATGAGAAAGTGGTGAAGTGCTTATCTCGATGAGTTCAGCACGTTCGAAGAATTCCACAATCGGTTCCAAAGCTTCTCTGAATAACCTCGAGCAGTGAATGACATTTGGCTGATATTCTGCAGATGTGTGTCTCGCAATGAAATGGGAAAGCAGTAAAGTGTTTATCTCGATGAGGTTCACAAAATGGAGGAAATCCACAATAGGATCCAAAGTTTCTCTGAATACCTTCGAGCAGTGAATGCCATTTGGCTGATATTCTACCTACGTGTGTATCTCAATGAAATGAGAAACTCGGATAGTGCTTAACTCGATGGCTTCTGCAAGTTGGAAGAAATCCACAATACTTTCCAATTTTTCTCTGAATACATTGGAGCAGTGAATGCCACGTGGCTGATATCCTGCCAATGTGTGTATCTCAATGAAATGAGAAACTGGTTATGTGCTTATCTCGATGACTTCAGCAAGTTGGAGGAAATCCACGGCAGGTTCCAAAGTTTCTCTGAATACCTTCGAGCACTGAATGCCGTTTGGCTCATATTCTGCCAATGTGTGTATCTCAATGAAATGAGAAACTGGTTATGTGTTTATCTCGATAAGTTCAGCAAGTTGGTGGAAATCCACAATAGGTTCCAAAGTTTCTCACAATACCTACGAGCATTGAATGCCATTTGGCTGATATTCTCCAATGTGTGTATATGAATGAAATGAGAAAGTGGTAAAGTGTTTATCTCGATGAGTTCAGCAAGTTGGTAGAAATCCTCAATAGGTTCCAAAGTTTCTCTGAATACCTTCGAGCAGTGAATGCCATGTGGCTCATATACTGCCAATGTGTATATCTCAATGAAATGAGAAAGTAGTAAAGTGCTTATCTCGATGAGTTCAGCAAGTTCGAAGAATTCCAGAGTAGGTTCCAAAGTTTCTCTGAATACCTTCGAGCATTGAATGCCATTTGGTTGATATTCTGCCTACGTGTGTATCTCAATGAAATCAGAAAGTCATATAGTGCTTAACTCGATGGCTTCTGCACGTTGGAAGAAATCCACAATACTCTCCAATTTTTCTCTGAATACATTGGAGCAGTGAATGCCATGTGGCTGATATTCTACCAATGTGTGTATCTCAATGAAATGAGAATGTGGTAAAGTGTTTATCTCGATGAGGTTCACAAAATGGAGGAAATCCACAATCGGTTCCAAAGTTTCCTGACTACCCTCGAGCAGTGAATGCCATTTGGATGATAGTCTGCCAGTGAGTGCATCTCGCTGAAATGAGAAAGTGGTGAATTGCTTATCTCGATGAGTTCAGCACGTTCGAAGAATTCCACAATCGGTTCCAAAGCTTCTCTGAATAATCTCGAGCAGTGAATGACATTTGGCTGATATTCTGCAGATGTGTGTCTCGCAATGAAATGGGACAGCATCGTGTTTATCTCGATGAGGTTCACAAAATGGAGGAAATCCACAATAGGATCCAAAGTTTCTCTGAATACCTTCGAACAGTGAATGCCATTTGGCTGATATTCTACCTACGTGTGTATCTCAATGAAATGAGAAACTCGTATAGTGCTTAACTCGATGGCTTCTGCAAGTTGGAAGAAATCCACAATACTTTCCAATAATCCTCTGAATACATTGGAGCAGTGAATGCCATGTGGCTGATATCCTGCCAATGTGTGTATCTCAATGAAATGAGAAACTGGTTATGTGTTTATCTCGATAAGTTCAGCAAGTTGGAGGAAATCCACAATAGGTTCCAAAGTTTCTCACAATATCTACGAGCATTGAATGCCATTTTGCTGATATTCTCCAATGTGTGTATCTGAATGAAATGAGAAAGTGGTAAAGTGTTTATCTCGATGAGTTCATCAAAATATAGGAAATGCACAATAGGTCCCAAAGTTTCTCTGAATACCATCGAGCCATTCGGCTGATATTGTGCCAACGTGTGTATGTCAAAGAAATGAGAAAGTGGTAAAGTGCTTACCTCGATGAGTTCAGCAAGTTGGAGGAAATCCTCAATAGGTTCCAAAGTTTCTCTGAATACCTTCGAGCAGTGAATGCCATTTGGCTGATATACTACCAATGTGTATATCTCAATGAAATGAGAAAGTAGTAAAGTGCTTATCTCGATGAGTTCAGCAAGTTCGAAGAATTCCACAATCGGTTCCAAAGTTTCTCTGAATACCTTCGAGCAGTGAATGCCATTTGGCTGATATTCTACCAATGTGTGTATCTCAATGAAATGACAATGTGGTAAAGTGTTTATCTCGATGAGGTTCACAAAATGGAGGAAATCCACAATAGGTTCCAAAGTTTCTCTGAATACTTTTGTGCAGTGAATGCTGTTTGGATGATAATCTGCCAGTGAGTGCTGAAATGAGAAAGTGGTAAAGTGCTTATCACGATGACTTCAGCAAGTTGGTGGAAATCCACGACAGATTCCAAAGTTTCTCTTAATACCTTCGAGCACTGAATGCCGTTTGGCTCATATTCTGCCAATGTGTGTATCTCAATGAAATGAGAAACTGGTTATGTGTTTATCTCGATAAGTTCAGCAAGTTGGAGGAAATCCACAATACCTACGAGCATTGAATGCCATTTGGCTGATATTCTCCAATGTGTGTATCTGAATGAAATGAGAAAGTGGTAAAGTGTTTATCTCGATGAGTTCATCAAAATAGAGGAAGTCCACAATAGGTCCCAAAGTTTCTCTGAATACCTTCGAACAGTCAATGCCATTTGGCTGATATTCTACCAATGTGTGTATCTATATGAAATGAGAAACTGGTAAAGTGTTTATCTCGATGAGGTTCACAAAATGGAGGAAATCCACAACAGGTTCCAAAGTTTCTCTGAATACTTTCGTGAAGTGAATGCCATTTGGATGATAATCTGCCAGTGAGTGCATCTCGCTGAAATGAGAAAGTGGTGAAGTGTTTATCAGCCACTTGGTAGAAATCCACAATAGGTTCCAAAGTTTCTCTGAATCCCTTCGAGCAGTGAATGCCATTTGGCTGATATTCTGCCTACGTGTGTATCTCAATGAAATGAGAAAGTCGTATAGTGCTTAACTCGATGGCTTCTGCAAGTTGGAAGAAATACGTTCCAATTTTTCTCTGAATACATTGGAGCAGTGAATGCCATGTGGCTGATATCCTGCCCATTGGCATTTGTGTATCTCAGTGAAATGAGAAAGTGGTAAAGTGCTTATCTCGATAAGTTCAGCAAGTTGGAGGAAATCCACAGTACGTTCCAAAGTTTCTCTGAATACCTTCGAACAGTCAATGCCATTTGGCTGATATTCTACCAATGTGTGTATCTCAATGAAATGAGAAACTGGTAAAGTGTTTATCTCGATAAGTTCAGCAAGTTGGAGGAAATCCACAATAGGTTCCAAAGTTTCTCACAATACCTACGAGCATTGAATGCCATTTGGCTGATATTCTCCAATGTGTGTATCTGAATGAAATGAGAAAGTGGTAAAGTGTTTATCTCGATGAGTTCATCAAAATATAGGAAATGCACAATAGGTCCCAAAGTTTCTCTGAATACCATCGAGCCATTCGGCTGATATTGTGCCAACGTGTGTATGTCAAAGAAATGAGAAAGTGGTAAAGTGCTTACCTCGATGAGTTCAGCAAGTTGGAGGAAATCCTCAATAGGTTCCAAAGTTTCTCTGAATACCTTCGAGCAGTGAATGCCATTTGGCTCATATACTGCCAATGTGTATATCTCAATGAAATGAGAAAGTAGTAAAGTGCTTATCTCGATGAGTTCAGCAAGTTCGAAGAATTCCACAATCGGTTCCAAAGTTTCTCTGAATACCTTCGAGCAGTGAATGCCATTTGGCTCATATACTGCCAATGTGTATATCTTAATGAAATGAGAAAGTAGTAAAGTGCTTATCTCGATGAGTTCAGTAATTTCGAAGAATTCCACAATCGGTTCCAAAGATTCTCTGAATACCTTCGAGCAGTGAATGCCATTTGGCTGATATTCTACCAATGTGTGTATCTCAATGAAATGAGAATGTGGTAAAGTGTTTATCTCGATGAGTTCATCAAAATAGAGGAAGTCCACAATAGGTCCCAAAGTTTCTCTGAATACCTTCGAGCCATTCAACTGATATTGTGCCAACGTGTGTATCTCAAAGAAATGAGAAAGTGGTAAAGTGCTTATATCGATAAGTTCAACAAGTTGGAGGAAATCCACAGTACGTTCCAAAGTTTCTCTGAATACCTTCGAACAGTGAATGCCATTTGGCTGATATTCTACCAATGTGTGTATCTCAAAGAAATGAGAAAGTGGTAAAGTGCTTATATCGACAAGTTCAACAAGTTGGAGGAAATCCACAGTACGTTCCAAAGTTTCTCTGAATACCTTCGAACAGTGAATGCCATTTGGCTGATATTCTACCAATGTGTGTATCTCAATGAAATGAGAATGTGGTAAAGTGTTTATCTCGATGAGGTTCACAAAATGAAGGAAATCCACAATAGGTTCCAAAGTTTCTCTGAATACTTTTGTGCAGTGAATGCTATTTGGATGATAATCTGCCAGTGAGTGCATCTCGCTGAAATGAGAAAGTGGTAAAGTGCTTATCACGATGACTTCAGCAAGTTGGTGGAAATCCACGACAGATTCCAAAGTTTCTCTGAATACCTTCGAGCACTGAATGCCGTTTGGCTCATATTCTGCCAATGTGTGTATCTCAATGAAATGAGAAACTGGTTATGTGTTTATCTCGATAAGTTCAGCAAGTTGGAGGAAATCCACAATACCAACGAGCATTGAATGCCATTTGGCTGATATTCTCCAATGTGTGTATCTGAATGAAATGAGAAAGTGGTTTTGGCTCATATTCTGCCAATGTGTGTATCTCAATGAAATGAGAAACTGGTTATGTGTTTATCTCGATAAGTTCAGCAAGTTGGAGGAAATCCACAATAGGTTCCAAAGTTTCTCACAATACCTACGAGCATTGAATGCCATTTGGCTGATATTCTCCAATGTGTTTATATGAATGAAATGAGAAAGTGGTAAAGTGTTTATCTCGATGAGTTCAGCAAGTTGGTAGAAATCCTCAATAGGTTCCAAAGTTTCACTGAATACCTTCGAGCAGTGAATGCCATGTGGCTCATATACTGCCAATGTGTATATCTCAATGAAATGAGAAAGTACTAAAGTGCTTATCTCGATGAGTTCAGCAAGTTCGAAGAATTCCACAGTAGGTTCCAAAGTTTCTCTGAATACCTTCGAGAAGTGAATGGCATTTGGTTGATATTCTGCCTACGTGTGTATCTCAATGAAATGAGAAAGTCGTATAGTGCTTAACTCGATGGCTTCTGCACGTTGGAAGAAATACACAATACTTTCCAATTTTTCTCTGAATACATTGGAGCAGTGAATGCCATGTGGCTGATATGCTACCAATGTGTGTATCTCAATGAAATGAGAATGTGTGTTTATCTCGATGAGGTTCACAAAATGGAGGAAATCCACAATCGGTTCCAAAGTTTCTCTGACTACCCTCGAGCAGTGAATGCCATTTGGATGATAGTCTGCCAGTGAGTGCATCTCGCTGAAATGAGAAAGTGGTGAAGTGCTTATCTCGATGAGTTCAGCACGTTCGAAGAATTCCACAATCGGTTCCAAAGCTTCTCTGAATAACCTCGAGCAGTGAATGACATTTGGCTGATATTCTGCAGATGTGTGTCTCGCAATGAAATGGGAAAGCAGTAAAGTGTTTATCTCGATGAGGTTCACAAAATGGAGGAAATCCACAATAGGATCCAAAGTTTCTCTGAATACCTTCGAGCAGTGAATGCCATTTGGCTGATATTCTACCTACGTGTGTATCTCAATGAAATGAGAAACTCGGATAGTGCTTAACTCGATGGCTTCTGCAAGTTGGAAGAAATCCACAATACTTTCCAATTTTTCTCTGAATACATTGGAGCAGTGAATGCCACGTGGCTGATATCCTGCCAATGTGTGTATCTCAATGAAATGAGAAACTGGTTATGTGCTTATCTCGATGACTTCAGCAAGTTGGAGGAAATCCACGGCAGGTTCCAAAGTTTCTCTGAATACCTTCGAGCACTGAATGCCGTTTGGCTCATATTCTGCCAATGTGTGTATCTCAATGAAATGAGAAACTGGTTATGTGTTTATCTCGATAAGTTCAGCAAGTTGGTGGAAATCCACAATAGGTTCCAAAGTTTCTCACAATACCTACGAGCATTGAATGCCATTTGGCTGATATTCTCCAATGTGTGTATATGAATGAAATGAGAAAGTGGTAAAGTGTTTATCTCGATGAGTTCAGCAAGTTGGTAGAAATCCTCAATAGGTTCCAAAGTTTCTCTGAATACCTTCGAGCAGTGAATGCCATGTGGCTCATATACTGCCAATGTGTATATCTCAATGAAATGAGAAAGTAGTAAAGTGCTTATCTCGATGAGTTCAGCAAGTTCGAAGAATTCCAGAGTAGGTTCCAAAGTTTCTCTGAATACCTTCGAGCATTGAATGCCATTTGGTTGATATTCTGCCTACGTGTGTATCTGAATGAAATCAGAAAGTCATATAGTGCTTAACTCGATGGCTTCTGCACGTTGGAAGAAATCCACAATACTCTCCAATTTTTCTCTGAATACATTGGAGCAGTGAATGCCATGTGGCTGATATTCTACCAATGTGTGTATCTCAATGAAATGAGAATGTGGTAAAGTGTTTATCTCGATGAGGTTCACAAAATGGAGGAAATCCACAATCGGTTCCAAAGTTTCCTGACTACCCTCGAGCAGTGAATGCCATTTGGATGATAGTCTGCCAGTGAGTGCATCTCGCTGAAATGAGAAAGTGGTGAATTGCTTATCTCGATGAGTTCAGCACGTTCGAAGAATTCCACAATCGGTTCCAAAGCTTCTCTGAATAATCTCGAGCAGTGAATGACATTTGGCTGATATTCTGCAGATGTGTGTCTCGCAATGAAATGGGAAAGCATCGTGTTTATCTCGATGAGGTTCACAAAATGGAGGAAATCCACAATAGGATCCAAAGTTTCTCTGAATACCTTCGAACAGTGAATGCCATTTGGCTGATATTCTACCTACGTGTGTATCTCAATGAAATGAGAAACTCGTATAGTGCTTAACTCGATGGCTTCTGCAAGTTGGAAGAAATCCACAATACTTTCCAATAATCCTCTGAATACATTGGAGCAGTGAATGCCATGTGGCTGATATCCTGCCAATGTGTGTATCTCAATGAAATGAGAAACTGGTTATGTGTTTATCTCGATAAGTTCAGCAAGTTGGAGGAAATCCACAATAGGTTCCAAAGTTTCTCACAATATCTACGAGCATTGAATGCCATTTGGCTGATATTCTCCAATGTGTGTATCTGAATGAAATGAGAAAGTGGTAAAGTGTTTATCTCGATGAGTTCATCAAAATATAGGAAATGCACAATAGGTCCCAAAGTTTCTCTGAATACCATCGAGCCATTCGGCTGATATTGTGCCAACGTGTGTATGTCAAAGAAATGAGAAAGTGGTAAAGTGCTTACCTCGATGAGTTCAGCAAGTTGGAGGAAATCCTCAATAGGTTCCAAAGTTTCTCTGAATACCTTCGAGCAGTGAATGCCATTTGGCTGATATACTACCAATGTGTATATCTCAATGAAATGAGAAAGTAGTAAAGTGCTTATCTCGATGAGTTCAGCAAGTTCGAAGAATTCCACAATCGGTTCCAAAGTTTCTCTGAATACCTTCGAGCAGTGAATGCCATTTGGCTGATATTCTACCAATGTGTGTATCTCAATGAAATGACAATGTGGTAAAGTGTTTATCTCGATGAGGTTCACAAAATGGAGGAAATCCACAATAGGTTCCAAAGTTTCTCTGAATACTTTTGTGCAGTGAATGCTGTTTGGATGATAATCTGCCAGTGAGTGCTGAAATGAGAAAGTGGTAAAGTGCTTATCACGATGACTTCAGCAAGTTGGTGGAAATCCACGACAGATTCCAAAGTTTCTCTTAATACCTTCGAGCACTGAATGCCGTTTGGCTCATATTCTGCCAATGTGTGTATCTCAATGAAATGAGAAACTGGTTATGTGTTTATCTCGATAAGTTCAGCAAGTTGGAGGAAATCCACAATACCTACGAGCATTGAATGCCATTTGGCTGATATTCTCCAATGTGTGTATCTGAATGAAATGAGAAAGTGGTAAAGTGTTTATCTCGATGAGTTCATCAAAATAGAGGAAGTCCACAATAGGTCCCAAAGTTTCTCTGAATACCTTCGAACAGTCAATGCCATTTGGCTGATATTCTACCAATGTGTGTATCTATATGAAATGAGAAACTGGTAAAGTGTTTATCTCGATGAGGTTCACAAAATGGAGGAAATCCACAACAGGTTCCAAAGTTTCTCTGAATACTTTCGTGAAGTGAATGCCATTTGGATGATAATCTGCCAGTGAGTGCATCTCGCTGAAATGAGAAAGTGGTGAAGTGTTTATCAGCCACTTGGTAGAAATCCACAATAGGTTCCAAAGTTTCTCTGAATCCCTTCGAGCAGTGAATGCCATTTGGCTGATATTCTGCCTACGTGTGTATCTCAATGAAATGAGAAAGTCGTATAGTGCTTAACTCGATGGCTTCTGCAAGTTGGAAGAAATACGTTCCAATTTTTCTCTGAATACATTGGAGCAGTGAATGCCATGTGGCTGATATCCTGCCCATTGGCATTTGTGTATCTCAGTGAAATGAGAAAGTGGTAAAGTGCTTATCTCGATAAGTTCAGCAAGTTGGAGGAAATCCACAGTACGTTCCAAAGTTTCTCTGAATACCTTCGAACAGTCAATGCCATTTGGCTGATATTCTACCAATGTGTGTATCTCAATGAAATGAGAAACTGGTAAAGTGTTTATCTCGATAAGTTCAGCAAGTTGGAGGAAATCCACAATAGGTTCCAAAGTTTCTCACAATACCTACGAGCATTGAATGCCATTTGGCTGATATTCTCCAATGTGTGTATCTGAATGAAATGAGAAAGTGGTAAAGTGTTTATCTCGATGAGTTCATCAAAATATAGGAAATGCACAATAGGTCCCAAAGTTTCTCTGAATACCATCGAGCCATTCGGCTGATATTGTGCCAACGTGTGTATGTCAAAGAAATGAGAAAGTGGTAAAGTGCTTACCTCGATGAGTTCAGCAAGTTGGAGGAAATCCTCAATAGGTTCCAAAGTTTCTCTGAATACCTTCGAGCAGTGAATGCCATTTGGCTCATATACTGCCAATGTGTATATCTCAATGAAATGAGAAAGTAGTAAAGTGCTTATCTCGATGAGTTCAGCAAGTTCGAAGAATTCCACAATCGGTTCCAAAGTTTCTCTGAATACCTTCGAGCAGTGAATGCCATTTGGCTGATATTCTCCAATGTGTGTATCTGAATGAAATGAGAAAGTGGTAAAGTGTTTATCTCGATGAGTTCATCAAAATAGAGGAAGTCCACAATAGGTCCCAAAGTTTCTCTGAATACCTTCGAGCCATTCAGCTGATATTGTGCCAACGTGTGTATCTCAAAGAAATGAGAAAGTGGTAAAGTGCTTATCTCGATAAGTTCAGCAAGCTGGAGGAAATCCACAGTACGTTCCAAAGTTTCTCTGAATACCTTCGAACAGTGAATGCCATTTGGCTGATATTCTACCAATGTGTGTATCTCAATGAAATGAGAATGTGGTAAAGTGTTTATCTCGATGAGGTTCACAAAATGGAGGAAATCCACAACAGGTTCCAAAGTTTCTCTGAATACTTTCGTGAAGTGAATGCCATTTGGATGATAATCTGCCAGTGAGTGCATCTCGCTGAAATGAGAAAGTGGTGAAGTGTTTATCTCGATGAGTTCAGCAAGTTGGTAGAAATCCACAATAGGTTCCAAAGTTTCTCTGAATCCCTTCGAGCAGTGAATGCCATTTGGCTGATATTCTACCTACGTGTGTGTCTCAATGAAATGAGAAACTCGTATAGTGCTTAACTCGATGGCTTCTGCAAGTTGGAAGAAATCCACAATACGTTCCAATTTTTCTCTCAATACATTGGAGCAGTGAATGCCATGTGGCTGATATCCTGCCAATGTGTGTATCTCAGTGAAATGAGAAAGTGGTAAAGTGCTTATCTCGATGACTTCAGCAAGTTGGAGGAAATCCACGGCAGGTTCCAAAGTTTCTCTGAATACCTTCGAGCACTGAATGCCGTTTGGCTCATATTCTGCCAATGTGTGTATCTCAATGAAATGAGAAACTGGTTATGTGTTTATCTCGATAAGTTCAGCAAGTTGGAGGAAATCCACAATAGGTTCCAAAGTTTCTCACAATACCTACGAGCATTGAATGCCATTTGGCTGATATTCTCCAATGTGTGTATATGAATGAAATGAGAAAGTGGTAAAGTGTTTATCTCGATGATTTCAGCAAGTTGGTAGAAATCCTCAATAGGTTCCAAAGTTTCTCTGAATACCTTCGAGCAGTGAATGCCATGTGGCTCATATACTGCCAATGTGTATATCTCAATGAAATGAGAAAGTAGTAAAGTGCTTATCTCGATGAGTTCAGCAAGTTCGACGAATTCCACAGTAGGTTCCAAAGTTTCTCTGAATACCTTCGAGCAGTGAATGCCATTTGGTTGATATTCTGCCTACGTGTGTATCTCAATGAAATAAGAAAGTCGTATAGTGCTTAACTCGATGGCTTCTGCACGTTGGAAGAAATCCACAATACTTTCCAATTTTTCTCTGAATACATTGGAGCAGTGAATGCCATGTGGCTGATATGCTACCAATGTGTGTATCTCAATGAAATGAGAATGTGGTAAAGTGTTTATCTCGATGAGGTTCACAAAATGGAGGAAATCCACAATCGGTTCCAAAGTTTCTCTGACTACCCTCGAGCAGTGAATGCCATTTGGATGATAGTCTGCAGATGTGTGTCTCGCAATGAAATGGGAAAGCAGTAAAGTGTTTATCTCGATGAGGTTCACAAAATGGAGGAAATCCATAATAGGATCCAAAGTTTCTCTGAATACCTTCGAGCAGTGAATGCCATTTGGCTGATATTCTACCTACGTGTGTATCTCAATGAAATGAGACACTCGTATAGTGCTTAACTCGATGGCTTCTGCAAGTTGGAAGAAATCCACAATACTTTCCAATTTTCCTCTGAATACATTGGAGCAGTGAATGCCATGTGGCTGATATCCTGCCAATGTGTGTATCTCAGTGAAATGAGAAAGTGGTAAAGTGCTTATCTCGATGACTTCAGCAAGTTGGAGGAAATCCACGGCAGGTTCCAAAGTTTCTCTGAATACCTTCGAGCACTGAATGCCATTTGGCTCATATTCTGCCAATGTGTGTATCTCAATGAAATGAGAAACTGGTTATGTGTTTATCTCGATAAGTTCAGCAATTTGGAGGAAATCCAAATAGGTTCCAAAGTTTCTCACAATACCTACGAGCATTGAATGCCATTTGGCTGATATTCTCCAATGTGTTTATATGAATGAAATGAGAAAGTGGTAAAGTGTTTATCTCGATGAGTTCAGCAAGTTGGTAGAAATCCTCAATAGGTTCCAAAGTTTCTCTGAATACCTTCGAGCAGTGAATGCCATGTGGCTCATATACTGCCAATGTGTATATCTCAATGAAATGAGAAAGTAGTAAAATGCTTATCTCGATGAGTTCAGCAAGTTCGACGAATTCCACAGTAGGTTCCAAAGTTTCTCTGAATACCTTCGAGCAGTGAATGCCATTTGGTTGATATTCTGCCTACGTGTGTATCTCAATGAAATGAGAAAGTCGTATAGTGCTTAACTCGATGGCTTCTGCACGTTGGAAGAAATCCACAATACTTTCCAATTTTTCTCTGAATACATTGGAGCAGTGAATGCCATGTGGCTGATATGCTACCAATGTGTGTATCTCAATGAAATGAGAATGTGGTAAAGTGTTTATCTCGATGAGGTTCACAAAATGGAGGAAATCCACAATCGGTTCCAAAGTTTCTCTGAATACCCTCGAGCAGTGAATGCCATTTGGATGATAGTCTGCCAGTGAGTGCATCTCGCTGAAATGAGAAAGTGGTGAAGTGCTTATCTCGATGAGTTCAGCACGTTCGAAGAATTCCACAATCGGTTCCAAAGCTTCTCTGAATAACCTCGAGCAGTGAATGACATTTGGCTGATATTCTGCAGATGTGTGTCTCGCAATGAAATGGGAAAGCAGTAAAGTGTTTATCTCGATGAGGTTCACAAAATGGAGGAAATCCACAACAGGTTCCAAAGTTTCTCTGAATACTTTCGTGAAGTGAATGCCATTTGGATGATAATCTGCCAGTGAGTGCATCTCGCTGAAATGAGAAAGTGGTAAAGTGCTTATATCGATAAGTTCAACAAGTTGGAGGAAATCCACAGTACGTTCCAAAGTTTCTGTGAATACCTTCGAACAGTGAATGCCATTTGGCTGATATTCTACCAATGTGTGTATCTCAAAGAAATGAGAAAGTGGTAAAGTGCTTATATCGATAAGTTCAACAAGTTGGAGGAAATCCACAGTACGTTCCAAAGTTTCTCTGAATACCTTCGAACAGTGAATGCCATTTGGCTGATATTCTACCAATGTGTGTATCTCAATGAAATGAGGATGTGGTAAAGTGTTTATCTCGATGAGGTTCACAAAATGGAGGAAATCCACAATAGGTTCCAAAGTTTCTCTGAATACTTTTGTGCAGTGAATGCTATTTGGATGATAATCTGCCAGTGAGTGCATCTCGCTGAAATGAGAAAGTGGTAAAGTGCTTATCACGATGACTTCAGCAAGTTGGTGGAAATCCACGACAGATTCCAAAGTTTCTCTGAATACCTTCGAGCACTGAATGCCGTTTGGCTCATATTCTGCCAATGTGTGTATCTCAATGAAATGAGAAACTGGTTATGTGTTTATCTCGATAAGTTCAGCAAGTTGGAGGAAATCCACAATACCAACGAGCATTGAATGCCATTTGGCTGATATTCTCCAATGTGTGTATCTGAATGAAATGAGAAAGTGGTTTTGGCTCATATTCTGCCAATGTGTGTATCTCAATGAAATGAGAAACTGGTTATGTGTTTATCTCGATAAGTTCAGCAAGTTGGAGGAAATCCACAATAGGTTCCAAAGTTTCTCACAATACCTACGAGCATTGAATGCCATTTGGCTGATATTCTCCAATGTGTTTATATGAATGAAATGAGAAAGTGGTAAAGTGTTTATCTCGATGAGTTCAGCAAGTTGGTAGAAATCCTCAATAGGTTCCAAAGTTTCACTGAATACCTTCGAGCAGTGAATGCCATGTGGCTCATATACTGCCAATGTGTATATCTCAATGAAATGAGAAAGTACTAAAGTGCTTATCTCGATGAGTTCAGCAAGTTCGAAGAATTCCACAGTAGGTTCCAAAGTTTCTCTGAATACCTTCGAGAAGTGAATGGCATTTGGTTGATATTCTGCCTACGTGTGTATCTCAATGAAATGAGAAAGTCGTATAGTGCTTAACTCGATGGCTTCTGCACGTTGGAAGAAATACACAATACTTTCCAATTTTTCTCTGAATACATTGGAGCAGTGAATGCCATGTGGCTGATATGCTACCAATGTGTGTATCTCAATGAAATGAGAATGTGTGTTTATCTCGATGAGGTTCACAAAATGGAGGAAATCCACAATCGGTTCCAAAGTTTCTCTGACTACCCTCGAGCAGTGAATGCCATTTGGATGATAGTCTGCCAGTGAGTGCATCTCGCTGAAATGAGAAAGTGGTGAAGTGCTTATCTCGATGAGTTCAGCACGTTCGAAGAATTCCACAATCGGTTCCAAAGCTTCTCTGAATAACCTCGAGCAGTGAATGACATTTGGCTGATATTCTGCAGATGTGTGTCTCGCAATGAAATGGGAAAGCAGTAAAGTGTTTATCTCGATGAGGTTCACAAAATGGAGGAAATCCACAATAGGATCCAAAGTTTCTCTGAATACCTTCGAGCAGTGAATGCCATTTGGCTGATATTCTACCTACGTGTGTATCTCAATGAAATGAGAAACTCGGATAGTGCTTAACTCGATGGCTTCTGCAAGTTGGAAGAAATCCACAATACTTTCCAATTTTTCTCTGAATACATTGGAGCAGTGAATGCCACGTGGCTGATATCCTGCCAATGTGTGTATCTCAATGAAATGAGAAACTGGTTATGTGCTTATCTCGATGACTTCAGCAAGTTGGAGGAAATCCACGGCAGGTTCCAAAGTTTCTCTGAATACCTTCGAGCACTGAATGCCGTTTGGCTCATATTCTGCCAATGTGTGTATCTCAATGAAATGAGAAACTGGTTATGTGTTTATCTCGATAAGTTCAGCAAGTTGGTGGAAATCCACAATAGGTTCCAAAGTTTCTCACAATACCTACGAGCATTGAATGCCATTTGGCTGATATTCTCCAATGTGTGTATATGAATGAAATGAGAAAGTGGTAAAGTGTTTATCTCGATGAGTTCAGCAAGTTGGTAGAAATCCTCAATAGGTTCCAAAGTTTCTCTGAATACCTTCGAGCAGTGAATGCCATGTGGCTCATATACTGCCAATGTGTATATCTCAATGAAATGAGAAAGTAGTAAAGTGCTTATCTCGATGAGTTCAGCAAGTTCGAAGAATTCCAGAGTAGGTTCCAAAGTTTCTCTGAATACCTTCGAGCATTGAATGCCATTTGGTTGATATTCTGCCTACGTGTGTATCTGAATGAAATCAGAAAGTCATATAGTGCTTAACTCGATGGCTTCTGCACGTTGGAAGAAATCCACAATACTCTCCAATTTTTCTCTGAATACATTGGAGCAGTGAATGCCATGTGGCTGATATTCTACCAATGTGTGTATCTCAATGAAATGAGAATGTGGTAAAGTGTTTATCTCGATGAGGTTCACAAAATGGAGGAA
Source organism: Prionace glauca (assembly GCA_037974335.1). Lineage (NCBI taxonomy): Eukaryota > Metazoa > Chordata > Chondrichthyes > Carcharhiniformes > Carcharhinidae > Prionace > Prionace glauca. The sequence goes on from CM075730.1 coordinate 32,378,010, forward strand.
ATCCACAATCGGTTCCAAAGTTTCCTGACTACCCTCGAGCAGTGAATGCCATTTGGATGATAGTCTGCCAGTGAGTGCATCTCGCTGAAATGAGAAAGTGGTGAATTGCTTATCTCGATGAGTTCAGCACGTTCGAAGAATTCCACAATCGGTTCCAAAGCTTCTCTGAATAATCTCGAGCAGTGAATGACATTTGGCTGATATTCTGCAGATGTGTGTCTCGCAATGAAATGGGAAAGCATCGTGTTTATCTCGATGAGGTTCACAAAATGGAGGAAATCCACAATAGGATCCAAAGTTTCTCTGAATACCTTCGAACAGTGAATGCCATTTGGCTGATATTCTACCTACGTGTGTATCTCAATGAAATGAGAAACTCGTATAGTGCTTAACTCGATGGCTTCTGCAAGTTGGAAGAAATCCACAATACTTTCCAATAATCCTCTGAATACATTGGAGCAGTGAATGCCATGTGGCTGATATCCTGCCAATGTGTGTATCTCAATGAAATGAGAAACTGGTTATGTGTTTATCTCGATAAGTTCAGCAAGTTGGAGGAAATCCACAATAGGTTCCAAAGTTTCTCACAATATCTACGAGCATTGAATGCCATTTGGCTGATATTCTCCAATGTGTGTATCTGAATGAAATGAGAAAGTGGTAAAGTGTTTATCTCGATGAGTTCATCAAAATATAGGAAATGCACAATAGGTCCCAAAGTTTCTCTGAATACCATCGAGCCATTCGGCTGATATTGTGCCAACGTGTGTATGTCAAAGAAATGAGAAAGTGGTAAAGTGCTTACCTCGATGAGTTCAGCAAGTTGGAGGAAATCCTCAATAGGTTCCAAAGTTTCTCTGAATACCTTCGAGCAGTGAATGCCATTTGGCTGATATACTACCAATGTGTATATCTCAATGAAATGAGAAAGTAGTAAAGTGCTTATCTCGATGAGTTCAGCAAGTTCGAAGAATTCCACAATCGGTTCCAAAGTTTCTCTGAATACCTTCGAGCAGTGAATGCCATTTGGCTGATATTCTACCAATGTGTGTATCTCAATGAAATGACAATGTGGTAAAGTGTTTATCTCGATGAGGTTCACAAAATGGAGGAAATCCACAATAGGTTCCAAAGTTTCTCTGAATACTTTTGTGCAGTGAATGCTGTTTGGATGATAATCTGCCAGTGAGTGCATCTCGCTGAAATGAGAAAGTGGTAAAGTGCTTATCACGATGACTTCAGCAAGTTGGTGGAAATCCACGACAGATTCCAAAGTTTCTCTTAATACCTTCGAGCACTGAATGCCGTTTGGCTCATATTCTGCCAATGTGTGTATCTCAATGAAATGAGAAACTGGTTATGTGTTTATCTCGATAAGTTCAGCAAGTTGGAGGAAATCCACAATACCTACGAGCATTGAATGCCATTTGGCTGATATTCTCCAATGTGTGTATCTGAATGAAATGAGAAAGTGGTAAAGTGTTTATCTCGATGAGTTCATCAAAATAGAGGAAGTCCACAATAGGTCCCAAAGTTTCTCTGAATACCTTCGAACAGTCAATGCCATTTGGCTGATATTCTACCAATGTGTGTATCTCTATGAAATGAGAAACTGGTAAAGTGTTTATCTCGATGAGGTTCACAAAATGGAGGAAATCCACAACAGGTTCCAAAGTTTCTCTGAATACTTTCGTGAAGTGAATGCCATTTGGATGATAATCTGCCAGTGAGTGCATCTCGCTGAAATGAGATAGTGGTGAAGTGTTTATCAGCCACTTGGTAGAAATCCACAATAGGTTCCAAAGTTTCTCTGAATCCCTTCGAGCAGTGAATGCCATTTGGCTGATATTCTGCCTACGTGTGTATCTCAATGAAATGAGAAAGTCGTATAGTGCTTAACTCGATGGCTTCTGCAAGTTGGAAGAAATACGTTCCAATTTTTCTCTGAATACATTGGAGCAGTGAATGCCATGTGGCTGATATCCTGCCCATTGGCATTTGTGTATCTCAGTGAAATGAGAAAGTGGTAAAGTGCTTATCTCGATAAGTTCAGCAAGTTGGAGGAAATCCACAGTACGTTCCAAAGTTTCTCTGAATACCTTCGAACAGTCAATGCCATTTGGCTGATATTCTACCAATGTGTGTATCTCAATGAAATGAGAAACTGGTAAAGTGTTTATCTCGATAAGTTCAGCAAGTTGGAGGAAATCCACAATAGGTTCCAAAGTTTCTCACAATACCTACGAGCATTGAATGCCATTTGGCTGATATTCTCCAATGTGTGTATCTGAATGAAATGAGAAAGTGGTAAAGTGTTTATCTCGATGAGTTCATCAAAATATAGGAAATGCACAATAGGTCCCAAAGTTTCTCTGAATACCATCGAGCCATTCGGCTGATATTGTGCCAACGTGTGTATGTCAAAGAAATGAGAAAGTGGTAAAGTGCTTACCTCGATGAGTTCAGCAAGTTGGAGGAAATCCTCAATAGGTTCCAAAGTTTCTCTGAATACCTTCGAGCAGTGAATGCCATTTGGCTCATATACTGCCAATGTGTATATCTCAATGAAATGAGAAAGTAGTAAAGTGCTTATCTCGATGAGTTCAGCAAGTTCGAAGAATTCCACAATCGGTTCCAAAGTTTCTCTGAATACCTTCGAGCAGTGAATGCCATTTGGCTGATATTCTCCAATGTGTGTATCTGAATGAAATGAGAAAGTGGTAAAGTGTTTATCTCGATGAGTTCATCAAAATAGAGGAAGTCCACAATAGGTCCCAAAGTTTCTCTGAATACCTTCGAGCCATTCAGCTGATATTGTGCCAACGTGTGTATCTCAAAGAAATGAGAAAGTGGTAAAGTGCTTATCTCGATAAGTTCAGCAAGCTGGAGGAAATCCACAGTACGTTCCAAAGTTTCTCTGAATACCTTCGAACAGTGAATGCCATTTGGCTGATATTCTACCAATGTGTGTATCTCAATGAAATGAGAATGTGGTAAAGTGTTTATCTCGATGAGGTTCACAAAATGGAGGAAATCCACAACAGGTTCCAAAGTTTCTCTGAATACTTTCGTGAAGTGAATGCCATTTGGATGATAATCTGCCAGTGAGTGCATCTCGCTGAAATGAGAAAGTGGTGAAGTGTTTATCTCGATGAGTTCAGCAAGTTGGTAGAAATCCACAATAGGTTCCAAAGTTTCTCTGAATCCCTTCGAGCAGTGAATGCCATTTGGCTGATATTCTACCTACGTGTGTGTCTCAATGAAATGAGAAACTCGTATAGTGCTTAACTCGATGGCTTCTGCAAGTTGGAAGAAATCCACAATACGTTCCAATTTTTCTCTCAATACATTGGAGCAGTGAATGCCATGTGGCTGATATCCTGCCAATGTGTGTATCTCAGTGAAATGAGAAAGTGGTAAAGTGCTTATCTCGATGACTTCAGCAAGTTGGAGGAAATCCACGGCAGGTTCCAAAGTTTCTCTGAATACCTTCGAGCACTGAATGCCGTTTGGCTCATATTCTGCCAATGTGTGTATCTCAATGAAATGAGAAACTGGTTATGTGTTTATCTCGATAAGTTCAGCAAGTTGGAGGAAATCCACAATAGGTTCCAAAGTTTCTCACAATACCTACGAGCATTGAATGCCATTTGGCTGATATTCTCCAATGTGTGTATATGAATGAAATGAGAAAGTGGTAAAGTGTTTATCTCGATGATTTCAGCAAGTTGGTAGAAATCCTCAATAGGTTCCAAAGTTTCTCTGAATACCTTCGAGCAGTGAATGCCATGTGGCTCATATACTGCCAATGTGTATATCTCAATGAAATGAGAAAGTAGTAAAGTGCTTATCTCGATGAGTTCAGCAAGTTCGACGAATTCCACAGTAGGTTCCAAAGTTTCTCTGAATACCTTCGAGCAGTGAATGCCATTTGGTTGATATTCTGCCTACGTGTGTATCTCAATGAAATAAGAAAGTCGTATAGTGCTTAACTCGATGGCTTCTGCACGTTGGAAGAAATCCACAATACTTTCCAATTTTTCTCTGAATACATTGGAGCAGTGAATGCCATGTGGCTGATATGCTACCAATGTGTGTATCTCAATGAAATGAGAATGTGGTAAAGTGTTTATCTCGATGAGGTTCACAAAATGGAGGAAATCCACAATCGGTTCCAAAGTTTCTCTGACTACCCTCGAGCAGTGAATGCCATTTGGATGATAGTCTGCAGATGTGTGTCTCGCAATGAAATGGGAAAGCAGTAAAGTGTTTATCTCGATGAGGTTCACAAAATGGAGGAAATCCATAATAGGATCCAAAGTTTCTCTGAATACCTTCGAGCAGTGAATGCCATTTGGCTGATATTCTACCTACGTGTGTATCTCAATGAAATGAGACACTCGTATAGTGCTTAACTCGATGGCTTCTGCAAGTTGGAAGAAATCCACAATACTTTCCAATTTTCCTCTGAATACATTGGAGCAGTGAATGCCATGTGGCTGATATCCTGCCAATGTGTGTATCTCAGTGAAATGAGAAAGTGGTAAAGTGCTTATCTCGATGACTTCAGCAAGTTGGAGGAAATCCACGGCAGGTTCCAAAGTTTCTCTGAATACCTTCGAGCACTGAATGCCATTTGGCTCATATTCTGCCAATGTGTGTATCTCAATGAAATGAGAAACTGGTTATGTGTTTATCTCGATAAGTTCAGCAATTTGGAGGAAATCCAAATAGGTTCCAAAGTTTCTCACAATACCTACGAGCATTGAATGCCATTTGGCTGATATTCTCCAATGTGTTTATATGAATGAAATGAGAAAGTGGTAAAGTGTTTATCTCGATGAGTTCAGCAAGTTGGTAGAAATCCTCAATAGGTTCCAAAGTTTCTCTGAATACCTTCGAGCAGTGAATGCCATGTGGCTCATATACTGCCAATGTGTATATCTCAATGAAATGAGAAAGTAGTAAAATGCTTATCTCGATGAGTTCAGCAAGTTCGACGAATTCCACAGTAGGTTCCAAAGTTTCTCTGAATACCTTCGAGCAGTGAATGCCATTTGGTTGATATTCTGCCTACGTGTGTATCTCAATGAAATGAGAAAGTCGTATAGTGCTTAACTCGATGGCTTCTGCACGTTGGAAGAAATCCACAATACTTTCCAATTTTTCTCTGAATACATTGGAGCAGTGAATGCCATGTGGCTGATATGCTACCAATGTGTGTATCTCAATGAAATGAGAATGTGGTAAAGTGTTTATCTCGATGAGGTTCACAAAATGGAGGAAATCCACAATCGGTTCCAAAGTTTCTCTGAATACCCTCGAGCAGTGAATGCCATTTGGATGATAGTCTGCCAGTGAGTGCATCTCGCTGAAATGAGAAAGTGGTGAAGTGCTTATCTCGATGAGTTCAGCACGTTCGAAGAATTCCACAATCGGTTCCAAAGCTTCTCTGAATAACCTCGAGCAGTGAATGACATTTGGCTGATATTCTGCAGATGTGTGTCTCGCAATGAAATGGGAAAGCAGTAAAGTGTTTATCTCGATGAGGTTCACAAAATGGAGGAAATCCACAACAGGTTCCAAAGTTTCTCTGAATACTTTCGTGAAGTGAATGCCATTTGGATGATAATCTGCCAGTGAGTGCATCTCGCTGAAATGAGAAAGTGGTAAAGTGCTTATATCGATAAGTTCAACAAGTTGGAGGAAATCCACAGTACGTTCCAAAGTTTCTGTGAATACCTTCGAACAGTGAATGCCATTTGGCTGATATTCTACCAATGTGTGTATCTCAAAGAAATGAGAAAGTGGTAAAGTGCTTATATCGATAAGTTCAACAAGTTGGAGGAAATCCACAGTACGTTCCAAAGTTTCTCTGAATACCTTCGAACAGTGAATGCCATTTGGCTGATATTCTACCAATGTGTGTATCTCAATGAAATGAGGATGTGGTAAAGTGTTTATCTCGATGAGGTTCACAAAATGGAGGAAATCCACAATAGGTTCCAAAGTTTCTCTGAATACTTTTGTGCAGTGAATGCTATTTGGATGATAATCTGCCAGTGAGTGCATCTCGCTGAAATGAGAAAGTGGTAAAGTGCTTATCACGATGACTTCAGCAAGTTGGTGGAAATCCACGACAGATTCCAAAGTTTCTCTGAATACCTTCGAGCACTGAATGCCGTTTGGCTCATATTCTGCCAATGTGTGTATCTCAATGAAATGAGAAACTGGTTATGTGTTTATCTCGATAAGTTCAGCAAGTTGGAGGAAATCCACAATACCAACGAGCATTGAATGCCATTTGGCTGATATTCTCCAATGTGTGTATCTGAATGAAATGAGAAAGTGGTTTTGGCTCATATTCTGCCAATGTGTGTATCTCAATGAAATGAGAAACTGGTTATGTGTTTATCTCGATAAGTTCAGCAAGTTGGAGGAAATCCACAATAGGTTCCAAAGTTTCTCACAATACCTACGAGCATTGAATGCCATTTGGCTGATATTCTCCAATGTGTTTATATGAATGAAATGAGAAAGTGGTAAAGTGTTTATCTCGATGAGTTCAGCAAGTTGGTAGAAATCCTCAATAGGTTCCAAAGTTTCACTGAATACCTTCGAGCAGTGAATGCCATGTGGCTCATATACTGCCAATGTGTATATCTCAATGAAATGAGAAAGTACTAAAGTGCTTATCTCGATGAGTTCAGCAAGTTCGAAGAATTCCACAGTAGGTTCCAAAGTTTCTCTGAATACCTTCGAGAAGTGAATGGCATTTGGTTGATATTCTGCCTACGTGTGTATCTCAATGAAATGAGAAAGTCGTATAGTGCTTAACTCGATGGCTTCTGCACGTTGGAAGAAATACACAATACTTTCCAATTTTTCTCTGAATACATTGGAGCAGTGAATGCCATGTGGCTGATATGCTACCAATGTGTGTATCTCAATGAAATGAGAATGTGTGTTTATCTCGATGAGGTTCACAAAATGGAGGAAATCCACAATCGGTTCCAAAGTTTCTCTGACTACCCTCGAGCAGTGAATGCCATTTGGATGATAGTCTGCCAGTGAGTGCATCTCGCTGAAATGAGAAAGTGGTGAAGTGCTTATCTCGATGAGTTCAGCACGTTCGAAGAATTCCACAATCGGTTCCAAAGCTTCTCTGAATAACCTCGAGCAGTGAATGACATTTGGCTGATATTCTGCAGATGTGTGTCTCGCAATGAAATGGGAAAGCAGTAAAGTGTTTATCTCGATGAGGTTCACAAAATGGAGGAAATCCACAATAGGATCCAAAGTTTCTCTGAATACCTTCGAGCAGTGAATGCCATTTGGCTGATATTCTACCTACGTGTGTATCTCAATGAAATGAGAAACTCGGATAGTGCTTAACTCGATGGCTTCTGCAAGTTGGAAGAAATCCACAATACTTTCCAATTTTTCTCTGAATACATTGGAGCAGTGAATGCCACGTGGCTGATATCCTGCCAATGTGTGTATCTCAATGAAATGAGAAACTGGTTATGTGCTTATCTCGATGACTTCAGCAAGTTGGAGGAAATCCACGGCAGGTTCCAAAGTTTCTCTGAATACCTTCGAGCACTGAATGCCGTTTGGCTCATATTCTGCCAATGTGTGTATCTCAATGAAATGAGAAACTGGTTATGTGTTTATCTCGATAAGTTCAGCAAGTTGGTGGAAATCCACAATAGGTTCCAAAGTTTCTCACAATACCTACGAGCATTGAATGCCATTTGGCTGATATTCTCCAATGTGTGTATATGAATGAAATGAGAAAGTGGTAAAGTGTTTATCTCGATGAGTTCAGCAAGTTGGTAGAAATCCTCAATAGGTTCCAAAGTTTCTCTGAATACCTTCGAGCAGTGAATGCCATGTGGCTCATATACTGCCAATGTGTATATCTCAATGAAATGAGAAAGTAGTAAAGTGCTTATCTCGATGAGTTCAGCAAGTTCGAAGAATTCCAGAGTAGGTTCCAAAGTTTCTCTGAATACCTTCGAGCATTGAATGCCATTTGGTTGATATTCTGCCTACGTGTGTATCTCAATGAAATCAGAAAGTCATATAGTGCTTAACTCGATGGCTTCTGCACGTTGGAAGAAATCCACAATACTCTCCAATTTTTCTCTGAATACATTGGAGCAGTGAATGCCATGTGGCTGATATTCTACCAATGTGTGTATCTCAATGAAATGAGAATGTGGTAAAGTGTTTATCTCGATGAGGTTCACAAAATGGAGGAAATCCACAATCGGTTCCAAAGTTTCCTGACTACCCTCGAGCAGTGAATGCCATTTGGATGATAGTCTGCCAGTGAGTGCATCTCGCTGAAATGAGAAAGTGGTGAATTGCTTATCTCGATGAGTTCAGCACGTTCGAAGAATTCCACAATCGGTTCCAAAGCTTCTCTGAATAATCTCGAGCAGTGAATGACATTTGGCTGATATTCTGCAGATGTGTGTCTCGCAATGAAATGGGAAAGCATCGTGTTTATCTCGATGAGGTTCACAAAATGGAGGAAATCCACAATAGGATCCAAAGTTTCTCTGAATACCTTCGAACAGTGAATGCCATTTGGCTGATATTCTACCTACGTGTGTATCTCAATGAAATGAGAAACTCGTATAGTGCTTAACTCGATGGCTTCTGCAAGTTGGAAGAAATCCACAATACTTTCCAATAATCCTCTGAATACATTGGAGCAGTGAATGCCATGTGGCTGATATCCTGCCAATGTGTGTATCTCAATGAAATGAGAAACTGGTTATGTGTTTATCTCGATAAGTTCAGCAAGTTGGAGGAAATCCACAATAGGTTCCAAAGTTTCTCACAATATCTACGAGCATTGAATGCCATTTGGCTGATATTCTCCAATGTGTGTATCTGAATGAAATGAGAAAGTGGTAAAGTGTTTATCTCGATGAGTTCATCAAAATATAGGAAATGCACAATAGGTCCCAAAGTTTCTCTGAATACCATCGAGCCATTCGGCTGATATTGTGCCAACGTGTGTATGTCAAAGAAATGAGAAAGTGGTAAAGTGCTTACCTCGATGAGTTCAGCAAGTTGGAGGAAATCCTCAATAGGTTCCAAAGTTTCTCTGAATACCTTCGAGCAGTGAATGCCATTTGGCTGATATACTACCAATGTGTATATCTCAATGAAATGAGAAAGTAGTAAAGTGCTTATCTCGATGAGTTCAGCAAGTTCGAAGAATTCCACAATCGGTTCCAAAGTTTCTCTGAATACCTTCGAGCAGTGAATGCCATTTGGCTGATATTCTACCAATGTGTGTATCTCAATGAAATGACAATGTGGTAAAGTGTTTATCTCGATGAGGTTCACAAAATGGAGGAAATCCACAATAGGTTCCAAAGTTTCTCTGAATACTTTTGTGCAGTGAATGCTGTTTGGATGATAATCTGCCAGTGAGTGCATCTCGCTGAAATGAGAAAGTGGTAAAGTGCTTATCACGATGACTTCAGCAAGTTGGTGGAAATCCACGACAGATTCCAAAGTTTCTCTTAATACCTTCGAGCACTGAATGCCGTTTGGCTCATATTCTGCCAATGTGTGTATCTCAATGAAATGAGAAACTGGTTATGTGTTTATCTCGATAAGTTCAGCAAGTTGGAGGAAATCCACAATACCTACGAGCATTGAATGCCATTTGGCTGATATTCTCCAATGTGTGTATCTGAATGAAATGAGAAAGTGGTAAAGTGTTTATCTCGATGAGTTCATCAAAATAGAGGAAGTCCACAATAGGTCCCAAAGTTTCTCTGAATACCTTCGAACAGTCAATGCCATTTGGCTGATATTCTACCAATGTGTGTATCTCTATGAAATGAGAAACTGGTAAAGTGTTTATCTCGATGAGGTTCACAAAATGGAGGAAATCCACAACAGGTTCCAAAGTTTCTCTGAATACTTTCGTGAAGTGAATGCCATTTGGATGATAATCTGCCAGTGAGTGCATCTCGCTGAAATGAGATAGTGGTGAAGTGTTTATCAGCCACTTGGTAGAAATCCACAATAGGTTCCAAAGTTTCTCTGAATCCCTTCGAGCAGTGAATGCCATTTGGCTGATATTCTGCCTACGTGTGTATCTCAATGAAATGAGAAAGTCGTATAGTGCTTAACTCGATGGCTTCTGCAAGTTGGAAGAAATACGTTCCAATTTTTCTCTGAATACATTGGAGCAGTGAATGCCATGTGGCTGATATCCTGCCCATTGGCATTTGTGTATCTCAGTGAAATGAGAAAGTGGTAAAGTGCTTATCTCGATAAGTTCAGCAAGTTGGAGGAAATCCACAGTACGTTCCAAAGTTTCTCTGAATACCTTCGAACAGTCAATGCCATTTGGCTGATATTCTACCAATGTGTGTATCTCAATGAAATGAGAAACTGGTAAAGTGTTTATCTCGATAAGTTCAGCAAGTTGGAGGAAATCCACAATAGGTTCCAAAGTTTCTCACAATACCTACGAGCATTGAATGCCATTTGGCTGATATTCTCCAATGTGTGTATCTGAATGAAATGAGAAAGTGGTAAAGTGTTTATCTCGATGAGTTCATCAAAATATAGGAAATGCACAATAGGTCCCAAAGTTTCTCTGAATACCATCGAGCCATTCGGCTGATATTGTGCCAACGTGTGTATGTCAAAGAAATGAGAAAGTGGTAAAGTGCTTACCTCGATGAGTTCAGCAAGTTGGAGGAAATCCTCAATAGGTTCCAAAGTTTCTCTGAATACCTTCGAGCAGTGAATGCCATTTGGCTCATATACTGCCAATGTGTATATCTCAATGAAATGAGAAAGTAGTAAAGTGCGTATCTCGATGAGTTCAGCAAGTTCGAAGAATTCCACAATCGGTTCCAAAGTTTCTCTGAATACCTTCGAGCAGTGAATGCCATTTGGCTGATATTCTACCAATGTGTGTATCTCAATGAAATGAGAATGTGGTAAAGTGTTTATCTCGATGAGTTCATCAAAATAGAGGAAGTCCACAATAGGTCCCAAAGTTTCTCTGAATACCTTCGAGCCATTCAGCTGATATTGTGCCAACGTGTGTATCTCAAAGAAATGAGAAAGTGGTAAAGTGCTTATCTCGATAAGTTCAACAAGTTGGAGGAAATCCCCAGTACGTTCCAAAGTTTCTCTGAATACCTTCGAACAGTGAATGCCATTTGGCTGATATTCTACCAATGTGTGTATCTCAATGAAATGAGAATGTGGTAAAGTGTTTATCTCGATGAGGTTCACAAAATGGAGGAAATCCACAACAGGTTCCAAAGTTTCTCTGAATACTTTCGTGAAGTGAATGCCATTTGGATGATAATCTGCCAGTGAGTGCATCTCGCTGAAATGAGAAAGTGGTGAAGTGTTTATCTCGATGAGTTCAGCAAGTTGGTAGAAATCCACAATAGGTTCCAAAGTTTCTCTGAATCCCTTCGAGCAGTGAATGCCATTTGGCTGATATTCTACCTACGTGTGTGTCTCAATGAAATGAGAAACTCGTATAGTGCTTAACTCGATGGCTTCTGCAAGTTGGAAGAAATCCACAATACGTTCCAATTTTTCTCTGAATACATTGGAGCAGTGAATGCCATGTGGCTGATATCCTGCCAATGTGTGTATCTCAGTGAAATGAGAAAGTGGTAAAGTGCTTATCTCGATGACTTCAGCAAGTTGGAGGAAATCCACGGCAGGTTCCAAAGTTTCTCTGAATACCTTCGAGCACTGAATGCCGTTTGGCTCATATTCTGCCAATGTGTGTATCTCAATGAAATGAGAAACTGGTTATGTGTTTATCTCGATAAGTTCAGCAAGTTGGAGGAAATCCACAATAGGTTCCAAAGTTTCTCACAATACCTACGAGCATTGAATGCCATTTGGCTGATATTCTCCAATGTGTGTATATGAATGAAATGAGAAAGTGGTAAAGTGTTTATCTCGATGATTTCAGCAAGTTGGTAGAAATCCTCAATAGGTTCCAAAGTTTCTCTGAATACCTTCGAGCAGTGAATGCCATGTGGCTCATATACTGCCAATGTGTATATCTCAATGAAATGAGAAAGTAGTAAAGTGCTTATCTCGATGAGTTCAGCAAGTTCGACGAATTCCACAGTAGGTTCCAAAGTTTCTCTGAATACCTTCGAGCAGTGAATGCCATTTGGTTGATATTCTGCCTACGTGTGTATCTCAATGAAATGAGAAAGTCGTATAGTGCTTAACTCGATGGCTTCTGCACGTTGGAAGAAATCCACAATACTTTCCAATTTTTCTCTGAATACATTGGAGCAGTGAATGCCATGTGGCTGACATTCTACCAATGTGTGTATCTCAATGAAATGAGAATGTGGTAAAGTGTTTATCTCGATGAGGTTCACAAAATGGAGGAAATCCACAATCGGTTCCAAAGTTTCTCTGACTACCCTCGAGCAGTGAATGCCATTTGGATGATAGTCTGCCAGTGAGTGCATCTCGCTGAAATGAGAAAGTGGTGAAGTGCTTATCTCGATCAGTTCAGCACGTTCGAAGAATTCCACAATCGGTTCCAAAGCTTCTCTGAATAACCTCGAGCAGTGAATGACATTTGGCTGATATTCTGCAGATGTGTGTCTCGCAATGAAATGGGAAAGCAGTAAAGTGTTTATCTCGATGAAGTTCACAAAATGGAGGAAATCCATAATAGGATCCAAAGTTTCTCTGAATACCTTCGAGCAGTGAATGCCATTTGGCTGATATTCTACCTACGTGTGTATCTCAATGAAATGAGACACTCGTATAGTGCTTAACTCGATGGCTTCTGCAAGTTGGAAGAAATCCACAATACTTTCCAATTTTCCTCTGAATACATTGGAGCAGTGAATGCCATGTGGCTGATATCCTGCCAATGTGTGTATCTCAGTGAAATGAGAAAGTGGTAAAGTGCTTATCTCGATGACTTCAGCAAGTTGGAGGAAATCCACGGCAGGTTCCAAAGTTTCTCTGAATACCTTCGAGCACTGAATGCCATTTGGCTCATATTCTGCCAATGTGTGTATCTCAATGAAATGAGAAACTGGTTATGTGTTTATCTCGATAAGTTCAGCAATTTGGAGGAAATCCAAATAGGTTCCAAAGTTTCTCACAATACCTACGAGCATTGAATGCCATTTGGCTGATATTCTCCAATGTGTGTATATGAATGAAATGAGAAAGTGGTAAAGTGTTTATCTCGATGAGTTCAGCAAGTTGGTAGAAATCCTCAATAGGTTCCAAAGTTTCTCTGAATACCTTCGAGCAGTGAATGCCATGTGGCTCATATACTGCCAATGTGTATATCTCAATGAAATGAGAAAGTAGTAAAGTGCTTATCTCGATGAGTTCAGCAAGTTCGACGAATTCCACAGTAGGTTCCAAAGTTTCTCTGAATACCTTCGAGCAGTGAATGCCATTTGGTTGATATTCTGCCTACGTGTGTATCTCAATGAAATGAGAAAGTCGTATAGTGCTTAACTCGATGGCTTCTGCACGTTGGAAGAAATCCACAATACTTTCCAATTTTTCTCTGAATACATTGGAGCAGTGAATGCCATGTGGCTGATATGCTACCAATGTGTGTATCTCAATGAAATGAGAATGTGGTAAAGTGTTTATCTCGATGAGGTTCACAAAATGGAGGAAATCCACAATCGGTTCCAAAGTTTCTCTGAATACCCTCGAGCAGTGAATGCCATTTGGATGATAGTCTGCCAGTGAGTGCATCTCGCTGAAATGAGAAAGTGGTGAAGTGCTTATCTCGATGAGTTCAGCACGTTCGAAGAATTCCACAATCGGTTCCAAAGCTTCTCTGAATAACCTCGAGCAGTGAATGACATTTGGCTGATATTCTGCAGATGTGTGTCTCGCAATGAAATGGGAAAGCAGTAAAGTGTTTATCTCGATGAGGTTCACAAAATGGAGGAAATCCACAACAGGTTCCAAAGTTTCTCTGAATACTTTCGTGAAGTGAATGCCATTTGGATGATAATCTGCCAGTGAGTGCATCTCGCTGAAATGAGAAAGTGGTGAAGTGTTTATCTCGATGAGTTCAGCAAGTTGGTAGAAATCCACAATAGGTTCTAAAGTTTCTCTGAATCCCTTCGAGCAGTGAATGCCATTTGGCTGATATTCTACCTACGTGTGTGTCTCAATGAAATGAGAAACTCGTATAGTGCTTAACTCGATGGCTTCTGCAAGTTGGAAGAAATCCACAATACGTTCCAATTTTTCTCTGAATACATTGGAGCAGTGAATGCCATGTGGCTGATATCCTGCCAATGTGTGTATCTCAGTGAAATGAGAAAGTGGTAAAGTGCTTATCTCGATGACTTCAGCAAGTTGGAGGAAATCCACTGCAGGTTCCAAAGTTTCTCTGAATACCTTCGAGCACTGAATGCCGTTTGGCTCATATTCTGCCAATGTGTGTATCTCAATGAAATGAGAAACTGGTTATGTGTTTATCTCGATAAGTTCAGCAAGTTGGAGGAAATCCACAATAGGTTCCAAAGTTTCTCACAATACCTACGAGCATTGAATGCCATTTGGCTGATATTCTCCAATGTGTGTATATGAATGAAATGAGAAAGTGGTAAAGTGTTTATCTCGATGAGTTCAGCAAGTTGGTAGAAATCCTCAATAGGTTCCAAAGTTTCTCTGAATACCTTCGAGCAGTGAATGCCATGTGGCTCATATACTGCCAATGTGTATATCTCAATGAAATGAGAAAGTAGTAAAGTGCTTATCTCGATGAGTTCAGCAAGTTGGTAGAAATCCACAATAGGTTCCAAAGTTTCTCTGAATCCCTTCGAGCAGTGAATGCCATTTGGCTGATATTCTACCTACGTGTGTATCTCAATGAAATGAGAAAGTCGTATAGTGCTTAACTCGATGGCTTCTGCACGTTGGAAGAAATCCACAATACTTTCCAATTTTTCTCTGAATACATTGGAGCAGTGAATGCCATGTGGCTGATATTCTAGCAATGTGTGTATCTCAATGAAATGAGAGTGTGGTAAAGTGTTTATCTCGATGAGGTTCACAAAATGGAGGAAATCCACAATCGGTTCCAAAGTTTCTCTGACTACCCTCGAGCAGTGAATGCCATTTGGATGATCGTCTGCCAGTGAGTGCATCTCGCTGAAATGAGAAAGTGGTGAAGTGCTTATTTCGATGAGTTCAGCACGTTCGAAGAATTCCACAATCGGTTCCAAAGCTTCTCTGAATAACCTCGAGCAGTGAATGACATTTGGCTGATATTCTGCAGATGTGTGTCTCGCAATGAAATGGGAAAGCAGTAAAGTGTTTATCTCGATGAGGTTCACAAAATGGAGGAAATCCACAATAGGATCCAAAGTTTCTCTGAATACCTTCGAGCAGTGAATGCCATTTGGCTGATATTCTACCGACGTGTGTATCTCAATGAAATGAGAAACTCGGATAATGCTTAACTCGATGGCTTCTGCAAGTTGGAAGAAATCCACAATACGTTCCAATTTTTCTCTGAATACATTGGAGCAGTGAATGCCATGTGGCTGATATCCTGCCAATGTGTGTATCTCAGTGAAATGAGAAAGTGGTAAAGTGCTTATCTCGATGACTTCAGCAAGTTGGAGGAAATCCACGGCAGGTTCCAAAGTTTCTCTGAATACCTTCGAGCACTGAATGCCGTTTGGCTCATATTCTGCCAATGTGTGTATCTCAATGAAATGAGAAACTGGTTATGTGTTTATCTCGATAAGTTCAGCAATTTGGAGGAAATCCAAATAGGTTCCAAAGTTTCTCACAATACCTACGAGCATTGAATGCCATTTGGCTGATATTCTCCAATGTGTGTATATGAATGAAATGAGAAAGTGGTAAAGTGTTTATCTCGATGAGTTCAGCAAGTTGGCAGAAATCCTCAATAGGTTCCAAAGTTTCTCTGAATACCTTCGAGCAGTGAATGCCATGTGGCTCATATACTGCCAATGTGTATATCTCAATGAAATGAGAAAGTAGTAAAGTGCTTATCTCGATGAGTTCAGCAAGTTCGACGAATTCCACAGTAGGTTCCAAAGTTTCTCTGAATACCTTCGAGCAGTGAATGCCATTTGGTTGATATTCTGCCTACGTGTGTATCTCAATGAAATGAGAAAGTCGAATAGTGCTTAACTCGATGGCTTCTGCACGTTGGAAGAAATACACAATACTTTTCAATTTTTCTCTGAATACATTGGAGCAGTGAATGCCATGTGGCTGATATGCTACCAATGTGTGTATCTCAATGAAATGAGAATGTGGTAAAGTGTTTATCTCGATGAGGTTCACAAAATGGAGGAAATCCACAATCGGTTCCAAAGTTTCTCTGAATACCCTCGAGCAGTGAATGCCATTTGGATGATAGTCTGCCAGTGAGTGCATCTCGCTGAAATGAGAAAGTGGTGAAGTGCTTATCTCGATGAGTTCAGCACGTTCGAAGAATTCCACAATCGGTTCCAAAGCTTCTCTGAATAACCTCGAGCAGTGAATGACATTTGGCTGATATTCTGCAGATGTGTGTCTCGCAATGAAATGGGAAAGCAGTAAAGTGTTTATCTCGATGAGGTTCACAAAATGGAGGAAATCCACAATAGGATCCAAAGTTTCTCTGAATACCTTCGAGCAGTGAATGCCATTTGGCTGATATTCTACCTACGTGTGTATCTCAATGAAATGAGAAACTCGGATAGTGCTTAACTCGATGGCTTCTGCAAGTTGGAAGAAATCCACAATACTTTCCAATTTTTCTCTGAATACATTGGAGCAGTGAATGCCACGTGGCTGATATCCTGCCAATGCGTGTATCTCAATGAAATGAGAAACTGGTTATGTGTTTATCTCGATAAGTTCAGCAAGTTGGAGGAAATCCACAATAGGTTCCAAAGTTTCTCACAATACCTACGAGCATTGAATGCCATTTGGCTGATATTCTCCAATGTGTGTATCTGAATGAAATGAGAAAGTGGTAAAGTGTTTATCTCGATGAGGTCATCAAAATAGTGGAATATGTCCCAAAGTTTCTCTGAATACCTTCGAGACATTCAGCTGATATTGTGCCAACGTGTGTATCTCAAAGAAATGAGAAAGTGGTAAAGTGCTTATCTCGATGAGGTTCACAAAATGGAGGAAATCCACAACAGGTTCCAAAGTTTCTCTGAATACCTTCGAACAGTGAATGCCATTTGGCTGATATTCTACCAATGTGTGTATCTCAATGAAATGAGAAACTGGTAAAGTGTGTATCTCGATGAGGTTCACAAAATGGAGGAAATCCACAACAGGTTCCAAAGTTTCTCTGAATACTTTCGTGAAGTGAATGCCATTTGGATGATAATCTGCCAGTGAGTGCATCTCGCTGAAATGAGAAAGTGGTGAAGTGTTTATCTCGATGAGTTCAGCAAGTTGGTAGAAATCCACAATAGGTTCCAAAGTTTCTCTGAATACCTTCGAGCAGTGAATGCCATTTGGCTGATATTCTACCTACGTGTGTATCTCAATGAAATGAGAAACTCGTATAGTGCTTAACTCGATGGCTTCTGCAAGTTGGAAGAAATCCACAATACGTTCCAATTTTTCTCTGAATACATTGGAGCAGTGAATGCCATGTGGCTGATATCCTGCCAATGTGTGTATCTCAGTGAAATGAGAAAGTGGTAAAGTGCTTATCTCGATGACTTCAGCAAGTTGGAGGATATCCACGGCAGGTTCCAAAGTTTCTCTGAATACCTTCGAGCACTGAATGCCGTTTGGCTCATATTCTGCCAATGTGTGTATCTCAATGAAATGAGAAACTGGTTATGTGTTTATCTCGATAAGTTCAGCAAGTTGGAGGAAATCCACAATAGGTTCCAAAGTTTCTCACAATACCTACGAGCATTGAATGCCATTTGGCTGATATTCTCCAATGTGTTTATATGAATGAAATGAGAAAGTGGTAAAGTGTTTATCTCGATGAGTTCAGCAAGTTGGTAGAAATCCTCAATAGGTTCCAAAGTTTCTCTGAATACCTTCGAGCAGTGAATGCCATTTGGATGATAGTCTGCCAGTGAGTGCATCTCGCTGAAATGAGAAAGTGGTGAAGTGCTTATCTCGATGAGTTCAGCACGTTCGAAGAATTCCACAATCGGTTCCAAAGCTTCTCTGAATAACCTCGAGCAGTGAATGACATTTGGCTGATATTCTGCAGATGTGTGTCTCGCAATGAAATGGGAAAGCAGTAAAGTGTTTATCTCGATGAGGTTCACAAAATGGAGGAAATCCACAACAGGTTCCAAAGTTTCTCTGAATACTTTCGTGAAGTGAATGCCATTTGGATGATAATCTGCCAGTGAGTGCATCTCGCTGAAATGAGAAAGTGGTGAAGTGTTTATCTCGATGAGTTCAGCAAGTTGGTAGAAATCCACAATAGGTTCTAAAGTTTCTCTGAATCCCTTCGAGCAGTGAATGCCATTTGGCTGATATTCTACCTACGTGTGTGTCTCAATGAAATGAGAAACTCGTATAGTGCTTAACTCGATGGCTTCTGCAAGTTGGAAGAAATCCACAATACGTTCCAATTTTTCTCTGAATACATTGGAGCAGTGAATGCCATGTGGCTGATATCCTGCCAATGTGTGTATCTCAGTGAAATGAGAAAGTGGTAAAGTGCTTATCTCGATGACTTCAGCAAGTTGGAGGAAATCCACGGCAGGTTCCAAAGTTTCTCTGAATACCTTCGAGCACTGAATGCCGTTTGGCTCATATTCTGCCAATGTGTGTATCTCAATGAAATGAGAAACTGGTTATGTGTTTATCTCGATAAGTTCAGCAAGTTGGAGGAAATCCACAATAGGTTCCAAAGTTTCTCACAATACCTACGAGCATTGAATGCCATTTGGCTGATATTCTCCAATGTGTGTATATGAATGAAATGAGAAAGTGGTAAAGTGTTTATCTCGATGAGTTCAGCAAGTTGGTAGAAATCCTCAATAGGTTCCAAAGTTTCTCTGAATACCTTCGAGCAGTGAATGCCATGTGGCTCATATACTGCCAATGTGTATATCTCAATGAAATGAGAAAGTAGTAAAGTGCTTATCTCGATGAGTTCAGCAAGTTGGTAGAAATCCACAATAGGTTCCAAAGTTTCTCTGAATCCCTTCGAGCAGTGAATGCCATTTGGCTGATATTCTACCTACGTGTGTATCTCAATGAAATGAGAAAGTCGTATAGTGCTTAACTCGATGGCTTCTGCACGTTGGAAGAAATCCACAATACTTTCCAATTTTTCTCTGAATACATTGGAGCAGTGAATGCCATGTGGCTGATATTCTAGCAATGTGTGTATCTCAATGAAATGAGAGTGTGGTAAAGTGTTTATCTCGATGAGGTTCACAAAATGGAGGAAATCCACAATCGGTTCCAAAGTTTCTCTGACTACCCTCGAGCAGTGAATGCCATTTGGATGATCGTCTGCCAGTGAGTGCATCTCGCTGAAATGAGAAAGTGGTGAAGTGCTTATTTCGATGAGTTCAGCACGTTCGAAGAATTCCACAATCGGTTCCAAAGCTTCTCTGAATAACCTCGAGCAGTGAATGACATTTGGCTGATATTCTGCAGATGTGTGTCTCGCAATGAAATGGGAAAGCAGTAAAGTGTTTATCTCGATGAGGTTCACAAAATGGAGGAAATCCACAATAGGATCCAAAGTTTCTCTGAATACCTTCGAGCAGTGAATGCCATTTGGCTGATATTCTACCTACGTGTGTATCTCAATGAAATGAGAAACTCGGATAATGCTTAACTCGATGGCTTCTGCAAGTTGGAAGAAATCCACAATACGTTCCAATTTTTCTCTGAATACATTGGAGCAGTGAATGCCATGTGGCTGATATCCTGCCAATGTGTGTATCTCAGTGAAATGAGAAAGTGGTAAAGTGCTTATCTCGATGACTTCAGCAAGTTGGAGGAAATCCACGGCAGGTTCCAAAGTTTCTCTGAATACCTTCGAGCACTGAATGCCGTTTGGCTCATATTCTGCCAATGTGTGTATCTCAATGAAATGAGAAACTGGTTATGTGTTTATCTCGATAAGTTCAGCAATTTGGAGGAAATCCAAATAGGTTCCAAAGTTTCTCACAATACCTACGAGCATTGAATGCCATTTGGCTGATATTCTCCAATGTGTGTATATGAATGAAATGAGAAAGTGGTAAAGTGTTTATCTCGATGAGTTCAGCAAGTTGGTAGAAATCCTCAATAGGTTCCAAAGTTTCTCTGAATACCTTCGAGCAGTGAATGCCATGTGGCTCATATACTGCCAATGTGTATATCTCAATGAAATGAGAAAGTAGTAAAGTGCTTATCTCGATGAGTTCAGCAAGTTCGACGAATTCCACAGTAGGTTCCAAAGTTTCTCTGAATACCTTCGAGCAGTGAATGCCATTTGGTTGATATTCTGCCTACGTGTGTATCTCAATGAAATGAGAAAGTCGTATAGTGCTTAACTCGATGGCTTCTGCACGTTGGAAGAAATACACAATACTTTTCAATTTTTCTCTGAATACATTGGAGCAGTGAATGCCATGTGGCTGATATGCTACCAATGTGTGTATCTCAATGAAATGAGAATGTGGTAAAGTGTTTATCTCGATGAGGTTCACAAAATGGAGGAAATCCACAATCGGTTCCAAAGTTTCTCTGACTACCCTCGAGCAGTGAATGCCATTTGGATGATAGTCTGCCAGTGAGTGCATCTCGCTGAAATGAGAAAGTGGTGAAGTGCTTATCTCGATGAGTTCAGCACGTTCGAAGAATTCCACAATCGGTTCCAAAGCTTCTCTGAATAACCTCGAGCAGTGAATGACATTTGGCTGATATTCTGCAGATGTGTGTCTCGCAATGAAATGGGAAAGCAGTAAAGTGTTTATCTCGATGAGGTTCACAAAATGGAGGAAATCCACAATAGGATCCAAAGTTTCTCTGAATACCTTCGAGCAGTGAATGCCATTTGGCTGATATTCTACCTACGTGTGTATCTCAATGAAATGAGAAACTCGGATAGTGCTTAACTCGATGGCTTCTGCAAGTTGGAAGAAATCCACAATACTTTCCAATTTTTCTCTGAATACATTGGAGCAGTGAATGCCACGTGGCTGATATCCTGCCAATGCGTGTATCTCAATGAAATGAGAAACTGGTTATGTGTTTATCTCGATAAGTTCAGCAAGTTGGAGGAAATCCACAATAGGTTCCAAAGTTTCTCACAATACCTACGAGCATTGAATGCCATTTGGCTGATATTCTCCAATGTGTGTATCTGAATGAAATGAGAAAGTGGTAAAGTGTTTATCTCGATGAGGTCATCAAAATAGTGGAATATGTCCCAAAGTTTCTCTGAATACCTTCGAGACATTCAGCTGATATTGTGCCAACGTGTGTATCTCAAAGAAATGAGAAAGTGGTAAAGTGCTTATCTCGATGAGGTTCACAAAATGGAGGAAATCCACAACAGGTTCCAAAGTTTCTCTGAATACCTTCGAACAGTGAATGCCATTTGGCTGATATTCTACCAATGTGTGTATCTCAATGAAATGAGAAACTGGTAAAGTGTTTATCTCGATGAGGTTCACAAAATGGAGGAAATCCACAACAGGTTCCAAAGTTTCTCTGAATACTTTCGTGAAGTGAATGCCATTTGGATGATAATCTGCCAGTGAGTGCATCTCGCTGAAATGAGAAAGTGGTGAAGTGTTTATCTCGATGAGTTCAGCAAGTTGGTAGAAATCCACAATAGGTTCCAAAGTTTCTCTGAATACCTTCGAGCAGTGAATGCCATTTGGCTGATATTCTACCTACGTGTGTATCTCAATGAAATGAGAAACTCGTATAGTGCTTAACTCGATGGCTTCTGCAAGTTGGAAGAAATCCACAATACGTTCCAATTTTTCTCTGAATACATTGGAGCAGTGAATGCCATGTGGCTGATATCCTGCCAATGTGTGTATCTCAGTGAAATGAGAAAGTGGTAAAGTGCTTATCTCGATGACTTCAGCAAGTTGGAGGATATCCACGGCAGGTTCCAAAGTTTCTCTGAATACCTTCGAGCACTGAATGCCGTTTGGCTCATATTCTGCCAATGTGTGTATCTCAATGAAATGAGAAACTGGTTATGTGTTTATCTCGATAAGTTCAGCAAGTTGGAGGAAATCCACAATAGGTTCCAAAGTTTCTCACAATACCTACGAGCATTGAATGCCATTTGGCTGATATTCTCCAATGTGTTTATATGAATGAAATGAGAAAGTGGTAAAGTGTTTATCTCGATGAGTTCAGCAAGTTGGTAGAAATCCTCAATAGGTTCCAAAGTTTCTCTGAATACCTTCGAGCAGTGAATGCCATGTGGCTCATATACTGCCAATGTGTATATCTCAATGTAATGAGAAAGTAGTAAAGTGCTTATCTCGATGAGTTCAGCAAGTTCGAAGAATTCCACAGTAGGTTCCAAAGTTTCTCTGAATACCTTCGAGCAGTGAATGGCATTTGGTTGATATTCTGCCTACGTGTGTATCTCAATGAAATGAGAAAGTCGTACAGTGCTTAACTCGATGGCTTCTGCACGTTGGAAGAAATCCACAATACTTTCCAATTTTTCTCTGAATACATTGGAGCAGTGAATGCTATGTGGCTGATATGCTACCAATGTGTGTATCTCAATGAAATGAGAATGTGGTAAAGTGTTTATCTCGATGAGGTTCACAAAATGGAGGAAATCCACAATCGGTTCCAAAGTTTCTCTGACTACCCTCGAGCAGTGAATGCCATTTGGATGATAGTCTGCCAGTGAGTGCATCTCGCTGAAATGAGAAAGTGGTGAAGTGCTTATCTCGATGAGTTCAGCACGTTCGAAGAATTCCACAATCGGTTCCAAAGCTTCTCTGAATAACCTCGAGCAGTGAATGACATTTGGCTGATATTCTGCAGATGTGTGTCTCGCAATGAAATGGGAAAGCAGTAAAGTGTTTATCTCGATGAGGTTCACAAAATGGAGGAAATCCACAATAGGATCCAAAGTTTCTCTGAATACCTTCGAGCAGTGAATGCCATTTGGCTGATATTCTACCTACGTGTGTATCTCAATGAAATGAGAAACTCGGATAATGCTTAACTCGATGGCTTCTGCAAGTTGGAAGAAATCCACAATACGTTCCAATTTTTCTCTGAATACATTGGAGCAGTGAATGCCATGTGGCTGATATCCTGCCAATGTGTGTATCTCAGTGAAATGAGAAAGTGGTAAAGTGCTTATCTCGATGACTTCAGCAAGTTGGAGGAAATCCACGGCAGGTTCCAAAGTTTCTCTGAATACCTTCGAGCACTGAATGCCGTTTGGCTCATATTCTGCCAATGTGTGTATCTCAATGAAATGAGAAACTGGTTATGTGTTTATCTCGATAAGTTCAGCAAGTTGGAGGAAATCCACAATAGGTTCCAAAGTTTCTCACAATACCTACGAGCATTGAATGCCATTTGGCTGATATTCTCCAATGTGTGTATATGAATGAAATGAGAAAGTGGTAAAGTGTTTATCTCGATGAGTTCAGCAAGTTGGTAGAAATCCTCAATAGGTTCCAAAGTTTCTCTGAATACCTTCGAGCAGTGAATGCCATGTGGCTCATATACTGCCAATGTGTATATCTCAATGAAATGAGAAAGTAGTAAAGTGCTTATCTCGATGAGTTCAGCAAGTTCGACGAATTCCACAGTAGGTTCCAAAGTTTCTCTGAATACCTTCGAGCAGTGAATGCCATTTGGTTGATATTCTGCCTACGTGTGTATCTCAATGAAATGAGAAAGTCGTATAGTGCTTAACTCGATGGCTTCTGCACGTTGGAAGAAATACACAATACTTTTCAATTTTTCTCTGAATACATTGGAGCAGTGAATGCCATGTGGCTGATATGCTACCAATGTGTGTATCTCAATGAAATGAGAATCTGGTAAAGTGTTTATCTCGATGAGGTTCACAAAATGGAGGAAATCCACAATCGGTTCCAAAGTTTCTCTGAATACCCTCGAGCAGTGAATGCCATTTGGATGATAGTCTGCCAGTGAGTGCATCTCGCTGAAATGAGAAAGTGGTGAAGTGCTTATCTCGATGAGTTCAGCACGTTCGAAGAATTCCACAATCGGTTCCAAAGCTTCTCTGAATAACCTCGAGCAGTGAATGACATTTGGCTGATATTCTGCAGATGTGTGTCTCGCAATGAAATGGGAAAGCAGTAAAGTGTTTATCTCGATGAGGTTCACAAAATGGAGGAAATCCACAATAGGATCCAACGTTTCTCTGAATACCTTCGAGCAGTGAATGCCATTTGGCTGATATTCTACCTACGTGTGTATCTCAATGAAATGAGAAACTCGGATAGTGCTTAACTCGATGGCTTCTGCAAGTTGGAAGAAATCCACAATACTTTCCAATTTTTCTCTGAATACATTGGAGCAGTGAATGCCACGTGGCTGATATCCTGCCAATGCGTGTATCTCAATGAAATGAGAAACTGGTTATGTGTTTATCTCGATAAGTTCAGCAAGTTGGAGGAAATCCACAATAGGTTCCAAAGTTTCTCACAATACCTACGAGCATTGAATGCCATTTGGCTGATATTCTCCAATGTGTGTATCTGAATGAAATGAGAAAGTGGTAAAGTGTTTATCTCGATGAGGTCATCAAAATAGTGGAATATGTCCCAAAGTTTCTCTGAATACCTTCGAGACATTCAGCTGATATTGTGCCAACGTGTGTATCTCAAAGAAATGAGAAAGTGGTAAAGTGCTTATCTCGATGAGGTTCACAAAATGGAGGAAATCCACAACAGGTTCCAAAGTTTCTCTGAATACCTTCGAACAGTGAATGCCATTTGGCTGATATTCTACCAATGTGTGTATCTCAATGAAATGAGAAACTGGTAAAGTGTTTATCTCGATGAGGTTCACAAAATGGAGGAAATCCACAACAGGTTCCAAAGTTTCTCTGAATACTTTCGTGAAGTGAATGCCATTTGGATGATAATCTGCCAGTGAGTGCATCTCGCTGAAATGAGAAAGTGGTGAAGTGTTTATCTCGATGAGTTCAGCAAGTTGGTAGAAATCCACAATAGGTTCCAAAGTTTCTCTGAATACCTTCGAGCAGTGAATGCCATTTGGCTGATATTCTACCTACGTGTGTATCTCAATGAAATGAGAAACTCGTATAGTGCTTAACTCGATGGCTTCTGCAAGTTGGAAGAAATCCACAATACGTTCCAATTTTTCTCTGAATACATTGGAGCAGTGAATGCCATGTGGCTGATATCCTGCCAATGTGTGTATCTCAGTGAAATGAGAAAGTGGTAAAGTGCTTATCTCGATGACTTCAGCAAGTTGGAGGAAATCCACGGCAGGTTCCAAAGTTTCTCTGAATACCTTCGAGCACTGAATGCCGTTTGGCTCATATTCTGCCAATGTGTGTATCTCAATGAAATGAGAAACTGGTTATGTGTTTATCTCGATAAGTTCAGCAATTTGGAGGAAATCCAAATAGGTTCCAAAGTTTCTCACAATACCTACGAGCATTGAATGCCATTTGGCTGATATTCTCCAATGTGTGTATATGAATGAAATGAGAAAGTGGTAAAGTGTTTATCTCGATGAGTTCAGCAAGTTGGTAGAAATCCTCAATAGGTTCCAAAGTTTCTCTGAATACCTTCGAGCAGTGAATGCCATGTGGCTCATATACTGCCAATGTGTATATCTCAATGAAATGAGAAAGTAGTAAAGTGCTTATCTCGATGAGTTCAGCAAGTTCGACGAATTCCACAGTAGGTTCCAAAGTTTCTCTGAATACCTTCGAGCAGTGAATGCCATTTGGTTGATATTCTGCCTACGTGTGTATCTCAATGAAATGAGAAAGTCGTATAGTGCTTAACTCGATGGCTTCTGCACGTTGGAAGAAATACACAATACTTTTCAATTTTTCTCTGAATACATTGGAGCAGTGAATGCCATGTGGCTGATATGCTACCAATGTGTGTATCTCAATGAAATGAGAATCTGGTAAAGTGTTTATCTCGATGAGGTTCACAAAATGGAGGAAATCCACAATCGGTTCCAAAGTTTCTCTGAATACCCTCGAGCAGTGAATGCCATTTGGATGATAGTCTGCCAGTGAGTGCATCTCGCTGAAATGAGAAAGTGGTGAAGTGCTTATCTCGATGAGTTCAGCACATTCGAAGAATTCCACAATCGGTTCCAAAGCTTCTCTGAATAACCTCGAGCAGTGAATGACATTTGGCTGATATTCTGCAGATGTGTGTCTCGCAATGAAATGGGAAAGCAGTAAAGTGTTTATCTCGATGAGGTTGACAAAATGGAGGAAATCCACAATAGGATCCAAAGTTTCTCTGAATACCTTCGAGCAGTGAATGCCATTTGGCTGATATTCTACCTACGTGTGTATCTCAATGAAATGAGAAACTCGGATAGTGCTTAACTCGATGGCTTCTGCAAGTTGGAAGAAATCCACAATACTTTCCAATTTTTCTCTGAATACATTGGAGCAGTGAATGCCACGTGGCTGATATCCTGCCAATGCGTGTATCTCAATGAAATGAGAAACTGGTTATGTGTTTATCTCGATAAGTTCAGCAAGTTGGAGGAAATCCACAATAGGTTCCAAAGTTTCTCACAATACCTACGATTCTCCAATGTGTGTATCTGAATGAAATGAGAAAGTGGTAAAGTGTTTATCTCGATGAGGTCATCAAAATAGTGGAATATGTCCCAAAGTTTCTCTGAATACCTTCGAGACATTCAGCTGATATTGTGCCAACGTGTGTATCTCAAAGAAATGAGAAAGTGGTAAAGTGCTTATCTCGATGAGGTTCACAAAATGGAGGAAATCCACAACAGGTTCCAAAGTTTCTCTGAATACCTTCGAACAGTGAATGCCATTTGGCTGATATTCTACCAATGTGTGTATCTCAATGAAATGAGAAACTGGTAAAGTGTTTATCTCGATGAGGTTCACAAAATGGAGGAAATCCACAACAGGTTCCAAAGTTTCTCTGAATACTTTCGTGAAGTGAATGCCATTTGGATGATAATCTGCCAGTGAGTGCATCTCGCTGAAATGAGAAAGTGGTGAAGTGTTTATCTCGATGAGTTCAGCAAGTTGGTAGAAATCCACAATAGGTTCCAAAGTTTCTCTGAATACCTTCGAGCAGTGAATGCCATTTGGCTGATATTCTACCTACGTGTGTATCTCAATGAAATGAGAAACTCGTATAGTGCTTAACTCGATGGCTTCTGCAAGTTGGAAGAAATCCACAATACGTTCCAATTTTTCTCTGAATACATTGGAGCAGTGAATGCCATGTGGCTGATATCCTGCCAATGTGTGTATCTCAGTGAAATGAGAAAGTGGTAAAGTGCTTATCTCGATGACTTCAGCAAGTTGGAGGATATCCACGGCAGGTTCCAAAGTTTCTCTGAATACCTTCGAGCACTGAATGCCGTTTGGCTCATATTCTGCCAATGTGTGTATCTCAATGAAATGAGAAACTGGTTATGTGTTTATCTCGATAAGTTCAGCAAGTTGGAGGAAATCCACAATAGGTTCCAAAGTTTCTCACAATACCTACGAGCATTGAATGCCATTTGGCTGATATTCTCCAATGTGTTTATATGAATGAAATGAGAAAGTGGTAAAGTGTTTATCTCGATGAGTTCAGCAAGTTGGTAGAAATCCTCAATAGGTTCCAAAGTTTCTCTGAATACCTTCGAGCAGTGAATGCCATGTGGCTCATATACTGCCAATGTGTATATCTCAATGTAATGAGAAAGTAGTAAAGTGCTTATCTCGATGAGTTCAGCAAGTTCGAAGAATTCCACAGTAGGTTCCAAAGTTTCTCTGAATACCTTCGAGCAGTGAATGGCATTTGGTTGATATTCTACCTACGTGTGTATCTCAATGAAATGAGAAAGTCGTACAGTGCTTAACTCGATGGCTTCTGCACGTTGGAAGAAATCCACAATACTTTCCAATTTTTCTCTGAATACATTGGAGCAGTGAATGCTATGTGGCTGATATGCTACCAATGTGTGTATCTCAATGAAATGAGAATGTGGTAAAGTGTTTATCTCGATGAGGTTCACAAAATGGAGGAAATCCACAATCGGTTCCAAAGTTTCTCTGACTACCCTCGAGCAGTGAATGCCATTTGGATGATAGTCTGCCAGTGAGTGCATCTCGCTGAAATGAGAAAGTGGTGAAGTGCTTATCTCGATGAGTTCAGCACGTTCGAAGAATTCCACAATCGGTTCCAAAGCTTCTCTGAATAACCTCGAGCAGTGAATGACATTTGGCTGATATTCTGCAGATGTGTGTCTCGCAATGAAATGGGAAAGCAGTAAAGTGTTTATCTCGATGAGGTTCACAAAATGGAGGAAATCCACAATAGGATCCAAAGTTTCTCTGAATACCTTCGAGCAGTGAATGCCATTTGGCTGATATTCTACCTACGTGTGTATCTCAATGAAATGAGAAACTCGGATAGTGCTTAACTCGATGGCTTCTGCAAGTTGGAAGAAATCCACAATACTTTCCAATTTTTCTCTGAATACATTGGAGCAGTGAATGCCACGTGGCTGATATCCTGCCAATGTGTGTATCTCAATGAAATGAGAAACTGGTTATGTGTTTATCTCGATAAGTTCAGCAAGTTGGAGGAAATCCACAATAGGTTCCAAAGTTTCTCACAATACCTACGAGCATTGAATGCCATTTGGCTGATATTCTCCAATGTGTTTATATGAATGAAATGAGAAAGTGGTAAAGTGTTTATCTCGATGAGTTCATCAAAATATAGGAAATGCACAATAGGTCCCAAAGTTTCTCTGAATACCATCGAGCCATTCGGCTGATATTGTGCCAACGTGTGTATGTCAAAGAAATGAGAAAGTGGTAAAGTGCTTACCTCGATGAGTTCAGCAAGTTGGAGGAAATCCTCAATAGGTTCCAAAGTTTCTCTGAATACCTTCGAGCAGTGAATGCCATTTGGCTGATATTCTGCCAATGTGTATATCTCAATGAAATGAGAAAGTAGTAAAGTGCTTATCTCGATGAGTTCAGTAATTTCGAAGAATTCCACAATCGGTTCCAAAGATTCTCTGAATACCTTCGAGCAGTGAATGCCATTTGGCTGATATTCTACCAATGTGTTTATATGAATGAAATGAGAAAGTGGTAAAGTGTTTATCTCGATGAGTTCATCAAAATATAGGAAATGCACAATAGGTCCCAAAGTTTCTCTGAATACCATCGAGCCATTCGGCTGATATTGTGCCAACGTGTGTATGTCAAAGAAATGAGAAAGTGGTAAAGTGCTTACCTCGATGAGTTCAGCAAGTTGGAGGAAATCCTCAATAGGTTCCAAAGTTTCTCTGAATACCTTCGAGCAGTGAATGCCATTTGGCTGATATTCTGCCAATGTGTATATCTCAATGAAATGAGAAAGTAGTAAAGTGCTTATCTCGATGAGTTCAGTAATTTCGAAGAATTCCACAATCGGTTCCAAAGATTCTCTGAATACCTTCGAGCAGTGAATGCCATTTGGCTGATATTCTACCAATGTGTGTATCTCAATGAAATGAGAATGTGGTAAAGTGTTTATCTCGATGAGTTCATCAAAATAGGGGAAGTCCACAATAAGTCCCAAAGTTTCTCTGAATACCTTCGAGCCATTCAGCTGATATTGTGCCAACGTGTGTATCTCAAAGAAATGAGAAAGTGGTAAAGTGCTTATCTCGATAAGTTCAACAAGTTGGAGGAAATCCACAGTACGTTCCAAAGTTTCTCTGAATACCTTCGAACAGTGAATGCCATTTGGCTGATATTCTACCAATGTGTGTATCTCAATGAAATGAGAATGTGGTAAAGTGTTTATCTCGATGAGGTTCACAAAATGGAGGAAATCCACAATAGGTTCCAAAGTTTCTCTGAATACTTTTGTGCAGTGAATGCTATTTGGATGATAATCTGCCAGTGAGTGCATCTCGCTGAAATGAGAAAGTGGTGAAGTGTTTATCTCGATGAGTTCAGCAAGTTGGTAGAAATCCACAATAGGTTCCAAAGTTTCTCTGAATCCCTTCGAGCAGTGAATGCCATTTGGCTGATATTCTACCTACGTGTGTGTCTCAATGAAATGAGAAACTCGTATCGTGCTTAACTCGATGGCTTCTGCAAGTTGGAAGAAATCCACAATACGTTCCAATTTTTCTCTGAATACATTGGAGCAGTGATTGCCATGTGGCTGATATCCTGCCAATGTGTGTATCTCAGTGAAATGAGAAAGTGGTAAAGTGCTTATCTCGATGACTTCAGCAAGTTGGAGGAAATCCACGGCAGGTTCCAAAGTTTCTCTGAATACCTTCGAGCACTGAATGCCGTTTGGCTCATATTCTGCCAATGTGTGTATCTCAATGAAATGAGAAACTGGTTATGTGTTTATCTCGATAAGTTCAGCAAGTTGGAGGAAATCCACAATAGGTTCCAAAGTTTCTCACAATACCTACGACCATTGAATGCCATTTGGCTGATATTCTCCAATGTGTTTATATGAATGAAATGAGAAAGTGGTAAAGTGTTTATCTCGATGAGTTCAGCAAGTTGGTAGAAATCCTCAATAGGTTCCAAAGTTTCTCTGAATACCTTCGAGCAGTGAATGCCATGTGGCTCATATACTGCCAATGTGTATATCTCAATGTAATGAGAAAGTAGTAAAGTGCTTATCTCGATGAGTTCAGCAAGTTCGACGAATTCCACAGTAGGTTCCAAAGTTTCTCTGAATACCTTCGAGAAGTGAATGGCATTTGGTTGATATTCTGCCTACGTGTGTATCTCAATGAAATGAGAAAGTCGTATAGTGCTTAACTCGATGGCTTCTGCACGTTGGAAGAAATCCACAATACTTTCCAATTTTTCTCTGAATACATTGGAGCAGTGAATGCCATGTGGCTGATATGCTACCAATGTGTGTATCTCAATGAAATGAGAATGTGGTAAAGTGTTTATCTCGATGAGGTTCACAAAATGGAGGAAATCCACAATCGGTTCCAAAGTTTCTCTGACTACCCTCGAGCAGTGAATGCCATTTGGATGATAGTCTGCCAGTGAGTGCATCTCGCTGAAATGAGAAAGTGGTGAAGTGCTTATCTCGATGAGTTCAGCACGTTCGAAGAATTCCACAATCGGTTCCAAAGCTTCTCTGAAGAACCTCGAGCAGTGAATGACATTTGGCTGATATTCTGCAGATGTGTGTCTCGCAATGAAATGGGAAAGCAGTAAAGTGTTTATCTCGATGAGGTTCACAAAATGGAGGAAATCCACAATAGGATCCAAAGTTTCTCTGAATACCTTCGAGCAGTGAATGCCATTTGGCTGATATTCTACCTACGTGTGTATCTCAATGAAATGAGAAACTCGGATAATGCTTAACTCGATGGCTTCTGCAAGTTGGAAGAAATCCACAATACGTTCCAATTTTTCTCTGAATACATTGGAGCAGTGAATGCCATGTGGCTGATATCCTGCCAATGTGTGTATCTCAGTGAAATGAGAAAGTGGTAAAGTGCTTATCTCGATGACTTCAGCAAGTTGGAGGAAATCCACGGCAGGTTCCAAAGTTTCTCTGAATACCTTCGAGCACTGAATGCCGTTTGGCTCATATTCTGCCAATGTGTGTATCTCAATGAAATGAGAAACTGGTTATGTGTTTATCTCGATAAGTTCAGCAATTTGGAGGAAATCCAAATAGGTTCCAAAGTTTCTCACAATACCTACGAGCATTGAATGCCATTTGGCTGATATTCTCCAATGTGTGTATATGAATGAAATGAGAAAGTGGTAAAGTGTTTATCTCGATGAGTTCAGCAAGTTGGTAGAAATCCTCAATAGGTTCCAAAGTTTCTCTGAATACCTTCGAGCAGTGAATGCCATGTGGCTCATATACTGCCAATGTGTATATCTCAATGAAATGAGAAAGTAGTAAAGTGCTTATCTCGATGAGTTCAGCAAGTTCGACGAATTCCACAGTAGGTTCCAAAGTTTCTCTGAATACCTTCGAGCAGTGAATGCCATTTGGTTGATATTCTGCCTACGTGTGTATCTCAATGAAATGAGAAAGTCGTATAGTGCTTAACTCGATGGCTTCTGCACGTTGGAAGAAATACACAATACTTTTCAATTTTTCTCTGAATACATTGGAGCAGTGAATGCCATGTGGCTGATATGCTACCAATGTGTGTATCTCAATGAAATGAGAATGTGGTAAAGTGTTTATCTCGATGAGGTTCACAAAATGGAGGAAATCCACAATCGGTTCCAAAGTTTCTCTGAATACCCTCGAGCAGTGAATGCCATTTGGATGATAGTCTGCCAGTGAGTGCATCTCGCTGAAATGAGAAAGTGGTGAAGTGCTTATCTCGATGAGTTCAGCACGTTCGAAGAATTCCACAATCGGTTCCAAAGCTTCTCTGAATAACCTCGAGCAGTGAATGACATTTGGCTGATATTCTGCAGATGTGTGTCTCGCAATGAAATGGGAAAGCAGTAAAGTGTTTATCTCGATGAGGTTCACAAAATGGAGGAAATCCACAATAGGATCCAAAGTTTCTCTGAATACCTTCGAGCAGTGAATGCCATTTGGCTGATATTCTACCTACGTGTGTATCTCAATGAAATGAGAAACTCGGATAGTGCTTAACTCGATGGCTTCTGCAAGTTGGAAGAAATCCACAATACTTTCCAATTTTTCTCTGAATACATTGGAGCAGTGAATGCCACGTGGCTGATATCCTGCCAATGCGTGTATCTCAATGAAATGAGAAACTGGTTATGTGTTTATCTCGATAAGTTCAGCAAGTTGGAGGAAATCCACAATAGGTTCCAAAGTTTCTCACAATACCTACGAGCATTGAATGCCATTTGGCTGATATTCTCCAATGTGTGTATCTGAATGAAATGAGAAAGTGGTAAAGTGTTTATCTCGATGAGGTCATCAAAATAGTGGAATATGTCCCAAAGTTTCTCTGAATACCTTCGAGACATTCAGCTGATATTGTGCCAACGTGTGTATCTCAAAGAAATGAGAAAGTGGTAAAGTGCTTATCTCGATGAGGTTCACAAAATGGAGGAAATCCACAACAGGTTCCAAAGTTTCTCTGAATACCTTCGAACAGTGAATGCCATTTGGCTGATATTCTACCAATGTGTGTATCTCAATGAAATGAGAAACTGGTAAAGTGTTTATCTCGATGAGGTTCACAAAATGGAGGAAATCCACAACAGGTTCCAAAGTTTCTCTGAATACTTTCGTGAAGTGAATGCCATTTGGATGATAATCTGCCAGTGAGTGCATCTCGCTGAAATGAGAAAGTGGTGAAGTGTTTATCTCGATGAGTTCAGCAAGTTGGTAGAAATCCACAATAGGTTCCAAAGTTTCTCACAATACCTACGAGCATTGAATGCCATTTGGCTGATATTCTCCAATGTGTTTATATGAATGAAATGAGAAAGTGGAAAAGTGTTTATCTCGATGAGTTCATCAAAATATAGGAAATGCACAATAGGTCCCAAAGTTTCTCTGAATACCATCGAGCCATTCGGCTGATATTGTGCCAACGTGTGTATGTCAAAGAAATGAGAAAGTGGTAAAGTGCTTACCTCGATGAGTTCAGCAAGTTGGAGGAAATCCTCAATAGGTTCCAAAGTTTCTCTGAATACCTTCGAGCAGTGAATGCCATTTGGCTGATATTCTGCCAATGTGTATATCTCAATGAAATGAGAAAGTAGTAAAGTGCTTATCTCGATGAGTTCAGTAATTTCGAAGAATTCCACAATCGGTTCCAAAGATTCTCTGAATACCTTCGAGCAGTGAATGCCATTTGGCTGATATTCTACCAATGTGTGTATCTCAATGAAATGAGAATGTGGTAAAGTGTTTATCTCGATGAGTTCATCAAAATAGGGGAAGTCCACAATAAGTCCCAAAGTTTCTCTGAATACCTTCGAGCCATTCAGCTGATATTGTGCCAACGTGTGTATCTCAAAGAAATGAGTAAGTGGTAAAGTGCTTATCTCGATAAGTTCAACAAGTTGGAGGAAATCCACAGTACGTTCCAAAGTTTCTCTGAATACCTTCGAACAGTGAATGCCATTTGGCTGATATTCTACCAATGTGTGTATCTCAATGAAATGAGAATGTGGTAAAGTGTTTATCTCGATGAGGTTCACAAAATGGAGGAAATCCACAATAGGTTCCAAAGTTTCTCTGAATACTTTTGTGCAGTGAATGCTATTTGGATGATAATCTGCCAGTGAGTGCATCTCGCTGAAATGAGAAAGTGGTGAAGTGTTTATCTCGATGAGTTCAGCAAGTTGGTAGAAATCCACAATAGGTTCCAAAGTTTCTCTGAATCCCTTCGAGCAGTGAATGCCATTTGGCTGATATTCTACCTACGTGTGTGTCTCAATGAAATGAGAAACTCGTATCGTGCTTAACTCGATGGCTTCTGCAAGTTGGAAGAAATCCACAATACGTTCCAATTTTTCTCTGAATACATTGGAGCAGTGATTGCCATGTGGCTGATATCCTGCCAATGTGTGTATCTCAGTGAAATGAGAAAGTGGTAAAGTGCTTATCTCGATGACTTCAGCAAGTTGGAGGAAATCCACGGCAGGTTCCAAAGTTTCTCTGAATACCTTCGAGCACTGAATGCCGTTTGGCTCATATTCTGCCAATGTGTGTATCTCAATGAAATGAGAAACTGGTTATGTGTTTATCTCGATAAGTTCAGCAAGTTGGAGGAAATCCACAATAGGTTCCAAAGTTTCTCACAATACCTACGACCATTGAATGCCATTTGGCTGATATTCTCCAATGTGTTTATATGAATGAAATGAGAAAGTGGTAAAGTGTTTATCTCGATGAGTTCAGCAAGTTGGTAGAAATCCTCAATAGGTTCCAAAGTTTCTCTGAATACCTTCGAGCAGTGAATGCCATGTGGCTCATATACTGCCAATGTGTATATCTCAATGTAATGAGAAAGTAGTAAAGTGCTTATCTCGATGAGTTCAGCAAGTTCGACGAATTCCACAGTAGGTTCCAAAGTTTCTCTGAATACCTTCGAGAAGTGAATGGCATTTGGTTGATATTCTGCCTACGTGTGTATCTCAATGAAATGAGAAAGTCGTATAGTGCTTAACTCGATGGCTTCTGCACGTTGGAAGAAATCCACAATACTTTCCAATTTTTCTCTGAATACATTGGAGCAGTGAATGCCATGTGGCTGATATGCTACCAATGTGTGTATCTCAATGAAATGAGAATGTGGTAAAGTGTTTATCTCGATGAGGTTCACAAAATGGAGGAAATCCACAATCGGTTCCAAAGTTTCTCTGACTACCCTCGAGCAGTGAATGCCATTTGGATGATAGTCTGCCAGTGAGTGCATCTCGCTGAAATGAGAAAGTGGTGAAGTGCTTATCTCGATGAGTTCAGCACGTTCGAAGAATTCCACAATCGGTTCCAAAGCTTCTCTGAATAACCTCGAGCAGTGAATGACATTTGGCTGATATTCTGCAGATGTGTGTCTCGCAATGAAATGGGAAAGCAGTAAAGTGTTTATCTCGATGAGGTTCACAAAATGGAGGAAATCCACAACAGGATCCAAAGTTTCTCTGAATACCTTCGAGCAGTGAATGCCATTTGGCTGATATTCTACCTACGTGTGTATCTCAGTGAAATGAGAAACTCGGATAGTGCTTAACTCGATGGCTTCTGCAAGTTGGAAGAAATCCACAATACTTTCCAATTTTTCTCTGAATACATTGGAGCAGTGAATGCCACGTGGCTGATATCCTGCCAATGTGTGTATCTCAATGAAATGAGAAACTGGTTATGTGTTTATCTCGATAAGTTCAGCAAGTTGGAGGAAATCCACAATAGGTTCCAAAGTTTCTCACAATACCTACGAGCATTGAATGCCATTTGGCTGATATTCTCCAATGTGTGTATCTGAATGAAATGAGAAAGTGGTAAAGTGTTTATCTCGATGAGTTCATCAAAATATAGGAAATGCACAATAGGTCCCAAAGTTTCTCTGAATACCATCGAGCCATTCGGCTGATATTGTGCCAACGTGTGTATGTCAAAGAAATGAGAAAGTGGTAAAGTGCTTATCTCGATGAGTTCAGTAATTTCGAAGAATTCCACAATCGGTTCCAAAGATTCTCTGAATACCTTCGAGCAGTGAATGCCATTTGGCTGATATTCTACCAATGTGTGTATCTCAATGAAATGAGAATGTGGTAAAGTGTTTATCTCGATGAGTTCATCAAAATAGAGGAAGTCCACAATAGGTCCCAAAGTTTCTCTGAATACCTTCGAGCCATTCAGCTGATATTGTGCCAACGTGTGTATCTCAAAGAAATGAGAAAGTGGTAAAGTGCTTATCTCGATAAGTTCAACAAGTTGGAGGAAATCCACAGTACGTTCCAAAGTTTCTCTCAATACCTTCGAACAGTGAATGCCATTTGGCTGATATTCTACCAATGTGTGTATCTCAATGAAATGAGAATGTGGTAAAGTGTTTATCTCGATGAGGTTCACAAAATGGAGGAAATCCACAATAGGTTCCAAAGTTTCTCTGAATACTTTTGTGCAGTGAATGCTATTTGGATGATAATCTGCCAGTGAGTGCATCTCGCTGAAATGAGAAAGTGGTGAAGTGCTTATCTCGATGAGTTCAGCACGTTCGAAGAATTCCACAATCGGTTCCAAAGCTTCTCTGAATAACCTCGAGCAGTGAATGACATTTGGCTGATATTCTGCAGATGTGTGTCTCGCAATGAAATGGGAAAGCAGTAAAGTGTTTATCTCGATGAGGTTCACAAAATGGAGGAAATCCACAACAGGTTCCAAAGTTTCTCTGAATACTTTCGTGAAGTGAATGCCATTTGGATGATAATCTGCCAGTGAGTGCATCTCGCTGAAATGAGAAAGTGGTGAAGTGTTTATCTCGATGAGTTCAGCAAGTTGGTAGAAATCCACAATAGGTTCTAAAGTTTCTCTGAATCCCTTCGAGCAGTGAATGCCATTTGGCTGATATTCTACCTACGTGTGTGTCTCAATGAAATGAGAAACTCGTATAGTGCTTAACTCGATGGCTTCTGCAAGTTGGAAGAAATCCACAATACGTTCCAATTTTTCTCTGAATACATTGGAGCAGTGAATGCCATGTGGCTGATATCCTGCCAATGTGTGTATCTCAGTGAAATGAGAAAGTGGTAAAGTGCTTATCTCGATGACTTCAGCAAGTTGGAGGAAATCCACGGCAGGTTCCAAAGTTTCTCTGAATACCTTCGAGCACTGAATGCCGTTTGGCTCATATTCTGCCAATGTGTGTATCTCAATGAAATGAGAAACTGGTTATGTGTTTATCTCGATAAGTTCAGCAAGTTGGAGGAAATCCACAATAGGTTCCAAAGTTTCTCACAATACCTACGAGCATTGAATGCCATTTGGCTGATATTCTCCAATGTGTGTATATGAATGAAATGAGAAAGTGGTAAAGTGTTTATCTCGATGAGTTCAGCAAGTTGGTAGAAATCCTCAATAGGTTCCAAAGTTTCTCTGAATACCTTCGAGCAGTGAATGCCATGTGGCTCATATACTGCCAATGTGTATATCTCAATGAAATGAGAAAGTAGTAAAGTGCTTATCTCGATGAGTTCAGCAAGTTGGTAGAAATCCACAATAGGTTCCAAAGTTTCTCTGAATCCCTTCGAGCAGTGAATGCCATTTGGCTGATATTCTACCTACGTGTGTATCTCAATGAAATGAGAAAGTCGTATAGTGCTTAACTCGATGGCTTCTGCACGTTGGAAGAAATCCACAATACTTTCCAATTTTTCTCTGAATACATTGGAGCAGTGAATGCCATGTGGCTGATATTCTAGCAATGTGTGTATCTCAATGAAATGAGAGTGTGGTAAAGTGTTTATCTCGATGAGGTTCACAAAATGGAGGAAATCCACAATCGGTTCCAAAGTTTCTCTGACTACCCTCGAGCAGTGAATGCCATTTGGATGATCGTCTGCCAGTGAGTGCATCTCGCTGAAACGAGAAAGTGGTGAAGTGCTTATTTCGATGAGTTCAGCACGTTCGAAGAATTCCACAATCGGTTCCAAAGCTTCTCTGAATAACCTCGAGCAGTGAATGACATTTGGCTGATATTCTGCAGATGTGTGTCTCGCAATGAAATGGGAAAGCAGTAAAGTGTTTATCTCGATGAGGTTCACAAAATGGAGGAAATCCACAATAGGATCCAAAGTTTCTCTGAATACCTTCGAGCAGTGAATGCCATTTGGCTGATATTCTACCTACGTGTGTATCTCAATGAAATGAGAAACTCGGATAATGCTTAACTCGATGGCTTCTGCAAGTTGGAAGAAATCCACAATACGTTCCAATTTTTCTCTGAATACATTGGAGCAGTGAATGCCATGTGGCTGATATCCTGCCAATGTGTGTATCTCAGTGAAATGAGAAAGTGGTAAAGTGCTTATCTCGATGACTTCAGCAAGTTGGAGGAAATCCACGGCAGGTTCCAAAGTTTCTCTGAATACCTTCGAGCACTGAATGCCGTTTGGCTCATATTCTGCCAATGTGTGTATCTCAATGAAATGAGAAACTGGTTATGTGTTTATCTCGATAAGTTCAGCAATTTGGAGGAAATCCAAATAGGTTCCAAAGTTTCTCACAATACCTACGAGCATTGAATGCCATTTGGCTGATATTCTCCAATGTGTGTATATGAATGAAATGAGAAAGTGGTAAAGTGTTTATCTCGATGAGTTCAGCAAGTTGGTAGAAATCCTCAATAGGTTCCAAAGTTTCTCTGAATACCTTCGAGCAGTGAATGCCATGTGGCTCATATACTGCCAATGTGTATATCTCAATGAAATGAGAAAGTAGTAAAGTGCTTATCTCGATGAGTTCAGCAAGTTCGACGAATTCCACAGTAGGTTCCAAAGTTTCTCTGAATACCTTCGAGCAGTGAATGCCATTTGGTTGATATTCTGCCTACGTGTGTATCTCAATGAAATGAGAAAGTCGTATAGTGCTTAACTCGATGGCTTCTGCACGTTGGAAGAAATACACAATACTTTTCAATTTTTCTCTGAATACATTGGAGCAGTGAATGCCATGTGGCTGATATGCTACCAATGTGTGTATCTCAATGAAATGAGAATGTGGTAAAGTGTTTATCTCGATGAGGTTCACAAAATTGAGGAAATCCACAATCGGTTCCAAAGTTTCTCTGAATACCCTCGAGCAGTGAATGCCATTTGGATGATAGTCTGCCAGTGAGTGCATCTCGCTGAAATGAGAAAGTGGTGAAGTGCTTATCTCGATGAGTTCAGCACGTTCGAAGAATTCCACAATCGGTTCCAAAGCTTCTCTGAATAACCTCGAGCAGTGAATGACATTTGGCTGATATTCTGCAGATGTGTGTCTCGCAATGAAATGGGAAAGCAGTAAAGTGTTTATCTCGATGAGGTTCACAAAATGGAGGAAATCCACAATAGGATCCAAAGTTTCTCTGAATACCTTCGAGCAGTGGATGCCATTTGGCTGATATTCTACCTAAGTGTGTATCTCAATGAAATGAGAAACTCGGATAGTGCTTAACTCGATGGCTTCTGCAAGTTGGAAGAAATCCTCAATACTTTCCAATTTTTCTCTGAATACATTGGAGCAGTGAATGCCACGTGGCTGATATCCTGCCAATGCGTGTATCTCAATGAAATGAGAAACTGGTTATGTGTTTATCTCGATAAGTTCAGCAAGTTGGAGGAAATCCACAATAGGTTCCAAAGTTTCTCACAATACCTACGAGCATTGAATGCCATTTGGCTGATATTCTCCAATGTGTGTATCTGAATGAAATGAGAAAGTGGTAAAGTGTTTATCTCGATGAGGTCATCAAAATAGTGGAATATGTCCCAAAGTTTCTCTGAATACCTTCGAGACATTCAGCTGATATTGTGCCAACGTGTGTATCTCAAAGAAATGAGAAAGTGGTAAAGTGCTTATCTCGATGAGGTTCACAAAATGGAGGAAATCCACAACAGGTTCCAAAGTTTCTCTGAATACCTTCGAACAGTGAATGCCATTTGGCTGATATTCTACCAATGTGTGTATCTCAATGAAATGAGAAACTGGTAAAGTGTTTATCTCGATGAGGTTCACAAAATGGAGGAAATCCACAACAGGTTCCAAAGTTTCTCTGAATACTTTCGTGAAGTGAATGCCATTTGGATGATAATCTGCCAGTGAGTGCATCTCGCTGAAATGAGAAAGTGGTGAAGTGTTTATCTCGATGAGTTCAGCAAGTTGGTAGAAATCCACAATAGGTTCCAAAGTTTCTCTGAATACCTTCGAGCAGTGAATGCCATTTGGCTGATATTCTACCTACGTGTGTATCTCAATGAAATGAGAAACTCGTATAGTGCTTAACTCGATGGCTTCTGCAAGTTGGAAGAAATCCACAATACGTTCCAATTTTTCTCTGAATACATTGGAGCAGTGAATGCCATGTGGCTGATATCCTGCCAATGTGTGTATCTCAGTGAAATGAGAAAGTGGTAAAGTGCTTATCTCGATGACTTCAGCAAGTTGGAGGATATCCACGGCAGGTTCCAAAGTTTCTCTGAATACCTTCGAGCACTGAATGCCGTTTGGCTCATATTCTGCCAATGTGTGTATCTCAATGAAATGAGAAACTGGTTATGTGTTTATCTCGATAAGTTCAGCAAGTTGGAGGAAATCCACAATAGGTTCCAAAGTTTCTCACAATACCTACGAGCATTGAATGCCATTTGGCTGATATTCTCCAATGTGTTTATATGAATGAAATGAGAAAGTGGTAAAGTGTTTATCTCGATGAGTTCAGCAAGTTGGTAGAAATCCTCAATAGGTTCCAAAGTTTCTCTGAATACCTTCGAGCAGTGAATGCCATGTGGCTCATATACTGCCAATGTGTATATCTCAATGTAATGAGAAAGTAGTAAAGTGCTTATCTCGATGAGTTCAGCAAGTTCGAAGAATTCCACAGTAGGTTCCAAAGTTTCTCTGAATACCTTCGAGCAGTGAATGGCATTTGGTTGATATTCTGCCTACGTGTGTATCTCAATGAAATGAGAAAGTCGTATAGTGCTTAACTCGATGGCTTCTGCACGTTGGAAGAAATCCACAATACTTTCCAATTTTTCTCTGAATACATTGGAGCAGTGAATGCTATGTGGCTGATATGCTACCAATGTGTGTATCTCAATGAAATGAGAATGTGGTAAAGTGTTTATCTCGATGAGGTTCACAAAATGGAGGAAATCCACAATCGGTTCCAAAGTTTCTCTGACTACCCTCGAGCAGTGAATGCCATTTGGATGATAGTCTGCCAGTGAGTGCATCTCGCTGAAATGAGAAAGTTGTGAAGTGCTTATCTCGATGAGTTCAGCACGTTCGAAGAATTCCACAATCGGTTCCAAAGCTTCTCTGAATAACCTCGAGCAGTGAATGACATTTGGCTGATATTCTGCAGATGTGTGTCTCGCAATGAAATGGGAAAGCAGTAAAGTGTTTATCTCGATGAGGTTCACAAAATGGAGGAAATCCACAATTGGATCCAAAGTTTCTCTGAATACCTTCGAGCAGTGAATGCCATTTGGCTGATATTCTACCTACGTGTGTATCTCAATGAAATGAGAAACTCGGATAGTGCTTAACTCGATGGCTTCTGCAAGTTGGAAGAAATCCACAATACTTTCCAATTTTTCTCTGAATACATTGGAGCAGTGAATGCCACGTGGCTGATATCCTGCCAATGTGTGTATCTCAATGAAATCAGAAACTGGTTATGTGTTTATCTCGATAAGTTCAGCAAGTTGGAGGAAATCCACAATAGGTTCCAAAGTTTCTCACAATACCTACGAGCATTGAATGCCATTTGGCTGATATTCTCCAATGTGTTTATATGAATGAAATGAGAAAGTGGTAAAGTGTTTATCTCGATGAGTTCATCAAAATATAGGAAATGCACAATAGGTCCCAAAGCTTCTCTGAATACCATCGAGCCATTCGGCTGATATTGTGCCAACGTGTGTATGTCAAAGAAATGAGAAAGTGGTAAAGTGCTTACCTCGATGAGTTCAGCAAGTTGGAGGAAATCCTCAATAGGTTCCAAAGTTTCTCTGAATACCTTCGAGCAGTGAATGCCATTTGGCTGATATTCTGCCAATGTGTATATCTCAATGAAATGAGAAAGTAGTAAAGTGCTTATCTCGATGAGTTCAGTAATTTCGAAGAATTCCACAATCGGTTCCAAAGATTCTCTGAATACCTTCGAGCAGTGAATGCCATTTGGCTGATATTCTACCAATGTGTGTATCTCAATGAAATGAGAATGTGGTAAAGTGTTTATCTCGATGAGTTCATCAAAATAGGGGAAGTCCACAATAAGTCCCAAAGTTTCTCTGAATACCTTCGAGCCATTCAGCTGATATTGTGCCAACGTGTGTATCTCAAAGAAATGAGAAAGTGGTAAAGTGCTTATCTCGATAAGTTCAACAAGTTGGAGGAAATCCACAGTACGTTCCAAAGTTTCTCTGAATACCTTCGAACAGTGAATGCCATTTGGCTGATATTCTACCAATGTGTGTATCTCAATGAAATGAGAATGTGGTAAAGTGTTTATCTCGATGAGGTTCACAAAATGGAGGAAATCCACAATAGGTTCCAAAGTTTCTCTGAATACTTTTGTGCAGTGAATGCTATTTGGATGATAATCTGCCAGTGAGTGCATCTCGCTGAAATGAGAAAGTGGTGAAGTGTTTATCTCGATGAGTTCAGCAAGTTGGTAGAAATCCACAATAGGTTCCAAAGTTTCTCTGAATCCCTTCGAGCAGTGAATGCCATTTGGCTGATATTCTACCTACGTGTGTGTCTCAATGAAATGAGAAACTCGTATCGTGCTTAACTCGATGGCTTCTGCAAGTTGGAAGAAATCCACAATACGTTCCAATTTTTCTCTGAATACATTGGAGCAGTGATTGCCATGTGGCTGATATCCTGCCAATGTGTGTATCTCAGTGAAATGAGAAAGTGGTAAAGTGCTTATCTCGATGACTTCAGCAAGTTGGAGGAAATCCACGGCAGGTTCCAAAGTTTCTCTGAATACCTTCGAGCACTGAATGCCGTTTGGCTCATATTCTGCCAATGTGTGTATCTCAATGAAATGAGAAACTGGTTATGTGTTTATCTCGATAAGTTCAGCAAGTTGGAGGAAATCCACAGTAGGTTCCAAAGTTTCTCACAATACCTACGAGCATTGAATGCCATTTGGCTGATATTCTCCAATGTGTTTATATGAATGAAATGAGAAAGTGGTAAAGTGTTTATCTCGATGAGTTCAGCAAGTTGGTAGAAATCCTCAATAGGTTCCAAAGTTTCTCTGAATACCTTCGAGCAGTGAATGCCATGTGGCTCATATACTGCCAATGTGTATATCTCAATGTAATGAGAAAGTAGTAAAGTGCTTATCTCGATGAGTTCAGCAAGTTCGAAGAATTCCACAGTAGGTTCCAAAGTTTCTCTGAATACCTTCGAGAAGTGAATGGCATTTGGTTGATATTCTGCCTACGTGTGTATCTCAATGAAATGAGAAAGTCGTATAGTGCTTAACTCGATGGCTTCTGCACGTTGGAAGAAATCCACAATACTTTCCAATTTTTCTCTGAATACATTGGAGCAGTGAATGCCATGTGGCTGATATGCTACCAATGTGTGTATCTCAATGAAATGAGAATGTGGTAAAGTGTTTATCTCGATGAGGTTCACAAAATGGAGGAAATCCACAATCGGTTCCAAAGTTTCTCTGACTACCCTCGAGCAGTGAATGCCATTTGGATGATAGTCTGCCAGTGAGTGCATCTCGCTGAAATGAGAAAGTGGTGAAGTGCTTATCTCGATGAGTTCAGCACGTTCGAAGAATTCCACAATCGGTTCCAAAGCTTCTCTGAATAACCTCGAGCAGTGAATGACATTTGGCTGATATTCTGCAGATGTGTG
This sequence comes from Prionace glauca, assembly GCA_037974335.1. NCBI lineage: Eukaryota > Metazoa > Chordata > Chondrichthyes > Carcharhiniformes > Carcharhinidae > Prionace > Prionace glauca. Next base: position 32,422,283 of record CM075730.1, read on the forward strand.
TCTCGCAATGAAATGGGAAAGCAGTAAAGTGTTTATCTCGATGAGGTTCACAAAATGGAGGAAATCCACAACAGGATCCAAAGTTTCTCTGAATACCTTCGAGCAGTGAATGCCATTTGGCTGATATTCTACCTACGTGTGTATCTCAGTGAAATGAGAAACTCGGATAGTGCTTAACTCGATGGCTTCTGCAAGTTGGAAGAAATCCACAATACTTTCCAATTTTTCTCTGAATACATTGGAGCAGTGAATGCCACGTGGCTGATATCCTGCCAATGTGTGTATCTCAATGAAATGAGAAACTGGTTATGTGTTTATCTCGATAAGTTCAGCAAGTTGGAGGAAATCCACAATAGGTTCCAAAGTTTCTCACAATACCTACGAGCATTGAATGCCATTTGGCTGATATTCTCCAATGTGTGTATCTGAATGAAATGAGAAAGTGGTAAAGTGTTTATCTCGATGAGTTCATCAAAATATAGGAAATGCACAATAGGTCCCAAAGTTTCTCTGAATACCATCGAGCCATTCGGCTGATATTGTGCCAACGTGTGTATGTCAAAGAAATGAGAAAGTGGTAAAGTGCTTACCTCGATGAGTTCAGCAAGTTGGAGGAAATCCTCAATAGGTTCCAAAGTTTCTCTGAATACCTTCGAGCAGTGAATGCCATTTGGCTCATATACTGCCAATGTGTATATCTCAATGAAATGAGAAAGTAGTAAAGTGCTTATCTCGATGAGTTCAGTAATTTCGAAGAATTCCACAATCGGTTCCAAAGATTCTCTGAATACCTTCGAGCAGTGAATGCCATTTGGCTGATATTCTACCAATGTGTGTATCTCAATGAAATGAGAATGTGGTAAAGTGTTTATCTCGATGAGTTCATCAAAATAGAGGAAGTCCACAATAGGTCCCAAAGTTTCTCTGAATACCTTCGAGCCATTCAGCTGATATTGTGCCAACGTGTGTATCTCAAAGAAACGAGAAAGTGGTAAAGTGCTTATCTCGATAAGTTCAACAAGTTGGAGGAAATCCACAGTACGTTCCAAAGTTTCTCTGAATACCTTCGAACAGTGAATGCCATTTGGCTGATATTCTACCAATGTGTGTATCTCAATGAAATGAGAATGTGGTAAAGTGTTTATCTCGATGAGGTTCACAAAATGGAGGAAATCCACAATAGGTTCCAAAGTTTCTCTGAATACTTTTGTGCAGTGAATGCTATTTGGATGATAATCTGCCAGTGAGTGCATCTCGCTGAAATGAGAAAGTGGTAAAGTGCTTATCACGATGACTTCAGCAAGTTGGTGGAAATCCACGACAGATTCCAAAGTTTCTCTGAATACCTTCGAGCACTGAATGCCGTTTGGCTCATATTCTGCCAATGTGTGTATCTCAATGAAATGAGAAACTGGTTATGTGTTTATCTCGATAAGTTCAGCAAGTTGGAGGAAATCCACAATACCTACGAGCATTGAATGCCATTTGGCTGATATTCTCCAATGTGTGTATCTGAATGAAATGAGAAAGTGGTAAAGTGTTTATCTCGATGAGTTCATCAAAATAGAGGAAGTCCACAATAGGTCCCAAAGTTTCTCTGAATACCTTCGAGCCATTCAGCTGATATTGTGCCAACGTGTGTATCTCAAAGAAATGAGAAAGTGGTAAAGTGCTTATCTGGATAAGTTCAGCAAGTTGGAGGAAATCCACAGTACGTTCCAAAGTTTCTCTGAATACCTTCGAACAGTGAATGCCATTTGGCTGATATTCTACCAATGTGTGTATCTCAATGAAATGAGAAACTAGTAAAGTGTTTATCTCGATGAGGTTCACAAAATGGAGGAAATCCACAACAGGTTCCAAAGTTTCTCTGAATACTTTCGTGAAGTGAATGCCATTTGGATGATAATCTGCCAGTGAGTGCATCTCGCTGAAATGAGAAAGTGGTGAAGTGTTTATCTCGATGAGTTCAGCAAGTTGGTAGAAATCCACAATAGGTTCCAAAGTTTCTCTGAATCCCTTCGAGCAGTGAATGCCATTTGGCTGATATTCTACCTACGTGTGTATCTCAATGAAATGAGAAACTCGTATAGTGCTTAACTCGATGGCTTCTGCAAGTTGGAAGAAATCCACAATACTTTCCAATTTTCCTCTGAATACATTGGAGCAGTGTAGCTGATATCCTGCCAATGTGTGTATCTCAGTGAAATGAGAAAGTGGTAAAGTGCTTATCTCGATGACTTCAGCAAGTTGGAGGAAATCCACGGCAGGTTCCAAAGTTTCTCTGAATACCTTCGAGCACTGAATGCCGTTTGGCTCATATTCTGCCAATGTGTGTATCTCAATGAAATGGGAAACTGGTTATGTGTTTATCTCGATAAGTTCAGCAAGTTGGAGGAAATCCACAATAGGTTCCAAAGTTTCTCACAGTACCTACGAGCATTGAATGCCATTTGGCTGATATTCTCCAATGTGTGTATCTGAATGAAATGAGAAAGTGGTAAAGTGTTTATCTCGATGAGTTCATCAAAATATAGGAAATGCACAATAGGTCCCAAAGTTTCTCTGAATACCATCGAGCCATTCGGCTGATATTGTGCCAACGTGTGTATGTCAAAGAAATGAGAAATTGGTAAAGTGCTTACCTCGATGAATTCAGCAAGTTGGAGGAAATCCTCAATAGGTTCCAAAGTTTCTCTGAATACCTTCGAGCAGTGAATGCCATTTGGCTCATATACTGCCAATGTGTATATCTCAATGAAATGAGAAAGTACTAAAGTGCTTATCTCGATGAGTTCAGCAAGTTCGAAGAATTCCACAATCGGTTCCAAAGTTTCTCTGAATACCTTCGAGCAGTGAATGCCATTTGGCTGATATTCTACCAATGTGTGTATCTCAATGAAATGAGAAACTGGTTATGTGTTTATCTCGATAAATTCAGCAAGTTGGAGGAAATCCACAATAACTACGAGCATTGAATGCCATTTGGCTGATATTCTCCAATGTGTGTATCTGAATGAAATGAGAAAGTGGTAAAGTGTTCATCTCGATGAGTTCATCAAAATAGAGGAAGTCCACAATAGGTCCCAAAGTTTCTCTGAATACCTTCGAGCCATTCAGCTGATATTGTGCCAACGTGTGTATCTCAAAGAAATGAGAAAGTGGTAAAGTGCTTATCTCGATAAGTTCAACAAGTTGGAGGAAATCCACAGTACGTTCCAAAGTTTCTCTGAATACCTTCGAACAGTGAATGCCATTTGGCTGATATTCTACCAATGTGTGTATCTCAATGAAATGAGAATGTGGTAAAGTGTTTATCTCGATGAGGTTCACAAAATGGAGGAAATCCACAACAGGTTCCAAAGTTTCTCTGAATACTTTCGTGAAGTGAATGCCATTTGGATGATAATCTGCCAGTGAGTGCATCTCGCTGAAATGAGAAAGTGGTGAAGTGTTTATCTCGATGAGTTCAGCAAGTTGGTAGAAATCCACAATAGGTTCCAAAGTTTCTCTGAATCCCTTCGAGCAGTGAATGCCATTTGGCTGATATTCTACCTACGTGTGTGTCTCAATGAAATGAGAAACTCGTATCGTGCTTAACTCGATGGCTTCTGCAAGTTGGAAGAAATCCACAATACGTTCCAATTTTCCTCTGAATACATTGGAGCAGTGATTGCCATGTGGCTGATATCCTGCCAATGTGTGTATCTCAGTGAAATGAGAAAGTGGTAAAGTGCTTATCTCGATGACTTCAGCAAGTTGGAGGAAATCCACGGCAGGTTCCAAAGTTTCTCTGAATACCTTCGAGCACTGAATGCCGTTTGGCTCATATTCTGCCAATGTGTGTATCTCAATGAAATGAGAAACTGGTTATGTGTTTATCTCGATAAGTTCAGCAAGTTGGAGGAAATCCACAATAGGTTCCAAAGTTTCTCACAATACCTACGAGCATTGAATGCCATTTGGCTGATATTCTCCAATGTGTTTATATGAATGAAATGAGAAAGTGGTAAAGTGTTTATCTCGATGAGTTCAGCAAGTTGGTAGAAATCCTCAATAGGTTCCAAAGTTTCTCTGAATACCTTCGAGCAGTGAATGCCATGTGGCTCATATACTGCCAATGTGTATATCTCAATGTAATGAGAAAGTAGTAAAGTGCTTATCTCGATGAGTTCAGCAAGTTCGAAGAATTCCACAGTAGGTTCCAAAGTTTCTCTGAATACCTTCGAGAAGTGAATGGCATTTGGTTGATATTCTGCCTACGTGTGTATCTCAATGAAATGAGAAAGTCGTATAGTGCTTAACTCGATGGCTTCTGCACGTTGGAAGAAATCCACAATACTTTCCAATTTTTCTCTGAATACATTGGAGCAGTGAATGCCATGTGGCTGATATGCTACCAATGTGTGTCTCTCAATGAAATGAGAATGTGGTAAAGTGTTTATCTCGATGAGGTTCACAAAATGGAGGAAATCCACAATCGGTTCCAAAGTTTCTCTGACTACCCTCGAGCAGTGAATGCCATTTGGATGATAGTCTGCCAGTGAGTGCATCTCGCTGAAATGAGAAAGTGGTGAAGTGCTTATCTCGATGAGTTCAGCACGTTCGAAGAATTCCACAATCGGTTCCAAAGCTTCTCTGAATAACCTCGAGCAGTGAATGACATTTGGCTGATATTCTGCAGATGTGTGTCTCGCAATGAAATGGGAAAGCAGTAAAGTGTTTATCTCGATGAGGTTCACAAAATGGAGGAAATCCACAACAGGATCCAAAGTTTCTCTGAATACCTTCGAGCAGTGAATGCCATTTGGCTGATATTCTACCTACGTGTGTATCTCAGTGAAATGAGAAACTCGGATAGTGCTTAACTCGATGGCTTCTGCAAGTTGGAAGAAATCCACAATACTTTCCAATTTTTCTCTGAATACATTGGAGCAGTGAATGCCACGTGGCTGATATCCTGCCAATGTGTGTATCTCAATGAAATGAGAAACTGGTTATGTGTTTATCTCGATAAGTTCAGCAAGTTGGAGGAAATCCACAATAGGTTCCAAAGTTTCTCACAATACCTACGAGCATTGAATGCCATTTGGCTGATATTCTCCAATGTGTGTATCTGAATGAAATGAGAAAGTGGTAAAGTGTTTATCTCGATGAGTTCATCAAAATATAGGAAATGCACAATAGGTCCCAAAGTTTCTCTGAATACCATCGAGCCATTCGGCTGATATTGTGCCAACGTGTGTATGTCAAAGAAATGAGAAAGTGGTAACGTGCTTACCTCGATGAGTTCAGCAAGTTGGAGGAAATCCTCAATAGGTTCCAAAGTTTCTCTGAATACCTTCGAGCAGTGAATGCCATTTGGCTCATATACTGCCAATGTGTATATCTCAATGAAATGAGAAAGTAGTAAAGTGCTTATCTCGATGAGTTCAGTAATTTCGAAGAATTCCACAATCGGTTCCAAAGATTCTCTGAATACCTTCGAGCAGTGAATGCCATTTGGCTGATATTCTACCAATGTGTGTATCTCAATGAAATGAGAATGTGGTAAAGTGTTTATCTCGATGAGTTCATCAAAATAGAGGAAGTCCACAATAGGTCCCAAAGTTTCTCTGAATACCTTCGAGCCATTCAGCTGATATTGTGCCAACGTGTGTATCTCAAAGAAACGAGAAAGTGGTAAAGTGCTTATCTCGATAAGTTCAACAAGTTGGAGGAAATCCACAGTACGTTCCAAAGTTTCTCTGAATAACTTCGAACAGTGAATGCCATTTGGCTGATATTCTACCAATGTGTGTATCTCAATGAAATGAGAATGTGGTAAAGTGTTTATCTCGATGAGGTTCACAAAATGGAGGAAATCCACAATAGGTTCCAAAGTTTCTCTGAATACTTTTGTGCAGTGAATGCTATTTGGATGATAATCTGCCAGTGAGTGCATCTCGCTGAAATGAGAAAGTGGTAAAGTGCTTATCACGATGACTTCAGCAAGTTGGTGGAAATCCACGACAGATTCCAAAGTTTCTCTGAATACCTTCGAGCACTGAATGCCGTTTGGCTCATATTCTGCCAATGTGTGTATCTCAATGAAATGAGAAACTGGTTATGTGTTTATCTCGATAAGTTCAGCAAGTTGGAGGAAATCCACAATACCTACGAGCATTGAATGCCATTTGGCTGATATTCTCCAATGTGTGTATCTGAATGAAATGAGAAAGTGGTAAAGTGTTTATCTCGATGAGTTCATCAAAATAGAGGAAGTCCACAATAGGTCCCAAAGTTTCTCTGAATACCTTCGAGCCATTCAGCTGATATTGTGCCAACGTGTGTATCTCAAAGAAATGAGAAAGTGGTAAAGTGCTTATCTGGATAAGTTCAGCAAGTTGGAGGAAATCCACAGTACGTTCCAAAGTTTCTCTGAATACCTTCGAACAGTGAATGCCATTTGGCTGATATTCTACCAATGTGTGTATCTCAATGAAATGAGAAACTGGTAAAGTGTTTATCTCGATGAGGTTCACAAAATGGAGGAAATCCACAACAGGTTCCAAAGTTTCTCTGAATACTTTCGTGAAGTGAATGCCATTTGGATGATAATCTGCCAGTGAGTGCATCTCGCTGAAATGAGAAAGTGGTGAAGTGTTTATCTCGATGAGTTCAGCAAGTTGGTAGAAATCCACAATAGGTTCCAAAGTTTCTCTGAATCCCTTCGAGCAGTGAATGCCATTTGGCTGATATTCTACCTACGTGTGTATCTCAATGAAATGAGAAACTCGTATAGTGCTTAACTCGATGGCTTCTGCAAGTTGGAAGAAATCCACAATACTTTCCAATTTTCCTCTGAATACATTGGAGCAGTGTAGCTGATATCCTGCCAATGTGTGTATCTCAGTGAAATGAGAAAGTGGTAAAGTGCTTATCTCGATGACTTCAGCAAGTTGGAGGAAATCCACGGCAGGTTCCAAAGTTTCTCTGAATACCTTCGAGCACTGAATGCCGTTTGGCTCATATTCTGCCAATGTGTGTATCTCAATGAAATGAGAAACTGGTTATGTGTTTATCTCGATAAGTTCAGCAAGTTGGAGGAAATCCACAATACCTACGAGCATTGAATGCCATTTGGCTGATATTCTCCAATGTGTGTATCTGAATGAAATGAGAAAGTGGTAAAGTGTTTATCTCGATGAGTTCATCAAAATAGAGGAAGTCCACAATAGGTCCCAAAGTTTCTCTGAATACCTTCGAGCCATTCAGCTGATATTGTGCCAACGTGTGTATCTCAAAGAAATGAGAAAGTGGTAAAGTGCTTATCTCGATAAGTTCAGCAAGCTGGAGGAAATCCACAGTACGTTCCAAAGTTTCTCTGAATACCTTCGAACAGTGAATGCCATTTGGCTGATATTCTACCAATGTGTGTATCTCAATGAAATGAGAATGTGGTAAAGTGTTTTTCTCGATGAGGTTCACAAAATGGAGGAAATCCACAACAGGTTCCAAAGTTTCTCTGAATACTTTCGTGAAGTGAATGCCATTTGGATGATAATCTGCCAGTGAGTGCATCTCGCTGAAATGAGAAAGTGGTGAAGTGTTTATCTCGATTAGTTCAGCAAGGTGGTAGAAATCCACAGTAGGTTCCAAAGTTTCTCTGAATCCCTTCGAGCAGTGAATGCCATTTGGCTGATATTCTACCTACGTGTGTGTCTCAATGAAATGAGAAACTCGTATAGTGCTTAACTCGATGGCTTCTGCAAGTTGGAAGAAATCCACAATACGTTCCAATTTTTCTCTGAATACATTGGAGCAGTGAATGCCATGTGGCTGATATCCTGCCAATGTGTGTATCTCAGTGAAATGAGAAAGTGGTAAAGTGCTTATCTCGATGACTTCAGCAAGTTGGAGGAAATCCACGGCAGGTTCCAAAGTTTCTCTGAACACCTTCGAGCACTGATTGCCGTTTGGCTCATATTCTGCCAATGTGTGTATCTCAATGAAATGAGAAACTGGTTATGTGTTTATCTCGATAAGTTCAGCAAGTTGGAGGAAATCCACAATAGGTTCCAAAGTTTCTCACAATACCTACGAGCATTGAATGCCATTTGGCTGATATTCTCCAATGTGTTTATATGAATGAAATGAGAAAGTGGTAAAGTGTTTATCTCGATGAGTTCAGCAAGTTGGTAGAAATCCTCAATAGGTTCCAAAGTTTCTCTGAATACCTTCGAGCAGTGAATGCCATGTGGCTCATATACTGCCAATGTATATATCTCAATGTAATGAGAAAGTAGTAAAGTGCTTATCTCGATGAGTTCAGCAAGTTTGAAGAATTCCACAGTAGGTTCCAAAGTTTCTCTGAATACCTTCGAGAAGTGAATGGCATTTGGTTGATATTCTGCCGACGTGTGTATCTCAATGAAATGAGAAAGTCGTATAGTGCTTAACTCGATGGCTTCTGCACGTTGGAAGAAATCCACAATACTTTCCAATTTTTCTCTGAATACATTGGAGCAGTGAATGCCATGTGGCTGATATGCTACCAATGTGTGTATCTCAATGAAATGAGAATGTGGTAAAGTGTTTATCTCGATGAGGTTCACAAAATGGAGGAAATCCACAATCGGTTCCAAAGTTTCTCTGACTACCCTCGAGCAGTGAATGCCATTTGGATGATAGTCTGCCAGTGAGTGCATCTCGCTGAAATGAGAAAGTTGTGAAGTGCTTATCTCGATGAGTTCAGCACGTTCGAAGAATTCCACAATCGGTTCCAAAGCTTCTCTGAATAACCTCGAGCAGTGAATGACATTTGGCTGATATTCTGCAGATGTGTGTCTCGCAATGAAATGGGAAAGCAGTAAAGTGTTTATCTCGATGAGGTTCACAAAATGGAGGAAATCCACAATAGGATCCAAAGTTTCTCTGAATACCTTCGAGCAGTGAATGCCATTTGGCTGATATTCTACCTACGTGTGTATCTCAATGAAATGAGAAACTCGGATAGTGCTTAACTCGATGGCTTCTGCAAGTTGGAAGAAATCCACAATACTTTCCAATTTTTCTCTGAATACATTGGAGCAGTGAATGCCACGTGGCTGATATCCTGCCAATGTGTGTATCTCAATGAAATGAGAAACTGGTTATGTGTTTATCTCGATAAGTTCAGCAAGTTGGAGGAAATCCACAATAGGTTCCAAAGTTTCTCACAATACCTACGAGCATTGAATGCCATTTGGCTGATATTCTCCAATGTGTATATCTGAATGAAATGAGAAAGTGGTAAAGTGTTTATCTCGATGACTTCATCAAAATATAGGAAATGCACAATAGGTCCCAAAGTTTCTCTGAATACCATCGAGCCATTCGGCTGATATTGTGCCAACGTGTGTATGTCAAAGAAATGAGAAAGTGGTAAAGTGCTTACCTCGATGAGTTCAGCAAGTTGGAGGAAATCCTCAATAGGTTCCAAAGTTTCTCTGAATACCTTCGAGCAGTGAATGCCATTTGGCTCATATACTGCCAATGTGTATATCTCAATGGAATGAGAAAGTAGTAAAGTGCTTATCTCGATGAGTTCAGTAATTTCGAAGAATTCCACAATCGGTTCCAAAGATTCTCTGAATACCTTCGAGCAGTGAATGCCATTTGGCTGATATTCTACCAATGTGTGTATCTCAATGAAATGAGAATGTGGTAAAGTGTTTATCTCGATGAGTTCATCAAAATAGAGGAAGTCCACAATAGGTCCCAAAGTTTCTCTGAATACCTTCGAGCCATTCAGCTGATATTGTGCCAACGTGTGTATGTCAAAGAAATGAGAAAGTGGTAAAGTGCTTATCTCGATAAGTTCAACAAGTTGGAGGAAATCCACAGTACGTTCCAAAGTTTCTCTGAATACCTTCGAACAGTGAATGCCATTTGGCTGATATTCTACCAATGTGTGTATCTCAATGAAATGAGAATGTGGTAAAGTGTTTATCTCGATGAGGTTCACAAAATGGAGGAAATCCACAATAGGTTCCAAAGTTTCTCTGAATACTTTTGTGCAGTGAATGCTATTTGGATGATAATCTGCCAGTGAGTGCATCTCGCTGAAATGAGAAAGTGGTAAAGTGCTTATCACGATGACTTCAGCAAGTTGGTGGAAATCCACGACAGATTCCAAAGATTCTCTGAATACCTTCGAGCACTGAATGCCGTTTGGCTCATATTCTGCCAATGTGTGTATCTCAATGAAATGAGAAACTGGTTATGTGTTTATCTCGATAAGTTCAGCAAGTTGGAGGAAATCCACAATACCTACGAGCATTGAATGCCATTTGGCTGATATTCTCCAATGTGTGTATCTGAATGAAATGAGAAAGTGGTAAAGTGTTTATCTCAATGAGTTCATCAAAATAGAGGAAGTCCACAATAGGTCCCAAAGTTTCTCTGAATACCTTCGAGCCATTCAGCTGATATTGTGCCAACGTGTGTATCTCAAAGAAATGAGAAAGTGGTAAAGTGCTTATCTGGATAAGTTCAGCAAGTTGGAGGAAATCCACAGTACGTTCCAAAGTTTCTCTGAATACCTTCGAACAGTGAATGCCATTTGGCTGATATTCTACCAATGTGTGTATCTCAATGAAATGAGAAACTAGTAAAGTGTTTATCTCGATGAGGTTCACAAAATGGAGGAAATCCACAACAGGTTCCAAAGTTTCTCTGAATACTTTCGTGAAGTGAATGCCATTTGGATGATAATCTGCCAGTGAGTGCATCTCGCTGAAATGAGAAAGTGGTGAAGTGTTTATCTCGATGAGTTCAGCAAGTTGGTAGAAATCCACAATAGGTTCCAAAGTTTCTCTGAATCCCTTCGAGCAGTGAATGCCATTTGGCTGATATTCTACCTACGTGTGTATCTCAATGAAATGAGAAACTCGTATAGTGCTTAACTCGATGGCTTCTGCAAGTTGGAAGAAATCCACAATACTTTCCAATTTTCCTCTGAATACATTGGAGCAGTGTAGCTGATATCCTGCCAATGTGTGTATCTCAGTGAAATGAGAAAGTGGTAAAGTGCTTATCTCGATGACTTCAGCAAGTTGGAGGAAATCCACGGCAGGTTCCAAAGTTTCTCTGAATACCTTCGAGCACTGAATGCCGTTTGGCTCATATTCTGCCAATGTGTGTATCTCAATGAAATGGGAAACTGGTTATGTGTTTATCTCGATAAGTTCAGCAAGTTGGAGGAAATCCACAATAGGTTCCAAAGTTTCTCACAGTACCTACGAGCATTGAATGCCATTTGGCTGATATTCTCCAATGTGTGTATCTGAATGAAATGAGAAAGTGGTAAAGTGTTTATCTCGATGAGTTCATCAAAATATAGGAAATGCACAATAGGTCCCAAAGTTTCTCTGAATACCATCGAGCCATTCGGCTGATATTGTGCCAACGTGTGTATGTCAAAGAAATGAGAAATTGGTAAAGTGCTTACCTCGATGAATTCAGCAAGTTGGAGGAAATCCTCAATAGGTTCCAAAGTTTCTCTGAATACCTTCGAGCAGTGAATGCCATTTGGCTCATATACTGCCAATGTGTATATCTCAATGAAATGAGAAAGTACTAAAGTGCTTATCTCGATGAGTTCAGCAAGTTCGAAGAATTCCACAATCGGTTCCAAAGTTTCTCTGAATACCTTCGAGCAGTGAATGCCATTTGGCTGATATTCTACCAATGTGTGTATCTCAATGAAATGAGAAACTGGTTATGTGTTTATCTCGATAAATTCAGCAAGTTGGAGGAAATCCACAATAACTACGAGCATTGAATGCCATTTGGCTGATATTCTCCAATGTGTGTATCTGAATGAAATGAGAAAGTGGTAAAGTGTTCATCTCGATGAGTTCATCAAAATAGAGGAAGTCCACAATAGGTCCCAAAGTTTCTCTGAATACCTTCGAGCCATTCAGCTGATATTGTGCCAACGTGTGTATCTCAAAGAAATGAGAAAGTGGTAAAGTGCTTATCTCGATAACTTCAGCAAGCTGGAGGAAATCCACAGTACGTTCCAAAGTTTCTCTGAATACCTTCGAACAGTGAATGCCATTTGGCTGATATTCTACCAATGTGTGTATCTCAATGAAATGAGAATGTGGTAAAGTGTTTATCTCGATGAGGTTCACAAAATGGAGGAAATCCACAACAGGTTCCAAAGTTTCTCTGAATACTTTCGTGAAGTGAATGCCATTTGGATGATAATCTGCCAGTGAGTGCATCTCGCTGAAATGAGAAAGTGGTGAAGTGTTTATCTCGATGAGTTCAGCAAGTTGGTAGAAATCCACAATAGGTTCCAAAGTTTCTCTGAATCCCTTCGAGCAGTGAATGCCATTTGGCTGATATTCTACCTACGTGTGTGTCTCAATGAAATGAGAAACTCGTATCGTGCTTAACTCGATGGCTTCTGCAAGTTGGAAGAAATCCACAATACGTTCCAATTTTTCTCTGAATACATTGGAGCAGTGATTGCCATGTGGCTGATATCCTGCCAATGTGTGTATCTCAGTGAAATGAGAAAGTGGTAAAGTGCTTATCTCGATGACTTCAGCAAGTTGGAGGAAATCCACGGCAGGTTCCAAAGTTTCTCTGAATACCTTCGAGCACTGAATGCCGTTTGGCTCATATTCTGCCAATGTGTGTATCTCAATGAAATGAGAAACTGGTTATGTGTTTATCTCGATAAGTTCAGCAAGTTGGAGGAAATCCACAATAGGTTCCAAAGTTTCTCACAATACCTACGAGCATTGAATGCCATTTGGCTGATATTCTCCAATGTGTTTATATGAATGAAATGAGAAAGTGGTAAAGTGTTTATCTCGATGAGTTCAGCAAGTTGGTAGAAATCCTCAATAGGTTCCAAAGTTTCTCTGAATACCTTCGAGCAGTGAATGCCATGTGGCTCATATACTGCCAATGTGTATATCTCAATGTAATGAGAAAGTAGTAAAGTGCTTATCTCGATGAGTTCAGCAAGTTCGAAGAATTCCACAGTAGGTTCCAAAGTTTCTCTGAATACCTTCGAGAAGTGAATGGCATTTGGTTGATATTCTGCCTACGTGTGTATCTCAATGAAATCAGAAAGTCGTATAGTGCTTAACTCGATGGCTTCTGCACGTTGGAAGAAATCCACAATACTTTCCAATTTTTCTCTGAATACATTGGAGCAGTGAATGCCATGTGGCTGATATGCTACCAATGTGTGTCTCTCAATGAAATGAGAATGTGGTAAAGTGTTTATCTCGATGAGGTTCACAAAATGGAGGAAATCCACAATCGGTTCCAAAGTTTCTCTGACTACCCTCGAGCAGTGAATGCCATTTGGATGATAGTCTGCCAGTGAGCGCATCTCGCTGAAATGAGAAAGTGGTGAAGTGCTTATCTCGATGAGTTCAGCACGTTCGAAGAATTCCACAATCGGTTCCAAAGCTTCTCTGAATAACCTCGAGCAGTGAATGACATTTGGCTGATATTCTGCAGATGTGTGTCTCGCAATGAAATGGGAAAGCAGTAAAGTGTTTATCTCGATGAGGTTCACAAAATGGAGGAAATCCACAACAGGATCCAAAGTTTCTCTGAATACCTTCGAGCAGTGAATGCCATTTGGCTGATATTCTACCTACGTGTGTATCTCAATGAAATGAGAAACTCGGATAGTGCTTAACTCGATGGCTTCTGCAAGTTGGAAGAAATCCACAATACTTTCCAATTTTTCTCTGAATACATTGGAGCAGTGAATGCCACGTGGCTGATATCCTGCCAATGTGTGTATCTCAATGAAATGAGAAACTGGTTATGTGTTTATCTCGATAAGTTCAGCAAGTTGGAGGAAATCCACAATAGGTTCCAAAGTTTCTCACAATACCTACGAGCATTGAATGCCATTTGGCTGATATTCTCCAATGTGTGTATCTGAATGAAATGAGAAAGTGGTAAAGTGTTTATCTCGATGAGTTCATCAAAATATAGGAAATGCACAATAGGTCCCAAAGTTTCTCTGAATACCATCGAGCCATTCGGCTGATATTGTGCCAACGTGTGTATGTCAAAGAAATGAGAAAGTGGTAACGTGCTTACCTCGATGAGTTCAGCAAGTTGGAGGAAATCCTCAATAGGTTCCAAAGTTTCTCTGAATACCTTCGAGCAGTGAATGCCATTTGGCTCATATACTGCCAATGTGTATATCTCAATGAAATGAGAAAGTAGTAAAGTGCTTATCTCGATGAGTTCAGTAATTTCGAAGAATTCCACAATCGGTTCCAAAGATTCTCTGAATACCTTCGAGCAGTGAATGCCATTTGGCTGATATTCTACCAATGTGTGTATCTCAATGAAATGAGAATGTGGTAAAGTGTTTATCTCGATGAGTTCATCAAAATAGAGGAAGTCCACAATAGGTCCCAAAGTTTCTCTGAATACCTTCGAGCCATTCAGCTGATATTGTGCCAACGTGTGTATCTCAAAGAAACGAGAAAGTGGTAAAGTGCTTATCTCGATAAGTTCAACAAGTTGGAGGAAATCCACAGTACGTTCCAAAGTTTCTCTGAATAACTTCGAACAGTGAATGCCATTTGGCTGATATTCTACCAATGTGTGTATCTGAATGAAATGAGAATGTGGTAAAGTGTTTATCTCGATGAGGTTCACAAAATGGAGGAAATCCACAATAGGTTCCAAAGTTTCTCTGAATACTTTTGTGCAGTGAATGCTATTTGGATGATAATCTGCCAGTGAGTGCATCTCGCTGAAATGAGAAAGTGGTAAAGTGCTTATCACGATGACTTCAGCAAGTTGGTGGAAATCCACGATAGATTCCAAAGTTTCTCTGAATACCTTCGAGCACTGAATGCCGTTTGGCTCATATTCTGCCAATGTGTGTATCTCAATGAAATGAGAAACTGGTTATGTGTTTATCTCGATAAGTTCAGCAAGTTGGCGGAAATCCACAATACCTACGAGCATTGAATGCCATTTGGCTGATATTCTCCAATGTGTGTATCTGAATGAAATGAGAAAGTGGTAAAGTGTTTATCTCGATGAGTTCATCAAAATAGAGGAAGTCCACAATAGGTCCCAAAGTTTCTCTGAATACCTTCGAGCCATTCAGCTGATATTGTGCCAACGTGTGTATCTCAAAGAAATGAGAAAGTGGTAAAGTGCTTATCTGGATAAGTTCAGCAAGTTGGAGGAAATCCACAGTACGTTCCAAAGTTTCTCTGAATACCTTCGAACAGTGAATGCCATTTGGCTGATATTCTACCAATGTGTGTATCTCAATGAAATGAGAAACTGGTAAAGTGTTTATCTCGATGAGGTTCACAAAATGGAGGAAATCCACAACAGGTTCCAAAGTTTCTCTGAATACTTTCGTGAAGTGAATGCCATTTGGATGATAATCTGCCAGTGAGTGCATCTCGCTGAAATGAGAAAGTGGTGAAGTGTTTATCTCGATGAGTTCAGCAAGTTGGTAGAAATCCACAATAGGTTCCAAAGTTTCTCTGAATCCCTTCGAGCAGTGAATGCCATTTGGCTGATATTCTACCTACGTGTGTATCTCAATGAAATGAGAAACTCGTATAGTGCTTAACTCGATGGCTTCTGCAAGTTGGAAGAAATCCACAATACTTTCCAATTTTCCTCTGAATACATTGGAGCAGTGTAGCTGATATCCTGCCAATGTGTGTATCTCAGTGAAATGAGTAAGTGGTAAAGTGCTTATCTCGATGACTTCAGCAAGTTGGAGGAAATCCACGGCAGGTTCCAAAGTTTCTCTGAATACCTTCGAGCACTGAATGCCGTTTGGCTCATATTCTGCCAATGTGTGTATCTCAATGAAATGAGAAACTGGTTATGTGTTTATCTCGATAAGTTCAGCAAGTTGGAGGAAATCCACAATACCTACGAGCATTGAATGCCATTTGGCTGATATTCTCCAATGTGTGTATCTGAATGAAATGAGAAAGTGGTAAAGTGTTTATCTCGATGAGTTCATCAAAATAGAGGAAGTCCACAATAGGTCCCAAAGTTTCTCTGAATACCTTCGAGCCATTCAGCTGATATTGTGCCAACGTGTGTATCTCAAAGAAATGAGAAAGTGGTAAAGTGCTTATCTCGATAAGTTCAGCAAGCTGGAGGAAATCCACAGTACGTTCCAAAGTTTCTCTGAATACCTTCGAACAGTGAATGCCATTTGGCTGATATTCTACCAATGTGTGTATCTCAATGAAATGAGAATGTGGTAAAGTGTTTTTCTCGATGAGGTTCACAAAATGGAGGAAATCCACAACAGGTTCCAAAGTTTCTCTGAATACTTTCGTGAAGTGAATGCCATTTGGATGATAATCTGCCAGTGAGTGCATCTCGCTGAAATGAGAAAGTGGTGAAGTGTTTATCTCGATTAGTTCAGCAAGGTGGTAGAAATCCACAGTAGGTTCCAAAGTTTCTCTGAATCCCTTCGAGCAGTGAATGCCATTTGGCTGATATTCTACCTACGTGTGTGTCTCAATGAAATGAGAAACTCGTATAGTGCTTAACTCGATGGCTTCTGCAAGTTGGAAGAAATCCACAATACGTTCCAATTTTTCTCTGAATACATTGGAGCAGTGAATGCCATGTGGCTGATATCCTGCCAATGTGTGTATCTCAGTGAAATGAGAAAGTGGTAAAGTGCTTATCTCGATGACTTCAGCAAGTTGGAGGAAATCCACGGCAGGTTCCAAAGTTTCTCTGAACACCTTCGAGCACTGATTGCCGTTTGGCTCATATTCTGCCAATGTGTGTATCTCAATGAAATGAGAAACTGGTTATGTGTTTATCTCGATAAGTTCAGCAAGTTGGAGGAAATCCACAATAGGTTCCAAAGTTTCTCACAATACCTACGAGCATTGAATGCCATTTGGCTGATATTCTCCAATGTGTTTATATGAATGAAATGAGAAAGTGGTAAAGTGTTTATCTCGATGAGTTCAGCAAGTTGGTAGAAATCCTCAATAGGTTCCAAAGTTTCTCTGAATACCTTCGAGCAGTGAATGCCATGTGGCTCATATACTGCCAATGTATATATCTCAATGTAATGAGAAAGTAGTAAAGTGCTTATCTCGATGAGTTCAGCAAGTTTGAAGAATTCCACAGTAGGTTCCAAAGTTTCTCTGAATACCTTCGAGAAGTGAATGGCATTTGGTTGATATTCTGCCGACGTGTGTATCTCAATGAAATGAGAAAGTCGTATAGTGCTTAACTCGATGGCTTCTGCACGTTGGAAGAAATCCACAATACTTTCCAATTTTTCTCTGAATACATTGGAGCAGTGAATGCCATGTGGCTGATATGCTACCAATGTGTGTATCTCAATGAAATGAGAATGTGGTAAAGTGTTTATCTCGATGAGGTTCACAAAATGGAGGAAATCCACAATCGGTTCCAAAGTTTCTCTGACTACCCTCGAGCAGTGAATGCCATTTGGATGATAGTCTGCCAGTGAGTGCATCTCGCTGAAATGAGAAAGTTGTGAAGTGCTTATCTCGATGAGTTCAGCACGTTCGAAGAATTCCACAATCGGTTCCAAAGCTTCTCTGAATAACCTCGAGCAGTGAATGACATTTGGCTGATATTCTGCAGATGTGTGTCTCGCAATGAAATGGGAAAGCAGTAAAGTGTTTATCTCGATGAGGTTCACAAAATGGAGGAAATCCACAATAGGATCCAAAGTTTCTCTGAATACCTTCGAGCAGTGAATGCCATTTGGCTGATATTCTACCTACGTGTGTATCTCAATGAAATGAGAAACTCGGATAGTGCTTAACTCGATGGCTTCTGCAAGTTGGAAGAAATCCACAATACTTTCCAATTTTTCTCTGAATACATTGGAGCAGTGAATGCCACGTGGCTGATATCCTGCCAATGTGTGTATCTCAATGAAATGAGAAACTGGTTATGTGTTTATCTCGATAAGTTCAGCAAGTTGGAGGAAATCCACAATAGGTTCCAAAGTTTCTCACAATACCTACGAGCATTGAATGCCATTTGGCTGATATTCTCCAATGTGTGTATCTGAATGAAATGAGAAAGTGGTAAAGTGTTTATCTCGATGACTTCATCAAAATATAGGAAATGCACAATAGGTCCCAAAGTTTCTCTGAATACCATCGAGCCATTCGGCTGATATTGTGCCAACGTGTGTATGTCAAAGAAATGAGAAAGTGGTAAAGTGCTTACCTCGATGAGTTCAGCAAGTTGGAGGAAATCCTCAATAGGTTCCAAAGTTTCTCTGAATACCTTCGAGCAGTGAATGCCATTTGGCTCATATACTGCCAATGTGTATATCTCAATGGAATGAGAAAGTAGTAAAGTGCTTATCTCGATGAGTTCAGTAATTTCGAAGAATTCCACAATCGGTTCCAAAGATTCTCTGAATACCTTCGAGCAGTGAATGCCATTTGGCTGATATTCTACCAATGTGTGTATCTCAATGAAATGAGAATGTGGTAAAGTGTTTATCTCGATGAGTTCATCAAAATAGAGGAAGTCCACAATAGGTCCCAAAGTTTCTCTGAATACCTTCGAGCCATTCAGCTGATATTGTGCCAACGTGTGTATCTCAAAGAAATGAGAAAGTGGTAAAGTGCTTATCTCGATAAGTTCAACAAGTTGGAGGAAATCCACAGTACGTTCCAAAGTTTCTCTGAATACCTTCGAACAGTGAATGCCATTTGGCTGATATTCTACCAATGTGTGTATCTCAATGAAATGAGAATGTGGTAAAGTGTTTATCTCGATGAGGTTCACAAAATGGAGGAAATCCACAATAGGTTCCAAAGTTTCTCTGAATACTTTTGTGCAGTGAATGCTATTTGGATGATAATCTGCCAGTGAGTGCATCTCGCTGAAATGAGAAAGTGGTAAAGTGCTTATCACGATGACTTCAGCAAGTTGGAGGAAATCCACGACAGATTCCAAAGATTCTCTGAATACCTTCGAGCACTGAATGCCGTTTGGCTCATATTCTGCCAATGTGTGTATCTCAATGAAATGAGAAACTGGTTATGTGTTTATCTCGATAAGTTCAGCAAGTTGGAGGAAATCCACAATACCTACGAGCATTGAATGCCATTTGGCTGATATTCTCCAATGTGTGTATCTGAATGAAATGAGAAAGTGGTAAAGTGTTTATCTCAATGAGTTCATCAAAATAGAGGAAGTCCACAATAGGTCCCAAAGTTTCTCTGAATACCTTCGAGCCATTCAGCTGATATTGTGCCAACGTGTGTATCTCAAAGAAATGAGAAAGTGGTAAAGTGCTTATCTCGATAAGTTCAGCAAGTTGGAGGAAATCCACAGTACGTTCCAAAGTTTCTCTGAATACCTTCGAACAGTGAATGCCATTTGGCTGATATTCTACCAATGTGTGTATCTCAATGAAATGAGAAACTGGTAAAGTGTTTATCTCGATGAGGTTCACAAAATGGAGGAAATCCACAACAGGTTCCAAAGTTTCTCTGAATACTTTCGTGAAGTGAATGCCATTTGGATGATAATCTGCCAGTGAGTGCATCTCGCTGAAATGAGAAAGTGGTGAAGTGATTATCTCGATGAGTTCAGCAAGTTGGTAGAAATCCACAATAGGTTCCAAAGTTTCTCTGAATCCCTTCGAGCAGTGAATGCCATTTGGCTGATATTCAACCTACGTGTGTGTCTCAATGAAATGAGAAACTCGTATAGTGCTTAACTCGATGGCTTCTGCAAGTTGGAAGAAATCCACAATACTTTCCAATTTTCCTCTGAATACATTGGAGCAGTGTAGCTGATATCCTGCCAATGTGTGTATCTCAGTGAAATGAGAAAGTGGTAAAGTGCTTATCTCGATGACTTCAGCAAGTTGGAGGAAATCCACGGCAGGTTCCAAAGTTTCTCTGAATACCTTCGAGCACTGAATGCCGTTTGGCTCATATTCTGCCAACGTGTGTATCTCAATGAAATGAGAAACTGGTTATGTGTTTATCTCGATAAGTTCAGCAAGTTGGAGGAAATCCACAATAGGTTCCAAAGTTTCTCACAGTACCTACGAGCATTGAATGTCATTTGGCTGATATTCTCCAATGTGTGTATCTGAATGAAATGAGAAAGTGGTAAAGTGTTTATCTCGATGAGTTCATCAAAATATAGGAAATGCACAATAGGTCCCAAAGTTACTCTGAATACCATCGAGCCATTCGGCTGATATTGTGCCAACGTGTGTATGTCAAAGAAATGAGAAAGTGGTAAAGTGCTTACCTCGATGAGTTCAGCAAATTGGAGGAAATCCTCAATAGGTTCCAAAGTTTCTCTGAATACCTTCGAGCAGTGAATGCCATTTGGCTCATATACTGCCAATGTGTATATCTCAATGAAATGAGAAAGTAGTAAAGTGCTTATCTCGATGAGTTCAGCAAGTTCGAAGAATTCCACAATCGGTTCCAAAGTTTCTCTGAATACCTTCGAGCAGTGAATGCCATTTGGCTGATATTCTACCAATGTGTGTATCTCAATGAAATGAGAAACTGGTTATGTGTTTATCTCGATAAGTTCAGCAAGTTGGAGGAAATCCACAATTCCTACGAGCATTGAATGCCATTTGGCTGATATTCTCCAATGTGTGTATCTGAATGAAATGAGAATGTGGAAAAGTGTTTATCTCGATGAGTTCATCAAAATAGAGGAAGTCCACAATAGGTCCCAAAGTTTCTCTGAATACCTTCGAGCCATTCAGCTGATATTGTGCCAACGTGTGTATCTCAAAGAAATGAGAAAGTGGTAAAGTGCTTATCTCGATAAGTTCAGCAAGCTGGAGGAAATCCACAGTACGTTCCAAAGTTTCTCTGAATACCTTCGAACAGTGAATGCCATTTGGCTGATATTCTACCAATGTGTGTATCTCAATGAAATGAGAAACTGGTTATGTGTTTATCTCGATAAGTTCAGCAAGTTGGAGGAAATCCACAATAGGTTCCAAAGTTTCTCACAATACCTACGAGCATTGAATGCCATTTGGCTGATATTCTCCAATGTGTGTATATGAATGAAATGAGAAAGTGGTAAAGTGTTTATCTCGATGAGTTCAGCAAGTTGGTAGAAATCCTCAATAGGTTCCAAAGTTTCTCTGAATACCTTCGAGCAGTGAATGCCATGTGGCTCATATACTGCCAATGTGTATATCTCAATGAAATGAGAAAGTAGTAAAGTGCTTATCTCGATGAGTTCAGCAAGTTCGACGAATTCCACAGTAGGTTCCAAAGTTTCTCTGAATACCTTCGAGCAGTGAATGCCATTTGGTTGACATTCTGCCTACGTGTGTATCTCAATGAAATGAGAAAGTCGTATAGTGCTTAACTCGATGGCTTCTGCACGTTGGAAGAAATACACAATACTTTCCAATTTTTCTCTGAATACATTGGAGCAGTGAATGCCATGTGGCTGACATTCTACCAATGTGTGTATCTCAATGAAATGAGAATGTGGTAAAGTGTTTATCTCGATGAGGTTCACAAAATGGAGGAAATCCACAATCGGTTCCAAAGTTTCTCTGACTACCCTCGAGCAGTGAATGCCATTTGGATGATAGTCTGCCAGTGAGTGCATCTCGCTGAAATGAGAAAGTGGTGAAGTGCTTATCTCGATGAGTTCAGCACGTTCGAAGAATTCCACAATCGGTTCCAAAGCTTCTCTGAATAACCTCGAGCAGTGAATGACATTTGGCTGATATTCTGCAGATGTGTGTCTCGCAATGAAATGGGAAAGCAGTAAAGTGTTTATCTCGATGAGGTTCACAAAATGGAGGAAATCCACAATAGGTTCCAAAGTTTCTCACAATACCTACGAGCATTGAATGCCATTTGGCTGATATTCTCCAATGTGTGTATCTGAATGAAATGAGAAAGTGGTAAAGTGTTTATCTCGATGACTTCATCAAAATATAGGAAATGCACAATAGGTCCCAAAGTTTCTCTGAATACCATCGAGCCATTCGGCTGATATTGTGCCAACGTGTGTGTGTCAAAGAAATGAGAAAGTGGTAAAGTGCTTACCTCGATGAGTTCAGCAAGTTGGAGGTAATCCTCAATAGGTTCCAAAGTTTCTCTGAATACCTTCGAGCAGTGAATGCCATTTGGCTCATATACTGCCAATGTGTATATCTCAATGAAATGAGAAAGTAGTAAAGTGCTTATCTCGATGAGTTCAGTAATTTCGAAGAATTCCACAATCGGTTCCAAAGATTCTCTGAATACCTTCGAGCAGTGAATGCCATTTGGCTGATATTCTACCAATGTGTGTATCTCAATGAAATGAGAATGTGGTAAAGTGTTTATCTCGATGAGTTCATCAAAATAGAGGAAGTCCACAATAGGTCCCAAAGTTTCTCTGAATACCTTCGAGCCATTCAGCTGATATTGTGCCAACGTGTGTATCTCAAAGAAATGAGAAAGTGGTAAAGTGCTTACCTCGATAAGTTCAGAAAGTTGGAGGAAATCCACATTACGTTCCAAAGTTTCTCTGAATACCTTCGAACAGTGAATGCCATTTGGCTGATAGTCTGCCAGTGAGTGCATCTCGCTGAAATGAGAAAGTGGTGAAGTGCTTATCTCGATGAGTTCAGCACGTTCGAAGAATTCCACAATCGGTTCCAAAGCTTCTCTGAATAACCTCGAGCAGTGAATGACATTTGGCTGATATTCTGCAGATGTGTGTCTCGCAATGAAATGGGAAAGCAGTAAAGTGTTTATCTCGATGAGGTTCACAAAATGGAGGAAATCCATAATAGGATCCAAAGTCTCTCTGAATACCTTCGAGCAGTGAATGCCATTTGGCTGATATTCTACCTACGTGAGTATCTCAATGAAATGAGACACTCGTATAGTGCTTAACTCGATGGCTTCTGCAAGTTGGAAGGAATCCACAATACTTTCCAATTTTCCTCTGAATACATTGGAGCAGTGAATGCTACGTGGCTGATATCCTGCCAATGCGTGTATCTCAATGAAATGAGAAACTGGTTATGTGTTTATCTCGATAAGTTCAGCAAGTTGGAGGAAATCCACAATAGGTTCCAACGTTTCTCACAATACCTACGAGCATTGAATGCCATTTGGCTGATATTCTCCAATGTGTGTATCTGAATGAAATGAGAAAGTGGTAAAGTGTTTATCTCGATGACTTCATCAAAATATAGGAAATGCACAATAGGTCCCAAAGTTTCTCTGAATACCATCGAGCCATTCGGCTGATATTGTGCCAACGTGTGTGTGTCAAAGAAATGAGAAAGTGGTAAAGTGCTTACCTCGATGAGTTCAGCAAGTTGGAGGTAATCCTCAATAGGTTCCAAAGTTTCTCTGAATACCTTCGAGCAGTGAATGCCATTTGGCTCATATACTGCCATTGTGTATATCTCAATGAAATGAGAAAGTAGTAAAGTGCTTATCTCGATGAGTTCAGTAATTTCGAAGAATTCCACAATCGGTTCCAAAGATTCTCTGAATACCTTCGAGCAGTGAATGCCATTTGGCTGATATTCTACCAATGTGTGTATCTCAATGAAATGAGAATGTGGTAAAGTGTTTATCTCGATGAGTTCATCAAAATAGAGGAAGTCCACAATAGGTCGCAAAGTTTCTCTGAATACCTTCGAGCCATTCAGCTGATATTGTGCCAACGTGTGTATCTCAAAGAAATGAGAAAGTGGTAAAGTGCTTACCTCGATAAGTTCAGCAAGTTGGAGGAAATCCACATTACGTTCCAAAGTTTCTCTGAATACCTTCGAACAGTGAATGCCATTTGGCTGATATTCTACCAATGTGTGTATCTCAATGAAATGAGAATGTGGTAAAGTGTTTATCTCGATGAGGTTCACAAAATGGAGGAAATCCACAATAGGTTCCAAAGTTTCTCTGAATACTTTTGTGCAGTGAATGCTATTTGGATGATAATCTGCCAGTGAGTGCATCTCGCTGAAATGAGAAAGTGGTAAAGTGCTTATCACGATGACTTCAGCAAGTTGGTGGAAATCCACGACAGATTCCAAAGTTTCTCTGAATACCTTCGAGCACTGAATGCCGTTTGGCTCATATTCTGCCAATGTGTGTATCTCAATGAAATGAGAAACTGGTTATGTGTTTATCTCGATAAGTTCAGCAAGTTGGAGGAAATCCACAATACCTACGAGCATTGAATGCCATTTGGCTGATATTCTCCAATGTGTGTATCTGAATGAAATGAGAAAGTGGTAAAGTGTTTATCTCGATGAGTTCATCAAAATAGAGGAAGTCCACAATAGGTCCCAAAGTTTCTCTGAATACCTTCGAGCCATTCAGCTGATATTGTGCCAACGTGTGTATCTCAAAGAAATGAGAAAGTGGTAAAGTGCTTATCTCGATAAGTTCAGCAAGTTGGAGGAAATCCACAGTACGTTCCAAAGTTTCTCTGAATACCTTCGAACAGTGAATGCCATTTGGCTGATATTCTACCAATGTGTGTATCTCAATGAAATGAGAAACTGGTAAAGTGTTTATCTCGATGAGGTTCACAAAATGGAGGAAATCCACAACAGGTTCCAAAGTTTCTCTGAATACTTTCGTGAAGTGAATGCCATTTGGATGATAATCTGCCAGTGAGTGCATCTCGCTGAAATGAGAAAGTGGTGAAGTGTTTATCTCGATGAGTTCAGCAAGTTGGTAGAAATCCACAATAGGTTCCAAAGTTTCTCTGAATCCCTTCGAGCAGTGAATGCCATTTGGCTGATATTCTACCTACGTGTGTATCTCAATGAAATGAGAAACTCGTATAGTGCTTAACTCGATGGCTTCTGCAAGTTGGAAGAAATCCACAATACTTTCCAATTTTCCTCTGAATACATTGGAGCAGTGTAGCTGATATCTTGCCAATGTGTGTATCTCAGTGAAATGAGAAAGTGGTAAAGTGCTTATCTCGATGACTTCAGCAAGTTGGAGGAAATCCACGGCAGGTTCCAAAGTTTCTCTGAATACCTTCGAGCACTGAATGCCATTTGGCTCATATTCTGCCAATGTGTGTATCTCAATGAAATGAGAAACTGGTTATGTGTTTATCTCGATAAGTTCAGCAAGTTGGAGGAAATCCACAATAGGTTCCAAAGTTTCTCACAGTACCTACGAGCATTGAATGCCATTTGGCTGATATTCTCCAATGTGTGTATCTGAATGAAATGAGAAAGTGGTAAAGTGTTTATCTCGATGAGTTCATCAAAATATAGGAAATGCACAATAGGTCCCAAAGTTTCTCTGAATACCATCGAGCCATTCGGCTGATATTGTGCCAACGTGTGTATGTCAAAGAAATGAGAAAGTGGTAAAGTGCTTACCTCGATGAGTTCAGCAAGTTGGAGGAAATCCTGAATAGGTTCCAAAGTTTCTCTGAATACCTTCGAGCAGTGAATGCCATTTGGCTCATATACTGCCAATGTGTATATCTCAATGAAATGAGAAAGTAGTAAAGTGCTTATCTCGATGAGTTCAGCAAGTTCGAAGAATTCCACAATCGGTTCCAAAGTTTCTCTGAATACCTTCGAGCAGTGAATGCCATTTGGCTGATATTCTACCAATGTGTGTATCTCAATGAAATGAGAAACTGGTTATGTGTTTATCTCGATAAGTTCAGCAAGTTGGAGGAAATCCACAATACCTACGAGCATTGAATGCCATTTGGCTGATATTCTCCAATGTGTGTATCTGAATGAAATGAGAATGTGGAAAAGTTTATCTCGATGAGTTCATCAAAATAGAGGAAGTCCACAATAGGTCCCAAAGTTTCTCTGAATACCTTCGAGCCATTCAGCTGATATTGTGCCAACGTGTGTATCTCAAAGAAATGAGAAAGTGGTAAAGTGCTTATCTCGATAAGTTCAGCAAGCTGGAGGAAATCCACAGTACGTTCCAAAGTTTCTCTGAATACCTTCGAACAGTGAATGCCATTTGGCTGATATTCTACCAATGTGTGTATCTCAATGAAATGAGAAACTGGTTATGTGTTTATCTCGATAAGTTCAGCAAGTTGGAGGAAATCCACAATAGGTTCCAAAGTTTCTCACAATACCTACGAGCATTGAGTGCCATTTGGCTGATATTCTCCAATGTGTGTATATGAATGAAATGAGAAAGTGGTAAAGTGTTTATCTCGATGAGTTCAGCAAGTTGGTAGAAATCCTCAATAGGTTCCAAAGTTTCTCTGAATACCTTCGAGCAGTGAATGCCATGTGGCTCATATACTGCCAATGTGTATATCTCAATGAAATGAGAAAGTAGTAAAGTGCTTATCTCGATGAGTTCAGCAAGTTCGACGAATTCCACAGTAGGTTCCAAAGTTTCTCTGAATACCTTCGAGCAGTGAATGCCATTTGGTTGATATTCTGCCTACGTGTGTATCTCAATGAAATGAGAAAGTCGTATAGTGCTTAACTCGATGGCTTCTGCACGTTGGAAGAAATACACAATACTTTCCAATTTTTCTCTGAATACATTGGAGCAGTGAATGCCATGTGGCTGACATTCTACCAATGTGTGTATCTCAATGAAATGAGAATGTGGTAAAGTGTTTATCTCGATGAGGTTCACAAAATGGAGGAAATCCACAATCGGTTCCAAAGTTTCTCTGACTACCCTCGAGCAGTGAATGCCATTTGGATGATAGTCTGCCAGTGAGTGCATCTCGCTGAAATGAGAAAGTGGTGAAGTGCTTATCTCGATGAGTTCAGCACGTTCGAAGAATTCCACAATCGGTTCCAAAGCTTCTCTGAATAACCTCGAGCAGTGAATGACATTTGGCTGATATTCTGCAGATGTGTGTCTCGCAATGAAATGGGAAAGCAGTAAAGTGTTTATCTCGATGAGGTTCACAAAATGGAGGAAATCCATAATAGGATCCAAAGTCTCTCTGAATACCTTCGAGCAGTGAATGCCATTTGGCTGATATTCTACCTACGTGTGTATCTCAATGAAATGAGACACTCGTATAGTGCTTAACTCGATGGCTTCTGCAAGTTGGAAGAAATCCACAATACTTTCCAATTTTTCTCTGAATACATTGGAGCAGTGAATGCCATGTGGCTGATATCCTGCCAATGTGTGTATCTCAGTGAAATGAGAAAGTGGTAAAGTGCTTATCTCGATGACTTCAGCAAGTTGGATGAAATCCACGACAGGTTCCAAAGTTTCTCTGAATACCTTCGAGCACTGAATGCCGTTTGGCTCATATTCTGCCAATGTTTGTATCTCAATGAAATGAGTAACTGGTTATGTGTTTATCTCGATAAGTTCAGCAAGTTGGAGGAAATCCACAATACCTACGAGCATTGAATGCCATTTGGCTGATATTCTCCAATGTGTGTATCTGAATGAAATGAGAAAGTGGTAAAGTGTTTATCTCGATGAGTTCATCAAAATATAGGAAATGCACAATAGGTCCCAAAGTTTTTCTGAATACCATCGAGCCATTCGGCTGATATTGTGCCAACGTGTGTATCTCAGAGAAATGAGAAAGGGGTAAAGTGCTTATCTCGATGAGTTCAGCAAGTTGGAGGAAATCCACAGTACGTTCCAAAGTTTCTCTGAATATCTTCGAACAGTGAATGCCATTTGGCTGATATTCTACCAATGTGTGTATCTCAATGAAATGAGAAACTGGTAAAGTGTTTATCTCGATGAGGTTCACAAAATGGAGGAAATCCACAACAGGTTCCAAAGTTTCTCTGAATACTTTCGTGCAGTGAATGCCATTGGGATGATAATCTGCCAGTGAGTGCATCTCGCTGAAATGAGAAAGTGGTGAAGTGTTTATCTCGATGAGTTCAGCAAGTTGGTAGAAATCCACAATCGGTTCCAAAGTTTCTCTGAATACTTTCGTGCAGTGAATGCCATTTGGATGATAATCTGCCAGTGAGTGCATCTCGCTGAAATGAGAAAGTGGTGAAGTGTTTATCTCGATGAGTTCAGCAAGTTGGAGGAAATCCACAGTACGTTCCAAAGTTTCTTGGAATACCTTCGAGCAGTGAATGCCATTTGGCTGATATTCTACCTATGTGTGTATCTCAATGAAATGAGAATGTGGTAAAGTGTTTATCTCGATGAGGTTCACAAAATGGAGGAAATCCACAATATGTTCCAAAGTTTCTCTGAAAACGTTCGTGCAGTGAATGCCATTTGGTTGATAATCTGCCAGTGAGTGCATCTCGCTGAAATGAGAAAGTGGTGAAGTGTTTATCTCGATGAGTTCAGCAAGTTGGAGGAAATCCACAATAGGTTCCAAAGTTTCTCACAATACCTACGAGCATTGAATGCCATTTGGCTGATATTCTCCAATGTGTATATCTGAATGAAATGAGAAAGTTTGAAAAGGTTCACCATGGTAGGCTTCTGCAGAAAATGCAGATGTATGGGATTGGGGGTGATCTAGGTAATTGGATCAGGAATTGGCTGGCAGATAGGAGACAGAGAGTGGTGGTTGATGGGAAATATTCGTCATGGAGTTCAGTTACAAGTGGTGTGCCTCAGGGATCTGTTTTGGGGCCACTGCTGTTTGTAATTTTTATTAATGATCTGGATGAGGGTATAGTTGGGTGGATTAGTAAGTTTGCTGATGACACCAAAGTCGGAGGTGTGGTAGATTGTGAGGAAGGGTGTCATAGTTTGCAGGATGACTTAGAAAGGTTGCAGAACTGGGCTGAGAGGTGGCGGGTGGAGTTTAATGTGGAGAAGTGTGAGGTAATTCATTTCGGTAGGAATAACAGATGTGTTGAGTATAGGGCTAACGGGAGGACTTTGAATAGTGTGGAGGAGCAGAGGGATCTAGGTGTATGTGTACATAGATCCCTAAAAGTTGGGAATCAAGTAGATAAGGTTGTTAAGAAGGCATACGGAGTCTTGGCGTTTATTGGTAGGGGGATTGAATTTAGGAGTCGCAGCGTCATGATGCAACTGTACACATCTCTGGTGCGGCCGCACTTGGAGTTTTGTGTGCAGTTCTGGTCCCCACATTACAGGAAGGATGTAGAGGCTTTGGAGAGGGTGCAGATGAGGTTTACCAGGATGTTGCCTGGTATGGAGGGGAGATCCTATGAGGAGAGATTGAGTGATTTGGGGTTGTTTTCGCTGGAAAGAAGGCGGCTAAGAGGGGATCTCATTGAAACACATAAGATGATTAGAGGTTTAGACAGGGTAGATAGTGATAGCCTTTTTCCTAGGATGGAGAAAGCTAGCACGAGGGGGCACGATTTTAAATTAAGGGGGGGTAGTTATAGGACAGATGTCAGGGGTAGGTTCTTTACCCAGAGGGTGGTGAGGGACTGGAATGCCCTGCCAGCTGCAGTTGTAAATGCACCTAGTTTGGGGGCGTTTAAGAGATCTGTGGATAGGTTTATGGATGAAAAGGGATTGGTTTAGGCTAGTGGGTCATCGTTTTGTAACTGGTCGGCGCAACATCGTGGGCCGAAGGGCCTGTTCTGCGCTGTAATGTTCTATGTTCTAAGTGGTAAAGTGTTTTTCTCGATGAGTTCATCAAAATATAGGAAATGCACAATAGGTCCCAAAGTTTCTCTGAATACCATCGAGCCATTCGGCTGATATTGTGCCAACGTGTGTATCTCAAAGAAATGACAAAGTGGTAAAGTGCTTACCTCGAAGAGTTCAGCAAGTTGGAGGAAATCCACAGTACATTCCAAAGTTTCTTGGAATACCTTCGAGCAGTGAATGCCATTTGGCTGATATTCTACCACCGTGTGTATCTCAATGAAATGAGAATGTGGTAAAGTGTTTATCTCGATGAGGTTCACAAAATGGAGGAAATCCTGAATAGGTTCCAAAATTTCTCTGAATACTTTCGTGCAGTGAATGCCATGTGGATGATAATCTGCCAGTGAGTGCATCTCGCTGAAATGAGAAAGTGGTGAAGTGTTTATCTCGATGAGTTCAGCAAGTTGGTAGAAATCCACAATAGGTTCCAAAGTTTCTCTGAATACCTTCGAGCACTGAATGCCATTTGGCTCATATACTGCCTATGTGCATATCTCAATGAAATGAGAAAGTAGTAAAGTGCTTATCTCGATGAGTTCAGCAAGTTCGAAGAATTCCACAATCGGTTCCAAAGTTTCTCTGAATACCTTCGAGCAGTGAATGCCATTTGGTTGATATTCTACCTACGTGTGTATCTCAATGAAATGAGAAAGTCGTATAGTGCTTAACTCGATGGCTTCTGCAAGTTGGAAGAAATCCACAATACGTTCCAATTTTTCTCTGAATACATTGGAGCAGTGAATGCCATGTGGCTGATATCCTGCCAATGTGTGTATCTCAATGAAATGAGAAACTGGTTATGTGTTTATCTCGATAAGTTCAGCAAGTTGGAGGAAATCCACAATAGGTTCCAAAGTTTCTCACAATACCTACGAGTATTGAATGCCATTTGGCTGATATTCTCCAATGTGTGTATCTGAATGAAATGAGAAAGTGGTAAAGTGCTTATCTCGTTCAGTTCAGCAAGTTGGAGGAAATCCACAGTACGTTCCAAAGTTTCTCTGAATACCTTCGAGCAGTGAATGCCATTTGGCTGATATTCTACCAATGTGTGTATCTCAATGAAATGAGAATGTGGTAAAGTGTTTATCTCGATGAGGTTCACAAAATGGAGGAAATCCACAATAGGTTCGAAAATTTCTCTGAATACTTTCGTGCAGTGAATGCCATTTGGATGATAATCTGCCAGTGACTGCATCTCGCTGAAATGAGAAAGTGGTGAAGTGTTTATCTCGATGAGTTCAGCAAGTTGGTAGAAATCCTCAATAGGTTCCAAAGTTTCTCTGAATACCTTCGAGCAGTGAATGCCATTTGGCTGATATACTGCCAATGTGTATATCTCAATGAAATGAGAAAGTAGTAAAGTGCTTATCTCGATGAGTTCAGCAAGTTCGAAGAATTCCACAATCGGTTCCAAAGTTTCTCTGAATACCTTCGAGCAGTGAATGCCATTTGGCTGATATTCTACCTACGTGTGTATCTCAATGAAATGAGAAAGTCGTATAGTGCTTAAGTCGATGGCTTCTGCAAGTTGGAAGAAATCCACAATACGATCCAATTTTTCCCTGAATACATTGGAGCAGTGAATGCCATGTGGCTGATATCCTGCCAATGTGTATATCTCAGTGAAATGAGAAAGTGGTAAAGTGCTTATCTCGATGGCTTCAGCAAGTTGGAGGAAATCCACGACAGGTTCCAAAGTTTCTCTGAATACTTTCGTGCACTGAATGCCGTTTGGCTCATATTCTGCCAATGTGTGTATCTCAATGAAATGAGAAACTGGTTATGTGTTTATCTCGATAAGTTCAGCAAGTTGGAGGAAATCCACAATAGGTTCCGAAGTTTCTCACAATACCTACGAGCATTGAATGCCATTTGGCTGATATTCTCCAATGTGTATATCTGAATGAAATGAGAAAGTTTGATAAGGTTCACCATGGTAGGCTTCTGCAGAAAATGCAGATGTATGGGATTGGGGGTGATCTAGGTAATTGGATCAGGAATTGGCTAGCAGATAGGAGACAGAGAGTGGTGGTTGATGGGAAATATTCGTCATGGAGTTCAGTTACAAGTGGTGTGCCTCAGGGATCTGTTTTGGGGCCACTGCTGTTTGTAATTTTTATTAATGATCTGGATGAGGGTATAGTTGGGTGGATTAGTAAGTTTGCTGATGACACCAAAGTCGGAGGTGTGGTAGATTGTGAGGAAGGGTGTCATAGTTTGCAGGATGACTTAGAAAGGTTGCAGAACTGGGCTGAGAGGTGGCGGGTGGAGTTTAATGTGGAGAAGTGTGAGGTAATTCATTTCGGTAGGAATAACAGATGTGTTGAGTATAGGGCTAACGGGAGGACTTTGAATAGTGTGGAGGAGCAGGGGGGTCTAGGTGTATGTGTACATAGATCCCTAAAAGTTGGGAATCAAGTAGATAAGGTTGTTAAGAAGGCATACGGAGTCTTGGCGTTTATTGGTAGGGGGATTGAATTTAGGAGTCGCAGCGTCATGATGCAACTGTACACATCTCTGGTGCGGCCGCACTTGGAGTTTTGTGTGCAGTTCTGGTCCCCACATTACAGGAAGGATGTAGAGGCTTTGGAGAGGGTGCAGAGGAGGTTTACCAGGATGTTGCCTGGTATGGAGGGGAGATCCTATGAGGAGAGATTGAGAGATTTGGGGTTGTTTTCGCTGAAAAGAAGGCTGGAAAGAGGGGATCTCATTGAAACACATAAGATGATTAGAGGTTTAGACAGGGTAGATAGTGATAGCCTTTTTCCTAGGATGGAGAAAGCTAGCACGAGGGGGCACGATTTTAAATTAAGGGGGGGTAGTTATAGGACAGATGTCAGGGGTAGGTTCTTTACCCAGAGGGTGGTGAGGGACTGGAATGCCCTGCCAGCTGCAGTTGTAAATGCACCTAGTTTGGGGGCGTTTAAGAGATCTGTGGATAGGTTTATGGATGAAAAGGGATTGGTTTAGGCTAGTGGGTCATCGTTTTGTAACTGGTCGGCGCAACATCGTGGGCCGAAGGGCCTGTTCTGCGCTGTAATGTTCTATGTTCTATGTTCTAAGTGGTAAAGTGTTTTTCTCGATGAGTTCATCAAAATATAGGAAATGCACAATAGGTCCCAAAGTTTCTCTGAATACCATCGAGCCATTCGGCTGATATTGTGCCAACGTGTGTATCTCAAAGAAATGACAAAGTGGTAAAGTGCTTACCTCGAAGAGTTCAGCAAGTTGGAGGAAATCCACAGTACATTCCAAAGTTTCTTGGAATACCTTCGAGCAGTGAATGCCATTTGGCTGATATTCTACCACCGTGTGTATCTCAATGAAATGAGAATGTGGTAAAGTGTTTATCTCGATGAGGTTCACAAAATGGAGGAAATCCACAATAGGTTCGAAAATTTCTCTGAATACTTTCGTGCAGTGAATGCCATTTGGATGATAATCTGCCAGTGAGTGCATCTCGCTGAAATGAGAAAGTGGTGAAGTGTTTATCTCGATGAGTTCAGCAAGTTGGTAGAAATCCTCAATAGGTTCCAAAGTTTCTCTGAATACCTTCGAGCAGTGAATGCCATTTGGCTCATATACTGCCAATGTGTATATCTCAATGAAATGAGAAAGTAGTGAAGTGCTTATCTCGATGAGTTCAGCAAGTTCGAAGAATTCCACAATGAGTTCCAAAGTTTCTCTGAATACCCTCGAGCAGTGAATGCCATTTGGCTGATATTCTACCTACGTGTGTATCTCAATGAAATGAGAAAGTCGTATAGTGCTTAAGTCGATGGCTTCTGCAAGTTGGAGGAAATCCACAGTACGTTCCAAAGTTTCTCTGAATACATTGGAGCAGTGAATGCCATGTGGCTGATATCCTGCCAATATGTGTATCTCAGTGAAATGAGAAAGTGGTAAAGTGCTTATCTCGATGACTTCAGCAAGTTGGAGGAAATCCACGACAGGTTCCAAAGTTTCTCTGAATACCTTCGAGCACTGAATGCCGTTTGGGTCATATTCTGCCAATGTGTGTATCTCAATGAAATGAGAAACTGGTTATGTGTTTATCTCGATAAGTTCAGCAAGTTGGAGGTAATCCACAATAGGTTCCAAAGTTTCTCACAATACCTACGAGCATTGAATGCCATTTGGCTGATATTCTCCAATGTGTGTATCTGAATGAAATGAGAAAGTGGTAAAGTGTTTATCTCGATGAGTTCATCAAAATATAGGAAATGCACAATAGGTCCCAAAGTTTCTCTGAATACCATCGAGCCATTCGGCTGATATTGTGCCAACGTGTGTATCTCAAAGAAATGAGAAAGTGGTAAAGTGCTTACCTCGATGAGTTCAGCAAGTTGGAGGAAATCCACAGTACGTTCCAAAGTTTCTTGGAATAAATTCGAAGAGTGAATGCCATTTGGCTGATATTCTACCAATGTGTGTATCTCAATGAAATGAGAATGTGGTAAAGTGTTTATCTCGATGAGTTCAGCAAGTTGGTAGAAATGCACAATAGGTTCCAAAGTTTCTCTGAATACCTTCGAGCAGTGAATGCCATTTGGCTCATATACTGCCATTGTGTATATCTCAATGAAATGAGAAAGTAGTAAAGTGCTTATCTCGATGAGTTCAGCAAGTTCGAAGAATTCCACAATCAGTTCCAAAGTTTCTCTGAATACCCTCGAGCAGTGAATGCCATTTGGCTGATATTCTGCCAATGTGTGTATCTCAATGAAATGAGAATGTGGTAAAGTGTTTATCTCGATGAGGTTCACAAAATGGAGGAAATCCACAATAGGTTCCAAAGTTTCTCTGAATACTTTCTCTGAATGCAGTGAATGCCATTTGGATGATAATTTGCCAGTGAGTGCATCTCGCTGAAATGAGAAAGTGGTGAAGTGTTTATCTCGATGAGTTCAGCAAGTTGGTAGAAATCCACAATAGGTTCCAAAGTTTCTCTGAATACCTTCGAGCAGTGAATGCCATGGGGCTCATATACTGCCAATGTGTATATCTCAATGAAATGAGAAAGTAGTAAAGTGCTTATCTTGATTACTTCAGCAAGTTGGAGGAAATCCACGACAGGTTCCAACGTGAGTAAATGCACGCGTGATTGTAAATATTTTGTCAAACCCACTGACTCTACACAGCCAAAAACTGATATTGCGGCAATGCGCTTATCTTGATAAGTTGTGCATTTTGAGGAAATCCACATTTGATTGCAAATATTTTGTCATACCCTCTGATCTACGTGGCCAAAAACTGATATTGCAACCAAGTGTTTATCTCGGTCAGCATTTTGAAACCATCCACATTTGCCAGTAAATATTTATTACAAGCCATTGATTCCGTTTGGCCAAAAAGCAGATATTGTGGAAATGTGTACATTGAGAAAGTGACCAAAGAGGTGGATAGGGGGGTAAGGCAGTTGAAGTGGTGTATATGGATTTTAGCAAGCCGTTTGATAAGGTTCACCATGGTAGGCTTCTGCAGAAAATGCAGATGTATGGGATTGGGGGTGATCTAGGTAATTGGATCAGGAATTGGCTAGCAGATAGGAGACAGAGGGTTGATGGTAAATATTCGTCATGGAGTTCGGTTATGAGTGGTGTGCCTCAGGGATCTGTTTTGGGGCCACTGCTGTTTGTAATTTTTATTAATGATCTGGATGAGGGTATAGTTGGGTGGATTAGTAAGTTTGCTGATGACACCAAAGTCGGAGGTGTGGTAGATTGTGAGGAAGGGTGTCATAGTTTGCAGGGTGACTTAGAAAGGTTGCAGAGCTGGGCTGCGAGGTGGCGGATGGAGTTTAATGTGGAGAAGTATGAGGTAATTCATTTCGGTAGGAATAACAGATGTGTTGAGTATAGGGCTAACGGGAGGACTTTGAATAGTGTGGAGGAGCAGAGGGATCTAGGTGTATGTGTACATAGATCCCTGAAAGTTGGGAATCAAGTAGATAAGGTTGTTAAGAAGGCATATGGTGTCTTGGCGTTTATTGGTAGGGGGATTGAATTTAGGAGTCGCAGCGTCATGATGCAACTGTACACAAGTCTGGTGCAGCCACACTTGGAGTTTTGTGTGCAGTTCTGGTCCCCACATTACAGGAAGGATGTAGAGGCTTTGGAGAGGGTGCAGAGGAGGTTTACCAGGATGTTGCCTGGTATGGAGGGGAGATCCTATGAGGAGAGACTGAGAGATTTGGGGTTGTTTTCGCTGGAAAGAAGGCGGCTAAGAGGGGATCTCATTGCAACATATAAGATGATTAGAGGTTTAGACAGGGTAGATAGTGATAGCCTTTTTCCTAGGATGGAGAAAGCTAGCACGAGGGGGCACGACTTTAAATTAAGGTGGGGTAGTTATTGGACTGATGTCAGGGGTAGGTTCTTTACCCAGAGGGTGGTGAGGGACTGGAATGCCCTGCCAGCTGCAGTTGTAAATGCACCTAGTTTGGGGGCGTTTAAGAGATCTGTGGATCGGTTTATGGACAAAAAGGGATTGGTTTAGGCTAGTGGGTCATTGTTTTTGTAACTGGTCGGCGCAACATCGTGGGCCGAAGGGCCTGTTCTGCGCTGTAATGTTCTATGTTCTATCTATCTGAGGTAAACATTTTGAGGGAGCAGAGAATTGATCCAAAGATTTCCTCAACACCATTGAATCCGTAATATTCACAAATCTTATATTATGGCAATGTGCATATCTCGATGACTTAGGCATTTTTTGAAATCCACATTCGATTCCAAAGTTCTTCTCAATGCAGATGAGTTATTACTGGGGATCATGTGATACTGCATTAATGTCAGAATCTGAATGAGAGAAGCATTTTGGGTCAATTGATTTCGAATGATTTGCTGAATGCCAATCAGTGTCTTTTGCAAGTTGCATAACGAGATGAGTTAAGCATTCTGAGTTAATCTAGCATTGATTCAAAAGATGTCGTCAATGATAATGAGCAATATATCTGATATTTCGGAGTAATGTGGATGACTTGAGTATTTTGGGCATCTCCACGTTTGATTCTGAATATTTTCTCGAATCCAATAACACTTTATTTCCTAGCTTTTGATATTGCGGCAAAGTGCATATCTCGATGAGATGAGCGTTTTGAGTAAATTTGCAGTTGATTGTTAATGCCATTGTCTGTATTTGGCCAAAAAGCTGATATTGCAGCAAAGTGCATATCTGGACGATGTAAGCAGTTTGAGTAACACCACAATAGACATCAAAGTTTTCCTCAACAACCCTGACATTGCGACAATGAGCATGTCTCGATGAGTTAAGTACTTTAGGAAATCCACATTGGACTCCAAATATTTCCTCAATGCGAATCAGTTATTTCTACCATAGATCTGATACTGGTGTGTAGTCAGTATCTGAATGAGGGAAGCATTTTGATTAACATTGATTTAAAACATTTGCTCAATTCCAAGCAGTCTCTTTTGCCAAAGGTCTGATATTCCTGCAACTTCCATAGCTAGGTGAGGTAAGCATTTTGAATTCATCCAGAGTTGATTCCAAAGATTTCCTCAATGATAATGAGCTTCTACCGTCAT
Source organism: Prionace glauca (assembly GCA_037974335.1). NCBI lineage: Eukaryota > Metazoa > Chordata > Chondrichthyes > Carcharhiniformes > Carcharhinidae > Prionace > Prionace glauca. The sequence goes on from CM075730.1 coordinate 32,459,427, forward strand.
AAATCTGATATTTCGGTGTCAAGTGCATATGTGGATGAGTTAAGCATTTTGGGAATCTGCACATTTGATTCCAAGATTTTCTGGCTGCCAGTGGCACTCTATTTCTAAACCTATGATATTGCGGCAACGAGCATATCTCGATGAGTTGAGCATTTTGAGTAAATCCACATTTGACTCTTAAGTATTTCCTTAATACCAAACAGTTATTCCTGCCATAGAATTGATATTGTGTTGTAGCCCATATCGGAATCAAGGAAGCATTTTCGTTGAGTTATCACTGATTTCCAAAGATTTGCTCAATTCCAATCAGACTCTTTTGCCAAATGTCTGATATTTCTGCAAGTTCCATAGCTGGAAGAGGTAATCAATCAGACTTACTCCAGAATTGATTTCAAAGATTTCCTCAATGAGAATGAGCTTCTATCGCCATAAATCTGATATTTCAATGTAAAGTGCATATCTGGATGAGTTGAGCAGTTTGGGAATTTCCACATTTGATTCCAAGTATTTCTTGGTGCCAGTGACACTTAATTTCTAAAAATATGATTCTGCCACAATGTGCATATCTCAATGAGTTGAACATTTTGAGCAAATCCACACTTGATGGTTAATATTTTGTCAAACCCACTGACTCAACGTAGCCAAATACTGGCATGATGGCAACGCGCTTCTCTCGATGAGTTGAGCACTTTGAGTAAATCCACATTTGATTGTTAATATTTTGTCAATTCCACTGACTCTTCATCATAAAATCTGATATTGCGGCAACGCGCTTAGGTCAACATTTTGAGGAACCACAGAATTGATCCAAAGATTTTCTCAACACCACTGAAACCTTAATTTTCACAAATCTGATATTGTGGCAATGTGCATATCTCCATGCGTTCACCAATTTACGAAATCCACATTCGATTCCAAAGTTCTCCTCAATGCAATTGAGTTATTACTGCTGAAAATCTGATATTGCGTTAAAGTCAGTATCTGAATGAGAGAAGCATTTTGGTTCAATTAATTTCCACTGATTTGCTGAATGCCAATCAATGTCCTTTGCCAAAAGTCTGCGTAGCTCGATGAGTTAAACATTCTGAGTTAATCTAAAGATATCCTCAATGATAATGGATGAGTTCAGCATTTCACAATTGACTCTGAAGGTTTCCTCGATTCCAATGACACTTTATTTCCAAACACCTGATATTACGGCAAAGTGCATATCTCAATGAGTTGCGCATTTTGATTAAACCTACAATTGATTGTCAAAATATTGTCAAACCCACTGACTGTATTTGGCCAAAAACCGGACATTGCGGCAAAGTGCATATCTGGACGATGTAAGCATTTTGACAGCAAAGTTTTCCTCAACAACCCTGACATTACGGCAATGAGCATATCTTGATCAGTTAAGTACTTTAGGAAATTCACATTGGACTCCAAGTATTTCCTCAATGCCAATCAGTAATTCCTACCGTAGATCTGATATTGGGGCGTAGTGAGTATCTGAATGAGGGAAGCATTTTGGTTTGATTTAAAAGATTTGCTGAATTCCAATCAGTCTCTTTTGCCAAAGGTCTGATATTTCTGCAAGTTCCATAGCTAGGTGAGGTAAGTGTTTTGAGTTAATCCAGAATTGACTGCAAAGATTTCCTCAACGATAATGAGCTTCTATCGCCATTAATCTGTTATTTTCGTGTATAAAGTGCATCTAGTCCATAGATCATAGAGCAGTGCAGCACAAATAGACCCTTCAGCCCACCCTCTGAGTGATAAACCTACCCCTAACATCTCCTCTGTACTTGCTCCCCTGCACCTTAAACCTGTATCCTCTCATAGTGACCATTTCAGCCCTGTGAAATAGCCTCCAAGAATCCACCCTCTCAACATTTTAGAAACCTCTCTCAGGTCGCCTATCAACATTCGTCTCTCCAGGGAGAAGAGACCCAGCTCCCTCAACCTATCTTCATAAGGCATGCCTCCCAATCCAGACAACATCCCTGTAAATCCCTCTCAAAAGCTTCCACATCCTTCCTGCAGTGAGGTGACCAGAACTGCGCACAGTACTCCAAGTGGGGTCTGACAAGAGCCTTATAAAGTTGCAGCATTACCTCCCAACTCCTAAATTCAATCCTTCGATGAATGAAGGCCGTTACACCATACGCCTTCTTGACCACACCCTCCACCTGCGAGGGCGATTTAAGAGTCCTATGGACACAGACCCCAAGATCCTACTGCTCCTCAATACTGCTAAGACTCCTACCCTTGATATTGTACTCCTTCATCCCATTGGTCTGCCAAAATGGACCACTACACATTTATCTGCATTGAAATCCGTCTGCCACTTCTCCGCCCAGTCTTGCATCCTATCTATGTCACGCTGCAACTTCTGACATCCCCCCAGACTATCCACAACACCACCAACCTTCGTATCGTCGGCGAACTTACTAACCCATCCCTCCACTTCCTCATCCAAATCATTTATGAAGATGACAAACAGCAAGGGTCCTAGAACAGATCCCTTGGGCACTCCACTAGTGACCGATTTCCATGCAGTAAAAGACCCATCCACAACCACTCTCTGCCTTCTGCAGGCAGGCCAGTTCTGGATCCACAAGGCCAAAGCCCCTTGGATCCCATGCCCTCACACCTTCTCAAGAAGTCTTGCAGGGGGGACCTTATCAAACTCCATGCTGAAGTCCATGTAAACCACATCCGCCGCCCTTCGTTTGTCAATGTGTTCAGTCATGTTTTCAAACAACTCAACTAGGCTTGTAAGGCCCTTAACAAAGCTGTGTTGACTATTTCTGATCATACTAAACTTCTCTAAATGCTCATAAATCCTGTCCCTCAGAATCCTCTCCATCAATATACCAACCACTGAGGTCAGACTCACTGGCTGGAAATTTCCCAGGCTATCCCTGTTCCCTTTCTTGAAAATAGCAACCACATCCGAAATCCTCCAATCCTCCGGAACCTCTCCCATCTCCATCGACGACGTAACGATCATTGCGGGCTCTGAGGGACTCTGCAATCGCTTCTCTCAACTCCCACAGAAACCTGGGCTGCATCCCATCTGGTCCTGGCGACTTATCTACCTTGATAGTATTTAATAGTTCCAACACATCCTCTTGCCTAATGTCCACTCAACGAGTTGGATATCTGGATGGTTTGATCATTTTGGGAATCTCCACATTTGATTCCAAGATGTTCTTGCTGCCAGTGACACTTTATTTCTAAACATATTGTATTGCGGCAATGTGCATATCTTGATGAGTTAAGAACATAAGAACATAAGAAATAGGAGCAGGAGTAGGCCATCTAGCCCTTCGAGCCTGCCCCGCCATTCAATAAGATCATGGCTGATCTGTCGTGGCTCAGTTCCACCTTCCCGCCCTCTCCCCATAACCCTTAATCCCTTCTCTTATCAAAAACCCATCAACCCATTTCTTAAAAATATTTAGCGAGGCAGCCTCCACCACTTCAACGGGCAGAGAATTCCAGAGATTCACCACCCTTTGAGAGAAGAAGTTCCTCCTCAACTCTGTTCTAAACCGCCTCCCCTTTATCTTGAGGCTGTGCCCCCTAGTCCTACTGTCTTTTTTGAGCGGGAAGAGTCTCTCCACCTCTATCCTATCCATCCCATTCATCATCTTATACGTCTCAATGAGATCTCCCCTCATTCTTCTAAACTCTAACGAGTACAAGCCTAGTTTATTCAGCCTCTTCTCATAGCTCAATCCCCTCAACTCTGGTATCAGCCTAGTAAACCTCCTCTGCACTCCCTCCAGGGCCAAAATATCCTTGCGCAGGTGCGGCGCCCAAAACTGCACACAGTACTCCAGCTGTGGCCTCACCAATGCCCTATACAGCTGCAGCAAGACCTCCCTACTTTTATATTCAATCCCCCTCGCTATGAAGGCCAGCATCCCATTCGCCTTCCTGACCACCTGCTGCACCTGCAAGCTGGGTTTTTGCGACTCATGCACAAGGACCCCGAAGGTCCCTCTGCACCGTTGCCTGCTGCAGTTTTTCGCCACGTAAGTAATAGTCCTTCCTACCATTCCTCCTACCAAAGTGGACCACCTCACACTTGCCAACATTAAATTCCATTTGCCATTTCCTGGCCCATTCGCCCAGCCTATCAAGATCCTTCTGCAGACTCTCCACACCCTCCTCACAATTTGCCTTTCCCCCAATCTTGGTGTCATCAGCAATTTAGTAAATCCACATTTGACTCCAAGTATTTCCTCAATGCCAATGGCTTATTCCTGCCGAAGATCTGATATTGTGGTGTCGTCAGTTTCTGAATCGGGGATTCTGTGTCAACCTACATTGATTTCCAAAGATTTGCTCAATTCCAAGCAGTCTCTTATTTCGGCAAGTTCCATAGCTGGGTGAGGTAAGCATTTTGAGTTAATCCAGAATTGATTCCAAAGATTTCCTCAATGATAATGAGCTTTTATCGCCATAAATCTGAAATATCCATGTAAAGTGCATTGCAGGGGGAGTTGAGCATTTTGGGTATCTGCACATTTGATTCCAAGACTCTCTCGATGCCAGTGACAATTTACTTCTAAACGTATGATATTGTGGTAAACTGCATATCTCGGTGAGTTGAGCATTTTGAGTAAATCCACATGTGATTGTAAATATTTTGTCAAACCCACTGACTCTACACAGCCAAAAACTGATACTGCGGCAATGTGCTTATCTGGATGAGTTGTGCATTTTGAGTAAATCCACATTTGTTTGTAAATATTTTGCCATACCCACTGACTCTACATGGCCAAAAACTGATATTGTAGACGAAGGTTTATCTCGTTCAGCATTTTGGATCAATCCACATTTGATGGTAAATACTTGGTACAAGCCATTGATTCCGTTTGGTCAAAAAGCTGATATTGCGGAAATGTGTATATCTGTATGAGGTAAACATTTTGAGGAAGCACAGAATTGATGCAAAGATTTTCTCAACACCATTGAATCCTTAATATTCACAAATCTTATATTGTGGCAATGTGCATATCTCGATGAAGCTTTATTTTGCTTCCATTTTGTGTGCCCAATTTCATAAAATTTGTTGTCCGATAACAGTGCATATCTCGATGAGTTAAGTACTTTAGGAAATCCACATTTGACTCAAAGTATTTCCTCAATGCCAATCAGTTATTCCTACCGTAGATCTGATATTGGGGTGTCGTCAGTATTTGAATCAGGGAAGCATTTTGGTTAAGTTATCCTTGATTTCCAAAGATTTGCTCAATTCCAAGCAGCCTCTTTTACCAAAGGTCTGATATTCCTGCATCTTCCATAGCTGGGTGAGGTAAGCATTTTGAGTTAATCCAGAATTGATTCCAAAGATTTCCTCAATGATAATGAGCTTCTACCGTCATAAATCTGATATTTCAGTGTAAAGTGCATATAGAACATAGAACACTACAGCACAAACAGGCCCTTTGGCCCATAAGTTGTGACAATCATATCCATACCTACCAGGCCATACAACTATCTTATCTCACAATCCCATGAAATCCCATGTACTCATCCAGAAGTCTTTTAAAAGACCCCAGCGAGTTCGCTTCTACCACCACTGACAGTAGCTGATTCCACTCACTCACCACCCTCTGAGTGAAAAACGTACCTCTAACATCTCCTCTGTACTTGCTCCCCAGCACCTTAAAACTGTGTCCTCTCATAGTGACCACTTCAGCCCTGGGAAATAGCCTCCGAGAATCCACGCAATCTATTCCTCTCAACATTTTATAAACCTCTATCAGGTCGCCTCTCAACCTTCGTCTCTCCAGGGAGAAGAGACCTACCTCCCTCAACCTATCTTCATAAGGCATGCCTCCCAATCTAGGCAAACCTTCGTCCCTCCAGGGAGAAGAGATCTAGCTCCCTCAACCTATCTTCATAAGGCATGCCTCCCAATCCTTGTAAATCTCCTCTACACCCTCTCATCAATAGCTTCCACATCCTTCCTGTAGTGAGGCGACCAGAACTGCACACAGTACTCCAAGTGGGGTCTGACAAGGGTCTTATAAAGTTGCAGCATTACCTCCCGACTCCTAAACTCAACCCCTCGATTAATGAAGGCCAGTACACCATACGCCTTGTTAACCACATCCTCCACCTGCGAGGGCGATTTAAGAGTCCTATGGACACAGACCCCAAGATCCTTCTGCTCCTCAACATTGCTAAGACTCCTACCCTTGAGGTTGCACTCCTTCATCCCATTGGTCTGCCAAAATGGACCACCACACATTTATCCGCGTTGAAGTCCATCTGCCACTTCTTTGCCCAGTCTTGCATCCTATCTATGTCCCACTGCAACTTCTGACATCCCTCCAGACTATCCACAACACTACCAACCTTAATATTGTCAGCGAATTTACTAACCCATCCCTCCACTTCCTCATCCAGGTCATTTATGAAAATAACAAACAGCAAGGGTCCTAGAACAGATCCCTAGGGCACTCCACTGGTGACCGATCTCCATGCAGAAAAAGACCCATCCACAACCACTCTCTGCTTTCTGCAGGCAGGCCAGTTCTGGATCCACAAGGCCTAAGCCCCTTGCCCCATGCCCTCTCACCTTCTCAAGAAGTCTTGCATGGGGGGGGCGTCCTTATCAAACGCCTTGCTGAAGTCCATGTAAACCACATCCACTGCTTTCCCTTCGTCAATGTGTTGAGTTACATTTTCAAAGAACTCAACTAGGCTCGTAAGGCACGACCTGCCCTTGACAAAGCCGCGTTGACTATTTCTGATCATACTAAACTTCTCTAAATGCTCATAAATCCTGTCCCTCAGAATCCTCTCCATCAACTTACCAACCACTGAGGTCAGACTCACCGGTCGGTAATTTCCCAGGCTATCCCATTCCCTTCCTTGAAAATAGGAACCACATCTGCAATCTTCCAATCCCGCGGAACCTCTCCCGTCTCCATCGACGAAGCAAAGATCATTGCCAGGGGCTCTGTAATCGCTTCCCTCACCTCCCACAGAAACCTGGGCTACATACCATCTGGACCCAGCGACTTATCTATCTTGATAGAATTTAAAAGCTCCAACACATCCTCTTTCTTAATGTCCACTGGATCAGTTGGATATCTGGATGGTTTGATCATTTTGGGAATCTCCACATTTGATTCCAAGATGTTCTCGCTGCCAGTGACACTTTATTTCTAAACATATAGTATTGCGGCAACGTGCATATCTCGATGAGTTTGTAGGAGGGGGAGGAGAGGGAGTGCTTGGGATCTGCAGGAGGTCTCTGGGTCAGAGGGGTTGGGGACTGAGGGGGAGAGGACTCCAGCCTCAGAGTTGCAGGTCTGGTTGTTGGAGACTAGCAGAGTGAAGATCCCGGTTTCAGCAGTGTTTTCCTCATCTCTGGGAGTCTTCTGAGTGTAGGCCCAGTCTTCTGAGTGTTTTCCTCATCTCCGGGAGCTGGTGTAGTGAAATCCCTAGTTCTGGGACTGCAGTGTAGGTCACACAATTGGCTGGTCTGGGTCAATTTCAAGTTGGTCAGGTCAGGTGTCTCCAGGGTCTTTAAGGATCATCAAATCTGAAATTGCATGAGAGCATTGTTAAAGAGCTTAAAAGAGTTTGAATGAAGTTGAATGAAGCATAGAACAAGTGTAAAAGAATTAGAAGGTATGGGGGGCATAGCATGCAAAAAATCGCCTCGCTCCATCACATCTTGGAAAACAACTTAAACTTAGAGCCAGCTTCACTTTCCAAAAGGAACTGAGAGACCGCGGTACGCTGTGTTTCACAGAGACATAGCTCACAAAGTACAGCAGGCCCTGGTGGGAGGGATGAGGAACAATAGATCTCTACAAAAGCAGCAATGCTATCAGCAGAGGTCAGGAACAAGATGGCTACCAATGTTAGCCTAATAAATAAGGTCATACAACTCTGAAAGATGATGCAGATGGCGGGCAGACAGAAGAAATTTCTCAGGGTCATGAGGGTCACTTGGGTTCAATTCGGTGGGAATCATTTTCCCATTTCATTGTCCAGCATTCCATATTGCTGGGCATCAGAAGGAAGGTAAGGTCCATAATTTAATGACAAACGAAATCCCATTAGGTCATGATGTGCATTATTACTGGCTAAAGTTAATGACAGGGTGATTATTGTCTGATTTGTATGAATGTTTACTGGATATGATTTGGTAAATGTAAAATTGTATTATTCATGTCTTCAACATCAGTACACTGCACTTTGAGTCTTTGAATTTAGCTTCAGTCTGAGCAACTACATAACCACGGGAAGAAATCCCCGTCTATAATTTGGGATGGGGAGAGAGAGAATGAGGGGGTGACAGGGAGCGAGTGACAGAGAAACACACACAAAGAAGAAGTGTACAGTCAAACAGGCTGTGATATCTGACAGCCTGTGAAGATGATGTGGAGATGCTGGCGTTGGACTGGAGTAAACACAGTAAGAAGTCTCACAATACCAGATTAAATTCGAACAAGTTTATTTGGTAGCAAACACCACTAGTTTTTGGAGCATTGCTCCTTCGTCAGGCGAGTGGGAGTTCTGATCACAAACAGGGCATATAAAGAGACAAACTCAATTTACAGAATAATGATTGGAATGCGAGTCTTTACAGCTGGTCAAGTCTTAAAGGGACAGACACTGTGAGTGGAGAGAGAGAGACCAGAGGAAAGTCAGAACACCCTCCTCTGGCCGGAAGAGTGGTACTGCAGTTTGGGAGGGTCAGAGCGCCCTCAAGTGGTCTGTTGTAGCAGAACAGGCAGCCATTCGTGAAACAGATTGGAACAGCAGCAGGCAAATTTGATGGGAAGGATTTGAAGCGGAGAACAGAGAATAGCTTGATACAAGTAGTGGCTACAGACCATGGGAAATTAATGAAGAAAATGATTGAGAATAACAGCATTGGACACAGAGCAAAAAGCATGGTGAAAAGAACAGACAAAAAACAAGGAGAAATGACAGATGTTATATTAGTAACTCTCGTGAGAAATCACCTCTAGGAAAAGACAAGTGATAAGCAGATAGCTCCAGGAAAGGCAGTGCAGGTAGAAACTAAAAGTACACCCCTAGGAAGAATAGTAAAACAACAGTTATATCCCCTACTCCCAGGAGAGCCAGATGAAGATGATTCAGAGAGTTCGTCAGAGGATGGCAGTGGAGGATATTCCTGCAGTATAGTAATTCCAGCTGTACCAGTAGCCCCAGTTCAAACCATAGGAAGAACTGCCATCCAAGGCGGGTGCAACAAGTTGTAGCTACTCAAGAAGAGCCACTCACAGCAGCTGAGAAACAGATGTTTCTATTCAGGTTGGGCCCTTTATGCCACAACCATCAGAATTTAGCCTTTTGGGAAATTAGGGATGAATTGAGAGAGGTTCATAGTTTAATATTGGATGATGTCAGAGTACTGGTTCAAGGGAAGTTAGTCAGATCATTGTGGCAAATGTTAACTGTTGCTTTGAGGAGAGACTGGGTAACTGCCCGGATTGCAATGACCAACTGAAGTATGGAGATTCAAACTGGAGATAGGAGATGCTTTAGGTAGGGGTCATGCTAATTGGGCCAGGGTAATCTTGATCAGGCAGGGCCCGAAATGAACAGTTGAGGAAAATGGGGAATGAAAGTTCAGAGCTTATGGGGAGGATGGTGGAGTACAGGATCCAATGAAAGATTATTAAATGTTTTTAGTAGAGGTAGAGAGGTAGTGCTTGATCGACTAGTGGGACTGATGGTGGACAAGTCCCCAGGACCGGATGGAATGCATCCCAGGGTTCTGAAGGAAATGGCAGAGGTGATAATAGATGCCTTAGTGATTATTTACCAAACTTCGCTGGATTCCGGGGAAGTGCCGGAAGATTGGAAAACGGCTAATGTTACGCCGCTGTTTAAAAAAGGTAGCAGACAAAAGGCAGGGAATTATAGGCCGGTTAATTTAATGTCTGTTGTTGGAAAAGTGCTTGAATCCATCATCAAAGAAGAAATAGCAAGGCACCTAGAGAAGAATTGTTTGATAGAGCAGGTGCAGCACGGATTCGTTAAGGGGAAGTCGTGTTTGACGAATTTATTGGAATTCTATGAGGATGTGACTAGTGCGATAGACAGAGGGGAACCGGTGGATGTGGTGTTTCTAGATTTCCAAAAGGCGTTTGATAAGGTGCCGCACAAAAGGTTGCTTCAGAATGTTAGGGGGCATGGAGTTGGGGGTAAGGTGTTAGCGTGGATAGAGGATTGGCTGTCTAATAGGAGGTAGAGAGTTGGTATCAATGGGTGCTATTCTGATTGGCGGTTGGTAACTAGTGGAGTGTCCCAGGGATCGGTTCCGGGTTTCTCAGCTATTTACCATTTATATAGATGATCTGGAGGAGGGCTGAGTGTAGGGTGACAAAATTTGCTGATGACACAAAAATAAGTGGAAAAGCAAATTGTGTGGAAAGTCTGCAGAGAGATCTGGATAGGCTGAGCGAGTGGGTGAGGACCTGACAGATGGAGCACAATGTTAACAAGTGGTTATCCACTTTGGCAGGAATAATAGTAGGAGGGATTATTATTTAAAGGGCAAAAAAGCTGCAGCATGCAGCTGGGTGCAGAGGGACCTGGGGGTCCTTGTGCATGAGTTGCAAAAACCCAGTCTACAGGTGCAGCAGGTGATCAGGAAGGCAAATGGGATGCTGGCCTTCATACATAGAACCCTACATAGAACCCTACAGTGCAGAAACAGGCCCTTCGGCCCATTGAGTCTGCACCGAACACAATCCCACCCAGACCCTATCCCCATATCCCTACACATTTACCTGCTAATCCCTCTAACATCCCAGGACACTAAGGGGCAATTTTAGCATAGCCAATGAACCTAACCCGCACATCTTTGGACTGTGGGAGGAAACCGGAGCACCCGGAGAAAACCCACGCAGACACGAGGAGAATGTGCAAACTCCACACAGGCAGTGACCCGAGCCGGGAATCGAACCCAGGACCCTGGAGCTGTGAAGCAGCAGTGCTAACCACTGTGCTACCGTGCCGCCTCATAGCGAGGGGGATTGAATATAAAAGCAGGGAGATCTTGCTGCAACTGTACAGGGCACTGGTGAGGCCACAGCTGGAGTACTGTGTGCAGTTTTGGTTGCTGCACTTGCGCAAGGATATTTTGGCCTTGGAGGGAGTGCAGAGGAGTTCACTAGGCTGATACCGGAGATGAGGGGGTTGGACTATGATGAGAGATTAAGTAGACTGGGTCTGTACTCGTTGGAATTTAGAAGGATGAGGGGGGATCTTATGGAGACGTATAAGATAATGAAAGGGATGGATAGGGTAGAGGTAGAGAGATTCTTCCCACTCAGAAAGGACAACAGGACTAGAGGGCACAGCCTCAAGATAAGGAGGGGGGGATGCAGTTTAGAATGGAGTTGAGGAGGAACTTCTTCACTCAAAGGGTGGTGAATCTCTGGAATTCTCTGCCTGTTGAAGTGGTGGAGGCTACCTCGCTGAATATATTTAAGTCACGGGTAGATAGGTTTCTGACAAACAAGGGAATTAAGGGTTATGGGGTGAAAGCGGGAAAGTGGAACTGATCCACTTCAGATTAGCCATGATCTTATTGAATGGCGGGGCAGGCTTGAAAGGCTAGATGGCCTACTCCTGCTCCTATTTCTTATGTTCTTAAAGCTAATGTAGGTTGTCGGACTGGACCTAGGGCCCAGGGGATGTCCAGGGTTGTTGAATCAGACTTAATGTCTGGTATGGTCAGACTGGATCTAAGATTGGGAATGGTCAGATTGCACCTAAACTCCAATTTATTCAGACTTGGAACTAAGCTCCAGGGTGTTTGGATAGGACCTAAGGGCAAAGGTGGTAGTCTGGAACTAAGATCCACAGTGGTCAGACAGGACATAAAGCCCAAGAAGGTCAAGAGCACTAAGGTTTGGGGTGGTTGCACTGGACCTAACGCCTGAGGTGGTCAGGCTGGACATACGGTCTGGCGATGCCTGACTGATCATAAGGTCTGTGTGGCCAGAGGGCACTAAGGTGGCTGGACTAGGCCTAAGCTCTCAGGTGTTCGGACCGAGACTAAGCTCCGAGCTGGTCATACAGGACCTAAGGACACGGGTGGTAATCTGGAACTAAGATCTGCGAAGGTCAGGCAGACATAAAGCCCAGAGAGGTTGGACCAGAACTTGGTTCAGGGTGATTGGACCAGACATAAGCTCAGGGGTTGTCAGAGGGAATTAAGTTCTCGGATGGTTGGAGCGGACCTTAGCTCCCTCTGGTCACCCCAGACTTTATGTCCGGTCCCACATCCCCTGACCTTAGGTCCAGCCAGACCCCCTCCCAGATGTTAGGTTTGGTCCAACCATCCAGGCTTCTCGGATGGTTGGAGCGGATATAATGTTTGGGGTGTCCGGACTGGATTGAAGGTCTGGGTTGGTCAGAGAGGACCAAAGTCCGGGGTGGTTGTATGGAACTAAGATCCACTGTGGTCAGACAAGACATAAGGCCCTCGTAGGTCAGATCTGAACTTGGTCTGGGGTGGTCAGATTAGATCTAATATTTGGTCTGGTCAGACCAGACTTAAGCTTGGGAGTGGTTGGATTGCACCTAAGCTCCAGAGTGTTCGGACAGGACCTAATGACTGGGGTAGTAGTCTGGAACTAAGATCTACAGTGATTGGACAGGCTTAAGGCCCAAAAAGGTCGGAGAGAACTAAAGTCTGGATGGTTGGAACAGACCTAACACTTGGGGGGTTCTAGCTGGACCTAAGGTCAGGAGATGTGGGACCGGACATAAGATCTGAGGTGACCGAAGGGAACTAAGGTCTAAGGTGGCTGGACCAGACCAAAGCTCCACGGGGTTTGGACAAGAACAAAGCTCCATGGTGGTCATATGGGACCGAAGGACCTGGGTGGTATGTGGAACTAAGATCCACAGTAGTTGGACAGGACTTAAGGCTTAAGGAGGTCAGACCAAAATTTGGTCCAGGGTGGTTGGACTGGAGCAAATCTCAGGGTTGGTTGGAGGGAACTAAGGTGGTCGGGCTGGACCTAAGGTTTGGGGTGGTCAGGTTGGACCTAAGGTCTATGATGGTCAGAGGGAACTATGGTCCAGCTTGGTTGGACTGAACCTAATGTCCTGGGTTGTTGCACCAGACCTAAGATTGTGGGTGGTCAGACTGTACCAGAAGTCTGGGATGGCCTGATTTGTCTCAACATCCAGTGTGGTCAGACCAGACCTAAAGTCTGGGGTAGTCAGAACAGAACAAATGTCCAGGGTGGCTGGACCAGAAATAAGCTCTGGGACGGTCAGAACAGACACAAGGTCTGAAGTAGTCAGAACGGACTATGGTCCAAGATGGCCAGACTGGGTCTAAGGTATGGGGTTGTCTGGGTTGGTCAAACAGGAATTAAGCTCCATGCTTGTCAAACCAGATCTAAGGTTCAGTATGGTTGAACCAGACCTTCAGTCCGGGTTGGCCAGACCTAAGTTCTGTGCTTTTCAAAGAGGACATAAGGTTTGGGGTGGTTGAACCGTACCAAACAAAGAACAAAGAACAACACTGCACAGGAAACAGGCCCTTCGGCCCAACGAGCCCACGCCGCCATTTTAACAAAGCATTTTCCTACACCTACCTTGCCCCGTGTATGCGAATGGCACCCCTATTGTAGCCAAATTCAGGGGAGAATAGTGTAGGGTCAATTTGGTACACCAATCAGCCTAAGAGCACATCTTTGGGGTGTGGGAGGAAACCGGAGCACCCGGAGGAAACCCGCACAACCACAGGGAGAATGCGCAAACTCCCACCGGCCCAAATCCATGTATCTGCACAGCTAGCAGTGATAGTCACTGAGCTGTTGAGGTACCCATCTGCTGGTCCAGGTTTAAGCACACACCATGACGTGAAGTACCAGGCCATTCTCGAAACATCCAAGAGCAGCCCACGCATGACCCACCGTGTGCATGCCCCTCATTTGACAACAAGGTGGACCGACACCTGTGGATTAAAAGAGACAAAACATTAACATGTACTATTACATTTCCAGTATTGACCCGAGGCTCTGACCCTTTTTAAAACCGTCTTCTATAACCCTCCACCCCTGTTCCACTCATGTGCCTATGTAAGTAAACCTTAAACAAGTCCAGAGTGCCTGCCTCCACCACCTTACTTGGTAGCGCATTCCATACTCCCACAACCCTCTGTGTGAAAAACCTTCCTCTAGTATCCAAATTATACTTCTCCCCCCTCACCCTTAGATCGTGACCTCTCGTGACAGTTGTCTCCAATCTAGGGAAAAGCCTGCCACTGTTTACTCTATCTATACCCTTCATTATTTTATACACCTCTATCAGATCCCCCCTTAATCTCCGTCATTCTAAGGAGAAGAGCCCCAGTTTACCCAATCTTTCCTCATAACCCAAAGGTCCAGGGTGGTCATACCAGAATGAATGACTGGAGTGGCTGGACCATACATCAGCTCCATGATAGTTAGAACAGACCTAACGTCTGGGATGGTTGGACCAGATTTAAGGTCGGGAGCAAAAGGACGGAACTAATGCCTGAGGTGGTTGGACTGGGCCTAAAGTTTAGGGTGGTTGGATAGGAACTAAGATACGGGATAGTCAGAGAGAAGTTAAGCTCTGGGATAGTCAGTCCAGATCATGTTCTAGGGGGTTAGAGAAGAACAAAGGTGCTCAGATCAGACCTAAGGTCTGGGATGGTTGAACCAGACCTAAAGTCCAGGGTGGACAAACCGGACCTTGGGACTGGGGTGGTCAAACCTGTCTTAAGATCTGTGGCAGTCAGACGGTGGTCGGGGGTGGACAGACCACACCAAAGATAAAGAGTGGTTGGACTGGGCTTAAGGTCTGTGGTGGTTGGAGGGATCTAAGGTCTGAGGTGGTCAGACTGAGTCTAAAGTCTGGGGTAGTTGGACAGGACTCAATGTTGTGAGTGGTCAACTGGATCTAAATCCTGGAACTTAGGTCCTATCTGGTTGGACTGGACCTAAGTTCTGGAGTGGTTGGATGGGACCTAAGGTCTGGGGTGGTCAGAGAGAACCTAAACTCTGGGATAGTCAGTTCTGACCATTTTCTGGGGTATTAGAGAAGACTAAAGGTCGTCTAGAACTAAGTTCCATGGGACTGGAACTGGACCCAAGGCCCAGGGTCAGATCAGACCTTCGTCTGGAGTGGTCAGACAGGACCTAAGATCCGTGGTGGCTGAACAAGACCAAGGGTCTGGGGTGATCAGACCATTTCTAAGGACCAGTTCTAAGTTCTAAGTGAAGAAGGTTATCTCCACTGGGATCTTGATCAATTGGACCAGTGGGCTGACGAATGACAGATGAAGTTTATTTTAGACAAATGCGAGGTGATGCATTTTGGTGAATTGAACCAGGGCAGGACTTACCCAGTTAATGGTAGGGCGTTGGGGAGAGTTACAGAACAAAGAGATCTAGGGGTACTTGTTCATAGCTCCTTGGAAGTGGAGTCACAGGTGGACAGAGTAGTGAAGAAGGCATTCGGCATGCTTGGTTTCATTGGTCAGAACATTGAATACAGGAGTTGGGACGTCTTGTGGAAGTTGTACAAGACATTGGTAAGGCCACACTTGGAATACTGTGCACTGTTCTGGTCACCCTATTATCGAAAGGATATTATTAAAATAGAAAGAGTGCAGAAAAGATTTACTAGGATGCTACCGGGACTTGTTGGATTCAGTTATAAGGAGAGGCTGAAATAGACTGGGACTTTTTTCTCTGGAGCAGAGAAGGCTGAGGGGTGATCTTATAGAGGTCTATAAAATAATGAGGGGCACAGATCAGATAGATAGTCAATTTCTTTTCTCAAAAGTAGGGGAGCCTGAAACTAGAGGGCATAAGTTTAAGGTGAGAGGGGAGAGATACAAAAGTGTCCAGAGGGGCAATTTTTTCACACATAGAATGGTGAGTATCTGGAACAAGCTACAAGTAGTAGTTGAGGCGGGTGCAATTTTATCTTTTAAAAAGCATTTATTTAGATATTACATGGGTATTGAGGGATATGGGCCAAATGCGAGCCATTGGCCCTGAGATCTGTGGCTGTAGCTTAGGGGTTTCAAAAAAAGGGCATCACCTCGCATTTGTCTAAAATAAACTTCATCTGTCATTCGTTAGCCCACTGGTCCAATTGATCAAGATCCCAGTGGAGATAACCTTCTTCACTTAGAACTTAGAACTGGTCCTTAGAACTGGTCTGATCACCCCAGACCTTCGGTCTTTTTCAGCCACCACGGATCTTAGGTCCTGTCTGACCACTCCAGACGAAGGTCTGATCTGACCCTGGGCCTTGGGTCCAGTTCCAGTCCATGCTGTAAACTTCTATGACTATGACTGTGGTGGTCAGAGGGAACTAAGGTCCAGGATGATCAGACTGGACCTAAGGTCTGGGTATTTGCACAAGGTTGTGGGTGTTCAGATTGGACATAAGATCTGGGTTGGTCAGATCAGATGTGAGGACTGGTGTGGTCGGACCAGACCTAAGCTTGGGAGTGGTCGGATTCGACCTCAACTCCAGTGTGTTCAGAACAGAGCTAAGCTCCAAGGTGGTTGTGCTGGAATAAAGCTTCAGGGTGTTCAGATCGGAGCTGAGGTCTGGGGTGGTCAGAGAGAACCTAAACTCTGGGGTGTTTGGTCCAGACCATGTTCTGGGGGGGGGTCCAGAGAGGACCAAAGGTGCTCAGATCAGTCCTAAGGTCTGGGATGATTGAACCAGACCTAAGATCCAGGGTGAACGAACCGGACCCATGGTCTGATGTGGTCAAACTGGTCCTAAGATCTGTGGCTGTCAGACCTGACCTAAGGTCTAGGGTGGTTGGACTAGATCAAAGATACAGGGTGGTCTGACTGGACTTAAGGTTGGAAGGAATTAAGGTCTGAAATGATTGGACTGTACCTAAGGTTTGGGGTGGTAGGACCAGACCTAAGGTCGTGGGTGGTCCGATCAGACCTAAGGTTGGTCTGGGGCAGTCGGAGTGAACTAAGTCTGGTGTGGTCAAACAGGATCTAATATCTGGACAAAAAATCCGGTGTGGTCAGTCCGGACCTAGGGCCCGGGGTGATCAGAGTGGACGCAAGATGCGGTGCGGTCAGACCAGACATAAGGTCCGGTGAGGTCGGATCAGAACTAATGTCCAGGATAACCGGATCTAAGGTCTGTGGTCGTCAGACCTGATGTAATGTCTGGGTTGTTGAATCGGAACTAAGGACTGGGGTGGTCAGATTGGACCTAAGGTCCGTGTTGGTCACACTGGAATTAAGATCTGGGGTGGATGAAGCAGACCAAAGGTCTCAGTTCTCTGTGGAAAGTGAGTCAGGGTTTAAGTTTGCCTAGCTTGTGTTCCAGACATTTGCAAGCAGTAAGCTGGGGAGGGGGGCCTTGGGACTGCCTTGTTTCACTCTCACCTGCATGTTTCCCACATTTCCTGGCTTCTTTTCACGCCTGAGAGACGGTGAGAGTAGTTTGTGGTGTAAGGGTTTAGGTCCAAGTTGGTGCTTCACTCTGGTCGGTGTGTGGATGGAGGATTTGTTGCTTTGCTTGTAGTTCCTGTGTCAGTAGATGGCTCTGCACGGTTGGGTCTGTGCAGTCAGGTGTTCTGGGTCGCTCATGGGCTATGACTTGGCTTCACCAGTTGGTGGATATTCTGACCAAGCTCTGATGTGGACAGGTCGAAGGCCAGTAAATGCGAGACGTCCCTGGGGTTGCAGTTGCAGTTGAGCTGGTGGCCGTGTCCATGTGTTGGGTCTGCTGGGCCACTACTAGGTCGGGGTCTTCCTTTGGAGGTGAAAGGACCTCTTGACCCGCAAGTAATTGTTCTCCGGAGCAGTGTACCTGGTGGCTGTGGAGAGTGGTTGATTTTCTTTGGAAGTTCTTCGCTGTATTTCCGGTTTGCAGGGTTTTTGGTTGCTTTTTATTTCTGTAGCAGAAGTTAGGCAAAGGGGCAGTCGGGAAGGCAGAGCGGGGGGTATAAAAAGAAGGCAATAGTAGACAGCGGGCAGTGTCAGGAGCGGGCAGCAGAGTGAGATGGGAGCAGAGTGAGAGCTGAAAGGGCTTTGGGTCATGGGTTTAGGCGAAAGCAGGCTTAGGCAAGGTGAGTTACTGGTTCCATCTTTCCTGTGTTCTATTTCTGTATACATAATTCCAAGGGTGGTCAGGTAAATGGCAGGGTCTATGGGGAGATGCTTCAGCTGTGTTAGGTGCCATATGTGGGAGTTCCTGGAGACAGCACGTCTCCCAAAGGCCCACATCTGCATCAAGTGTTTAGAGTTGCAGCGTTTGAGAGCCCAGGTCAGGCAATTAGAGCTGCATTTAGAGGATGTATCAGGTCAGGGAGAATGAGGCAATAATGGATATGAACCACGGTCAAGTGGAGATCCCAGGGCCTGGGGGTGGGGGGTGGGGACGGGGGATGGTGGTGGCGAGGGGGAATGGGTGGGTAATTAGGAAGGGGAAAAAGAAGAATAGTCCTGGTCCAAAGACTACCCCAGTGGTCTCCCAAAAGGCATCAACAGGGGTACACAAAGTAAGACAGGAGGACCAGAATACCTCAGAGGGAAGGAAGGGGGCTGGCAATGAGATAATGGTGGAGGATGGGAGGGTTAAAGGAATTGATAGGTGGTTCTGTGGACAAAAGTGTGACTCCAGGATGGTAGCCTGCCTCCCTGGACAGGGGTACAGGATGTGTCAGAGAGGATAGAGGGAATTTTGAAGGGTGAAGGGACCCAGACTGGAGTAATTATACACATAGGAGAGAAGGACATAGGAAGGCAGAGCAGGGGTGGATGGATGTAGGCAATTCAGGGATTTGGGGGCCAAGCTGAAGAGCATGGCCTCCAGGGTGGCATTCTCTGGGCTGCTGCTTAGTAACAGTATGGCTAGAAATGATGAGATCCTGCAGCTGAATGTGTGGCTGAGGGATTGGTGCAAGGCAGAGGGCTTCACTTGTGTCGATCACTGGGAGGTATTTGTGAGAGAAGGGCACCTGTACAGGAGGGATGGGGAACATTTGAATGGGAGGGGGACAAATATCTTAGCTGGGAGGTTAGCTGGAGTGTTTCGGCAGGATTTAAACTAATATGGAGGTGGGGGGTGGGGATGAGACTGATAGCTCATTAGGCACTGGGATTGGGGGCGAGTTGGGGGACAGGGTAGGTTTGATCGAGAGGAAAATTATCAGGGGGAAGGAGGATCCGAGTGGGCCTGGAGGGTTGAATTGCGTCTGTTTTAATGCGAGGAGTGTAATGGGTAAAACGGATGAGCTTAGGGCCTTGACGTTCGTGAGGAATTTAGATGTGGTGGCAGTGACAGAGACGTGGTTAAAGGAAGGGCAGGACTGGCAGCTAAATATTCCCAGGTATAAGTGTTTTAGGTGTGACAGAGGAGGGTTGAAGAGAGGTGATGGGGTGGCGTTGTTAGTTAAGGAGCACATCACAGCAGTGCAGAGGGAGGATAATATGGAGGAGTTAGGGATTGAGTCGCTGTGGGTGGAGTTGAGGAATAGGAAGGGAGCGATTACTATGCTAGGGGTGTACTATAGGCCACCCAACAGCCCACAGGCAGTGGAAGAAGGCATTTGTAAAGACATTTTGGATAGGTGCAGAAAGAATAGGGTGGTTGTAGTGGGCGACTTTAAACTTCCTGGAGTGAATTGGAAGGTGCCTAGAGCTGGGGGTACGGATGGGGAGGAATTTGTTAAATGTGTACTGGAAGGGACCTTGGAGCAGTATGTAACTAGCCCGACTAGGGAGGGGGCTATACTGGATTTAGTTCAGGGTAATAAGCCAGTTCAGGTGGTTGAGGTTGCAGTAGGTGAACATGTGGCTAACAGTGATCACAATTCTGTCTACTTTCAGATAATAATGGAAAAAGATGAGTGATGTCCGAGGGGGAGGGTGCTAAACTGGGGGAAGACAAGTTACAGCCGGATTAGGCATGAGTTTATAGATACTGATTGGGAGAGGTTGTTTGCGGGTAAGTCCACGGTTGGCAAGTGGAAGGCTTTCCAGGGAATACTGAAAAGGTTGCAGGAAAGACATGTGCCAGTTAAGAGGAAGGGTGGGAAAGGCAGGATTAGAGAGCCGTGGATTACAGGGGATATTGAGGAGTTGGTCAGGAAGAAGAGAGAGGCATATATTAGGTGTAAGCAACTGGGAACAGAGAGAGCACTGGAGGAATATAGAGAGAGTAGGAGGGAGCTCAAAAGGGGAGTTAGAAGGGCAAAAAGGGGGTATGAAATGGCTTCGGCGGATACGATTAAGGAAAATCTAAAGGAATTTTACTCTTATATTAGGAACAATAGGTGGTTAGAGGGAATATCCCTTAGGGACGGAGGAGGGGAACTGTGTTTAGAGTCTGAGGGAATGGGGGAGATCCTGTATGAATACTTTGCGTCGGTATTCATGAAGGAGAGGGGCTTAGTGTCTTGTACTGTCTTGGAGGGAGCTGTAGACCAGTTGAAGGAAATATCCATTATGAGGGAGGAAGTGTTAGGGTTTTTAGGTAGCATAAAAACTGATAAATCTCCGGGGCCTGATGGTATTTATTCCAGGCTGCTTAGGGAGATGAAATTGCTGGGCCTCTGACGCAAATCTTTGTCTCTTCTTTGGACACAGGTGAGGTCCCAGAGGACTGGAGGATAGTGAATGTGGTACCACTGGTTAAAAAGGGTAGAAGGGATAACCCTGGTAATTATAGGCCGGTGAGTTTGACGTCAGTGGTCGGAAAGTTGTTGGAAAAAATTCTTAGGGATAGAATGTATACGCATTTGGAGCGTTGCGATCTGATTAGGGATATGCAGCATGGCTTTGTTAAGGGGAGGTCTTGCCTTATGAATCTGGTAGAATTTTTTGAGGAGGTGACAAAAATGGTTGACAAAGGATGAGCCATTGATGTCATCTATATGGATTTCAGTAAGGCGTTTGACAAAGTCCCTCATGGTAGGTTTGTAGAAAAGGTTAAGGCTCATGGAATACAGGAACAGGTATCTAGATGGATTGAAAACTGGCTAGGTAACAGGAGACAGAGAGTAGTAGTGGACGGGTCCTTGTCTAGCTGGAGGTCTGTCACCAGTCGTGTGCTGCAGGGCTCAGTACTGGGACCTCTTCTATTCGTAATATATATAAATGACTTGGAAGAGGGTGTATGTGGTGTGGTCAGCAAGTTTGCAGATGACACAAAGATGGCAGGATTGGCGGATAGTGAGGAGGAGTGTCAGGTGACACAGCAGGATATAGATAGGCTGGTATATTGGGTAGATAAATGGCAGATGGAATTTAATCCTGATAAATGCGAGGTGATGCATTTTGGAAGGAATAATGTAGAAGGGAGTTACATGATAAAGGATAGACCTATTGAGAGTATAGAAATGCAGAGAGACCTGGGAGTGCAAGTGCACAAGTCTCTGAAGGTGGCAACCCAGGTGGAGAAGGTTGCGGAGAAAGCTTATGGAATGCTAGCCTTTATAGGAAGAGGTATAGAGTATAAAAGCTGCCGTCTAATGCTTCAGTTGTACAGAACGTTGGTTAGACCGCATTTGGAGTACGGCGTCCAGTTCTGGTCACCTTACTACCGGAAAGACGTGGAGACCCTGGAGAGAGTGCAGAGGAGGTTTACCAGGATGCTGCCTGGTATGGAAGGACTGGGTTATGAGGAAACCCAGATCGTTGTTTAAGAAGGGTGGCAGGCAAAAGGCGGGGAATTATAGGCCGGTTAGTTTAACGTCTGTGGTAGGTAAAATGTTAGAAACCGTCATTAAGGAGGAAATAGCGAGGCATCTTGAGGGGAATTGCTTGATAGGGCGGACGCAACACGGTTTCATTAAAGGGAAGTCGTGTCTGACAAATTTACTGGAGTTCTATGAGGATGTGTCTAGGGCAGTGGATGGAGGAGAGCCGGTGGATGTGGTCTTTCTGGATTTTCAGAAGGCGTTTGACAAGGTACCTCACAAGAGGTTATTGCAGAAGGTCAGGGGACATGGAGTTGGGGGTAGGGTGTTAGCGTGGATAGAGGATTGGTTGTCAAATAGGAGGCAGAGAGTGGGGGTCAATGGATGCTATTCGGATTGGCGGTTGGTGACTAGTGGGGTGCCCCAGGGGTCGGTGCTGGGGCCTCAGCTATTTACCATTTATATAGATGATCTGGAGGAGGGAACCGAGTGCAGGGTGTCGAAATTTGCTGATGACACCAAGATTGGGGGAAAGGCAAATTGTGCGGAGGGTGTGGAGAGTCTGCAGAAGGATCTAGATAGGCTGGGCGAATGGGCCAGGAAATGGCAAATGGAATTTAATGTTGGCAAGTGTGAGGTGGTCCACTTTGGTAGGAGGAATGGTAGGAAGGACTATTACTTACGGGGCGAAAAACTGCAGCAGGCGACGGTGCAGAGGGACCTCGGGGTCCTTGTGCATGAGTCGCAAAAACCCAGCTTGCAGGTGCAGCAGGTGGTCAGGAAGGCGAATGGGATGCTGGCCTTCATAGCGAAGGGGATTGAATATAAAAGTAGGGAGGTCTTGCTGCAGCTGTATAGGGCATTGGTGAGGCCGCAGCTGGAGTACTGTGTGCAGTTTTGGGCGCCGCACCTGCGCAAGGATGTTTTGGCCCTGGAGGGAGTGCAGAGGAGGTTTACTCGGCTGATACCGGAGTTGAGGGGATTGAGCTATGAGGAGAGGCTGAATAAACTAGGCTTGTACTCGTTAGAGTTTAGAAGAATGAGGGGAGATCTCATTGAGACGTATAAGATGATGAATGGGATGGATAGGATAGAGGTGGAGAGACTGTTCCCGCTCAAAAAAGACAGTAGGACTAGGGGGCACAGCCTCAAGATAAAGGGGGGGCGGTTTAGAACAGAGTTGAGGAGGAACTTCTTCACTCAAAGGGTGGTGAATCTCTGGAATTCTCTGCCCGTTGAAGTGGTGGAGGCTGCCTCGCTAAATATTTTTAAGAAACGGGTTGATGGGTTTTTGATAAGAGAAGGGATTAAGGGTTATGGGGAGAGGGCGGGAAGGTGGAGCTGAGTCACGACAGATCAGCCATGATCTTATTGAATGGCGGGGCAGGCTCGAAGGGCCAGATGGCCTACTCCTGCTCCTATTTCTTATGTTCTTATGTTCTTATGAAAGATTGGGTAAACTGGGGCTCTTTTTCTTAGAAAGACAGAGATTAAGGGGGGATCTGATAGCGGTGTATAAAATAATGAAGGGTATAGATAGAGTCAACAGTGGCAGGCTTTTTCCGAGATTGGAGACAAATATCACGAGGGGGCCATGAGCTTCGGCTGAGCAGGGAGAGGTATAATTTGGATGCGAGAGGGAGGTTTTTCACACAGAGGGTCGTGGGGGTATGGAATGCACTGCTGAGTAAGGTGGTAGAGGCAGGCACGTTGGACTTGTTTAAGGTTTACCTAGATAGACACATGAGTGAAACAGGGATGGAGGGTTATAGAAGACTGTTTTAAATAAGGATCAGATCAAAGATTACAAAGAACAACCCAGCACGGGAAACAGGCCCTTCGGCCCAACGAGCCCGCGCCGCCACATCACCCCACACCTATTCTACCCTGCATATAGAACCAGCATAGAACCCTACAGTGCAGAAACAGGCCCTTCGGCCCATTGAGTCTGCACCGAACACAATCCCACCCAGACCCTTTCCCCATATCCCTACACATTTACCTACTAATCCCTCTAACCTACACATCCCAGGACACTAAGGGGCAATTTTAGCATAGCCAATGAACCTAACCCGCACATCTTTGGGATCCTCGGGATGTTCCTGGAAATCAACTCTTACATGTGTTGATGATTTTTTTCTTTTACTCCACAGGTGCGTTGGTCCACCTTGTTCCCTAACGAGGGGCATGCACAAGGTGGGTCATGCGTGGATGTTTCAAGAATGGCCTAGTACTTTGCATCGTTTGTGTATGCTTAAAACTGGACCAGCAGATGGGCACCACAACAGCTCAGTGACTATCACTGCTGGCTGTGCAGATACATGGATTTGGGCCAGTGTCTGTGGGAGTTTGCACATTCTCCCTGTGGTTGCGTGGGTTTCCTTCGGGTGCTCCGGTTTCCTCCCATACCCCAAAGATGTGCAATTCGGCTGATTGGTGTAACAAATTGTCCCTAAATTATTCTCCCCTTAATTGGGTTTCCAATGGGGGTACCATAAGCATAGACATGGGTCAAGGGTGGAGAAGGAAAAGCACATTGTTAAGGTGGCGGTGTGGGCTCGTTGGGCCGAAGGGCCTGTTTCCCATGTTGTGTTGTTCTTTGTTCTTTGTAAATTTAAAAGAGCAGTATGAGTAATTGGTTGCTGTGGAAGTTGATTTTTAGGAGCGTGGGGTAATTGTAGGAGGGGGATAAGAGGGAGTGCTTGGGGCCTGCAAGAAGTCGCAGCTCTCCAGGTCAGAGGGATTGGGAGCAAGGGTTCTGACCTCAGGGTTGCAGGTCTGGTCGTTGGAGACCAGCAGAGTGAAGGTCCCAGTTTCGGCAGCATTTTCCTCATCTCTGGAAGTTTTTCATGTGTCGCCCCAGGTTCCAGGCTGTTTTCCTGGTCTCTGGGAGCTGGTGTAGTGACATCCCCTGACTCTGGGACTGCAGCGCTAGCTCTAGGTAGCGCATGGTTGGCTGGTCTGGGTCAATTTCACGTCTGATGTCTTCAGGGTCTAAAGGATCACAAATCTGTCAGATGTTGAATTAGAGCATTCTTAAAGAGTTTGAATGAAGTTTTAGAAGATTAGAACAAGAGTAAAAGATAGAATTACAAGGTATGCTGGGCATAGAAGTCGTAAGAAATCAGCTCGCTCTGGCGCCATCTTGGGAGAAAGATTAAATTTAGACCAGAGTCACTTTCCAAAGAGAATTAAGGGACTGCTGTGTTCTCTGTTTCATGGAGATGTGACTCACTCCTGCTCACCAGACTGTGCCCAACAACCAGAAGACTTCTCAACTCATCGAACAGGCTGTAGACCAGCCTAAGGCAAGGGTTGGAGAGGTGGGGGTCTGCTTCCGAATTAACACCTCATGGTGCCTATACCAAGCAACACTGGTGAGTTTCTACTCCCCAGATTGCTCTACTGCCCGTCCATACTTGGCAAATCAGACCACAAGGCTCCTGCTCCTGGCTTACAAACAGAAACTGAAGCAGGAGAATCCATCAAAGAAAGTCATGTGATGTAGGGGGCTCGAATAGGCTGATAAACACAACCATAGATTTAAGAACACTAACTTTAAAATGAACGATCTTGGACTATGAGAACGTAAGACAGCCGGGACTGTTGCTATAGAAGACAGCTCTGTACGATTAATAAATGTTTCTAATTTGAAACATGCATTTGGAATTTACAAAATGGATGTGTTTTGTATTTGGTTATATTTTGTAAAACATCAGTCGATGACAAAATACAGCAGGCCCTGGTGGGAGAGGTGAGGAACAATAGATCCCTGAAAAGCAGTAATGTTATCACTAGAAGTCAGGGACAAGATGGTTACCAATGTTAGCCTTATGAATAGGATCATACAACTCTGAGAGATAATCCAGTGGTGACCAGGCAGAAAAAATTTCTCAGGGTTGGGCGTGAATCACATGGGTTCAGTTTGGTGGGCATCATTTTCCCATTCCTCTGTCCAGCGTCCCATATTGCTTGGCAACAGAAGCGATGTAACATGTTTTCCAGACTGCTATCCAGCTGCCCACGTTCTATATCTTGAGTACAGGGCTTTCGCATATCATTCTCCCATTCATTTGTTTTGTTAAATAAAGTCACGTCTTCAATATCAGTACAATGCATTTTCATTCTTTGCATTTAG
This sequence comes from Prionace glauca, assembly GCA_037974335.1. Classification (NCBI taxonomy): domain Eukaryota; kingdom Metazoa; phylum Chordata; class Chondrichthyes; order Carcharhiniformes; family Carcharhinidae; genus Prionace; species Prionace glauca. The sequence continues at coordinate 32,485,253 of CM075730.1, forward strand.
CTTAAGTCTGAGCCTTGAGAAGAAATCCTACCTACAATTTGGGATAGGGAGAGTGAGACAGAGATATATATATAGAGAGAGAGGGAGAGAGACACATACAGTGAGAGTGCGTGCAGTCAAAGAGGCTGCGATTCTGGCAGCCTGTGGAGAGGACAGAGACAGAGTGCCCTCCTTAGGTCGGATGAGCGGTACTGCAGATTGGGAGAGTCAGAGCACCCTCCTGTGGTCTCTTGTCGGAAACAGGCAGCAGCCAGTAAAACAGGCTAAAGAACGGCAGCAGGCAATTTTGATGGAAAGGATTTGGAAAGAGGAACAGAAGAAGGTTAAGAGGTGACCTAATTGAGGCATACAAGATGATTCAGAGGGTTAGATAGGGTGGACAGAGAGAGTCTTTTTCTTCGGATGGTGATAGCTAACACGAGGGGGCATAGCTTTCAATTGAGGGGTGATAATTATAGGACGGATGTCAGAGGTAGGTTCTTTACACAGAGGGTAGTAAAGGCATGGAATGCCCTGCCTGCAGCAGTTGTGGACTTGCCAACTTTAAGGGCGTTCAAATGGTCAGTGGATAGGCATATGGATAACATTGGAATAGTTTAGGTTAGAGGGTCATTAAATTGGTTCCACTGATCGCCGCAACATATGGTCTCTGAAAGGGTAGGGCTTTTAAGTTGGGGAGCATGGTTGGTGCAGGCTTGGAGGGCCAGAAGGGCCTGTTCCTGTGCTGTAATTTTCTTTGTTCTTTAATATTGAAGATAGCAAAATAAGCCAGAGATTTCAGAAAGAAGACTCAAGTTTCTGGAAGAAGATAAATCGGATTGTGTTTTGAGAGTGACTAAAAATTCTATTTTTTTTGTTAATCAATGGGAATTGTATTAATCTAAACAGCATTCTGTTAGAATAGTGTTTTATTTGGTTTATTAATAGCTTGGTTAACTGTTCACTATTAATTAGATAAATAGTGTTACTTGTTAATTTTACAGAGAGAGTCACAGGTGTTATTTTGATTTAACCACTAAAAGTTGCTGAAGTACAGATCATACTTTTTCTCACACAATTTTTAACAGATTATAAAGGCAGGTACTCCTGTTTGGATAGTTCTCAGGGAGGGGATCAACCTCTCCCTTGATAGCAGATAGAACTTCAAATCATGAGAGAGAAATAAGGGGGCACTTCTGCAAGAAAATCACAGATGTTCATGAACTATAAAACAGTATATTGGGGGATCTGAATCAACCAAATATCAATTGGGAAAATCGAGTGAAGGGTAAGCATGGGAAGGAATTTTTATGGTTAGGAGGACTTCCTTCATACGTTCTGAATTCAGGAAGGCAGAACATGTTGTTGGATCTTGTGTTTGGGAATGAGGTAGCCAAGTGTTTTGGGAGGAACATTTAGGTAAGAGTGACCATGGTATCATAAGGTTTGGATTACCAATGGAAAAGAACAAGGAACCATTTAAATTCAGTGGAATGAAGAGATCAAACCAGGATAAAAAAGCATCCAAGATTGACAGGAAAAACTTTAACAGAATGGGGGTTAATTCTCCCAGTCTATTGCATTGCTCTAGTACTGCAGTGGGCCTGTAAATTTCAGCTGCAGTCAATTCACGCTGGGTGCCACACATCTTCCAAGGTAACTTTTTTTCTCTCTGTACCAGAAATCGGCATGGAGCTGATTATCATATGGAAATGTCATGGAAATTAACAATTCCACCCTCCCTCTGCAACCCCGTCCAGCAATGGGAATGGGGAGTCTGCATGAATAGCAATAGGGTGGTTGTGGGGAAGGCCAGCCGTTGAGTGGGCGGCCACTGATCATGACCTGATCTCCGCACTGACAGATCAGTGGCCTGCTTATCACAATGCTGCGAGTCCCTTATGTGCGAATAGGCCTTGCTCACCACTTTCCAGGTGAATCTGCTGAGACACTCTGCAGCTCCGTGTGGGAGATTCACTCTGGTAAATGCATTTAAAAAAAACAGCCGGAATTACTCCCATTTTCCCACACATTGAGAACTTAGAATCTTTTTGGGAGAATCCCCACCATCGTGTTTCAGGAGTAGGCTGAGTATATTCCCAAAAATGGATAAAAGGTAGAGAAAACATGATTAGTGTTTCTTAGATGATGAGGGAAATAATATGGTGTGAAATTCAAATGACTGGTGTGTCAAGTTGCTCAAAGAAGTAGGAAAGTTAATAGCAAAAGGTCTTGCGCTAAACTTCCAACTTTTACTAGTTACAGTGAAAGTGCCAGAGAATTGAAATAGTAAATGTCGTTTTAGATTCAGTCCCTGCAGTGTTGAAGAAGCCATTTGGTTCTTTGAGTCTGCACCAAATCTCCGATGCAGTGTCTTATCCAGTACCTCTTCCCTGCCCTATTCTGTAATCCTACATGTTTATCATAGCTAATCTAACTAATCTACACATCTTGGACCACTGAGAGGCAATTTAATGCCAGTCTACCTAATTTGCACATTTTGGAATGTGGGAGGAAACTGGGGTACGCAGAGGAAACACACCAGGAGAATGCGCAAACTCCACACAGTCATCCATGACCGGAATTGAACCTGGGTCCCTGGAGCTGTGAGGCAGTAGTGCTAACCATTGTGCCACAATACAAGAAGATTCCTAGAATCTACTTTTAACATTGGCAGTAGGTATTATTTCAGATACAAATATAAGGCTGAGGGAGAGTGGAAGAGGAAAAAGTCTAAAAATTCAACAAATATTTGTAACAATTCACTTCATAAAAACATTGATGAAATTCAAAACAACAAAGTGTGAGAATAACTGAGGAACACCTGAGAAAATGGGATGGATGGAAGCATAGGGAACCTGGGAATGAAATTTGAAATTAAACAGGTTTGACTTTGGAACACAATCCCTGCATAGCAAGCATTTGAAAAGAGTTCAGTGAAGGTTTGATTTAAAAATCACTCAGGCATGGAGTGGTTGTATGTGCTGCAACGAATGCTTCAACAAATCAATTGCATATTGTTCCGTCTTTCATTGTAACTTTTTTCTGATCACTGTGGTCAGCAAAACCCAAGAACAGGAAATGGATGGCGTGCCATACGCAAGCAGATTAGTGTAAGATAATCTTGTTGCTGTTCGTGCCCTGATTAGCAGAGGTCGCAGTCTGCTTTAATGGTTCAATCTCATATCACGCATGACAACACCTATTAAATAGAAACACGTTGCTTGATCATGACATAATGTCTTTGTTCAAAATCCTTTTACATTCAGTCCCACATATGGCTGAGCTGTTGCCTCTTACTATACCAACAAGCAGTATTTAAATGAAGATGCAGCTCTACAGCCTTTTGTATATATTGATCCAACTGTCAATCATGCAACTTTGAGCTTCTGGAAAAAGCCTGAAGCTACCATGAAAGATCAGAACTGAGAACATTTCTAATAGATGTGAAAACTGTATTAAAGTAGATAGGAAAAAGTGAGATAAAAACAATTGGAAGTGATGTTTGGAAACAGCCAGACTAAAGATTTCTTTCTTGACTGATCAAGATTTCTCTCTGATGCAAATGACAGATAAATCTGAAAATGCAACTACATTCTTTACATTTAATGTTAATGCAAAGCCCAAAATGTTACAAAACAACACTAAACACAGTCCACTCAGATGTTAAGCCCCAGGCTGACTTAGAATTGAAGCTGAGTGAGGCTGGTTGTCTACTTTGCTGTCTGACCAATCCCAACTCTAAGATTTAGGCTACATTTACATTAATTGTGGTGTTGATCCAAACCAAATTGCTTCAGTCCAATGGCAATGTGAATCATAGAGGAATCAATCCAATGGCAATGTGAATCATAGAGGAATCAATCCAATGGCAATGTGAATCATAGAGGAATCAATCCAATGGCAATGTGAATCATAGAGGAATCAATCCAATGGCAATGTGAATCATAGAGGAATCAATCCAATGGTGATGTGAATCATAGAGGAATCAATCCAATGGCAATGTGAATCATAGAGGAATCAATCCAATGGCAATGTGAATCATAGAGGAATCAATCCAATGGTGATGTGAATCATAGAGGAATCAATCCAATGGCAATGTGAATCATAGAGGAATCAATCCAATGGCAATGTGAATCATAGAGGAATCAATCCAATGGTGATGTGAATCATAGAGGAATCAATCCAATGGTGATGTGAATCATAGAGGAATCAATCCAATGGTGATGTGAATCATAGAGGAATCAATCCAATGGTGATGTGAATCACAGAGGAATCAATAAATTCCTCTATGATTCTTTCGAACAAATTGTTGGATCAACCCAAAGGTTGTAGAGCTTCAACTTAATTTAAGTACTGCTGATTTACATAGTAAGGTAACAAGGCAGCTGAACATAAGACTGAATTTAAAATGACTTTGGTAAGATTACCTCTTGTAACAGTAAATAAAGCTGAAGAATGATTCCACAATGTTTAAGTAAAACACAACTGCGATCCAATAAATATTTAAATATTAGTTAAATAATTTACCATTCGAGTTGCATAATAATCAAAATGTAAATTAGGCAGAACACATTAAATTATACACAGCAAATGTGATTTTGATATGCTCAAAAGATTAAAAGCAAATTACTGTGGATTCTGGAATCTGAAAGCAAAAGAAAAAATGCTGGAAAATTTCAGAAGCTCTGGCAGCATTTGTAAGGAGAGAAAAGAGCTGACGTTTTGAAGCTAGATGACCCATTGTCAAAGCAAAAAAGGTATAGAAAGTAGAAGATATTTATACTGTCGGGTGAGGGAATGAAAGATGGGTCAATACCACAAAAACAAGAGGAAAGACTGCTAATTTTGCTAATGTGCCTGCTTCCTTCACTGCAGCGCATTCCAGCCACCCAGCACTCTCTGTGTGAAAAACCTCCCCAGCACATCTCCCTTAAACTTCCCCCTCTCACCTTGTGTGCTTTGTAATTGACACTTCCACCCTTGGAAAAATCCTTTGACTATGCACACTGTCGATGCCTCTCATAATTTGTAGATCTCTATCAGGTCTCCCCTCAACCTCCGTCTTACCAGTGAAAACAATTCTAATTTTGTCAACCTCTCCTCATAGTCACCATCTACCAGACCAGGCAACATCCAGTTGAACCTTCTTTGCACTCCCTTTCCAAAGCTTCCACGTCCTTCTGGTAGTGTGGTGACCAGAACTTATGCAATAATCTAAATGCAGTCAATGAAGGCAAGCATGCCATATGCCACCTTAATCACATTGGCCACCTGTGTTATCTAGGTTGTCTTCAATCACCTATGAAGCTCTATGAAATACAGTTTAGCATGACCACTGACATGGATAACCAATATAAAAACAAAACACTGCAGTTGAAATAAAAACAGAAAATGCTTGGAATTACTCAGTGGGTCAAACAGTGTCTATGGAGAGAGAAATGAAAAACAGTATTAACATTTCAGTTTGGTGACCTTTAATCTGAATTGGAAAATGTTCAAAACATAAGGAAAAGGATATGGGGAAGGAAAGAACTAAAGGGAAAGTCTGAGCTATAGTGGAAGGTGACAGAGACCAAAACATGAAGCAAGGTGAAAAAGTAAGGAGAGTAAAGGAATAAAATTCATTTGTTTCTTTTGTATCTTTAGACATCCTAATGCACCTAACAACCAATGCAACATTTCTGAACTTCTGATATATAGGCAAACATGGCAACAAGTTTACATTAAGTAAGCTCCTACAACTAACAAATAAATAATTAATAAATTGGAATAACATTCAGTACATAGTCCAAATCAGCAAACTTAATTTCTGTCATGCCTCAAAAGTTTCAAATTTTAATGCTCTCTGCTGACATCAAACTTCAAAGTTAACCCACTATGATTGTACTGTTTTGTACTCTGATGATCCCTTGATTGATGTCATTGGGAGATTCTTGATATTGGTAGACCCACCCATAATGACAAAGTCAGGAAGATGTGAGACAGACAAAGCACGGTCCACAAAGTCTTCAAGGCACATGAAGAAAGATTGTACATCTCATAGACTGTGAAAGCAGAAGTTTGCAGTAGCAAGGTGATCCTAATCATCATGGTTCACTACATTACCAAAATCCGACCACCAACCCATCAAGTTCGTGTGAACAATATTGATGGCCCGAGGTCCCAACATTCAACAAAGTCACATGCAAGTTTTTACAAAGGCTCATTTGCCAAGTTCTGTGGCAGTGGAGAATTGGTAATGAAGACAGAGCTGTGAAGCTGGGAGTCACTAATCAGGAATCTGCACATAGATGACAGGTACATAAAGTCCATTAATTTACTTTTGCTATGCCAGTAGCATCTGTGACTGAGCAGTCCTCTTCTGGATACCCTCTGCTCACATAAACCAGGAGGGGGGGTGGGTAGAAAAGATACCCTAAAATCAACTGTCCTGTTCTTTTCTGGTTGGGGAATGCACTGTGTGGATCACCTTTTTGGTCAAAGAAAGAAAACTTTAAAATTCTGCAAAAAAAAGTGAAATACTGTAGATGCTGGAAATCGGAAATAAAAACAGAAAATGCTGAATAAACTCAACAGGTTTAGCAGCATATGTAGACATAAACAGAGTTAGTGGGCAGAATTTTACGAGATTTTTTCTAAGTGACCAGCTAGCGTGAAAATAGAAAAGTTGCTGATCCATTTTTTGGATGCATTGGCAGGCCCAATTTTACAGACCCTCTGTCTGAAATTTTGGGCTGGTCTGTTTTTGCCATGAGAGGCTAGACAGCCAGCAGCTCAGATTGGAGCCACAATCTGCATGTGTGCATAAAAAGCTCAAAAAAAAGCAGCTCTGCTGACAGAACACCTCAGGGCCAGATACAGCCTCCCACTCCCCCCATGGATATTGGAGACATCCTCAACATTACTGACTCCCTTACTTCCCCCATCACATCCACTTGCATATGATCCCCTCATCACCCCCTGGCTGCAATGGCTGCCTGATATGATTTTCTGTCTCCACTGCCCATGATCATCACAGAGGCACAAAATTCCCCCTCTGCCCCATCAGCACACCTGTAAATGCCAACTTGGCTTCCCCTCCATGGTAACAAGGCAAACTGCTTTAAAATCATTAGAATGTTCTAAGAAACGCCTGACTCACCCAAACTGCCTGCAGCTGATCTGTCCTAACAAGGCACAGCTCCATAAAACCCCCAAGGATGGATAAACAAGCAGGCAGTGCAGGAAGAAATGACCTCCAGGAAGCCAATACCTAGAAATTTAATATTGCCAATCCATCTAACCCGGACATCTTTCGACTGTGGGAGGAAACCGGAGCACTAGGAGGAAACCCATGCAGACACGACAGTGACCCAAGCCGGGAATCAAACCGGATCCCTGGCGCTGTGAAGCAGCAGTGCTAACAGCTACCACTATGCCACTGTGTCACCCACTGTGCCACCATGCCACCCACTGTGCTACTGTGCCGTGGGTGAATACACTCAGTCTTTTTCCCAGAATTGGGGAACTGAGAACTAGACAGCATAGAGTCTAACATCCAATTTCTCACTCCCTTTGAGGTGTGGGGGTGGAGTTTTCAGGAGAGGAGGGGATCCGGATGATAAGTGACAGCATGATCAGGCTGGAGCACAGAAATGAGCAACTGCCAATCCTCCACGTTATGGAGAAGTGTCAAGTAAGTTGCATGTAGCCCAGATTCCCCTCCCTCCCTTACACTTGACCTTGTGTTCTGTGTTGCAGGAAGGGAGTCTAATGCACTCAGGCCAGGTCATCTGGCATTGCAGCCCCCACTGCTGCTGCCACCCATCCTGCCCCTGTCAGCTCAGAAGACTCCTTGGAGGAAACTGATGAAAGACCCTCTGAGGCCATCACCAGTTTGGCATCAGCTTCCACCTTGCAATTTACCATCCCGGCCACTCTCACACCGGTGAGTCAAGTTAGTGTGCAGGAGGAGGCCATTCGGCCCATTGGGTCTGCACCGATAACAATCTCACGCAGGCATTTCCCCATAACTCCTTGCATTTACCCTAGCTAGTCCCCTGACACTCAGGGGCAATTTAGTATCACCAATTCACCTAACCTGGACGTCTTTGGACTGTGTGAGGAAACCGGAACACCAGGAGGAAACCCATGCAGACACGAGGGGAACATGCAAACTCCACACAGTGGCCCAAGTTGGGAATCAAACTCAGATCCCTGGCGCTGAGAGGCAGCAGTGTTAACTGCCACCACTATGCCACTGTGCCACCATGCCACCCACTGTGCTACCGTGCCATGGGTGAATGCATTCAGTCTTTTTCCCAGGGTTGGGGAATTGAGAAGAGGAGAACATAGGTTTAAGTTAAGAGGGGAAAGAATTAATGGGAACCTGAGACGCAATTTTTTTACATAAAGGTTGGTATGTATGTTGAATAAGCTGCAGAAGGAAATGGTTGAGGCAGGGACATTGACAACATTTAAAAGACTTTTGGACAAATACATGGAAAGGAAGTTGGGAGGGATATGGGCAAATGGGTTTAGCTTTTGGTTGGCATGGAACAATTTGGGCCAAAGGACCTGTCTCCATGCTGTACATTCTATGATTCATATCACATGGAAGACTTGTTTCTGTTCTGTTTGAAGATGCTTGCAAATACTTCAGTCCTGTCTGATGCTCTGCCCCCCAACATTTTAGATTGGGTCATTTGTAGTGCCCCTCTAGTTAGTTGCTTAGTTGCCCACAACCATTCTTGTCTGGATGTGGCAGGATTGCAGAATTTTGATCTGTTTAATTGAGTATGGGATCTCCTTGCTTTGACTATCACAATTTATCTTTCTGTTGCAGTTTTATCAGGATGAGACCTAATGTTTCAGGTTGCTGGTGCTGTTCCTGGCATGCTCTCCGGCAATCCTGATTGAGCCAATGTTGGTCACCTGGCCTTTTGGTAAGGGTAAAGTGAGGGTTATGTCAGGCCATGGAGTTACAATATGTGACTGAATACAACTCTAATACTGCTGATGGCCTGTAGTGCTTCATAGATGCCCAATATTGAGCTATGTGTCTATTCCATTTTGCAAGATGGTAGTATCATACAATTGTACCATAGAGTGTGTCCTTTGCTTATCAATTCCAACAAAACAGACTCTGTCCTTGTCCCCTCATGGACATCCATTCTTTCGTACAGTAATACTTGATGAGGGATGTCATCCCTCATCAGTATTGCTACCCAACCTCCATTTTTCCATGAATATTAACCACTCAGTCTGCCTCATTTTTAAGCCACATTCTCATTATTGCCACTACATTATACTCACCAACACAAATTTGTAGTTTGTGTTATCTAACCTTAGAGGTTGTGTCTCTAACCTTATTCTTTATGTTTAGTATGGATACACACGTGCATTGCAAACTTGCTTTTGTATTCCTCTACTCCTTCTTAGTCTGTTCTTATCTAGTTTGATTTATTATTTCCACATGTATACAGTGAAAAGTATTGTTTCTTGCATGCTATACATACAAGCATACCATATATAGAGAGGGAAAGGAGAGAATGCAGAATGTATTGTTACAATCAGACATAGGGCGTAGGGAAAAATCAATTTAATATGAGATAGGTCCATTCTAAAGTCTGATGGCAGCGGGGAGAAGATGTTCTTGAGTCGGTTAGTACATGTCCTCAGACTTTTGTATCTTCTCCTATGGAAAAAGGTGGAACAGACGATGTCCAGGATGCATGGGGTCCTTGATTATACTGGCTGCTTTTCCAAAGCAGCAGGAAGTGTAGACAGTGTCAATGGATGGAAGGATGCTTTGAATAATAGACTAGACTTCGTTCACGACCCTTTGTGCTACATTATGAAGGGTATAGATAGAGTAAACAGAGGTAAGCTATTTCCTATGATAGAGACACGTAGGACAAGGGGCCATGGACTTAAGGTGAGGGGGGAGCGGTATAACACAGATATTAGAGGGAGGTTTTTCACACAGAGGGTAGTGGGGGTATGGAATGCTCTGCCAAGTAAGGTGGTGGAGGCAAACACGCTAGTCATTTAAGAGTAACTTAGACAGGCACATGACTGGGTTGGAGATGGGTGGATATAGGAGATTGTTTTAAATAAGGGTTATTAACATTGGGGCGTCCCTGGTAAGGTAAATGGATATGGAATGATAATAATGTTTATTTTCCCTTTTCATTCACTGGTTATAAGTTGGTCCACCTCGTGTCCAACGAGGGGCATACATAAGAAACATAAGAAACATAAGAAATAGGAGCAGGAGTAGGCCATCTGGCCCTTCGAGCCTGCCCCGCCATTCAATAAGATCATGGCTGATCTGTCGTGACTCAGCTCCACCTTCCCGCCCTCTCCCCATAACCCTTAATCCCTTCTCTTATCAAAAACCCATCAACCCGTTTCTTAAAAATATTTAGCGAGGCAGCCTCCACCACTTCAACGGGCAGAGAATTCCAGAGATTCACCACCCTTTGAGTGAAGAAGTTCCCATACACGTGATGGGTCGTACTGGGGCTGCTCTTGTTTGTTCGAGATTGGCCTAGTGCTTCATGTCATTAGTGTGTGCCTAAACTGGACCAGATGCTGGGCAAGACGACAGCTCAGTGACTATCACTGTTTGCTGTGCAGACACATGGATTTGGGCCGGTGTCTGTGGGAGTTTGCGCATTCTCCCCGTGCTTGTGTGGGTTTTCTCCGGGTACTCCGGTTTCCTCCCACACCCCAAAGATGTGCTGTTAGGCTGATTGGCAGGAATAAATTGTCCCTAAATCAGTTTCCCTCAATCTGGATGGCCATAAAACATTAGACAGGGGTCATGGGTGGAGAGGGGGACTGGTGGTGTTGAGATGGCGGCGCGGGCTCGTTGGGCCTGTTTCCCGGGCTGATTTTTTTTTGCTCTGTTTATTCTTATTGCAGTCTTGGACAGAGCAGGAGCCACAACAGGATGTGGTGCAATCAGAAATAATGCTTTCTATGGTGCATCTGTAAAAGTTGGTGCGAGTCATAGTGGAATATGCCAAATATTGTACTGCCTCTTTTTCGCACACTATTCAAACATTTTACTCCTTTATGCACATTATTGCTTTTTTTAAATTATTGCCTTCCCCATGTTAATTTAATGTAATCCTTCCTCAAACGCACCTGTGAACTTTCCAGAGACATGGCCTCTAGACCTATTGATTTACTACTTTTTGAAGGGTTGCATTCTATTCCAGATCTGGTGCAAATGCTCCAAAAAACTGAAGCATTCTCTCCAGAGCCATGGCTCAATTCACACATATATTCTCTTTAACTTCCTTTTTCTACCTTTGCCAACATGCGGCACTGGGGGGTAATTAACACTTGCAGGATCCTACTCAACTTCCTTTCTAGCTTCTTGAATGTCTGGTTGAAGGACCACGATGCTTGCTTTCTCTATGTCATCAGTACTGTCATGTGCCAGAACTTCTAGGTTACTCTCTTCTCCCTGCAAAAATGGAAAGTTCCCCTGTAACTCTCTTCCCCAGTTACAAAAATGCCTTTTTGCCAGTCTAACATGGAATTTTCCATGCCAATTGCATTTCCACATTTTGTTGTTCTCTCTGTCTTGTCCATTAGTGCTATGGACATGAATGCATTCCTTCAAAGTGTTGTCACTTTCAGCTGTCTCCAATGTTGTAAACTGGCTTGAGAGTAGCACAAATCTGAGGACTTCTGCACTGCACTTTCTGGTTTTAACATAGAACATAGAACACTACACCACAAACAGGCCCTTTGGCCCACGAGTTGCGCCGATCACATCAACACCTACCAACCTACAGACCTATCTATAACCCTCAATCTCATTAAACCCCATATACTCATCCAGAAGTCTTTTAAAAGACCCCAGCGAGTTCGCCTCCACCACCACTGACGGCAGCCGATTCATAACATAAGAACATAAGAACATAAGAAATAGGAGCAGGAGTAGGCCATCTGGCCCTTCAAGCCTGCCCCGCCATTCAATAAGATCATGGCTGATCTGTCGTGGCTCAGCTCCACCTTCCCGCACTCTCCCCATAACCCTTAATCCCTTCTCTTCTCAAAAACCCATCAACCCGTTTCTTAAAAATATTTAGCGAGGCAGCCTCCACCACTTCAACGGGCAGAGAATTCCAGAGATTCACCACCCTTTGAGTGAAGAAGTTCCTCCTCAACTCTGTTCTAAACCGCCCCTCCTTTATCTTGAGGCTGTGCCCCCTAGTCCTACTGTCTTTTTTGAGCGGGAAGAGTCTCTCCACCTCTATCCTATCCATCCCATTCATCATCTTATACGTCTCAATGAGATCTCCCCTCATTCTTCTAAACTCTAACGAGTACAAGCCTAGTGTATTCAGCCTCTCCTCATAGCTCAATCCCCTCAACTCTGGTATCAGCCTAGTAAACCTCCTCTGCACTCCCTCCAGGGCCAAAATATCCTTGCGCAGGTGCGGCGCCCAAAACTGCACACAGTACTCCAGCTGCGGCCTCACCAATGCCCTATACAGCTGCAGCAAGACCTCCCTACTTTTATATTCAATCCCCCTTGCGATGAAGGCCAGCATCCCATTCGCCTTCCTGATCACCTGCTGCACCTGCAAGCTGGGTTTTTGCGACTCATGTACAAGGACCCCGAGGTCTCTCTGCACCGTCGCCTGCTGCAGTTTTTCGCCACGTAAATAATAGTCCTTCCTACCATTCCTCCTACCAAAGTGGACCACCTCACACTTGCCAACATTAAATTCCATTTGCCATTTCCTGGCCCATTCGCCCAGCCTATCTAGATCCTTCTGCAGACTCTCCACACCCTCCTCACAATTTGCCTTTCCCCCAATCTTGGTGTCATCAGCAAATTTCGACACCCTGCACTCGGTTCCCTTCTCCAGATCATCTATATAAATGGTAAATAGCTGATTCCATAGGTGATTCCATTCACTCACCACCCTCTGAGTGAAAAACTTACCCCTAACATCACTTCTGAACTTCCCTCCCTGTACCTTAAATCTGTGTCCTCTCATAGCGACCATTTCAACCCGGGGAAATAGCCTCTGAGAATCCACCCTATCTAATCCTCTCAACATTTTGTAAACTTCTATCAGGTCGCCTCTCAACCTTCGCCTCTCTAGGGAAAAGAGTCCCAGCTCCCTCAACCTATCTTCATAAGGCATGCCTCCCAGTCCAGGCAACATCCTTGTAAATCTCCTCTGTACCCTCTCAATAGGTTTTTTTCTCACTTTTGGATGAGCACCCATTTATCATTCTGAACTTCCGCTATGAGGTGGAACATTCAATCCAGAAAACTCTCTGTTTTGCTAATTCTTTGCAGTGATTTAAGCTGCCTCTGAATATCACATGTTTGAACTTGAACAGCTGAACAAAGAACAAAGAAAATTACAACATAGGAACAGACCCTTCGGCCCTCTGAGCCTGCACCAACAATGCTGCCTGACTGAACTAAAACCTCCTACTCTTCCAGGGACTATATCACCCTATTCCCATCCTATTCATGTATTTGTCCAGATGCCCCTTAAAAATCACTATCGTACCTGCTTCCACTACTGCCCCTAGCAGTGGGTTTCAGGTACCCATCACCCTCTGAATAAGAAACTTGCCTCGTAAATCTCCTTTAAACTTTGCCCCTTGCACCTTAGTAATTGACTCTTCCATCCTGGGAAAAAGTTTCTGACCTCTCATAATCTTGTAGACTCCTATCAGGAGTCCTCTATCTCTCAACCTCTATCATTCCAATGAGAACAAACCACATTTCTCCAACCTCCCTCATAGCTAATGCCCTCCATACAAGGCAACACCCTGATAAATCTTTTCTGTACCCTCTCCAAGCATCCACATCTTCCTGGTAGTGTGGCAATCAAAATTTAACACTATATTCCAAGTGCAGCTTAATTAAGGCTCTATAAACCTGCAACATGACTTAACACTGCCCCGGCCGATGAAGGCAAGAATGCCGTATGCCTTCTTGGCATACCTTCTCCATCTGTGTTACCACTTTCAGTGACCTGTGCACCTGTACACTGAGATCCCTATGTCTATCAACACTCTTAAAGGTTCTGCCATTTACTGTCTATTTCCTATTTGTATTTGACTTTCCAAAATGCATTACCTCACATTTGTTCAGATTAAATTCCATCTGCCATCTCTCCGCCCAAGCCTCCCATCTATATTCTGCTGTTTCCTCTGATGGTCCTCATTAATATCCTGCAAATCCATCAACCTTTGTGTCGTCCGCAAACTTACTAATCAAACCAGTTACATTTTCCTCCAAGTCATTTATATATATTACAAACAGAAAATTCCCAGCACTGACCCCTGAGGAAGGCCACTTGTCCCAGCCCTCAATTTAGAAACACACCCTTCCACTGCTACGCTCTGTATTCTATGACTGAGCCAGTTCTGTATCCACCTGGCCAGCTCACCTCTGATCCCATGCGATTTCACCTTCTGCACTAGTCTGCCATGAGGGTCCTTGTCAAAGGCCTTACTGAAGTCCATGTCGACAACATCCACTACCCTACCCTCATCAATCATCTTCATCAATTCCTCGAAAAACTTGATCATGTTAGTGAGACATGACTTCTCCTTCACAAAACCATGTTGCCTCTCACTAATACAACAACTTATTTCCAAGTGGGAGTAAGTCCTGTCTCGAAGAATCCTCTCCAAAACTCCCTACCACTGACGTAAGGCTCACCAGCCTGTAATTACCTGGATTATTCTTGCTACCCTTCTTAAACTAAGGAGCAACATTGGCTAATCTCCAATCCTCTGGGATCTCCCCTGTAGCCAGTGAGGATACAAAGATTTCTCTCAAAGCCCCAGCAATTTCCTTCCTTGCCTCTCTCAGTATTTTGGGGTATATCCATTCAGGCCCTGGGGTCTATCTTAATATTTCTCAAGAACCCCAATACCTTTTTGATCTCAACATGACTCAAATTAACTATACACCTTTTCACAGATTCATTATCCACCAAGTCCTTCGTCCAAGTGCTGGGTGCACTTTGAACACCCAAGGCTCCCTTAAGACACATGAAATTCTCACTTGGCTCAGGACTTACAAATATCTCCCCACTATAGTCTAAAAATAATTTGTGTTCCATATTTATGAATCTTGTTAGTGTTAAGTTCTCTGCTAGTGAGATGTATTCCACAAAAAGACATCAGGAATGCATATTATTGCAGGTCTTATTCACTCCGCACTCCAACTGCCCTGCCAGGGTGGTTTGCAGGCAGATCATTTAACATCCAGGGTCATGTGACCAGTTCCCTTAAAGGGATTATTCCTCCTACGTACATAACACTCCTCTTCCCCTCTAAATAACAACTCCCCATTACAGCAACAGTAATCTAACTTACTTACATGCAATTACAAACATTTGTTTTACAGAATATTCTGACGTAACGTGATGGAATCACAGCATTACTTACGTAATGATACATTTCTTCTTTTGGTTTCCTCATCCATATATCTATAATATATTGACATGATCAGTCTGTCTGGGAGACAATGGTCCCATGGAGTTTGCTTCTGGGAGCTGAAACTAGCCTTATGTTCAACTCCCGCGATCGTGACTTCAGCAAAATCCCAACTATATGTGCAAACTTACTTCCACATGTAATTGGTCCCCAATGTTGGTTCCTCAGTTTCCTCTGTGGAAGGAGGAGTTTCATCCCTCCCTCTCACTGGAGCTGTCCTGAACAGCTCCAAAGTTGTTGATAAAAGTCCTAACCCCTGATGTCAGGCCACAAGCAGTTGGTCCACCTGCCGTTACCAAACTTGTCCTGAGTTTCCATTGTATAGATCAATGGCTTTGTCTTGGCTACAACTGGCCACATCCCCCCAAAGGGTAGTTCCTGGCAACTACCAACTCACCCTTTTAAAATCTTGGCATGCTCAGCTCAACTGCCCATCTGTGCCTTCTGGTTCCTCTTCTTTTCTCATCACACCTCAGTTAATCAAACATTGTATGTATGTAACTGCTTTCCAATTCCAACGGAAAGCATTTGGTTGTTGCAGGGCAGTGCTCCTCCTGTACATACAGGAGCTGGTTTAATCTTTGTGTCAATGACCACTCATCCTATGAAGTCTCCAGGGAGTGTTTAACAGACTGTACAAAATGCTCTGCTAAGTCATTCGTCTCTGGATGGCTGGGCGCAGACTGTACATGATGAATTCTATGCAGTTCCGTGTTTCACAGGACTTTGTGTAGTACAAGTGTGGTCTGTTGTCACTTTCAACTTGATCAGGATACTCAAAACAAGCAAACATGTCATCAAACTTGTCAAAAGTTGTTTCTGTGATTGCTGAATTCATACATGTTACTTTGAATGCGTTGATGGCCTTCCACCGGTGCCACAAAATCTAAGTCGACACACAAATGTGTGTTGGAAGGGTCCTTGGAGCAGTATGTAACTAGCCCGACTAGGGAGGGGACTATACTGGATTTAGTTTTGGGTAATGAGCTGGGGCAGGTGATTGAGGTTGCAGTAGGTGAACATGTGGCTAACAGTGTCTGCCTACTTTAGGATAAAAAAGGAAAGGGACGAGTGCCGACCAAAGGGGAGGGTGCTGAACTGGGGGAAGGTGAGCTATAGCCGGATTAGGAAAGAGCTGAATGATACTGATTGGGAGGGGTTGTTAGCAGACAAGTCCACACTTGGCAAATGGGAGGCGTTCAAGGGCAAACTGATAATGTTGCAGGAAAGGTATGTGCCGGTAAAGAGGAAGGATGGGAAAGGCAGGATTAGAGAGCCATGGATCACAGGGGACATTGAGGACTTGGTCAGGAAGAAGAGGGCGGCATATATTAGGTCGAAACAACTGGGAACGGAGAGTGCACTGGAGGAATTTAGAGAGAGTAGGAGGGAACTAAAAAGGGGAGTTAGAAGGGTGAAAAGGGGGCATGAAATAGCTTTGGCTGAGACGATTAAGGATAATCCAAAGGCTCTTATTTTTATTTTACTCTTATTTTAGTGAGTGGTTAGAGGGAAAATTGGTCCTCTTAGGGATAAAGGAGGGGAGATGTGCATTGAGTCTGAGGGAATGGGGGAGATCCTGAATGAATACTTTGCATCGGTATTCATGAAGGAGAGGGGATTGGTGTCTTGTAATATCTTGGAGGGAGCTGTAGATCATTTGAGGGAAATATCCATTATGAGGGAGGAAGTGTTAGGGTTTTTAGGCATCATAAAAACGGATAAAGCTCCGGGGCCTGATGGTATTTATTCCAGGCTGCTTAGGGAGATGAAAGATGAAATTGCTGGGCTTCTGACGCAAATCTTTGTCTCTTCTTTGGACACAGGTGAGGTCCTAGAGGACTGGAGGGTAGCTAACGTGGTACACTATTTAAAAAGGGCAGTAGGGATAACCCTGGTAATTATAGGCCAGTGAGTTTGACATTGGTGGTGGGAAAATTGTTGGAAAAAATTCTTAGGGATAGGATGTATAAGCATTTGGAGCGTTGCAATCTGATTAGGGATACGCAGCATGGCTTTGTTCAGGGGAGGTCTTGCCTTATGAATCTGGTAGAATTTTTTGAGGAGGTGACAAAAACGGTTGATGATGGGCGAGCCATTGATGTCATCTATATGGATTTCAGTAAGGTGTTTGACAAAGTCCCTCAGGGTAGGCCGGTAGAAAAAGTTAAGGCACATGGTATACAAGGACAGGTAGCTAGATGGATTGAAAACTGGCTAGGCAATAGGAGACAGAGAGTAGTAGTGGAAGGGTCCTTTTCTGGCTGGAGGTCTGTCACCAGTGGTGCGCCGCAGGGCTCAGTTCATGGGACCTCTTCTTTTCATAATATATATAAACGACTTGGAAGAGGGCAAGTTTGCGGATGACACCAAGATGGCAGGATTGGCGGATGCTGAGGAAGATTGTCAGGTGACACATAGATAGGTTGGTATACTGGGCAGATAGATGGCAGATGGAATTTAATCCTGACAAATGCAAGGTGATGCATTTTGGAAGGAATAATGCAGGGAGGAGTTACATGATAAAAGGTAGACCAATTAAGAGTATAGAAATGCAGAGGGACCTGGGAGTGCAAGTGCACAAGTCTCTGAAGGTGTCAACAGAGGTGGAGAAGGTTGCAAAGAAAGCTTATGGAATGCTAGCCTTTATAGGAAGGGGTATAGAGTATAAGAGCTGGCATCTAATGCTTCAGTTGTACAGAACGTTGGTTAGACCGCATTTGGAGTAGTCCAGTTCTGGTCACCTTACTACCGGAAGGACGTGGAGACCCTGGAGAGAGTGCAGAGGAGGTTTACCAGGATGCTGCCTGGTATGGAAGGACTGGGGTATGAGGAAAGATTGGGAAAACTGGGGCTCTTCTCCTTTGAAAGACGGAGATTAAGGGGGGAGCTGATAGAGGTGTATAAAATAATGAAGGGTATAGATAGAGTCAACAGTGGTAGGCTTTTCCCTAGATTGGGGACAACTATTACGAGAGGTCACGATCTAAGGGTGAGGGGGGAGAAGTATAATTTGGATACTAGAGGGAGGTTTTTCACACAGAGGGTTGTGGGAGTATGGAATGCGCTATCAAGTAAGGTGGTGGAGGCAGGCACTCTGGACTTGTTTAAGGTTTACTTAGATAGGCACATGAGTGGAACAGGGATGGAGGGTTATATAAGACAGTTTTAAAAAGGGACAGAGCCTCATAGAACATAGAACATAGAACATAGAACATTACAGCGCAGAACAGGCCCTTCGGCCCACGATGTTGCGCCGACCAGTTACAAAACAATGACCCACTAGCCTAAACCAATCCCTTTTCATCCATAAACCTATCCACAGATCTTTTAAACGCCCCCAAACTAGGTGCATTTACAACTGCAGCTGGCAGGGCATTCCAGTCCCTCACCACCCTCTGGGTAAAGAACCTACCCCTGACATCTGTCCTATAACTACCCCCCCTTAATTTAAAATCATGCCCCCTCATGCTAGCTTTCTCCATCCTAGGAAAAAGGCTATCACTATCTACCCTGTCTAAACCTCTAATCATCTTATATGTTTCAATGAGATCCCCTCTTAGCCGCCTTCTTTCCAGCGAAAACAACCCCAAATCTCTCAATCTCTCCTCATAGGATCTCCCCTCCATACCAGGCAACATCCTGGTAAACCTCCTCTGCACCCTCTCCAAAGCCTCTACATCCTTCCTGTAATGTGGGGACAAGAACTGCACACAAAACTCCAAGTACGTCCGCACCAGAGATGCGTACAGTTGCATCATGATGCTGCGACCCCTAAATTCAATCCCCCTACCAATAAACGCCAAAACTCCGTATGCCTTCTTAACAACCTTATCTACTTGATTCCCAACTTTCAGGGATCTATGTACACATACACCTAGATCCCTCTGCTCCTCCACACTATTCAAAGTCCTCCCGTTAGCCCTATACTCAACACATCTGTTATTCGATACTGGAAATATGATAGTATATGTTAATGTTTTGTGTCTTTTAATCAACAGGTGTCGGTCCACCTTGTTGTCAAACGAGGGGCATGCACACGGTGGGTCTTGCGTGGGCTGCTCTTGGATGTTTCAAGAGTGGCTGTGCTTAAACCTGGACCAGCAGACGGGCACCACAACAGCTCAGTGACTATCACTGCTAGCTGTGCAGATACATGGATTTGGGCCAGTGTCTGTGGGAGTTTGCACATTCTCCCTGTGGATGCGTGGGTTTCCTCCGGGTGCTCCGGTTTCCTCCCACACCCCAAAGATATGCTCCTAGGCTGATTGGTGTACCAAATTGACCCTACACTATTCTCCCCTGAATCTGGCTACAATAGGGGTACCATTCGCATACACACGGGGCAAAGTAGGTGTAGGAAAATGCTTTAAAATGGCGGTGCGGGCTCATTGGGCCGAAGGGCCTGTTTCCCGTGCCAGGTTGTTCTTTGTTCTTTGTATTCCCAAGGCCCCTTTAGCCATTCCAATGGGTGCAATGATGACACAGGTGGTGTCTTCCAAATTTTGGAACACAACAGGGGGAGGATTTGAATTTTATTGAATTCAAATCCCACCACCTGCCTTAATGGTATTATCGCTAGAAAATCTTCTGGGATCCAGGTTCAAATTCTGCTACGGCAGGTGGTGGGATTTGAATTCAATAAAAAATATCTGGAATTAAGAATCTACTGATGACCATGAAATCATTGTCAATTATTGGAAAAGCCCATCTGGTTCCCTTATGTCTTTTTATGTCATTTTCCTACACCTACTTTGCCCCATGTGTATGCGAATGGTACCCCTATTGTAGCCAGATTCAGGGGAGAATAGTGTAGGGTCAATTTGGTACACCAATCAGCCTAGGAGCACATCTTTGGGGTGTGGGAGGAAACCGGAGCACCCGGAGGAAACCCTTATGTCTGAATGCGTACATGAATAGGGAGGGAATAAACGGATATGGTCTGAGTGACAGCAGAAGGTCGGTGGTGTTGTGTTGTGGATGTTGTGTTGTGGATGTTGTGTTGTGGTGTTGTGGATGATCTGGAAGGATGGCAAAAGTTGCAGCAGGACATAGATAGGATGCAGGACTGGGCAGAGAAGTGGCAGATGGATTTCAACGCGGATAAATGCTTAGTCGTCCATTTTGGCAGAACCAACGGGATGAACGAGTACACTATCAAGGGCAGAAGTCTGAGTAGTGCTGAAGAGCAGAAGGATCTAGGGGTCCGGGTCCACAGGACTCTTAAATCGGCCTCGCAGGTGGAGGAAGTGGTCAAGAAGGCGTATGGTGTACTGGCCTTCATTAATCGAGGGATTGAGTTTAGGAGTCGGGAGGTAATGCTGCAACATTACAGGACCCTTGTCAGGCCTCATTTGGAGTACTGTGCGCAGTTCTGGTCGCCTCACTATAGGAAAGCTGTAGAAGCTATTGAGAGGGTACAGAGGAGATTTTGATGTTGCCTGGACTGGGAGGCATGCCTTATGAAGTTAGGTTGAGGGAGCTGGGACTCTTTTCCCTGGAGAGACGAAAGTTGAGAGGCGACCTGATAGAAGTTTACAAAATGTTGAGAGGAATAGATAGGGTGGATTCTCAGAGGCTATTTCCCCGGATTGAAATGGTCGCTACGAGAGGACACAGATTTAAGGTGCGGGGAGGGAAGTTCAGAAGTGATGTTAGGGGTAAGTTTTTCACTCAGAGGGTGGTGAGTGAATGGAATCAGCTGCCGTCAGTGGTGGTGGAGGCGAACTTGCTGGGGTCTTTTAAAAGACTTCTGGATGAGTATATGGGGTTTAATGAAATTGAGGGTTATAGATAGGTCTATAGGTTGGTAGGTGTTGATGTGATCGGTGCAACTTGTGGGCCAAAGGGCCTGTTTGTGTTATAGTGTTCTATGTTCTATGTTCTAGAAGGTTTACTTTTATTTAAGTTAGGCTTGGAGGGCTGAAGAGTCTGTTCTTGTGCTATACTGTCCTTTGTACTTGGATAAGTGAGAGTCTGCTTTCTTCTCCAAGCTCCTATCCACTTTTGGCCACCACACATATCTGCAGATACCACACATATCACCACACATCTCTTTCATCCGCACCATTCCTGGGGGCCCTTGGTGCAATTGTTCCAGCACTTTTCTCTCTAAGGAAAGATGCACGCTCCTAACAAATAATTGCCCGGCACGGTGGCAGTGGTTAGCATTGCTGCTTCACAGCTCCAGGGACCTGGGCTCCGTTCCTGGCTTGGGTCATTGTGCAAACTTCACACAGACATTCTCCTTGTGTCTGCATGGGTTTCTTCCGATGCTCTAGTTTCCTCCCACTGTCCAAAGATGCGTGGGTTAGGTTGATTGGCTATGCTAAAATTGGCCCTTAGTGTCCTGAGATGCATAGGTTAGAGGGATTAACGGGTAAGTGTGTAGGGATGGTAAATATGTAGGGATAAGGGGGTAGAGCCTGGGTGGGATTATGGTCAGTGCAGACTCGATGGGCCAAATGGCCTCTTTCTGCACTGTACTGTTTCTATGATTCAATAATTCCCAGCTTGGATATGGCTTTAACTCTGGATTCTTCTGTTGGCTTGTTTTCCCCATGCAGATGAGGTCTACCACCTGATGGTATGGGATCTTTCAGTGTGGTGTTTTTCACCTTAGCAGATGTAATTGACACTGCCTGCCATACAGATAGTGGTGAAAATTAGTAATACATAATATGAAGCCCAGTACCTCCCTCTCTATTTGCGCTTAGTTTTCTTCCACTTTCGAAAGTTACGTTGAGTGAATGCAATGAGCTTGTCTTTCTCATGTACCATCATAAAGAACAAAGAAAAGTACAGCACAGGAACAGGCCTATTGGCCCTCCATGCCTGTGATGCCTTAGCTGAAAGAAAAACCTTCTGCCCTTAGTCCATATCCCTCTATTTCCTCCTTATTCACACACCCATCCAGATGCCTCTGAAATGGGATTGCACCACTTCCACACCATATGGGCCAGATGAAGAGGTAATCTGAGATTACAATGAACTAGGGCCCCGGAGTCCTTCTATGTCTTCTTCACTGCCTGATGTCCATTTTCACGCCTGTCCCTTCATTAATAACGGATGCAGCAGTTTCAGGGCTGTCACCAAGTCAGATTCAAATTTTCCATAATAGTTTGAATCCAAGGAAGGGTCTCAGCACCTTAATTTTGGCCCCTGACTTCTTCAGTGCTTTACCAAATCCTTCCTTATTGATAATGTGTCCTAAATATTCGACAGAGTCCTTGAAAAACTTACACTTCTCTTCCTTAATCTGCAGCCCATGCTCCTGCAGTCTCCTCAATGTCCCTTTTAAGTTTTGTTAGTGTTTCTCATCTGTGGAACTTGTTACCAAGATATTGTTAACAATGGACACCCAGGAGACTGCTCAAAACCTGGTCCATTTCTCTTAAAATACCGCCAATAAGGGGCAATGGATACTGATGTGCACATAGGCCAAGGTTCACACTGATATAACCTCACTGTGCCATTGCTCTTCAGGATGGGAACAATGAGCATAGCCCACTCACTCATGGTCACTGGCTCAAATACCCCCAAACCTACTGTTCTCTAACATTTGGCCTCGAACTTAGATCTGATCGCATCTAGCACTGCATGTGCTTTCATGTTTTTTGGGCATGCATCTGGCTTTAGCTGTAGGCTCATTTTCGCTCTCTTCATCTCACCAATGATTTCACTGATCACGTTTTTGTATCTCCAAAATATCATTCAGGCTCGAACAAGACTCAAATAATCTGTTCACCACCTCTGAGTTCAATTTCAATTGTTTCAGCCAGGATCACCTAAACAATGCAGGCAGTCACCCTTAACTGCCTGGTAGGTGTGTGCACTGACCTCTCAACTGTACCTTGGCTAAAACATAGCCTTTCAGAGGCACCAGCTATTCCATGTATGTCCTCAGAATGGTGTTTGCAGACTTCAGGGATAGATTACTCAACCTATCCCTACACATTGATTCTGGGATCAAATACACTGCCGCCTCCCCCTGTCAATCTCCATCTTCATTAGCTTCCCTTCCACTTTGGGCATCACCCAGAACTGGTCTGCTTCAACTCGCACAGCCAAAGGTCAGGATTTTCTGACCACACTCACCCAAGACAGGGAAATCCCACCTGAGGTCAACAGACCTTTGCATAGTTCCCCTGCCCTCCCCTCCACGCATTATGATTCCTGTGGCAGTCCCAAACCTGCATCTTTTCAATCTACTCTGACTGCAGACCCCACCGATGCCCTGTCCTCATTTACACTGGTCACTTGCCACTTTTTTCTTCATTTTTAATCTGATCACTTTGACTTTGCACTCTCCTGGGGCACTGGTGCTCTGCAGTTTTCAGCAATATTGCCCATTTTCTGACAGTTCCAGCACTGAGCTCCACTCATCCAGCAGCTTGACTCCATATGAGCCACTCAGCCACAATGGCAGCATTCCTCCAGCTGTAACTGACTCTGGTTCTTCTGCCACTGGGATATCCTCATACTAGCACCTAACTGTGCTGTCTCCCTAGCAGCTTTGAGATCACAATTTCAAAAGCCTTCTTAAACTCTAGCTGTGGCTCTGCCAGTAGGTTTCTTTGAATACTTCCTGTTAGAGATTACATGCAAGTGGCTCTGTAGTGATTCCTGAAAGAGAGCCCCAAAATCACAATGTTCCAAAAGGGTTTTGAGGGTAGCCACATATTTGGCAATGGTCTCGCCCTCCAACTGGTCCCGCATGTAAAACTGGAAATGCTCCATGATCAACTGTGGTTTAATACAGCACACAACATTTGGAAAGACTTCTCAGTCAGTTTCTCTGGCTGCAGTAAACTCCTTAGAACGCCAAATGTCTTACGTCCAACTGTGCTAAGAAAGACTTGTATGATGAGGTCATCTGCCACCCAATCCACTATCACAAATATGCTGAACTGTTCAATGTAGGCTGTCCACCACTGAGCTTCCTCATCAAATGTGTCTATTGTGCAAAATTTTACCACCATTTTCTTCTTGCCAATGGCAGGGGTTTTCTGCCCCTGAACATAGGCCTGAAGCCTCTTGCTCACATTAGCATCTATGCTCCCTTCTCCCCAAGTGCTCAATGTCTCCCTGCTGTCTGAAGGATGAGTATCCTTCCGCCCTGCAACGACCGATTCCAGCGAAGACCGTAAAGACCAAAACTAGTGATCATTGACGGTGCCTGAGTCCGTTCAACTTGCTTTTTCCATGACGCTCCCCCGTCCCAACCCAATGGTCCTACCCATTGTCCGAGAGATTTTTATTTTGCATTCTGCACTGTGGATTGTGGCAGACAGTCTATGATGAAAGTCCCAATCCTTCAAACTGACAGTCGCTCCAACCTTCATCGCTAGTCTTAAGTTCTCTGCTACTGGAGGTGTATCCCCAAGAACTGACTCCACAGGCAGATATCAGGGAACACAGGACTTATTGCAGGTCTCACTCGCTCCACACTTCAAACTACAACTGCTCTCCCAGGACGGTTCCTGGGCAGATCAACCAAACCCAGGGTCACATGACCCATTTCCTTAATGGGCCTACCCATTGTCCTCAACATGCATAACAGTTAGTGCCTTGTTCAACCTATTCAGGCCAGCACGGTAGCACAGTGGTTAGCCTCATAGAGCCAGGGACCTGGTTTGATTCCTGACTAGGGTGACTGACTATGTGGAGTTTGTACATTTTCCCTGTGTCTGCGTGGGTTTCCTCCAAGTGTTCTGGTTTCCTCCCACAGTCCAAAGATGTGCGGGTTAGGTTGATTGGACATGTTAAATTGTGCTTTAGTATCAGGGGGACTAGCTTGAGTAAATGCATGGGATTATGGGGATTGGGCTTGGGTGGGATTGTGGTTGGTGCAGACTCGATGGGACAAATGGCCTCCTGCACTGTAGGATTCTATGATTTTAATGTATGTCTTTAGACTTGCTCTGTGCTAATACTTGAAATATTATTTCACTTACTGTTGAAAATTTTAATTTCATAGAGCTATAGATGATCACAGTATGGAAACAGGTCCTTCAGCCCAACATGTCTGTAGTAACTCCATGGAAATGAAAGTCCTGTCACCAAGTTACTTTATTTACAGCATACATCTGTGCACAGCCAGCTCTCCAGTTGCTCCTTGCTGAATGCAGGCTGGGAGTCTGACACACCTACTTTAAAT
Source organism: Prionace glauca (assembly GCA_037974335.1). Classification (NCBI taxonomy): domain Eukaryota; kingdom Metazoa; phylum Chordata; class Chondrichthyes; order Carcharhiniformes; family Carcharhinidae; genus Prionace; species Prionace glauca. Next base: position 32,510,874 of record CM075730.1, read on the forward strand.
AGAGAGCATGAGGTTCTCTGATTTAACCATTAATTAGGATTCATCAGGAAGTTCTTTTCATGTATCTAACAAGTAAAACGAACTCAAATTAACTTAGGGACAAATTAAGAGGGGCAGCCCCCCAAAAAGGAAGGGAGGACGGCCCAAACAGAAACCAAAGTCCAAAGGAAACTTAAAACATTAAATCAAAATGTGGTTGTAAGGGTCTATAACACACACCAGCCCCTGTGGTGCCCAGCGGGCGCGGAAGGTGTCAACTGCACCCATGGACACCGCGTACTCCCTCTCCAGGGACACCTGGCCGTGAACGTAGAGGGGCAGGCAGGCAGGATGGACGGCTCTGTCGATCGCCCGCTGCCTGGACCTGTTGATGGCGGTCTCGCCAAGCCCAGGAATAGGTTCACGAGGAGGTCGGCATCCCAATGCGCCCCTCTCTGCACCAGGTGCCCGTAGATCAGGAGTGTGGGACTGAAGTGCAAACAAAACATCAATAAAGGGTGTTTGAGAAAACCAAAAAGGGAGTGCAATCTATAACACACAACGTAGACATGGTCCACGGACTCCTTGAGGACGCGGTAGTGGAAGGTGTGCAGCAGCAGCCCATACAGGAAACGCCTCCGCGCGCTGGAAAAGGGCACGAGGCGGCTCGCACTGTGGGACGCCTGACCCGGGGAGGGGGGTCTCGGCTTCGGGCCAATGTGGAATTCTGTCCAAACAGGGGAATGCTCGGACGGGATCCCACCACACGCCTGAGCCGCCTCGAGCTCACGTGCGCTTTCGGGGCCGAGCACGACCGTCTTAAGATCTTGGATGGCTTTGGCCGTGCTCCGGACGGCCACTCCCACGCGCTCAGCCAGCACGCCAGGGTTCATCCAGCTCGCTCCTCCGCCATCCAGCACGTCCCCGATCCTGGTCACCCCGGCACCCACAGCCTTCCTCTCCGTCAGCCACCTGAAGTTACACAGCTGGAGGTGCGGATTCCTGAGCAATGGCTCTCCTGACGGGGGAGAACTGCGTCGCCAAGCAACCGCGTTCCAGACGGTGAGGAGGTCCTGGTAAAAGACGGGCAGCTCCCGCAACGAGGTCGGAACGCACCCCAGATTGATATGCAGGAGCTGCACATCGTAATTGAGGCTGTGCCACTGGCGGAAGAAATACGTGGCCAGGGTGGACCATCGTGGAGGAGGCTCGATGTAAAGGTATCTCTGCAGGGTCTGGAGGTGGAAGGTCGCTATCTGCGTGCGGAGGCACACCAGACCTTGGCCGCCCTCCTCAATCGGGAGATGCAGAACCTCGGCAGCGACCCAGTGCAGTCGGTTATTCCAGAAGAAACGCATGAGGGTTCTCTGGATATTGGCGACAAAGCCAGGGGGAGGGGTCAAAGCGACCAGCCAGTACCACAACATGGAGGCCACCAGCTGGTTTATGACCAGGACTCGCGCCCTGTAGGACAGCACTCGGAGCAGTCCTGTCCAGCGAGCCAGGCGGCCAGAGACTTTGGCCTCCAGCTCCCGCCAGTTCTCTGGCCAGGATTCCTCGGCTGGACAGAGATGGACCCCCAGGTAGAGGAGGTGGGTCCTGCTCCAGGTGAAAGGCCTGAGCTCCTCCGGAAGGGGGTCCGTCTCCCAAGGACCGACCAGGAGTCCGGAACACTTGGCCCAGTTGATCCTGGCGGAGGAGGCAGTGGAGTACACCACCTGGCATTCCCGCATTCTCCGCAGGTTAGCCGGGTCCGTGAACACGAGGAGCACGTCATCGGAGTAAGCTGACAGGACCACCCCTACGTCCGGGCCGTGCAGAGTCAGACCCGACAACCTCGTCCGCAAGAGGCGCAGGAAGGGCTCCATGCATACGGAATAGAGTTGGCCAGACAGGGGGCAGCCCTGTCGTACCCCTCTCCCGAAGCGAAGGGGCGCCATTAGCGACCCGTTAACCTTAATCAGACACTCTGCAGCAGAGTACAGTCATCGGATCCGGGCCACAAAATGTGTCCCAAACCCGAATGCCCGCAGAGTCCCGAGTAAATACTCGTCTCCACCCTGTCAAACACCTTCTCCTGATCTAAGGACAAGAAGGTGCTGGACAGACCAGCCCTCTGGGAATGATGGATCAGATCCCGGACCAGATGGACATTGTCGTGGATGGAGCGGCCCGGGACCGTGTAGGACTGGTCGGGGTGGATCATGTGGTCCAGCACGGATGCGAAGCGTGAAGACAACGCCCTGGCAAAGATTTTATAATCCGTGTTGAGGAGGGAGACCGGGCACCAGTTTTTAAGTTGCCGGAGATCCCCCTTCTTGGGCAGCAGAGCTATGACTGCCCTGCGCCACGGAAGGGGCATCTCCCCGGTCGCAATGCTCTCCCCTAGGACCCCCACTTCGTCGTTCCCCAGGACGTCCTACAGCACCCTGAAGAACTCTACGGTCAGCCCGTCCATTCCCGGGGCCTTACCTCTGCTTGAGCACCGGTCAGCATCCTCCAACTCAAGTCTCTGATGTCAGTGGTGTGTGATGGTTGGACGCATGTCTCTTCTACCGTGAACACCAGAGGTTTGGTTCCTTTGTCCACTTCAGGTGGTAGGGGAAATTGCTGCAGCTTCGTCCCCTATGCCCATTTCGGACCCTGAGGTCTCCATCAGGGGTGCAGAGGAGGCAGTACTGGCATGTCTGCTCATCCCTAGGGGTGCATGGATTCGGCTCCGGATCGGGTGGAGAGCTTCAGGCCTGGACGTGGTTCATGTGTTTTCTTACCACTGCTTCGCCTATGCGTATTCAGTTGGATACCAGTCTGGTCCTGGACTTGACTGTTCCAGTTACCCAAGAGGGTCCATTTGCATAATTTCTGACCCACACTCTCCCCCACTTCAAAGTGCCTCTCTTGGTGAGTGTTGTTATGGCCCCTGCATTAGGCTTCCTGGTGTCTTTCTTCCCAGGTTTGGCAATAGCAGGCTCAGACTGATGTGGGCCCATCAGTAACTTTGATGGCACAGTTCCTGTGGTGGCATGTGGAATGGTCCTATGGTCAAATAACCACCTTAAGAGTTTTGTTTCTAATGAGGCTACTGGCTGTTTTTTCAACACAGCCTTTAACTGCTCTCTTCGCTAGCCCATTTGATGTCAGGTGATAAGGTGCCGTCTTGACGTGCCAGACCCCATTTGATTTTATGCATTTTGTGAACTCTAGGCTGGTGAACATTGAACCGTCATCGGAAACTAATACCTCAGGGATCCCATGCGTTGCGAACGAGATGTGCATTTTCTCAATGGTTGCAGTCGTGTTTGCCGAGTTTAGTTTATAAATGTTCCCACTTGGAATGGGCATCTATTATCACCAGAAACATAGACCCCATAAACGGGCCTGCAAAATCAACATGGAGTCGCAGCCATGGTCTGTCTGTCTGGTCACTCCCATAGATGCACCAGGGCTTCTGATGGTGCTTTCTGCCCCTGTTGGCACTTCTGGCACTGTCCTACTAGTTTTGCTATGTCTGCATCCACACCTGGCCAGCATCTTCATTTTTGATACTCCAGGGTGCCTATAATGTAGTTCGGCCAGTATATCCCAACGGCCCTGCCTTGGGATGATGACCTGTGCTCCCCACAGCAGTATCCTGTTTTCCACTGTGATTTGCTCCCTCCTGCTCCAGTATGGGTGGGACTGTGGATGGACGGGTCTTTCCAGCTGTCCTGTTAGCACCAGGTGCTTTACCTTCACCAATACAGGATCTTTCTGTGTCCATCAGCGTATATTGTGCATCCACCAGAAAGATATCCATGAAGTTTAACGTCATCACGGTCTCCTCCATTCTGGGTACCAATGGTAGGGTGTCCAGTAACGAGAGCCAGCATAAGACATTGGCATTTGCCACTCTAGTCCCTGGTCGGTCGTCCAATCGATATTGATATGCCATCAGTAATAATGCCCAGCACTAGATCCGGGCTGACGCTATTGGCAGCACTGATTTGTCTTTCTTCAGTAGGCCCAACAAGGGTTTATGATCTGTTACGATTGTAAATTTTTACCCATGGAAGCACTGGCGAAATGTTTTGGCTGTCAGGATGACCGCCAGTCCTTACTTTTCAATCTGGGCGTATCTTTGCTCTGCCCTTGCAGGGTTCTGGAAGCATACGCTATTGGCCACTCTTGTCTGTTCTGCCACCTGTGTGCCAGGACTGCGCCCACTCCATATGGGGATGTGTCACAGGTGAGTACCAATATATTTTTGGATGAAAGTTGCTGTTTAATTTTCTTAAAGGCCCTGTCCACTGCTTAAGACATCACTATTTATTTCCACAAGTTCCTTAAGAGGCCCTATTTTCTCCCTAGTTGCTCTTTTGCCCTTTATGTATTTCATTGAAAAGAATAGAATAATAGATTCCTACCGTGTAGAAGGAGGCCATTCAGCCCATCAAGTCTGCACAGACCAGAATCCCATCCAGGCCTTATCCCCATAACCGCATGCATTTACCCTAGTTAGTCCCCCTGAAACTAAGGGGCAAGTTAGCATGGCCAATCCACCTCACCTGCACATCTTTGGAATAGAAGCTCTTTGACTTCTCCTTTATCTTATCTACCAAAGCAAGCTTATGTCCCCTTTTTCTCTTGATTTCTCTCTTATCTCTACTCTGACACCCTCTGTATTCTTCAAGGCACCCACTTGATCCCAGCACATGTTGCCCTTTACAGTGAGCCAATCTATTTACCAGTTTCCTGTGACATCACGGTTGTCTTTTCTCTACTGCATCTTTCACAGCTGCTGAAATACTAACCAAATAATAACCAGCCTTTCGTCTTTCTCCCCTTGCACCGACTTCCTACTTTGCTCCAAATTCCCAAATATACTCAGAGGGAAGGTTTGTACAACTTGGCAGGGGGATGGGAATCAGGACGTATCATTATAGAAGTATAAGATGCTCAAAGAATTAAGAGAAACAGAATTACATTCTCTGTGTGCTGGCACCCTGAAGGAACATTTCACTGAATGTCATTACCCTAGGATAGTGTTAAGCTTCTTTGGGTATTGGTGCAGCTGCATTCATTCAGAAAAGTGCAGTGTTTCATCACACTTCTGAGTTGAGACTTTTAGGTGGTGGACAAGCTTTGGGGAGACACGTGAGCCACTCACTATAGAATTCTCATCCTTTGACTTGCTCTGGTAGCCAGAATATTTATACAGTTGGTCCAATTCATTTTCTAGTCAGAATGTTGTTAGTGGGGGATTCAGTGATGGTAGTGCCATTGATTGTAAAGGGGAGATAGTCCTATTTTCCCTTGTTATGTCATTACCTAACACTTGTGTGGACATGAATGTTATTTGGAACTTATCAGCCCAAGTCTGAATCTTGCCCAGGTCATATAAACAAAAACTGCTTCAATATATGAGGAGTTGCAAATGGTACGAGCCACTGTGAAATATTAGTGAACATCCCTAATTCAGACCCTGATGGAAGTAAGATCATTGATGAAGCAGTTGAAGACATTTGGATCTAGGATTCCACTCTGAGACCTCTTACAGAGATGTCCCAGGACTGAGATGATATACCTCCACCAATTTCAACCAACTTCCTTTGTGTGGATATGACTCTTAAAAAAAAGTGGAGAGTTTTCCCCCCCAATTCCCATTGATTTAATTCTGCCAGAGTGACTTGATGTCACACCAGTCAAATGTGGCCTTAATGTCAAGGGCAGTCATTCTCACCTCACCTCTTCAGTTCAGATCTTTTATCCATCTTTGGATCAGGAACCAAGTGAATAGTGAAACTGAAACCCACCATCAATGAGCAGATTGTTGCAATGTAAAGTTGTATTGTCACTGGACCCAGTGCTCGAGGAGCCTGGGTTCCAATCCCACCACAGCAGTGGTGAAATTCAAATTGAATAAAAATCTGGAATTAAAAATCTAATGATGTCCACAAAACCATTGTCGATTGTTGTCAAAACCCATCTGGTTCATTAATATCCTTTATGGAGGGAAATCTGCTGTCTGGCCTACATGTGACTCCAGATCCATTGCAATGTGCTTGACTCTTGAATGCCCTCAAGGATGGCATTCAAGAGCAATAAATGCTGGTCCAACCAGCAACACTCATTCCATGAACGAATAAAAAAAGAATACTGCTTGATAGCAGTCTAAGTGACACCTTCTAACATTTTGCTCATATTAAAAGGTAGATTTATGGGATAGTAATTAACAGGGTTAGATTTGTCCTGACACAGTATGTAGATAGGCCAACAAGAGGCGAGGCTACATTGGATTTGGTACTGGGTAATGAACCAGACCAGGTGTTAGACTTAGAGGTAGGTGAGCACTTTGGTGATAGTGACCACAATTCAGTTACGTTTACCTTATTGATGGAAAGGAATAGATATATACCGAAGGGCAGAAGTTATAGCTGGGGGAAAGGAAATTATGAGACGATTTGGCGAGATTTAGGATACATAGGTTGGAGAAGGAAACTACAGGGGATGGGAACAATTGAAGTGTGGAGCTTGTTCAAGGAGCAGCTACTGCGAGTAAATATGTACTGCGATAAATATGTACCTGTCAGACAGGGAGGAAGTGGTCATGCGAGGGAACCATGGTTTACTAAGGAAGTTGAATCTCTGGTGAAGAGGAAGAAGGAGACTTATGTAAAGATGAGACGTGAAGGCTCAGTTAGGGCACTGGAGAGTTACAAGTTAGCCAGGAAGGAACTAAACAGAGAGTAAAGAAGAGCCAGAAGAGGACATGAGAAGACTTTGGCAGGTAGGATTAAGGAGAACCCTAAAGCTTTCTATAGGTATGTCAGGAATGAAAGAATGATTAGGGCAAGATTACAGCCAGTCAGGGACAGTAGTGGGAAGTTGTGCATGGAGCCTGAAGAGATAGGAGAGACACTAAATTCTTCACTCAAAGGGTGGTGAATCTCTGGAATTCTCTGCCCGTTGAAGTGGTGGAGGCTGCCTCGCTAAATATTTTTAAGACGCGGGTTGATGGGTTTTTGATAAGAGAAGGGATTAAGGGTTATGGGGAGAGGGCGGGAAAGTGGAACTGAGCCACGACAGATCAGCCATGATCTTATTGAATGGCGGGGCAGGCCCGAAGGGCTAGATGGCCTACTCCTGCTCCTGTTTCTTATGTTCTTATGAAACCCTCCTGCACACATTGGACAAAATCTGACCCCTCTAATGTACTCGAACTATAGCTTTTCCAGTCAATATTTGTAAAGTTAAAGTCCCCCATAACAACAACCCTGTTACTTTCTCACCTATCCAGAATCATCTCTGCAATCCTTTCCTCTACATCTCTGGCACTTTTCAGAGGCTGATAAAAAACTCCCAGCAGGATGACCTCTCCTTTCCTGTTTCTAATCTCAGCCCACACTACCTCAGTAGACGAGTCCTCATCAAACGTCCTTTCTGCCACCGTAATACTGTCCTTGACTAACAATGCCACGCCTCCCCCTCTTTTACCACCTTCTCTGCTCTGACCGAAACATCTGAACCCTGGAACCTGCAATAACCATTTCTGTCTCTGCTCTATCTATGTCTCTGAAATGGCCACAACATCGAGGTCCCAGGCACCAATCCAGGCTGCAAGTTCATCTACCTTATTCCATATGCTCCTAGCATTAAAGTATACACAATTCAACCCACCCTCCTGCCTGCTGATACACTGCTGCGACCTTGAAATCTTATCCATGATCTCCCTATTCTCATCCTCCTGTACACTGGAGCTATAATTCAGGTTCCCAACCCCCTCTGAATCAGTTTAAACCCTCCTGAAGAGCATTGGCAAATTTTCCCCCCCAAGATTTTAGTACTCCTCTGGTTCAGGTGCAGACCATCCCTCTTGTAGAGGTCCCACCTACCCCAGAATGAGCCCCAATTGTCCAGGTGTCTGAAAACCTCTCTCCTGCACCATCCCTTTAGCCACGAGTTCAAATGCTCTCTCTCTCTCTCTCTATTCTTCTCCTCACTATCCCGTGGCACAGGTAACAAACCAGAGATAACAACTCTGTTTGTTTTAGCCCTAAGCTTCCACCCTATCTCTCTGAATTTCTGTCTTACATCCCCATCCCTTCTCCTACCTGTGTCATGGGTGCCTATGTGAAACACGACTTGGGGCTGGTTTCCCTCCCCCTTAAGGATCTCAAACACATGATTAGAGACATCACGGACCCTGGCACCTGGGAGACAACATACCAACTGTGTGTCTCGCTCATTCCCACAGAATCTCTATCTGTCCCCTTAACTATGGAGTCCCCAATCACTAATCCTATACTCTTCTTCCCCCTTCCCATCTGAGCACCAAGGACAGACTCTGCACCCGAGACCTGTAACCCCATAGAACATAGAACATAGAACATTACAGCGCAGAACAGGTCCTTCAGCCCACGATGTTGCGCCGACCAGTTAAAAAACAATGACCCTCTAACCTAAACCAATCCCTTTTCATCCATAAACATATCCACGGATCTCTTAAACGCCCCCAAACTAGGCACATTTACAACATCCGTCCTGTAACTACCCCCCCTTAATTTAAAGCCATGCCCCCTCGTGCTAGCTTTCTCCATCCGAGGAAAAATCCACCCTATCTAAACCTCTAATCAATAAGGTCCCCTCTTAGCCGCCTTCTTTCTAGCGAAAACAACCCCAAATCCCTCAGTCTCTCCTCATAGGACCTCCCCTCCATACCAGGCAACATCCTGGTAAACCTCCTCTGCACCCTCTCCAAAGCCTCTACATCCTTCCTGTAATGTGGGGACCAGAACTGCACACAGTACTCCAAGTGTGGCCACACCAGAGTTTACTCTGGTTGAGTCATCCTCCCCAACAGCATCCAAAACAGAGTACTTGTTTTGCAGAGGAATAGTCACGGGGGATCGCTGCTCTGACTGCTTCTTAACCTTCTAATAGTCACCACGTATCACTTTTAGGAGTAACTATCTCCCTGTAGCTTTAATCAAAAGCTGCCTCTGCTTCCCAAGTGACCCTGAGTTCCTTCAGGTCCTTAATGTAGTCCTCAAGGAGCTGGAAATGGATGCACTTCCTGCAGGTGTACTCAGCCTGTGACTACCAGCCTGTACTCAGACTACCAGTGTCCCTCATCTCAAACATCCCACAGGAGGAACATCGCACTGCCTGCACTGACATCCCTGTTACGTCCCTTACCAAGAAACAAAGAGAAAAAAAAACTTACCTGCTCTCACTCCGAGTCTTTTTTTTAGGTTAGAGGTGGGGGGAGGGTGGGATACTCTACACGTGTAGAGTATCGGGATTTCTCACCATTCCAATTTATTGGGGGCAGAAAAAAAGTACCTTCCCAGGCCTCCCCGTGACCTCCTTCTGTTTCCAGTTTTAGAATCACAGAAACTCTACAGTGCAGAAAGAGGCCCTTCGGCCCATCGAGTCTGCACCGAACACAATCCCACTCAGGCCCTACCCCCCCTATTATACCCATTAATCCCTCTAACCTACACATCCCTGAGCACTAAGGGGCAATTTTATCATGGCCAATCAACCTAACCCACACATTTTTGGACTGTGGGAGGAAACCAGAGCACCTCCAGGTGGAAACCCACACAGACACGAGGAGAATGCGCAAACTCCACACAGGCAGTGACCCGAGCCGGGAATCGAACCCAGGACCCTGGAGCTGTGAAGCAGCAGTGCTAACCACTGTGCTACCGTGCCGCCCATCAATATTACTAAAAAGACTTGTGTTCCAAAACTAGCCACACCCATAGCCAAGCTGTTCTAGTCCACTGACATCTATACATTTTAACTTTAACAAAAAACGCCGCTAAAAAAGTAAGTTAAAAAAATCAATCTAGCTTACCCTCAGCACTCCTTTCACAAATTGCTCCCCCTCTGCTGTGCTCCGATGGAACAATGAGAACCTGGACAATTTTCCACTTGTTGTATAGATGTCAGTGGACTAGAACAGCTTGGCTATGGGTGTGGCTAGTTTTGGAACACAAGTCTTTTTAGTAATATTGATGGAAGGTTGTCAGGGCCAATAGAATTTTCACTTTCTAGTGCCAGCATTCATTTACTGGTAACACATGAAATGAATTGAGCATATAAACATATGAACTGGAAGGAGTAGTAGCCCACTACCCCTTGAGCTTACCCTGCCATTCAATAAGATCATGTCTGATCTGATTCAACTTCCCGCGTGCTTATCAAGAATCCATCACCTATTTCTTAAGAATATGCTTCTAGCTTTGCTTCTAGCACATTTTAAGGAAGAGAGCTCCAAAACTCACAAATTGCTGCGAGAAAACCTTTCTCTTCATCTCTGCCTTAAATGGCTGAATGCTTAAACAGTGACTCCTTGCTCTAGATTCTCATGTAAGAGGAAATGTCTTCTTCAGTTCCATCTTTCAAGACCACACACTATCTTATACATTTCAATCAAGTTGCTTCTTACCCTTCTAAATTCCAGTAGATACAAACTAAGTTTGTCCAATCTTTCCTCATAAAACAACCTTCCCATTCCTGGGGTGCAAAATGTCAAACTCTGAAAACTGGAGTGTTACATGCTAGTGTTTACAGTGAACTGGGCCATGCAATCTTTTCACATTCTGTCAATTTTTTTGACAGTTGGAAAATTTGCGGTGATGGCGGGGAGAGGGTGGGGCAGGGGGTTGGGGGTGTGTACACCAGTGAAACTGGCTTCAGAGTGCTTGGCACCATTGCACAGGGCACCCTGGCCTGAGCTCTCCTGCCACTTCCCATCACAAACATTAGACCTGCCTGATGAATACCCCCTCCCCCTGTCATTAGGACATCTGGACCCTCCCAATGAGACCCTGTCGTGACCCCCTCCTCCTCCAAAGCCCACACCCTCCACACAACCCCTCCCCGTAACCTATTTGCAGGTCTCTCTCCTGTTTTCTGGCCTCCACCCCCACTTGCCAATTTCCCTCCTTTGCATACCCCCCTGCAGAGCTCTCCCCATTGCATACACCCCCGTCATAGCCCAACATCCACTCAGGCACCATTCCCTTGGCACTGCCCTGGCACAGTTGTGGTGCTTAATCGGTACTGCCCGGGTGCCCAGCACAAACTTTTTTTTAGCCTTACACGCTATCTTCTCAGCTTGCCATTCAATCAACTGCACAGCAGACCAGTAAGTTTGTGCCCTGGTATTAAACTAACAAACCTCTCTGGATTGTTTCTAACACTTCTACATCCTTCCTTAAATAAGGTGACTACTACTGTATACAATAGATCATTCCTGTTGTGGTCAAGATGTTAGAAGCCCTGAGCATATTTGCTTCTGGCTCTTTCTGGACTTTGACAGCAAATATCAGCCAGTATTCACGCTTGAATTCAATTGATGATTAAAATTTTGCTTGCTTGGGCAAATATATTCACTTTTTTCTCCATTAACACTTGGAATAAACAGAATAGGGTTTTCACATTCTGTTGGTGTCTCCTCATCCAAGGTTTTTTTTTAACTTATGTTGCCTTTGAATCCTACATGCATCACTGCTTCATGAACTGCAAGGGCTTTCAATCTAATTACGTACAACTGTTGCATGAGAAATGGACTTCATCAACAGGAAATGCAGTGTAGTTAATAGGATTCAACATTATATGAAAATTGGGTAACAACCTCTGGTGTCTATGCATGAACAGTTAAACACGTAACCCATGCTGTCAAAAATATTTGGTTTCTTTGACAGTTCAATGATAATATAATCATTTGCTGAGAGACTCACCATTCAATGATGAGGAACAGCTTGAAGTTGCTGTACTTATGTCATAGCTGCAGTCTAACTTATTGGTTAAATTTAGGATTCACCTAGTCTAGTGTAAGTACATTTTTAGCAGTGTGATGTTAGATTAATAAAATGAATCACTTAAAGTGGATTCTTCAGGTGTGTGCACAGACCCCACAAAGTGGTCACGATTCAGCAGTCCTGCTGGAGGAAGTAGTGGAAGCAGATAGAACATAGAACATTACAGCGCAGAACAGGCCCTTCGGCCCACGATATTGTGCCGACCAGTTAAAAAAACAATGACCCACTAGCCTAAACCAAACTCTTTCCATCCATAAACCTATCCACGGATCTCTTAAACGCCCCCAAACTAGGCGCATCTACAACTGCAGCAGGCAGGGCATTCCAATCCCTCACCACCCTCTGGGTAAAGAACCTACCCCTGACATCTGTCCTGTAACTACCACCCCTTAATTTAAAGCTATGTGCCCTCGTGCTAGCTTTCTCCATCCGAGGAAAAAGGCTATCACTGTCCACCCTATCTAAACCTCTAATCATCTTATATGTTTCAATAAGATCCCCTCTTAGCCGCCTTCTTTCTAACGAAAACAACCTCAAATCCCTCAGTCTCTCCTCATAGGACCTCCCCTCCATACCAGGCAACGTCCTGGTAAACCTCCTCTGCACCCTCTCCAAAGCCTCCACATCCTTCCTGTAATGTGGGGACCAGAACTGCACACAAAACTCCAAGTGCGGCCGCACCAGAGTTGTGTACAGTTGCATCATGACGCTGCGACTCCTAAATTCAATCCCCCTACCAATAAATGCCAAGACACCGTATGCCTTCTTTACAACCTTATCTACTTGACTCCCAACTTTCAGGGATCTATGTACACATACACCTAGATCCCTCTGTTCATCCACACTATTCAGAGTCCTACCATTAGCCCTATACTCTACACATCCGTTTTTCCTGCCAAAGTGAATTACCTCACATTTTTCCGCATTAAACTCCATCCGCCACCTCTCAGCCCAGCTCTGCAACTTGTCCACATCTCCCTGTAGACTAAGACACCCTTCCTCACTATCTACCACACCTCCAACTTTGGTGTCATCAGCAAATTTACTAATCCACCCAACTATACCCTCATCCAGATCATTAATAAAAATGACAAACAGCAGTGGTCCCAAAACAGATCCCTGAGGCACACCACTCATAACCGAACTCCATGTCGAATACTTACCATCAACCACCACCCTCTGTCTCCTATCCGCTAGCCAATTCCTAATCCAATTTCCTAAATCACCCCCAATCCCATACATCTGCAATTTCTGCAGAAGCCTTCCATGGTGAACCTTATCAAACGCCTTACTAAAGTCCATATATACCACGTCAACTGCCTTACCCCCATCCACCTCTTTGGTCACTTTCTCAAAAAACTCAATAAGGTTAGTAAGGCACGACCTACCCTCCACAAAACCATGCTGACTATCTCTAATCAATTCATTACTCTCCAAATAACTATAAATCCTATCCCTAATAATTTTTTCTAAAACCTTACCCACAACAGAAGTAGGACTCACCGGTCTATAATTCCCAGGGAAGTCTCTGTTCCCCTTCGTAAACAATGGGACAACATTTGCTATCCTCCAATCTTCTGGCACTATATCTGTGACCAACGACGACCTGAAGATCAGAGCCAGAGGCTCTGCAATCACCTCTCTTGCCTCCCAGAGAATCCTAGGGTAAATCCCGTCCAGCCTAGGGGACTTATCTATTTTCAAACCCTCAAGAATATCTAGCACATCCTCCTTATCTACTGCAATACTGTCCAGTTTACAACCCTGTAACCCAGTGTTCTCCACAGCTACATTTATGTCCCCCTGCGTGAACAGCGAAGAGAAATATTGGTTCAATGCCTCTCCAATCTCTTCCGGTTCCACACATAAATTCCCACTGCTGTCTCTAACTGGCCCTAATCTTGCCCTAACCAACCTTTTGTTCTTAACATATCTATAGAACGCCTTAGAATTCTCCTTAATCCTATCAGCCAAAGTCTTCTCATGTCCTCTTTTAGCCCTTCTTAACTCTCTCTTTAACTCCCTCCTAGCCAATCTAAAGCTTTCTAGTGCACTACCTGAGCCCTCAAGCCTCACCCGGACATAAGCCTCCTTTTTCTTTTTAACCAGCGAATCAACTTTTTTAGTGCACCACGGTTCCCTAGCTCGACCTCCTTGCCTGACAGGGACATACATATCAAGGACTCGCAGTAACTGCTCCTTGAAAAAACTCCACATTTCGGACGTTCCCAGACCCTGTAGTCTCCTAGTCCAACCTATGCTTCCTAATTCTCTCCTAATAGCCTCATAATTACCCTTCCCCCAGCTAAAACTACTGACCCGAGGTTCATACCTATCCCTTTCCATCACTAAGATGAACGTAACCGAATTGTGGTCACTATCACCAAAATGCACACCAACTTCCAAGTCTAGCACCTGGTCTGGCTCATTTCCCAGCACCAAATCCAATATAGCCTCACCTCTAGTTAGCCTATCAAAATACTGAGTCAAAAAACCACTTTGTACAAAAACTGACCCCTCCAATGAGCTAGAGCTATAGCTATTCCAATCAATATTAGTAAAGTTAAAGTCCCCCATAACAATTACCCTATTACTTTCACTCCTATCCTATCCTGATAGAAGTTTATAAAATGTTGAGAGGAATAGATAGGGTGGACTCTCAGAGGCTATTTCCCCGGGTTGAAATGGTCGCTACGAGAGGACACAGATTTAAGGTGCGGGGAGGGAAGTACAGAGGTGATGTTAGGGGTAAGTTTTTCACTCAGAGGGTAGTGAGTGATTGGAATCGGCTGCCGTCGTCGGTGGTGGAGGCGAACTCGCTGGGGTCTTTTAAAAGACTTCTGGATGAGTATATGGGGTTTAATGGGATTGGGGGTTATAGATAGGTCTATAGATTGGTGGGGTTGATGCGATCGGCGCAACTCGAGGGCCGAAGGGCCTGTTTGTGCTGTAATGTTCTATGTTCTATGTTCTATGTTCTATCCAGCATCGTCTCTGCAATCCTTTCCTCAACCTCTCTAGAACTTTTAGGAGGTCTATAAAAGACTCCCAACAGGGTGACCTCTCCTCTCCTATTTCTAACCTCAGCCCATACTACCTCAACAGACAAATCCTCATCAAACTTCCTCTCTGACACTGTGATACAATCCTTGACTAATAATGCTACCCGTCCCCTCCTTCTACCTCCTTCTCTACTCCTACTGAAGCATTTGAACCCCGGAACCTGCAACAACCATTCCTAACCCTGCTCTATCCATGTCTCTGAAATGGCCACAACATCAAAGTCCCAGGTACTGATCCACGCTGCAAGTTCATCCACTTTATTGCGAATATTCCTCACATTAAAGTATACACATAGAACATAGAACATTACAGCGCAGAACAGGCCCTTTGGCCCACGATGTTGCGCCGACCAGTTACAAAACAATGACCCACTAGCCTAAACCAATCCCTTTTCGTCCATAAACCTATCCACAGATCTCTTAAACGCCCCCAAACTAGGCGCATTTACAACTGCAGCTGGCAGGGCATTCCAGTCCTTCACCACCCTCTGGGTAAAGAACCTACCCCTGACATCAGTCCTATAACTACCCCCCCTTAATTTAAAGTCATGCCCCCTCGTGCTAGCTTTCTCCATCCTAGGAAAAAGGCTAATATCACTATCTACCCTGTCTAAACCTCTAATCATCTTGCACGGTAGCACAGTGGTTAGCACTGCTGCTTCACAGCTCCAGGGTCCTGGGTTCGATTCCCGGCTCGGGTCACTGCCTGTGTGGAGTTTGCACATTCTCCTCGTGTCTGCGTGGGTTTTCTCCGGGTGCTCCGGTTTCCTCCCACAGTCCAAAGATGTGCGGGTTAGGTTCATTGGCTATGCTAAAATTTCCCCTTAGTATCCTGGGATGTGTATGTTAGAGGGATTAGCAGGTAAAATGTGTAGGGATATGGGGATAGGGTCTGGGTGGGATTGTGTTCGGTGCAGTCTCGATGGGCCGAAGGGCCTGTTTCTGCACTGTAGGGTTCTAAAAAAAAAAATAAGGTCCCCTCTTAGCCGCCTTCTTTCCAGCGAAAACAACCCCAAATCTCTCAGTCTCTCCTCATAGGATCCCCCCACCATACCAGGCAACATCCTGGTAAACCTCCTCTGCACCCTCTCCAAAGCCTCCACATCCTTCCTGTAATGTGGGGACCAGAACTGCACACAAAACTCCAAGTGCGGCCGCACCAGAGTTGTGTACAGTTGCATCATGACGCTGCGACTCCTAAATTCAATCCCCCTACCAATAAACGCCAAGACACCGTATGCCTTCTTAACAACCTTATCTACTTGATTCCCAACTTTCAGGGATCTATGTACACATACACCTAGATCCCTCTGCTCCTCCACACTATTCAAAGTCCTCCCGTTAGCCCTATATTCAACACATCTGTTATTCCTACCGAAATGAATTACCTCACACTTCTCCACATTAAACTCCATCCGCCACATTTCAAACCCTGCTCCGCTTCACCCCTACGATGCCGTGCATTGCAGTCCCCATCTATGCCCCCCTCACTTTCACCCCCGCTACTCAGAATCCCATCCCCCCTCTGAATCAGTTTAAACCCCCCTGCATAGCCTTAGCAAATTTTCCCCCCAAGATATTGGTTCCCCTCTGATTCAGATGTAGACCATCACTCCTGTAGAGGTCCCACCTTCCCCAGAATGAGCCCCAATTGCTCAAGAACCTGAACCCCTCCCTCCTGCACCATCCCCTCAGCCACGAGTTCAAACTTTCCCTCTCTGTTCCGCTCTACACTATCCCGTGGCACAGGCAAGAGTCCCGAGATAACCACTCTGTCCGACTTGGCCTTAAGTTTCCACCCCAACTCCATAAAGTTCTGCTTAATATCCCCTTCCCTTAACCTCCCTATGTCATGCATCCCCACATGAACTATGACTTGGGGTTGATCCCCCTCACCCTTAAGAGTCCTGAACACCCTCTCTGAAACATCCCGGACCCTAGCCCCCAGGAGACAACACACCAGCCCTGAGTCCCTATCATTACCTCTGACTCTCCTATCCGTCCCCCTAACTGTGGAGTCCCCAATCACTAAGCCCAATCTTTTACATCCCCTAACCACCTGAGCCTTCACAACAGGCTCACCTCCAGAGACCTGCTCCCTTTGGCTATCTCCAGTTGATTCCCCCTCAACTGTAGCCTCCAGGACAGAAAACCTATTTTGGAGGGGAACAGCCCCAGGGGATTGTCCCCCCAACTGCTTCTTTCCCCTCTTCCTGACAGTTACCTAAGACTCATTTCTAGGAGTGACCATCTCCTTGTAATTCCTATCGATGTCTGCCTCAGCCTCCCGAATTATCCGGAGTTCCTCCAATTCCAACTCCAGCTCCTTAACACACTTCTCCAGAAGCTGTAATTGCATACACTTCCTACAGGTAAAATCAGCAGAAACACTACTGATTTCCCTCACCACATACATACCACAGGACGTGCAGCTTACTGCCTGAACTGCCATCCCTGAAACAATTTCCAGCAGAAAAGAAAAGAAAAACAACAAAAAAAAACTTCCCACACACTAATTAGGTTAGATGAGGTGGGAGGGTGGGATTCTCTCCCAGTGTAGAGGATCGGGTATCCTCGTCGTGCCGATTTATAGGGTCGGAGACCCGAAAAAAAAACTACAAATACCGGTAAGCATCCTAGTGACGACTTCCGGTTTCGAACTAATTCAAAAAAAGACAAAAAAACCACCGCTACTCGCGACTTTAAACTAGAAATAAAGGTTAAAAAATATAAGCAAGAAAATATGATTGGTGCAGGCTTGAGGATCGAAGGGACTGTTCCTATGCTGTATTGTTCTTTACTTGGGTAGAGAGGGGCTGGTGAAACAAATGGAAACCTAGCAGATGAAACTCAACATAGAAAAGTGTGTGGCAATAAATTTCAATGCAAAGAGGAGACAAACCGAATGATACAAGTTTAAAAGGGAATGCAGGAATGCAGAGACGTGAGGGTGATTGTACACAAATCAAGGTTTAGAATACAACAGCCAGGAAGTTAGGCTGACCCTATGATCCCTGCTGAAATATTTAAGACATAAGACATAGAAGCAGAATTAGGCCACTACGCCCATTGAGTCTACTCCGCCATTCAATCATGGCTGATGTTTTTCTCATCCCCAGTTTCCTGCCTTTTCCCCGTATCCCCTTATCAATCAAGAAACTATCTATCTCTATCTCAAAGACACTCAATGACCTGGCATCCACATTCTTCCGTGGCAAAGAGTCCCACAGATTCACAGATCTCTGGCTGAAGGAATTCCTCCTCATCTCTGTTTTAATCTGAGATTGTGCCTGAGGTTAATTCTGGATACCACATTCTCAGAAAGAGAAGGCTTTGGAGCAGATATTGAGATTTACTAGATTTACTGAGATTTCCAGAGATGAGGAACTTTGGTTATGCAGAAGGACTGGAGAGGCTGGGATTGTTCTCTTTGGAGCAGAGAAGGTTAGGAAGAGGTTTGAGATAGCTGTTGTTA
Source organism: Prionace glauca (assembly GCA_037974335.1). Taxonomy (NCBI): domain Eukaryota; kingdom Metazoa; phylum Chordata; class Chondrichthyes; order Carcharhiniformes; family Carcharhinidae; genus Prionace; species Prionace glauca. The sequence goes on from CM075730.1 coordinate 32,529,203, forward strand.
TCCATGAAGAGGTCTGATTGAGTAAATAATGTTTCCAGTATCTGAAAGGGGGATAATTGGAGGGCATGGATCTGAGGAGATTTACAAAAGATCCATGAGGAGACTTAGGCGAATGTTATTCATGCAGCGAGTGATTAGGATCTGCAATGGCTGTTGGAGAGTGTGGTAGGGGCAGCGTCACTGGTAAATTTCAATTGCACATTGGATCATTATTTGAAGACGAGAGGAATGGGGAAGTCTGGGAGGTGGATGTCGGATCTATTGGCATGGTCTTTTAAAGAGCTAGTGTGGGTATGATGGGCTGAATGGCTGCCATCATTGCAGGAAGCAAGGTTCTCTAATTCCAGCTCAGAGGCTGCAATTCACCCGAGTAATGTGACTAGCTCTCTGCTGCGGTTTGTGAACTCAGTGGAGTTGGGGGTCAGGTGAGTGAGGGACATGCCCAGAGTTGTTGGATGGTATTGGGCTACTGTCAATGGTCATGTGACTCTCTGAGTCTGTTTGTTAACCTCACACTTTCCCTTGGCCCTCCCCACAATTCTGGCAGGTATCTGATTCCATGCAATCATGTGATGCTCAGTCAGCGGCGTGCCATCAAGGATCAGGACATCTACGGGAAGACAGCAGACAAGTTCCTGTCCTTGATCCCAGAATGCTGTAAGCTGGAGAACCTGGCTGCCATGGAGCGGGAAGAGGAGCATGCTGCCTGGTCTAAAGGTGAGCTTCCATCCTGCAGGTAATGAAGAGTTCAGGAGAGGGTGCAGGGCAAGGGGGCAGAGGGTGAGCTCAAATTGGCTAAGTCCCCAAGGAACCAAAAGGGTTGACAGAGGGGAAGATTTTGACTGTGACACACACTGCACAGGGAGGGTAAGAAAGGTGCCAGCGAATGACCTCCTGGTGTTGACACGAGGTTTGATAATCAGAGTTCATGAATTTACAGACATTGAGAGAAGTGGATGGGATGGGATGTACCCCAGGCTACTGTGGTAGACGAGGGGGGAGATTGCTGAGCCTCTGGCGATGATCTTTGCATCATCAATGGAGATGGGAGAGGTTCTGGAAAATTGCGGATGTTGTTCCTTTATTCACGAAAGGGAGTACAGATAGCCCTGGAAATTATAGATCAGTAAGTCCAACCTCAGTGGTGGTAAGTTGATGGAGAAGATCCTGAGAGGCAGGATTTATGAACATTTGGAGAGGTGTAATATGATTAAGAACAGTCAGCATGACTTTGTCAAAGGTAGATCATGCCTTATGAGCCTGATTGAATTTTTTGAAGATGATTAAACACATTGATGAAGGAAGAGCAGTAGATGTAGTATATATGGACTTCAGCAAGGCATTTGATAAGGTTCCCATGCAAGGCTTATTGAGAAAGTGAGGGGGCATGAGATCCAAGGGGACATTGCTTTGTGGATCCAGAACCAGCTTGCCCACAGAAGGCAAAGAGTGGTTATAGATGGGTTATATTCTGCAGAGAGGTTGGTCACAGTGGAGTGCCCCAGGGATCTGTTCTGGGACCTTTACTCTTTGTGATTTTTATAAATGACCAGGATGAAGAAGTGGAGGGATGGCTTGGTAAGTTTGGAGGTGTTGTGGATAGTGTGGAGGAATGTCAGAAGTTGCAGCGAGGCATTGATAGGATGCAAGACTGGGTAGAGAAATGGCAGATGGAGTTCAACCCAGATAAGTGTGAAATGGTTCATTTTGGCAGGTCAAATAGAATGACAGAATATAATATCAATGGTAGGACTCTTGGCAGTGTGGAAAATCAGAAGGATCTTGGGGGTCTGAGTTCATAGGACGCTGAAAGCAACTGTACAGGTTGAAGCTGTGGTTAAGATGGCGGTGTACTGACCTTCACCAATCAAGGAATTGATACGATAGAGAGTTTTAAGGGGCATCTGGACAAATACATGAAAAGGAGGGATATGGTCCCTGGAAGGATCGAGAGTTTCGGTTCAGTCTTGCAGCATGTTTGGTGCAGGCTTAGAGGGCTAAAGGACATGTTCCTGTGCCATAATCTTTTTTTGTTCTTTGTTCTTTGTCCTAAGTGCCACAGCTTTTCAAGCTTCTATTGCACTTTCAGGGTTAGTTTCTGGGAGACAAGGGCAACTCACTATAGGGGGGTAAGATTTTCCAGCCCATCCTGCCAATGGTATCTTCTGGTCTGGCTGAAGGTGACTGTCCGCAGCTGATTCCCCAGAGGCATGACAGGTGAGCCATGCAAATGCTGCAGACATTGGTGGGACTGCAATATCCCATTGGTGGAAATAGTGAGCTGCCACTGCCATATGAAAATCCTGTCCACGGTTTCACATAAGAAACATAAGAAATAGGAGCAGGAGTAGGCCATCTAGCCCTTCGAGCCTGCCCTGCCATTCAATAAGATCATGGCTGATCTGTCGTGGCTCAGTTCCACATTCCGGCCCCCTCCCCATAACCCTTAATCCCCTCTCTTATCAAAAACCCATCAACCCGCTTCTTAAAAATATTTAGCGAGGCAGCCTCCACCGCTTCAACGGGCAGAGAATTCCAGAGATTCACCACCCTTTGAGTGAAGAAGTTCCTCCTCAACTCCGTTCTAAAACGCCTATGAGGAACCCATATGTGGACGTACAGGAGAGGTACAATATCTGTCAAACCGAAAAACTATCTTTCAGCCCATTAAGCTTCCAAAGATGCAATTCAGGCTTTGTCTTATCTGGTGATGTATTTCAGCATGATCCAGGCGGGGTGTTAGTTATTGCGGTTGCCTACTGTACATAGCACAACCGGGACAGAATGAGATTGGTGGCATTGATTAAAAAGGATTTTGGTGGACATGAACCATCTCTGAAAATGAAGATATGAAGGAGGAGGCTGCTGATCAGGTGCTGCATGATGAAGGAATTCAGGGAGCAAGAAATAACAGAGGAGGTGCTGATATGTAGATGTTTCTTAAAACCCTTATGTTCAATAAAGCCTTACCTTTGTGTTATTCTGCTGTCACTTCCTTCAATTTGTATTCAATTGGCCAATGCACTTGACATATTGTCAAGGCTGAGAGATGAACTGAAATCAGCTGAATCCATTAATTTCTGCCCATTGCATGAACAAGGCAGTAGATGAGCTGTTAAAGAGTAGAAAGAATCAGGAGAATATGTAGCAACCATGTATAAATATTTGACTAAATGACATGATAAAGAGACGGCTTACTATTCACATACTTGGTTTATCTGATAATCCCAAGTGCAGCTAAGTACTTTTATTAATGCTATGAGGTGTTCCCCTGTGCATGCAGCTGAGCTGGAGGCAGGCCTCTGACTTTGCTGCTCTCTGGTTTGGGTTGACTTTGGTTGGCATGCTCTGGTTGCCTGAGAGCTAGAGGGCATTAACATTCCGATGGCCTACTGTCGGACCCACCACTGTCATCAAATCTACCAGGAAGCTGGTGTTACTCACTGTCTCTAATCAGTAGTCAGAGACAGGGGTATCCAAAGGCTCTGGCACTTGGAGGATTGCTGGAGGTCAGTCAGATGCTCTGTCAGCTGATTTAATCATACCTTAGTTGCTGGAGCTCCAAAAGCAAAGCCAGGAACATCAGGAAGGGATGTCAGTTATATTCCTTGGATTGAAAGCCAGAATATAGGAATCCCAGTGCTTTCTGTCGGACGAGATATTGCCAATACTTCAAAGCAATCAGATCAACAGAATAAGGATGGAGCCTGGAATGGAGACTTCGTGCGCTGCTGCAGCGTATGTACTCCTTGGTGCAAGACATGCAACCTATTGGTGTAGAGCGATATGGGCCAAACGCAGACAACTGGGACTACCTTAACAGTTAAAAACTGTTCAGTAAGGACAACTTGTGCCAAAGGGCCTGTTTCCATGCTTTAAACCTCTATGATTCTATAAATGCCAACCCCAGAACAAAGAAATGTACAGCACGGGAACAGGCCCTTTGGTCCTCCAAACCTGTGCCAATCATGATGCCCTAACTAAACTGAAAAAAATAACCTTTTGCCCTTATTCGTTCTATATCCCTCTATTCCCTCCCTATTCATGTACCCATCTAGATGCCTCTTTAATTTTGCTGATGTGCCTGCTTCCCCCACCTCTTCTGATAGTACATTCCAGGCACTCACCACTCTGTGTGAAGATGTTCCCCAGCACATCTGCCTTAAATTTGCTCCCTCTCACCCTAAATCTGTGCCCCATTGTAATTGACACTTCTACCCTTAGGAAAAAACATTGACTCTCCACCCTGTCATAGAATCTTGTAACACCAGGTTTTAGTCCAACCTATTTATTTGATAATATTCTCACAAGCTTTCGAGGGGACTGCCTCTTCATCAGGTGAATGCATTCACCTGATGAAGAGGCAGTCCCCTCGAAAGCTTGTGAGAATATTATCAAATAAATAGGTTGGACTAAAACCTGGTGTTGTCAGACTTTTTACTGTGTTTATGCCAGTCCAACGCCGGCATACCCACATCATAGAATCTTGTAATCATAGGATGTGTCTGTGCCTCTCATAATTTTGCAGAGCTTCATCAGGTCTCCCCTCAGCCTTTGTCTTTCCAAAGAAAACAATTGCAGAGCCCCTGGCGATGATCTTTGCGTCGTCAATGGAGATGGGAGAGGTTCCGGAAGATTGGAGGATTGCGGATGTAGTCCCTATTTTCAAGAAAGGGAACAGAGATAGCCCGGGAAATTACCGCCCGGTGAATCTGACCTCAGTGGTTGGTAAGCTGATGGAGAGGCTTCTGAGGGACAAGATTTACGAGCATTTGGAGAGGTTTGACATGATCAGGAATAGTCAGCATGGATTTGTCAAGGGCAGGTCGTGCCTTACGAGCCTAGTTGAGTTCTTCGATAATGTGACTGAACACATTGACGAAGGAAGTGCCGTGGACATAGTGTACATGGACTTCAGCAAGGTGTTTGATAAGGTCCCCCATGCAAGACTTCTTGAGAAGGTGAGAGGGCATGGGATCCAAGGGCCTTTGGCCTTGTGGATCCAGAACTGGCTTGCCTGCAGAAGGCAGAGAGTGGTTGTGGATGGGTCTTTTACGGAATGGAGGTCAGTCACCAGTGGGGTGCCCCAGGGATCTGTTCTGGGACCCTTGCTGTTTGTCATTTTCATAAATGACCTGGATGAGGAAGTGGAGGGATGGGTTAGCAAGTTCGCTGATGACACGAAGGTCGGTGGTGTTGTGGATGGTCTGGAAGGATGTCAAAAGTTGCAGCAGGATGTAGATAGGATGCAGGAAAGGACAGAGAAGTGGCAGATGGACTTCAACGCGGATAAATGTGTAGTCGTCCATTTCGGCAGAACCAACGGGATGAACGAGTACACTATCAAGGGCAGAAGTCTTAGTAGCGTTGAAGAGCAGAAGGATCTCGGGGTCCGGGTCCACAGGACTCTTAAATCGGCCTCGTAGGTGGAGGAGGTGGTCAAGAAGGCGTATGGTGTACTGGCCTTCATTAATTGAGGGATTGAGTTTAGGAGTCGGGAGGTAATGCTGCAACTTTACAGGACCCTTGTCAGGCCTCATTTGGAGTACTGTGCGCAGTTCTGGTTGCCTCACTATAGGAAAGACGTAGAAGCTATTGAAAGGGTGCAGAGGAGATTTACAAGGATGTTGCCTGGACTGGGAGGCATGCCTTATGAAGATAGGTTGAGGGAGCTGGGACTCTTTTCCCTAGAGAGGCGAAGGTTGAGAGGCGACCTGATAGAAATTTATAAAATGTTGAGAGGAATAGATAGGGTGGACTCTCAGAGGCTATTTCCCCGGGTTGAAATGGTCGCTACGAGAGGACACAGATTTAAGGTGCGGGGCGGGAAGTACAGAGTGATGTTAGGGGTAAGTTTTTCACTCAGAGGGTGGTGAGTGAATGGAATCGGCTGCCGTCATCGGTGGTGGAGGCGAACTCGCTGGGGTCTTTTAAAAGACTTCTGGATGAGTATATGGGGTTTAATGGGATTGGGGGTTATAGATAGATCTATAGATTGGTGGGGTTGAGGTGATCGGCGCAACTCAAGGGCCGAAGGGCCTGTTTGTGCTGTAATGTTCTATGTTCTATGTTCTAATCCTAATTTATTCAACCTCTTCTCATAGCCAACACCCTCGAGACCAGGCAACATCCAGTGAACCTTCTTTGTACTCTCTCCAAACCTCCCATATCCTTCTGGTAGTGCGGTGACCAGAACTGCATGCAATACTTCAAATGCAGACTAACCAAAGTTTTATATAGCTGCAGCATGATTTTCCAACTCTTGTACTCAACACCCCAGCTGATGCTTTGTTAATCACTTTGGCCACCTGTGTTACCCCTTTTAGGGAACTTTGGATCTGAATGCCCAGGTCTCTCTGTATGTTAATGTTCCTAGGGATTCTGCCATTTAGAGTATATTTCACACCTAAGTATGATCCTCCAAATGCATCACCTCGCATTGTCTCCATCTAGTACTTCTGTGCCCAAGTCTCCTATCTATTATATCCTGTTGTATCCTCTGACAATCCCCAGCATTATCAGAAACTCCACCAATCTTTGTGTTATCCACAAATTTACTAATCAGGCCACTCACATTTTCCTCCAGATAAGAACATAAGAAATAGGAGCAGGAGTAGGCCGTCTGGCCTTTCGAGCCTGCCCCGCCATTCAATAAGATCATAGCTGATCTGTCGTGGCTCAGTTCCACATTCCGGCCCTCTCCCCATAACCCTTAATCCCCTCTCTTATCAAAAACCCATCAACCCGCTTCTTAAAAATATTTAGCGAGGCAGCCTCCACCACTTCAACGGGTAGAGAATTCCAGAGACTCACCACCCTTTGAGTGAAGAAGTTACTCCTCAACTCCGTTCTAAAACGCCCCCCCTTTATCTTGAGGCTGTGCCCCCTAATCCTACTGTCTTTTTTAAGCGGGAAGAGTCTCTCCACCTCTATCCTATCCATCCCATTCATCATCTTATACGTCTCAATGAGATCTCCCCTCATTCTTCTAAACTCCAACGAGTACAAGCCTAGTTCATTCAACCTCTCCTCATAGCTCAACCCCCTCAACTCCGATATCAGCCTAGTAAACCTCCTCTGCACTCCCTCCAAGGCCAAAATATCTTTGCGCAGGTGCGGCGCCCAAAACTGCACACAGTACTCCAGCTGCAGCCTCACCAATGCCCTATACAGCTGCAGCAAGACCTCCCTACTTTTATATTCAATCCTCTTCGCTATGAAGGCCAGCATCCCATTCGCCTTCCTGACCACCTGCTGCACCTGCAAGCTGGGTTTTTGTGACTCATGCACAAGGACCCCGAGGTCCCTCTGCACCGTCACCTGCTGCAGTTTTTCGCCACGTAAGTAATAGTCCTTCCTACCATTCTTCCTTCCAAAGTGGACCACCTCACACTTGCCAACATTAAATTCCATTTTCCATTTCCTGGCCCATTCGCCCAGCCTATCTAGATCCTTCTGCAGATCAATTATAAATACTACAAACAGCAGAGGTCCCAGCACTGATCCCTACGGGAATACCACTAGCTGCACATTTCCATTCTGAAAAAATACCCTTCCACCGACACTCTCCGTCTTCTATAATCAAGCCAGTTCTGTATCCATCTAGCCAAATCCAATGTACCCCAGTAACCCCAGTCCAATGCTGGCATCTCCACATCATGGCTTCCATGTAGCCAGCCAACCTCGAACCCCATGTGAAATTGCTTGAGCTCACTCCAGCTGCCGCTCTATCCCAAGGATGAAGCCAGGGACCCTTGGGTGTACATAGGGAACAGGGGCAGCTGATGCACAGCCAAGGGCCATTCACCTGGAGGAGTCTGCGAATGTCCAGCCCATCCAAATCCCCTCTTCTTACGATTGTTTTAGCTCCAACTCCACTGGCTTGAGGAGGGTTGCACTGTCACAATGGCAGGACCACAAAAACAGGCCATGATACTCTCAGACTCAACCCTGCAGAGGATACAATGTGAATTGACTGGAGGCCAATTGTATCAGCTTCAGAACAAAACGGCAGGATGTCTTCAGCCCAAATATCTTCAGCTTCTTCATCGATGACCTTCCACTTTCATAAAGTCAGAAGTGGAAATGTTCGCTGAGGACAACACAACATTCAGCACCATTTGCAATTCCTCAGATACTGCTCTTGATTGTTTGAGATTGGCCTCGTGCTTCATGTCGTTAGTGTGCACTTAAACTGGACCAGATGCTGGGCAAGACGACAGCTCAGTGACTATCGCTGATTGCTGTGCAGACACATGGATTTGGGCCGGTGTCTGTGGGAGTTTGCGCATTCTCCCCGTGCTTGCGTGGGTTTTCTCCGGGTGCTCTGGTTTCCTCCCACACCCCAAAGATGTGCTTTTAGGCTGATTGGCAGGAATAAATTGTCCCTAAATTAGTTTCCCTCAATGTGGATTGCCATAAAACAATAGATAAGGGTCATGGGTGGAGGGGGGGACTGGTAATGTTAAAATGGCGGCGCGGGCTTGTTGGGCCAAAGGGCCTGTTTCCCGGGCTGTTTTTGTTCTTTGTTCTTTGTTCTTTGAAGCAGCCTGTGTCTATGTATAGTAGGACCTCGTCAACATCCAGGCTTGGGCTGGCAAGTGGCAAGTAATATCCACATCACACAGATGCTAAGCAATGACCATCTCCAACATCTCCTCTTGCCATTCAATGGTATTACCATCAATATCTTAGGGTCACTATTGACCAGAAACTGATTTGGATCTGCCATAAGAACATAAGAAATAGGAGTAGGCCATCTAGCCCCTCGAACCTGCCCCGCCATTCAATAAGATCATGGCTGATCTGTCGTGGCTCAGTTCCACATTCCCGCCCTCTCCCCATAACCCTTAATCCCCTTGCCTACCAAAAACCTATCAACCCGCGTCTTAAAAATATTTAGCGAGGCAGCCTCCACCACTTCAACGGGCAGAGAATTCCAGAGATTCACCACTCTTTGAGTGAAGAAGTTCCTCCTCAACTCCGTTCCAAAATGCCCCCCCTTTATCTTGAGGCTGTGCCCTCTAGTCCTACTGTCCTTTCTGAGCGGGAAGAGCCTCTCCACCTCTATCCTATCCATCCAATTCATCATCTTATATGTCTCAATGAGATCTCCCCTCATTCTTCTAAACTCTAACGAGTACAAGCCTAGTTTAGAACATAGAACACAGAACATAGAACATTACAGCACAAACAGGCCCTTCGGCCCTCGAGTTGCGCCGATCACATCAACCCCACCAATCTATAGACCTATCTATAACCCCCAATCCCATTAAACCCCATATACTCATCCAGAAGTCTTTTAAAAGACCCCAGTTCGCCTCCACCACCGATGACGGCAGTCGATTCCATTCACTCATCATCCTCTGAGTGAAAAACGTACCCCTAACATCACCTCTGTACTTCCCTCCCTGCACCTTAAATCTGTGTCCTCTCGTAGCGACCAATTCAACCCGGGGAAATAGCCTCTGAGAGTCCACCCTATCTATTCCTCTCAACATTTTATAAACATTTTATAAGTTTATTCAGCCTCTTCTCATAGCTCAACCCCCTCAACTCCGGTATCAGCCTAGTAAACCTCCTCTGCACTCCCTCCAAAGCCAAAATATCCTTGCATAAGTGAGGCGACCAAAACTGCACACAGTACTCCAGCTGTGGCCTCACCAGTGCCCTGTACAGCTGCAGCAAGACCTCCCTACTTTTATATTCAATCCCCCTCGCTATGAAGGCCAGCATCCCATTCGCCTTCCTGACCACCTGCTGCACCTGCAGGCTGGGTTTTTGCGACTCATGCACAAGGACCCCGAGGTCCCTCTGTACCGTTGCCTGCTGCAGTTTTTCGCCACATAAGTAATAGTCCTTCCTACCATTATTCCTACCAAAGTGGACAACTTCACACTTGCCAACATTGAATTCCATTTGCCAGTTCCTGGCCCATTCGCCCAGCCTGTCTAGATCCTTCTGCAGACTCTCCACACCCTCCGCACAATTTGCCGTTCCACCAATCTTGTTGTCATCAGCAAATTTCGACACCATACACTCGGTTCCCTCCTCCAGATCATCTATATAAATGGTAAATAGCTGAGGCTCCAGCACTGACCCCTGGGGCACTCCACTAGTCACCAACCGCGAATCCGAATAACACCCATTGACCCCCACTCTCTGCCTCCTATTTGACAGCCAATCCTCTATCCACGCTAACACCCTATCCCCAACTCCATGCCCCCTGACCTTCTGTAATAACCTCCTGTGAGGTACCTTGTCAAACACCTTCTGAAAATCAAGAAACACCACATCCACCGGCTCTCCTCTATCCTCTGCCCTAGACACATCCTCATAGAACTCCAATAAATTCATCAGACATGACTTCCCCTTAACTAAACCATGCTGCGTCTGCTCTACCGAACAATTCTCTTCAAGATGCCTCGCTATTTTCTCCTTGATCATGGATTCTAACATTTTTCCTACAACAGACGTTAAACTAACCGGCCTATAATTCCCCGCCTTTTGCCAAACACCCTTCTTAAACAACGGCGTAACATTAGCCACTTTCTAATCTTCCGGCACTTACCCGGAATCCAGCAACGTTTGGAAAATAATCACCAAGGCATCCACTATCACCTCTGCCATTTCTTTCAGAACCTTTGGATGCATTCTATAGGAAAGACGTAGAAGCTATTGAAAGGGTGCAGAGGAGATTTACAAGGATGTTGCCTGGACTGGGAGGCATGCCTTATGAAGATAGGTTGAGGGAGCTGGGACTCTTTTCCCTAGAGAGGCGAAGGTTGAGAGGCGACCTGATAGAGGTTTATAAAATGTTGAGAGGAATAGATAGGGTGGACTCTCAGAGGCTATTTCCCCGGGTTGAAATGGTCGCTACGTGAGGACACAGATTTAAGGTGCGGGGAGGGAAGTACAGAGGTGATGTTAGGGGTAGGTTTTTTACTCAGAGGGTGGTGAGTGAATGGAATCGGCTGCCGTCATCAGTGGTGGAGGCGAACTCGCTGGGGTCTTTTAAAAGACTTCTGGATGAGTATATGGGGTTTAATGGGATTGTGGGTTATAGATAGGTCTATAGATTGGTGGGATTGATGTGATCGGCGCAGCTCGAGGGCCGAGGGGCCTGTTTGTGCTGTAATGTTCTATGTTCTATTCCATCCGGTCCTGGGGACTTGTCCACAATCAGTCCCTCCAGTCTGTCGAGCACCGCCTCTCTAGTAACAATAATGTCATTCAGGCCCTCCACTCCTACCATCTTTCCATCGCTAACACCCGCCATAAAAAACCTGTGGCTACAAGAGCAGGTAAAAACTTAGGAACCCTGTAGTGAGTAATCTTCTGACTCCTGAAAGCCTGTCCACTATCACCAAGTCAGGAGAGTAATGGTATACTCTCCACTTGCCTGGATGGGTGCAGCCCAAGTGCTCCAAATGCTTGACACCATCCAGAAAAAAAGCAGCCCAAGTAGTTGCTGCCCCTTCCATAAACATTTAATTGCTCCATCACTAACAAACAATGACAACCATGTGCACCGTCTACAAGAAGAACTATAGGAAGGCAATAGCTTCCAAACTTAAAACCACTACCAGCTAGAAGAAAAAGGGGAGCAGATACCTTGAAAAACCATCACCTGGAAGTATTCCATCAAGTCACTGACCATCCTGAATTGGAAATATATTGCTGTTCTTTCACTATCACTGGATCAAAATCTGCAATACCCTCCCTAATAGGACTTTGGATGTACTTTCACCCCATGGACTGCAACAATTCAAGAAGGCAGTTCAATACCATCTTCTAAAGGACAGTAGGGATGGGCAATAAATGTTGTCGTCATTGAGAATTCTGATTACTTCTAAATATCTATCATGAGGATAATTGGCAGCTAATGTTTTAATATGCGTTTGAGACTTTGAATAGTGTGGAGGAGCAGAGGGATCTAGGTGTATGTGTACATAGGTCCCTGAAAGTTGGGAGTCAAGTAGATAAGGTTGTTAAGAAGGCATACGGTGTCTTGGCGTTTATTGGTAGGGGGATTGAATTTAGGAGTCGCAGCGTCATGATGCAACTGTACACAACTCTGGTGCGGCCGCACTTGGAGTTTTGTGTGCAGTTCTGGTCCCCACATTACAGGAAGGATGTGGAGGCTTTGGAGAGGGTGCAGAGGAGGTTTACCAGGATGTTGCCTGGTATGGAGGGGAGATCCTATGAGGAGAGACTGAGAGATTTGGGGTTGTTTTCGCTGGAAAGAAGGCGGCTAAGAGGGGACCTTATTGAAACATATAAGATGATTAAAGGTTTAGACAGGGTAGATAGTGATAGCCTTTTTCCTAGGATGGAGAAAGCTAGCACGAGGGGGCACGACTTTAAATTAAGGGGGGGTAGTTATAGGACTGATGTCAGGGGTAGGTTCTTTACCCAGAGGGTGGTGAGGGACTGGAATGCCCTGCCAGCTGCAGTTGTAAATGCGCCTAGTTTGGGGGCGCTTAAGAGATCTGTGGATAGGTTTATGGACGAAAAGGGATTGATTTAGGCTAGTGGTCATTGTTTTGTAACTGGTCGGCGCAACATCGTGGGCCGAAGGGCCTGTTCTGCGCTGTAATGTTCCATGTTCTATGTTCTAGATCAAATTTGAAGGTGTCAAGATATAATTGATTGAAGGACATGTCATTGTTAGATTGACAGAACAGTGAATGAATGGATTTGTTTTTAATTAAGTGCTGGGCTGTATAATCTGATAACAAAATCTATAACCATTCTGCCATTTGGCATGAAATCTGAAATCCTTTGAGAATGCCTCATAGCACATTTGCTGTGTAGGTGAAATCGAATTATTTCGGCTGAAATGAACTTGTCTTAATTGTATGTTTATCTGAATATTTTTAATTTTTAATGTTTTGATTCTAATATTTTGTTGTTTTAATAAAGTTAGTTTATTAAAACATTTTATTACGCTTTGAACACTGAGTTTCATTTACCTTTGCAAGAGTTTACTTATCAAAGTTGCTTTTTAGAACTTTCTGAAAGTAATTGGGCCACCAAAATGGAATTCCCCACTACATTGTTCTAGCCAGGCATGCCCACACCCTATAAATGAATTTAATAAAAACATGCCTCAATGTCATTACAGACAACAGATTGTGGCAGGATTCTTCCACATCTGCTGTGGCTGTGGGGATACACCATGATCTAATGGCAGGGTTAGACAGTTTAAGACTGCTTAATTGCACCACCTGCTCATGGCAGTTATGCACTTGTAGATTCACCTCTGTAGATAATTTTTTACTTATTACAGCTATGGCTCCTTGTTCTGAGAGATGTCTTCCCGTATTGTTGTTAGTGTAGGCTCAATGGGCTGAATGGACTCTTTCTGCACAGTAGATTCTATGACCTAAAACCTATGACCTGTACTGCTGCTCAGATACAGGATTCCTGTTCCACAGAAAGGCTGAGTGGTCAGTCCATGTGCTTTCTGCAACATAGTCAGCACAATGGTGGTGTCCCCTCACTCAGCCACATCTATCAGGTCAGAATGAGGATGTCACCCATACTGTCCAGGGCTAACGTCATACATTTCAACCATTGTCAATATGTTGTCCTGCTGCTTAACCCAGTAAAATGTTTCCTTGGCCTTTAGTGACACTGAACCTCAAAGGCACAGATCAACAGGGAGGAGCTTAGATCAGAAGAGTTGAAATTTTCCATGTCATATTGCCATCTGGTTACAGAGTTAATGAGCTGACTTCAGCCAGCCAGGAATCAATACATTGAGGATCAATGTACTGTCCCCACTGGAAGGCGTTATCATCCTTCTGCAAGAGTCGGGGGGTGGGGACACTGAGCGATTGATCTCACCACAGGACATGAACCTTATCAATGAGGGTGTGCATTGTCAGCAGTCAAATAGGAAAGCCAAGCTAATAGAGGGGATGTGAGGTTGATGGGATGTGCATCATCACCATCTATGAATCACATGGTTATGAGCACATCTAAGCTTGTCAATCGCATTTGGCCATTGTCTCTGCCTCATGGACGATATCCTCCCCTCTTAGGACCACTTCTTGAGCCTGCTCCATCATTCACTTTGATCCTAGCCAATCGTCAAATTCAATATCCTGATTCCACCTTCTCCATATTCCTTGATGCATTTAGCCCCAAGAGTTATATCTAATTTTTTATTTAAATCACAACATCCTCCTCAATGTCTTCCTCCTCCTCATCTGGGGAAACGTGCTGCTCCTCCATCTCCTTCTCAGGCAGTTCTGTCTCCTGTTGATGCACCAGGTTGTGAAGGGCCCAATAAATGACCACATTGTGTGGGACTCTCTGTTGACTGTACTGCAGGGCTTCCCTAGACTGATCTAGGCACCTCATCTTCAGCATTGTTATGGTCTATTCCATTAAAGTGGGAGTTGCAGCATGAGCCACATTGTATCTTGTCTCAATGGATGCCTCCAAATTCTTGTGGTGACAACTCCTGCAGATGGGTGCCTTGGTGAGCCACCAGCTTACTGGACAGGGGACATTTTCATTGGCACCGGTTCTCATTCTTCTGCAGGAAGATCAAACATCATTTGTACCTGTAGGTCACCACTCTCTGGGCTTACTCCTGTGTCAGCAGAGCAGGTTTTTTTTCGACCCTTCCTCCTCTGGGTTTTCCTTGACTCTGGGGAGCCAGACACCTCCAATGATGTTTTTCCTGATCTCGATGTGCCAAAAGCAATGGCAGTTCCATCTCTCTCTCTCACACAAATCAATGCAAAAGTAAAGAGGGAGAGTTGAAGCTTAGCTTTTGTCTCCAAGAGTTCATTCTTTGTTCATTCACTTCATAGAATCGTAGAATGCCTACAGTGGAATGGGAGTCCATCTGGCCATTGAGCCTACACCAACAACAATCCACCTAGGCCCTATCCCCATAACACCCTGTAACATTTAACTGGGTTAAACAGCAGGCCAACACATTGGTAATGTTGGAATGTGTGATGTTAACCCTGGACACTGTGGGTGATATCCTCATTCCTGACCTGATACATGTGGCTGATGTGCTCAGCCACTGTGAGCTGGCTATGTTGCAGAAAGCACATGGACAGTTAGTCTCCCTAATAACAAGGGGTGATTTAGCATGGTTAATTGGACAGCATGGTGGCACAGTGGTTAGCGTTGCTGTCCCACAGCGCCAGGGACCCGAGTTCAATTCCTGACCTGGGTCACTGTCCATGTGGAGTTTGCACATTCCCTCCGTATCTGCATGGATTTCCTGCAGATGTGCTAGTTTTCTCCCACAGTCCAAAGATGTGCAGGTTAGGTTGGTTGGCCATGCTAAATTGGCCCTAGTACCAAGGGGATTAGTAGAGTAAATGTGTGGGGTTATGAGAACAGGGTCAGTGCAGGTTTGATGGGCCGAATGGCCTCCTTCTGCACTGTAGGATTCTATGATCTATAATCAACCTAAGTTGCACATCTTTGGAGTGTGGGAAGAAGTCAGAGCACCCAGAGGAAACCCACACAGAAACGGGGAGAATGTGCAAACTCCACACAGACAGTCCCCAAGGCTGGATTCGAACCTGGCACGCTGGCGCTGTGAGGAAGCAGTGCCAAGCACTGTGCCACCGTTCCACTCATCAGTAGGTTGTCTCAACTGCTAGTGCTGATCATCACACTGAGTCCTTCATCTTCTCCCTGAATGACAAGACCCCATACCACCCTTCCCCACTCACTTTGGCCAAGTGATCACAGCTTTGGTCACTGTACTGCATCCTGGGCTCTATTTTCTGATGCAAGCATTTGTCCCAAGCTTCACTCCAAGACCATGCACTCAACACAGTCATGGATGACACCTGTCAAGACGCACCTCAGCACACATCTGATGGATCGAAACGATCTCCTCAGACAGTGTGTTCTTGCTTACTGTCCAAAGATTGTATATGCTTGCCCACTCAGTCAATGATGCAGGGAAGCCACAATAGCGCTGAATGAGGAAGTCAGTGTGTCGAGTACTAACTGCTGAGGAGCAATCTGTAGCAGTCACACACATCCATGGTGATGTATTGGGCATAACTTGATGAGCAGTCACACTACAAACATGTTAATTGGGTTGTGGCTGAATGATCTCAGCTGCAAAGGAATGTTCATTATTGAAATGCTGCACCATTAGACTTGCCCTTATCAGTAATAAGCTTGCAATTTTCCTAATGTTTCCATCAGTTGTGCTGACTGTCCAACCACCTATAGCAGTGGCCCAGACTTCCCAGCCAATGTCAGGGTCCTCCAAGAGGCAAAGGCCCAGCATCAGAAGAATCCAACCTCTGAAAGATTCACTTTAAGATTTGCACTTCCACTCTTTCTCCTCCTTTCCTATGCAACTGAGCAATCTATGGTGCACTGAACTTGGATTCTGCTACAATCCTCTGAGAACTCTCACTCACCAGTATCCAAAATGGTTAGCAACTAGCCTTGAGGAATTCTTGCAATTCTTGTCTCTTTGGTCATCAAGGGGACTTTATGTCTGCATGACAAAGAACAAAGAACAAAGAAAATTACAGCACAGAAACAGGACCTTCGGACCTCCAAGCCTGCACCAACCATGCTGCCTGATTTAACTAATCCCCTACGCTCCTGGGGACCATATCCCTCTCTTCCCATCTCATTCATGCACTTGTCAAGATGGCCCTTAAAAGTCACTACTGTATCCGCTTCCACTACCTCCCCGACAACAAGTTCCAGGCACCCACCACTCTGTAAAACATCTGCCTCGTACATCTCTTTTAAAACTTGCCCCTCGCACCTTAAACCTGTGCCTCCTAGTAATTGACTCTTCCACCCTGGGAAAAAGCGTCTGACTATCCACTCTGTCCATGCCTCTCATAATTTTGTAGACTTTTATCAGGTCTCCCCTCAACCTCCATCACTCCAGTGAGAACAAACCAAGTTTCTCTAACCTCTCCTCATAGCTAATGCCCTCCATACCTGGTAAATCTTTTCTGTACCCTTTCCAGTCTCCACATCCTTCTGGTAGTGTGGCGACCAGAATTGAACACTATTGTGACTTCCCACATCCTGTGGAATGCTTGTTCCAAATGTCCAAGCTGTACTGACATAACATAAACTTTATATAAAATGTTTACTCACCTGTCCCTCCCAGCTTTTCTCTTGCTGGTATAAACCTCTCTGTTCTGAACCGAAACTCCTGGCTCTCCTCTCATTGCTTTAAACACGAAAACTCTCAGCTCTCTTCTTGCTCTTTTAAACACTCATATAAAGAATTCCAAGACAAAATGGCCACTTTAAATAAGAGCATAGAAATTATATTGTAATTGACACAACTAAGTAACAACGGATCAGATCAAAATTCTGCAGACCTGCCACATCCAGTTGTGAAAGCTGTAGGACAATTTAACAATGACTCAGATGAGGAAGGTCCAAAGCTGTTGCTAATAATGTGGGAGCCCAACATCTCAGTGCAAAAGACAAGGGTGAAACATTTGCAACTATATTCAGCAAGAGATATTGAGTGGATAATCCATCTTAGCCTACTTCTGAGGTTTCCACCATTCTATTCAACCAGGGATAGAAATGTAGAAACATAGAAAATAGGAGCAAGACTAGGCCATTCATCCCTTTGAGCCTTCTCCGCAATTCATTATGATCATGGCTGATTATCCGACTCAATATCCTGTTTCTTTTTCCCCTTCATTTCCTTTGATCCCTTTAGCTTCAAGGGCTATATCTAACTTCTTCTTAAAAACATTAAATGTTTTGACCTGAACAGTTTTCAGGTCAAATTCCACAGGTTTACCACTCTCCATGTAAAGAAATTTCTCTTCAGCGCAGCTCTAGATTGTTACCCTATACCATCAGACCGTGACCTTTCTGGTTTTGGATTCCCCCACTCTTGGGAAACTAATATAATCCTATTCCTATAAGATTTCCCCCTCATTCTTCTGAACCTCAGTGAATATAATTTTACCGGACTCAATCTCTCCTCACATCAGTCCTGCCATACCAGGAATCAGGTTGATACCAATGGATACCGCAAAGGCTATGGGCCATGGCAACATAGAATTCCATGATATGGAGATCCGTTGGACTGGGGTAAACACAGAAAGAAGTCTGACAACACCAGGTTAAAGTCCAACAGGTTTATTTGGTAGCAAAAGCAAGTTTATTTGGTAGAAATAGCGAGTGCTCTGAAAGCTAGTGGCTTTTGCTACCAAATAAACTTGTTGGATTTTAATCTGGTGTTACAAGATAGAATTCCTATAGTGCAGAAGGAGGCCATTTGGCCCAACACTAACAACAATCCCACTCAGGCCCTATCCCCACAATTCCACATATTTATCATGCTAATCTCACTGACCCTAAGGGGAAATTAATTGAGCATGGCTAATCAATCTAATCTAATCTTTGAGCTGTGGGAGGAAATCGAAGCATCTGGAGGAAATCCACACAGACACAGAGAGAATGTGCAAATTCCACACAGTTACCTAACATTGAACCCAGGTCTATGGTGCTGTAAAGCAGCAGTGCTGACCACTGTACTAGCGTGCCACCATATTGAAGGATCACATTTGAGGATTTGCTGCACCTCAAGCCAAACTGATTCAGTACAGCTAAAATATTGTCAATATGGAAAATGATCAGGCATATCTGATGCACAAAATCAGGATAAATCCAATCCAACCAGTTATTACCTGATCTATTTAGTCTTTATCATCAGCCAGGTGATGGAAGGCGCCATCTAGTGGCACATTCACAGAAATAACCAATTCCCTGATGTGCAGTTTGGGTTCTTCCAGGATCATTTTCCTCCTGATCTCATTACAGCTTTGTACAAATTTGCACAAAAGAGCTAAACTCAAGATGTTAGGTGAAGATGACTGCCCTGCACATCAAGACAGAATTTGAACAGTGTGGCATGAAGAAGTCAGAGTTAATGGGAATCATGGGGAACTGCCCCCACCCCCATTAGATTCATATCGAGCACAAAGGAAGATGGTTGTGACTGTAAGAGGTCAATGATCTCTACCATAAAATCATAGAATTATACATTGCAAAAAAGTCCTTCAGCCCTTTGAGTCTGCACAGGAACACCTGATCTCCCATCTAATCTCATTTAGGAGCACTTGGCCCACAGCCTTGAATGTAATGACATGCCAATGTCTACCAATGACATGCCAAGTTCTCTTACAAGTACTTTCATATAATGTGAGGTAACTCGCCTCTACCACCATCCCAGGCAGTGAGTTCTAGACCCCCCAGGCAGTGAGTTCTAGAGTGTCACCACCCTCTGGGAAATTTTTTTCTCACATCCCCCTAAACCTCCTGCCATCACTTTGAACTTGTGACCCCTTGTGACTGACCCATTAAATATGGAGAACAACTGCTCCCTATCATTCCTGTCCATGTCCCTCATAATTTTGTATACCTTGATCTTGGTTGCCCCTTAGTCTTCTCTGCTTCAACATCTCTTCATAGAATCATAGAATCCAACAGTGCAGAAGGGGGCCATTCAGCCCATCAAGTCTGCACCAATCACAATCCCATCCAGGCCCTATCCCTATAACCCCATGCGTTTATCCTGGCTAACACCCCTGACACTAAGGTGAAATATAGCATGGCCAATCTACCTACCCACACATATTTGGACTGTGGGAGGAAACCAGAGCACCAGGAGGAAACCCATGTAGACATGAGGAGAACATGCAAACTCCACATAAACAGTGACCCAAGCCAGGAATCGAACCTGGGTCCCTGGCACTGTGAGGCAGCAGTGCTAACCTTTGTGCCATCATGCTGCCTGCTTAACTCTTAACTTAAATGTTCCATTCTTGGCAGCATCTTGGCGAATATTCTTTGCACCTCTGACAGTGCAATCACATCTTTCTGATAATGTGGCATCCTGAACTGCACATAGTGCTCTAGCTGTGATCTCACCAAAGTTGTATACAACTCCAATATGACTTCCATGCTATTGTAATCTATGCCTCAATTAATAAAGGCAAGTGTAAAGTGAAAGCGCATGGGATTGCGGGTAATATCCATATGCATGTTTCACCACCCTACTAACATGCCTGTCTGTTTTCAGAAATTTAAGTATAAACACACCCTTTGTTCCATATAACTTCCTAATGTCATGCCATTCATTGAATACTCCTATCAAAGTGTATCACCTAACACTTTCCAGGCTTAAATTCCATCTGCCACTTCACTGCTCATTTGACCATCCCTTTTAGCTCAAGACACTCAACCCCGCTGGTAACATCTGGTTAATCATTGTGTCATCCCCAAACTCCTAAACTCTAAACATAGTTATCTATGTTGCTTATATAAATGCGAAATAATAGAGAACCCCACACAGATCCCTGTAGTGTGCCATTGGACACTGGCTTCCAATCACTAAAGCAGTCTTCTGTCACTGCCCTCTACAACTGAACCAATTTTGAATCTATTTTAACAAATTATCCTGTATCCCTTCTTTATAAGTCTCCCATGTAGGGCCTTGTCAAAGGCTTTGCTGAAATCCATATAAACTACATCAACAGCACCACCCTCCCATCTACATACCTAGTCACCCCCTCAAAAAATTTAATCAAATTTTGTAGGCATGACCTCCTTCTGATGAAGCTCTGCTGACTCTCCTTGATCAAGGTTTGATTCTCCAAGTGAAGAAAGATGCTCTCCTTCAGAATTTTTTCCTATAGTTACCCTACCACTGATGTGAGACTCATTGGTCTGTTCAAAGAACAAAGAACAAAGAAAATTTGGGCTCGTTGGGCCGAAGGGCCTGTTTCCTGTGCTGGATTGTTCTTTGTTCTAATTACAGCACAGGAACAGACCATTTGGCCCTCCAAGCCTGCACCAACCATGCTGCCCGACTGAACAAAAACTCCCTACCCTCCTGGGGATCATATTCCTTTATTCCCATCCTATTTATGTATTTATCCAGACGCCCCTTAAAAGTCACCATCGTATCTGATTCCACTGCCTCCCCTGGCAACGAGTTCCAGGCAGCCACCATCTTCTGTGTAAAACACTTGTCTTGTATATCGCCTGAAGAACAAAGAAAATTACAATTAGAAAGCTCCTTGGCTTATCTCTAGAAACCTTCTTAAATAGCGGAACCACATTACCTGTTTTCCAGTTCTCTGGTACCTCCCCCAGAAAGAAATTGAAAATTTGGATCGGAGCTCCCAGAATCCCTTCCCCTGACTCCCACAGAAGCCTGGGAGACAATTCATTCAGACCTGGACGTGTGTCCACTTTTAAGCAGGCCGACATCTCCACCACCAATGCGGCATGGTAGCACAGAGTTTAGCACTGCTGCTTCACAGCTCCAGGACCTGGGTTTGATTCCTGGCTTGGATCACTGTCTGTGTGGAGTTTGCACATTCTCCTCGTGTCTGTGTAGGTTTCCTCCGGGTGCCCGGTTTCCTCCCATAGTCCAAAGATGTGCAGGTTAAGTTGATTAGCCACGCTAAAATTGCTCCTTAGTGTCCTGAGATATGTAGATTAGTGGGTAAAATATGTAGGGATGTGGGGGTAGGGCCTGAGTAGGATTGTGGTCAGTGCAGACTCAGTGGGCCAAATGGCCTCTTTCTGAACAGTAGGATTTCTGTGATTCTATGATTTTACCTTGTCCTTCCCCATGTCAATTTGCTCAAGAACCTCACAATCACTCTCCCTGAATTCCATATCTTCATCCTCATTCTTTCGGTTGAAGACATGTGAAGTATTCATTAAATACTTTACAAACGTCCTCGGGCTCCACTCATAGATTGTGCCTTGGCCCCTGTTGCTGGGTTTTTCAGAGACGAGGGTATTGCCAAAAAACCTCAGCAAATACAAAGACTCACAAAACTAATGCCCTGGTTAAAAGACATGTCTTGATTCGACGAATGATTGAAGGAAGCGAATAGTATTGGGCAGCCCAATGCCTCACCAGAAGAGAAGGCCTTGAGCATTCCAATACCACTCTGAGGTTACAATACATCCATCAAAACAATTTCCCATTTCAAGCCTTCCGTTAGGTATGAGCCAGTCATCATCAATACAAATCAATCGCTGTTGAAATTGTCAGTAAGCTTAGCCCATTACATTCCACCCTCTGAGTTTATGGGATTGCATTGGTCCGTAGAATCTGGAAGCTTCTTTCCCCATTGCTCAGCAACTCCAAATACTTAGCTACAAAGGTCAAAGTTAATGTTCCCACCAATTCTCATTCACATTAATGACCGAACCAGAAAGCTGACATTCTCTCATCTGAGAAGAATAGTCTCATTAGGACAACTTGAACAGCCCTATTCATAAAATGGCTTTGGGAACCTGCTATCTGTAACTTTTGCTGATAAAACTATACAGTAGTATAGTTTCATTGTTCTAAAGAATGTGGTTTTGCTAAGACTTTATCTCATCATTTCTTGCAGCAGCCTGCCTTTGGCTAAAGTATATAATTACTTTAAAGATACAGCTAATACATTTAAAAATACCAAAATACATGCTTAATACTTGTTCAAATTTCGTACGTATTTAAGTCTCTTACAGTGTTCATACTGTCATCATGCAGACACTTCCCCTGTTAAACTGTAAGTCCGATCTGAGGTCATTTCACTCAGTGCTGGTAGTTTTATTAGCATCTTAAATCCATTATTTACATCCATAAATTTCTCCAAAAGCCCTAATTAACCCCACTCTTTCTTTGGTTATCCTCTTCCCATTGATATATTTACGGAATATCTTAAGATTTTCACTACTTTTACCAGTCAGAGCTTTCTCATGTCATCACTTTGAAGTCAACTCTTAATGTTCTTCTCTCTAACGAAAACAGCCTCAAGCCCCTCAACCTGGTTCAGGTGTAGACCATCCCTTTTGTAGATGTCCCACTTACCCTAGAATGACCCCCAATTATCCAGGTATCTGAATCCCTCCCTCCTGCACCATCCCTGTAGCCATGAGTTCAATTACTCTCTCTCCCTATTCCTCCCCTAGTCCTACTGTCTTTTTTAAGCGGGAAGAGTCTCTCCACCTCTATCCTATCCATCCCATTCATCATCTTATACATCTCAATGAGATCTCCCCTCATTCTTCTAAACTCCAACAAGTACAAGCCTAGTTCATTCAGCCTCTCCTCATAGCTCAACTCCCTCAACTCCGGTATCAGCCGAGTAAACCTCCTCTGCATTCCCTCCAAGGCCAAAATATCTTTGCGCAGGTGCAGCGCCCAAAACTGCATACAGTACTCCAGCTGTGGCCTCAGCAATGCCCTATACAGCTGCAGCAAGACCTCCCTACTTTTATATTCAATTCCCTTCGCTATGAAGGCCAGCATCCCATTCACCTTCCTGACCACCTGCTGCACCTGCAAGCTGGGTTTTTGCGACTCATGCACAAGGACCCCGAGGTCCCTCTGCACCGTCGCCTGCTGCAGTTTTTCGCCACGTAAGTAATAGTCCTTCCTACCATTCTTCCTTCCAAAGTGGACCACCTCACACTTGCCAACATTAAATTCCATTTGCCATTTCCTGGCCCATTCGCCCAGCCTATCTACATCCTTCTGCAGACTCTCCACACCCTCCACACAATTTGCCTTTCCCCCAATCTTGGTGTCATCCACAAATTTCGACACCCTACACTCGGTTCCCTCCTCCAGATCATCTATATTAATGGTAAAAAGCTGAGGCCCCAGCACCGACCCCTGGGGCACTCCACTAGTCACCATCCGCCAATCCGAATAGCACCCGTTGACCCCCACTCACTGCCTCCTATTTGACAACCAATCCTCTATCCATGCTAACACCCTACCCCCAACTCCAAGTCCCCTGACCTTCTGCAATAACCTCTTATGAGGTACTTTGTCAAACGCCTTCTGAAAATCCAGAAAGACTACATCCACCGGCTCTCCTCTATCCACCGCCCTAGACACATCCTCATAGAACTCCAGTAAATTTGTCAGACACGACTTCCCTTTAATGAAACCGTGCTGCGTCTGCTCTATCAAGCAATTCCCTTCAAGATGCCTCGCAATTTCCTCTTTAATGACGGATTCTAACAATTTACCTACCACAGACGTTAAACTAACCGGCCTATAATTCCCTGCCTTTTGCCTGGCACCCTTCTTAAACAACGGCGTAACATTAGCCATTTTCCAATCTTCCGGCACTTCCCCGGAATCCAGCGACGTCTGGAAAATAACCACCAAGGCATCCACTATCACCTCTGCCATTTCTTTCAGAACCCTTGGATGCATTCCATCTGGTCCTGGGGACTTGTCCACAATCAGCCCCTCCAGTCTGTCGAGCACCGCCTCTCTAGTAACAGTAATGTCATTAAGACCCTCCATTCCTACCACCTTTCCATCGCTAACACCCGGCAAATTATTCACGTCCTCCTCCGTGAAGATGGAAACAAAAAAGTTATTCAAGACCTTAGCCATATCCCCATCCCCTACCACTAGCTCCCCTTTCTCATCCTCTAAAGTTCACCCTAGCCAGCCTCTTCCTTTTTATATATTTATAAAAACTCTTATTTATAAAATATCCTACCTGTTGCCTAGAGACCAGGTATCGCTGAAACTTCAGCCAATATAAAGACTCACGAAAGCCAGTGTCCCAATTTAAAGGCATATTTTTATTTAGCCAGTACATCACAGGAAGAGATTATCAAAGAGTCCTAAGCCTAATGCACTGCACTTAAAAATGGCTGCTCTGCTCTTCAGTGGAACTCTAATAAAAACTGTACTTACTGCTCTACTTGCTGCTGTTGAGTTGTGCTTGGTGAATCTTCTACTGCAGTCCCCTTGACTCTCTCAGTGGATGGTGCTTTCTCTACTGGAGTTTCTTCATAGAGTAAGAGCAGGCGACATTATACTGTCACCACAGATTTCCTCAACTGTCTGCAGGTCACCAAATCATCTGATTATCAAAAAAGAAAGCAGGGACAAAGGCTGGGGTTAAGGGAGTAGTTTGTTGGAATTCATATGCAAATATTGCACCAAATTCTATATATTTTGGTAGCGACTACTTTTCAAATACACCTATTGTTTACTACTTGGAACTGTAAATACCTGTATCTCTGTGTCCCTTACACATTTGGAACTGTTTTTCTGATTTTTCTCCACCTACTTTAAATGGAAATTGAAGGTGCTTCAATCTATGGAGCCACTGCTGCTTCATTTCTATTACAAACATTTAACTTTCAAAATTCAATTGCATCTGGAAACAATCAGGCGCAGGGCAGGGATGTGCTTGATTCAGACATTCCTGATACCTGCTGTAGTTTCTGATTGATTACTACTCTGTTCTTGTCCATTTTTAGATTCACACTGTAATTGCCATTTCAATCCCATAGGCTTGTTGTTAAAAAGCTAAATAAAACGGAAGATGATTGCAGTTGATGGGGTGACTAGCCATCATTGCTGTAGTCCAATGTTGCAGGAATTTCTCAGGACAGATGACCATCCTAAATTACTTCACAATTAGAACATAGAACATAGAACAGTACAGCGCAGAACAGGCCCTTCGGTCCACGATGTTGCACCGACCAGTTAAAAAGCAATGACCCTCTAACCTAAACCAAACCCTTTTCATCCATAAACCTATCCATGGATCTCTTAAACGCCCCCAAACTAGGCGCATTTACAACTGCAGCAGGCAGGGCATTCCAATCCCTCACCACCCTCACAATTACTCACAATTTGTAGCTGGGCAGTTATTGCCCATCCTTAAGGACAATGCTGTGAATCTGGAGTCACATGTAGATCAGACCGGGTACGAACAGTCAATTTTCTTCTCTAAAGGGCATTAGCAAACCAGATGGATTTTCACAACAATTAATAATAGTTTCACAGTCAACATTCAACTTTTAATTCCAGATTTTTATTGAATTCAAATTTCACCATCTGCCATGGTCAGATTTGAATGTGGATCTCCTGGGTTGCTGGATTACTAATCCAGCAACAATACCAATCTACCACCGCCTTCCTTGCATGTCCAAGTAACTAAAGACAAATTACCGATAAGGACAGTGATTGTTCTGTTTTGTTGACAGCCTGTAGACCATTTCCAATTTAATCTGCAAGAATTTAGATGTCTGCCCACTTCCTTAGTGCCATTCAAGTAGAGTTGAATGCAGAGAAATTCAATTCTGGCCAAATGTTATATGCAAATTATTAAGCAGTTTGTTTGATTCCTTTCAGGTAATTAACAGCTTGTTGAAATGTATTCCCTAATTTCACTGCGATATAGTTACCTCCATTTTTGTATATATATCTCAATGATTTGAATATTTTGAATTTGAACAGGGCACCTAAAATGATCGCATTAAAGCAAAATGCTGCGGGTGCTGGAAATTTGAAATAAAAACATAAAATGATGCAAAATGAGCAGTATTCTGTGGAGCGAATTTAAAGATCCTCAGACTCTTCGTTGGAAGTAATGAGGTAAATTAGATATATTTTATATAGTTTAAGAGGGGATTAAAGCAGAGTAGGAAAACAAAAGGCTTTTTGGATTTACTCGGTAAAGTTAGTTAGTAGAATTGGTAAATATATTTAGGATTACAACATTGGGTGCACGGAGCAAGGAGAGAATTAGGAACTTCAAAACTATTTCAACCACATTTAAAATATTGAAGTCGCATCACGTTTTTATTAAAGATTGCAAATAAAATATCATTTAAATTATGCATTTAATATTGTGAATCCGGATAAGTTATTCTAAATGTGGTGTACAGTGTGCCAGATTGAAAACTGAGCATATACTACTTGAATTGGTGAAACGTGTTATTGCACTGTCGCTGTGCATATATGCTATCATTGTTTTCCAACATGCCTCCAATGGGTCATGTGAACTATTGTTCCTCACGTCACTACACGTCGTCTGCTGTCTGGATTCCAGTTTAAATATTGCTGCAAACTAAAAACCTAATGCTCATACTCTACCGTTTCCGATCTGCTCAGCTTTAAGACTCTTTAGATATCACTGCGCCCACCCAAACTGTGTTTCAGGGTGCCAAGAAACAGCGACATTCAATAAGGCATTGATTTACCTCGGCAAGTTGCCAAACTAATGATGTTAAAATGTTTTAACAAGTGTTGCAGTTATGGTTTCTAAGGGGGATTTCTCAAGATTTGTTTTCTAATTTATCTGTTTGAATAAAAAGTCGTCTTGTTTAGAAAAAATGATTATTTAGATGGATATGGCATAAAGGTACAAAAGTACAAAGTAGAAAGGAGAGAAATTGTTTTGACTGATAAATTTAGCGTTGCATTCTTCGGAAAAACATTTCATTGAATGTGAAATAACTCAAAATTCTCATCAGTTCAAACCAAATATATGATTTATTTTCAACAGGTAAATCCAGAAAATGGGTGATTGGAGTTTTCTTGGGAATATTTTGGAAGAAGTGAATGAGCATTCCACTGTTATCGGGAGAGTCTGGTTGACGGTGCTGTTTATCTTTCGAATTCTAATCCTTGGCACGGCTGCTGAGTTCGTGTGGGGAGATGAACAGTCAGATTTTGTTTGCAACACCCAACAGCCAGGTTGTGAGAATGTCTGCTACGACGAAGCTTTTCCCATCTCTCACATAAGGCTATGGGTCCTCCAAATCATCTTCGTTTCGACACCATCCTTGGTCTATGTCGGCCACGCAGTTCATCATGTCAGGATGGAAGAGAAGAGAAAAGAAAGGGAGGAAGATATGAATAGACAAGAGATGAACACCGAGAGACTGCCTTTAGCTCCCGATGAGGGCATTAAAGAATCCTGCAAGACAAACAAGAAGTTCCGCCTGGAAGGTACGTTGCTGAGAACTTACATCTGCCACATCATTTTCAAGACCATTTTTGAAGTGGGTTTTGTGGTTGGTCAATATTTCCTGTATGGGTTCCGCATCTTACCACTGTATCGCTGCGGTAGATGGCCATGCCCCAATCTTGTTGATTGTTTTGTGTCCAGACCGACTGAGAAAACAGTTTTTGTCATTTTTATGCTCGCTGTAGCATCAGTATCTCTCTTTCTGAATTTTGTTGAGATAAGTCACCTCGGTTGGAAGAAGATCAGGTTTGCTTTCCGGGAACCGGCCCAACAGAATGTAGACTATCCATCGCAGAAGCCATTCGTGGCCTCTGTGCAGAAAGCCAAAGGTTACAAACTCCTGGAAGAAGATAAACCAGTGACCCATTTCTTCCCCATGACAGAGGTTGGAGTAGATGTGACCCCAGCACCTTTCATCAGCTACCAAGAGAAACCAAAGAGCGTTGCTCCGGTGGAAGATCTGGTTAAGGTCTATAACGAGACGCTGCTCTCTTATGAGCGACAAGATGAACCTGAACCAGAAGCTCAAGCAGAACCTGAATCACAAGTAGAACCAGAACTGGTGCCAGAGTCAGAACCTGCACCATTGGCAGAACCAGAAGAAGAGAGCGAAAAGACAGAGGCAGAACCACCGTCAGCAACTAACGAAAGCCTGGCGGACACAAGGCCATTGAGCAGGTTAAGTAAAGCGAGCAGTAGAGCTCGGTCTGATGATTTAACTGTATGAAATAGTAACATCATAGTAAATGTTGGAGACATTTAAATAAAAGAGCCTGAGTATCAAAACTAAAGGGGAAGGCTGATAGCAGACATGGGGTAGTTTTGGTAATAATTATCACTGACACTTTGCAATACATAGTCAATGAAACTTAAAATGAAAACAATAATCACTCTTCAATCTTTCTGGTTCCCTGCCTTTGTTTTTACATGATCACAGCAGCTGCACAATTCTCAGATCCGATCATTTTATTTATATTCAATTTGTTAATTTGCAGCCATGTGAATTAACCATACCTCAATACATATGTAAGGCCTGACGTTTCCTCGGCATTTCGCCCAAGTAGATGTATAATTCCTTTTAAAAGATCACGAATTTTGGGGTAAGTGTAACTGCAATACACCTAAACATCCTGGATCTTTTGAGTCTGTCCATCAAATGCTCAAACAAATTTCAGTTCGCCAACTGAAGTTTTATTTAATATTTTACTATTCTCTACTTTTTATTTCTTCATTTTTCTTCCACTTCCCACTCTTTCCCCTTACTTACACCCCGACCCTTACCGTTTCTCCCCCTTTGCTTCTCCTTTTCCCATCCATTTTCCTCCACACTCTCCCCGCCCCCCAACACCTTCATTTTAGCTTCTCTGTCGTTTGGCTGTTTACACCCTTTATTCTCTCTATGGATAGCTATTAGCTGGTTTCCCTGATTTCTATGGCTACGACGCATCTTTCACTCCCTCATCCTGCAGTATAAATATCTCCCACTTTCTGTGCCTTTTAGCTCTGACAAAAGGTAGTCTGGACTCGAAATATCAGCTCTTTTCTCTCCTTACACATGCTGCCAGACCTGCTGAGGTTTTCCAGCATTTTCTCTTTTGGTTTCAGTTCGCAAAACTATCTACCCCTTCGTCATATATCCTCCCAGAAGCTTGTAACAGAGGAGATCTCTTCATTCGATGGTCGGGTTTCAGGGGACGCGGTAACGTAAGTCTACAGGCGTTGCATAAATTATGGAAATATATTTTCACCCTAATATCGGCTCTGAATGATCTTCGAATGGGATTTTACGGTATGACATTTAAGAATGAAAAACGTTCCCCGTTTGCCACTTCTCAACGCGGTGCCTGATGTGTAGACATGTCGGATTAAATAAATTGAAATTTATATTGTTGTGGTGCTTCAAAAAAGGAAACTCCAGGTCGTAAATTTTTGATAGGCAACAATAGTTGATACAATATGAAAGAAAAGCGCAGGGGTGGGAAGCTCAATCTGGCATTCACCGCTCATACACTTACAGCGAAAGAAATGTGTAGTTGTCATTTCTGTTATTGTTCCTTGTCTGTAAAATATTTTAACATATGCAATCGTAACTGGTTTTAAAATATGTTCAATGGTTCGTGTTCTTCTGTACTTTTTTCTGCATCAAAATTCGACGCGGCCACTCGTTCTGTTAATGTTTAAAGTGTAGGTATCAATAGATATTTGAAGAGTCAGCTGAACTATATAACAATACTTAAATATTCTAGAACTTTACAGATACAACGTGTTACGATATATTGAGATACTGATCAATGATCTAAAATCATTTAAATTTTGATGTCCTAATTTAACAATTAGGGCGTGGTCAACATTAAGTTTTACAGCCTTTAAAATATCAAATGCTTAGGGATACGAGTAGATGCCAGGAATGGTGCAGCTTTATCAACTTGATGTAGTTAGGATCTCTTTCGTGCAACTGACGCAGCCAATGAATCGAAAGATGTCAAGACCATTCTAAAAATGCAATTCACTTGGACAAAAACGTATTACAAATGGATGGTTCATATCGAAAAAGACTGTTGAATCAACCTGAAACGTTGGGGATTGTTGAAGTCGAGCAAATGTAGTGGCCTGAGATTTTATGTCCTGTGGCTAAAGGGATCGCAATGATACAGAACAGTGAATTGTCTTATCTTGAAAAGATGCGAACATAAGCTCTGACAAACATAACTATGATTGTTAATCGGCGTTGAGTAAACTGTGCTCAGTCTGATGTGTAAAAATAAAGTCTGGTGCTTGCAAAGTTTTTAATATAGAAAACCAATGTAAACAACGGGAAAATAAGGAGCGTACATATTATACCATTTGTGCACGTTCTTACCTTAAAAAGTATTCAAATGGGAACTGCATCGCTAGATTTACTACGTCCAAAAAATCCATGAAATTGCAAAGGCTAAAAATCGCAACTGAGTTCTAAGGGTACTAAACTATTTACATTAATATTTTAATACCTATTTTTGTTTACTAACAACTAGTCTTATTTAACACTAGTTAAAGACGGATTTATCAGTAGTTGATTGGAGCTCATTAATAAAGGAATATTACCAAATTAGAATACATCAGACCACATTTCATTCTTGTCTGCCATAAAAACATATCAGCTCAAAACTTGCATTAATTATATGCTCCAAATAAAAGGCACCATAAATGTCGGCAAGTTTTACAATTATGCTACTGATAACGAAAGGTTCACAAATTGAGCTCTTAAGTGTGCTTTTTAGCCATTTTATGGCTTAGAATTTGAATCAATAAATTAATCATGTTCAAAATAAAAAATACATAATTTTGCAATGATTGTCTGATTCTTTATTTATATATTTATCTTTGCTTGTTTCATAAGAAGTGTATTTTAAAGTAAAATTGCTTCTTGGTAAAAGTAAGGTTACTTCGTGATATGCACTTCATCATGCAGACATTTACTCGTAAGACAGCCAGAGTCATCACGACTTCTGGGATTTAAAGGAGAAATCACTAGATTATGTACAAATACAGAGTTAACCAAACCAACAAGGTTTGTCAAAACACTGAAGAGAGTCTGCAGATAATTTTGCATGATGAAGTTTCTGTCATATGATCGCAGCTTTTACAGTGCTTGGTAGTGGAGTAAAATGAAATTGGATCGTGGGAATGTGGAGTTGAGACTACATGATTTTATTGAATGGCGGAGCAGGTTTGAGGGCTGAGCATCCTGCTCCTGCTCCTACTTTGGAGGTTTGTATCCATACTTAAAAATGGTTAAATTTCAGAGGCAAAGGAAAAGAGCAGGATTGTAAGTCTAAATAATACATTTTCCGGAGAGCTGGGACGGGCACAATGGGTTGAATAGCCTTTGTTGAATGATGCTATGATTCAATTAAATACACAATTTTTCAAACACTGGAGGGTCATTTGAAATGTGCCATGGCAGGAAACACAAAAAGACAAAATAATCATCTCTTAAATGTGTAATCTCAAAACAATTTTGGCATTCTGAATCCATTTTCCACCAGACAGGAACATCATTATTCAAAACGTTGAGACTATGTTGGGAAAAGTTCTCATAGCAACTGGGAGAAGTTACTTTTGCAACTTATGCAATGTTGTATTTGGTTGGTGATTTACTGAACTGTGTAAGCACATTCTTATGCACAATTATCTTCATCAATTCAGATTCTTGGATTAGATACAAAACTGACCGATACAAATTCATAAGGACTAAATGTCAAATTTAATAATTTTAAAATTTGAGAGGGTGCTGTGGGGCTGGATAGTGGACATAGGAAAAGATGGCTGGGTGCATGTTAGAAAATTTACCAAGGCAGGTAAAAGGGATGCACGCAGCATGTAATGTCAATGCCACCTGCAATTTGAAACTATTCAAGCACAATGGCTAGTGCCACCTTTTATTGTCTGCATGCCTCTGGGGAACTAATAGTGGAAGGTCACAATACTGCTCACACCTAGAAAGCTGTAGGCTCGGTCACAAACTGTCATAGTGTCATTAAGTTGTATGACACAGGGAAAGGCCCTTTAGCGCATCACATCTGTGTCAGTGAAAGACAAACAATAATCTACTCTAAACTCATTTTCCAGCACTTGGTCCATTGCTTTGTATACCATGGCACATTTGAATACTTCTTAAATGTTATGAGAATCTCTGCCTCCATCACTCAGACATTTGGATGAAAAAGTTTTCCTCACATCCCCTGATTTATGCCTCTGCCAAGGGGAAAGTTTATTCCTGTTTATCTATGTCTCTTATAATTGTGTGCATTTCAATCATGTCCTCCTCAATCTCCACTATTCCAAAGAAAACAAGCTCAGTCTATTCAATTTCTCTTCATAACTAAAATTCTCCAGCCTAAGCAACATCCTGATAAATCTCCTCTGAACCCTTTCCAATGCTATCATATCCCTCCTATGATGTGGATTCCAGAATTGCACACAATCCCCTAACTGTACATAATCAACATTTAGAACCATAGAAAATTACAGCTCAGAAACAGGCCTTTTGGCCCTTCTTGTCTGTGCTGAACCATTTTTTGCCTAGTCCCACACCCCTCTCATCCATGAACCCGTCCAAATTTTTGCCTTTGCTAATAAAGGCAAGTATGTCATATGCCTTCTCATCCACCTGTCCTGATTAGTATACATGCACACCAAGGACCCTCTGATTTTTGGTGCTTCCCAAAGTCCTTCCATGCATCTTGTTTGTCCTGTCCAAGTACATCATCTCACACTTATCCAGATTAAATTCCAATTGTCACTGATTCAGTCCATCCAACCAGTCCATATATATCCTGTGTGCTAAGTGATTAGGCTCAACATAAAATTAGACACTTTAAATTAATACAGCTAAACTACTTCTACAAGCAAGACATTGGTGGTGGGGAAAATGCTGGAGTCAATTATTAAGGATGCAGTAATTGAACATTTGGAAAACGGTGACAGGATAAGTCCAAATCAGCATGGATTCACAAAAGGAAAATCGTCCTTGACAAACCTCTCGGAATTTTTGAGGATGTGACCAGTAGAGTGGACAAAGGTGAACCGGTGGATGTTGTGTATCTGCATTTTCAAAAGGCTTTTGACAAGGTCCCACACAAGAGCAAAATTAGAGCTCATGGTATTGGGGGTAATGTATTGATGTGGATGAAGAACCGGTTGGCAGACAGGGAACAGAGAGTGGGATAAGCTTTTCAGAGTGCCAGGTAGGGAATAGTAGGGTGCCGCAGGATTCAATGCTGAGACCCCAGCTATTCACAATATACGTTAATGATTTGGACGATGGAATTGAATGCAATATGTCCAAATTTTTGCAGACAACATTAAGCTGGGTGGCAGTGTGTGCTGTGAGATGGATGCTAAAAGGCCGTAGGGTGACTTGGACAGGTTGGATGTGTAGGCTAATACTTGGCAAATGCAATATAATGTAGATTAATGTGAGGTTATCCACTTTGGTGGTAAAAACAGGAGGGAAGATTATTTGAATGGTGGCGGTTTAGGAAAAGGGGAACTCAACATGGCCTGGGTGTCATGATGAAATAGTCACTGAAAGTTGGCATGCATGTACGGAAGGGATGTGAGGAAAACTAATGGCATGCTGGCCTTCATAGCAAGAAGATTTGAGTATAGGAGTAGAGATGTTTTGCTGCAGTTATACAGAGCCTTGGTGAGACCACACCTTAAGTTTTGTGTGCACTTTTGGTCTCCTAGTGTGAAGAAGGACGTTCTTGTTATTGAGGGAGTCCAGCAAAGGTTCACCAGACTGATTTCTGGAATGGCAGGATTGACATATGAAGAGAAACTGGATCGACAAGGGCTTGTACTCATTGGAATTTAGAAGAATGAGAGGAGATCTCATAGAAACATATAAAATCCTGATCGGAATGGACAGACTAGATTTGGGAATGTTGGGGAAATCCAGAACTAGGAATCAGTCTAAGAATAAGAGGTAAGCTATTCAGGATTGAGCTGTGGAAGAACTTCTTCACTCAGAGTAATGTCTTGTGGCATTGTCCACCCCTGAAAGCTGTTGAGGCCAGTTTGTTAAATATGTTCAAGAGGGAGCTGGATGTGACCCTTGTGGCAGGTGCAGTTCTAGGCCATTCGACACCTTAAGCCTTC
The DNA here is from genome assembly GCA_037974335.1 of Prionace glauca. NCBI lineage: Eukaryota > Metazoa > Chordata > Chondrichthyes > Carcharhiniformes > Carcharhinidae > Prionace > Prionace glauca. The sequence goes on from CM075730.1 coordinate 32,563,654, forward strand.
ACCAATATTTAACATCATTGCACACTTTCAGAATCCTACTCCCGCTTTTTCTCCATTCACTTGATCCCTTTAGCCACAAGGATCACACCCAGCTCTCTTGCAGCAAAACATCACCTCTTACACTCAAATCCTCTTGAATACAGAGGCTTAAACTTAACAATGGTGGAGTCATTATGGCCCAAAAGCCATCAGGAGGTAGAGAGCCGGAAGAATGGAAAAATACGTTATGATTGTGTTTTCTGTTGTTTCAGCCACATTCCCTTTGTTTTGATTTATTATTATGACCATTATTAGTATACAGTGAAAAGTATTGTTTCTTGCAAGCTATACAGACAATGCATACTGTTCATAGGGAAGGAAAGAAAAGGGTATAGTGTTATAGAGTTATAGCTAGGAAGATCAATTTCATATGAGCTAAGTCCATTCAAAAGTTTGATGGCAGTAAGGACATGATCTACTTTTGTATCTTTTTGCTGACAGAAGGTGGAAGAGAGTATGTCAGGTTGCATGTGGTCCTTGATTATGCTGGCTGCATTTCATTCAATCATAGAATTTTGCAGAAGAAGGCCATTGGTCCATCGAGTCTGCACTGACCACAATCCCACCCCGGCCCCATCCTCACAACCCCATGATTTATCCTAGCTAATCCCCCTGACACTAAGGGACAATTGAACATGGCCAATCCACCTAAACCGCATACCTTTGGACTGAGGGAGGAAACCGGAGCACCCAGAGGAAACCCATGCAGACATGGGAGAACGCGCAAACTCCACACAGACAGTGACCCAAGCCAGGAATCAAACCCGGGTCCCTGGTGCTGTGAAGCAACCGTGCTAACCATTATGTCACCATGCTACCTGAGGCAGAGGGAAGTATAGACAGAGTCAATGGATGGGAAGTTGCTTTGCATGATGGACTGAGCTTCGTTCATAGCCATTTGTAGTTTCTTTCAGTCTTGGACAGAGCAGAAGTCATACCAAGCTGTGATACAACCGGAATGAATGCTTTCTATGGTGCATCTGTGAAGGTTGGTGAGAGTCATAGTGGGCATGCCAAATTTCCCTAACCTCCTGTGAAATTAGAAATTTTTTTTTCCCCTTTTCATTCACAGGTTTTAAGTCGGTCCACCTCGTGTCCAACGAGGGGCATACACGCGATGGGTCGTACTGGGGCTGCTCTTGGTTGTTCGAGATTGGCCTAGTGCTTCATGTCGTTAGTGTGTGCCTAAACTGGACCAGAGACTGGGCAAGATCAGTGATTATCACTGATTGCTGTGCAGACACATGGATTTGGGCCAGTGTCTGTGGGAGTTTGCGCATTCTCCCCGTGCTTGCGTGGGTTTTCTCTGGGTGCTCCGGTTTCCTCCCACACCCCAAAGATGTACTGTTAGGCTGATTGGCAGGAATAAATTGTCCCTAATACAGTTTCTCTCAATCTGGATGGCCATAAAACATTACTCAAGGGTCATGGGTGGAGAAGGGGACTGGTGGTGTTGAGATGGCGGCGAGGGCTCGTTGGGCCGAAGGGCCTGTTTCCCGGGCTGCTTTTGTTCTTTGTTCTTTGTTCTTTGACTGGTGGGCTTTTTGAACTATAGCATTGGCATGCAGGAGACCAGAATAGGTTGTTGGCAATCTGGGCATCTAGAAACTTGAAGCTCTTGACGATTTCCACTTCATCCCCATTCGTGTAGATAGGCATGTCCTCCATTACACTTGCTGAAGTCGATGACTACCCCCTTTGTTTTAATGACATTGAGGGACCGATCATTGTTGTGCCACCAGTTCACCAGATTCTCTTTCTTTTTCCTGTACTCCATCCCATCAATGCCTGAAATCCAATCCACTATGGCAGTATCATCAGCAAACTTGAAAATCAAGTTGGAGGGGAATTTGACCACACAATCATAGGTGTATGAAGAATATAGTAAGGGGCTGAAGACATAGCCTTCTGGGGCACTGGTGTTGAGGATAATTGTGGAGGAAATTGTTGCCTATCCTTACTGATTGCAGTCTGTGGGTTAAGAAGTCTAGGATCCATTCGCGGAGGGAGGAGCCGAGCCCTAGGCCACGGAGTTTAGAGATGAGCTTCGTGGGAATAATGATATTTGAAGGCTGAGCTGCAGTCAATAAATAGGAGTCTGACATAGGTGCCTTTGTTATCTAGGTGTTCCAGTGTGGAGTGTAAGGTTAGGGAGATGGCGTTTGCTGTGGACCTATTGCAGCAATAGGCGAACTGTAATAGAACCTGGCAATCTGGAAGACCAAAATCGATTCATGCAATGACTAATCTTTCAAAGGACTTCATAGGGATTGTTGTCAGAGCAACCAGGCGATAGTTAATAAGCACGCTGCTTGGCTTCCTGTTATTAACCATATCCTTAAAAGAGATATGTATAACTAGGATGACTTGGCCTAACTCCATTGGGTGCTATGATCCCTTCCCTGTCACTCCATTGGCTGAAAACCAGAGAATGCTCTAGAAGAGCTCTGAGAGGGGAGGGGGATAAAAATAGCCACCTTAAGACAAACTCTAGCGAAAACTTGACTAACCTACTATGACCTCCTGGGACAATGCAAGAGGGCATGTGAGATCCACCTTTGTGTCAAGAAGACCCTGAGTTCATCTGATGACATGAGCTTAGTGAATTGAATCCAACGGCCATCAGATTTACCAGACTGGGTAATACCTGTTTCTTGGGCAATAAGCCTATTTGGGAAAATGTTAACTTTTATTCTGAAAGAATTGTTTGTTTAACCTGTGTTTTTAATAAAGCTAAGTTTGAACCATAGTCCTTTGTCTATCTCATAAAGTAAAAGGGTAAAAGGGTAATTTGGGTAAACATGTTTTGAGTGATAAACTGGTCTAAGTGTCTGGATAGAATATTTCACAGACAACAGCTCTCATAATCTAAGCTCACTATATTGCACCTTGCCAATATTCATATCATCCGCAAAATTACTGATCAACTGTCCTACATTCAAATCAAAATAATTTATATAAATCACAAATAGCTTCAACACTGATCCTAAGGGACCCCACTGGACACAATCTTCTATCCTTGACCATCACTCTCTGCTTTCTGCCACCCAGCTAATTTTGGATCATACTTGCCAAATTTCCTTGGATCTCATGGGCTGTATGAGAGTACACCCTTGCTGTAAATCTTCCTTGTAGGGTCTTGTCAAAAGCTTTGCTGAAATCCAATTAGACTATGGCAAATACATTTCCCTCATCTACACACATGGTCAGCTCTTTGAAAAGTTCAATCAATTTGGTCAGACATGACCTCCCCTTCACAAAACCATACTGACTGTTCATGCCTCTCCAAGTGCAGGTTAATTCTGTTTCTCAGAATTCCTTCCAATAATTTCCCCACCACTGACATTAGACTGACTAGCCTGTAGTTTCCTGGTTTATCCCTTCCTCCCTTCTTGAATAATGGTACCATATTGACTGTCCTCCAGTCCTCTGGCACTTTTCTTGTGATTAGAGAAGAATTGAAAATTATTGCCTGTGCTGCTGCTATTTCCTCCCCTTTGTTACTTAACAACCTGAGGTACATTTCATCCAGACTTGGAGCTTTATCTACCCTTAAGTCTGCCAAACCACTCAGAATTTCCTCTATGTCTATGTTAATTTCTTTAATTCTTTCACAGTTTTTCTGTGAATCAGTTTCTCTCTTAGAACTATGTTTCTCTCTTAGAACATAGTTCTAAGAATCAGTTCCTATATCCACATTGTCTCTCACTAGAAAGATAGGTATAGAGGGATATGGGTCAAATGCAGGCAATTGGGATTAGCTTAGGGGTTTAAAAAAAGGGCATCACAGACAAGTTGGGCTGAAGGGTCTGTTTCCATGCTGTAAACCTCTGTGCCTCTATAGTGAACACCGACACAAAGTATTCATTTAGAATACTGATGACACGAAGGTCGGCGGTGTTGTGGATGGTCTGGAAGGATGTCAAAAGTTGCAGCAGGACATAGATAGGATGCAGGAATGGCGGAGAAGTGGCAGATGGACTTCAACGCGGATAAATGTGTAGTAGTCCATTTCGGCAGAACCAACGGGATGAACGAGTACACTATTAAGGGCAGGGGTCTTAGTAGCGTTGAAGAGCAGAAGGATCTCGGGGTCCGGGTTCACAGGACTCTTAAATCGGCCTCGCAGGTGGAGGAGGTGGTCAGGAGGGCGTATGGTGTACTGGCCTTCATTAATCGAGGGATTGAGTTTAGGAGTCGGGAGGTAATGCTGCAACTTTACAGGACCCTCGTCAGGCCTCATTTGGAGTACTGTGTGCAGTTCTGGTCGCCTCACTATAGGAAAGACGTAGAAGCTATTGAAAGGGTGCAGAGGAGATTTACAAGGATGTTGCCTGGACTGGGAGGCATGCCTTATGAAGATAGGTTGAGGGAGCTGGGACTCTTTTCCCTGGAGAGGCGAAGGTTGAGAGGCGACCTGATAGAAGTTTATAAAATGTTGAGAGGAATAGATAGGGTGGACTCTCAGAGGCTATTTCCCCGGGTTGAAATGGTCGCTACGAGAGGACACAGATTTAAGGTGCGGGGAGGGAAGTACAGAGGTGATGTTAGGGGTAAGTTTTTCACTCAGAGGGTAGTGAGTGATTGGAATCGGCTGCCGTCGTCGGTGGTGGAGGCGAACTCGCTGGGGTCTTTTAAAAGACTTCTGGATGAGTATATGGGGTTTAATGGGATTGGGGGTTATAGATAGGTCTATAGATTGGTGGGGTTGATGCGATCGGTGCAACTCGAGGGCCGAAGGGCCTGTTTGTGCTGTAATGTTCTATGTTCTATGTTCTAACCCAACCTATACACTGCTCCAAACACAATTTATCACTGTGGTCTTTAATGGGTCCTATTCTTTCCCAAGTTATCCTTTTATTCTTAGTGTAACTGTAAAACAATTTAGGATTTTCTTCACTTTGCCTGCCAATATCCTTTCATGTTTCCTTTTTTCTCTCCTAATTTCCTTTTTAAATTCCCTCTTGCACCTTCTATACTTCTCTAGAATTTCTGCTAATTTGAGTCCTCGATGTATGCCATAAACATTCACTTTTCTCTTGATCCAATGATGTATATTCCTTGATATCCAGGATTCACTCAACTTGTTGGTGCCACCCATTTTCTTTATTGGAACACATCGGCGCTGAACTCTCTCTATTTCCTTCTTGAATGCATCCCACAATTCTTTTACAGATTTGCCCAAAAGTGTCCATTTCCACGTTGGCAAACCAATCAGATCTTATTAACAACAGCCTTCCCCAGTTTAAAGCTTTGATTTCAGACCCATCTTTGTCCTTTTTCATAACAATCTGTAATTTAACGGAGTTATGATCATTGTCTGCAAAATGCTCCCCCAGTGACATTTCAATTGCTTGCTTGCTTTCATTAAGGCTAGGATTGTCCCCTCTCTTCTACATATTGGCTTAAAAAGTTCTCCTGGATGCATTTGAAGAATTCTGCTCCCTTTAAACCTTTCACACTATGACTATGCTGGTTAATCTTGGGGGAGTTGAAATCCCCACTATCATTATCTTATTTACTCCCTCCTTACTGCTATAATTGATTCCCTGATCACAACTGTGACACTCCCTCCTCTTATACCTCCTTCTCTGTCTTGCCTGAAAATCTTATCCTGGGATATTGAGCTCCTAACCCTACCTCTCTCTCAATCGTGTCTCAGAGACTGCAATGGCATCATATTCCCAAGGTTTAATTTTGCCCTCAACTCATCTGCCTTGTTCATCAGGCTCCTTGCATTCAAATAAATACCATCCAATCTTGCCAAACCCTCTTGAGCTTTAACTGGCCTATACAATCTATGCCTTGCTTTAATTACTTGTTGTCTCTTATAATTTTGGCCTTGCATCTCCTCCGGTGAACCTTCTCTCAGGTTTCCATAACCCTGCCAAATTAGTATCCTACCCAACAGGACTGGCAAATCTCCCTGCAAGGATGCTGGAGATGCAGTTTAGATACAGGTCCCACCATCACCAAAAACAGTCTCATTGTCCCAGAAATCTAAAGCCCTCGCTCCTGCATCTTCTCTTCAGCCAAACTGGATTCATATTCTATTTCTAAACTTATCTGCATGTGGCACTGGAAGTAATCCAGAGAATACTACCTTTTAAATCTACTTCTTAGCTTGTAAATTCTGCTGGCGGAACCTAATCCTCTTTCTACCTATATCATTGCTACCAATATGTACAGCGATCTTTGTCTGTTTATCCTCCCCCTTCAGAATGCCCTGCAGCCATTCAGTGACATCCTTGACCCTGTAAGGAGTCTGTCAACACCAGGTTTATTGGAATCACGAGCTTTCAGAGCACTGCTCCTTCAGCAGATGAGTGGAGGTAGGCTCACAAATACAGCATGTATAGGGAAAGACACAATTGCAAGATTGAGATTGGAATGTGAAGAATGGTTGCAATGTGAGTCTTTACAGGTAAACACGGTAAACAGGGCGGCACGGTAGCACAGTGGTTAGCACTGCTGCTTCACAGCTCCAGGGTCCTGGGTTCGATTCCCGGCTCGGGTCACTGCCTGTGTGGAGTTTGCACATTCTCCTCGTGTCTGCGTGGGTTTTCTCCGGGTGCTCTGGTTTCCTCCCACAGTCCAAAGATGTGCGGGTTAGGTTCATTGGCTATGCTAAAATTGCCCCTTAGTGTCCTGGGATGTGTAGGTTAGAGGGATTAGCAGGTAAATGTGTAGGGATATGGGGATAGGGTCTGGGTGGGATTGTGTTCGGTGCAGACTCGATGGGCCGAAGGGCCTGTTTCTGCACTGTAGGGTTCTATTCTAGAAGTCTTTACAGGTACAAACAGTGTGCATTAAGAGAGGTTTAATTATAGGTTAAAGAGGTGTGAATTGTATCAAGCCAGAACAGTTAGTAGGGTTTTGCAAACGCAGGCAATATATAATATGATATGAACCCAAGATCCTAGTTCATTGATCATGGATCATAGAAACCCCATAGTGCAGAAGGAGGCTTTATGGCCCATTGAGTTTGCAGTGACAACAATCCCACCCCAGGCTGTATCCCCACAACTCCACACATTTACTCCTTCTGTCCTACACATCCTGGAACACTAAGGGGCAATTTAGCATGGCTAATAAATCTAACCTGCACATCTTAGGACTGTGGGAGGAAACTGGAGCAACCGAAGGAAATCCATGAAGACATGGGAAGAATGTGCAAACAGTATTGTAACAAAAAGTCATTTTGGAATATTCGGAAAGCATTAATGGGGTTGGACAAAGACAGGATGGGTTTATGAAAGGTTTAACAAATATACTGGAGTTTTTTGAGGATGAAACTTGTAAAATATATAGAGTGGCATGGATCGAGGATTGACTCACAGACGGGAAATAAAGGGTCCGATTTTACTGTTTTTGTTCTAAGCGCTGAATCTGGGTGCAATTCAGATCCGATTTGGAAAACTGTCTCAGGTGTCCCCACACACACTCAGCCTGAAAAAGAATCACCAGTCTGAATCGCGCTGTGGGCGGGGCTTATTGCATCTGAAAGGCTGCTGATCTGATCGGAGCTTTAAACTGCACATGCGCAGTGAGAAAAAAACTTTTAAAATGCGCCTGTCACATCACTCCCGGGCTGCAGAAAGCAGATAAAGCAGTCCGGGAGTGATAGGTAGGAGCGGTGGCCCCCCAGACATCGTCCCACCCCCACAACATAACTGCTCCCCTTACCCACCCACCTCTTTCTGCTATCGAGACTGATTGCGACCCTCTGCCTCTCTTTCCCCCATAGATCGCCCGCAGAGTGGCATCAATCTCCCCCTGCCTCCCACATCTCTCCCCCCCACCACCAGACATCCATCTGGCCTCCTTCCGTCTCTCTCTGCGAATGATCTAGCCTCTCTCCCCCTGCCAGGAAATGATCTGGTCTTCTCCCCCATCAGAGAATGATTGGGCCTCCCCACCACTCAACCCCCCCACCAACCAGACAACAGTCTGGCCTCCTTCTGTTCCCCTCCCCACCAGAGAAAGATTGGGTCGATCTCCACTACCCGCCCCGCCCACCAGAGAACAATCTGGCCTCCCTATCCCCCCATTAGAGAATGAACTGGCATCCATCTGCTGCCCCCCCCCCCCCCCCCCCCCCCCCCCCCACCTGAGATACATCTGACCCGCCTCCTCTTCCCTTCCCTCCACCAGAGAATGATCTGGCCTCCCACCACACCACCCACGCCCCCCAACCAGAGAATGATCTGGCCCCCCACCACCACCCGCGCCCCCCAACCAGAGAATGATTCCTCCCCCACCACCACTGATCTGAGTCAGAGAGCCACCGAAAGTTTGAACTTACCTTTTCCAAAGCTGGAACACCCAAAACAGACCTTTGCCAAGCATGTCTGTTTCACGCCAAATTTGGATGGGCGAACGCAATGATGGTAAAGTTGGGCGGGCAGCAGACTAATTCAATTTAAATGCATGCAAATTGCCGTTGTGCCCATTTTGAGTGTGAATCGGATTGCAGCCATTTTCAGGCCTTAGTAAAGTGGGCATTAGCGTGGATGCTGGGGTGGGTCTCTGTTAATGGCCTCAAGCCCGACTTTACCTAGTTTTCACACCCGAAAATGGGTGTGACTCAATGGTAAAATCTGATCCACAGAGTGTGAATAAATGGGTCTTTTCCCCAAGTGACAGACAATGACTAGTTCAGTATCACAGGAATCAGCTCACAAAATATATAAATGACCTGAATGAGGGAACCAAATGTTACATTTCCAGGTTTGCTGACAACACAAACTTGTGTTGAATTTGAGTTGTGAGGAGATTGCAAGGAGGCTTCAAGATAAATCAGACAAGTTGGGCCTGATTATACCATCAAGTTCCGCCTGTGAAAACTTGTTAAAGTCAGGTGTGAAGGAGTAATGCACTATGCGCCCGCCTCTGCATTGGTTCCCACTTACCAAGGACTGAAAATGGCCACGCCCAAAATGGGCACAACGGCCATTAAATGCATTTAAATTGACTTCATGGGCTGCACATTTGCCCATTCAGAATTGGCGTGAAATAGACATGCTCTACAGAAGTCCAATTCGAGTGCTCCAGTTAGTAAGGACAAAGAACAAAGAACAAAATCAGCCCGGGAAACAGGCCCTTCGGCCCAATGAGCCCACGATGCCATCTCAACACCACCAGTCCCCCTCTCCACCCATGACCCCTGTCTAATGTTTTATGGCCATCCAGATTGAGGGAATCTAATTTAGGGACAATTTATTCCTGCCAATCAGCCTAACAGCACATCTTCGGAGTGTGGGAGGAAACCGGAGCACCCGGAGAAAACCCACACAAGCACGGGGAGAATGCGCAAACTCCCACAGACACCGGCCCAAATCCATGTGTCTGCACAGCAATCAGCGATAGTCACTGAGCTGTCGTCTTGCCCAGTATCTTGTCCAGTTTAGGCACACACTAACGACATGAAGCACTAGGCCAATCTCGAACAGCCAAGAGCAGCCCCAGTACAACCCATCGTGTGTACGCCCCTCGTTGGAAACAAGGTGGACCGACTTAAAACCTGTGAATGAAAAGAGAAAAACATTATTATCATACTATACCCATTTACATTTCTAGGGACACCCCAATGCTAATGACCCTTAACTAAAGGTTCTCCTATATCCACCCATCTCCAAATCAGTCATGTGCCTGTCTAAATTACTCTTAAAGGACTCTAGCGTGTTTGCCTCCACCACCTTACTTGGCAGAGCATTCCATACCCCCACTACCCTCTGTGTGAAAAACCTCCCTCTAATATCTGTGTTGTAGCTCTCCCCCCTCACCTTAAGTCCATGGCTCCTTGTCCTACGTGACTCTATTATAGGAAATAGCTTACCTCTGTTTACTCTATCTATACCCTTCATAATCTTATATACATAGAACATAGAACCCTACAGTGCAGAAACAGGCCCTTCGGCCCATCGAGTCTGCACCGAACACAATCCCACCCAGACCCCATCCCCATATCCCTACACATTTTACCTACTAATCCCTCTAACCTACACATCCCAGGATACTAAGGGGCAATTTTAGCATAGCCAATGAACCTAACCCGCACATCTTTGGACTGTGGGAGGAAACCGGAGCACCCGGAGAAAACCCACGCAGACACGAGGAGAATGTGCAAACTCCACATAGGCAGTGACCCGAGCCGGGAATCGAACCCAGGACTCTGGAGCTGTGAAGCAGCAGTGCTAACCACTGTGCTACCGTGCCGCCCATACCTCTATTAGATTCCCCCTCAGTCAGCGTCTTTCAAGGGAAAAGAGCCCCAATTTCTTCAATCTTTCCTCATACCCCAGTCCTTCCATACCAGGCAACATCCTGGTAAGCCTCCTCTGCACTCTCTCCAGAATCTCCACGTCCTTCCGGTAGTAAGGCGACCAGAACTGGACGCAGTACTCCAAATGAGGCCTAACCAACGTTCTGTACAACTGCAACATAAGACTCCAGCTCTTATATTCTATAACCCTTCCTATAAAGGCTAACATACCATAGGCTTTCTTCACCACACTCTTCACTTGCACTGCCACCTTCAAAGACTTGTGCACTTGCACCCCCAGGTCTCGCTGTGACTCTATACTCCTTATGGGCTTACCCTTTATCATATAACTTCCCCCTACATTATTCTGGCCAAAATGCATCACCTCACATTTATCTGGATTAAACACCATTTGCCACGTATCTGCCCAATCAACCAGCCTATCAATATCTTGCTGTATTGCCAGACACTGCTCCTCACTACCCCCCAATCCAGCCATCTTGGTGTCATCAGCAAATTTGCTGATCACACCACCTACTCCCTCTTCCAAATCATTTATATACACTACAAAGAGAAGAGGTCCCAGTACTGAGCCCTGCGGCACCCCACTAGTGACAGATCTCCAGCTAGAAAAGGACCCTTCCACTAAGAGGACTCTCTGACTCCTCTTAGCAAGCCAGTTCTCTACCCATCTAGATACCTGACCACATATCCCATGAGCTTTAATCTTCTGTACCAACCTACCATGAGGGACTTTGTCAAACGCCTTACTGAAATCCATATAGACGACATCAACGGCTCGTCCTTCGTCAACCGTTTTTGTCACCTCCTCAAAGAATTCTACCAGATTCATAAGGCAAGACTTCCCCTTGACAAAGCCATGCTGCATATCCTTAATCAGTTTGCAACGCTCCAAGTGCTCATACATCCTATCCCTAAGAATCCTCTCCATCAACTTACCTACCACTGACGTTAAGCTCACCGGCCTATAGTTACCCGGACTATCCCTCCTACCCTTTTTAAACAACAGTACCACGTTCGCTATCCTCCAGTCCTCTGGGACCTCACCTGTGTCCAAAGAAGAGACAAAGATTCGCGTCAGAGGCCCAGCAATCTCATCCCTCGCCTCTCTAAGCAGCCTAGGATAAATGCAATCAGGCCCTGGAGATTTATCGGTCTTAATGCCCTCTAAAAGCCCTAACACTTCTTCCCTCGTAATCAATAGATCTTTCAATCGATCTACCGCTCCCTCAATGAACGTACCAGACATCAAGCCTCTCTCCTTCGTGAATACCGATGCAAAGTATTCATTCAGGATCTCCCCCATTCCCTCTGCCTCTAAGCACAATTCCCCATGTCTGTCCCTGGCTAGATTTTACCCCTAGCCACCCTTTTGTTCTTAAAATAGGAGTAAAACACCTTTGGATTCTCCTTAACCCTACCTGCCTAAGCCATCTCATGCCCCCTCTTTGCTCTCCTAACTCCCCGTTTGAGATCCCTCCTACTCTCTCTGTATTCCTCCAATGCTCTCTCCGTTCCCAGCTGCTTAGACCTGATATACGCCTCTCATTTCTTCCTAACCAGGTCTTCTATATCTCTAGTAATCCATGGCTCTCTAATCCTACCTTTCCCATCCTTTCTCCTAACCGGCACATGCCTTTCCTGCACCCTTTGCAGTTTTCCCTTGAAAGACTCCCACATGCCTAACGTGGTCTTGCCTTCCAACAGCCTATCCCAGTCTGTATCCCTAAGCTCCTGCCTAATCCGGCTGTATCTAGTCTTCCCCCAATTTAGCACCCTCCCCTTAGGATAGCTCTCATCTTTTTCCATTCGTATCCTAAAGTAGACGGAATTGTGGTCACTATTAGCCACATGTTCGCCTACCTCAACCTCAACCACCTGACACGGCTCATTTACCAGAACTAAATCCAGTATAGCCTCCTCTCTAGTCGGACTATCTACATACTGTTGCAAGGATCTTTCCAATACACATCTTACGAATTCCTCCCCATCAGACCCCCTAGCTCTAGGCACCTTCCAATCCACCCCAGGGAGATTAAAATCTCTCACTACAACAACCCTATTCTTCCTACATTTATCCAATATGTCCCTACATTTACCCTCTTCCACTGCCCGCAGGCTATCGGGCAGCCTATAGTACGCTCCTAGCATAGTAATGGCCCCCTTCCTATTCCTCAACTCCACCCACAGAGACTCAATTTCCAACCCCTCCATGTTATCCTCCCTCTGCACCGCTGTGATCTGCTCCCTAACTAAGAGCACCACTCCCCCTCCTCTTTTCAACCCTCCTCTATCACACCTAAAACACTTATACCCTGGAACATTTAGCTGCTAGTCCTGCCCCTCCTTTAACCACATCTCTGTCACTGCCACCACATCTAAATTCCTCGTGAACATCATGGCCTTAAGTTCATCCGACTTTCCCGTCACACTCCTTGCATTAAAACAGATGCACCTAAGACCCTCAGGCCCTCTCGGATCCTCCTTCTCCTGGGGGATTTCCCTATCAACTAGACTTACCCTGACCTCCAACTCACTCCTGAGCTGTTTCTCTCCTTCCCACCCCCCCTCCATACTAGTTTAAACCCTGCCTAAACACTCCAGCCAACCTCCCAGCTAAAATATGTGTCCCCTTCCCATTTAAGTGTTCTCTATCCCTCTTATAAAAGTGCCCTTCCTTTGCAAAGACTTCCCAATGGCCAACAAAATTAAAACCCTCTGTCCTGCACCAATCCCTCAGCCATGCATTCAGCTCCAGGATCTCATTATTCTTATCCCTGCTATTGCTGGGCACTGGCAGCAGCCCAGAGATCGCCACCCTGGAGGCCCTACACTTCAGCCTGGCTCCCAACTCCCTGAACTGTGTACATATTTCCCCCCTACTCTTCCTTCCTATGTCCCTCTCTCCTACATGTATAATTACATCCACCTGGATGTAAGATTCCTTCTACCCCCTCCAACACATCCTGTACCCCAGCTCCAGGGAGGTAAGTACTGAGCATCCGGCGGCTCTTTGGTGGTGCATGGGGGGAAGGTGGGTCCAATGGCTCTCTGCTTGAGATCAGTGTGGGGTGGGGGGGAGGTGGGTCCGACAGCTCTCTTTGAGATTGGTGCAGGGTGGAGAAAGTGGAGTCCACTGCCAGTCTGCCAGAGATCACTAAAGGCGAAGGTGGGGGGGGGGGGGGGGGGGGGGGGAGGGGGGGGGGGGTGGCAGGCAGGAGTCCGCTGCCTCTCTGCCTGAGATCAATGAGGGGGAAAGGGGATGGAGGCCCATGATTGGTCCAGGTGGCAGAGAGGGTGGGGGGATAAGGGAGTCAGTAATGTTATAGAGGTGGGGCAATGGTTGTGGGGGCCAGGAGGAAGCATTATGTGGCTTGGGAAGGATGTGGCAGGGGAGTCGCATTCTATCTTTTGTTTTCCTGCACTTGTGCAGTTGAAGGCACCGTTTGGAGCTGCAGGATTTTGGGTGTGTTAAGCCCGACACACAGGCTTGTGCAGTACGATTCAGAATTGCTGCTATCTTTTCAGGCAGAATACGTATGGCACCTGAGAACGGGTCTAAAAGCTGGATCTGAAACATTCCCAGTTTCAAGTCAGCCCAGCACTTAGAATTAAAATGGTAAAATATTGATTGAGTCAGCAAATACATGGTAGATGCAGTACAATGTAGCTAAATGTGAAATCAAAGATCAGTGAACTTGTGGAATTCTCTACCACAGAAGTCAGTGGAGGCCAAATCACTGAATGTGTTCAAGAAAACAGATAGATAAATTTTAAAATTTGAATGGCATCAAGAGTTATGGGGGGAAAGAGAGATGGCACTGATATAGAGGAATCACCTCATCCACCAGGTACATGGTACATACTCTAGCAACTCAGCCAACATTGTCTACCTGATACACTGCAGGAAAGGATGTCCTGAGGGATGGTACATTGGGGAGACCATGCAGACGCTATGACAACAGATGAATGAACACCGTTCGACAATCACCAGGCAAGACTTCCTGTTCTCTTCCTGTTGGGAAACACTTCAGCAGTCACGGGCATTTGGCCTCTGATATTTGGGTAAGTGTTCTCCAAGGCGGCCTTCACGACACATGACAGCGCAGAGTCACTGAGCAGAGACCGATAGCCAAGCTCCGTACACGTGAGGCCAGTCTCAACCAAGATCTTGGGTTTATGTCGCACTATCTGTAACCCCCATGCCTGGACTTGCAAAACCTCACTAACTGTCCTGTCTGGAGACAACACACATCTCTTTAACCTGTGCTTAACTCTCTCTCCACTCAATTGTCTGTACCTTTAAGACTTGATTAGCTGTAAAGACTCGCATTCCAATCATTATTCTGTAAATTGAATTTGTGTCTTTATCTGGTCTGTTTGTGAACAGAACTCCCACTTACCTGACGAAGGAGCAGTTCTCCGAAAGCTAGTGGCGTTTGCTTCCAAATAAACTTGTTGGATTTTAATCTGGTGTTGTGAGACTTCTTACTGTGTTTACCCCAGTCCAACTGCAAGGAGTAAATAAAATAAATTTGTAATATGTAAATAAATAAAATAAATTTGCAATAAATAAATAAACAAATTTATCTTATTTACTCCTTGCAGCTACATACTGGGGAGATCAAACTCAGATTGTGCAGTTGCTTTGCATTCATTTGCATTCAGTTGCTATTCATTGATAATTATGCTTGTGAGTTTTATTGCCTGCATTTTAATTGTCTAATTTGTTCCGAATCTGACCTCGCTGACTTTCATTGCCTGCCACAACCCAATGCTCTAGGATTAGGAGCTTATCTTTCAATTCAGTGCTTCCAGACATAACTCTGTGTTCAACAATTTCAGACAATGACCTCTGCCTATATTGTTCTTTTCTTCTGCCTCACTTTGGATTTTCTTTTTCAGACAACAGTTGTTTTTAATCTTGCCATTTATATCTCCTCCAGGCACATTTTTTTCTCCTAACTTGTTCCAATACAAAACTCTTTTGCTTGCATCAACAACTTTTCCTTAATCTCTTCTACTGTCCATTCCATTACAGACCTTCCCTTTAGTTCTTTCACCATCCCCGACTCTGCTTCCTCTGTCACAGTCTTGTTTAAAATCTGTAACCTCTTACAGATCCTTGGCCTGAAAATTTGAGCTGGAACTTGATATGACCAATGGAACCCTTGTATTTGGCCCTTTCTTGGTCCTGACCTACTTAAGGTTGGAGTGTGATATGCATATTTTGTCAGAGGTGACAATCCCTACCAAGTATGGTACCCTACCAAGTCAATGTGTTACTCAGGAGGCCAAGCTCTGGATGGCCTTGCCCTGCCTCTGGCTGATTCTCTTGAAAATCCTTACTCTCCAAGAAGGTGACACATCTCTGAAGATCCATGTAACATGGAACTAAATACATCATAAAAGTGTGGGCAGCCCTTCATATGATACTCCATGAATGTTCAAGGTGACAGAATGACATCTTCTGGAGATCAGTGTCCTGTTCAATGGTGGCATTTGTTGGGACATGGCATCAGTTGTATCACTCCTAAGCTTCAGTTGTGGTGTTTGCAAGGGGAGTGGGGCACGCAGCGGCCATTAACAGGTACTTCTAATGCATCAAAAGCCATTCATGCAGCCCATGTGATAGAATAAACGTCTGCAGCAACTGTGACTGTCTTAGGATGAAAAAATTCGTGAAAGCTTCCAGGAACCCTTGTGAACATCGAAGGGAAATACTTAAAATGGTGACCCATCAGCTACACATTTAACAAACAGAACTTTTAAATATTGCAGAACATCTGATCTCAGTAAAGAGTCAGAAGAATTCAGGATTAATATCTTTCTCATTTGGTGATCTTGCTTATGACATAATCCTAATGTAGTCGGAGAGTCATAGAGGTTTACAGCATGGGAACAAGCTCTTCAGCCCTACTTGTCCATGCTGCCTTTGTCTTTGTAATGACTAAGCTAGTTCCAATTGCCAGCATTTGACCCATATCTCTCAATAGCAATCTTATCCATAGAACATTGAACATAGAACATAGAACATTACAGCACAAACAGGCCCTTCGGCCCTCGAGTTGCGCCGATCGCATCAACCCCACCAATCTATAGACCTATCTATAACCCCCAATCCCATTAAACCCCATATACTCATCCAGAAGTCTTTTAAAAGACCCCAGCGAGTTCGCCTCCACCACCGATGACGGCAGCCGATTCCATTCACTCACCACCCTCTGAGTGAAAAACTTACCCCTAACATCACCTCTGTACTTCCCTCCCCGCACCTTAAATCTGTGTCCTCTCATAGCGACCATTTCAACCCGGGGAAATAGCCTCTGAGAGTCCACCCTATCTATTCCTCTCAACATTTTATAAACTTCTATCAGGTCGCCTCTCAACCTTCGCCTCTCCAGGGAAAAGAGTCTCAGCTCCCTCAACCTATCTTCATAAGGCATGCCTCCCAGTCCAGGCAACATCCTTGTAAATCTTCTCTGCACCCTTTCAATA
The DNA here is from genome assembly GCA_037974335.1 of Prionace glauca. Lineage (NCBI taxonomy): Eukaryota > Metazoa > Chordata > Chondrichthyes > Carcharhiniformes > Carcharhinidae > Prionace > Prionace glauca. Next base: position 32,580,476 of record CM075730.1, read on the forward strand.
GCTTCTACGTCTTTCCTATAGTGAGGCGACCAGAACTGCGCACAGTACTCCAAATGAGGCCTGACGAGGGTCCTGTAAAGTTGCAGCATTACCTCCCGACTCCTAAACTCAATCCCTCGATTAATGAAGGCCAGTACACCATACGCCTTCTTGACCACCTCCTCCACCTGCGAGGCCGATTTAAGAGTCCTGTGAACCCGGACCCCGAGACCCTTCTGCTCTTCAACGCTACTAAGACCCCTGCCCTTAATAGTGTACTCGTTCATCCCGTTGGTTCTGCCGAAATGGACGACTACACATTTATCCGCGTTAAAGTCCATCTGCCACTTCTCTGCCCATTCCTGCATCCTATCTATGTCCTGCTGCAACTTTTGACATCCTTCCAGACCATCCACAACACCGCCGACCTTCGTGTCATCAGCGAACTCGCTAACCCATCCCTCCTCTTCCTCATCCAGGTCATTTATGAAAATGACAAACAGCAAGGGTCCCAGAACAGATCCCTGGGGCACCCCACTGGTGACTGACCTCCATTCCGAAAAAGACCCATCCACAACCACTCTCTGCCTTCTGCAGGCAAGCCAGTTCTGGATCCACAAGGCCAAAGGCCCTTGGATCCCATGCCCTCTCACCTTCTCAAGAAGTCTTGCATGGGGGACCTTATCAAAAGCCTTGCTGAAGTCCATGTACACCACGTCCACGGCACTTCCTTCGTCAATGTGTTCAGTCACATTATCGAAGAACTCAACTAGGCTCGTAAGGCACGACCTGCCCTTGACAAATCCATGCTGACTATTCCTGATCATGTCAAACCTCTCCAAATGCTCGTAAATCTTGTCCCTCAGAAGCCTCTCCATCAGCTTACCAACCACTGAGGTCAGACTCACTGGGCGGTAATTTCCCGGGCTATCTCTGTTCCCTTTCTTGAAAATAGGGACTACATCCGCAATCCTCCAATCTTCCGGAACCTCTCCTGTCTCCATTGACGACGCCAAGGACCATCGCCAAGGACTCTGCAATCACTTCCCTGGCCTCCCACAGTATCCTGGGGTACATCCCATCTGGTCCCGGCGACTTATCTACCTTGATAGAATTCAAAAGTTCTAACACATCCTCCTCCTTAATGTCCACGTACTCAATCTTTTCCACCTGCTGCAAGTCCATAGCAAGATCTCCCAAATCAGCTTCCACTGTGAATACTGAGGCAAAGTACTCATTAAGCACCTCCGCCATTTCTTCTGGTTCTACACAGACCTTTCCCCCTTCACCTTTTATAGGTCCTATCCATGTAACCGTCTAAACACTTTTTAAAGGACAAAATTGTGCCTGCCTCTACTACTATCTCTGGCAGCTTGTTCCAGACACTCAGAGGAAAAAAATGCCTCTTGGACCTTTTTATATCTCTCCCCTCTCCCCTCTCGCCTTCTTGTTCTAGACTCCCTACCTTTGGAAAAATATATTGACTATCTAGCTGATCTTCATTATTTTATAGACCTTTATAAGATCACCCCGAGGCCTTCTATGCTCCAGAGAAAAAAATCCCGGTCTATCCAGCCTCTCCTTATAACTCAAACCATTAAATCCCACTGGCATCCTAGTAAATCTCTTTTGCACTCTTTCTCGTTTAAGAATATCCTTTCTATAATAGGGTGACCAGAACTGTACAGAGTATTCCAAGAGTGGCTGACCAATGTCTTATACAACTTCAACAAGACGTCCCAATTCCTGTATTCAATATTCTGACCAATGAAACCAAGCATGCTGAATGCTTTCTTCGCCATCCTGTCCACCTGTGACTCCACTTTCAATGAGTTATGAGCATGTACCCCTCGATCTCTTTGTTCTTTAACTCTATCTAGTGTATTCAGTTGTAACAATACTGTGCCTTTAAGAAGTGTATTTTATTCTTATTCCTTTGCAGGATGTTTCTAGCAGGCCCTGAAAATTGTTAACACTGAGATGTTTGTAATCGGTGTCCTCTAATTGTTATTGAAGCAATATAATGGACAACATGCTGATTTTAATCTGGACTGTGTTCTGTCTTTTGGAGATTGCTGAGTGGAACTTGATAGACCAGGTGATATACCTGGTGGTATGTTTTTATGTAGAAAAGTTCAGTTTTCAGTTTTGCTTTTCAGTAGTAGGCTGAAGTTAGAGTTTTAGTTGCTATTAGAAGCTTGTGGAAGAAGGCAGTGTCTCTCTCTCGCTCTCTCTCTCTTCCTGTCCAGAGGCGTGCTGAAAGTATCTGGGAAGTTCAGATATTTGTTCCAATATTCAAAGGACCAATTCACAATAGGTATCAAAAAGCTGATAACCCAGCATCAGGTGGGCATACTTGTTTCTATGCCAAGTCTAAAGAAGGGTCCATGGCTATGAGATGGTGTTTGACTTGGAATAATATAGATAGCTAGCCATTAAGGTTTATACTGTATCATGTTTGAAACTTGTGATTGGTTAAAGTTATGCTAATTCCTTTTATTGTATTTTTATTATAACTGTGCTCTTAATAAACTTTCTCATGGGTCACTTGAATCATACTTTATGCTCACTCATGCCAAAATCAAATGTAGAACTTAGGGCTTTAGTCATCTTTATGGAACACCTTAGAGCTTTTGGCCGGGGTCTCAACACAGTCCTCAACCAGCTTTGATTAAATATTAATAGTGTTGTGATGTTAGCATTTGTGAAAATTATAAATACTTGTAAAGGTGCTAAGAGTTGTAAAGGTGGTTTAGTTTTTTACTGTACAAAAGAGCTGATGGTGCAAAAATCGAGTACAGATTAAAACAATGCATCAAGCAAAAAGACAGGGTTGATTTGGTAACAGGCTTTAGGTATTTGAATCAGAACATGTTTTTGAATTTTAACTATTCAGTTTAAAATAAGCATTTGAATTGCAGTACCCTATCAAATTTTGATTTTATGATTTGATAATGAGTAAACCAATCCTATTGTGTGAATTTTGTGACATATCATTTGACTCCCATTTCCAAATGGCCAGAAAGACAGCACTCCTCTGCCAGCAGCCTTCTATCGTTCACAGCTCTCTCAGACAGAGAGAGAGAGAGAGAGAGAGAGAGAGACAGAGAGACCCACAGACACACAGAGATAGCAACTTTCTGACAGTGTAACAGCCACATTTTATGTCTTTAGAGAAAACCTCATTTCATCACAGAAGAACAGGCTAACAGGACATAGGAGAAGTCATAGAATCATAGAAACTCTACATTGCAGAGAGAGGCTATTTGGTCCATCGAGTTTGCACTGACCACAATCCCACCCAGGCTTTACCTCCATATCCCTACATATTTTATCTGTTGTTCGTCAATAGTTGTTGATGAGGACCTCAACACCATTAGTCATTTTGAGGCTGGTTGCGGTGCGTCCGAAGATGACCGATCAGGTCAATTCAGGCACAGAATGTCCTAGCACATATTGGACAGACTTGTGTAGATACTGTAGCTGATTGCTCTGGACTTGTGCAACTCACGCTTAAGCTGTGCTTCAGTAATGCACCTTGCTTCGTAAGCTTGATAGCCTTTGTGAATGAGGCAGCGCCAGGTAGGGTGGTTTTGTGCCAGCGTTTCCCAGATGATCATGTCTATGTCAAGCAACTTCAGGGAGGCCTTGAGTGTGTCTTTGAAACATTTCTTCTGTCCTCCATGTGAGCGACTTCCAGCAGAGAGTTCCCCAAAAAGGAACTGCTTGGGCATGCGCTCGTCTGGCATACGGATGACATGACCTGCCCACTAGGTCTGCGCTCTCATCAGCAGTGTGTGGACTGATGGTAGACTTGGTCTAGAGACAACTTCAGTGTTTGGTACTTCATCTTGCCATGTGACGTGTAGTATTCTGCAAAGACGAGTCACGAGGAAATAATTGAGCTGTCTTGCATACCTTTGATACACAGTCCACATTTCACAGCCATACAGGAGGGTAATGAGAACCACGGTGCTGTTGACCTTCAGTTTTGTTACTGGGCTGATTCCTCGATGTTCCCATACAGTGGAGCGCAGTCTACCGAAAGCAGAACTTGCCTTTGCTATTCTTCAGTTAACTTCTCCAAAAGTCACTGCTTGGGAGAGGGTGCTGCCAAGATAAGTGAACTGGTCCACTGCCTGTAGTTTCTGACCTTTGATAGTGATTGTGGGTTCATGAGGAGCAGGCTGGTGCATGACTTCAGTCTTTTTAATATTGACGGTGAGTCCAAAGTTGTCACAAGCCGTGGAAAATTTGTCCACACTGACTTGCATCTCTGGCTCTGAGCCAGTATACAGGGTGCAGTCATTGGCAAAGAGGAAGTCTCTCAGAACAGTCTCTTTCACTTTGGTAATAACTTGAAGTCTCCTCAGGTTGAAGAGCTTCCCATCTACTCTGTACTTGAGGCTGATTCCAGCAACACTGTCCTGGAAGGCATCATTCAGCATGGCAGTAAACGTATGCTGAACAGTGTGGGTGCGAGCACACAGCCCTGTTTGACGCCATTGGTAATTCGGAATGCCTCAGAGGATTCTTTGCATCCAGTACTCTGGCCATCATGCCATCATGGAACTGGTGGGACCATCTGAATGAATTTGGGGGGGGCAGCCAAATTTTGACATGATCCTCCACAGGCCTTGTTGGCTGACAGTGTCGAAGGCTTTTGCGCGATCAACAAAGGTTGTGTAGAGCTCGTGATTCTGCTCCTGACACTTCTGAAGTTGGTGCACAGCAAAAATCATATCAATAGTCCCGAGCCTTTGGGGAAGCCACACTGTGGCTCTGGAAGCAGGCCCAGCTCTAGATGATGTAGCAGGACTCTTGTGAGGGTTTTTCCTGTGATGGAGAGCAGTGAGATTCCTCGGTGGTTGTCGCATTCTCGCCGATTGCCCTTCCTCTTGTAGAGGTGTACGATGGAAGCATCTGTAAGTTCCTGAAGAATGGATCCTTCCTTCCAAAAGGTCTAGAACAACTCGGTGAGCTTCTTGATAAGTACAGGACCAGAAGCTTTATACCCGTAGATCTCAGTGGGTATGGCATCTGCCCCTGAGGCTTTGCCACTGGATAGTTGACAGCTTTTGTGACTTTGGCTACTACCGGTGGGTCATCCATGGTGCTGTCGATGTCAGCCTGGGAAATCCTGTCTATTGCCTCATCATTAATAGATGACGGTCGGTTGAGGACAGCTTCAAAGTGTTCAGCCCATCTCTGCAGGATCTGAGTCCTCTCTGTAATGAGAGTTGTACCATCTGTACTCAGGATGGGGGACTCCTGAGACATTGAGGTCCATAGAGAGTATTGAGGGCTTCATAGAACTGTTTCAAGTCATTTCTGTCAGCGTATCCCTGTACTTCATCTGCCTTGGCACTCAGCCAGGCATCCTGCATTTTATGCAGTTTGTTCTGGACTGTTCTGCGAGCACTGGTAAAAGCATTTTTCTTGGCAGCTGAGGATGGGCTGTTCTAACAGACCGGATGAAGATGGTGCTTTTCATCAAGTAGAGCCTGTATCTCCTCATCATTCTCATCGAACCAGTCATGCTGCTTGCGGGTGGAGGGCCCGAGCATCTTCAGTCAGATGTATGGATAGCATCCCTGAAGCGTTCCCAGTCGTCCTCAGCACTGCCTGCGAGGTGTAGATTGAGGTGTAGGTGCAGTAATCCTTGATTACTGTGGGAGTTTGCACATTCTCCCCGTGCTTGCGTGGGTTTTCTCCGGGTGCTCCGGTTTCCTCCCACACCCCAAAAACGTGCTTTTGGGCTGATTGGTGTTAATAAATTGTCCCTAAATTGGATCTCCCTTAATCTGGCACACATATAATTCCCTAAATTTGTACCCCTTTATTGTGGAGTCCGCGAGATGTAGACAAAAGTTGTAGGTGGAAGAAGGATTGGAATGAGGCACTCACTGAGTGTTAAAATGGGCAGCGCCGGCCCATAGGGCCGAAGGGCCTGTTGCCTGTGCTGTGTTGTTCTTTGTTCCTTGTTCTAAGTCTTCAGCCAGTGCTGAAGCTATGCTGGGGTTCTTTAGCTTGGCCGCATTGATTCTTTTCATAACCTTGCTTCCTTGTGGTCACCTCTTGGGTCTGATGCGGAGCCTCATTTTGGAGACAATGAGCCTGTGATCTGTCCAGCCGTCAGCACCACGCATGGCCTTGGTCACTCTGACATCCTGCCTGTCTTTTCCCCTGACAATGACATAGTGGATAAGACGCCAATGCTTACAGTGGAGGTGCATCCAGGAGGTCTTATTATGGGTAGGCAGACGGAAGGTTGTGTTGGTGCTGTGCAGGCCTTCAGTAAGAGTAGGCCGTTATTGTTACACTTGCCTACCCCATGCCTCCCAATGACTCCCTGCCAGATTGCAGAGTCACACCCTACTCTTGCATTGAAATCGCCAAGCAAGATCAGTTTGTCGGTACTGCTCACTGCTGATAGTAGGGCATCTAGTTCTTCGTAGAACTTGTCTTTCATCTCATCCAGGTTGTTCATTGTGGGGGCATAGGTGCTGATCAGGGTGGCTTGACTTCTGTTCTGTAGCAGAAGCTGTAATGTCATTCACACATTTGGGTAGACTAGCAAGTTTCTGAACAAGGTGACTCTTGATGGTGAATCCAACTCCAGCATCATGACGCTCATCGCTGCCACGACCACTCCAGAAAAACATGTATCCACCTCCGGTTTCAGTCAACTGACCTACGTTGGCAAGACAAAGAACAAAAACAGCCGGGGAAACAGGCCCTTCGGCCCAACGAGCCCGCGCTGCCATTTTAAGTTTCACTCAGGGCTGCAATGTCAAAGTTGTATCTTGCAAGCTCTCTGGCAACTAAGGCTGTTCTTCTCTCTGGTTTGTCTGCTGTAGGGTTGTTCAAAAGTGTGCGCACATTCCAAGTGCTAATGGTGAGCGGTGTCACCTTGTGTTTTATTTTGTGTGTTCGACCGCAAGATGGGATCCCCGCTAGCTGCGGTAAACTAGCCAGGGTGTAGCAAAGCAGGCAATGTTTAGAGCATCTTTTCTAGTCCCTTCCTCATTCTATGGAGGTGAGCAGTGTGTTCCTGAAGAGGACTGCTCAGTCGTCCAGGTAGATGTTGAGTTTTACTGCTGCTTCAGTCAGCGGAAAACGACCATTAGACCTGACCCCCTCTGTGCAGGTCCATGACTACAGCTCCCAGTGTATCCGCACTTGCTGCTTTGTTGCTCTCCCATCGCTATAGGACTTCAAAGGTTGAACAGGACGATGATGATGATGATGATGATGGTGATGTTGAAACTAGCGCTTGATTTGGATTAAAGTGAGGGAGAATTTCATAGCGACAGCCTCACTCTCTCTTCCCAATTCCCATCTAAATCCAGTGGAAAGACAAGAGTCAAAACGGCTGGAGATGGGACTAGGCTTTGTGGATGACCTAGATGTCTTCTGTATCTTGTCCTGCTCTTCGTGATCCACAATGCTTGCAGAGACCACCTTCTTGACCCTTGGACCTTCCATTGATCTTGTCCACTCAATCTGCTGGAGTCTGAATTCACATGCTGGGATAGACATCTCCCTATCTCACTGAAGGTTGAGACCAGTCGGCTACTCTCACCTGGTTTAGCCAGCGTGTCAAAGCCATTGCTCGGGGTATGGCTGCTGTCACATACAAACAGCTATGGGAAGCCACAGGTGAGAGCTGAGTGCCAGGTTAGAGCAAAGAGTGGACAAACTGCCCTGAAAACGATGCAACATGTTCCCCCACCAGAGGTACTACCCCTCCCTGACACTCCATCCACCATTTTATCTACGTCTAATCTATGCATCCAGGGCACTAAGGGGCAATTTTAGCATGGCCAATCAATCTAACCTGCACATCTTTGGACTGTGGGATGAAACCAGAGCACCAAGAGGAAACCCATGCAGACATGAGGAGAACATGCAAAATCCACACATACAGTGACCCAAGCCGGGAATTGCATCCAGGTCCCTGGAGCTGTGAAGTAGCAGTGCTAACCACTGTGCTACTGTGCCACCCGTCAACAAAGAAGGAAGACCATTCTGGAAGTCAACAAACGGGCGGCACGGTAGCACAGTGGTTAGCACTGCTGCTTCACAGCTCCAGGGTCCTGGGTTCGATTCCCGGCTCGGGTCACTGCCTGTGTGGAGTTTGCACATTCTCCTCGTGTCTGCGTGGGTTTTCTCCGGGTGCTCCGGTTTCCTCCCACAGTCCAAAGATGTGCGGGTTAGGTTCATTGGCTATGCTAAAATTGCCCCTTAGTGTCCTGGGATGTGTAGGTTAGAGGGATTAGCAGGTAAATGTGTAGGGATATGGGGATAGGGTCTGGGTGGGATTGTGTTCGGTGCAGACTCGATGGGCCGAAGGGCCTGTTTCTGCACTGTAGGGTTCTATGCTGGTTCTAAACTTGACTGCATTTTGAGTGTGAATAAAAATTTTCTCTCTGTTAATAAGTGGGAATGGTAATTATCTAAACAGCATTCCATTAGAATAGTATTTTCTTTGGTTTGTTAATACTTCAGTTAACCTGTTCACTGTTAGTTAGATAAAATAAAGTGTAACTTGTTTGTTTTTAAAGGGTCTCAGTTAGTTGTTTTGATTTTAGTTCTCTGAGAGGACTATTGCCCCTTCATGGCAATAGTCTTTAATGAATGTTTTAATCTTCAGGCAGAAGCATGTAGGACTTAAAATGAAACATAGAAAGCCCCAGTCAAAATGATAAAAAGACAAAAGACACTATTTTCTCAAACAAAACTGGTGTGCCTTCGAGGCACAGACTTTTCAGAAGTCTTTGGGAAACATGAGATTGAAATTCTGCATGATTTCCTGTTTGAATATGTGGACATGTTCTGATAATTGTACCAGCAGCTGGTAATGAACAATGAGGAACAAGTCCTGCAGCAGGTAGATCACGAGAAAGCAGAATTACAGTCAGAGAATGTTTGTCTCAAAACTGAGTTAGAGTCATTGAGATTTACAGCATGGAAACAGGCCCTTCAGCTCAACTTGTCCATGCCGTTTTTACCATTAAGCCCAATCACCTGCATTTAGCCCATATCCCTCGATACAAATCTTACCCATGTTACTGTCTAAATACTTTTAAAAAGAGAAAATTGTATGCTCTTCTACTTCTACCACCTCTGGAAGCTCATTCCAGACACTCAAGTTCGCCCATGTGGAAATTTTTGTATCTCTCCCCTTAAACCTATGCCTTCTGGTTTTAGACTCTCCTCCCTTTGGGAAAGGATATCTGTTTATCTTTGCCTCTCATTATTTTATAGACCATCAAGTTTGGGTAGCATCATCTCTAGTAAATCTTTTCTGCACTTTTTCTTGTTTAATAGTATTCTGACCAGTATTACAAGTACTATATTCTAGTATTCCTTACCAATGCCTTGTACAACTTCAACAAGACACCCAAACACCAGTCTTCAATGTCTTGACCAATGAAACTAAGCATGCCTAATGTCTTCTTCACCAATGTGTCTACCTGTGACTTCACTTTCAACCTGTACTCCTACAATTCTCCCCAACCCATTCACAGGGTAAATCCTGTCCTGATTTGATCTCTCAAAATGGCAAAACTCCATCTGCCATTGATCAGCCCACTGGCCCAATTGATCAAGATCCAGTTGCAATCTGAGATAACCTTCTTCACTGTCCACTCTGCCACCAATCTTGGTGTCAGCTGCAAACTTAATAACCATGCCTCCTAAATTCTCATTCAAATCATTAATATAAATGACAAATAACAGTGGACCCAGCACTGATCCCTGAGGCAAACCTGGTCTTTGAAAAACAACCCTCTACAACCACTCTCTGTCTTCTCTCATCAAGCCAATTTTGTATCCAATTACCTAGATCCTGTGAGATTTAACCTTATGCAACAACCATGCAGTACCTAGAACATAGAACATAGAACACATTACAGCGCAGAACAGGCCCTTCGGCCCACGATGTTGCGCCGACCAGTTACAAAACAATGACCCACTAGCCTAAACCAATCCCTTTTCATCCATAAACCTATCCACAGATCTTTTAAACGCCCCCAAACTAGGTGCATTTACAACTGCAGCTGGCAGGGCATTCCAGTCCCTCACCACCCTCTGGGTAAAGAACCTACCCCTGACATCTGTCCTATAACCACCCCCCCTTAATTTAAAATCGTGCCCCCTCGTGCTAGCTTTCTCCATCCTAGGAAAAAGGCTATCACTATCTACCCTGTCTAAACCTCTAATCATCTTATATGTTTCAATGAGATCCCCTCTTAGCCGCCTTCTTTCCAGCGAAAACAACCCCAAATCTCTCAATCTCTCCTCATAGGATCTCCCCTCCTTACCAGGCAACATCCTGGTAAACCTCCTCTGCACCCTCTCCAAAGCCTCTACATCCTTCCTGTAATGTGGGGACCAGAACTGCACACAAAACTCCAAGTGCGGCCGCACCAGAGATGTGTACAGTTGCATCATGACGCTGCGACTCCTAAATTCAATCCCCCTACCAATAAACGCCAAAACTCCGTATGCCTTCTTAACAACCTTATCTACTTGATTCCCAACTTTCAGGGATCTATGTACACATACACCTAGATCCCTCTGCTCCTCCACACTATTCAAAGTCCTCCCGTTAGCCCTATACTCAACACATCTGTTATTCCTACCGAAATGAATTACCTCACACTTCTCCACATTAAACTCCATCCGCCACCTCTCAGCCCAGCTCTGCAACCTTTCTAAGTCATCCTGCAAACTATGACACCCTTCCTCACAATCTACCACACCTCCGACTTTGGTGTCATCAGCAAACTTACTAATCCACCCAACTATACCCTCATCCAGATCATTAATAAAAATTACAAACAGCAGTGGCCCCAAAACAGATCCCTGAGGCACACCACTTGTAACCGAACTCCATGACGAATATTTCCCATCAACCACCACCCTCTGTCTCCTATCTGCTAGCCAATTCCTGATCCAATTACCTAGATCACCCCCAATCCCATACATCTGCATTTTCTGCAGAAGCCTACCATGGTGAACCTTATCAAACGCCTTGCTAAAATCCATATACACCACATCAACTGCCTTACCCCTATCCACCTCTTTGGTCACTTTCTCAAAGAACTCGATAAGGTTAGTAAGGCATGACCTACCCGCTACAAAACCATGCTGACTGTCTCTAATCAACTCATTACTTTCCAAATAACTATAAATCCTGTCTCTAATAATCCTTTCCAAAACCTTACCCACCACAGAAGTAAGACTCACCGGTCTATAATTCCCAGGGAAGTCCCTTCTCCCCTTCTTAAACAATGGGACAACATTTGCTGTCCTCCAATCTTCTGGTACTATACCAGAGACTAACGACGACCTGAAGATCAGAGCCAGAGGCTCCGCAATCACCCCTCTTGCCTCCCAAAGAATCCTAGGGTAAATCCCATCTGGACCAGGGGACTTATCTATTTTCAATCCCTCTAAAATATCCAGCACATCCCCCGTATCAACTGCAATACTATCTATTACACACCCCTGCACCCCAGTGTCCTCCTCAGCTACATTCCTGTCCCCTTGCGTGAACACCGAAGAGAAATATTGGTTCAACGCCTCTCCAATCTCCTCCGGTTCCACACACAACTTCCCTCTACTGTCTGTAACTGGCCCTAATCTTGCCCTAACCAACCTTCTGTTCTTGACATACCTGTAAAACGCCTTAGGGTTCTCCTTAATCCTATCAGCCAAAATCATCTCATGCCCTCTTTTAGCCCTTCTTAACTCCCTCTTCAACTCCCTCCTAGCCAATCTAAAACTTTCTAATGCACTACCCGAGCCCTCAAGCCTCAAAGGCCTTGTCAAAGGCCTTGCTAAAGCCTATGTAGATAATGTGACTGCACTGCTTTCATCTTGGTTATCCCTTCACAAAACTCAATCAAATTTGTGAAACATGATTTTCCACTCACAAAGCCATTCTGACTGTCCCCTAATCAGTCCTTGCCTGTCCAAATGCCTGTAGATCATGTTTCTCAGAATACCTTCGAACAACTTACCCACTACAGATGTTAGGCTCACCGGCCAATAGTTCCCAGGCTTTTCCCTGCAGCCCTTCTTAAACACCCTCAAATCTTCAGGCACCTCACCTGTAGCTGCCAATGATTCAAATATCTTTGCAAGGATATCCACAATTTCCTCTCTAACCTCCCACAATGTTCTGGGATACACTTCATCAGTTCCCAAGGGTTTATATACCTTGGTGTGAACATAGAACCCTACAGTGCAGAAACAGGCCCTTCGGCCCATCGAGTCTGCACCGAACACAATCCCACCCAGACCCTATCCCCATATCCCTACACATTTTACCTGCTAATCCCTCTAACCTACACATCCCAGGATACTAAGGGGCAATTTTAGCATAGCCAATGAACCTAACCCGCACATCTTTGGACTTTAAGACTTGGTGTGCTTTAAGACTTTCAGCACTTCCTTCTCTGTAATATGTACACTCCGCAAGATATCACTATTTACTTACTGAAGTTCCCTAACATCCATGCCTTTCTCAATGGTAAATGCTGATGTGAAATATTCAATTAGGATCTCAGCCATCTCTTGTAAGCCCATAGATGACCTTATTGATTCTTAAGAGGCACTACACTCTTTTGCCCTTTATGTATTTGTAGAAGCTCTTTGTATTCTTCTTTACTTTATCTATCAAAGAAATCTCATAGAGTCATAAAATTTTACAGCATGGAAATGAGCCCTTCGGCCCAACCTGTGCATGCTATCCCATTTAAAAAAAAACATTTGCCCACTTTTGGGCCGTATTCCTCTATACCATCTTACCCATGTAACTGTCTAAATGCTTTTTAGAAGATAAAATTATACTTGCCTCTATTACAACTTCTGACAGCTTGTTTCAGAACCACCCTCTGTGAAAAGATTGCCCCTCTCACCTTAAACCCCTCTAGTTTTGGACTCCTCCACCTTTGGGAAAAGATGTTGACTATCTAGCTGGACTGTGCCCCTTATTATTTTATAGACTGCTATATGATTACCCCTAAGCCTCCTATGCTCCAGGGAAAGAAGTCCCAGTCTATCCAGCCTCTCCTTATAACTCAAACCATCAAGTCCTGGCAGTAAATCTTTTCTGCACTGTTTCTAATTTAATAATATCCTTTCTATAATAGGGTGACCAGAACTGTACACTGTATTCCAAGACTGGCCTTACCAACATCTTGTATAACTTCAACAAGAGTCCCAACTCCTATATTCAATGTTCTGACCAATGAAACCAAGCATGCTGAATGTCTTCATCATCACTCTGTCCACCTGTGACTCCACTTTCAAGGAGCTATGAATCTGTACCTCTGCATCACTTTGTTCTATAACTCTCCCCAGTGCTCTACCATTGCTCTAGTTTGATCTACCAAAATGCATTACCTCACATTTAAATTCAACTCCAACTGCCATCCACCAGCCCATTGATCCAATTCATCAAGATCCCATTGCAACCCTAGATAACCTTCTACACTCTCCACTGTGCCACCAATCTTGGCATCATCTGCAAGCTTACTGCCTCCTAAATTCTCATCTAAATCATTAATATAAATGTCAAATGTCCCCTTTTTGCCCTCTTAATTTTGCTCTTAAATCTACTCCTACATCCTCTATACACTTCAAAGGAACCATTTGATCCCAGCTGGGTATGCATGTCATATGCCTCCTTCTTCTTGACCAGCACCTCAATATCTCAAGTCATCCTGGGTACCCTACTTCTACCAGCCTTGCCCTTCACTCTAAAAGGAATGAGTCTACTCTGAACCCTGGTTAACCTACTTTTGAAAGTCTCCCACTTACCAGATGCCCCTTTGCCTGCAAATAAACCCCTTAATCAACTTTTGAAAGTTCCTGTTTAATAACATCAAAATTGGCCTTGTCACAATTTAGAATTTTAACTTTTGGGCCAGTCCTATCATTCTCCAGAGTTATCTTAAAAGTAATGAAATTATGGTCACTGGTCCCAGAGCAAACCCTTACACTTCTGTTACCTGCCCTTCTTTATTTCCCAAGAGGAGGTCACATTTTGCCCCATTTCTAGTTGGTCCATCCAAATACTGAATGAGAAATTCCTCCTGAATACACTCAACAAATTTTTGTCCATCCAAACCCCTAATACTATGGCTGTCCCTTCAATGTTGGGAAAGTTAAAATTGCCTACTATTACCACCCTACTTTTCTTACAGCTATCTGTAATCTTCTTACATAATTGCTCCTCAATTCTCTATCAAATGCAACAGTGTGCCTCTTTAGAATTCCTGTAAGCCTGGTTCTCCATTTTTCATCAGGTTGACCTCAGCCCATTTCAGCTGAATCTTCTTTAACCATGTTCAATCCATCAATATGTAAAGACATATTTGCTTTTTGTGCATAAAGTTGCATAGCTACTTCAGTACAGCACTTTATCTTTCTATGTCCTGAGAAATATCCTTGAAAGTTTCAATGGAATGTGTCTGAGTGTTTACCCTGAGCATCAACTTCCATCTTTCCTGGTTGTCCATCAAGCAATGGAATGACTCAGCATCTGTGTGTAGCATCAGTGATGGCTGGCATATTCAGTGATAGTTCCTCATCTGACTGTGTGTTGATGAGTTTTTACAGCACAGAAACTTATTTTATTTTGTTTACATGCTGCTTGTTTTTGCTTATTATTTTTAATTATAGCATGCTTTTTCTTCCAGCAGGTGCATTGAGTCCTTTTCTCCAACTGCCTTGATAGACTAATGTTGTTACACTAGCTAAATGCCCTCACTTCAACATCGGTGACATGTGCGAGTTTCAAAACTCTTAGGTGTTAATTCAGCAGACATCTTGTGTATTTAAGTACATAATTTCTGAACGTCTTTGTAGCTAGTTCCTCAGAAATAACAATTTCCATGACCTTTTTCAGAGTAAGGTTACTCTTGTTAGCAATCATTCCTGTGTTGCTTCACTTTGCAGGACCACAGACAAATCTATCCCAGAATGTGCCATTCAGCACATCACCAGACTCACAATATTTTCAAGTGTCAGCACAGCTACCAGTTTTGCAATACACTCTTGATTTATTTTGAGAATCTGACGCGCCCTATGTTTCTTTGGGAGGAAATCTTCAAAATGTAGTTTATGAAAATACAACAAATCTTACTCCAACTTATAAATCACATGAGGGCTTAATAAAGAAACATCATTACCCCAAACTTGGGGTCTGACCCTGGGCCACTCCAAGCTCCATAGTTCCTTATTTATAGTGAATCAGCTGGTCAACTGACTATTACATCACTCTGTAATTGGTTCCATGGTTTACTGGGTCAGCTGGGAACATCTTGTTCCCATTTGTCGCACCGCATCGAATACAAAGTTGTCACCGGTTACATTCTAACACCCTGCAATCATCAAAGGCTTCAGTGAAAAATATGCTTGTAAAATATCAATGATCTGTATGAACAGGTTGCACTAAACTTCAGAGGAGACTAAATGTTCTCCCTCTCCCCTACATCCCCCAAGTCGGACTCAGGAAAGGGAGCACCCAAATACCTTCAGCTATTTTGTCTGCTTGCACGGAACAGTCTAAACACTCAGTACTGGAGTTCCATCGCTTCATAGTTTCATCAACAGGTTCCACAAAGCAGAAACCCCCATCATTTTCTGTTACGAAGGTTGCCTGTTCTTGCAGTGCATTTCCAGAGGCTACCTCAATTTTTTTTTAAACAAGCTAACAACCCGAACTTTAGTCTCATTTTAAACACACCCTGCTCTGCACAGAATTATTACGCACATCCACCTAGCCCATTAGATCCAGGCATATGCACAGAGCTTTTCTTCTAACTCTTTTCCCGACTTTTTGGCAGGTTTCCTTCTCATGGGTGGCACTCCAGCAGATGCATTGAATCCTTTTCTCTAACTGCCTTGACAGACTAATGTTGTTACCAGATTTTATGTTGTGTTTTGGAGAAATGGCAGTAGGAAGCATGGAGAGTTAAAAATAAAAAAGCTTTATTCACAGAAATGTGTTCACTTACATGTCTGCTTCTTAGAGTTATAGTAAGAAGTCTCACAACACCAGGTTAAAGTCCAACAGGTTTATTTGGTAGCAAAAGCCACTAGCTTTCAGAGTGCTGCTCCTTCATCAGGTAAGTGGGAGTTCTGTTCACAAACAGGACATATAAAGGCACAAATTCAATTTACAAAATAATGATTGGAATGCAAGTCTTTACAGGTAATCAAGACTTACTGGCACAGCCAATGTGAGTGGAGAGAGTGTTAAGCACAGGTTAAAGAAATGTGTTTTGTCTCAGCCAGGACAGCTAGTGAGATTTTGCAAGCCTAGGCAATCATGGGGGTTACAGATAGTGTGACATAAATCTAAGATCTCACTTGAGGCCATCCTCATGTGTGTGGAACTTTGTCATCAGTTTCTGCTCAGCAACTTTGCGTATGTTGTGAAGGCCACCTTGAGAACGCTTACCCAAAGATCAGACACCAGATGCCCGTGACCACTGAAGTGTTTGTTGGAGCGAGCAGAGAGAAGGTTACAGAGTAAAGGTAAGCGATTGACTTTGTAAAGTTTTTCGTGGGCTTTTTAATGGTATTACTGCTTTAAAAGTTAAACAGGAAGGGGGTTTTGTGGGAAGGGATTTTTTACTGCGCAAAGTATAAAAGGAGGGTTGCAGTAGACAGCGGGCAGCATCGGGAGTGGGTAGTGGAGTCAGAAGGGAGCAGAGTGAGCTGTAAGGGCTTTGGCTCACAGGGCTTCGGAGAAAAGGGCAAGGTAAGTTTAAATTCTTTACTGGGTTTACAATACACTAGGTGACTGAGATAGAGGGACATGTGATGTGCTGTTTCTGCATGATGTGGGAGCTGGTGGACCCCAAGGTACTTCCCAGTGACCACGTCCGCAGTAAGTGCTGGTTGCTTGAAGAGCTCCAGCTCAAAGTAAACGAGCTAAACTCCGAGCTTCAGACACTGAGACAAATCAGGGAAGAGGATAACCTGGATAGTGTGTTACAAGAGAAAGTCAAACCCCCTAAACTGACTAACTCTGAGCGTCAGGAACAGCCCCTCCTGTTGCTGAGGGGAGGAAGGGTGAGAGGAAGGAGGAGGGTGTGGGGAGGAAGGGTGAGAGGAAGGAGGGGGATGTTGGGGGAAGGGTGAGAGGAAGGAGGCGGGTGTGGGGAGGAAGGGTGAGAGGAAGGAGGGGGATGTTGGGGGAAGGGTGAGAGGAAGGAGGCGGGTGTGGGGAGGAAGGGTGAGAGGAAGGAGGGGACTGTTGGGGGAAGGGTGAGAGGAAGGAGGGGACTGTTGGGGGAAGGGTGAGAGGAAGGAGGGGACTGTTGGGGGAAGGGTGAGAGGAAGGAGGGGACTGTTGGGGGAAGGGTGAGAGGAAGGAGGCGGGTGTGGGGAGGAAGGGTGAGAGGAAGGAGGAGGGTGTGGGGAGGAAGGGTGAGAGGAAGGAGGGGACTGTTGGGGGAAGGGTGAGAGGAAGGAGGGGACTGTTGGGGGAAGGGTGAGAGGAAGGAGGAGGGTGTGGGGAGGAAGGGTGAGAGGAAGGAGGGGACTGTTGGGGGAAGGGTGAGAGGAAGGAGGGGGGTGTGGGGAGGAAGGTGTGGGGAGGAAGGGGGGGAGACCCAAAAGCCTCAGCCCCTGAATCTGCACAACAGGTTTGAGATTCTTGCTCCCAGTGTGGACAAGAACAAGGACTGCAAGGTGGACAAGCAAACTGCCCATAGCACAGTGGTGCAGACAGAGGAGAAAGCAGAAGTAGTAAAGAGAAATGTCGAGGTAATTGGGGATAGTGTAGTTAGGGGCATAGACACTTTGTGACAAGGATAAAGAATACCGAAGGGTGTGTTGCCCGCCTGGTGGTTGGGTCCAGGATGTCTCATCTGGGATGCAGAGGAACCTGGAGTGGGAGGGTGAGAATCCGGTTGTCGTGGTTCATGTGGGTGCCAACGACGTAGGCAAAATAGGAACTAAGCGTCTGCAGAGGGAGTATGATAATCTGGGAACCAAATTAAAAAGCAAAAGTGACAAGGTGGTTATCTTTGGATTACTACCTGAACCACGTGCAAATTGGCGCAGGGTAAATAGGATTGAAAGCGTGGCTCAAGGATTGGTGTAGAAGGAATGGGTTCGAATTTATGGGACATTGGCACCAGTATTGGGGCAGGTGGGACCTGTTCAGATGGGATGGTCTTCGTCTGAATCGTGCTGGAACCCGAGTCCTGGTGAACCGTATAACTAGGACTGTAGATAGGGCTTTAAACTAATTAGGCGGGAGGAGGGTGCAGGGGTGGGGGAAATTACAAAATCTAAAGTAAAGGAGAGGATATGTATGCAGGTAAATGTTGAGGATGTTCCACTAATTAAAGGAGTAGGGGGCATGAGAGAGGTTAGTAGCATTTCTACAAATAAGGTCCAGATAAAGGCTGGTATAAAGACACTTTACCTGAATGTACGAAGCATTCGGAACAAAGTGAATGAGCTGATGGCGCAAATCAGCACAAATGGATATGATCTAGTGGCCATTATGGAAACGTGGTTTGCAGGGTGACAGGGACTGGGAACTGAATATCCAGGGGTATCAGGTGTTTAGGAAGGATAGGCAGGAGGAAAAGGGGGATGGGGTAGCTCTGTTAATAAAGGATAATATCAGGGCAGTAGTAAGAGAAGATATAGGCTCCAAAGAGCAAAACGTGGAATCGTTGTGGGTGGAGATAAGGAATAGTAAGGGGAGAAAGACAATGGTGGGTGTGATCTATAGGCCCCCAAATAATAACTATAAACAAGCAAATAATTGATGCGTGCAGAAACGGAATGGTGATAATTATGGGGGATTTTAATCTGCATATTGATTGGATGACCCAAGTTGGACATGGTGGGCTTGAGGAAGAGTTCTTGGAATGCTGTCGGGATAGTTTCCTTGAACAGTATGTAACGGAACCTACGAGGGAGTGAGCTATCTTAGATCTGGTGTTGTGTAACGAGGCAGGTAGAATTAGGGATCTTCTTGTGAGGGATCCTCTTGGGACGAGTGATCATTGTATGGTTGAGTTTTTGACTCAGATGGAGGATGACAAAGTAGGGTCCCGAACCTGTGTCCTCCGCTTGAACAGAGGGGAGTATGATAGGATGAGAGTGGAATTGACGAATGTAGATTGGGGGTGCAGATTCGTTGGTAGGACGGCTGAGGAACAGTGGGGGATTTTTAAGGAGATCTTTTTTGGTACTCAGCAGCAATATATTCCGATGGTAAAGGAGGACTGTAGGAGAAGGGATAACCAGCCGTGGTTATCTAAGGAAATAAAGGAGAGTATTAAATTAAAAGCTGATGTGTTCAGAGCGGCTAAAAATAGTGGGCAATTAGGAAAGATTTAAAAATCAACAAAGAATGACTGAGAAGGTGATAAAGAAAGGAAAGGTAGAGTATGAAGCTAAACTAGCTCTAAATATAAAAAATGACCGTAAAAGTTTTTACAAATATGTGAAGAAGAAGAGATTGGCTAGAGTGAATGTTGGCCCCTTGGAGGATGAGAGGGGGGATTTAGCGGTGGGCGATGAGGAAATGGCTGAGGTTTTAAATAAGTTTTTTGCCTCGGTCTTCACGGAGGAGGACATGAATAGTTTGCCGGATATTAAAGATAGAAGGATGGTAGGAGATGGGGGCCTTAATGCGATTACTGTTACTAGAGAGGTAGTGCTTGATAGACTCACGGGACTGAAGGTAGACAAGTCCCCGGGACCAGATGGAATTCATCCCAGAGTTCTGAAAGAAATGGCAGAGGTGATAGCGGAGCCTTAGTAATTATATATCAAAATTCGCTGGACTCCAGGGAAGTGCCGAAAGATTGGAAACCGGCTAATGTTACGCCGCAGTTTAAAAAAGGTAGCAGACAAAAGGCAGGGAATTATAGGCTGGTTAGTTTAACGCTTGTAGTTGGAAAAATGCTAGGATCCGTCATCAAAGAAGAAATAGCGAGGCATCTAGAAAAGAATGGTTTGATCGAGCAGACGCAGCACAGATTCGTTGAGGGGAAGTTGTGTTTAACGAATTTATTGGATTTCTGTGAGGATGCAACTAGTGCAGTAGACAGAGGGGAACCAGTGGATGTGGTGTTTTTAGATTTCCAAAAGGCGTTTGATAAGGTGCCTCATAAAAGGTTGCTGCAGAAGGTTTGGGTGCACGGATTTGGGGGTAAGGTGTTAGCGTGGATAGGGGATTGGCTGTCTAATAGGAAGCAGAGAATTGGAATCAATGGATACTATTCTGGTTGGCAGTTGGTGACCAGTGGAGTACCGCAGGGATCGGTGCTGGGGCCTCAACTGTTTACCATTTACATGAATGATGTGGAGGAGGGGGGTGAGTGTAGGGTAACGAAATTTGCTGATGACACGAAAATGAGTGGAAAAGCAAATTGTGTGGAGGGTGTGGAAAGTCTGCAGAGAGATCTGGATGGGCTGAGCGAGTGGGCGAAGACCTGGCAGATGAAGTATAATGTTAGCAAGTGCGAGGTTATCCACTTGGTAGAAATAATCGTAGGGGGCATTATTATTTAAAAGGCGAAAAGCTGCAGCATGTTATGGTGCAGAGGGACCTGGGGGTCCTTGTGCACGAATTGCAAAAACCCAATCTACAGGGTGATCAAGAAGGCGAATGAAATGTTGGTCTTTATAGCGAGGGGGATAGAATATAAAAGCAGGGAGGTCTTGCTGCAACTGTACAGGGTACTGGTGAGGCCACGGCTGGAATACTGTGTGCAGTTTTGGTCGCTGCACTTGCGGAAGGATATATTGGCCTTGGAGGGAGTGCAGAGAAGGTTCACTAGGCTGATACCGGAGATGAGGGGGTTAGCCCAGAAAAGAGACTGAATAGACTGGGTCTATACTCGTTGGAGTTTAGCAGGCTGAGGGGGGATTTATAGAGACATATAAGATAATGAAGGGGCTAGATAGGGTAGAGGTAGAGAGATTCTTCCTGCTTAGAAAGGATAGCCAGACTAGGGGGCACAACCTCAAGATAAGGGAGGGGCAGTTTAGATCAGAGTTGAGGAGGAACTTCTTCACTCAAAAGGTGGTGAATCTCTGGAATTCTCTGCCCGTTGAAGTGGTGGAGGCTGCCTCGCTAAATATATTTAAGTCATGGGTAGATAGGTTTTTGACAGGGAATTAAGGGTTATGGGGAGAAAGCGGGAAAGTGGAACTGATTCACTTCAGATCAGCCATGATCTTATTGAATGGCGGGGCAGGCTCGAAGGGCTAGATGGCCTATTCCTGCTCCTATTTCTTATGTTCTTATGTTCCCTAACAGGGAGAGAACACTGTTGCCTGGTGATTGTTCATTTACCCGTTGTCGCAGCATCTGTACGATCTCCCCAATGTACCATGCCTCAGGGCATCCTTTCCTGCTGTGTATCAAGTAGGCAATGTTGCCCGAGTTGCAAGAGTATGTACCGCGCACTCGGATGGTGTTCTCACATGAGATGTTGGCATCTGTGTCGATGATCCAGCACATATTGTAGAGATTACTGTGGCAGGGTTGTGGTTACTGTTCTCCTGAAGGCTGGGTACAAAGAACAAAGAACAAAACAGCCCAGGAAACAGGCCCTTCGGCCCAACGAGCCCACACCGCCATTTTAACATTGAGTCCACCCCTCCACCCATGATCCTTGTCTATGCTTACGGCATTCCACATTGAGGGAAGACTAATTATGGGACAATTTGTTACACCAATCAGCCTAATAGCACAACTTTGGGGTGTGGGAGGAAACTCATGCAAGCACGGGGAGAATGTGCAAACTCCCACAGACACCAGCCCAAATCCATGTGTCTGCACAGCAAACAGTGATAGTCACTGAGCTGTCGTCTTGCCCAGCATCTGGTCCAGTTTAGGCACACACTAATGACGTGAAGTACTAGGCTATTCTCAAAACAACCAAGAGCAGCCCTTGTACGACCCATCGCGTGAATGCCCCTCATTGGACAACAAGGCGGACTGAAGCACCTGTGAATTAAAAGAGAAAAACATTAGTATCATCCACATCCTTATACGTTCCCAGGGATGTCCCAAGGCTCCTGAACCTTATTTAAAACAGTCTCCTATATCCTCCCATCTCCAACCCACTCATGTGCCTGTCTATGTAACTCTTAAACAACTCCAGCGTGCCTGCCTCCACCACCTTACTTGGCAGAGCATTCCATACCCCCACTACCCTCTGTGTGAAAAACCTCCCTCTAACATCTGAATTATACCTCCCCCCCCACCCCCCCCCCCCCCAACATTCTATACAACTGCAACATTAAACTCAAGCTCTAATACTCTATACCCCTTCCTATAAAGGCTAACATACCATAAGCTTTCTTCACAACCTTTTCCACTTGTATTGCTACCTTCAAAGACTTGTGCACTTGCACCCCCAGGTCCCACTGTGTTTCTATACTCTTTATAGGTCTACCTTTATCATATAACTACCCC
The DNA here is from genome assembly GCA_037974335.1 of Prionace glauca. NCBI lineage: Eukaryota > Metazoa > Chordata > Chondrichthyes > Carcharhiniformes > Carcharhinidae > Prionace > Prionace glauca. The sequence goes on from CM075730.1 coordinate 32,602,941, forward strand.
CTACATTATTTCTACCAAAATGCATCACCTCACATTTATCAGGATTAAACTCCATTTGCCGTATATCTGCCCAATATACCAGCCTATCTATGTCCTGTTGCCCGCCAATCCAGCCATCTTGGTGTCATCTGCAAATTTGCTGATCACACCACTTACTCCCTCTTCCAAGTCATTTATGTATATTACAAATAGAAGAGGTCCCAGTACTGAGCCCTGCAGCACACCACTAGTGACAGACCTCCAGCTAGAAAAGGACCCCTCCACTACTACTCTCTGTCTCCTCTTACCAAGCCAGTTATCAATCCATCTAGATACCTGGCCTTGTATCCCATGAGCCTTAACCTTTTCAACCAACCTACCATGAGGGACTTTGTCAATCGCCTTACTGAAATCCATACAGACAACATCAACAGCTCATCCTTCGTTAACCGTTTTTGTCACCTCCTCAAAAAATTCTACCAGATTCGTAAGGCAAGATTTCCCCTTTACAAAGCCATGCTGTGTATCCCTAATCACATCGCAGCGCTCTAATTGCGTATACATCCTATCCCTAAGAATCCTCTCCATCAACTTGCCTACCACTGATGTCAAACACACCAGCCTATAGTTACCAGGGTTATCCCTACTACCCTTTTTAAACAACGATACCATGTTCGCTATCCTCCAGTCCTCTGGGACCTCACCTGTGTCCAAAGAAGAGACAAAGATTTGCGTCAGAGGCCCAGCAATCTCATCCCTCGCCTCTCTAAGCAGCCTAGGATAAATGCAATCAGGCCCCAGAGATTTATCAGTTTTAATGCTACCTAAAAGCCCTAACACTTCCTTCCCTCGTAATGGATAGTTCCTTCAACCGCTCCCTCCAAGACAGTATCCGACATCAAGCCCCTCTCCTTCGTGAATTCCGAAGCAAAGTATTCATTCAGGATCTCCCCCATTCTCTCTGACTCAAAGCACAGTTCCCCTCTTTTGTCCCTGAGAGGACCGATTTTTCCTCTAACCACCCTTTTGTTCCTGACATAGGAGTAAAATGCCTTTGGATTTTCCTTAATCCTGTCTGCCAAAGCCATTTCATGCCCCCTTTTTGCCCTTCTAACTTCGCGTTTGAGATCCCTCCTATTTTCTCTGTATTCCTCCAATGCTCTCTCCGTTCCCAGTTGCTTGGACCTAACATATGCCTCTCTCTTCTTCCTGACCAAGTCCTCAATATCCCCTGGAATCCACGGCTCTCTAATCTTACCTTTCCCATCCTTCCTCCTAACTGGCACATGCCTTTCCTGCACCCATTTCAGTTTACCCTTGAAAGACTCCCACATGCCTAACGTGGACTTGCCTTCCAACAGCCTATTCCAGTTTGTATCCCTAAGCTCCTGCCTAATCCGGCTGTATTTAGCCTTTCCCCAATTTAGCACCCTCCCCTTAGGACAGCACTCATTTTTTTCCATTAATATCCTAAAGTAGACAGAGTTGTGGTCACTGTTAGCCACATGTTCACCTAATGCAACCTCAACCACCTGATTGGCTCATTACCCTGAACTAAATCCAGTATAGCCCCCTCTGTAGTCGGGCTATCTACATACTGCTCCAAAGATCCTTCCAATACACATCTTACGAATTCCTCCCGGTCCGAACTCCCAGCTCTAGGCACCTTCCAATCCACCCCAGGGAGATTAAAATCTCCCACTACAACAACCCTGTTCTTCCTACACTTATCCAAAATGTCTCTACGTATACCCTCTTCCACTGCCCGCGGGCTGTAGTACACCCCTAGCATAGTAATCGCTCCCTTCCTATTCCTCAACTCCACCCACAGCGACTCAATTCCTAACTCCTCCATATTATCCCCCCTCTGCACCACTGTGATGTGCTCCTTAACTAACAGCGCCACTCCCCCTCCTCTTTTCGACCCCCCTCTGTCATGCCTAAAACACATACCCAGGAATATTTAGCTGCCAGTCCTGCCCTTCCTTTAACCACGTCTCTGTCACTGCCACCACGTCTAAATTCCTCGCGAACATTAAGGCCTTAAGTTCATCCGTTTTATGCGTCACACTCCTCACATTAAAACAGTTGCACTCCAGACCTCCAGGCCCACTCGGATCCTCCTTCTCCTGGGGAATTTTCCTCTCATCCAAACTTACCCTGTCACCAAACTCGCTCCCAATTCCAGTGCCTTCTGAGCTATCTGTCTCCTCCCCACCCCCCCTCCATATTAGTTTAAACCCTGCTGAAACACTCCCAGATAAAATATTTGTGCCCTTCCCATTTAAATGTTCCCCATCCCCCCTGTACAGGTGCCCTTCTCTCACAAAGATTTCCCAATGGTTTACAAAAGTAAAACCCTCTGTCTTGCACCAATCCCTCAGCCACGCATTCAGCAGTAAGATCTCATTATTCTTCGCCCCACTATTACTGGGCACTGACAGCAGCCCAGAGATTGCCACCCTGGAGACCCTGCTCTTCAGCCTGGCTCCCAACTCCCTGAACTGCCTACGTATATCCCCCCTGCTCTTCCTTCCTACATCCTTCTCTCCTTTGTGTACAATTACATCAGCCTGGGTCCCTTCAGCCTTCAAAATTCCCTCTACCTGCTCCGAAACATCCTGTACCCCTGCTCCAGGGAGGCAGACCACCATCCTGGAGTCTCGCTTTTGCCCACAGAACTGCCTAGCAATTCCTTTAACCCTCCCATCCTCCACCACTATCTCACATCCAGCCTCCTTCCTTCCCTCTGAGGCATTCTGGTCCTTCTCCCTTGCCCTTTCTACCCCTGTTGTCGCCTTACCCTTGATATTTTGGGGGACTACCGCTGGGGTGGTCTTAGTACCATGACTCCTCGTCTTTTTCCCCTTCCTAACAGCAACCCACCTGTTCCCCCCCAGGGCTCTGGGATCTCCACCTGACCGTGGTTCCTATTCAATATTGCCTCGTTCTCCCTGACTAAAAATACATCTTCAAGACGCAGCTCTAATTGCCTGACCCGGGCCCTCAGACGCAGCAACTCTAAACACTTGGTGCAGGTGTGGACTTTCGGGAGACATGTTGTCTCCAGGAACTCCCACATATTACACCTAACACAACTGAAGCGTCTCCCCATAGACCTTGCCATTTACCTGACCACCTTGGAGTTATGGACACAGAAATGGAAAACAGGAAAAAAAGGAACCAGTGCCTAAGGAACCTTGCCTAAGCCTGCTCTCGCCTAAGCCCAGTGAACCAAAGCCCTTACAACTCTCACTCTGCACCCACCTCACTCCGATGCCCACTCCTGACGCTGCCCGCTGTCTACTGCGGCCTTCTTTTTATACTCCCGCGCTCCCTTCCCAACTGCCCCTGCTCCTAGCTTCCGCTAAGGAAAGAAAAAACAAACAAAAACCTCGCGAACCGGCAATAGGGAGAAAAAAACTAAACTGAAAATCGAACACTCACCACAGCCACCAGCACTCTCCAAGTACACTGCTCCGGAGAACAATGAGTAGTTTTCTGCAGACAATGGTCTGTTTGAGGTTCTGCAGTTATTTGAAGGCATGAAGTGGTGAAATGTTTGTCTTCATCAATGACATGTTGAAGACTCTGGAGAAGATGTTGAAGCTTCTCTGATCCGGGGAAGTACTGGACGACGAAGGGTACTCTGTCCACCGTGTCCTCTGTTTGTCTTCTGAGGAGATCCGTGTGATTTTCCACTGTGGCACATTGGAACTGTCGATCAATGAGTCGAGCACCATATCCTGTTCTTATGAGGGCATCTTTCAGCATCTGGAGGTATCTGTTGCAATCCTCCTCGTCTGAGCCGCTCCTGTGTAGACGGAGGGCTTGTCCATAGTGGATGGCTTCTTTAACATGTTTAGGATGGAAGGTGGAGAAGTGAAGCATCATGAGGTTATCCGTGGGCTTGTGGTACAGTGAACTGCTGAGGTGATCGTCTTTGATAGAGATGCATGTGTCTAAGAGTAATCCATGGTGAGTCTGATGGTGGGATGGTACTTGTTGATGCCATCATACAGTTGTTTCAGTGATTCTTCACCATGAGTCCAAAGGAAGGAAATGTCATCGATATATCTAGTGTATAGCATCAGTTGAAGGTCCTGTGCAGTGAAGAGGTCTTGTCTGAACCTGTGCATGAAGATGTTCTGATGTGGGTATGCCGGCGTTGGACTGGCGTAAACACAGTAAAAAGTCTGACAACACCAGGTTTTAGTCCAACCGATTTATTTGATAATATTCTCACAAGCGAGCAAGCTTTCGAGGTTACCCTCTTCGTCAGGTGAATGGAGAGTTCTGCTCTCCATTCACCTGACGAAGAGGGTAACCTCGAAAGCTTGCTCGCTTGTGAGAATATTATCAAATAAATCGGTTGGACTAAAACCTGGTGTTGTCAGACTTTTTACCATGAAGATGTTGGCATATTGAGGTGTGAATTTGGTCCCCATGGCTGTTCCGTGTGTCTGGATGAAGAACTGGTTGTTGAAGGTGAAGACATTGTGGCCCAGGATGAAGCAGATGAGTTGTAAAATTACATCTGTCTCAGCACTCACACCAGCATCCCCCAAGACAATGGCATTTGTGCAACTGCCTCAGTACTCAAAGCCGACAACTGCCAGTCTCCAGATGCAATTTGTGGAGGAACCGACTAGAGACAGGCCATTTTAGTTTCTAATGGTATGTGAAAAGAAAAAGACTGGTGAAGACAACTGTAGGTCCCCTACAGACAAAAACAGGGGAATGTATAATAGGGGACAAAGAAATGGCTGAGCAACTGAATACATACTTTGGTTCTTCATAAAAGAGGACACAAATCAGATACCAGAAATGAGAATGCAAGATTTATTGATAGGGAGTAACTTGAGGGAGATCAATATTAGTAGAGAAATGGTGCTGGGAAAATTGCTGAGACTGAAGGTGGATAATTTCTCAGGGCCTGATAATCCCAGAGTACTTAAGGAAGTGACTCTCGAAATGCATTGATGGTCACCTTCCAGTGTTCTATAGATTCTGGAACAGTCCCTGCAGATTGGAGAGTAGCTAATAAGGGAGGTAGAGAGAAAACAGGGAATTATAAACCAGTAAGCCTCACATTGGTAGTGGGGATAATTCTTGAATCCACGTCAAGGACTTTATAGCGGAGTATTTAGAAAGCACTGGTAGGATCAGAGTCAGCATGGGTTTATGAAGGGGAAATTATGCTTGACAAATCTGTTGAAGATGTAACAAATCTTTGTAACAAAGATGTGCCAAATCTTTGAAGGTGCAACTAGTAGAGTTGACAAAGGGGAATCAGTCCATGTGGTATATTTGGACTCTCAGAAAACATTTGACAAAGATTATCGTGCAATATTAAAGCAAATGGGATTGGGGAGAGTGCATTGAGATGGATAGAAAACTTGTTGGCAGAGAGGAAAACAAAGATTGGGAATTAATGGGTTCTTTTCAAATTGGCAGACAGTAACTTGTGGAGTGCCACAAGGATTGGTGCTGGGACCCCAGGCCAGCTATGCATAATATACATCAATTATTTGGATGCGGGAACAAAATGTAAGATCTCAAAGATGGGTGGGAGGGTGAACTGTGATGATGATGCAAAGATCCTTCAGCATGATCTGATAGGTTGGGTGAGTGGGCAAATCAATGGCAGATGCAGCGTAATTTGGATAAATGTGATGTATTCAATTTAGAAGCAAAAGCATGAAGGCAGATTACTATTACTGTAATTTGGAAGAGGGAAGTGTGCAACATGACCTGGTTATCCTTGTGCACCAATCACTGAAGGTAAGCATGCAGGTGCAGCCGACGGTAAAGAAGGCAAATGGTATGTTGGCCTTCATTGCAAGAGGTTTTGAGTACAGCAGCAGGAATGCATTATTGCAATTATACAGGGTCTTGGTGAGGCCACACCTGGAATATTGTGTGCAGTTCTGGTCTCCTCTTCTGAGGAAGGATGTTCTTGCTCTCAAGGGAGTGCAGCAAAGGTTTACCAGGCTGATTCCAGGAATGGCAGGACAGATGTATGAAGAATGATTTAAGAAGTTAGGAATGTTTTTGCTGAATTTCAGAGGCGAGAGGGGGGGAGCGGTCCATAGAAACTTATAAAATTCTAATAGGGCTGGACAGGATAGATACAGGAAGGATGTTCCTGATGGTGGGGTTATCCAGAACCAGGTGTCACAGTCGAAGGATAGAGGGTAGACCATTTAGGACGGAAATGAGAAGACATTTCTTCATCCAAAAAGTGGTGAGCCTGTGGAATTCATTACCACAGGAAACAGTTGATGCTGAAACATTGAACATATTCAAGAGGAAGCTAGATATTTGGGGTGCTCTAGATAGCACTTGGGGTGAACGGGATCAAGAGTTATGGGGAAAAAGCAGGATTCGGCTATTGAGATGGATGGTCAGCCATGATCATGATGAATGATAGAGTAGGCTTGAAAGGCCGAATGGCCTCCTCCTGACCCTATCTTTTATGTTTCTATGTCTCTACGACTTTGTTGATCCTTAAGAGGCTCAATTCTTTCCCTAGTTACTCTTTTCCCCTTTATGTATTTGTAGAAGCTCTTTGGATTTGTTTTTGCCTTATCTGCCAAAGCAATCTCATGTCCCTTTTTTGCCCTCCTGATTTCTCTCTTAACTCTACTCCAACACCACCTATATTTTTCAAGGGATTCAATTGCTCCCAGTGGCCTTTTTCTTCTTCTTGACGAAGGCCTCAATAGCCCAAGTCTTCCAGGTTCTCTACTTCTACCAACCTTGCCCTTCACTCTAAAAGGAATGTGCTTATCCTGAATCCTGGGTAAACACACTTTTGAAAGCCTCCCTCTTATCAGACCTCCATTTGCCTGCCAACAGCACCCCCCACCTCCCCCCTCCCAATCCCCCCCTGTGAATCGACTTTTGAAAGTTTCTGTCCAAAAGTTTCTCCCAATTTAGAATTTTAACTTTTGGGCCAGACCTATCATTCTCCATAGCTATCTTAAACTAATGGAATTATGGTCACTGTTCCCAAAGTGATCCTTCACTAACACTTCTGTCACCTGCCCTTCCTTACTTCCCAAGAGGAGGTCTAGTCTTGCCCCCTCTTTAGTCAGGGCCATCCAAATATTGAATGAGAAACACCTCTTGAATACAGTCAACAAATTTCTCTCCACCCAAGCCCCCAGTGCTGTGGCTGTCCCAGTCAATGTTGGAAAAGTTAAAATCCCCTAATATTACCACCCTATTTTTCTTGGCGCCATCTGTAATAAAGAACGATGAACAAAGTTCAGTAGAGCACAGGAATAGACCCTTCAGCCCTCAAATCCTGCACCATTCATGATGCCTGTTTAAACTAAAACCATATGCACTTATAGAGTCCATATCTTTCCATTCCATTCCTAGTCATGCATTCATCTAGGTGCCCCTTAAATGCTGCTATCATACCTGCTCCCACCACGTGACCAGGCAGCACATTCCAGACATTCAACATCTCCTGTAAACTTTACCCCATACACCTTAAATGTATGTCCCCTAGTACTTGACTTTTCTACTCTAAAAAAAAGAACATCTGACTGTGCATTCTGTCCATGCCACTCATAATCTTGTAAATCTCTATCAGTTCACCCCTCAAAGTCATTGTTCGAGTGAGACAAACCAAATTTCTCCAACCTCTCCTCATAGCTAATTCTTCAGACCAAGCAACATCCTGGTAAACCTCTTCTGTACCCTCTCCAAAGCTTTGACATTCTTCTGGTGGTGTGGCAAGCAGAATTGTATACAATATTCCCAATGAGGTCTAATTAAGAATCTGTACAGTTGCAGCATGACCTGCCAATTTCGATACTCAGTGCCCCGATCGATGAAGGCAAGTATGCTGTATACCTTCTTGACTACCTTATCCATCTGCATTAATGCTTTCAGAGGTCGGTGGACATGTATACCCAGATCACTCTGCCTGTCAATACTCCTAAGGTTTCCACCATTTACTGTGGAGTTCCTACACGCTTTGGACCTTACAAAATGCATTATCTCACATTTGTCTGGAATAAACTCCATCTGCAATTTCTCTGCCCAAGTCTCCAACCAATCTATGTCTTGCTGTATCCTCTGACAATCCTCTTCATTATCTGCAACTCCACCAATTTTTGTAACCTCCTTACATATTTGCTCCTCAATTTCTGCTGACTATTTGGGAGCCTATCAATCCTATCAACGTGATCTCCTTCTTGTTTCTCAGTTCTACCCATATAGGCTCAGTGGCCGAACCCTCAGTAATACCCCTTCTCTAATCAAAAACACAATTCCTCCTCCTCTCTTACCGCCTGTGCTATTTTTCTCATTGTATCTTACCATGGAATGTTGAGCTGCCAGTAATAGCTATAATATCCCAGTCCTATGTACCCATCCATGCCATGAGTTCACTTGCCTTGCCCATCAGGCCTCTTGCATTGAAATAAATGCAGTTTCATCTAGACTTCCCTTGCTCTCGCCTGACCTCTTTAGTACTAAGATTATTGACACTATCTTTACTATTTAGTTTACACCCTTTAACTTTCATGCTGTTCTCAAATTTCTCTTCCGCTTCCCTACTGCTTATGGTCCCATACCTCTGTCAAACTAGTTTAAACCCTCCTGACTGGCTCTTGTGTCACAAGTAGGTTTACATTATCACTGCAATGAAGTTACTGTGAAAATATCCTAGTTGCCACACTGTAGCACCTGTCAGGGTACACTGAGGGAGAATTTTAGCATGATCAATCAACCTAACCAAATTTGGACTGTGGAGGAAATGGGAGCACCTGGAGGAAACCCATGCACACCCAGGGAGAATATGGAGACTCCGCACAGATAGTGACCAAGCTGTGAACCGAACCTGGGTCCCCGGCACTATGAGGCAGCAGGACTAACCACAGTGCACCATTTAGTGGAGGGCAATGGAGGTATTCAAGGGATTATCTGTGGCTAGATGTTGTGATGGGAAAATCAGTTCTGTAGTTTCTAGTAGCTTAATTAGTTTTTACCCTATTTAAACTTCTGAGGTCACTATTTAGGGGAGTGCCACGGAACTGAGGTTTGAAATCCAAAAATGTGCAGTTTTGGTGGATTGACTATGCTAAAATTGCCCTTAGCATCAGGGGACTCACCAGGGTAAATGCATGGCGTTGTGGGAAAAGGACCTGGGTGGGATTGTGATCAGTGCAAACTTGATGGGCCGAAAGACCTTCTTCTGCATTGCATGATTCTATGAACTCAAAAGTCATAGACATTCAGAGAAAGTATTGCTGAGCAGAGCAATTGTCAATGGGAACTTAAAACTTCCCGGCACCTGGAATTCTGTAGGGTGCCTACTCATATCTTTAATTTTACATCAGGTCTCTGACATTCAGATCCTATGCAATAATTTTTATTCCTATTGGACAGCAGCATAACTATAAAAAGTGAGCAGAGGTGACACAAGGTGTTCAAAGAGGGAGGAGATGAAGGGGGAAATGGGCTTTTAGTCAAAGGCCATATCCATTCAGGCTTTAAGGGAGAAGTTATCTGATCTCAGCCACAATGATGAACAGTACATAGGGTCTCTGTACTTCAAGAAGTGAACAACACCAGGTTAAAGTTTTGTCTGCACTTCACCAGGATGTTAATCACTGACATTTACCATCTGAACTTAACCATCTGAATCTAAACTGAAGTTTCAGAGTCTGAATACAGCATTGTCAGTGAAATTGATTGAAGATATGAACATTTTTTGTCTAAGGCTACTTTCAGCTGGAGAGGGCAATATTTATAACATCTCCCTCTTTAAATTTCACTGTAATATAAATGTTGTGGAGATGCTGGCAATGGACTGGGGTAAGCAAAGTAAGAAGTCTCACAACACCAGGTTAAAGTCCAACAGGTTTATTTGGTAGCACAACTCACAAGCTTTCAGAGCACTGCTCCTTCACCAGGTGAGTGGGAGTTGTGTTCACGAACAGGGCATATAAAGACACAAACTCAATTTACAATATAATGGTTGGAATATGAGTCTTTATAGGTAATCAAGTCTTAAAGGTACAGACAATGTGAGTGGAGAGTTAAGCACAGGTTAAAGAGATGTGTATTGTCTCCAGCCAGGATAATTAGTGAGGTATTGCAAACTTAGGCAAGTTATTGTGGTTACAGATAGTGTGACGTGAACCCAAGGTACCGGTTGAGACCGTCCTCATCTGTGCAGAATTTGCGATCAATTTCTGCTCAGCCATTCTGTGTTGTCGTGTGTCTTGAAGGCCGCCTTGGAGGACGCTTACCCAAAGAACAGAATATAAAGATAGACCATTGAGACTACTTACACAAAGATAGGTGAATAAAATGGAGTCTCTAATTACAGAGCAAAGCAATTAGAGCAAGTGCATGATTTTGCTGGTAAGCTTCCCCATGGTATGTAATGTGATTAATTTCACACACCTCACTTTGTGAGCATCATATGTAAAATAAAAGAACAAAGAAAATTACAGCACAGGAACAGGCCCTTTGGCCCTCCAAGCCTGCACCGACCATGCTGCCCGACTGAACTAAAACCCCCATATTCCCCCATTCCTATCCTATTCATGTATTTGTCAAGATGTCCCTTAAAACTTACTATTGTATCTGCTTTCACTACCTTCCCCAGCAACGGGTTCCAGGTTACACCCTCTGTGTAAAAAACTTGCCTTGTACATCTCATTTAACTCTTGCTCTTCGCATCTTAAATCTGTGTCCCCTAGTAATTGATTCTTCTACCCTGGGAAGAAGCTTCTGACTATCCACTCTGTTCATTCCCCTCATATCTTGTAGACGTCTATCAGGTTGCTCCTCAACCTCTGTTGTTCCAATGAGAACAAACCAAGTCTCTCCAACCTTTCCTCATAGCTAATCCCCTGCATACCAGACAATATCCTGGTAAATATTTTCTATACCCTCTCCAGAGCCCCCACATTCTTCTGGTACTGTGGTGACCAGACTTGCCTGGGCTTGCAAAATCTCACTAAGTGTCCTAGAGACAATATTTCAAGTGTGGCCTAATTGAGGTTTTATGAAGCTGCAACATGACTTGCCAATTTTTAAACTCAATGCCCTGGCCGATGACAGCCAACATGTCGTAGGCCTTCTTGACAGACTTCTCCATGCGTTGCCAATTTAACTGACCTGTACACCCGGATCCCTCTGCCTATCAATACTTTTAAGGGTTTCTGTATATTTCTCATCTACATTAGACCTTCCAAAATGCATTACCTCACATTTGTCCATATTAAACTCTATCTGCATCTCTCCGCCCAAATATCCAACCAATTTAAATCCTGCAGTATCCTCTGACAGTCCTCATTGTTTGCAATTCCACCAACCTTTGTGTCATCTGCAAACATACTAATAAAATCATTTTCCACCAAATCATTTATATATATTAAAAACAGCAAAGGTCCCAGCACTGATCCCTGGGGAACACCACTTGTCACAGCCCTCCATTCAGAAATGCATCCTTCTTTTGCTACCCTGCCTTCAATGACCCTTCATAGTCCAGTACTTCCCCAGAGCAGAGAAGCTATAACTTCTTCTCTGAAGCCTTCAACACGTCATCGATGAAGACGGACATCTTGCCAAGGCCATCCCCACTCTGGCGCTCTTCATGACAATGTTCCGATGAGACAAGGGGGTTTTGGTAGGTCGCGGGAACCGTGGTGCACGAACGCTGTGTTGAACCTAGTCAGGAGGAAAAGGAAGGTGTACAAAAGGTTCAGGGAACTAGGAGAGGTTAAGGATCTTGAAGAGTATAAGGACTGTAGAAAGGAGGTTAAAAGGGAAATTAGGAGAGCCAGAAGGGGTCATGAGAAGACCTTAGCGGGTAAGATTAAGGAAAATCCCAAGGCCTCACAAGGTACCTCACAAGAGGTTATTGCAGAAGGTCAGGGGACATGGAGTTGGGGGTAGGGTGTTAGCGTGGATAGAGGATTGGTTGTCAAATAGGAGGCAGAGAGTGGGGGTCAATGGATGCTATTCGGATTGGCGGTTGGTGACTAGTGGGGTGCCCCAGGGGTCGGTGCTGGGGCCTCAGCTATTTACCATTTATATAGATGATCTGGAGGAGGGAACCGAGTGCAGGGTGTCGAAATTTGCTGATGACACCAAGATTGGGGGAAAGGCAAATTGTGCGGAGGGTGTGGAGAGTCTGCAGAAGGATCTAGATAGGCTGGGCGAATGGGCCAGGAAATGGCAAATGGAATTTAATGTTGGCAAGTGTGAGGTGGTCCACTTTGGTAGGAGGAATGGTAGGAAGGACTATTACTTACGGGGCGAAAAACTGCAGCAGGCGACGGTGAGAGGGGCCTCGGGGTCCTTGTGCATGAGTCGCAAAAACCCAGCTTGCAGGTGCAGCAGGTGGTCAGGAAGGCGAATGGGATGCTGGCCTTCATAGCGAAGGGGATTGAATATAAAAGTAGGGAGGTCTTGCTGCAGCTGTATAGGGCATTGGTGAGGCCGCAGCTGGAGTACTGTGTGCAGTTTTGGGCGCTGCACCTGCGCAAGGATGTTTTGGCCCTGGAGGGAGTGCAGAGGAGGTTTACTCGGCTGATACCGGAGTTGAGGGGATTGAGCTATGAGGAGAGGCTGAATAAACTAGGCTTGTACTCGTTAGAGTTTAGAAGAATGAGGGGAGATCTCATTGAGACGTATAAGATGATGAATGGGATGGATAGGATAGAGGTGGAGAGACTGTTCCCGCTCAAAAAAGACAGTAGGACTAGGGGGCACAGCCTCAAGATAAAGGGGGGGCGGTTTAGAACAGAGTTGAGGAGGAACTTCTTCACTCAAAGGGTGGTGAATCTCTGGAATTCTCTGCCCGTTGAAGTGGTGGAGGCTGCCTCGCTAAATATTTTTAAGAAACGGGTTGATGGGTTTTTGATAAGAGAAGGGATTAAGGGTTATGGGGAGAGGGCGGGAAGGTGGAGCTGAGTCACGACAGATCAGCCATGATCTTATTGAATGGCGGGGCAGGCTCGAAGGGCCAGATGGCCTACTCCTGCTCCTATTTCTTATGTTCTTATGTTCTTATGTTCTATAAATATGTGAAAGGTAAAAGGGTGAGAAGGGAAAGGATAGGACCTATAAAAGGTGAAGGGGGAAAGGTCTGTGTGGAACCAGAAGAAATGGTGGAGGTGCTTAATGAGTACTTTGTGGAAGCTGATCTGGGAGATCTTGCTATGGACTTGCAGCAGATGGATAAGATTGAGTACGTGGACATTAAGGAGGAGGATGTGTTAGAACTTTTGAATTCTATCAAAATAGATAAGTCGCCGGGACCAGATGGGATGTACCCCAGGATACTGTGGGAGGCGAGGGAAGTGATTGCAGAGCCCCTGGCGATGATCTTTGCGTCGTCAATGGAGATGGGAGAGGTTCCGGAAGATTGGAGGATTGCGGATGTAGTCCCTATTTTCAAGAAAGGGAACAGAGATAGCCCGGGAAATTACCGCCCGGTGAGTCTGACCTCAGTGGTTGGTAAGCTGATGGAGAGGCTTCTGAGGGACAAGATTTACGAGCATCTGGAGAGGTTTGACATGATCAGGAATAGTCAGCATGGATTTGTCAAGGGCAGGTCGTGCCTTACGAGCCTAGTTGAGTTCTTCGATAATGTGACTGAACACATTGACGAAGGAAGTGCCGTGGACGTAGTGTACATGGACTTCAGCAAGGCGTTTGATAAGGTCCCCCATGCAAGACTTCTTGAGAAGGTGAGAGGGCATGGGATCCAAGGGCCTTTGGCCTTGTGGATCCTGAACTGGCTTGCCTGCAGAAGGCAGAGAGTGGTTGTGGATGGGTCTTTTTCGGAATGGAGGTCAGTCACCAGTGGGGTGCCCCAGGGATCTGTTCTGGGACCCTTGCTGTTTGTCATTTTCATAAATGACCTGGATGAGGAAGTGGAGGGATGGGTTAGCAAGTTCGCTGATGACACGAAGGTCGGTGGTGTTGTGGATGGTCTGGAAGGATGTCAAAAGTTGCAGCAGGACATAGATAGGATGCAGGAATGGGCGGAGAAGTGGCAGATGGACTTCAACGCGGATAAATGTGTAGTCGTCCATTTCGGCAGAACCAACGGGATGAACGAGTACTCTATCAAGGGCAGGAGTCTTAGTAGCGTTGAAGAGCAGAAGGATCTTGGGGTCCGGGTTCACAGGACTCTTAAATCGGCCTCGCAGGTGGAGGAGGTGGTCAAGAAGGCGTATGGTGTACTGGCCTTCATTAATCGAGGGATTGAGTTTAGGAGTCGGGAGGTAATGCTGCAACTTTACAGGACCCTTGTCAGGCCTCATTTGGAGTACTGTGCGCAGTTCTGGTCGCCTCACTATAGGAAAGACGTAGAAGCTATTGAAAGGGTGCAGAGGAGATTTACAAGGATGTTGCCTGGACTGGGAGGCATGCCTTATGAAGGTTGAGGGAGCTGGGACTCTTTTCCCTAGAGAGGCGAAGGTTGAGAGGCGACCTGATAGAGGTTTATAAAATGTTGAGAGGAATAGATAGGGTGGACTCTCAGAGGCTATTTCCCTGGGTTGAAATCGTCGCTATGAGAGGACACAGATTTAAGGTGCGGGGAGGGAAGTACAGAGGTGATGTTAGGGGTAAGTTTTTCACTCAGAGGGTGGTGAGTGAATGGAATCGGCTGCCATCATCGGTGGTGGAGGCGAACTCGCTGGGGTCTTTTAAAAGACTTCTGGATGAGTATATGGGGTTTAATGGGATTGGGGGTTATAGATAGGTCTATAGATTGGTGGGGTTGATGTGATCGGCGCAACTCGAGGGCCGAAGGGCCTATTTGTGCTGTAATGTTCTATGTTCTAATTGCACAGTATTCCAAGTGAGGCTTTACCAATGTCTTGTACAACTTCACCAAGACATTCCAACTCCTGTATTCAATGTTCTGACCAATAAAACGAAGCATGCCAAATGCCTTCATGATTCAGACTCGCTGAGATTTTTGCAGGCAGAGTGTGTATGGGGGGCGTCGGAGAACAGATCTAAAAGCTGGATCTGAAACACTCCCAGATTCACGTCCGCTCAGCACTTAGAATCAAAATAGTAAAATAGGGCCTGGTGAATCTGGAAGACAGACGAAACAAAGGATAGAAAATAAAAAGAGTCTATCAATGGTCAGAATATTTACTTTGGCTTTAAATAAAGAGTATAGGTGACTAACATCTCAAAACTGAATAACGTAGAGATTTCATGGACCTAATTTTCTGAGTTATAATGCAAGAAGTATTGCAAATAAAGCAGACAAGATGAGGACATAGAATTGTCAGAGGGAGATAGAAGAGCAAGCATTCAGGCAAATACCAGAGAAATACAAACAATATGGCAATAATAGGAGATCAACTACAAATTGCAGAAAGAGTAAGATGGTACTTCTTAAGGGTGGCACAGTGGTTAGCACTGTTACCTCACAGCGCCAGGGACCTGGGTTCAATTCTGGCCTCAGATCACTGTGTGTGGAATTTGCACATTCTCTCAGTGTCTGCATGGGTTTTCTCTGGATACTCTGGTTTCCTCCCATACTCCAAAGATGTGAGGTTGGTTTGATCAGCCATGCTCAGTTACAACTTAGGGGCCGGGCAGAATAAATATGTGGGGTTATGGGGATGGAGCCTAGGTGGGATTCTTGTCAGTGTGGGCTCAATGGGCTGAGTGGCATTGTTCTGCACTGCATGGATTCAATGATTCTAACTAAGGAAAGAATAGGGTTCATAAAAGACCAACAGATAAGATATGTATGAAGTGGGAAGTGTGGACGTTGTTATTAATGAACACTGTGTTTGTCTTCACAAAAGAGGGACCTGATGTAGATGTAGTTAAGAAGGAAGAGTGTAAATCATTGAATATGAGAAACACATAAGGAGGAAGTATTAATTCATGCAATGCGTGCATTTGTTACTCATTCCTTATGGCCATTTCAGAGGGCAATTAATAGTCAGTCCCAAAGTGAGCCTAGAGTCACATGTAGAACAGACTAGGATGGATGGCAGATTTCATTCTCTAAAAGACCACCAGATGGATTTTTACAACAATCAATGATTGTTGTCATGGTCACCATTAATAAGTCTAGTTATATTGTAAATTTATTAGTTCAATTCAAGGTGGGTTTTGAGTCTATGTCTTCAGAGCATTAACCTGGGTCACTGGAGCATCGGAACATAGAACAATTCACACATGATGTTGTGCTGAACACAATGCCAAATTAAACTATTCCCTTCTGCCTGCTGTTGGTCCATATTCCTCTATTCCTTGTATATTCATCTGCTTATCTATAAACCCTTTAAACTTGTATCGTATCTGTTTGCACCACCATCTCTGGTAGCGTGTTCCAGATACCTACCATGCTGTGCTAAAAACTTGTCCCTCACATATCCTTTGAACATTCCCCCTCTCCCCTTAAGTGCATGCCCCCTAATATTAAACATTTCAATTCTTCGAAAAAGATTCTGACTGTAAACCCTGTCTATGCCTCTCATAATTTTATAGACTTCTGTCAGGTCTGCCCTCAGATACTCCATTTGATCTCTTGAAGTGCAGCACCTCACACCTGCCCAGATTAAATTTCATCTTCCATTTCTCTGTCTATATCAGCAATATGTCTATATCAGCCTGTATCCTTTGAGAATCATCAAGGTAGACAAGTCTCCAGGGCTTGATGGGATATAGAACATAGAACATTACAGCGCAGAACAGGCCCCTCGGCCCATGATGTTGCACCGACCAGTTACAAAACAACGACCCACCAGCCTAAACCAATCCCTTTTCATCCACAAACCTATCCACAGATCTCTCAAACGCCCCCAAACTAGGCGCATTTACAACTGCAGCTGGCAGGGCATTCCAGTCCCTCACCACCCTCTGGGTAAAGAACCTACCCCTGACATCTGTCCTATAACTACCCCCCCTTAATTTAAAATCGTGCCCCCTTGTGCTAGCTTTCTCCATCCTAGGAAAAAGGCTATCACTATCTACCCTGTCTAAACCTCTAATCATCTTATATGTTTCAATGAGATCCCCTCTTAGCCGCCTTCTTTCCAGCGAAAACAACCCCAAATCTCTCAGTCTCTCCTCATAGGATCTCCCCTCCATACCAGGCAACATCCTGGTAAACCTCCTCTGCACCCTCTCCAAAGCCTCTACATCCTTCCTGTAATGTGGGGACCAGAACTGCACACAAAACTCCAAGTGTGGCCGCACCAGAGATGTGTACAGTTGCATCATGACGCTGCGACTCCTAAATTCAATCCCCCTACCAATAAACGCCAAGACTCCGTATGCCTTCTTAACAACCTTATCTACTTGATTCCCAACTTTCAGGGATCTATGTACACATACACCTAGATCCCTCTGCTCCTCCACACTATTCAAAGTCCTCCCGTTAGCCCTATACTCAACACATCTGTTACTCCTACCGAAATGAATTACCTCACACTTCTCCACATTAAACTCCATCCGCCACCTCTCAGCCCAGCTCTGCAACCTTTCTAAGTCATCCTGCAAACTATGACACCCTTCCTCACAATCTACCACACCTCCGACTTTGGTGTCATCAGCAAACTTACTAATCCACCCAACTATACCCTCATCCAGATCATTAATAAAAATTACAAACAGCAGTGGCCCCAAAACAGATCCCTGAGGCACACCACTTGTAACCGAACTCCATGACGAATATTTCCCATCAACCACCACTCTCTGTCTCCTATCTGCTAGCCAATTCCTGATCCAATTACCTAGATCACCCCCAATCCCATACATCTGCATTTTCTGCAGAAGCCTACCATGGTGAACCTTATCAAACGCCTTGCTAAAATCCATATACACCACATCAACTGCCTTACCCCTATCCACCTCTTTGGTCACTTTCTCAAAGAACTCGATAAGGTTAGTAAGGCATGACCTACCTATCTACCTACCTACCTCTGCGCTGTCGGCCTTCATGACACACGACAGCGCAGAGTCGCTGAACAGAGACTGATAGCCAAGTTCCGCACACATGAGGACGGTCTCAACAGGGATCTTGGGTTCATGTCGCACTATCTGTAACCCCCGTGACTTGCCTGGATTTGCAAAACCTCACTTACTGTACTGTCTGGAGACAATACACATCTCTTTAAACTGTGATCAGTGCTCCTTCCACTCACATTATCAGCCACTTTAAGACTTGAACAGCAGGTTAGGTGTAAGGATTCGCATTCTAATCAGCAATCTCTAAACTGTCTGTGCTTTATATGCTCTGTCTGAGGCCAGAACTCTCCATTCACCTGACGAAGAGGCTGCCCCCTCGAAAGCTTGTGAGAATATTATCAAATAAATCGGTTGGACTAAAACCTGGTGTTGTCAGACTTTTTACAGGGAAATTATTGGACAGGATTATCCGAGACAGGATTTACTCCCATTTGGAAATAAGTGGACATATTGGCGAGAGGGAACATGGTTTCGTAAAGGGGTTACAAAACCCATTTACTTTTGTAAAGTTAGTGTCTCACTAACATGATTGCATTTTTTGAGGAAGTGATGAAGATGATTAATGAGGGTAGGGTAGTGGATGTTATCTACATGGACTTCAGTAAGACATTTGACAAGGTCCCTCATGGCAGACTGGTGCAGAAGGTGAAGTTGCATGGAATCAGAGGTGAACTGGCAAGGTGGATACAGAACTAACTCGGTCATAGAAGGCAGAAGGTAGCTGTGGAAGGGTGTGTTTCTGAATGGAGGGTTATGACAATGGCGTTCGACAGGGATCAGTGCTGGGACCTTTGCTGTTTTTTATACATATCTATATATGATTTGGAGGAAAATGTAACTTGTTTGATTAGTATGTATTAGGATGACACAACGGTTGGTAGATTCACGGATAGCAATGAAGACCATCAGAGGATTCAGCAGTATACAGATTGGTTGGAAACTTAGGCAGAGAGATGGCAGTTTAATCTGGACAAATGTGAGGTAATGCATTTTGGAAGGTCTAATACAGATAGGAAATATACAGTATATGGTTGACCCATTAGAGTATTGATAGGCAAAGGGGTCTGGGTGTACAGGTGCACAGGTCACTGAAAGTGGCAAAGCAAGGTGGAGAAGATGGTCAAGAAGGCATACGGCATGCTTGCCTTCATCAGTTGCGACACTGAGTTTAAAAATTGGCAAGTCATGTTGCAGCTTTATAGAACTTTAGTTAGGCCGCACTTGGAATCTAGTGTTCAATTCTGGTCGCCACACTACCAGAAGGATGCGGAGGCTTTGGAGAGGGTACAGAAAAGATTTACCAGGATGTTGCTTGGCATGGAAAGCATCTGCTATGAGAGGTTGGAGAAACTTGGTTTGTTCTCAGTGGAACGATGGAGGTTGAGGGGTGACCTGATAGAAGTCTATAAGATTATTGAATTCTTTGAGGAGGTAACTAAGTGTGTAGATGAAGGTAGAGCAGTTGGTGTTGTATCCATGGATTTTAGTAAGGCATTTGATAAGGCTCCCCAAGGTCGGCTCATGAAGAAAGTAAGGAGGTGTGGGATCGAGGAAAATTTGGCCGCTTGGATAAGTAACTGGCTGTCTCATTGAAAGAAGTCTCACAACACCAGGTTAAAGTCCAACAAGTTTATTTGAGAGTAAACGCACTAACTTTTGGGGTTTGTCTCTTCGTCAGGGCAAACCCCGAAAGGTAGTGGGTTTATGATCAAATAAACTTGTTGGACTTTAACCTGGTACTGTGAGACTTCTTACTATGTTTACCCCAGTCCAACGCCGGCATCTCCACATCAAAACTCATAGAACACAGAGGGTGGAGAGAAAATTTTCAGACTGGAGACCAGTTATCAGTGGCATAGCACAGGGATCAGCGCTGGGTCTTCTGCTATTTGTGATTTTTATCAATGACTTGGAGGAGGGGGCTGAAGGGTGGGTTAGTAAAATTTGCTGATGACACCAAGATTGGTGGAGTAGTGGATGAGGTGGAGGTGGCTGCAAAGAGACACTGATAGGATGCAGGTCTGGGCCGAAAAATGGCAGATGGAGTGATAAGTGCAAGGTGATTCATTTTGGTAGGACAAATTTGAATGCAGAATACAGGGTCAAAGGCAGGGTTCTGAGGAATGTGAAGGAAAAGAGAGATCTTGGGGTTCACATCCTCAGATCTCTGAAGGTTGCCACTCAAGTGAATAAAGCCGTGAAGAAGGCCTATAGTGTGTTAGCATTTATTAACAGGGGGTTAGAGTTTAAGAGCCATGGGGTTATGCTGCAACTGTGCACGGCCATGGTGAGATCACATTTGGAATAGTGTGTGCAGTTATGGTCACATCACTATAAGAAGGATGTGGAAGCATTAGAGAGAGTGCAGAGGAGATTTATCAGGATGCTGCCTGGTTTGGAGGGTAGGTCTTATGAAGAAAGGTTGAGGGAGTTGGGGCTTTCCTCTTTGGAGCGGAGGAGGATGAGGGGCGACTTAGGGGTTTATAAGATGATGACAGGGATAGATAGAGTGGACATTCAGAGACTATTTCCTCGGGAGGACGTAGCTGTTATTAGGGGGCATAACTATAAGGTTCATGGTAGGAGATACAAGAGGGATGTCCGAGGTAGGTTCTTTACTCAGAGTGGTTGGGGTATGGAATGGACTGCCTGCTGTGATAATGGAGTTGGACACTTTAGGAACTTTCAAGTGGTTATTGGATAGGCACATGGAGCACTCCAGAATGATAGGGAGTGGGATAGCTTGATCTTGGTTTCGGACAAAGTTCAGCATAACATTGAGGGCTGAAGGGCCTGTGCTGTGCTGTACTCTTCTACATTCTAAGATTATGAGGGGCTTGGACAGAGTGGATAGTCAGAATCTTTTTCCCCAGGGAGGAAGAGTCAAATACTAGAGGGCACAGGTTTAAGCTGTGAGGGGCAAGGTTTAAAGGAGATGTTCGAGGCAAGTTTTTGTTTTTACACAGGATGGTGGATGCCTGGAACTTGCTGCTGGGGAAAGTCATGAAAGCAGCTACGATAGCGATTTTTAAGGGGCATCTTGACACATATGAAAAGGATGGGAATGGATGGATATGGTCTCTGGAAGGGTAGGGGGTTTTAGTTTAGTCAGGCAGCATGGTCTGTGCAGGCTTGGAGGGCCTGTTCCTGTGTTGTAATTTTCTTTGTCCTTCTACACCATCTACAACTCCACCTACCTTTGTGTCATGTAAAACTTACTAACCCATCCGTCTGCATTGTCACCCAAGCCATTATCACAAACAACAGAGGTCCTCGTATGGGTCCCTGCGGAATACTACTAGTGATCTCCAGCCAGAAAAATACCCTTCTGCTACTACTCTGACTCCTATGGGCAAGCCAATTCTTTTAAAGTTTATTTATTAGTGTCACAAGTAGGCTTACATTAACATTGCAATGAAGTTACTGTGAAAATCCTCTAGTTGCAACACTCCAGCCCCTGTTGGAGTACACTGAGGGAGAATTTAGCTTGGCCAATGCACCTAGCCAGCACATCTTTTGGATTGTGGGAGGAAACTGGAGCACTTGGAGAAAACCACCGCAGACACGGGGAGAAAGTTGATATAGAACAGTGACCCAAACTGGGAATCGAACCTCGGTCCCTGGCGCTGTGATGCAGCAATGCTAACCACTGTGCCACTATATCCAAGTGGTTAAGTCATCAGGGATCACATGCATCTTAAATGTTCTGGATAAGCTTACCATACGACTTGTTGGAAGTCTTAATAAAATCCACACAGACAACTTCCATTGCCCTATCCTCATTGACTATCTTCCAGTGACATCAGCACTATGCCGTTATCTCCTCAAATTGGGGGTTAGCATGTTTGAAAATGAATAAATCACTCAGGCTGAATGAAATATACCCTAGACTGGTAAAAGAAACTATGGAGGAAATAGCTGTGTGTCTGACCATCATTCTCCAATTTTTAATGGAAGGTGTCAGGGAATTGGAGTCCCCTAACAATGTACCGTGTTTAAAAATGGAGCAAGAGATAGACTGAATAAATAGTCCAATTAGTTTAACCATGGTTGTGTCCAAAATATTGACATCAATTCTGAGACAAAATAAGCTGTCACTTACAGAAATGGATTCATCAGGATAGTCAGGTTGAATCTGAGAAGGAAAGCTGCCAGAAGCAGTAGTAGACATAGGTAAAATTTTGTCTTTTAAAAAGCATTTAAACAGTTGCATGAGTAAGATGGGTATAGAGGGACTTGGGCCAAATGTGGGCAAGTGAGACTGGTTTAGTGGTTAAAGAAAAGGAGCGGCATGGATAAGTTGAGCCAAAGGCCTGATCCCGTGCTGTAAACCTCTATGAATCTTTGATATGGGGAAATCACACTACTTCTTTGGTTTAAGCATTTTTTATCATCCTCCCATGTGTGTATTCTATTTCCAAAACAGTTATATCCAGTTTGTTATTTGTGTAACTGCCTCTGTTTAAGGGCCGTTATGTACCAATGGGTGATGCACACAGTTGAACTACCATTGAATCCTGTAATCTGGGCTCCAGGGTTTTCTGATTTAAATTGTAAAAAATGGCAGGGAACAATTGTTTCCCAAAAAGCTTTTCTAAAGATGTTATTATTTAATCAAAGAGAAGTTCTAATCCCTTAAATTGTACTCCCATCATTACCAGATGATTATTCATCCGAGATAGGCAGGTACAGTCCAACAACTTAAGTGCCTCCTTATTCAACATATTCCACCTTTGGAATCTCCAGTTTAAATCTCAGTCTGTTACAGCCCTTATTGGATCCCATGATATTTTCTTCTGTGGACTGGTCTTCTAATCCTGTCAAACTTAGAATAATTAAGAATTTAGAATCCCTACAGTGCAGAAAGATGCCATTCAGCCCATCAAGTCTGCACTGACCACAATCCCACCCAGCCCCTACCCCCATATCCCGACATATTTACCCACTAATTCCTCTAACATATGCATCTCTGGACACTAAGGGCAATTTTAGCATGGCCAATCAACTAACTTGTCAAAGATAACTCACCCTTCATAATTCTCTAAAAATACATTTAAACTTATCTAGATTTTGCAACAGGAGTTGTAACCCTT
Source organism: Prionace glauca (assembly GCA_037974335.1). NCBI lineage: Eukaryota > Metazoa > Chordata > Chondrichthyes > Carcharhiniformes > Carcharhinidae > Prionace > Prionace glauca. Next base: position 32,626,007 of record CM075730.1, read on the forward strand.
CTTTATTTCGGGCATTAGCAGTCCAGTCAGAAAACACTTTGTTCCTATCTTGCTTCTGTCTGGAAGTAACAAAGTTAAGACATTTTCCTTTACTTTTTCCTTGATATTGTAATAACAAGAGTCCACATTTCCAATTCTGCCTTCCGTTGCTAGTTAGGTTTGGCATCCAAAAAGACAGGAGGACAATCAAATCATGTAAGTTTGCTTCTACCTTCAGCTATTGTTGTGTCCTGAGTCTGTAGCACCTCTTCAAGTCTGACAAAACACCAGCTAAGCTGGCTTTTCCTCTGCTACCAATCTTAGTCTGGCAGTAAGAATCCTTCAATAGCAAGCAATATAAAAAAAACAACTTTACAAAATAAAGGAGCTTCATTACACAACCACCTGGGCCACAGATACTCTTTCCACAATCTCCATCTGCTTCCAATTTCTACTGGATCAGTTGGTCAGCTGACCATGACAGCATGTTGCTATTGGTTACATTACAACAATAGAACCATAGAACCCTACAGCGCAGAAACAGGCCCTTTGGCCCATCGAGTCTGCACCAAACACAATCCCACCCAGACCCTATCCCCATATCCCTACACATTTACCTGCTAATCCCTCTAACCTACACATCCCAGGATACTAAGGGGCAATTTTAGCATAGCCAATGAACCTAACCCGCACATCTTTGGACTGTGGGAGGAAACCGGAGCACCCGGAGAAAACCCACGCAGACACGAGGAGAATGTGCAAACTCCACACAGGCAGTGACCCGAGCCGGGAATCGAACCCAGGACCCTGGAGCTGTGAAGCAGCAGTGCTAACCACTGTGCTACCGTGCCGCCCACACTGTGCTACCGTGCCGCCCACACTGTGCTACCGTGCCGCCCAAACGAAAGAGTAACAAATCCAGAGAACCATGGATGACTGAGATATTCAGGATATGGTGAGAAGGAAAAGTGTTTTAGCAGGTACAAGGGGAGCAAATCAGCAGAGATATTAGTGAAGTACAGAAAGTGCAGGGGGAGCTTAGGAAAGCAATTAGAAAAGCAAAGAGGGGATGTGAGGAAACTCTGGCAGGTAAAAGTAGGGAAGATTACAATAAGTATATCAAAGTATATATCAATGGAAAGAGGATAACCAAGGAAAGAGTCGGGCCCATTAGGCACCAAGCAGACTATCTATGGGTGCAGGCAGAGGACACTGGTAGAATGTTGAATGAATATTTTACATCCACCTTCACTCAAGAGAATAAGGATGAAAGTATGGAATTCAAGCAGAAAGACTGAGGCTCTTGAGGAGATTGACATAGGGAAGGCCAAGTATTGGAGGTATTGGCAACCTTAAAAGTGGATGAATCTCCAGGTCCGGATGAATTGTGTCTTAGGCTGTTGTGAGAGATTGCAGGGGCTCTGACCTAAATTTTCAATTCCTCTCTGACCTGGGGGAGATGCTAGAGGACTGGAGAACAGTTATTGTGGTTCCATTATTTTAGAAGCAGGGAACTAAGGACCAGTGCGTCCAACATCAGTGGTAGGGAAATTATTGGAGAAACTTCTGAAAGCTAGTCTCTATCTGTACTTTGAGAGGCAAGGCTTGACCAAGAATAGTAAGCATAGCTTCATCAGAGGGAGGTCATACCTAACAAATTTTTTGAAACGGTGACCAGGTGTGTAGATGAGGATAGTGCTGTTGATGTAATTTATATGGATTTCAGCAAAGCCTTTGAACAAGGTCCCACTTGGGAGAATTATGATGAAGAAGCATTCCAAAAGCTTGCAATTCCAAATAAAACTTCTTACTGTGCCCATCCCAGTCCAGTGCACATCATGACTAGGAAGACTGTAGAACAAAGGGACCTTTGCATGTTCATCCATAGCTCTAATGAGGCAGTAGGGCATGTTAGTAGGGTGGTGAAAAGAGCATGTGGGACACTTTATCAATCAAGATGTGGGGATACTGGCATTGGACTGGGGAGGTGGGGGTCATTGTAAGAAACCTCACAACACCTGGTTAAGCCTGTAAGACTTTAACCTGTTGTGAGACTTCTCACTTTATCAATCAAGGCATTGATTACAAAAGGAGGGACATCATGTTGGAGTTGTATAGAACTTTGGTGATACCACAGCTAGAGTACTATGAGCAGTTATGGTTGCCACGTTATAGGAAGGATGTGATTACACTGGCAGCGGTGTAGATTCATCAGGGTGCTGCCTAGGATGGAACATTTAAGTCACAGAGAAATGTTGGATAAACTTGGGTTGTTAATGTTGCAGCAGCGAAGACTGAGAGGTGACCTGATTGAGGTGCACAAAATTATGAGGGGCATGGACAGAATGGATAAGGAGCAGCTTAGTTGAAGTGTCAGTCATGAGGAGTCATAGGTTCAAGGTGAGGGGCAGGAGGTTTAGGGAGGGGATGAAAAAAATAACTATTTTACCCAGAGGGTCGTGACACTCACACCTCACACCTTTAAAAAGCACCTGATGTTGTTGATCATGTTGTTGTTCGTCCATTGTCGTCAATGAGGACCTTGACACCATTAGTCATTTTGAGGCTAGATGTGGTGTGTCCGAAGATGACTGATCAGGCCAATTTGGGCACGGAATGCCGTAGCACATATTGGGCAGACTTGTGTTTTTGTGGTTTTGAGCCAATGTTTCCCATGTGGTTGTGTCTATGTCAAGCAACTTCAGGGGGGCCTTCAGTGTGTCTTTGTAATGGTTCTTCTGCCCTCCATGTGAGCGTCTACTTGCAGAGAGTTCCCGAAAAAGGAGTTGCTTGGGTATGCGCTCATCTGACATACGGATGACATGACCTGCCCACCAGGTCTGCGCTCTCATCAGCAGTGACTGATGGTAGAATTGCTCTAGGGACAACTTCAGTGTTTGGTACTTTGTCTTGCCATCTGATGTGTAATATTCTGCGAAGACGAGTCATGTGGAAATGATTGAGCTCTCTTGCATGCCTTCAATACACAGTCCATGCTTCACAGGTATACAGCAGGGTAGTGAGTACCACGGTGCTGTTGACCTTCAGTTTTGTTGCTGGGCTGATTCCTCAACGTTCCCATACAGTGGAGCTCAGCCTACCGAAAGCAGAACTTGCCTTTGCTATTCTGCAGTTAACTTCTGTATCAATAGTCACTGCTTGGGAGAGGGCGCTGCCAAGATAAGTGAACTGGTCCACTACCTGTAGTTTCTGCCCTTTGATTGTGATTATGGGTTCTGTGTACGGTGCATGAGGAGCGGGCTGGTGCATGACTTCGGTCTTTTTAATGCTGATGGTGAATCCAAAGTTGTCAGAAGCTGTGAAAAATTTGTCCATACTGACTTGCATTTCTGGCTCTGAGCCAATGTTGGACTGGGGTAAACGCAGTAAAAAGTCTCACAACACCAGGTTAAAGTCCAACAGGTTTATTTGGTAATAAACGCCACTAGCTTTCGGAGCGCTGTTTCTTTGTCAGGTGAGTAGGGGGTTCTGATTACAAACAGGGCATATAAAGGCACATACATTTTACAGAATACTGATTAGAATATGAATCTTTACAGCTAATCAGCTAATCAAGTCTTAAAAGTGCAGACAATGTGAGTGGAGATAGCATTAAGCATAGGTTAAAGAGATGTGTATTGTCTCCAGGCAGGACATTAAGTGAGATGTTGCAAGTTCAGGCAAGATGACTTGTTACAAATAGTGTGACATGAACCCAAGATCCCTGTTGAGGCCGTCCTCATGTATGAGGAACTTGGCTATCAGTTTCTGCTCAGTAACTCTGTGCTGTCGTATGTCGTGAAGGCCGCCTTGGAGAATGTTTTACCCGAAGATCAGAGGCCGAATGCCCGTGACAGCTGAAGTGTTCGCCAACAGGAAGAGAACAGTCTTGCCTGGTAATTGTCGAGCGGTGTTTATTCATCTTTTGTTGTAGCGTCTGCATGGTCTCCCCAGTGTACCATGCCTCAGGACATCCTTTCATGCAGTGTATCAGGTAGACAATGTTGGCCGAGTTGCAAGAGTATTTACCATGTACCTGGTGGATGGTGTTCTCATGTGAGATGATGGTATCTGTGTCGATGATCTGGCATGTCTTGCAGAGGTTGCTGTGGCAGGGTTGTGTGGTGTCATGGTCACTGTTCTCCTGAAGGCTGGGTAGTTTGCAGTGGACAATGGTCTGTTTGAGGATAACTGAACCCCCAGCATTTGTCACAACACTACAGACTTCCTAGAGAAACTCAGTACACACGGAGCAGTTGAACCAGGGGTACTCCTCATCACAATGGATGTCTCGGCACTCTACAAGAGCATTCCCCATGACGATGGCATTGCTGCAACTGCCTCAGTACTCAATGCCAACAACTGCCAGTTTCCAGATGCAATTTTACAACTCATCTGCTTCATCCTGGACCATAATATCTTCACTTTCAACAACCAGTTCTTCATCCAGTCACACGGAACAGCCATGGGGACCAAATTCGCGCCTCAATATGCCAACATCTTCATGCACAGGTTTGAACAAGACTTCTCCAATGCACAGGACTTTCAACTGATGTTATACACTAGATACAGCAATGATATTTTCTTCCTTTGGACTCATGGTGAACAATCACTGAAACAACTATATGATGACATCAACAAGTTCCATCCCACCATCAGACTCACCATGGACTATTGTCTGGAATCAGTTGCATTCTTGGACACACGCATCTCCATTAAGGATAGTCACCTCAGCACCTCACTGTACTGCAAGCCCACAGACAATCTCACGATGCTCCACTTCTCCAGCTTCCACCCTAAACACGTTAAAGAAGCCATGCCCTATAGACAAGCCCTCCGTATACACAGGATCTGCTCAAAAAAGCAATGCCCTCATAAGAACAGGATATGGTGCTCGACTCATTGATTGACAGTTCTGACGCACCACAGCAAAAAACCTCATCGACCTCCTCAGAAGACAAACACAGGACATGGTGGACAGAGTACCTTTCGTCGTCCAGTACTTCTCTGGAGCGGAGAAGCTACGACATCTTCTCCGGAGTCTTCAACATGTCATTCTTGAAGATAAATATCTCGCCAAAGCCATCCCTACACCCCCACTTCTTGTCTTCAAATAAAAACACAATCTCAAACAGACGATTATCCGCAGCAAACTACCCAGTCTTCAGAAGAATAGTGATCACAACATCATATAACCCTGCCACAGCAACCTATGCAAGACATGCCAGATCATCGACACGGATGCCATCATCTCACATGAGAACACGATCCACCGGGTACACGGCACATACTCTTGCAACTCAGCCGAAGTTGTCTACCTGATATGCTGCAGGAAAAGATGTCCCGAGGCATGGGATATTTGGGAGACTATGCAGACGCTACGACAACGGATGAATGAACACTGCTCAACAATCATCAGGCAAGACTGTTCCTTTCCTGTTGGTGAACACTTCAGCGGTCACGGGCATTTGGCCTCTGATCTTCAGGTAGATGTTCTCCAAGGCGGCCTTCATGACATACGACAGCGCAGAATCACTGAGCAGAAACTGATAGCCAAGTTCCGCACACATGAGGACGGCCTCAACCGGGATCTTGGGTTCATGTCACACTATCTGTAATCCCCATGACATGCCTGAACTTGCAACATCTCACTTACTGTCCTGTCTAGAGACAATAAACATCTCTTTAATCTATGCTTAATGCTATCTCCACTCACATTGTCTGCACCTTTAAGACTTGATTAGCTGATTAGCTGCAAAGACTTGCATTTTAATCGATATTCTGTAAGCTGTGTGTGCCTTTATATGCTCTGTTTGTGATCAGAACTCTCTGATGAAGCAAAAGCATTCTGAAAGCTAGTGGCGTTTACAACCAAACAAATCTGTTGGACTTTTACCTGGTGTTGTGAGACTTCTTTCTGAGCCAGTATACAGGCTGCAGACATTGGCAAAGAGGAACTCTTTCAGAACAGTCTCCTTCACTTTGGGAAGCTCTTCCTCAGGTTGAAGAGCTTCCCAAAGTGAAGGAGACTGTTCTGAAAGACTTCCTCTTTGCCAATGTCTGCAGCCTGTATACTGGCTCAGAAAGAAGCCTCACAACACCAGGTAAAAGCTCTTCAACCTGAGGAAGAGCTTCCCATCCACTCTGTACTTGAGGCTGATTCCAGCAACACTGTCCTGGAAGGCATCTTTCAGCATGGCAGTAAACATCATGTTGAACAGTGTGGGTGCGAGCACACAGCCTTGTTTGACACCATTGGTGACTGGGAATGCCTCAGAGGATTCTCTGCCATCCAGTACTTTGGCCATCATGCCACCATGGAACTTGCATACCATCTGAATGAATTTGGGGAGGCAGCCGAACTTTGACATGATCCTCCACAGGCCTTGTGTGCTGACAGTGAGGAAGACTTTCGCGAGGTCAACAAAGGTTATGTAGAGCTCGCGATTCTGTTCCTGACGCTTCTCCTGAAGTTGGCGCGCAGCAAACATCATGTCAGTAGTCCCATGACCTTTGCGGAAGCCACACTGTGACTCTGGAAACAGGCCCAACTCCAGATGAGTGACCAGACGATTTAGCAGGACTCTTGCGAAGGTTTTCCCTGTGATGGACAGCAGCGAGTTTCCTCGGTGGTTGTCGCATTCTCGCCGATTGCCCTTCCTCTTGTAGAGGTGTACGATGGAAGCATCTTTAAGTTCCTGAGGAATGGACCCTTGCTTCCAAAAGGACTGGAACAACTCGGTGAGCTTCTCGATAAGTACAGGACCTTTTTAGCTTTGTAGCTTTGTAGATCTCTGCAGGTATGGCATCTGCCCCTGGGACTTTGCCATTGGATAGCTGGCTGACAGCTTTCGTGACTTTGGCTACTACCAGTGGGTCATCCATGGTGCTGTTGATATTTACCTGGGGAATCCTGTCTATTGCCTCATCGTTAATAGATGACGGTTGGTTGAGGACAGCTTCAAAGTTTTCAGCCCAACTCTGCAGGATCTGAGCCCTCTCTGTAATGAGAGTTGTACCATCTGTAATCAGGAGGGGGGGGCTCCCGAGAGATTGAGGTCTGTAGAGAGTGTTGAGGGCTTCATAGAACCGTTTGAAGTCATTTCTGTTAGCGTATCCCTGTATTTCATCTGCCTTGGCACTCAGCCAGACATCCTGCACTTTATGCAGTTTATTCTGGACTGTCCTGTGAGCACTGGTAAAAGCATTTCTCTTGGCAGCTGATGATGGGTCATTCTGACAGGCCGGATGAAGATGGTGCTTTTCAACAAGTAGAGTCTGTATCTCCTCATCATTCTCATCGAACCAGTCATGCTGCTTGTGGGTGGAGGGCCCGAGCATCTTCAGCACAGATGAATGGACAGCATCCCTGAAGCATTCCCAGTCATCCTCAGCGCTGCCTGCGAGGTGTAGATCAGTAAGCTTGATTTCTAAGTCTTCAGCCAGTGCTGAAGCTATGTTGGGGTTCTTTAGCTTGGCCGCATTGATTCTTTTCATAACCTTGCTTCCTTGTGGTCACCTCTTGGGTCTGATGCGGAGCCTCATTTTGGAGACAATGAGTCTGTGATCTGTCCAGCAGTCAGCACCACACACGGCCTTGGTCACTCTGACATCCTGTCTGTCTTTTCCCCTGACAATGACATAGTCGATAAGATGCCAATGCTTAGAGCGGGAGTGCATCCAGGAGGACTTGTTACGGGTAGGCAGACAGAACATAGAACATAGAACATAGAACATTACAGCGCAGAACAGGCCCTTCGGCCCACAGTGTTGCGCCGACCAGCTTTTTTTCAAAAAAAAACAAAACTAACCCACTAATCTAAACCAATCCCATTTCGTCCATAAACCTATCCACAGATCTCTTAAACGCCCCCAAACTAGGCGCATTTACAACTGCAGCTGGCAGGGCATTCCAGTCCCTCACCACCCGCTGGGTAAAGAACCTACCCCTGACATCAGTCCTATAACTACCCCCCCTTAATTTAAAGTCGTGCCCCCTCATGCTAGCTTTCTCCATCCTAGGAAAAAGGCTATCTACCCTGTCTAAACCTCTAATCATCTTATATGTTTCAATAAGATCCCCTCTTAGCCGCCTTCTTTCCAGCGAAAACAACCCCAAATCTCTCAGTCTCTCCTCATAGGATCTCCCCTCCATACCAGGCAACATCCTGGTAAACCTCCTCTGCACCCTCTCCAAAGCCTCCACATCCTTCCTGTAATGTGGGGACCAGAACTGCACACAAAACTCCAAGTGCTGCCGCACCAGAGATGTGTACAGTTGCATCATGACGCTGCGACTCCTAAATTCAATCCTCCTACCAATAAACGCCAAGACACCGTATACCTTCTTAACAACCTTATCTACTTGATTCCCAACTTTCAGGGATCTATGTACACATACACCTAGATCCCTCTGCTCCTCCACACTATTCAAAGTCCTCCCGTTAGCCCTATACTCAACACATCTGTTATTCCTACCAAAATGAATTACCTCACACTTCTCCACATTAAACTCCATCCGCCACCTCGCAGCCCAGCTCTGCAACCTTTCTAAGTCACTCTGCAAACTATGACACCCTTCCTCACAATCTACCACACCTCCGACTTTGGTGTCATCAGCAAACTTACTAATCCACCCAACTATACCCTCATCCAGATCATTAATAAAAATTACAAACAGCAGTGGCCCCAAAACAGATCCCTGAGGCACACCACTCGTAACCGAACTCCATGACGAATATTTACCATCAACCACCACTCTCTGTCTCCTATCTGCTAGCCAATTCCTGATCCAATTACCTAGATCACCCCCAATCCCACACATCTGCATTTTCTGCAGAAGCCTACCATGGTGAACCTTATCAAACGCCTTGCTAAAATCCATATACACCACATCAACTGCCTTACCCCTATCCACCTCTTTGGTCACTTTCTCAAAGAACTCGATAAGGTTAGTAAGGCACGACCTACCCGTTACAAAACCATGCTGACTGTCTCTAATCAATTCATTACTCTCCAAATAACTATAAATCCTGTCTCTAATAATCCTTTCCAAAACCTTACCCACCACAGAAGTAAGACTCACCGGTCTATAATTCCCAGGGAAGTCTCTTCTCCCCTTCTTAAACAATGGGACAACATTTGCTGTCCTCCAATCTTCCGGTACTATACCAGAGACCAACGACGACCTGAAAATCAGAGCCAGAGGCTCCGCAATCACCTCTCTTGCCTCCCAAAGAATCCTAGGGTAAATCCCATCCGGACCAGGGGACTTATTTATTTTCAAACCCTCTAAAATATCCAGCACATCCCCCGTATCAACTGCAATACTATCTATTTTACACCCCTGCACCCCAGTGTCCTCCTCAGCTACATTCATGTCCACTTGCATGAACACCGAAGAGAAATATTGGTTCAACGCCTCTCCAATCTCTTCCGGTTCCACACACAACTTCCCTCTACTGTCTGTAACTGGCCCTAATCTTGCCCTAACCAACCTTCTGTTCTTGACATACCTGTAAAACGCCTTAGGATTCTCCTTAATCCTATCAGCCAAAGTCATCTCATGTCCTCTTTTAGCCCTTCTTAACTCCCTCTTCAACTCCCTCCTAGCTAATCTAAAACTTTCTAATGCACTTCCTGTGCTCTCAAGCCTCATCCGAACATAAGCCTCCTTTTTCTTCCTAACCAATGAATCAACTTTTTTAGTGCACCACGGTTCCCTGGGCCTACCAAATCCTCCTTGCCTGACAGGGATATACCTATCATTGTGTTGGTGATGAGGAGGTCTTCTTACTGAAGACCTGTGTGCTGCACAGGTCTTCAGTAAGAGTAGCCCATTACTGTTACACTTGCCCACTCCATGCCTCCCAGTGACTATCTGCCAGATTGCAGAGTCACACCCTACTCTTGCATTGAAATCGCCAAGCAAGATCAGCTTGTCGGTACTGCTCACTGCTGATAGTAGGGCGCCTAGTTCTTCATAGAACTTGTCTTTCATCTCGTCTGGGTTGTTCATTGTGGGGGCATAGACACTGATCAGGGTGACTTGACTTCTGTTCTGTAGTGGAAGCTGTAATAGAACATAGAACATAGAACAAACAGGCCCTTCGGCCCACAAGTTGCGCCGATCACATCTATACCTACCAAGCCACAGAACTATCTGTAACTTCCAATGCCATTAGATCCCATATACTCATCCAGAAGTCTTTTAAAAGACCCCAGCGAGTTCACCTCTAACACGACCACGGCAGCCAATTCCACTCACTCACCACCCTCTGAGTGAAAAACTTACCCCTAACATCTCCTCTGTACTTGTTTCCCAGCACCTTAAACCTGTGTCCTCTCATAGCGACCATTTCAGCCCTGGGAAATAGCCTCTGAGAATCCACCCTATCTATTCCTCTCAACATTTTATAAACCTCTATCAGTTCGCCTCTCAACCATCGTCTCTCCTCAATCTATCTTCATAAGGCATGCCTCCCAATCCAGGCAACATCCTTGTAAATCTCCTCTGCACCCTCTCAACAGCTTCCACATCCTTCCTGTAGTGAGGCGACCAGAACTGCGCACAGTACTCCAAGTGGGGTCTGACAAGGGTCTTATAAAGTTGCAGCATTACCTCCCAACTCCTAAACTCAATCCCTCGATTAAATGAAGGCCAGTACACCATACACCTTCTTGACCACATCCTCCACCTGCGAGGCCAATTTAAGAGTCCTATGGACCTGAATCCCAAGATCCTTCTGCTCTTCAACCCAGCTAAGGCTCCTACCCTTGATATTGTACTCCTGCATCCTGTTGGTCCTGCCAAAATGGACCACTACACATTTATCTGCATTGAAGTCCATCTGCCACTTCTCCACCCAGTCTTGCATCCTATCTATGTCACGCTGCAACTTCTGACATACCTCCAAACTATCCACAACACCACCAACCTTCGTATCGTTGGCGAACTTACTAACCCATCCCTCCACTTCCTCATCTAGGTCATTTATGAAAATGAGAAATGTAATGTCATAAGCTCACAATTCGATTACGTTCACCTTAGTGATGGAAAGGGATAGGCATGAACCTCGGGTCAGTAGTTTCAGCTGGGGGAAGGGTAATTATGAGGCTATTAGGAGAGAATTAGGAAGCATTGGTTGGAATGGGAGATTACAGGGACTGGGAACATCCGAGATGTGGAGATTTTTCAAGGAGCAGCTATTGCGGGTCTGTGATAAGTATATCCCTGTCAGGCAAGGAGGATTTGGTAGGCCCAGGGAACCGTGGTGCACCAAAAAAGTTGATTCGTTGGTTAGGAAGAAAAAGGAGGCTTATGTTCGGATGAGGCTTGAGGGCTCAGGTAGTGCATTAGAAAGTTTTAGATTGGCTAGGAGGGAGTTGAAGAGGGAGTTAAGAAGGGCCAAAAGAGGGCATGAGATGATTTTGGCTGATAGGATTAAGGAGAACCCTAAGGCGTTTTACAGGTATGTCAAGAACAGAAGGTTGGTTAGGACAAGATTAGGGCCAGTTACAGACAGTAGAGGGAAGTTGTGTGTGGAACCGGAGGAGATTGGAGAGGCGTTGAACCAATATTTCTCTTCGGTGTTCACGCAAGGGGACAGGAATGTAGCTGAGGAGGACACTGGGGTGCAGGGGTGTGAAATAGATAGTATTGCAGTTGATACGGGGGATGTGCTGGATATTTTAGAGGGTTTGAAAATAGATAAGTCCCCTGGTCCAGATGGGATTTACCCTAGGATTCTTTGGGAGGCAAGAGGGGTGATTGCGGAGCCTCTGGCTCTGATCTTCAGGTCGTCGTTAGTCTCTGGTATAGTACCAGAAGATTGGAGGACAGCAAATGTTGTCCCATTGTTTAAGAAGGGGAGAAGGGACTTCCCTGGGAATTATAGACCGGTGAGTCTTACTTCTGTGGTGGGTAAGGTTTTGGAAAGGATTATTAGAGACAGGATTTATAGTTATTTGGAAAGTAATGAGTTGATTAGAGATAGTCAGCATGGTTTTGTAGCGGGTAGGTCATGCCTTACTAACCTTATCGAGTTCTTTGAGAAAGTGACCAAAGAGGTGGATAGGGGTAAGGCAGTTGATGTGGTGTATATGGATTTTAGCAAGGCGTTTGATAAGGTTCACCATGGTAGGCTTCTGCAGAAAATGCAGATGTATGGGATTGGGGGTGATCTAGGTAATTGGATCAGGAATTGGCTAGCAGATAGGAGACAGAGAGTGGTGGTTGATGGGAAATATTCGTCATGGAGTTCGGTTACAAGTGGTGTGCCTCAGGGATCTGTTTTGGGGCCACTGCTGTTTGTAATTTTTATTAATGATCTGGATGAGGGTATAGTTGGGTGGATTAGTAAGTTTGCTGATGACACCAAAGTCGGAGGTGTGGTAGATTGTGAGGAAGGGTGTCATAGTTTGCAGGATGACTTAGAAAGGTTGCAGAGCTGGGCTAAGAGGTGGCGAATGGAGTTTAATGTGGAGAAGTGTGAGGTAATTCATTTCGGTAGGAATAACAGATGTGTTGAGTATAGGGCTAACGGGAGGACTTTGAATAGTGTGGAGGAGCAGAGGGATCTAGGTGTATGTGTACATAGATCCCTGAAAGTTGGGAATCAAGTAGATAAAGTTGTTAAGAAGGCATACGGAGTTTTGGCGTTTATTGGTAGGGGGATTGAATTTAGGAGTTGCAGCGTCATGATGCAACTGTACACATCTCTGGTGCGGCCGCACTTGGAGTTTTGTGTGCAGTTCTGGTCCCCACATTACAGGAAGGATGTAGAGGCTTTGGAGAGGGTGCAGAGGAGGTTTACCAGGATGTTGCCTGGTATGGAGGGGAGATCCTATGAGGAGAGATTGAGAGATTTGGGGTTGTTTTCGCTGGAAAGAAGGCAGCTAAGAGGGGATCTCATTGAAACATATAAGATGATTAGAGGTTTAGACAGGGTAGATAGTGATAGCCTTTTTCCTAGGATGGAGAAAGCTAACACGAGGGGGCACGATTTTAAATTAAGGGGGGGTAGTTATAGGACAGATGTCAGGGGTAGGTTCTTTACCCAGAGGGTGGTGAGGGACTGGAATGCCCTGCCAGCTGCAGTTGTAAATGCACCTAGTTTGGGGGCGTTTAAAAGATCTGTGGATAGGTTTATGGATGAAAAGGGATTGGTTTAGGCTAGTGGGTCATTGTTTTGTAACTGGTCGGCGCAACATCGTGGGCCGAAGGGCCTGTTCTGCGCTGTAATGTTCTATGTTCTATGTTCTAAGCTGGTCGTTTACACCCTTGGGTAGACTAGCAAGTTTCCAAACAAGGTGACTCCTGACGGCTAATCCAACTCCAGCATCACTTCGCTCATCGCTGCCATGACCGCTCCAGAGAAAAGTGTATCCACTCCCAGTTTCAGTCAACTGACCGACGTTGGCAAGATGAGTTTAGCTCAGGGCTGCAATGTCAATGTTATATCTTGCAAGCTCTCTGGCAACTAAGGCTGTTTTTCTCTCTGGTCTGTCTGCTATAGGGTTGTCCAAAAGCGTGCGCACGTTCCAAGTGCCAATGGTGAGTGGTCTCACCTTGTGATTTATTTTGTTTGTTTGACCGCAAGATGGGATCCCTGCCAGCCGTGGTAAACTGGCCAGGGTTTAGTGAAGCAGGTAATGTTTAGGGCACCTTTTCTAGCCCCTTCCTCATTCTACGGAGGTGAGCAGTGCGTTCCTGAAGAGGACTGCTCAGTTACCCAGGTAGACACCGAGTGCTGCTTCGGTCAGCTAAAAATGACCATTAGACCTGAGCTGCCTGTGTGCAGGTCCGTGACTACAGCTCCCAGTGTATCTACACCTATTGGTTCGTTGCTCACCCATCGCCACAGGACAGGACACATGATGATGATGATGACAATGTCGAGACTAGTGCTTGATTTGGATTAAAGTGAGGGAGAGTTGCACAGCGTCAGCCTCACTCTCTCTTCCCAATTCCCATCCAGATCCAGTGGGAAGACAAGAGTCAAGATGGCTGGAGATGGGACTAGGTCCAGTGGTTGACCAGGACATCTCCTGTGTCTTGTCCTGCTCTTTGTGTTTGATGACGCTTGCAGAGACCACTTTCTTGACAGTTGGACCTTCCATTGGTCTCGTCCGCTCAATCCGCTGGAGTCTGTCTTCACGTGCTGGGATAGACATCTCCCTATCTCACCGAGAGTTGAGACCCGTCAGCTATCCCCACCTGGTTTAGCCGGCTTGTCGAGGCTGTTGCCCGGGCTGTGGCCACTATCGCATGCAAACAGCAATAGGGAGCCACAGGTGACAGCTGAGTGCCAGGTGGGGACAAAGGGTGAAAAAACCGCCCTGAAAGGACACGACATAGAACCATAGAACATTACAGCCTAGAAACAGGCCTTTTGGTCCTCCTTGGCTGTGCCACAGTACTGTTCCTCTCTTGTCCTGAACCGAGTATCCTTTGTTGCAGGAAATGACCTCAATGTGTCCAGCCTGTCTGGAGTTGCCCAACAACAGCCACGATAACAATTCGGAAAGCCACCAAAGAGTTTTCTGAGACCAGCACCTTACATTCAACACAGGCATCAACCACACAATCCACCAGCGTAGATACAGTCACCACGTTGGGACATGTTAACGCCAAGGCTCACTTACTGGTGTGGGCAACACAGCCGTAGATGCCCATCAGGTGGAACCGAGAATGAGCATGCAAAGGTCTGCTGGGGGAAAGATATCAGCTGGCCACTAGCCAGATGCCAGGCCATTAGGATCTGTTATCCTAAAGTTGCTGGAGATGCAGAAGCAAAGCTGGGGATTGCAGTAAAAGCTGTCAGCAACATTTCAGCAACTGCAAGGCTGTTAGGAAAAGATCCCCAACCTTCAGTTGCAGGAGATGGTGCCCAGGCTAACACTGCAAGGAGGCAACTGTGGTGGAAAGTCTGGGGCAGGAAATGGTTGCCATGAGTGGCAGGGTCCAAGACACACCAAGCCATGGCTGAGAGTCTCGGAGGCATTCTGGAGATGCAACAGGCCATGGGTGAGGGCATCAAGAGCTTGGCCCAGTCTTAGAGGACGAACGCTTGAGAGGCTCCAGAGCTTGGCTTGGTCTCAAAGCACTTTCACTGAACGCTTTCACACTGGCATGGACACAGTTGGATCTCCAGGATTGGCAGAGCCAGGTCATGCTGAGATTTATGGAGCTCAATCAGCTGCTTGACCATCCCATGAGTGTCCCATACACAGCACGGGCACCTGAGGGAGGAGAAAAGGCTGGAGCCCAAGCTGGGGCCTTCCAGCTTGAAGGCACTGGCCTTCTGAAACCCCCCATCCTGACATCAGGCAGCAGGATGAACAGTGTGGTGCGGCTACATCCATGTCATCCAGAAATTGACTGGGGCCCTGCAGGTCGCAGCCCCCAAGGGGATACCCACCAATGGTATTACAGGCCATGGGGTGCAGAATGCAGCTGATCACCCGTACTTCCTCTTGGGGGAGTCACCTAGATGAAGTTGTAGGCCATGTAAAATCAAGAGGTTTTAGGGACATCAAGTGAACATGGGTGTAAGACTGCACTAATTAAGCTTAATTTAATAAGCACTGTTAAAAATCACTAACAAATGTTATTGCAACTTACAGCTGTGACTAATCTATATGTGATTTGCGTCCCACAGTGATAACCATGACCTGACCATAGAGGTGCAGAGTGTTGTTCCGCATGATCCAGCCCACAAACATGCACTCCCCAGTTCCCAGCACCAGACTGCTATGGAAATCCAAGTGTTCATACCAAGTTGTCCCAGGAGTCTGTAGACCCCCTCCAGTGACAGACAGCCTTCACCCTCTCCTCATATCCCCCACCAACCCTGAGGCATTGCACTGCACAATGGTGCCCCCAACCTCATCCATGTACCCAGGCAGCAATGAGGAGACAGAGAGCAGGTGGGAATCAAATTTGTGTGGCACCAGGGCTGCATCACAGTCTGCTGCATAGCGAGTCATCATCACCCTCCTGACTGGACCAGTAACATATTAACATGGCCAACCTAGGCCTGGTGTGATGTCAACTGGACCTATGGCAATTGGTGTGGGCAATTGGGTGGTGGTGGGAGGCACATTAAGACTCCCAGGGTATGGTGGGTTGGAGCTGTTGGACCCCACATCAACTACTGGGTGAACCTTGCTGTGATGAGAGTCTCCCTTGTCACCCTGCCAGGCCTTTGTAGCCACCAGTCCTCCATCCTCCAGCTCCCCCCTTGGCCTCTTCCTTCACATTCTCCTGTGTCCTCTCCTCCTATTCAGTGGCATCTGCCTGGTCCTCCTCATCCACCAGAATGTCTTCTTGCTGCTGTGGCAGGTTGTGGAGCACACAACAGACAATAATGATGTAGGAGACGCTGAGGGGACTATACTGGAGGGACTATACTACAGCTGTCCAGGCAGTGGAAATGGATCTTCAAGAGCCCGATACACTGCTCGACGATGGACCAGATGGCAGCGTGGGTCTCATTTTAGTGGGTTTCTGCATTGGTCTCTGGCTTACGCACTGGAATCATCATCTAAGACCTCAGTGAGTAGCCCTGGCCTACACAAGCCAGCATAGCAGCTTGGGCTGGTCGCTGAAGAGATCAGAGATGTCTGAACACCAAATATACAGCTATCATGCTGCCCGGGTGGCATATAAACATGTGCATAATGTTCATCCTCTGTTCACAAACAATCTGCACATTCAGGGAGTGGAACCCCTTTCTGTGCCTGATGATGCGGGTGACATGTGTACCATCTACAGCCCCCTGCAATGAGGCAGCCCAGTGACCATGGCGAAGCCTGCAGCCTGGCCCACATCAAAATGGATGTAATTGCCTACCCAGGCGAACAGGGCATCAGTCACCTCATGGACTCACTGGAGGGCTGTGAGGTGCTGCAGATGTTTTTGTTGGGGGCCTCAGAGGACCCAAAGGCATAGAAGTTGAGGGTCTCCATGACCTTTGCTGCTATCAGTAGCAGTTGTCCCCCTATCCTACAAGGTGCCACACTTACTGAGACTCAGTCTGCGGTGGCACATGCCATGCATCAGCCCATCAAATGGCAAACAGATTCTGTACACTCTGGATTTTCATCTCTGCCATTCTCTGTCACCCTCTTGTGGGCCAATGGGCAGCTATGCCCTGGGCCTGATCAATGGCCATCTTTCCCCATGCTGTAGCCTCTGGCCTGGGCTGGCCTTGCACTGGTTAGAAATTTCCCTCCTTCTACTTCTCAGCAGCCTTAAAAATAACTGCCGACTCTCTTGCCCCCTCTCAGCCAAAATCAATATTTGTGCTTGGTAAGGGAGTAGGTAGGTGCGGGGTGCAAAGTGACTGAGAGATATAAACAGTTAATAAGGCTGTCTATCCCAGCCCCTCACTTCTTTCCCGCTACCAGTGTCTCCATGAAACTGCATGCTGGCAGCCTGATACCATCCTCAGGGCCATCCTCAACTCCTCAATGGGTTGCCTACTATTGACATGTCACAGGATGTGTCACAGAGAGCATATAGTGACTGAATGTGGGTCACCCATTGGGAACCATTGAAACATAGACATGGGTGCAGTCACCTGGTTTACAGGCTTCCAGGAATGGCTTGCAGTTCAGACAGACAGTGCAGAGGCACACTCATGACTATTATGAAATGGGTTCCCATTGTCGGGAGCACTGCAGAGTACATGCAGTATGAGGAGTCGTGTTAACTCCTGCAGATCTCCCTTGATTGGGGCAACAGTTGACAGAGCTGGTGCTTGTTACTGTTATTGGGCCTGCAATGGAATGTCCACAGTCAGCCACACAGCCTATCCAGTCTATCCGGCAGGGTAACCAGAGTGATATTTGTGGGGTTGGTAGTCAACCTCATGTGAAGTCTCCCTGGGGGTCAGGCAATGCCAAGGGGAAAGAGTGCAACTCAAGCCCCAAGCCAGCGGCGATCCCTGATCTGAGAACCCCCTTATTGGCATGAGCCCCTCCAAACCCAGCACCCCACCCACTCTACAATATGGCAGTGACTGTGAAACTCCCCCATGCTCCAGGGGTTGTTGCTTGGTGGTACTCACCTCCACGCTCCTCTTTGTTAATGCTGCATCTGTCCCAGACTTTAATAGCGTATCTGTGATTTGCGTTGGTGTGATATCATGATGGAGAGGTGGGAAATATCCAGGAGGGACGGAAGCAGTCATGCAAATCTCACTGATGATACTGAAATCCATTCAAATGCCTACTAAGAAGTGTCCCTCCCATTTAGGTCAGGAAAAAGTGGCCGGAAAGATTCTAAACCAATTGATGCCAGCATGAATCTGATTTTTAGTATTGCACAGTATTTTCTGGCCACTCCATGCTAATCAATGGGCGCAGCACACTGGTAAGATCAGACATGTTGTCATTCTGCAGCAGATTGGCTGCCTGCTGCCATCTTAAAATTTGTGTGCTATCTGCTGGGAAATAATGCTGAATAAATTAGTGGTCATGGATTGGGTTCCCTCTGCCCATTCTTAAAATAAATTGAATTTTCTGGCTGCAATTTATGGAAACCAAAGTCCCAAATTTGTGTGTGTTGTACATTCAGATCTAAACCACACGGTGGAGCATTTGCACAAAGAATATCCAACAATTAGCTACGGATATTCATAGAATTCGTACAGTGAGAAGAGGCCATTTGGCCCATCAAGTCTACAGTCTGAACAGAGCCTATTCTCTGAACAGAGTATCTTATCCAGGCCCTTTTTCCTGCCCTATCCCATAACACCTCTTATTTCCCCATTAATCTCCTTAACCTATGCATCTTCGGTCACTCAGGGGCAGCTTAGCTTGGCCAATCCACTGACCTGCATATTTTTGGACTGGGGGAGAAAACTGGAGCACCCGAAGGAAACCCAGGCAGACAGGGGGATTAATACAAACACCACACAGACAATCATCCCAGGCTGGAATTGAACAATACTATGCTGGCACTTTGAGGTGGCACTAATCAATGTAAAAAGTCTGACAACACCAGGTTTCAGTCCAACCGATTTATTTGATTGGACTGAAACCTGGTGTTGTCAGACTTTTTACTGTGTTTACCCCAGTCCAATGCCGGCACATCCACATCATGACTAATCAATGCTGCAAATACAATATTGATTGCATTATGTGGGGGAGAAAGAGATTTCCCCCACTACCCTCTGTGTGAAAAACCTCCCTCTAATATCCGTGTTATACCTCTCCCCCCTCACCTTAAGCCCATGGCCCCTCGTTCTGTGCGTCCCGAACGTAGGAAATAGCTTACCACTGTTTATCCATACCCTTCATAATCTTACATACTTCTATTAGATCCCCCCTCAGTCAATGTCTTTCAAGGGAAAACAGCCCCAATTTGCTCAATCTTTCCTCATACCCCAGTCCTTCCATACCAGGCAACATCCTGGTAAACCTCCTCTGCACTCTCTCCAAGGTCACCATGTCCTTCCGGTAGTAAGGCGACCAGAACTGGACGCAGTACTCCAAATGCGGCCTAACCAACATTCTATACAACTGCAACATTAGACTCCAGCTCTTATACTCTATACCCCTTCCTATAAAGGCTAACATACCATAGGCTTTCTTCACAGCCTTCTGCACTTGTACTGCCACCTTCAAAGACTTATGCACTTGCACCCGCAGGTCCCTCTACATTATAGGTCTATCCTTTATCATATAACTCCCCCCTACATTATTCCTGCCAAAATGCATCACCTCATATTTATCAGGATTCAATTCCATTCGCCATATATCTGCCCAATATACCAGCCTATCAATATCCCATTGTATTGCCACACACTGCTCCTCACTGCCCGCCAATCCAGCCATCTTAGTATCATCAGCAAATTTCCTGATCACACCACTTACTCCCTCTTCCAAGCCATTTATATACTACAAAGAGAAGAGGTCCCTGTACTGAGCCCTGAGGCACACCACTAGTGACAGACCTCCAGCTAGAAAAGGACCCCTCCACTACTACTCTCTGTCTCCTCTTAGCAAGCCAGTTCTCCACCCATCTAGACACCTGGCCTCGTATCCCATGAGCCTTACTCTTTTCTACCAACCTACCATGAGGGACTTTGTCAAATGTCTTACTGAAATCCATATAGATGACATCAATGGCTCGTCCTTTATCAACCGTTTTTGTCACCTCCTCAAAAAATTCTACCAGATTTGTAAGGCAAGACTTCCCCTTAACAAAGCCATGCTGTGTATCCTTAATCAGATCGCAACGCTCTAAGTGCTCATACATCCTATCCCTAAGAATCCTCTCCATCAACTTACCTACCACTGACATTAAACTCACCGGCCTACAGTTACCCGGGTTATCCCTCCTGCCCTTTTTAAACAACGGTACCACGTTCGCTATCCTCCAGTCCTCTGGAACCTCACCTGTGTCCAAAGAAGAGACAAAGATTCGCATCAGAGGCCCAGCAATTTCATCTCTCGCCTCCCTAAGCAGCCTGGGATAAATGCCATCGGGCCCCGGCGATTTATCAGTTTTAATGCTACCTAAAAGCCCTAACACTTCTTCCCTCATAATCGATAGTTCCTTCAGTTGGTCTACAGCTCCCTCGATGACCGTACCAGACATCAAGCCTCTCTCCCTCGTGAATACCGATGCAGAGTATTCATTCAGGATCTCCCCCATTCCCTCAGACTCTAAGCACAATTCTCCTCCTCTGACACTGAGAGGACTGATTGTTTTCCCCTAACCACCCTTTTGTTCCTAACATAGGAGAAAAACACCTTTGGATTTTCCTTAACACTATCTGCCAGAGCCATTTCATGCCCCCTTTTTGCCCTCCTAACTCCCCTTTTGACATCCCTCCTACTCTCTCTGTATTCCTCCAACGCTCTCTCCATTCCCAGTTGCTTAGACCTGACATACGCCTCTCGTTTCTTCATCACCAAGTCCTCAATATCTCTAGTAATCCACGGCTCTCTAATCTAAAGGTAGTTTCCCATCCTTCCTCCTAACTGGCACATGCCTTTCCGGCATCCATTTCAGTTTTCCCTTGAAAGACTCCCACATGCCTAACGTGGACTTGCCTTCCAACAGCCTATCCCAGTCTGTATCCCTAACCTCCTGCCTAATCCAGCTGTATCTAGCCTCCCCCCAATTTAGCACCCTCCCCTTAGGACAGCTCTCATCTTTTTCCATTATTATCCTAAAGTAGACAGAGTTGTGGTCACTATTAGCCACATGATCACCTAATGCAACCTCAACCACCTGATTGGCTCATTACCCTGAACTAAATCCAGTATAACCCCCTCTGTAGTCAGGCTATCTACATACTGCTCCAAGGATCCTTCCAATATACATCTTACGAATTCCTCCCTGTCCGAACCCCCAGCTCTAGGCACCTTCCAATCCACCCCAGGGAGATTAAAATCTCCCACTACAACAACCCTGTTCTTCCTACACTTGTCCAAAATGTCCCTACATATACCCTCTTCCACTGCCCGCGGGCTGTCGGGCGGCCTGTAGTCCACTCCTAGCATAGTAATGGCTCCCTTCCTATTCCTCAACTCCACCCACAGAGACTCAATTTCTGACCCCTCCATGTTACCCTCCCTCTGCACCACTGTGATGTGCTCCTTAACTAACAGCGCCACTCCCCCTCCTCTTTTCAACCCTCCCCTGTCACGCCTAAAACACTTATACCTGGGAATATTTAGCTGCCAGTCCTGCCCTTCCTTTAACCACGTCTCTGTCACTGCCACCATGTCTAAATTCCTCGCAAACATTAAGGCCTCCATCAGTTTTCATCCGTTTTACCCATCATACTCCTCGCATTAAAACAGATGCACTGAAGACCCCCAGGCCCACTCGGATCCTCCTTCTCCTGGGAGATTTTCCTCTCATCCAAACCTACCCTGTCACCCAACTCACTCCCAATCCCAGTGCCTTCTGAGCTATCTGTCTCCTTCCCACCACCCCCTCCATATTAGTTTAAACCCTGCCGAAACACTCCAGCTAACCTCCCAGCTAGAATATGTGTGCCCTTCCCATTTAAATGTTCCCCATCCCACTTGTACAGGTGCCCTTCCCTCACAAAGACTTCCCAATGGTCTACAAAAGTAAAACCCTCTGTCCTGCACCAATCCCTCAGCCATGCATTCAGCTGGAGGATCTCATTACTTTTAGCCCTGCTATTACTGGGCCCTGGCAGCAGTCATGATGTGGGTATGCCGGCGTTGGACTGGCGTAAACACAGTGAAAAGTCTGACGACACCAGGTTTTAGTCCAACCTATTTATTTGATAATATACTCACAAGCTTTCGGGGTTAGCCCCTTCGTCAGGTGAATGGAGAGTTCTGGCCTCAGACACAGCATATAAAGCACAGACAGTTTAGAGTTCTATCTGTAACCCCCGTGACTTGCCTGGGTTTGCAAAACCTCACTTACTGTACTGTCTGGAGACAATACACATCTCTTTAAACTGTGATCAGTGCTCCTTCCACTCACATTATCAGCCACTTCAGGTCTTGAACAGCAGGTTAGGTGTAAGGATTCGCATTCTAATCAGTAATCTCTAAACTGTCTGAGCTTTATATGCTCTGTCTGAGGCCAGAACTCTCCATTCACCTGACGAAGGGGCTAACCCCGAAAGCTTGTGAGTATATTATCAAATCAATAGGTTGGATTAAAACCTAGTGTTGTCAGACTTTTCCCTGGCAGCAGCCCAGAGAACACCACCCTGGAGGCCCTGCACTTCAGTCTGGCCCCCAACTATGGACTTGGATGGGGCAGAATTTGTAAAGAGCATCCATGAGGGTTTCTTGAAACAGCATGTAAATAGCCCAATTCAGGAAGGAGCGAAATTGGATCTGCTTTTGGGGAATCAGCCTGGTCAGGAGATTGAAGTTTTAGTGAGGGAGCGTTTCGGGAACAGTGATCATAATTCCTTAAGTTATAAGGTGCTTGTGGACAAGGGCAAGAATGATCCTTGGTCGAAGGTGTTAAATTGGGAGAAGACTAACTACAATAACATTAGGCAGAACCTGGAGAATGTAGTTTGGAGGAGGCTGCTTGAGGGTAAATCAATATCCGACATGCGGGAATCTTTCAAATATCAGTTGATTGGAATTTAGGACCAGCATGTATCCATGAGGATGAAAGGTAAGTGTGGCAAGTATCAGGAACCCTGGACAATGAGGGATATTATGAGCCTTGTCAAAAAGAGGAATGAAGTATTCATAAGGTCTAAAAGGCTTAGGACAGATGGAGCCCTTGAAGAATATACAGAATATAGGAAGGAACTTAAGGAATGAGTAAGGATGGCTAACTCCTAACAGACACTGAGGCTCATCGGGGGAGGGAAGGTGCCAATGATAATGGGGTGCAAGAGACATCCACCCCCGCTAGACTGGTTAACTCTAAGGGTCAGGAGCAGCAGGGGGCTGCTGAGAGGAGGAAGGAGGGTGGGGACCAGAGGAAGGAGGGTGGGGACCGGAGGAAGAAGGGTGGGGACCAAATGCCTCAGCCTCTCAATCTGCATAACAGGTTTGAGGTTCTTGCTTCCAGTGTGGACAAGAACGAGGGCTGTGAGCAAACTGCACACGGTACAGTGATGCAGACACAGGACATAGGCAAAGAGAAGGTGAAAAGGAACGTAGTAGTAATTGGGGATAGTGTGATTAAGGGTATTGACACTGTCCTTTGTCACAGTGACAAAGTGCACAGAAGGGTGTGTTGTCTGCCTGGTGCTCGGGTCCAGGATGTCGCATCTGGGCTGCAGAGGAACCTGGAGTGGGAGGGTGAGAATCCAATCGTTGTAGTACATGTGGGTGCCAATGACGTAGGCAAAATGTGAACTGAGGATTTGGGGAGGGAGTTTGAAAAGCTGGGAATGGAATTAAAAAGTAGAACCGACAAGGTGATTATCTCTGGACTACTGCCTGAACCGAGTGCGGACGGGCGTAGGGTTGACAAGATTAAGGAAGTGAATGGGTGGCTCAGGGATTGGTGTGGGAGGAATGGGTTTGAATTTATGGGGCATTGGCACCAGTATTGGGGTAGGTGGGACCTGTTCAGGTGGGATGGGGTTGGTCTGAACCGTGCTGGGACCAGAGTCCTGGCGAATCGAGTAAAGAGGACTGTAGACAGGGCTTTAAACTAATTGGGGGGGGGAGGGTGCGAGGGTAGGTGAAATTACGGGGTCTAAAGTGAAGGAGAGGGTACAGGTAAGGGAAAAGGCCAAGGATGTCCCAATAATGAAAGGAGTAGGGGGCGTGAGTATGGTTGGTGGCGTTCTGGCAAATAGGGTACAGGTGAAGGCTGGAATGAAGGCACTTTATCTGAATGCACGAAGCATTTGGAATCAAGTGAATGAGCTGGTGGCGCAGATCGACACAAATGGATATGATCTGGTGGCCATTACAGAGACGTGGCTGTAAGGTGACAGGGACTGGGAGCTGAATGTACAGGGGTATCAAGTGTTTAGAAAAGATAGGTGGGGAGAAAAAGGGGGGGGTGGGTAGCTCTGCTGATTAAGGATAGCATCAGGGTGGTAGTAAGGGATGATATAGGAACCAAGGAGCAGAACGTGGAATCGTTGTGGGTGGAGATTAGGAACAGCAAAGGGAGGAAGACGCTGGTGGGTGTCGTCTATAGGCCCCCAAATAATGATCTGGAGGTGGGGCGGGCTGTTAACGTGGAAATAAATGCGGCGTGCAGGAATGGAACGGCGATAATTATGGGGGATTTCAATCTACATATTGATTGGTCGACCCATGTTGGACGCGTTGGGCTCGAGGAGGAGTTCTTGGAATGCTGCCAGGATAGTTTCCTTGAACAGTGTGTGTTGGAGCCGACGAGCGAGCGAGCTATCTTGGATCTGGTGCTATGTAATGAGGCAGGTAGAATTAGGGACCTTGTGGTGAAGGATCCTCTTGGGAAGAGTGATCATTGTATGGTGGAGTTTCTAATGCAGATGGAGGAGGAGAAAGTGGATTCCCGGACATGTGTCCTTTGTTTGAACAGATGGGAGTACAATAGGATGAGAGAGGAATTGGCGAATGTTGACTGGGGGAGCACGTTGGAAGGTAGGTTTGCTGAGGAGCAGTGGAGGATCTTTAAGGAGATCTTTCTTGGTGCTCAGCAGAAATTTATTCCGATGGTTAAAAAGGATCGTAGGAGGAGCCGTGGATAACGAAGGAGGTGAAGGAAAGTGGATTAAAAGCGAATGCGTTTCGAGTAGCGAAGAGTAGTGGGCGAGAAGACGATTCGGAGAGGCTTAAATATCAACAAAGAATGACAAAGAAGTTGATAAAGAAGGGTAGGATAAACTATGAAGCTGGGCTAGCGCTTAATATAAAAAAGGATAGTAAGAGTTTTTATAAATATATAAAAAGGAAGAGGGTGACTAGGGTGAATGTTGGACCCTTAGAGGATGAGAGGGGGGACTTAGTGGTTGGGGATGGGGAAATGGCTGAGGCCTTGAATAACTTTTTTGTTTCGATCTTCTCAGAGGAGGACGTGAATGATTTGTCGGGTGTTAGCGATGGAAAGATGGTAGGAGTGGAGGGCCTGAATGACATTATTGTTACTAGAGAGGCAGTGCTCGAAAAACTGGAGGGACAAGTCCCCAGGACCGGATGGAATGCATCCAAGGGTTCTGAAAGAAATGGCAGAGGTGATAGTGGATGCCTTGGTGATTATTTTCCAAATGTTGCTGGATTCCGGGGAAGTGCCGGAAGATTGGAAAACGGCTAATGTTACGCCGTTGTTTAAGAAGGGTGGCAGGCAAAAGGCAGGGAATTATAGGCTGGTTAGTTTAACGTCTGTTGTAGGTAAAATGTTAGAATCCGTCATCAAGGAGAAAATAGTGAGGCATCTTGAGGAGAATTGTTTGATAGAGCAGACGCAGCACGGTTTCGTTAAGGGGAAGTCGTGTCTGACGAATTTATTGGAGTTCAATGAGGATGTGTCTAGGGCAGTGGATAGAGGAGAGCCGGTGGATGTGGTGTTTCTTGATTTTCAGAAGGCGTTTGATAAGTTGCCTCACAAGAGGTTATTACAGAAGGTCGGGGGCATGGAGTTGGGGGTAGGGTATTAGCATGGATAGGGGATTGGCTGTCAAATAGGAGGCAGAGAGTGGGGGTCAGTGGGTGCTATTTGGATTGGCGGTTGGTGACTAGTGGAGTGCCCCAGGGGTTGGTGCTGGGGCCTCAGCTATTTACCATTTATATAGATGATCTGGAGGAGGGAACCGAGTGGATGGTGTCGAAATTTGCTGATGACACCAAGATTGGTGGAACGGCAAATTGTGCGGAAGGTGTGGAAAGTCTGCAGAAGGATCTAGATAGGCTTGGTGAATGGGCCAAATGGAATTTAATGTTGGCAAGTGTGAAGTTGTCCACTTTGGTAGGAATAATGGTAGGAAGGACTATTACTTACATGGCGAAAAACTGCAGCAGGCAACGGTGCAGAGGGACCTCGGGGTCCTTGAGCATGAGTTGCAAAAACCCAGCCTGCAGGTGCAGCAGGTGGTCAGGAAGGCGAATGGGATGCTGGCCTTCATAGCGAGGGGGATTGAATATAAAAGTAGGGAGGTCTTGCTGCAACTGTACAGGGCACTCGTGAGGCCGCAGCTGGAGTACTGTGTGCAGTTTTGGTCGCCGCACTTACGCAAGGATATTTTGGCCTTGGAGGGAGCGCAGAGGAGGTTTACTAGGCTGATACCAGAGTTGAGGGGGTTGAACTATGAGGAGAGGCTGAATAAACTAGGCTTGTACTCGTTAGAGTTTAGAAGAATGAGGGGAGATCTCATTGAGACGTATAAGATGATGAATGGGATGGATAGGATAGAGGTGGAGAGGCTCTTCCCGCTCAGAAAGGACAGTAGGACTAGGGGGCACAGCCTCAAGACAAAGGGGGTGCAGTTTAGAACGGAGTTGAGGAGGAATTTCTTCACTCAAAGGGTGGTGAATCTCTAGAATTCTCTGCCCGTTGAAGTGGTTGCCTCGCTAAATAGATTTAAGATGCGGGTTGATAGGTTTTTGGTAGGCATGGGGATTAAGGGTTATGGGAAGGTGGAACTGAGACACGACAGATCAGCCATGATCTTATTGAATGGCGGGGCAGGCTCGAAGGGCTAGATGGCCTACTCCTGCTCCTATTTCTTATGTTCTTATGTTCTAAAATGGGTCATAAAACATACTTGGGAAACAGGATTAAGGAAAATCCTAAGGCATTTTATACTTATGCAAAGAGCAAGAGGGTAGCCAAGGAAAGGATTGGTTCATTCCAGGATAGTGGAGCCAGAGGAAATGGGTGAGAAACTAATTGAATACTTGGCCTCAGTATTCTCCAAACAGGGGACTTGATGGATGAGGACCTTAGAGTCAGGTGTGTAAATATTCTGTGTCATGTCGATATCAAAAACCTGTTGGGCTTCTTAAAAAGCATTAAAGTAGGTATGTCCCCAAGGCCTGATGGGATTTAAACTCCATCTACCATTTCTCTGCCCAAGTCTCCAACCAGTCTATATCTTGCTGTATCCTCTGACAATCCTCTTCAAAATCCATAACTCCACCAATTTTTGTGTCGTCTGTGAACTTACTAATCAGACCAGCTACATTTTCCTCCAAATTATTTGTTGTTGTTCGTCCATCATCATCGATGAGGACCTTGACACCATTAGTCATTTTGAGGCTGAATGCGATGTGTCCAAAGATGACCGATCAAGCCAATTAGGGCACGGAATGTCCTGGCACATATTGTACAGACTTGTGTAGACACTGTAGTTGTTGTGCTGGTGGCTCTGGACTTGTGCAGCTCGCGCTTAAGTTGTGCTTCAGCAATACACCTTGTATTGTGAGCTTGACAGCCTTTGTAGATGAGGCAGCGCCGGGTTGGGTGGTTTTGTGCCAGAGTTTCCCAGATGGTTGTGTCTACTTTAGGGAGGCTTTGAGTGTGTCTTTGAAACGTTCCTTCTGCCCTCCATGCGAGCGTTTTCCAGCTCTCGGAGCTGCTTGGGTATGCACTCATCTGACATATGGATGACATGACCTATCCACCGGGTCTGCGCTCTCATCAACGGTGTGCGAACTGATGGTAGATTTGGTCTATAGAGAATTTCAGTGTCTGGTACTTTGTCTTGCCATCTGATGCATAATATTCTGCGAAGACAAGTCATGTGGAAATGATTGAACTATCTTGCATGCCTTCGATACACAGTCCACGTTTCACAGGCATACAGGAGAGTAATGAGTCCAATGGCACTGTAGACCTTCAGTTTTGTTGCTGGGCTGATTCCTCGATGTTTCCATACAGTGGAGCGCAGCCTACCAAAAGCAGAACTTGCCTTTGCTGTTTTGCATCAATTACTGCATCAATAGTCACTGCTTGGGAGAGAGTGCTGCCAAAATAAGTGAACTGGTCCACTGCCTGTAGTTTCTGTCTTTGATTGTGATTATGAGTTCTGTGTATGGTGCATGAGGAGCAGGTTGGTGCATGACTTTGGTCTTTTTAATGTTGATGGTGAGTCCAAAGTTGTCACAAGCCATGGAAGATTTGTCCACACTGACTTGCATCTCTGGCTCTGAGCCAGTATACAGGGTGCAGTCATCGGCATAGATTAAATCTCTCAGAACAGTCTCCTTCACTTTGGTAATAGCTTGAAGTCTCCTCAGGTTGAAGAGCTTCCCATCTGCTCTGTACTTGAGGCTGATTCCAGCAACACTGTCTAGGAAGGCATCATTCAGCATAGCAGTAAACATCATGTTGAACAGCGTGGGTGCGTGCACACAGCCCTGTTTGACACCATTGGTGACTGGGAATGCCTCAGAGGATTCTCTGCCATCCAGTACTCTGGCCATCATGGAACTGGCATACCATCTTAATGAATTTGGGGGTGGTGCAGCTGAACTTTGACATGATCCTCCACAGGCCTTGTCGGCTTACAGTGTCAAAGGCTTTCACGAGGTCAACAAAGGTTGTGTACAGCTCGCCATTCTGCTCCTGACACTTCTCCTGAAGTTGGCGCGCAGCAAACATCATGTCAGTAGTCCCATGACCTTTGCGGAAGCCACACTGTGACCCTGGAAACAGGCCCAACTCCAGATGAGTGACCAGACGATTTAGCAGGACTCTTGCGAAGGTTTTCCCTGTGATGGAGAGCAACGAGTTTCCTCGGTGGTTGTCGCATTCTCGCCGATTGCCCTTCCTCTTGTAGAGGTGTACGATGGAAGCATCTTTAAGTTCCTGAGGAATGGATCCTTGCTTCCAAAAGGACTGGAACAACTCGGTGAGCTTCTCAATAAGTACAGGACCAGCAGCTTTGTAGATGTCTGTTGGTATGGCATCTGCCCCTGGGACTTTGCCATTGGATAGCTGGCTGACAGCTTTCGTGACTTTGGCTACTACCAGTGGGTCATCCATGGTGCTGTTGATATTTACCTGGGGAATCCTGTCTATTGCCTCATTGTTAATAGATGACGGTTGGTTGAGGACAGCTTCAAAGTTTTCAGCCCAACTCTGCAGGATCTGAGCCCTCTCTGTAATGAGAGTTGTACCATCTGTACTCAGGAGGGGGGGGCTCCCGAGAGATTGAGGTCTGTAGAGAGTGTTGAGGGCTTCATAGAACCGTTTGAAGTCATTTCTGTTAGCGTATCCCTGTATTTCATCTGCCTTGGCACTCAGCCAGACATCCTGCACTTTATGCAGTTTATTCTGGACTGTCCTGTGAGCACTGGTAAAAGCATTTCTCTTGGCAGCTGATGATGGGTCATTCTAACAGGCCGGATGAAGATGGTGCTTTTCAACAAGTAGAGCCTGTATCTCCTCATCATTCTCATTGAACCAGTCATGCTGCTTGTGGGTGGAGGGCCCGAGCATCTTCAGCACAGATGAATGGAGAGCATCCCTGAAGCGTTCCCAGTCATCCTCAGCGCTGCCTGCGAGGTGTAGGTCAGCAAGCTTGATTTCTAAGTCTTCAGCCAGTGCTGAAGCTATGTTGGGGTTCTTTAGCTTGGCCACATTGATTCTTTTCATAACCTTGCTTCCTTGTGGTCACCTCTTGGGTCTGATGCGGAGCCTCATTCTGGAGACAATGAGCCTGTGATCTGTCCAGCAGTCAGCACCACACACGGCCTTGGTCACTCTGACATCCTGCCTGTCTTTTCCCCTGACAATGACATAGTCGATAAGATGCCAATGCTTAGAGCGGGGGTACATCCAGGAGATCTTGTTATGGATAGGCAGACGGAAGGTTGTGTTGGTGATGAGGAGGTCGTGTGCTGCACAGGCCTTCAGTAAGAGTAGGCCATTAACTTTACACTTGCCCACTCCATGCCTCCCAATGACTCCCTGCCAGATTGCAGTCACACCCTACACTTGCATTGAAATCGCCAAGTAAGGTCAGCTTGTCAGTACTGCTCACTGCTGATAGTAGGGCGTCAAGTTCTACATAGAACTTGTCTTTCATCTCGTCTGGGTTTTCATTGTGGGGTCATAGGCGCTGATCAGGGTGGTTTGACTTCTGTTCAGTAGCGGAAGCTGTAATGTCATAAGCCAGTTGTTCACATCCTTGGGTAGACTATCAAGTTTCTGAACAAGGAGACTCCTGATGGCGAATCCAACTCCAGCATCACGATGCTCACCGCTGCCACAACCGCTCCGGAGAAAAGTGTATCCACTCCCAGTTTCAGTCAACTGACCGACGTTGGCAAGATGAGTTTAGCTCAGGGCTGCAATGTCAATGTTGTATCTTGCAAGCTCTCTGGCAACTGATTGTTCTTCTCTCTGGTTTGTCTGCTATAGGGTTGTTCAAAAGCGTGACATGTTCCAAGTGCCAATGGTGAGCGGTGTCACCGTGTGTTTTATTTTGAGTGTTCGACCGCAAGATGGAATCCCTGCCAGCCGTGGTAAACTGACCAGGGTGTAGGGAAGCAGGCAATGTTTAGGGCACCTTCTCTAGCCCCTTTCTCATTCTATGGAGGTGAGCAGTGCGTTTCTGGAGAGGACTGTTCAGCCACCCAGGTAGATGCCGAGTTCCATTGCTGCTTCGGTCAGTGGAAAACGACCATTAGACCTGAGCCGCCTGCGTGCAGGTCCGTGACTACAGCTCCCAGTGTATCCACACCTGCTGCTTCGTCGCTCGCCCATCGCCACAGGACTTCAAGGGTTGAACAGGACACTGATGATGATGATGGTGTCGAAGCTAGCGCTTGATTTGGATTAAAGTGAGGGAGAGTTGCACAGCGTCAACCTCACTCTCTCTTCCCAATTCCCATCTAAATCCAGTGGCAATACAAGAGCCAAGACGGATGGAGATGGGACTCGGCACAGTGAATGACCAGGATGTCTTCTGTGTCTTGTCTTGCTCTACGCGTTCCACGACGCTTGCAGAAACCACTTTCTTGACCGTTGGACCTTCCATTGGTCTCTTCCGCTCAATCCGCGGACTCTGTCTTCTCATACTGGGATAGACATCTCCCTATTTCACTGAGGGTTGAGACCTGTTGGCTACCCCCACCTGGTTTAGCTGGTTTGTCGAGGCCGTTGCCCAGGGTGTGGCCGCTGTCGCATGCAAATAGCTACGGGGGGCCACAGGTGAGAACTGAGTGCCAAAGGGTGAAAAAACCGCCCTGAAAGGACATGACATGTTCCCCCACCAAAGTTATTACCCCTCCCTGACACCCCATACACTCCAAATCATTTATCTATACTACGAACAACAAAGGTCCCAGAATACTGAGAGGGGCAAGGAAGGAAATTGCTGGGGCCTGACAGAAATCTTTGTATCCTCATTGGCTACAGGTGAAGTTTCAGAGGACTGGAGGATAGCCAATGTTGTTCCTCTGTTTAAGAAGAGCAGCAGGGATGATCTAGGAAATTATAGGCTGGTGAGCCTTACATTGGTGGTAGGGAAATTATTGGCAAAATGTTTAGGGAACTCTTAGAATATAAGAGTAGGAGTCTGATGTTGTAGTTGTATAGAACGTTGGTTAGGCCTCACTTGGAGTACTGCGTCCAGTTCTGGTCGCCGCACTACCGGAAGGATGTAGAGATCCTGGAGAGAGTGCAGAGGAGATTTACCAGGATGCTGCCTGGTATGGAAGGGCTGTCTTACGAGGAAAGATTGAACAAACTTGGGCTGTTTTCCCTTGAGAGACGTCGGCTGAGGGGGGATCTAATAGAGGTTTATAAGATTATGAAGGGGATAGATAGAGTAAATGGTGGTAAGCTTTTTCCGCTATTAGAAATGGATAGAACGAGGGGCCACGGGCTTAGGGTGAGGGGGGCTAGGTATAAGACAAATATTAGAGGGCAGTTTTTCACGCAAAGGGTAGTGGGGGTGTGGAATGCACTGCCGAGTAAGGTGGTGGAAGCAGGCATGCTAGGGTTGTTTAAGAGTCACTTAGACAGCCACATGAGCGGTCTACATATAGGGGGATATAGCAGGCCTTACTAAACATTGTAGGCTTGGGATTCCGTTTTTGCCTCAGGGATGTTACAGTCTTTGCCTGTTTAATATTGAATTTTTTGTCTCCACAAGCATTTAAGTCCACCTTGTTGACCAGCAAGGGGCATGCATGCGGCAGGTTGTAGTGGGCTGCTCTTGGATGTTGCTTCGGGAGTTGCCTATTGCTTCATGTCGTTAGTGTGCTTAAACTGGACCATCTCAAGGGCAACATGACAGCTCAGAGACTATCTCTGTTGCTGTGCGGACACATGGATTTGGGCCTGTGTCTGTGGGAGTTTGCGCGTACTCCCCGTGGTTGCGTGGGTTTCCTCCGGTGCTCTGGTTTCCTTCCACATCCCAAAGATGTGCTTTTAGGCTGATTGATTGGGTAACAAATTGTCCCTATATTGGACCTCCCTGATCCTCACACATTAGGCGTAGACTAAAATCATGAATAGGTCACTGAGACAATGGGACGGCGGCACGGGCTTGTTGGGCCGAAGGGCCTGTTTCCCGTGCTGTGTTGTTCTTTGTTCTTTGTTCTTTGGAATGTTTATTTCCTTTTTTGCCTCTCTCAGTATTCTGGGATCTTTGTTGTTCGTAGTATAGATAAATAATTTGGACGAAAATGTAGCTGGTTTGATTAGTAAGTTCACAGATGATACAAAAATTGGAAACAAATGGACTTATTGGTGACCAACAGCATGGTTTTGTGAAGAGGATATCGCGCCTCGCTAACTTGATCGAGTTTTATGAGGAAGTGACCAAAATGATTGATGAGGATAGGCAATGGACGTATATATGGACTTCAGTAAAGCCTTTGACAAGGTACCTGATGGTAGACTGGTATGAAAGATGAAGTCACACAGGATCAGGGGAGATCTGGCAAAATGAATGCAGAACTGGCTTGACCATAGAAGACAGAGGGTGGCAGTAGAGGGTTGCTTTATTGAATGGAAGGCTGTGACTAGCGGTGTTCTAAAGGGATCAATTCTGGGATGTTTGTTGTTCATAGTATAGAAAAATGATTTGGAGGAAAATGTAGCTGGTCTGATTAGTAAGTTCGCAGACACAAAAATTGGTGATGTTGCAGGTAGTGAAGAGGATTGTGAGAGGATACAGCAAGATATAGACTGGTTGGAGACTTGGGCAGAGAAATGGCAGATGGAGTTTAATCCGGACAAGTGTGAGGTAATGCATTTTGGAAGGTCAATACATGTAGGAATTATACAGTAAACTGTAGAAACCTTAAGGAGAATTGACAAAGAGATCTGGGTGTGCATGTTCAATGATCACTGAATCATTGGGTTCCTGGATCATTGGGGGCAGGTGTGACCTGTATAGTAAAGACGGGTGGCACTTGAATCCCAGGGTGACCAATATCTTGGCGGGAAGACTGGCTAGGGCTACTGGGGGGACTTTAAACTAGTAAGTTTGGGGGGAGGGAACAAAGATGAGGAAACTGAGACCGAGGAGGTTAGCTCCTGGGTAGGGAAGGACTGTAGACAGTATGAGAGGGAGGTTTAGACGGGTGGTGGAGAAGAGAAATGTCCAGACTGAGGGGCTGAGGTGTGTCTATTTTAACGCCAGGAGTGTAGCAAATAAGGTAGATGAGCTTAGGGCATGGATTGCTGCTTGGGAATGTGATGTGGTGGCCATTACAGAGACTTGGATATCTCAGGGACAGGATTGGGTACTTCAGGTGCCAGGATTCAGATGCTTCAGGAAGGACATGGTTGGGGGCAAAAGAGGTGGTGGAGTGGCACTGTTAATCAGGGACAGTGTCATGGCTGCAGAGAAGGAGGATGCCGTGGAAGTCCTGTCTATGGAGTCTCTGTGGGTGGAAGTTAGGAACAGCAAAGGGTCGATAACTTTGTTGGGTGTTTTCTATTGGCCGCCCAATAGCGACAGGGAAGTTGAGGTGCAGATAGGGAAACAGATCCTAGACAGATGTAGTAATAACAGAGTTGTCAGGGTGAAAGTGAGGGGGGCATAGATGGGGACTGCAATGCACGGCATTGCGGGGGAGGGGCGGAACAGGGTTTGGAATGTGATTTGAAATGTGTATACTTTAATGTGAGGAGTATTCGCAATAAGGTGGATGAACTTGCAGCGTGGACCAGTACCTGGGACTTCGATGTTGTGGCCATTTCAGAGACTTGGATAGAGCAGGGTCAGGAATGGATGTTGCAGGTCCCGGGGTACAAATGCTTTAATCGGAGTAGACAAGGAGGTAGAAGGGGGGGTGGGGTAGCATTATTGGTCAAGGACTGTATCTCAGTGTCAGAAAGGAACTTTGATGAGGACTTGTCTGTTGAGGTAGTATGGGCGGAGATTAGAAATAGGAGAGGAGAGGTCACCCTGTTGGGAGTCTTTTATAGACCTCCAAAAAGTTCTAGAGAGGTTGAGGAAAGGATTGCTGAGACGATCCTTGTTAGGAGTGAAAGTAATAGGGTAATTGTTATGGGGGACTTTAACTTTACTCATGTAGATTGGAATTGCTACAGCTCTGGCTCGTTAGAGGGGTCAGTTTTTGTTCAAAGTGTGCAAGAAGGTTTTTTGACTCAGTATGTAGATAGGCCGACGAGAGGAGAGGCTATATTGGATTTGGTGCTCGGTAATGAGCCAGACCAGGTGCTAGACTTGGAAGTTGGTGTACAGTTTGGGGATAGTGACCACAGTTCGATTACGTTCACCTTAGTGATGGAAAGGGATAGGCATGAACCTCGGGTCAGTAGTTTCAGCTGGGGGAAGGGTAATTATGAGGCTATTAGGAGAGAATTAGGAAGCATTGGTTGGAATGGGAGATTACAGGGACTGGGAACATCCGAGATGTGGAGATTTTTCAAGGAGCAGCTATTGCGGGTCTGTGATAAGTATATCCCTGTGAGGCAAGGAGGATTTGGTAGGCCCAGGGAACCGTGGTGCACCAAAAAAGTTGATTCGTTGGTTAGGAAGAAAAAGGAGGCTTATGTTCGGATGAGGCTTGAGGGCTCAGGTAGTGCATTAGAAAGTTTTAGATTGGCTAGGAGGGAGTTGAAGAGGGAGTTAAGAAGGGCCAAAAGAGGGCATGAGATGATTTTGGCTGATAGGATTAAGGAGAACCCTAAGGCGTTTTACAGGTATGTCAAGAACAGAAGGTTGGTTAGGACAAGATTAGGGCCAGTTACAGACAGTAGAGGGAAGTTGTGTGTGGAACCGGAGGAGATTGGAGAGGCGTTGAACCAATATTTCTCTTCGGTGTTCACGCAAGGGGACAGGAATGTAGCTGAGGAGGACACTGGGGTGCAGGGGTGTGAAATAGATAGTATTGCAGTTGATACGGGGGATGTGCTGGATATTTTAGAGGGATTGAAAATAGATAAGTCCCCTGGTCCAGATGGGATTTACCCTAGGATTCTTTGGGAGGCAAGAGGGGTGATTGCGGAGCCTCTGGCTCTGATCTTCAGGTCGTCGTTAGTCTCTGGTACAGTACCAGAAGATTGGAGGACAGCAAATGTTGTCCCATTGTTTAAGAAGGGGAGAAGGGACTTCCCTGGGAATTATAGACCGGTGAGTCTTACTTCTGTGGTGGGTAAGGTTTTGGAAAGGATTATTAGAGACAGGATTTATAGTTATTTGGAAAGTAATGAGTTGATTAGGGACAGTCAGCATGGTTTTGTAGCGGGTAGGTCATGCCTTACTAACCTTATCGAGTTCTTTGAGAAAGTGACCAAAGAGGTGGATAGGGGTAAGGCAGTTGATGTGGTGTATATGGATTTTAGCAAGGCGTTTGATAAGGTTCACCATGGTAGGCTTCTGCAGAAAATGCAGATGTATGGGATTGGGGGTGATCTAGGTAATTGGATCAGGAATTGGCTAGCAGATAGGAGACAGAGAGTGGTGGTTGATGGGAAATATTCGTCATGGAGTTCGGTTACAAGTGGTGTGCCTCAGGGATCTGTTTTGGGGTCACTGCTGTTTGTAATTTTTATTAATGATCTGGATGAGGGTATAGTTGGGTGGATTAGTAAGTTTGCTGATGACACCAAAGTTGGAGGTGTGGTAGATTGTGAGGAAGGGTGTCATAGTTTGCAGGATGACTTAGAAAGGTTGCAGAGCTGGGCTGAGAGGTGGCGGATGGAGTTTAATGTGGAAAAGTGTGAGGTAATTCATTTCGGTAGGAATAACAGATGTGTTGAGTATAGGGCTAACGGGAGGACTTTGAATAGTGTGGAGGAGCAGAGGGATCTAGGTGTATGTGTACATAGATCCCTGAAAGTTGGGAATCAAGTAGATAAGGTTGTTAAGAAGGCATATGGAGTCTTGGCGTTTATTGGTAGGGGGATTGAATTTAGGAGTCGCAGCGTCATGATGCAACTGTACACATCTCTGGTGCGGCCGCACTTGGAGTTTTGTGTGCAGTTCTGGTCCCCACATTACAGGAAGGATGTAGAGGCTTTGGAGAGGGTGCAGAGGAGGTTTACCAGGATGTTGCCTGGTATGGAGGGGAGATCCTATGAGGAGAGATTGAGAGATTTGGGGTTGTTTTCGCTGGAAAGAAGGCGGCTAAGAGGGGATCTCATTGAAACATATAAGATGATTAGAGGTTTAGACAGGGTAGATAGTGATAGCCTTTTCCCTAGGATGGAGAAAGCTAGCATGAGGGGGCACGATTTTAAATTAAGGGGGGGTAGTTATAGGACAGATGTCAGGGGTAGGTTCTTTACCCAGAGGGTGGTGAGGGACTGGAATGCCCTGCCAGCTGCAGTTGTAAATGCACCTAGTTTGGGGGCGTTTAAGAGATCTGTGGATAGGTTTATGGATGAAAAGGGATTGGTTTAGGCTAGTGGGTCATTGTTTTGTAACTGGTCGGCGCAACATCGTGGGCCGAAGGGCCTGTTCTGCGCAGTAATGTTCTATGTTCTATTGTCGTGATGGGAGACTTTAATTTCCCAAACATCGACTGGAATATCCCTAGGGTAAGGGGTTTGGATGGAGAGGAGTTTGTTATGTGTGTTCAGGAGGGTTTCCTGACACAGTACGTGGATAAGCCTACGAGGGGAGAGGCTGTACTTGACCTGGTGCTGGCTAATGAACCAGGACAGGTGACGGATCTCTCGGTAAGAGAGCATCTTGGGGATGGAGATCATAATTCTATCTCCTTCACGATAGCTTTGGAAAGAGATAGGATCAGGCAGGCAAGGAAGGTGTTTGTCTGGAGCAAAAGGAAATATGAAGACATCAGGCAGATAATTGGACGAATAAACTGGAAAGAGGCGTTCTTGGGGAAAAGTACAGAAGGAAGGTGACGGATATTCAAGGAATGTTTGACTGGAGCTCTGCACGATAATGCTCCGATGAGACAAGGAGGTTTTGGTAGGGCGTGGGAACCGTGGTGCACGACGGTTGTGGTGAACCTAGTCAGGAAGAAAGGAAAGGTGTAAAAATGGTTCAGAGAGTGGAGATATTAAGGATCTAGAGGAGTATAAGGCTTGTAGAAAGGAGCTTAAAAAGGAAATTAGGAGAGTCAGAAGGGGTCATGAGAAGGCCTTGGCAGGTAAGATTAAGGAGAATCCCAAGGCCTTCTATAAATATGTGAAAAGTAAAAGGATGAGAAGAGAAGGGATAGGACCTATAAAAGGTGAAGGGGGAAAAGTCTGTGTGGAACCGGAAGAAATGGCAGAGGTGCTTAATGAGTACTTTGCCTCGGTATTCACGGTGGAAAGTGATCTGGGAGGTTGTACTACAGGTTTGTGGCAGAATGAAAAGATTGGGATGTTAAGGAAGAGGATGTGTTAGAACTTTTAAACTCTATCAAGATAGACAAGTCGCCGGGACCGGATGGGATGTACCCCAGGTTACTGTGGGAGGTGAGGGGAGTGATTGCACAGCCCCTGGCAATGATCTTTGCGTCGTCGATGGAGATGGGAGAGGTTCCGGAGGATTGGAGGATTGTGGATGTGGTTCTGTAGAAAGTAAGAATGGCTCCCAGTCTGAGGCCAGTCAGTTTGTATGGAGTACACCCGAGCAACTGACCCAATCCTGAAGTGGTGGACACTCAACCGGCTTAGTTATCACTGTTAGGTTTCCACCGGCGGCAACCCCCTCCGAGGAGATACCTCTGGCGGCACGATTTCACTTCAGATCCCCGTAACCCCGTTCGAAATCAAAGACACGGATG
Source organism: Prionace glauca (assembly GCA_037974335.1). Taxonomy (NCBI): domain Eukaryota; kingdom Metazoa; phylum Chordata; class Chondrichthyes; order Carcharhiniformes; family Carcharhinidae; genus Prionace; species Prionace glauca. Next base: position 32,664,581 of record CM075730.1, read on the forward strand.
AGTTTCCCTCTGTCAGTTTATTCGATCTTGCAAGAACGGGTGTGGTCCCGTGGGTACACACACTCTTACAGTACATGATCATACTTTATATACATTCGCGAATTCATCATGTCCTGCTTTTCCTTCACTTTTCCCATTGGTCCCCGCACTTCCTTTCTCTTTTCCCATTGGTTCCCCTACTTCCTTTCTCTTTTCCCATTGGTTCCCCTACTTCCTTTCTCTTTTCCCATTGGTTCGCGTACTTCCTTTCTCTTTTCTCATTGGTTCCTGCGCTTCCTTATCTTAAACTTTTGTACCAGTTCTATGATCAGCGATAATCGTTTCTTTTACGGCCGGTGATGATCGTTTCTTTTGTACCAGTTATTGTACCAGTTATAGCGATAATCGTTTCTTTTGTACCGGCTATATGGTCAGCGATAATCGTTTCTTTTGTAACCCAACCCCTGACTGTTACTTTGACTGCAAACACTGACCCCATACTGATGCAATCACCTGCCCCTGAAAGGTATTTACACAACATTTTTACTTCCCCATTTTCCCGCCCTTGGCCAGTCAACCCATGATTTCAAAAATTACATCTTCCTCCTCTCACAATCCCCCCTGTCTTTTCTTATGCACTGTAATTTTTGATACTTAGTGCACTTTCTAATCCCTCGAGCATTATGTCTGTCTGCTCGTCCCAGGTGCCACTGCCGGTCTTGGTGTCTAAGAGACCCTGTCCTTCCTCTAGTGCAAAATGTAGGCCTATTACTCGTTCGTCCAGGGCCTCACGTTTAGTCAAAACTGTTTCAATAAGTCTCTGGGTCAGGCCCCAGATACAAGGGATAACACAGCATCCTAAGGCGACCAGCACCCCCGCTACTACTATAAAGGAGATGAAGACAGATACCACAACTCCTTTCCATTTCCCGAACCACTCTTCAAGCCACCCGGTAAGGCCTGTATTTCCTCCCGATTTTTCAGCTAGTTCATCAGCCAGGGTCGTTAGTCCTTCTAGCGCTCTGGTGATTGACCCATCAGGAGCGGTGTTATTTGGAATAAAGGTACAACACTGTGTCCCCATCACGACGCAGACCCCTCCTTTCTCTGCTAAGATCATGTCTATTCTCCCAAGCCATCCTACTGGTGGCATCCAGTTGTTCTGCTATTCCCTTCACTGCATCACGGGTATAATTAATAAATCGCTGTTGGTTGAAATAGATGTAATTGATCCAATCCACATTTTTATTAATGGTCACCCACCAGAACAGAGACTCAAACCCCGCTGCTATCTGGTTCCTGGCCTTGTATTCGTCGGGAACCCCCCTGGGGACCCTTATGTCGTCCAAATAGACCCGGTCGTCAAAGGAGGTGGGTATACTCCTCTCTGTCCGCCGGTCTACACGGAATTCTTGGTGTTCGAACGCCAGGGTGAATGGGACCCTCAATTGGACTATCGCACAGGTCCCCGTCCAGTTTCGGGGTAATGTTGGCCACAAAACCTTCCCTCCACAGTACCACCAGAGGTCAGCTCGGGGTACCTGGATTTGGGAATAATTTCCCTCCTCGGTGGTGTCCTTAACTTCCCTAATCGTACCACATTTGCTGAGGGTGCCCACCTGCCTGTCCAGTTTTTCCCCAGTTCGGGAAACACAGGTATGATGCACTCCCAATACCCTGGAAAACACCGGAGGCTGCGACTCCTTGTGGGGCCTTACAGGAGGAAATGTCAGGCCCAGGGATTGGCAGGTGGGGTCATCCCAAGCCGTCCGATGCTGGTATAGTTTTACCAGGCATTCCATTTGTTGGGGCTCTCCGCTCCATCCCAACGGGAAAGGCACCACCTGCGGAGTTGGCCGACTGCTTGTGCATGCATAACAATTACCCTTATCAAGAAAGGGAACAGAGATAGCCCGGGAAATTACCGCCCGGTGAGTCTGACCTCAGTGGTTGGTAAGCTGATGGAGAGGCTTCTGAGGGACAAGATTTACGACCATTTGGAGAGGTTTGACATGATCAGGAATAGTCAGCATGGATTTGTCAAGGGCAGGTCGTGCCTTACGAGCCTAGTTGAGTTCTTCGATAATGTGACTGAACACATTGACGAAGGAAGTGCCGTGGACGTAGTGTACATGGACTTCAGCAAGGCTTTTGATAAGGTCCCCCATGCAAGACTTCTTGAGAAGGTGAGAGGGCATGGGATCCAAGGGCCTTTGGCCTTGTGGATCCAGAACTGGCTTGCCTGCAGAAGGCAGAGAGTGGTTGTGGATGGGTCTTTTTCGGAATGGAGGTCAGTCACCAGTGGGGTGCCCCAGGGATCTGTTCTGGGACCCTTGTTGTTTGTCATTTTCATAAATGACCTGGATGAGGAAGTGGAGGGATGGGTTAGCAAGTTCGCTGATGACACGAAGGTCGGCGGTGTTGTGGATGGTCTGGAAGGATGTCAAAAGTTGCAGCAGGACATATATAGGATGCAGGAATGGGCGGAGAAGTGGCAGATGGACTTCAACGCGGATAAATGTGTAGTAGTCCATTTCGGCAGAACCAACGGTATGAACGAGTACACTATTAAGGGCAGGGGTCTTAGTAGCGTTGAAGAGCAGAAGGATCTCGGGGTCCGGGTTCACAGGACTCTTAAATCGGCCTCGCAGGTGGAGGAGGTGGTCAAGAAGGCGTATGGTGTACTGGCCTTCATTAATCGAGGGATTGAGTTTAGGAGTCGGGAGGTAATGCTGCAACTTTACAGGACCCTTGTCAGGCCTCATTTGGAGTACTGTGCGCAGTTCTGGTCGCCTCACTATAGGAAAGACGTAGAAGCTATTGAAAGGGTGCAGAGGAGATTTACAAGGATGTTGCCTGGACTGGGAGGCATGCCTTATGAAGATAGGTTGAGGGAGCTGGGACTCTTTTCCCTGGAGAGGCGAAGGTTGAGAGGCGACCTGATAGAAGTTTATAAAATGTTGAGAGGAATAGATAGGGTGGACTCTCAGAGGCTATTTCCCCGGGTTGAAATGGTCGCTACGAGAGGACACAGATTTAAGGTGCGGGGAGGGAAGTACAGAGGTGATGTTAGGGGTAAGTTTTTCACTCAGAGGGTAGTGAGTGATTGGAATCGGCTGCCGTCGTCGGTGGTGGAGGCGAACTCGCTGGGGTCTTTTAAAAGACTTCTGGATGAGTATATGGGGTTTAATGGGATTGGGGGTTATAGATAGGTCTATAGATTGGTGGGGTTGATGCGATCGGCGCAACTCGAGGGCCGAAGGGCCTGTTTGTGCTGTAATGTTCTATGTTCTATGTTCTTATCGAGGCTTTGGACCGTGGACCTGACCCATTCAATCCAGGCGCTTGTTTCCCTAAAGCCCGTTTCTATCTCAATGGTTTCCCTGAGATTTTTATCTGTACCACCCTAATTCCCTCAGAACTTCCTGGGGCAGGGGTCGCCGTGCGTAGAACTGGTGACTTGCCAGCTGTCGCTCTCTGAACCGTGATCCTTACGCAACACAGTCTCTCCTCCCTGACTCTTACCCCAAGTACTTCATTGTCTAGACTCCCATGCCTATTTCCATTTGCCACCCGTTCAGTCTGCTTCACAGTCAGGTATAGCAGATTACACTGGTTCAGCCCGCAATCCCTCGGGAGGATGGCCCGTGGGACCAATGCTACCCGTTCTCGCACCCCGAGAGATTTCTCTTCATCTAGCCCCTTTCCCATGAAAATCAATTCCATCTCCTTTCCCTGATACCCTTTTTGCCTTGCGAGGTTTATTGTGGTCTGATCACGTTCCCCTACAGTTCCGCATGGCACCATCTGGCAAAGGTTGATTCCTATTACCTGCACCTGGGACGCTTCATTTATGGTGAGAGAATATATCTGGCCTGCGTGAGCCGCCTCTTCCACGTACCACCTATCAACCGCTTCCTGACTCCCCCGCGCAGCCCCCATAGCCCCAAAGTCCCCTTTTAGAGACATTGAACATATCGTTAATAATGTTAGCAGCATCTCAGTCCATTTCAGAATGTTATCAGTTCAGTCTTCCGCAGTATTCTCCGCTGAGGCGTGATCTCCCAGAGTCGGCGTCCCCTCCTCCGGAGCTGGTACCGGTCCCTTGACCCTGGTGTAATGAGTCCAGCCCCTTTCAGCGGTTCGAATAGCAGTCTTGGTGGTCAACAGTACCAAGGAGGGCCATCCCAAACCGGTTCCAACGTTCGTTGTCTCCAATTCTTAATTAGGATCCACTGTCCTGGTTTGATAGAGTGAATCGCGAATTCAAGAGGCGTTGTCTGTGCCAGGAGTCCCTGTTGACATAAACGAGAGAGAACAGATTCCAAGGCCTCAACATATTTGCATACAAACACATCTCTGGACTCAAAAACAGGGAGCTCCCCCCTTGGTCCATTGAAGGGTAGACCGAACATCATTTCATACGGGGAGACACCTAAATCACGTCACGGTTTCATTCGTATTTGTAGGAGAGCCAAAGGGAGACACTTAGTCCAAGGCAACCCGGTTTCAGTGGTCAGTTTCGTGAGTTGTTTTTTAAGGGTCTGATTCATCCGCTCGACCTTGCCTGAGGACGGGGGGGGTGCCAGGGGGTATGGAAATCCCAGTCTACCCCCACCGCTTTTATTATGTTCTGGAGGATAGTCGAAGTGAAGTGACTACCTTGGTCAGAGTCAATGGCCCTGGGGAGCCCAAATCTCGGGATAATTTGTTCCAGGAGGACTTTACTAACTTGAGCAGCTGCAGCTGTGGCAGTTGGGAACGCTTCTACCCATCCTGTCAGATGGTCCACTATTACGAGGAGATACTTCAATCGGCCTAGGGGAGGGAGTTCGGTATAGTCTATCTGTATGTATTCAAAGGGTCTATAGGTGGGGCTTCTCCCTCCCCTGGTCGTGTTCTGCCTCAGGCCCCTCTTATTAACCCTCCTACAGATCAGGCAATCCCTCATAACCTGTTTGGCCACCGTGTGTATCCCGGGGTGTGCGTATTGGTGTAGAAACGTATCGCACAGAGCTTGGACCCCCCAATGCCCCGCTTGGTGGAGGTGACTTACTATTCCTCTGGCTAGGGGACGGTTCAACAATTGTCTACCATCAGGCAAGGTCCATTTCCCGTCCTCCCCTTTCTGCCCCCCCAATTCCTTGAACTCAGTTTCATCTTTTTCAGTGAATACCGGCGCCTCATTTATCTCTGGGACCTGGGGCACACATACCAGACATTCAGCCACCTCTTTTTCCATCCCTGCCAATCTCGCCTGTTCATCCGCTAACTGGTTTCCCTGATCTCTGTTCCCATACCCTTTTGGTGACCTCACATGGACCACTGCGATTTCTCGTGGCTTTAACAGATCCTCCAGTATTTTTACTACTAACTCCTCGTGGACCAGTTCTTTTCCCCTATTATTTATCATTCCCCTTTCCTTCCAAATCTTTCCGAAGGTATGCATGATGCTAAATGCATATTTGGAGTCCGTGTACACCGTTCCTACTTGCCCTTCCAGATTCCTCAGTGCCCGATGCAGAGCATACAGTTCACATGTCTGGGCGGATCAGGAGTTAGGCAGTCTCCCTCTTTCCTCCACCTTCCAACCTTCCTCGCTAATAATGGCATATCCATTATAACGTTTTCCGTCTACCACCCGGGAAGACCCGTCAATGTACCATCTCCTCCCCTCATGAAGGGGTCTGTCTCTTAGGTCTTCCCTCACCTTACTCTGGAGCTCTATTATGTCTGAACAATGATGCTCAAGTTTGCCCCTATCCTCCCCTTTCCATAGGAATTCCGCTGGGTTCTGACAGGAGCCAACCTCTATCCTAAGGTCGTCACGATCTAACAATACAGCCTCGTACTTCAGGATCCTTGAGTCCGTCAGCCATCTTCCGGCTTTCTGACTCAGGATTGTTCTTACCTGGTGAGGTGTTGTGACGGTTAAAGGCGCCCCGAACGTTAACTTCCTACTTTCCTCTACCAATTTGGCTGTGGCAGCGACTGCTTGGACACATTCCGGCCAGCCCCGAGATACCGGATCTAGGACTTTTGACAAGAAAGCCACCGGCTTCCTATCCCCGCCCCAGTCTTGGGTCAGGACCCCGAGCGCAGTGCCCTGCTTTGCGTTAACAAATAACCTGAATGCTTTGTTGAAATCCGGCAGACTCAGGACCGGGGCGGTCGCTAGCTTTTGTTTAAGGGTTTCGATCAACACTTCCCCCTCCGGGTCCCACTGGATCTTGTCCAGGGTGTCCTCGACCAGTCTTAAATATAGGTTCTTTGTGAGTGGGGCATAATCATTTATCCAGAGCCGACAGTATCCTAGCAACCCAAGAAATTTCCTCAGTTCCCTTTTTGTCCTTGGGAGACCTAATTCAACAATTCCCTTTATTCTTTCAGGACTTATTCGCTTCTGTCCGCGGCTTATTAAATGGCCCAAACACCTCACTTCCTGTTCCGCTGAGAGCTTCTTCTGGCTTACCCGTAACCCCCGACCTGCCAAATAGTTTAAGAGGTCATTAGTTCCTAATCTGACTTCTGTTTCAGTGGGTCTGGATAATAAGAGGTCGTCCACGTATTGTATGAGTTTTAAGATGGGAGGAAGGACCAGCTCTTCCAGGACCCGTTCCAGAATCTGCCCGAACAGGTTGGGTGAACCCCTGGGGAAGCACCGTCCATCGGTATTGTTGCTTCCGGCCGGTGTCCGGGTCCTCCCACTCAAAGGCAAACAGATCCCTGCTGCCTTGATCTAACGGGCATGCCCAAAAGGCATCCTTCAGATCCACCACACTGAACCAGCCATGGTCTGGAGGTATGCAACCCAGGATAGTGTATGGATTAGGTACTACCGGGTGTCGGATCTGCACTATCTTATTTATCTCCCTCAAATCCTGTACCATTCGGTAACTGCCGTCAGATTTTCGTACCGGCAGGCTGGGAGAATTGTACCAAGACATGCATGGTTCCACCAGCCCGTCAGCAATCAAATCCCTCATCACATCCTTCAGGCCCTGTCGCCCTTCCCAGGATATAGGGTACTGTCGGACCCTTACTTCCAGGCTTTGGGGCTTGAGGTCAATTCTCACTGGTGGGATGGATAGCTTTCCCCTATTACCTTTGGCGGTCCATACTCTGGGGTCTATATCCGCTAGGCAGTCCTCATTCAGATAAGCCATAGTCACTAACAGTTCCTCATTGTCTCCCACATTTATCCGTAGCCCAAATCTAATTATCAAGTCCCGGCCCAACAATCCATAGGGCAGATGTGGGAGGTGGAGAAGCTCTGCTGAGAGCCTGTTTGTGCTGTAGTGTTCTATGTTCTATGAAAGTAGCAATGCAGCTGGATAACGTAGTCAAGAAGGCGTAAGGCATGCTTGCCTTCATCAGTCAGGGCAATGAGTATAAAAATTGGCAGGTGTTGCTGCAGCTATACAGAACCTTATTTAGAATACTGTGTACAATTCTGGTTGCTACACTACCAGAAGGATATGGATGCTTTGGAGAGGGTACAGAAGAGGTTTACCAGGGTGTTGCCTTGTCTGGAGGGTATTAGATATGAGGTTGGATAAATTCAGTTTGTTCTCACTGGAATGACATATGTTGAGGAGTGAGCCTGAAAGAGGTTTACAAGATTATGAGTGGCATAGTCAGATGCTCTTCGCTAGGGGAGAAATGTCAAGTACTAGAGGACATAGGTTTGAAGTGCTTGGGGAAAAGTTTTTTACTCAGAGGATGGTGAACATTTGCTATGTGCTGCCTGGGAAGGTGGTAGGAGCAGGTATGATAGCAGCACCTAAGGGGCAAATAGAAGAATATATGAATAGGATAAGAATGTAAGTGCATGCGATTTTAGTTTAGGAAGGCCTTCCTAAACTAAAATCCATTCATGATCGGCGCATGGTTGGAGGGCCAAGGGGCCTGTTCTTGTGCCGTATGATTCTTTGTTCATAAGGAACTAGAACAGATGAAGCAGCTAAAGGACAAACAGAGAAAGAGATTAGGAAGCTAAAGGATGAAAAACAGAATATAAGGAGGCTCAAGGAACAGCAGCAACCATAAATAAGGCAAGTGCAGGAGGACGCAGAGGAGAAAGTAGGAAAAATAAAAGCAGAGAAGTAGAAGGACGTAGCCAATTTAAAGGTGACAACAGGGCAGCAAGACCAAAGAAATCAGTTCAATTTGTTACATCTGGGTAATTTCCAAACCTAGTGTGAGAAAACCTATCAAGACACCTACCGCGCTGTATTGGCCCAAAAGAAATGTGGATGAATGTCAGTTTATCCACTTTGGTAGCAATAATAGGAAGACTGATTACTACTTGAATGGATGTAAATCGAGAGAAGTGAATCCTCAATGAGACTTTGGAGTCCTCGTGCATCAGTCTTGGAATGAGCAGTCATCTTGCACTGAGGAGGTGCAAACCTCACAAAGAAATGAAAATAGCTGCCAATTTTTCAGTCCATATCACCTAGAGAACAAGATGCTTATGATATTGGGAAAGCTATCAGGAAAACCAGACCACAAACTTTTGCCTCTCATGCCGGCGAGTAGATAGCATTTAGGTTTGTGATTCCTAGATAACACTTTCTCTCCCCCAGCATCCAGAATGTTGAAGCTGCTTGATATAAGGTAGCTTAAAGAGTTGGGACTTCCCTGTTGCAGAAACTGTTAAACCACATTACCAGAAAAATATCTATTCTCAGAATTTTTTAGCACTTTTTTAGCCACATGCAGCTGCATTTATAAACTGCCAACGTTTTCCTGATGGTGTTGGGTTTTAACAGTGTAGGAGCCATTCATTCATTCGAATAGACCAAGGATTCTTATTATTTTAAAAATTATTTATTGGATATAACTTCATATTAAAAAAATTACAGAAAGTGGAAGAGAGTGTCCTAATTACAGAGTTGGCTACAAAATCTTGCAGCATTTTACTGAACTCCCAACTGAACTGAATAGATAGCTGTTATTAACAATATGAGTTTGGTTATCTTTGTTATGAACTTACCAGGTATAAGAAGTCTTCAACTAACATAAACAATTGTCAGCTGTGAGCATGAAAGCTTCTGTTTATGAAAAGAACCATTTCTGCTTAACATTGCACTTTCAAATGCAGTAAATTTCTAAGCTAAACCCAGAATTCCAATCAGAGTTTTAAAATGTGGCCAAATTAACTTAAGTTCGCTTTAAAGCATAGCATAATTAGTTACATTGGACAAAAATCCCTTAAACTAAAGCCTCTTAACTAATGCAAACTATATAGAGGATCCCACACAGAGTACATGTGGACGAAGAAGTTTTGTGACCAGAAAAAAAATCTAAAAAAAGACCAGAGGCAAGATGAGCAGTTTTCTCTCTTTGAACAATCAATTGTTATTATCTAGAATTTTTCAGCCTGAAATGATGAAATCAGATTCAACAATCAACTTCAGAATATTGGAATGGGGCAGGCTATTCGGCTCCCATAATTCAATGAGGACAAGGAGAGGTGATGACCTAATGGTATTATCGCTAGTCTATTAATCCAGAAACTCAGCTAACATTCGGCAGACTAGGGTTTGAATCCCAGCATGATAGATCCTCCTTGCCTGACAGGGACATATCTATCACGGACTCGCAGTAGCTGCTCCTTGAAAAAACTCCACATTTCAGACGTTCCCAGTCCCTGTAATCTCCTAGTCCAACCTATGCTTCCTAATTCTCTCCTAATAGCCTCATAATTACCCTTGCCCCAGCTAAAACTACTGACCCGAGGTTCATGCCTATCCCTTTCCATCACTAAGGTGAACGTAACCGAATTGTGGTCACACCAACTTCCAAGTCTAGCACCTGGTCTGGCTCATTTCCCAGCACCAAATCCAATATAGCCTCACCTCTAGTTGGCCTATCTACATACTGACTCAAAAAACCCTCCTGCACGCTTTGTACAAAAACTGACCCCTCTAACGAGCTAGAGCTATAACAATTCCAGTCAATATTAGTAAAGTTAAAATCTCCCATAACAATTACCCTATTACTTTCACTCCTAACCAGGATCGTCTCCGCAATCCTTTCCTCAACCTCTCTAGAACTTTTAGGAGATTTAAAATAATTGGAGCCCCAAGAACTGAATTCTATGGAAACCCACATCTTGCCAATGAGAAAGATACATTTTATCCTATCTTTCTACTCTGTTGGTTAGCCAGTCCTCTATCCAAGCAAATAAACTGCTCCAAATCCCATGTGAACAAATTTCTTGCATGGCACCTTATCAGTTGCTTTCTGGAAATCCAGATATAACTACTTCTGCTGGATGCCCATTATCAGCCTTCCTTGTTACATCTTCAAAGAAATGAATTAGTAAAACATTTACTCTTCATAAAACAAATCTTTCCCCCTTACCACTGTGAGCAATAGGTAAAGATGCTGTTAACACATATATCTGTAGAGCATAGAGAAATAGCTTAAAGTTAAATAGATTGGATATAGTCAGGCACATTGATAACCCACTTTATGGAAACAACTGTGAGTTTAGTCACAAACATAGGACATAAGGTTCGATGCTGCTAACACAGCAATGGTTAGGGATAATAAAAAGACTGCCTGTAATGTAGAGATAACATCAGAGATGTGATGTGCAGTGAAGCATACACCACATCCTGCAGGAATGTAAGAGGCCCATGTTATAAAAAGCAAATGGTCTGCAAGATGTGTTGTTTCTACAACTAAACATAAAAGGGGAAAAGGTCACTGAGATAGTTGGGACAGCAGTGATTAAATTGGCAAAGGATTGATTACCGCCAATCTGAACTGGACATGTAACAGTATTGGATAAGATGGATGAGTTTGCTAATGCACTCTTGTGATAACAGGAGACATTGTTAGATGGGGAATAGAGAGGATGGCACCTCGAGCCAATAGGGGAATGACAACACATAGATGGGACAGGGACCACCAATTAGGGGAGAACAACATATTGCAAAGCCATTACAATGCTTGTAAAAAAAGTATAAAATGTGCTGCCAATTTATGTAAAGTGTGCCTATTTCGCTAGACACCCAGTCTTGCAAGAACGTCAAATAAAATCTTGCTCCTTCAGAACTTGACTTGACTAAATTCTTTGACTGTGAGCTGTGTTTCTCACACCACTTTTCCTGTATGATATATTTTGGTTGGGAGGTCTTGGATGACTCCTTAAATACCTGCCACTTTTGAACTGTCCTTTTAGTCTTCCTGCCATATCCATTAGAGTCAAATCTGTCCTCATGCCTGTGGTAGCGACTGTTGTTTAATTCCAGAATGCTAAGTGTGGGGCTCCAGTTTCTTGCTCTCAAACTGAATGATATTTTAGCATGCTATGATCACTCTTCCTTAGAGGATCCTTAACTGATCATTTTAGCCTGAATTCTGCATACTACCAAATCTAAAAAAATTTACTCCCATGCTGTACCTTTCTTGCAAGGCCTCAGCAATTCCTGCCATGTACTGTGTCCCACTGCAGAACAGCTGTTTGGAGACTACATAAATTACTCCCACAGAGGATTTATTTTGCTTGCTATTTCTTATTTCTAGATGATTCCAGATCTTGAACTTGAGTGCTTATGTAATTTCTCACTACAATACAGATCAGGAAATATAAAAACAACACCTCCATGATCATCCTCAACACTGATGCCCTCTGTCCTCAGCCCCTTACTATGCCCCTTATACAATTATGACTGTGTGGCTACATTCCTCTCCAACTCAATTTTCAAGCTTGCTGATGACATAGTAATAGGTCAGATCCCAGTGATGAGATTGTCTTTCTTGTATCCAATCTGGTGCAACAAAAGTCTCTCCCTCAATGTCAACAAAATGAAGGAGATTGTCATCAGCTTCAGGAATAGTAGTGGAGGACCTGTCTTCAACAAGAATGAAGTGGAGATGGTCAAGAGCTTCAAGTTTCTAAGTGTCCAGATAATCAATCTGTCCTGATCCTTCCATGCCAATGGTATAGTTAAGCAAGTCCACCAACACCTCTACTTTCTCTAGAGGCCAAGGAAGTTTGGCGTGTCTGTTATGACTTTCAGATGCACCATAAAAAGCATTCTTCCTGGTATCACAGCTTGATATAGTTCCTGCTCTGCCAAGATTGCAAAAATGACAAAAGGTCATGAATGAAGCTCAGCCCATCATGCAAACTAGCCTCCCATCCATTGACTTTGTCTACACTTCCCATTGTCTCAAAAAAGCAGCCAGCATAACCAAGGGCCCTCCCTACACACCTCAGACATACACTCTTCCATTGGGAAAAAGATACAAAAGTCTGAATATACCAACTAACTTGAGCAGCTTTTTAATTACACAGGGCCTTGGTGAGGCCACACCTAGAATAACGTGTGTGGTTTTGATCTCCTTTTCTGAGGAAGGATGTTCTTGCTCTTAAGTGCAGCAAAGGTTTACCAGGCTGATTCTGGGTGTGGCAGGACTGATGCATGAGGAGAGATTGGCTAGGTTAGGATTGAAGGAGGATCTCAGACTTAATTCTAACAGGGTAGATGCAGAAAGAATTTTCCCAATGATGAGGGAGTCCAGAACCAGAGGTCACAGTCTGAAGATTTGGGGTAGATTATTTAGGATGGGGATGAGGAGACATTTCCTCATCCAAAAAGAGTGGTGAGCTTGTGGAATTCATTACCACAGACAGTAGGTGATGCCAAAACATTGAATGTATTCAAGAGGTGGCTAGATATAGAACATAGAAAATTACAGCGCAGAACAGGCCCTTTGGCCCACGATGTTGTGCCAACCAGTTACAAAAACAATGACCCACTAGCCTATACCAATCCCTTTTCGTCCATAAACCTATCTACAGATCTCTTAAACGCCCCCAAACTAGGCGCATTTACAACTGCAGCAGGCAGGGCATTCCAATCCCTCATCACCCACTGGGTAAAGAACCTACCCCTGACATCCGCCCTGTAGCTACCCCCCCCTTAATTTAAAGCCATGCCCCCTCGTGCGAGCTTTCTCCATCCGAGGAAAAAGGCTATCACTGTCCACCCTATCTAAACCTCTAATTATCTTATATGTTTCAATAAGATCCCCTCTTAGCCGCCTTCTTTCCAACGAAAACAACCCCAAATCCCTCAGTCTCTCCTCATAGGACCTCCCCACCATACCAGGCAACATTCTAGTAAACCTCCTCTGCACCCTCTCCAAAGCCTCCACATCCTTCCTGTAATGTGGGGACCAGAACTGCACACAGTACTCCAAGTGCGGCCGTACCAGAGTAGTGTACAGTTGCAACATGACGCTGCGACTCTTAAATTCAATCCCCTACCAATAAACGCCAAGACACCGTACGCCTTCTTAACAACCTTATCTACTTGATTCCCAACTTTCAGAGATCTATGTACACATACACCTAGATCCCTCTGTTCATCCACACTATTCAAAGTCCTCCCGTTAGCCCTATACTCGACACATCTGTTGCTCCTACCGAAGTGAATTACCTCACACTTCTCTGCATTAAATTCCATCCGCCACCTCTCGGCCCAGCTCTGCAACCTATCTAAGTCTCCCTGCAGACTATGATACCCTTCCTCACAATCTACCACACCTCCGACTTTGGTGTCATCAGCAAATTTACTAATCCACCCAACTATACCCTCATCCAGATCATTAATAAAGATTACAAACAGCAGTGGCCCCAAAACAGATCCCTGAGGCACACCACTCGTAACCAAACTCCATGATGAATATTTACCATCAACCACCACCCTCTGTCTCCTACCTGATAGCCAATTTCTGATCCAATTTCCTAGATTACCCACAATCCCATACATCTGCATTTTCTGCAGAAGCCTACCATGGTGAACCTTATCGAACGCCTTACTAAAATCCATATATACCACATCAACTGCCTTGCCCCCATCCACCTCTTTGGTCACCTTATCAAAAAACTCAATAAGGTTAGTAAGGCACGACCTACCCGCTACAAAGCCATGCTGACTATTTCTAATCAATTCATTACACTCCAAATAACTATAAATCCTATCCCTAATAATTTTTTCTAAAACCTTGCCCACAACAGAAGTAAGACTCACCGGTCTATAATTCCCGGCAAAGTCTCTGTTCCCCTTCTTAAACAATGGGACAACATTCACTATCCTCCAATCCTCCGGGACTACACCAGAGACCAATGACGACCTGAAGATCAGAGCCAGAGGCTCTGCAATCACCTCTCTAGCCTCCCAGAGAATCCTAGGGTAGATCCTATCCGGACCAGGGGACTTATCTATTTTCAACCCCTCAAGAATATCCAACACATCCCCCTTATCAACCGTAATACTGTCTATTTTACACCCCTGCAACCCAGTGTCCTCCTCAGCTATATTCATGTCCCCCTGCGTGAACACCGAAGATAAATATTGGTTCAATGCTTCTCCAATCTCCTCCGGTTCCACACACAACTTCCCTCTGCTGTCTGTAACTGGCCCTAATCTTGCCCTGACCAACCTTCTATTCTTGACATACCTATAGAACGCCTTAGGATTCTCCTTAATCCTATCAGCCAAAGTCTTCTCATGTCCTCTTTTAGCCCTTCTTAACTCACTCTTCAACTCCCTCCTAGCCAATCTAAAGCTTTCTAATGCACTACCTGAGCCCTCAAGCCTCATCCGAACATAAGCCTCCTTTTTCTTCCTAACCAACGAATCAACTTTTTTAGTACACCACGGTTCCCTAGCCCTACCAAATCCTCCTTGCCTGACAGGGACATACCTATCACGGACTCGCAGTAGCTGCTCCTTGAAAAAATTCCACATTTCGGACGTTCCCAGTCCCTGTAATCTCCTAGTCCAACCTATGCTTCCTAATTCTCTCCTAATAACCTCATAATTACCCTTCCCCCAGCTAAAACTACTGACCCGAGGTTCATGCCTATCCCTTTCCATCACTAAGGTGAATGTAACCGAATTGTGGTCACTATCACCAAAGTGCACACCAACTTCCAAGTCTAGCACCTGGTCTGGCTCATTTCCCAGCACCAAATCCAATATAGCCTCACCTCTAGTTGGCCTATCTACATACTGAGTCAAAAAACCTTCCTGCACGCTTTGTACAAACACTGACCCCTCCAGCGAGCTAGAACCATAGCAATTCCAATCAATATCTGCAAAGTTAAAGTACCCCATAACAATTACCCTATTACCCAATCCTCGCCAGGATTGTCTCCACAATCCTTTCCTCAACCTCTCTAGGACTTTTAGGAGGTCTATAAAAGACTCCCAACAGGGTGACCTCTCCTCTCCTATTTCTAATCTCCGCCCATACTACCTCAACTGACAAGTCCTCATTAAACTTCCTCTCTGACACTGTGATACAGTCCTTAACTAGCAATGCTACCCCACCCCCCCTTCTTCACTACTCCGACTAAAGCATTTGTACCCCGGAACCTGCAACAACCATTCCTGACTCTGCTCTATCCACGTCTCTGAAATGGCCACAACATCAAAGTCCCAGGTACCTGAATAAGGTAGGTGAACTTGGAGCATGGATTGGTACTTGGGACTATGATGTTGTGGTCATTATGGAGACATGGTTAGGTTGGAATAGTTGTTGAAAGTTCTGGGGTATAGATGTTTCATTAAGAGTAGGGAAGGTGGTAAAAGAGGTAGAGGAGTAGCATTGTTAATCAAGGATAATTTAACGGCTGCTGAAGAGCAGTTTGAGGGAGATCTGCCTACTGAGGTAATATGGGCTGAAGTTAGAAATAGCAAAGGAACGGTCATGTTGTTAGTGATTTTCTATAGGCCCCCAAATAGAATAGAGATGTGGAGGAGGAAATTGCAAAGCAGATTATGGATAGGTGTGTAGGTCACAGGGTAGTTATCATAGGTGACTTTAAGTTTCCAAATATTGATTGGAACCTTTATCGATCGAATAGTTCGGATGGGGCAGTTTTTGTACAATGTGTGCAGGAGGGTTTCCTGACACAATATGTAGATAAGCCAACAAGAGGTGAGGCCATGTTGGACTTGGTACTGGGTAATGAACTGGGACAAGTTTTATTTGTGGGAGAGCACTTTGGAGATAGTGACCACAATTTGGTGTCTTTCATTATTGCAATGGAGAAGGATAGGGTCACACGGCAGTGCAAGGTTTATAATTGGGGGAGAGGTATTTATGATGTGATTAGGCAAGAATTACAAGGGAAGATGGGAACAGAAACTGTCAGGTAAAGGCACAAATGAAAAGTGGAGTTTGTTCAAGGAACAAATACTGCGTGTCCTTGATAGGTATGTCCCTGTCAAGCAGGGAGGAAATGACCGAGTGAGGGAACCATGGTTCACAAAAGAGGTTGAATGTCATGTCATGAGGAAAGAGGAAGCATACGTGAGGATGAGAAAACAAGGTTCAGTTGGGTCACTTGAGGGTTACAAGGTAGCAAGGAATGAGCTAAGAAGAGGGCTTAGGAGAGCTAGGAGGGGACATGATAAGTCCTTGGTGGGTCTAATCAAGGAAAACCACAAGGCTTTTTACTCCCATGTGAGAAGTAAAAAAATGACCAAGGTGAGGTTAGGGCTGGTCAAGGATAGTAATGGGAACTTGTGCATGGAGTCAGAAGAGATAGGAGAGGTGATGAATGAATACTTTTCTTCAATGTTTACCAAGGAGAGGGGCCATGTTTTTGAGGATGAGAGTGTGATACAGGCTGATAGGCTGGAGGAGGTAGATGTTCTGAGGGAAGATGTATTAGCAATTTTGAAAAAGTTGATGGTTGATAAGTCCCCTGGACCAGATGGGATATATCCTAGGATTCTCCGGGAGCCATGGGGTGAGATTGCAGACCCTTTGGTTTTGATCTTTGGGTCCTCACTGTCCACGGGGTCGAATGTTGTTCCTCTGTTCAAGAAAGGAAATTGAAATGATCCTGGTAATTATAGGCTGGTTAGTCTTACTTTGGTGGTCAGTAAGTTCATGGAAAAGGTCCTGAGGGATAGGATTTATGACCACTTAGAAAGATGTGGCTAAATTCGGGATAGTCAGCATGGATTCATGAAGGGTAAGTCTTACCTCACAAATTTGATTGAATTCTTTGAGGAGGTAACTAAGTGTGTAGATGAAGGTCGAGCAGCTGATGTTGTATACATGGATTTTAGTAAGGTGTTTGATAAAGTTCCCCATGCAGGCTCATGAAGAAAGTAAGGAGATGTGAGATGGAAATTTGGCCGATCGGATAAGTAACTGGCTATCTCATAGATGACAGAGGGTGGTGGTGGGTTGGAAACTTTTCAGACTGGAGACTAGTTAGCAGCGGTGTACCACAGGGATCAGTGCTGGGTCCTCTGCTATATGTGATTTTTAATCAATGACTTGGAGGAGGGGCCTGAAAGGTGGATCAGTAAATTTGCTGACGACACCAAGATTGGTGGATTAGTGGATGAGGTGGAGGGTTCTTGTAGGCTGTGAAGAGACATTGATAGGTTGCAGAGTGGGCCGAAAAGAAGCAGATGGCAACTGAGTGAAGATGATGTTGTGGTCATTATGGAGACATGGTTAGGTTGGAATAGTTGTTGAAAGTTCTGGGGTATAGATGTTTCATTAAGAGTAGGGAAGGTGGTAAAAGAGGTAGAGGAGTAGCATTGTTAATCAAGGATAATTTAACGGCTGCTGAAGAGCAGTTTGAGGGAGATCTGCCTACTGAGGTAATATGGGCTGAAGTTAGAAATAGCAAAGGAACGGTCATGTTGTTAGTGATTTTCTATAGGCCCCCAAATAGAATAGAGATGTGGAGGAGGAAATTGCAAAGCAGATTATGGATAGGTGTGTAGGTCACAGGGTAGTTATCATAGGTGACTTTAAGTTTCCAAATAGGACAAACTTGAATGCGAATTACAGGGTCAACAGCAGGGTTCTGAGGAATGTGGAAGAATAGAGAGATCTTGGGGTTCATATAAAACAGATCTCTGGAGGTTGCCACTCAAATGGATAGAGCTGTGAAGAAGACCTATAGTGCATTAGCATTTATTAACAGGGGGTTTGAGCTTAAGAGCCATGGGGTTATGCTGCAACTGTATAGGACCTTGGTGAGACCAAGGAATATTTGGAATATTGTGTGCAGTTCTGGTCACCTCACTATAAGAAGGATGTGACAGCATTGGAGAGAGTGTAGAGGAGACTTACCAGGATGCTGCCTGGTTTGGAGGATAGGTGTTATGTGGAAAGGTTGAGGGAGCTGGGGCTTTTCTCTTTTAGAGTGGAGGAGGATGAAAGTGACTTAATACGGATTTATAAGATGATGAGGGGATAGATAGGGTGGATGTTCAGAGGCTATTTCTTTGGGTGGATGTAGCTGTTCCTAGGGAGCACACCTATAAGGTTCATGGTGGGAGATATTAGAGGGATATCCGAGGTAGGTTCTTTACTCAGAGTGGTTGGAGTGTGAAATGGACTGCCTGCTGTGATAATGGAGTCTGATACTTGAGGAACTTTCAAGCGGTTATTGGATAGGCACATGGAGCACTCCAGAATGTTAGGGAGGGGATAGCTTGATCTTGTAATTGGACATAGCTCGGCACAACATTGAGGGCCGAAGGGCCTGTACTATGCTGTAATGTTCTATGTTTCTATTAACCTCTCCTTGTAGCTCATGCCCTCCACACTAGGCAATATCCTGGTAAATCTTCTCTGTACTCCCTCTCCAAAGCCTCCACATCCTTCTGGTGGTGTGGTGACCAGAATTGAACACTATATTCCAAGTATGGCCTAATTAAGATGACTTGCCAATTTTTAACTGTCCCAGCTGATGAAAACAAGCATGCCTGCTTGCCTACCTTTGCCATCTGCGTTGTCACTTTCAGTGATCTGTGTAGCTGTACACCCAGATCCCTCTCCTATCAATACTCTTAAGGTTCTGCCATTTACTATATACTTCCCATCTGTATTGGACCACCTAAAATGCATTATCTCACATTTGGCCGGATTAAATTCCATCTCTTCACTCAAGTTTCCAATTGATCTCTATCCTTGTGCATCCTCTGACAGTCTCCAACCAATCTCTATCCTATTGTGTCCTCTGACAGTCCTCATCACTATCTGTAATTCCACCAACCTATGTGTCGTCTGCAAACTTATTAATCAAACCAGTTATATTTTCCTCCAAATCATATATATATTTTACAAGCAGCAAAAGTTCCAACACTCTTCTCTGAGAAATGCCACTAGTCACAGCCATCTATTCAGAAATGCCTTCCATTGCTATCTTGTCTTCTATGACTGAGTCAGTTCTGTATCCCTCTTGCCAGTCACCTCTGATCCCATGTGACTTCATTTTCTATACCAGTCTACCATGAGGGACCTTGTCAGAGACCTTACTGAAGCTCATGCAGACAACATCTACTGCCCTATCTTCAATCATCTTGTCACTTCCTCAAAAAACTCAAACAAGTTAGGGAGACATGACCCCTCCTTCATAAAACCATGTTGCCTCTCACTTATTTTCAAGTGGGAGTAAATCCTCTCTTGAAGAATCCTCTCCAATAATTTCCCTCCACTGACATTAGGCTCATTGGCATGTAATTGCCTGGATTATCCTTGCTACCCTTCTTAAACAGAGATAAAACATTGGCTATTCTCCAGTCATCTGGGACCCCTGTCATGAGTGAGTTTACAAAGATTTCTTTCCAGGCCCCAGCAATTTCCTCCCTTGCCTCTCTTAGTTCTAGAATATCAAGCCTGGGGACTTGTCTCCCTTTATGTTTTCCAAGACTCCCAATACATAGAACATAGAACATAGAACACTACAGCACAAACAGGCCCTTCGGCCCACGAATTGCGCCGATCACATCTATAACCCTCAATCTCATTAAACCCCATATACTCATCCAGAAGTCTTTTAAAAGACCCCAGCGAGTTCGCCTCCACCACCGATGACGGCAGCCGATTCCATTCACTCATCACCCTCTGAGTGAAAAACTTACCCCTAACATCACCTCTGTACTTCCCTTCCTGCACCTTAAATCTGTGTCCTCTCGTAGCAACCATTTCAACCCGGGGAAATAGCCTCTGAGAGTCCACCCTATCTATTCTTCTCAACATTTTGTAAACTTCTATCAGGTCGCCTCTCAACCTTCGTCTCTCCAGGGAAAAGAGTCCCAGCTCCCTCAACCTAACTTCATAAGGCATGCCTCCCAGTCCAGGCAACATCCTTGTAAATCTCCTCTGTACCCTCTCAATAGCTTCTACATCTTTCCTATAGTGAGGCGACCAGAACTGCGCACAATACTCTAAATGAGGCCTGACAAGGGTCCTGTAAAGTTGCAGCATTACCTCCCGACTCCTAAACTCAATCCCTCGATTAATGAAGGCCAGTACACCATACGCCTTCTTGACCACCTCCTCCACCTGCGAGGCCGATTTAAGAGTCCTGTGGACCTGGACCCTTCTGCTCTTCAACACTACTCAGACTTCTGCCCTTGATAGTGTATTCATTCATCCCGTTGGTTCTGCCAAAATGGACGACTACACATTTATTCGCGTTGAAGTCCATCTGCCACTTCTCCACCTAGTCCTGCATCCTATCTATGTCCTGCTGCAACTTTTGCCATCCTTCCAGACCATCCATAACACCACCGACCTCCTTCTTTTGGTGTCAACATGACCCGAACTATCTGCACACCCTTCCCCAACATCATCCACCAAATCCTTCTCTTTCGTGAATACTGACGCAAAGTACTGATTTAATACCTCACCCATTTCCTCTGGCTTCAGGCATAGATTCCCTTCCCTATACTTGAATGGGTCAACCTTCTTCCCATTTACCCTTTTGTTCTTTATATATGTATAAAAAAGCCTTGGGATTTTCCTTAATCCTGCTGATCAATGACTTTGTGACCACTTTTAGCCCTCCTGACACCTTGCTTATGTTTTGATCTACTTTCCTTGTATTTCACATTTGCTTCGTGTGTCCCCAGCCTCCTAGCCTTGACAAATACTTTTTTATTTTTAACTAGGCTCACAATATCTGTTGTTATTCAAGGTTGCTGAAATTTGCCACAGTTACCCCCATGTCAAACTAGTTTAAATCCTCCCATGTGACACTAGCAAATCTCCCAGCCAGAATATTTATGCTCCTCCAGTTTAGGTGGAACCCATCATTCCCACTTGCCCCAGAGGAGACCCCAAAGCTCCAAATATCTGAAACTCTCCCTCCTATACCAGCAGTTCCGCCATGTGTCGAGCTGTACTACCTTCCTATTTCTAGCCTCATTGGCATGTGGCAGAGGGAATAATCCTGAGATTACAATCCTAGAGGTCCTACTTTTTAACTTTCTAGCTAACTCCCTAAAATGCTGCTGCATGACCTCCTACCCATGTCGTTAGTACCAATATGTACCACGACCTCTGGCTATTCACTCTCTCCCTTCAGAATGCTCTGCCTTTCAGAGACATTCTGGACCCTGACAGAGAGATTCTTTCCACTTAGAAAGGAAACAAGAACTGGAGGACACAGCCTCAAAATAAGGGGGGCTCAGTTTAGAACAGAGTTGAGGAGGAACTTCTTCTCTCAGAGGGTAGTGAATCTCTGGCATTCTCTGCCCATTGAATCGGTGGAAACTACCTCATTGAATATGTTTAAGTCACAGGTAGATAGATTTCTGATCGATAAGGGAATTAAGGGTTATGGGGAGCTGGCGGGAAAGTGGAACTGAACCACTTTCAGATAAGCTATGATCTTATTGAATGGTGGGGCAGGATCGAAGGGCTAGATGGCATACTCCTGCTCCTATTTCTTATGTTCCCATGTTCTAATATTCTAACATACCGGTGAGTTTGACGTCAGTGGTAGGAAAGTTGTTGGAAAAAATTCTTAGGGATAGGATGTATAAGCATTTGGAGCATTGTGATCTGATTAGGGATACACAACATGGCTTTGTTCAGGGGAGCTCTTGCCTTATGAATCTGGTAGAATTTTTTGAGGAGGTGACAAAAACGGTTGACGATGGATGAGCTGTTGATGTCACCTATATGGATTTCAGTAAGGTGTTTGTCAAAGTCCCTCACGGTAGGCTGGTAGAAAAGGTTAAAGCACATGGGATGCAAGGACAGGTAGCTACAGAGGTTTACCAGGATTGAAAACTGGCTGGGCAACAGGAGACAGAGAGTAGTAGTGGAAGGGTCCTTTTCTAGCTGGAGGTCTGTCACCAGTGGTGTACCACAGGGCTCAGTACTGGGACCTCTTCTTTTCGTAATATATATAAATGAAGAGGGCGTACGTGGTGTGATCAGCAAGTTTGCAGATGACACCAAGATGGCAGGATTGGTGGATAGTGAGGAGGAGTGTCAGGTGACACAGCAGGATATAGATATTGGGCAGATAAATGGCAGATGGAATTTAATCCTGATAAATGTGAGGTGATGCATTTTGGAAGGAATAATGTAGGGAGGAGTTACATGATAAAGGGTAGACCTATTGAGAGTATAGAAATGCAGAGGGACCTGGGAGTGCAAGTGCACAAGTGTCTGAAGGTGGCAACTCAGGTGGAGAAGGTTGCGAAGAAAGCTTATGGTATGCTAGCTTTATAGGAAGGGGTATAGAGTATTAGAGCTGGCATCTAATGCTTCAATTGTACAGAACATTGGTTAGACCGCATTTGGAGTACTGCGTCCAGTTCTGGTCACCATACTACCGGAAGGACGTGGAGACCCTGGAGAGAGTGCAGAGGAGGTTTACCAGGATGCTGCCTGGTATGGAAGGACTGGGTTATGAGGAAAGATTGGGTAAACTGGGGCTCTTTTTCTTAGAAAGACAGAGATTAAGGGGGGATCTGATAGCGGTGTATAAAATAATGAAGGGTATAGATAGAGTAAACAGTGGCAGGCTTTTTCCGAGATTGGAGACAAATATCACAAGGGACCACGAGAATAGGGTGAGGGGGGAGAAGTATAATTTGGATCTTTTAATCCGCAGGTGTGTCGGTCCACCTTGTTGTCAAACGAGGGGCATGCACACGGTGGGTCGTGTGTGGGCTGCTCTTGGATGTTTCAAGAGTGGCCGTGCTTAAACCTGGACCAGCAGACGGGCACCACAACAGCTCAGTGACCATCACTGTGCAGATACATGGATTTGGGCTTGTGTCTGTGGGAGTTTGTGCATTCTCCCTGTGGTTGCGTGGGTTTCCTCCGGGTGCTCCGGTTTCCTCCCACACCCCAAAGATGTGTTCTTAGGCTGACTGGTGTAACAAATTGTCCCTAAATTATTCTCCCCTGAATCTGGTTTCCAATGGGGTACCATACGCACACACACGGGTCAAGGGAGGTGTAGGAAAAATACATTGTGGGAAAATACAGCGCGGGCTCGTTGGGCCGAAGGGCCTGTTTCCCGTGCTGTGTTGCTCTTTGTTCATACCATCCTGGAGTCTCTTTCACGTACACAGAAGCACCTATCTGTATCTGTAACTAGAGACTCCCCTACAACATTTGATCTGGTGCTCCCTGCTTATCATCTGCTGTGCTACTCCACTGACTGTTATTGTTGCTGTTATCCCCTGATAGGCCATCCACCCACCCCCTGCCCCCCAACAGTATCCAAAACGGTATATTTGTCAGAAAGGGGGACGATCACAGGGGATTCCTAAGCTGACTCCCTGTCCCTTCTAGCAGTCACCCATCTATCTGTCTGCACCTTACAAAAACTCCTATCTATGATGCTTTCCGCCACCTTCATGCTCATAAGTGCATCCAACTGCTGCTCCAAATTATCCATTTAGAACATAGAACATAGAACATTACAGCGCAGAACAGGCCCTTCGGCCCATGATGTTGCGCCAACCAGTTACAAAAACAATGACCCACTAACCTAAACCAATCCCTTTTTGTCCATAAACCTATCCACGGATCTCTTAAATGCCCCCAAACTAGGCGCATTTACAACTGCAGCAGGCAGGGCATTCCAATCCCTCACCACCCTCTGGGTAAAGAACCTACCCCTGACATCAGTCCTATAACTACCCCCCCTTAATTTAAAGCCATGCCTCCTCGTGCTAGATTTCTCCATCAGAGGAAAAAGGCTATTACTATCCATCCTATCTAAACCTCTAATCATCTTTTATGTTTCAATAAGATCCCCTCGCAGTCTCCTTCTTTCCAGTGAAAACAACCCCAAATCCCTCAGCCTCTCCTCATAGGACCTCCCTTCCATACCAGGCAACATCCTGGTAAGTCTCCTCTGCACCTTCTCCAAAGCCTCCACATCCTTCCTGTAATGTGGGGACCAGAACTGCACACAGTACTCCAAGTGCGGCCGCACCAGAGTTGTGTACAGTTGCAACATGACGCTGCGACTCCTAAATTCAATCCCCCTACCAATAAACGCCAAGACACCATACGCCTTCTTAACAACCTTATCTACTTGACTCCCAACTTTCAGGGATCTATGTACACATACACCTAGATCCCTCTGCTCATCCACACTATTCAAAGTCCTCCCGTTAGCCCGATACTCGACACATCTGTTATTCCTACCAAAGTGAATTACCTCACACTTCTCTGCATTAAACTCCATCCGCCACCTCTCGGCCCAGCTCTGCAACCTGTCTATGTCTTCCTGCAAACTATGACACCCTTCATCACTATCCCTTTGGTCTGTGAAGGGCTGTAATTAGGTGCAGTTCCTGCAGATGTAGTCTGAGATAGAACAAAGAACAAGAACAAAGAACAATCCGGCACAGGAAACAGGCCCTTCGGCCCAACAAGCCCGCACCGCCATTTTAACAAAGCATTTTCCTACACCTACTTTGCCCTGTGTATGCGAATGGCACCCCTATTGTAGCCAGATTCAGGGGAGAATAGTGTAGGGTCAATTTGTTACACCAATCAGCCTCAGAGCACATCTTTGGGGTGTGGGAGGAAACCGGAGCACCCGGAGGAAACCCACACAACCACAGGGAGAATGCGCAAACTCCCACAGACACTGGCCCAAATCCATGTATCTGCACAACTAGCAGTGATAGTCACTGAGCTATTAAGGTGCCCATCTGTTGGTCCAGGTTT
Source organism: Prionace glauca (assembly GCA_037974335.1). Lineage (NCBI taxonomy): Eukaryota > Metazoa > Chordata > Chondrichthyes > Carcharhiniformes > Carcharhinidae > Prionace > Prionace glauca. The sequence continues at coordinate 32,689,565 of CM075730.1, forward strand.
AAGCACACACATCGACACGAAGTACTAGGCCATTCTTGAAACATCCAAGAGCAGCCCATGCACGACCCACCGTGTGCATGCCCCTCGTTTGACAATAAGGTGGACCGACACCTGTGGATTAGAAGAGACAAAACATTAACATGTAGTATTACATTTCCAGTATTGACCCGAGGCTCTGACCCTTTTTAAAACTGTCTTCTATAACCCTCCATCCCTGTTTCAGTCATGTGCCTATCTAAGTAAACCTTAAACAAGTCCAGAGTGCCTGCCTCCACCACCTTACTTGGTAGCGTATTCCATACCCCCACGACCCTCTGTGTGAAAAACCTTCCTCTAGTATCCAAATTATACTTCTCCCCCCTCACCCTTAGATCGTGACCTCTTGTGATAGTTGTCTCCAATCTAGGGAAAAGCCTGCCACTGTTTACTCTATCTATACCCTTCATTATTTTATACACCTCTATCAGATCCCCCCTTAATCTCCGTCTTTCTAAGAAGAGCCCCAGTTTTTCCAATCTTTCCTCATAACCCAGTCCTTCCATACCAGGCAGCATCCTGGTAAACCTCCTCTGCACCCTCTCCAGGGTCTCCACGTCCTTCCGATAGTAAGGTGACCAGAACTGGACGCAGTACTCCAAATGCGGTCTAACCAATGTTCTGTACAACTGAAGCATTAGACGACAGCTCTTATACTCTATACCCCTTCCTATAAAGGCTAGCATTCCATAAGCTTTCTTTGCAACCTTCTCCATCTGTGTTGACACCTTCAGAGACTTGTGCACTTGCACTCTCAGGTCCCTCTGCATTTCTATACTCTTAATTGGTCTACCCTTTATCATAGAACATAGAACATAGAACATTACAGCACAAACAGGCCCTTCGGCCCTCGAGTTGCGCCGATCGCATTAATGATCTGGATGAGGGTATAGTTGGGTGGATTAGTAAGTTTGCTGATGACACCAAAGTCGGAGGTGTGGTAGATTGTGAGGAAGGGTGTCATAGTTTGCAGGATGACTTAGAAAGGTTGCAGAGCTGGGCTGAGAGGTGGCGAATGGAGTTTAATGTGGAGAAGTGTGAGGTAATTCATTTCGGTAGGAATAACAGATGTGTTGAGTATAGGGCTAACGGGAGGACTTTGAATAGTGTGGAGGAGCAGAGGGATCTAGGTGTATGTGTACATAGATCCCTGAAAGTTGGGAATCAAGTAGATAAAGTTGTTAAGAAGGCATACGGAGTTTTGGCATTTATTGGTAGGGGGATTGAATTTAGGAGTCGTAGCGTCATGATGCAACTGTACACATCTCTGGTGCGGCCGCACTTGGAGTTTTGTGTGCAGTTCTGGTCCCCACATTACAAGAAGGATGTAGAGGCTTTGGAGAGGGTGCAGAGGAGGTTTACCAGGATGTTGCCTGGTATGGAGGGGAGATCCTATGAGGAGAGATTGAGTGATTTGGGGTTGTTTTCGCTGGAAAGAAGGCGGCTAAGAGGGGATCTCATTGAAACATATAAGATGATTAGAGGTTTAGACAGGGTAGATAGTGATAGCCTTTTTCCTAGGATGGAGAAAGCTAACACGAGGGGGCACGATTTTAAATTAACGGGGGGTAGTTATAGGACAGATGTCAGGGGTAGGTTCTTTACCCAGAGGGTGGTGAGGGACTGGAATGCCCTGCCAGCTGCAGTTGTAAATGCACCTAGTTTGGGGGCGTTTAAAAGATCTGTGGATAGGTTTATAGATGAAAAGGGATTGGTTTAGGCTAGTGGGTCATTGTTTTGTAACTGGTCGGCGCAACATCGTGGGCCGAAGGGCCTGTTCTGCGCTGTAATGTTCTATGTTCTATGTTCTAACCCCACCAATCTATAGACCTATCTATAACCCCCAATCCCATTAAACCCCATATACTCATCCAGAAGTCTTTTAAAAGACCCCAGCGAGTTCACCTCCACCACGTGGAGTTCGCCTCCTCCCTGCATTATTCCTTCCAAAATGCACCACCTCGCATTTGTCAGGATTAAATTCCATCTGCCATCTATTTGCCCAGTATACCAATCTATATCCTGCTGTGTCACCTGACAATCTTCCTCAGTATCCGCCAATCCTGCCATCTTGGTGCCATCTGCAAACTTGCTGATCACACCACGTACGCCCTCTTCCAAGTCGTTTATATATATTACGAAAAGAAGAGGTCCCAGTACTGAGCGCTGGTGATAGACCTCCAGCCAGAAAAGGACCCTTCCACTACTACTCTCTGTCTCCTGTTGCCTAGCCAGTTTTCAATCCATCTAGCTACCTGTCCTTGTATCCCATGTGCCTTAACTTCTTCTGCCAGCCTACCGTGAGGGACTTTGTCAAACACCTTACTGAAATCCATATAGATGACATCAATGGCTCGCCCATTGTCAACCGTTTTTGTCACCTCCTCAAAAAATTCTACCAGATTCATAAGGCAAGACCTCCCCTGAACAAAGCCATGTTGCGTATCCCTAATCAGATTGCAACGCTCCAAATGCTTATACATCCTATCCCTAAGAATTTTTTCCAACAATTTTCCTACCACCGATGTCAAACTCACTGGTCTACGATTACCAGGGTTTTCCCTACTGTCCTTTTTAAACAGCGGTACCACATTAGCTACCCTCCAGTCCTCTGGGACCTCACCTGTGTCCAAAGAAGAGACAAAGATTTGCATCAGAGGCCCAGCAATTTCATCTTTCACCTCCCTAAGCAGCCTGGGATAAATACCATCAGGCCCTGGAACTTTATCCGTTTTTATGATACCTAAAAACCCTAACACTTCCTCCCTCGTAATGGATATTTCCTTCAAATGATCTATAGCTCCCTCCAAGACATTACAAGACACCAAACCCCTCTCCTTTGTGAACACTGACGCAAAGTATTCATTCAGGATCTCCCCCATTCCCTCAGACTCAATGCATAGCTCCCCTCCTTTGTCCCTAAGAGGACCAATTTTCCCTCTAACCACTCTCTTGTTCCTAATATGAGTAAAATGCCTTTGGATTTTCCTTAATCCTATCAGCCAAAGCCATTTCATGCCCTCTTTTCACTCTTCTAACTCCCCTTTTAAGCTCCCTCCTACTCTCTCTATATTCTTCCAGCGCTCTCTCCGTTCCCAGTTGTTTCAACCTAACATATGCTGCCCTCTTCTTCCTGACCAAGTCCTCAATATCCCCTGTAATCCACGGCTCTCTAATCCTGTCTTTCCCATTCTTCCTCTTAACCGGCACATGTCTTTCCTGCAACATTATCAGTTTGTCCTTGAAAGCCTCCCACTTGCCATGGACTTGCCCGCTAACAACCCTTCCCAATCAGCATCATTCAGCTCCTTCGTAATCTGGTTATAGCTCACCTTCCCCCAGTTCAGCACCCTCCCCTTTGGACGGCACTCATCCCTTTCCATTTTTATCCTAAAGTAGACAGACTTGTGGTCACTGTTAGCCACGTGTTCGCCTACTGCAACCTCAACCACCTGCCCCGGCTCATTACCCAACACTAAATCCAGTATAACCCCCTCCCTAGTCGGGCTAGTTACGTACTGCTCCAAGTACCCTTCCATCACACATTTTACAAATTCCTCCCCATCCGTACCCCCAGCTCTAGGCACCTTCCAATCCACTCCAGGAAGTTTAAAGTCGCCCACTACAACCACCCTATTCTTTCTGCACCTATCTAAAATGTCTCTACAAATACCTTCCTCCACTGCCCTCGGGCTGTTGGGTGGCCTATAGTATACCCCTAGCATCGGAATTTCTCCCTTTCTATTCCTCAATTCCACCCACAGCGACTCAATCCCTAACTCCTCCATATTATCCTCCCTCTGCACTGCTGTGATGTGCTCCTTAACTAACAACACCACCCCACCACCTCTCTTCAACCCTCCTCTGTCACACCTAAAACACTTATACCCAGGAACATTCAGCTGTCAGTCCTGCCCTTCCTTTAACCACGTCTCCATTACAGCCACCACATCTAAATTCCTCACAAACTTCAAGGCCCTAAGCTCATCCGTATTATCCGTTACACTCCTCGCATTAAAACAGACGCAATCCAACCCTCCAGGCACACTCGGATCCTCCTTTCCTCTGATAATTTTCCTTTCACCCAAATCTACCCTGTCACCCAACTCGCTCCCGATCCCAGTGCCTAATGAGCTATCAGTCTCATCCCCCCCCCCGTCCATATTAGTTTAAACCCTGCCTAAACACTCCAGCTAACCTCCCAGTTAAGACACTTCCAGCTGAGATGCTGGAAGTGTCACAGATCTCCCACATCTCACAAGTCAGCACTTAAACCTACTAACCGACATTTCTCTTACCAAATAAATTACTTAAGAACCTTTACTTATTGCTGCAGATATAGAACATAGAACATTACAGCGCAGTACAGGCCCTTCGGCCCTTGATGTTGCGCCGACCATGGAACCAATCTAATGACCCTCTAACCTAAACTATTCCAATGTTATCCATAAACCTATCCACTGACCATTTGAACGCCCTTAAAGTTGGCGAGTCCACAACTGCTGCAGGGAGGGCATTCCACGACCTTACTACCCGCTGAGTAAAGAACCTACCTCTGACATCCGTCCTATAATTACCACCCCTTAATTTAAAGCTATGTCCCCTTGTGTTAGCCATCACAGTGAGAGGTAAAAGGCTCTCACTGTCCACCCTATCCAATCCTTTGATCATCTTGTATACCTCAATCAGGTCACCTTGTAACCTTCTTCTCTCCAATGAAAATAACCTCAAGTTCCTCAGCCTTTCCTTGTAAAACCTTCCCACCATACCAGGCAACATCCTGGTAAACCTCCTCTGCACCCTTTCCAATGCCTCCACATCTTTCTTATAATGCGGCGACCAGAACTGTACTCCAAGTGCAGCCGCACCAGAGTTTTGTACAGTTGTAACATGATATGCAAGAAAGGTCTTTAAAAAAAGGAGCAGCGCCAACTACAAGGGTTCCTTTCTGGGCTCACGAGGAAGTGGATGAATGCATCTTTCTCCACGACTCCCTCAGAGCCTTGGATAAGTGGTGGTGATGATAGGAGCACTATGCTTCTGACATGAAGGTAACTACAGTTACTCAATGTCAATGGCGGCAGAAGCACAACGCAATTTCCAGAACTTCTCAGTCCGTCAGGATGGGAAGTATGCTGTGTGCCTCCTGCAAGAAAACACATCACCTGGGAGAAGAAGTCACATGGCTCTTGGAGTGACAAGGGAACGGTCTACATAAGTCATCTCACACTCAATTCCAGCAGGCTGACTATCTTGTTGGCCCTGCATTTTCAGCCGGAAATCTTGGGTGTCAAGGAACCTGTGCCAGCCTGATTGCTGCACTTGACAGTCTGTTGGGGGAGTGGGATGATGCCCCAAACACTGGACCGCAGCAAACAACTTTCTATGAGTAAGTGTCCACTCATCTACATACTGTTAGCGCGAGTGGGCAAAATGACAGCTACGGACTCAGGGTGAAATTCAATAACAGCACAGCTTTATTTTCTTTTTACATTGACGGAGAAGCAGTCAGGACATACAATCAGACTGTCCCGAAAGCGCTCTAAAGACTCCCCCACAAGGGGCTACAGTTATACCTGAACTTTGCGTTTCAAATGCTAATCCTTTATTTACAGTATTTGACTTCAGCCATCCTGTTTCGATGTTTTCGAGTGTTCGAGCAATTGTTTTAAGTGTGTGTTAATCGTTTTTGTCTGGTTGGTTATCAATGGTCTGGAATCTCTGGGGTTTGAACCATAGGTGTGTTATTGATCTCAAAGAGTCTTGAGGGGCCAGGGACGTTTCCTTAATGGTGTTAATTTTAGGTGTCTCCATGGGTTGTTTGACTGGTTTAGAAGTGCTGATTTTGATGGAGTGGGGATGTGTTCTTTAATTTAGTTCCTGTAGGTGCCATCCTGTCCAATTTCCCTTATGTGCTACCCCTCATTTGCATTCTAAAAGCACGCTCTTGCCTACTGATCAGTGTCTGTTACTTTGTGATTTTAGTGGAGGGCTCTGAGGATAACTTTATTTTGCTTCCATTTTGTGTGCCCAATTTCATAAAATTTGTTGTCCAATAACAACACCAAGGTGGGCCAGTGCACCGTCCTTGGGGAGGATGGGGGATTTCAAATGTACTCTCAAGGCACAGGATTGCACCAGCCCCTGGTGTTGCAGCTGAAGTTGTGGAAACTGACTGGGATTCATGGCTTGATGGCTCCAAAGCCTTCACAGTTGAAGGGCCTGGAATTGGAGCATCCAGACTCAACCGCCTTTACATTTCCAGGGCATATGCATTCGGCTTTCCATCGGCCTCAGTGCAGCAGGTGCCTTGCTTGGACTACCATCTTGTGTGGGTGGACTTTGTTCCATCTTGCGTCCAGCGATGGGGGGGACAGTGTATTGGTGCTTCACCAACTTGTTGCTGGAGGACAGGTGCTTCCTGGATTCATCTCTTCGTTTCTGGACTGGCTGGAAAAGGAATTGGGGAAGCTTCCCCTCCTTTAGGTTACGGTGGACATATGCTAGACTCACATCCATGCCTTCTGTCAGGAATTTGCAAGGGGGTGAACAAAGAGACAGAAATCCAGGATCGAAGAGTTGGACCGGGAGGTTTTTGATCTGGAGTCACACTTCAGTCAGCCTGATGAGGATCCAGCCCTGCGGCTGGATACCGGGAGAACTGTGGGATCTGCAACCTGCCTGGTCTCATGGCGCGAACGTGAGGGCGTGGATACAGATCTGTATGCATCTGGGGGAGACTCCCCCTTCATCTACTCATTGAAAAAAAGTCAGGCGATCTGTCAGCAGCTCCTTACGCTGCTGGCTGACAGCAGGTCCCTTGTTTTGGATCAGAGAGGGCATTAGGGCCAATGCCCATAATTACTCTAATGCCCTTTTCTCTCCACATCTGTCCAGCAAGGATGCCAGTGGAGTTTTGTGGGAGGACCTGTCGCAGTTCAGCCCGGAGGGCGCCGGTGGGCTCAAAGCTCCGATAAGCCTGGGGGAGTTGACCGGCACACTCGACAGCCTCTGAAGGGGGAAGCCCCAGGGCTGGACAGGCTGACAGTGTAGTTCTTCAGGGTGATCTGGAAAACAATTACACGGGGGTCCTGGGGAAGAGCATTGTAATCAGGGAAATACCCGTTTCTTGGTGCAGGGCAGTCATTGCTCTGCTGCCCAAGGGGGGATCTCCACCACCTGCAAACTTGGCGCCCGATCTCCCTCCTCAGCACAGACTATAAAATCTTTGCCAAGGCTATGTCAACACATCTTGGCACCCTGATCAGGCCTAGACATTCCTGGGCTATTCAGTACATGATAAGCTCCATCATTCCCAGAGGGCTGATCTGTCCAGCGCCTTCCTGTCCCTTGATACGGAGATGCTAGCATTGGACTGGGCAGCGCTAAGTCTCACAATACCAGGTTAAAGTCCAATATGTTTATTTGAAATCACAAACTTTCAGAGCGCTGCTTCTTCATCAGGTGATGAAGGAGTTGTTCAGGCTCTGAAAGCCTGCGAGTCCAAATAAACATTCTGAACTTTAACCTGGTGTTGTAAGACTTCATACCATTCCTATCCCTTGATCAGGAGAAGATGTTTGACAGGATGCATCATGAGTATCTGCTCTGACCTCTGTGGGTATTTGGATTCGGGAAGCATTCTGTCGCCCAGATCCGATTACTGTACATTGCCACAGAGTCTCATTAAAGGCATCCCTTTGCTTTGGGAGAGGAGTGTGGCTGGGCTGCCCTTTGTCTGGCCAACTGTATTCGATTTGCATGGAGCCATTCCTGCACCTGTTGTGGAAGAGGTTGACGGGTTTGATTCTGCGAGAGCCAGGCATTGGGTTGGTTCTGTTGGCTTATGATGACGTGCTTCTCATGTTCACAGAGGTGCCAAGCCATGTATTCCACTCTGTCCTCTGCCAGGATCAACTGGGCCAAGAGCTCCATATTTCTGGTTGGTCTGTTGCAGATGGACCTCCTCCCAGAGGAACTCAGTTGGAGCAGATCAGCCTCCTCTACTTGGGAGTCCATCTTTGCCTGACTGAGGAATCCTGGCTGGCGAACTGAAGGCCAAAGTCACCGCTCGTCCGGGTCGTTGGATAGGACTACTCCGAGTGTTACCTTACAAGTTTTCGTCATAAACCAGCTGAAAGTCACAAACATCCAGAGAATCTTGCCCCGTTCTTCTGGGTCAATAGACTGCACTGGGTCTCTGTTGAGGTTCTGAATCTCCTGCTTAGAGAGAGCAGTCAGGTGCTGGTGTGCCTTCACACTCAATGGCGAATTTCCACCTTCAGATCCTACAGAGATATCGTTATATTGAGCCTCCTCCACACTGGTGTGCCTTGGCGATGTATTTCTTCTGCCAAGTGCCCGGCCTGAATTATGACGTGCAGCTTCTGTACATAGATCTTTGGAACTTCTTGCAGGCGTTGCCCACCTTTTACCAGCACCTTCTCAAAGTCTGGAACACTGTTGCTTCACAACGCGGCTCTCCCTGTCTGGAGTAGGGGCTATCATTCATAAGCCACTGCTCAAGAATCTGCTCCCTCGCCCAGATTAACTTCCGATGGCTGGCTGAGAGGAGCCCCAACAACACCCCCCCCCCCCCACCAAACACTGGGTCAAGTGCTCCACAGTTTGAGCCATCTTCTGTGCCCATTGTCACTGCATGGAGGCATTTCCTGTATGGGCTGCTGCTGCACACCTTCCACTACTGCGTCCTTGCCTGGATACACCTTGGCGGGCCCTTTTGCCGTTCAGTTCCCCTATTATCTTGGGGCCCTGGGGTGGAGGGTGGTGTATGGTGCAGTTCTGTACAATCGAAGGTTACACTGGTTCATGGCTCCCAACAGACATGCCCTTATTGCAATCTTGGAAGTCTGTGAACCATATCTATGTTGAATGTCATAGGTTACACCCACTTTTTAATTACCATAAAAAGCTCCTGATGTTTTGTTTGCACTTCAGTGCCACGCTCTTGATCTACGGATACCTGAAGAGGTGAGTTGGTGCTTGGGGTGCAGAAGGTGGAACCAGGCTAAACTTGCCAAGAGGGTTATCCAACCCAATTGTCTGTCCCTCTACCATGGCTACATTTACAGCTAGGTGCCTCTGGAGAGGGAGCATGTGATGCCCGAGGGCACTGGACAGCGGGCCCTTTGCCCGCTGGGCACTGCAGGGACTGGGATGCATTACTGACCCCTTTTGTCACATTCAAGTTTGATGTTTTAAGTTTCCTGCTTTGCCTTTTGTTTTGGGCACTTCCCTTCTTTTTGGGGACTGCCCCTTTTGATTTATCTCAGTTAATTTGATTTAGTTTAATTGTTTTGCCATTTTTATAAATGACCTAGATGAAGGTGTAGAAAGATGGGTTAGTAAATTTGCTGACGACACCAAAGTCGGAGGGATTGTAGACAGTGAGGATGGATGTTACAGTTTGCAGAGGGACATAGATAAGCCGCAGAGCTGGGCTGAGAGGTGGCAAATGGAGTTTAATGCAGAAAATGTGAGGTGATTCACTTTGGAAAGAGTAACAGGAGTACAGAATATAGAGCTAATGGAAGGACTCTTGGTAGTGTCGATGAGCAGAGAGATCTCAATGTACATGTGCATAGATCCCTGAAAGTTGGTACCCAGGTTGATAAAGTTGTTCAGAAGGCATATGGTGTGTTAGCTTTTATTGGCAGAGGGATTGAATTTCGGAGCCGTGAGGTCATGTTACAACTGTACAAAACTCTGGTGCGGCCGCACTTGGAGTATTGTATACAGTTCTGGTCGCCGCATTATAAGAAAGATGTTGAAGCATTGGAAAGGGTGCAAAGGAGGTTTACCAGGATGTTGCCTGGTATGGTGGGAAGGTCTTATGAGGAAAGGCTGAGGGACTTGAGGTTATTTTCGGTAGAGAGAAGAAGGTTAAGAGGTGACCTAATTGAGGCTTACAAGATGATCAGAGGGTTAGATAGGGTGGACTGTTTTTCCTTGGATGGTGATGGCTAATACGAGGGGACATAGCTTTAAATTGAGGGGTGGTAATTATAGGACGGATGTCAGAGGTAGGTTCTTTTCTCAGACAGTAGTAAGGGCATGGAATGCCCTGCCTGCAGCAGTTGTGGACTCGCCAACTTTAAGGGCGTTCAAATGGTCAGTGGATAGGCATATGGATAACATTGTAATAGTTTAGGTTAGAGGGTCATTAGATTCATTCCACTGGTCGGCGCAACATCGAGGACCGAAGGGCCTGTACTGTGCTGTAGTGTTCTATGTTCTAAAAAGACTGACAACTGGGGACATTGATTTGTTATCACAGGTATAAAGGAAAGAGGCAGTGGGACAATAAGCAGAGAAAGCAACTGCCTAACAGACTAACAGCCTCATCCATGTCTTAAGACAAGGCCTCATCTTGATAGCGAAGGTATCAAAGAAGACAAAAGTTCTAGACAGAAGAATCAACACAGAAAGCCCTGAATATTCCGGAAGACATCAAATCTGGTTGTAATTTAGAGTTCCTAAAATTCTACTTTTTTTGTTAAAAAGTAGGAATTGCATTTATCTAAATAGCATTCCATTAGAATCAGATTTTATTCAGTTTGTTAATAGTTTAAATTAACTTGTTCACTGCTAGTTAGATAAATAAAAGTGTTGTATGTTTGTTTTATAGAGGGTGTCTCAGGTAGTTGGTTTGATTTAACCACAGATATTAATAACTTCTCATGTGTGAGAAGTTTGACATAATTTTACCAGATTATGTCAAAGCGAGAACCAGGATATTGAATATGATCATAATGAATGGCGGAGCAGGCTCGTTGGGCTGAATGGCATACTCCTTCTTCTAGTTCCTATAAAAGATAGTTTCATTATGGCTGAATATAAAAACTGTCATTGGTTTGCATCCAAATTGGTTCATCTAGGATTTGATTTTCACCTGCTGTCATCTCCTCAACATTCAATTTGCTGGAGGATCAGCTTCATTTTCATCAACTTCTACTTCATCCACCTGTGGGTAAATAGAAACACAGGTCATCCTGGCTCTAACGGTCAATTTCCTTTCAAGTTTCAGTCAGGAGCTGGCACCCCAGCACAGTCAAGAGGTGGAATAGAAGTTACTAAGCAGTCACAAGCTGGTACATAGGATTCTGAGTACAGTCAGTTGTATAGTCATATAGCACAGAAAGGGGCCATCGAGTTTGCACCTGAATTTGCGCTAGTCCCATTTCCAGCACCTGCCCCATATCACTGAATGTTATGATTTTTCAAGTGCTCATCCAAATACTTTAAAAATTGTAAGGTTTCCAGCCTCCACTATCTTCCCAGACAATGCATTCCAGATTCTCACCACCCTCCATTAGTGGAGACAATTCTAGAAGAGCCAGGTTCAGAGAATTCAGCTTTGATGCAAAAAGTCTCAAAGTTTCATCTGATCTATTGATGTGTGAAGTTAACTGGCTGGCAGAGGAATTTGGCAATGATAATGGGATTGGCCCGATTCATTCCCCAGTACCAAGTCCAATATGACCCCACCTCTTGTTGGCTTATCCACATATTGTGTCAGGAAACCTTCCTGCACACACTGTACAAAAACTGCCTCATCCGAACTATTCGACCCATAAAGGTTCCAATCAATATTTGGAAAGTTAAAGTCACCCATGATAACTACCCTGTGACCTCCACACCTATCCATAATCTGCTCTGCCATTTTCTGCTCCACATCTCTATTACTATTTGGGGGTCTATAGAAAACTCCTAACAATGTGACCACTCCTTTCCGATTTCTAACTTCAGCCCATTTTACCTCAGCAGGCAGATCCCCCTCGAAATGCCTTTCAGCGGCTGTTAAACTATCCTTGATTAACAAATGCTATTCCTCCACCTCTTTTACCACCTTTCCTACTCTAACTGAAACATCTAAGCCCCAGAACTGTCAACAATCATTCCTGTCCCTGTTCTAACCATGTCTCCGTAATGGCCACAACATCGTAGTCCCCAGCACCAATCCACGCTCCAAGTTCACCTACGTTATTCTGGATGCTGCTTGCATTGAACTAGATACACTTCAATCCACCATCCTGTCTGCCTGTACACTCCTGCAACTTGATACATTCCTCAGTACCTCACTGTCCTCAACACTGACTTCTGGACTATTGCTTGTTTTCCCATGCCTCTGACAAAATTAGTTTAAACCCACACTCCTCCCCCCAAGAGCCGTAGCAAATTTCCCTCCAAGGATATTGGTGCCCCTCTGGTTCAGGTGCAAACCATCCTGTTTGTACAGGTCCCACCTTCCCCAGAATGTGCTCCAATTATCCATGTAAATGAAACCCTCTCTCCTACACCACCCCTACAGCCACATGTTAATCTGCACTCTCTCCCTGTTCCTTAACTCCTAGAATCATAGAAACCCTACTATGCAGAAACAGGCCCTTCGGCCTAACGAGTCTGCACTGACCACAGAACCTCTTCTCTGTCCCTCTAACCATCGTGTCCCCAATAACTATTGCTCTCCTGCTCTTCCCCCTTCCCTTCTGAGGCACAGGGATGGACTCAGTGCTGGAGATCTGGTCACCTTGGCTTACCACGGGTAGGCCATTCCCTCCAAAAGTATTCATCTTGGGAATGGTGACCATAATTCTATTTCCTTCACAATTGCATTGGAACGAGATAGGATCAGGCAGGCTAGGAAGGTGTTTGTCTGGAGTAAGGGGAGATACGAAGTCAGGAAGTTACTTGGACAAATAAATTGGAAGGAGGCGTTCTTAGGGAAAAGTACCGAAGGAAGGTGGCGGATATTCAAGGAATGTTTGTCTGGAGCTATGCGTGACAACGTTCCGATGAGACAAGGGGGTTTTGGTAAATCGAGGGAACCGTGGTGCACGAAGGCTGTGTTGAACCTAGTCAGGAGGAAAGGGAAGGTGTACAAAAGGTTCAGGGAACTAGGAGAGGTTAAGGATCTTGAGGAGTATAAGGACTGTAGATAGGAGCTTAAAAGGGAAATTAGGAGAGCCAGAAGGGGTCATGAGAAGACCTTGGCGGGTAAGATTAAGGAGAATCCCAAGGCCTTTTATAAATATGTGAAAGGTAAAAGGATGAGAAGAGAAGGGATAGGACCTATAAAAGGTGAAGGGGGTAAGGTCTGTGTGGAACCAGAAGAAATAGCAGAGGTGCTTAATGAGTACTTTGCCTCAGTATTCACGGTGGAAGCTGATCTGGGAGATTTTGCCACGGATTTGCAGCAGATGGAAATTATTGAGTTTGTGGATATTAAGGTGGAGGATGTGTTAGAACTTTTGAATTCTATCAAGATTGATAAGTCGCCGGGACCAGATGGGATATACCCCAGGATACTGTGGGAGGCGAGGAAAGTGATTGCAGAGCCCCTGGCGATGATCTTTGCGTCGTCAATGGAAACGGGAGAGGTTCCGGAAGATTGGAGGATTGCGGATGTAGTCCCTATTTTCAAGAAAGGGAACAGAGATAGCCCGGGAAATTACCGACCGGTGAGTCTGACCTCAGTGGTTGGTAAGCTGATGGAAAGGCTTCTGAGGGACAAGATTTACAACCATTTGGAGAGGTTTGACATGATCAGGAATAGTCAGCATGGATTTGTCAAGGGCAGGTCGTGCCTTACGAGCCTAATTGAGTTCTTCGATAATGTGACTGAACACATTGACGAAGGAAGTGCCGTGGACGTGGTGTACATGGACTTCAGCAAGGCGTTTGATAAGGTCCCCCATGCAAGACTTCTTGAGAAAGTGGGAGGGCATGGGATCCGAGGGCCTTTGGCCTTGTGGATCAAGAACTGGCTTGCCTGCAGTGGTTGTGGATGGGTCTTTTTCTGAATGGAGGTCAGTCACCAGTGGAATGCCCCAGGGATCTGTTCTAGGACCCTTGCTGTTTGTCATTTTCATAAATGACCTGGATGAGGAAGTGGAAGGATGGGTAAGTAAGTTCGCTGATGACACGAAGGTCGGTGGTGTTGTGGATGTCTGGAAGGATGGCAAAAGTTGCAGCAGGACATAAATAGGACGCAGGACTGGTTGGAGAAGTGGCAGATGGACTTCAACACGGATAAATGCGTAGTCGTCCATTTTGGCAGAACCAATGGGATGAACGAGTGAACGATGAATGGGATGATCAAGGGCAGGAGTCTTGGTAGTGTTGAGGAGCAGAAGGATCTTGGGGTCCGGGTCCACAGGACTCTTAAATCGGCCTCGCAGGTGAAAGAGGTGGTCAAGAAGGCGTATGGTGTACTGGCCTTCATAAATTGAGGGATTGAGTTTAGGAGTCGGGAGGTAATGCTGCAACTTTATAAGACCCTTGTCAGGCCTCATTTGGAGTACTGTGCGCAGTTCTGGTCACCTCACTATAGGAAAGACGTAGAAGCTATTGAAAGGGTACAGAGGATATTTACAAGGATGTTGCCTGGACTGGGAGGCATGCCTTATGAAGTTAGGTTGAGGGAACTGGGTCTCTTTTCCCTGGAGAGATGTCGGTTGAGAGGCGACCTGATAGAAGTTTATAAAATGTTGAGAGGAATAGATAGGGTGGATTCTCAGAGGCTATTTCCCTGGGTTGAAATGGTCGCTACGAGAGGACACAGGTTTAAGGTGCGGGGAGGAAAGTACAGAAGTGATGTTAAGGGTAAGTTTTTCACTCAGAGGGTGGTGAGTGAATGGAATCGGCTGCCATCAGTGGTGGTGGAGGCGAACTCGCTGGGGTCTTTTAAAAGACTTCTGGATGAGTATATGGGGTTTTATGGGATTGGGGGTTATAGATAGGTGTTGCTGTGATCGGCGCAACTCGTGGGCCGAAGGGCCTGTTTGTGCTGTAGTGTTCTATGTTCTAAGAACATAAGAAATAGGAGCAGGAGTAGGCCATCTGGCCCTTCGAGCCTGCCCCGCCATTCAATAAGATCATGGCTGATCTGTCGTGGCTCAGTTCCACTTTCCGGCCCTCTCCCCATAACCCTTAATCCCCTCTCTTATCAAAAACCCATCAACCCGCTTCTTGAAAATATTTAGCGAGGCAGCCTCCACCACTTCAACGGGTAGAGAATTCCAGAGATTCATCACCCTTTGAGTGAAGAAGTTCCTCCTCAACTCCGTTCTAAAACGCCCCCCCTTTATCTTGAGGCTGTGCCCTCTAGTCCTCCTGTCTTTTTTGAGCAGGAAGAGTCTCTCCACCTCTATCCTATCCATCCCATTCATCATCTTATACGTCTCAATGAGATCTCCCCTCATTCTTCTAAACTCCAACGAGTACAAGCCTAGTTCATTCAGCCTCTCCTCATAGCTCAACCCCCTCAACTCCGGTATCAGCCTAGTAAACCTCCTCTGCACTCCCTCCAGGGCCAAAATATCCTTGCGCAGGTGCGGCGCCCAAAACTGCACATAGTACTCCAGCTGCGGCCTCACCAATGCCCTGTACAGCTGCAGCAAGGCCTCCCTACTTTTATATACAATCCCCCTCGCTGTGAAGGCCAGCATCCCATTCGCCTTCCTGACCACCTGCTGCACCTGCAAGCTGGGTTTTTGCGACTCATGCACAAGGACCCCGAGGTCCCTCTGCACCGTCGCCTGCTGCAGTTTTTCGCGGTATACTTGTTGCTGAGGGGAACGACCACAAGGGATCCCCTCACTGGCTGCTTCTTCCCAGCCCATCTCACTGTTACCCATCTATTTTCATTCTTCAGAGTAACTAAATCCCTGAAGCTTTTATCTATGATCACCTCTGCCTCCCGAATGATCCGAAGTTCATCTAGCTCCAGTTCCCTAATATGGTTTATGAGGAGTTGGAGATGGGTGCACTTCCCACAGATGAAATCAGCAGGAACACTATCAGCATCCCTCACCTCAAACATTCTGAATGAGGAACATTGCACTGCCTTTCCTGCCATTCTCTCTAGATAAAAAGAAAGAAAGATCTTGCCTGATTCTCCCTTATGTTAGAGGAAGAGCGAAAAAAAGAAAGAATGCTCTCATTCCAAGTCTTTTTTTTAATGGTTAGAGGAGGGGGGAAGGTGGGAGACTCTACACGTGTAGAATCTCAGGTTTCCCTCCCCGTTCAAATTTATTGGACGAAGAAGAAAAAGCATCCTGGGTCTCACTGGGGTCTACTTCCGGTTTTACACTCCAGGCTGCCTTAGAAAAAACTCCGAAAAAAAAAAGTTAAAAATCCCTCTTACCTACTAGCTCTCTTCATTGAATCACCACTCTCGCAGCTCCTTTGCAATAATGAGCTAAATGCTTTTTAAAAAACTAATTTGTACCCACCTCTATTACAACCTCTGGCAACTCGTTCCAGGCTCACTACCCTGAGTGAAAAAATTGCTCCTCTGGACCCTTTTGTATCTCCCCTCTCACTCTGAACCTGTACCTTTTAGCTTTAGATTCCCTGACCTTTGGGAAACGATGCTGACCTTATATGCGCCCCTCATTATTTTATAGACTTCTATAAGATCATCCCCAAGCTTCATATGCTCCTAGGAAAAAAGTCCCAGAATATCCAGCCTCCTTATAATTCAAAGCGTCAAGTCCCAGTAGCATCCTAGTAAATCTTTTCTGCAGCCTTTCTAGTTGAATAATGTACTTTTTATAATAGGGTGACCAAAACTGTACACAAATTCCAAGTGTGGCCTTATCAATGTCTTGTACTACTTCAAGACATTCCAAATCCTGTATTCAATGTTCTGACCAATGTAACCAAGAATGCTATAAATACTTTCTTCACTATCCTGTCCACCTGTGGCTCCACTTTCAAGGAGTTATGAACCTGTACCCCTAGATCTCTGTTCTATAACTCACCAAAACTTGACCAAGAACTGAATAAGTCCTGCCCTGGTTTGATCTACTGAAATACATCACCTCACATTTGAATTCTATCTGCCATTCATCAGCCGACTGGCCCAACTGATCAAGATCCTGTTGCAATCCTACATAATCTTCTTCACTGTCCACTATGCCATCAGTCCACCAATCTTGGTGTCATCTCCAAACTTACAAATCAGAACCCCTAAATTCACATCCAAATCATTAATATAAATAACAAATAACTGGACTCAGCACTGATCCCTGAGGCACACCACTGGTCACAGACTTTCAGTTTGAAAAACAACCCTCTATAACCACCCTCTGTTTTCTGTCATCAACTTGAGGCCTTGAGACCATGCAGATGCTACAACAATGGATGAATGAACACCGCTTGACAATCACCAAGCAAAACTGTTCTCTTCCTGTTGGGGAACATTTCAGCAGTCACGGGCATTCAGTCTCTGATTGTTTCTTTTTAGGGGCGGCACGGTAGCACAGTGGTTAGCACTGCTGCTTCACAGCTCCAGGGTCCTGGGTTCGATTCCCGGCTCGGGTCACTGCCTGTGTGGAGTTTGCACATTCTCCTCGTGTCTGCGTGGGTTTTCTCCGGGTGCTCCGGTTTCCTCCCACAGTCCAAAGATGTGCGGGTTAGGTTCATTGGCCATGCTAAAATTGCCCCTTAGTGTCCTGGGATGTGTAGGTTAGAGGGATTAGCAGGTAAATGTGTAGGGATATGGGGATAGGGTGTGGGTGGGATTGTGTTCGGTGCAGACTCGATGGGCCGAAGGGCCTGTTTCTGCACTGTAGGGTTCTAGGGTTCTATGGTTCTAAGGCTGCCTTCACGACACACAACGGCGCAGAGCCGCTGAGCAGAGACTGATAACCAAGTTCTGTACACGAGGACGGTCTCAACTGGGATCTTGGGTTCATGTCACACTATCTGTAACCCCTCACAACCTGCCTGGACTTGCAAAATCTCATTAACTTTCCTGTCTGGAAACAATACACACTTTTTAACCTGTGCTTAATACTCTCTCCACTCACACTGTCTGTACCTTTAAGATTTGATTAGCTGTAAAGACTCACATTCCAATCATTATTCATGTAAATTGAGTTTGTGTCTTTATATGCCCTATTTGTGATCAGAACTCCCACCCATCTGACGAAGAAACAGCCAGTGGGTTTGCTACAAATAAACTTAGAACATAGAACACTACAGCACAAACAGGCCCTTCGGCTCACGAGTTGCGCCGATCACATCAACACCTATCTATAACCCCCAATCCCATAAAACCCCATATACTCATCCAGAAGTCTTTTAAAAGACCCCAGCGAGTTCGCCTCCACCACCACTGACGGCAGCCGATTCCATTCACTCACCACCCTCTGAGTGAAAAACTTACCCCTAACATCACTTCTGTACTTTCCTCCCCGCACCTTAAACCTGTGTCCTTGTTGGACTTTAACCTGGTGTTGAGAGACTTCTTACTGTGTTTACCCCAGTCCAACACCGGCATCTCCACATTCTGTCATTAAGTCAATATTATATCCAATTGGTTACCTCACCCTGGATTCCGAGATTTAACCAGATGTAACAACCTACCACGCCAAACCTTGTCAAAGGCCTTGCTAAAGTCCACATAGACAACATTGACTGCACTCATCTATCTTTTTGGCTATCTCTTCAAAAAACTCAACCAAATTTGAGAGGCATGATTTCCCACTCTCTAAGCCATGCTGACTGTTCCTAATCAGTCCATGCCTCTCTAACTGCTTGTAGATCCTCAGAATACCTTCTAACAACTTACCCACCACACATGTGAAGCTCACCGATCTGTAGTTCCCAGGCTTTTCTGGGAACAAAAAAAAACAAAAGCACAATATTCGCCATCTTCCAATCTCCAGACCTCACCTGTGGCTGTCGATGATTCAAATATCTCTGCTAGTGTACATGCAATTTTGTTCCTAGTCTCCCGCAACATCCTGGGATACATTTCATCAGGTCCTGGGGATTTATCCACCTTGATGGGCTTTAAGATTTCTAGCACTTCCTTCTGTAATATATACACTCCTCAAGACATCACTATTTATTTCCCCAAGTTCCCTAACATCCATGCCTTTCTCAACAGTAAATATGGATGTGAAATATTCATTTAGGATCTCACCTATCTCTTGTGGATTCACACATGGATAACTTTGTTGATCCTTTAGAGGCTGTACTCTCCCTAGTTATTCTTTTGCCCTCAGGTATTTGTAGAACCTACAGTGCAAAAGGAGGTCATTTGGCTCATCGAGTCTGCAACAACCACAATCCCACCCGGGCCCTACCCCCATAATCCCATGCATTTACCCTAGTTAGTCCCCCGACACGAAGGGGCAATTTAGCATGGCCAAGCCACCTAACTCATATATCTTTGGACTGTGGGAGGAAACCGGAGCACCTGTAGGAAACCCACGCAGACAGTGACCCAAGCCGGGCATCGACCCTAGGTCCCTGACGCTGTCAGGCAGCAGTGCTAACCACTGTGTCATGGTGCCACCTTGGATTCTCCTTTGCCTTACCTGCCAAAGCAATCTCATGTCCCCTTTTTGCTCTTCTCTCAACTCTACTCCAATGTGGTTATATTCTTCAAGGCATCCACTTAGAATCATAGAATCCCTACAGTGCAGAAACAGGCCATTTGGCCCATGAGTCTGCACTGATAACAATTCCTTCAGGATCCTAAACCTGTCACCCCACTTATTCACCCTGTTCATCCTCCTGACACTAAGGGGCAACTGATCCCAGCCGCCTATGCATAGAAACATAGAAGATAGGAGCAGGAGAACGACATTTGGCTCTTCAAGCCTGCTCTGCCATTCATTACGATCTGGCTGATCAACCAGCTCAATAGCCTAATCTTGCTTTCTCCCCATAACCTTTGATCCCATTCATCTCAAGTGCGATATCTCGCCGTCTCTTGAATACATTCAATGTTTTGGCATCAAGTACATTCTGTGGTAATGAATTCCACAGGCTCACCATTCTGTGGATGAGGAAATGTCTCCTCATCTCCATTATAAATGGTCTACCCCGAATCCTTATACTGGTTTGGGCCTCCCCATCATCGGGAATATCTTCCCTGCGTCTACCCTGTCCAGCCCTGTTGAATTCTATAAATCTCTATGAGGTCCCCCCACTCATTCGTCTGAAATCCAGCAAAAACAATGCTAACCTAATCAATCTGTCCTCATACATCAGTACCGCCATTCTCAGAATAAGCCTGGTAAAGCTTCGCTGCATTCCGTCAAGAGCAAGAACATCCTTCCTCAGAAAAGGAGACCAAAACTGTACACAATATTCTACTCATGTAATATGCCTTGTTATATGCCTTCACCAGTATTTCACTATCCCTAGTCATCCAGGGTTCCCTACTTCTACCAGTCTTGCACTTTGCTCTAAAAGGGATGTGCTTACCCAGAATCCTGGTTAACACACTTTTGATGTGGGTATGCCGGCGTTGGACTGGCGTAAACACAGTAAAAAGTCTGACAACACCAGGTTTTAGTCCAACCGATTTATTTGATAATATTCTCACAAGAGAATGAGAACTCTCCATTCACTTGACAAAGAGGCAGCCCCCTCGAAAGCTTGTGAGAATATTATCAAATAAATCGGTTGGACTAAAACCTGGTGTTGTCAGACTTTTTACTGTGTTAACACACTTTTGACAGCCTCCCACTTACCAGACATCCCTTTGCCTGACAAGAGACTCTCCCAATCAACTTTTCAAAATCCCTGTCCAATACCATCAAAATTGGCCTTGCCCCAATTTAGAATTTTAACTTTGGGCCAGACCTATCGTTCTCCATAGTGATCTTAAATCTAATGAATTATGGTTACTGATCCCAAAATGATCCCTCGCTAACACTTCTGTCACCTACCCTTCCTTATTCCCCAAGAGGTGGTTAGGTTTTGCTCCCTCTCTAGTCAGGCCATCCACATAATCCTCCTGAATGCACTCAACAATTTTTTCTCCATCCAATCGCCTAATATTATGGCTGCCCCAGTCAATGTTGGGAAAGTTAAAGTCCCCTATTATTACCACACTATTTTTCTTGGAGCTGTAATCTTCTTACATATTTGCTCCTCAAATTCCCGCTGACTATTTGGGAGCCTTTGCTACAATCCTATCAAAGTGATCTCACCCTTCTTATTTCTCAGTTCTACCCATACAGACTCAGTGAGGAAACCCTCAGAAATTTCACTCTCAGTTATCCCAAATGAAAAATGCAACTCCTCCTCTTCTCTTATCTTCTGTTCTATCTTTCTGATAGCATCTGTACCCTGCAACATTGACCTGCCAGTCCTGTCCCTCCCTTAGCCATGTTTCAGTCATAGCTCTCGTATCCCAGTCCATATACCCATCCATGCCCTGAGTTCATCTGCCTTGCCTGTCAGGCCTCTTGCATTGAAATAATTTCAGATTATCTGAACTTTCCCTTGCCCTACTCTTGCCTGGCCTGTCTAGTGTTAGGATTACTGACACTGATGGGACCTGTATAAGAAGGACAGGTTGCATCTCAACTGGAAGGGCGTAAATATTCTGGCCGAAGGTTTATTGGTGTCACATCGGAGGATTTAAACTAGTTTGGCAAGGGGGTGGGAATCAAACCAGAGGTGAATTAACTGAAGGGGAACCAGAGAGTAGTACCAGTAGAACTCAGAGAAAGAGCAGGCAGGGTGTGGATGCTATTCAAAGAGGGTCTGTTGGACTGAAGTCCATTTGTTTCAATGTGAGAAGTGTAACTGGTAAGGCAGATGAACTTAGAGCTTGGATTAGTACCTGGAACTATGATGTTGTTGCTAGTACAGAGACTTGGTTAAAGGAAGGACAGGATTGGCAGCTTAACGTTCCAGGATACAGGTGTTTTAGGTGGGATAGAGGCGGATATAAAAAGGACTGGGGGAGTAGCACTACTGGCTAAGGAGAATATCACAGCTGTACTGTGACACTTTGGAGGGTTCATACAGCGAGGCAATATGGATAGAGCTCAGGAATAGGAAGGGTGTAGTCACAGTGTTGGTGGTTTACTATAGGCTGCCCAACTGCCAGAAGGAAGTAGAGGAATAGATATGTAGGCAGATTTTGGCAAGGTGTAAAAGGATCAGGGTTGTTGTGGTAGAAGATTTTAATTTCCCGATATTGACAAGAACTCATTTAGTGCTAGGGGCATGAATGGGTCAGCGTTTATAGGCAGCATCTGGGAGGGCTTCCTGAAACAGTATGCAGAAAGGCCAACCAGGGAAGGGGCCATACTGGTGTTGGGGAATGAGTCCGGCCAGGTGGTCAATGTTTCAATAGCGGTGACCACAATTCAGTAAGCTTTAAGGTACTAATGGATAAAGAAATGTGTAATCCTCAAGTGAAGATGCTAAACTGGGGGAAGGCTAATTACAAAAATATTAGACAGGAACTGAAGAATGTAGATTGGGACAGATGTTTGAGCGCAAATCAACAGCTGGCATGTGGGAGGCTTTCAAGAGTAAGTTGATAGGGATTCAAGACAGGCACATTCCTGTCAGGATGAAGGATAAGTATGTCAAGTTTTGGGAACCTTGGATAACGAGAGATATTGTGAGCCTAGTCAAAGAGAAAAAGGAAGTATTCGTAAAGGCTTGGAGGCAGGAAACTCACAAATCATATAAGGAAAGTGGAAAGAAACTTAAGTAGGGAGTAAGGAGGGCTAAAAGTGGTCATGAAAAATCATTGGTCAGCAGGATTAAGGAAAATCCCAAGGCTTTTTATACATATATAAAGAGCAAGAGGGTAACCAGGGAGGGGGTTGGCCCACTTAAGGACAGGGGAGGGAATCCATGCATGGAGCCAGAGGAAATGGGTATTAAATGAGTACTTTGCGTCAGTATTCACCAAAGAGAACGACTTGGTGGATGATGAGTCTGGGAAAGAGATCAAAAAGGAGGTATTAAGATTCTTGAGAAACATTACGATAGACAAGTCCCCAGGGTCTGATGGAACATACCCTAGAATACTGAGAGGGGCAAGGGAGGAAATTGCTGGGGCTTTGAGAGAAATCTTTGTATCCTCATTGGCTACGGGGAGGTCCCAGAGGACTGGAGAATAGTCAATGTTGTTCCTTTGTTTAAGAAGTGTAGCAAGAATAATCCAAGTAATTACAGGCGGTGAATCTTACATCAGTGGTAGGGTAATTATTGGAGAGGATTCTTTGAGATAGGATTTACTCCCATTTGGAAATAAGTGGGCATATTAGCGGAAGGCAACATGGTTTTATGAAGGGGAGTTTGTGTCTCACTAAGTTGATCAGGTTTTACCCAGACTCATCATCCACTAAGTCGTTCTCTTTGGTGAATATTGATACAAAGTACTCATTTAATACCTCACCCATTTCCTCTGGCTCCATGCATGGATTCCCTCCACTGTCCTTAAGTGGACCAATCTTCTCCCTGCAGGAACTGACGAAGATGATTGATGAGAGTAGGTCAGTGGGTATTGTCTACATGGACGTCAGCAAGGCCCCTCATGGCAGACTGGTACAGAAGGTGAAGTCACATGGAATCATAGGTGAACTAGCAAGATGGATACAGAAGACAGAGGGTAGCAATGGAAGGGTGCATTGTTGAATGGAGGGCTGTGACAAATGGTGTTCCTTAGGGATCAGTGCTGGGACCTTTAAATGATTTGGAGGAAAATGTAAGTGGATTGATTAGTAGGTTTGCGGACAACATGAAGGTTGGTGGAATTGTGGATAGCGATGAGAACCATCAGAGGATACAGCGGGTTGGAGGCTTGGGCGGAGAAATGGCAGATGGAGTTTAATCCAGATAAATGTAAGATAGTGCATTTTGGAAGGTCTAATACAGACAGGGAATATACAGGAAAAGTAAAGTTTATTAGCCACAAATAAGGCTTACATTAACACTGCAACGCAGTTACTGTGAAATTCCTCTAGTCGCCACAATACGGCGCCTATTCGGGTCAATGCGCCTAACCAGCATGTATGGAAGGAAACCGGAGCACCCAGAGAAAACCCATGCAGACATGGGGAGAACGTGCAGACTCCACACAGATCCAAGAAGGGAATTGAACGCAGGTCCCCAGCACTGTGAAGCAGCAGTGCTAACCACTGTGCTACCATGCCGTCCCCCTTGGCAGAACCCTTAAGAGTATTGCTAGGCAGAGGGATCTGGGTGTACAGGTACACAGGTCACTGAAAGTGATAACGCAGGTGGAGAAGGTAGTCAAGAAGGCATACGGCATTGAGTTTAAAAATTGGCAAGTCATGTTGCAGCTTTATAGAACTTTAATTAGGCCGCACTGTTTAATTCGCCACATATTCGGAAGGATATGGAAGCTTTGGAGAGGGTACAGAAAAGATTTACCAGGATGTTGCCTCGTATGGAGGGAATTAGCTATGAGGAAAGGCTGGAGAAACTTGGTTTGTTCCCATGCCCCCTTCACTTTCTCAATAAGCTGTGCGTGGGGCACCCTGTCAAATGCCTTGCTGAAGTCCATATATCCTACATCCACTGCTCTTCCTTCATCAATGTGTTTAGTCACATCTTCAACAAGTTCCATCAGGCTTGTAAGGCATGATCTGCCTTTGACAAAGCTGTGCTGACTATTCTTAATAATTTTATACCTCCCCAAATGTTCATAAATCCTGCTTCTCAGGGTCTTCTCCATCAACTTACCAACCACTGAGGTTAGACTCACTGGTCTATATTTTCCAGGACTATCTCTACTCCCTTTCTTGAATAAAGGAACAACATCCACAATCCTCCAATCCTCTGGAACCTCTTCCATTGATGATGCAAAGATCATCGCCAGAAGTTCAGCAATCTCCTCCCTCGCCTCCCATCCGATCCTGGCGACTTATCTAACTTGATGCTTTTCAAAAGTTCCAACACATCCTCTTTCTTAATATCTACATGCTCAAGCTTTTCAGTCTGCTGCAAGTCTGCACTATAACCAAGGTCCTTTTATTCTAAATCCTTCATAAAACATTTCGCTTGAAAACATTACATTTAATTTTTACTTTTCTGAATACTGAAGTAAAGTATTCATTAAGTACCTCTGCCATTTCTTCTCATTCCATACATATTTTCCCACTGTCACACTAGATAGGTCCTATTCTTTCAAGTCTTATCCTCTTGCTCTTCACATACTTGTAGAATGCCTTGGGGTTTTCCTTAATCCTGCCTGCCATGGCCTTCTCATGACCCCTTCTGGCTCTCCCAATTTCCTTCTTAAGATCCTTCCTATTAGCCGTATACTCTTCTAGATCTCTAACATTACCTAGCTCTCTGAACCTTTTGTAAGCTTTTCTTCTTGACTGGATTTATTACAGCCTTTGTACACCACGGTTCCTGTAACCTACCATAACTTCCCTGTCTCATTGGAACGTTGCTATGCAGAACTCCAGACAATTATTCCCTGAAAATTTGCCACATTTCTTCTGTACATTTCCCTGAGAAAACCTCTTTCCAATTTAAGCCTCCAATTTCCTGCCTGAAAGCTTCATAATTCCCCTTACTCCAATTAAACACTTTTTAAACTTGTCTGATCCTATCTCTCTCCAATGCTATTGTAAAGGAGATAGTGATCATAATTCTACCCCCAAAATGCTCTCCCACAGAGATTTGACACCTGATCAGGTTAATTTCCCAATACCAAATCAAGTACAGCCTCTGCTCTTGTAGGCTTATCCACATACTTGTCAAGAAACCCTCCTGAACACACCGAACAAATTCCTCCCCATCTAAACCTCTTACCCTAGGGAGGTTCCAACCAATATTTGGGAAATTAAAATCTCCCATCACAACAACTCTTGTTATTATTACACCTCTCCAGGATCTGCTTCTCAATCTGCTCCTCAACATCCCTGTTACTACTGGGCAGTGGGTCGTGCGATGGCTGCTCTTGGATGTTGCTTTGAGAGTTGCCTAGTGCTTCACATCGTTAGCGTATGCTTGAAGTAGACCATCTGACGGGCAACATGACAGCTCAGTGACTTTCACTGGTTGCTGTGCAGATACATGGACTTGGGCCAGTGTCTGCGGGGGTTTGCACATTCTCCCCGTGGTTGTGTGGGTTTTCTCCAGGTGCTCCGGTTTCCTCCCACATCACAAAAAACATGCTCTTAGGCTGACTGGTGTAACAAATTGTCCCTAAATTAGTCTTCCCTCAATCTTCCCCAATAGGTGTAGACAAAGGTCATGGGTAGAGGAGGGCACTCATAATGTTAAAATGGTAGCACGGGCTCGTTGGGCCGAAAGGCCTATTTCCCATGCTGTGTTGTTCTTTGTTCTTTATTTCAAATGTGGCCTAACCAACAATGTATATAACTAGCAATTTGCCAACTTTTACACTTGATGCCCTGTCCGATGAAGGCAAGCATGCCATATGCTTTCTTCACCATCTTTTCCACCTGTGCTGCCACTTCTAAGGATCTGTCCACTTCCACGTCCAGATCTCTCTGTGTGTCTATACTCCTGATGGTTCTGACATTTATTTTATAACTCCTGCCTGAATTGGATCTACCAAAATGCATCACTGCTTGTGTCAGTTTGATATAAGAACAAAAGAATGTAAGAATAAGCCTCTGACCTTCGGGTAAGCATTCTCCAAGGCGGCCTTCACGACACACGACAGCGCAAGAGTCGCTGAACAGAGACTGATAGCCAAGTTCCGCACACATGAGGACGGTCTCAACAGGGATCTTGGGTTCATGTCGCATTATCTATAACCCCTGTGACTTGCCTG
The DNA here is from genome assembly GCA_037974335.1 of Prionace glauca. Taxonomy (NCBI): domain Eukaryota; kingdom Metazoa; phylum Chordata; class Chondrichthyes; order Carcharhiniformes; family Carcharhinidae; genus Prionace; species Prionace glauca. Next base: position 32,716,179 of record CM075730.1, read on the forward strand.
GGTTTGCAAAACCTCACTTACTGTACTGTCTGGAGACAATACACATCTCTTTAACCTATGATCAGTGCTCCTTCCACTCACATTGTCAGCCACTTCAGGTCTTGAACAGCAGGTTAGGTGTAAGGATTCGCATTCTAATCAGTAATCTCTAAACTGTCTGTGCTTTATATGCTCTGTCTGAGGCCAGAACTCTCCATTCACCTGACGAAGGGACTAACCCCGAAAGCTTGTGGGTATATTATCAAATAAATCGGTTGGACTAAAACCTGGTGTTGTCAGACTTTTTACTCTCTTAACCATAGCATTAGCATGGAAGGACCAGGACTGGTTGTTGGTGATCTCAATACCTAAATGCTTGAAGCTCTTGATCATTTCTATCTCTTCCCGTGAGAGCTTCTTGCAGACCCAAGCAGAAACTGCCTGCTTGTCAATTCGTTGCATTATTAACTCTGGCCATTCACATGGGCAGCACGATAGCACAGTGGTTAATGCTGCTGCCTCACACCACCAGGGACCCAGGTTCGATTCTGGACTTGGGTGACTGTCACAATTTCCTGCCATTCATTACATACTGCCTCATCCTATTTCTTCTTTCAAAGTGCATCACCTTGCACTTTTCAGTGTTAAATACCATTTGCCATTGCTCTGTCCAACTGACCAAGTCAAAGAACAAAGAACAAGAACAAAGAAAATTACAGCACAGGGACAGGCCCTTCAACCCTCCAAGCCTGCACTGACCATGCTGCCCGACTTAACTAAAACCCTTATCTTTCTGGGGACCATATCCCTCTATTCCCATCCTATTCCTGTACTTATTAAGATGTCCCTTAAAAGTCACAACTGTATCTGCTTCCACTACCTCCCTCAGCAACAAGTTCCAGGCACCCACTACTCTGTGTAAAAAATCTGCCTTGTACACCTCCTTTAAACCTTGCCCCTCGCACCTTAAACTTATGCCCCTTAGTAATTGACTCTTCCATCCTGGGATAAAGCTATCCACTCTGTCCATGCCTCTCAATCTTGTAGTTATCACTAGTAACCACTTTACCAATCTTGGCGTCATATGCAAACTTGTCTATCATTCCGGCCACATTTTCACCTATACCGTTTATGTATACAATGAATGGTAAAAGTTCCAGAACTGATCTCCAGCATCAAATTACTTGAACGACTTTTACCACTACCCTGTGTCCAATTACTCTGCCAATTTCTGATCCACCTCGCCAAGTTTCCCTTTAACTTTTCAATTAATCTCCCATGTGGGGCCTGGTCAAAAGCTTTGTTAAAATCCATATAATCTAAATCAACTGAATGTCTATTATCCACACACTTGATCACATTTTGAAAATTCTAAAATTTGTTAGGTTTCATTTCCCTTTGACAAAGCCATGCAGCAATTCCTAATTAACCCATACCTTCCCATGTGGATATTAATCCTCTGCAGAATGTCTTTCAATAGTTTCCCTACCACTGACAATGAGACTCACCGGTCTGTCATTTCTTGATTCATCTCTACTATCTTTCTTGAAAAGTGGAACCATATTAGCCACCCTCCAGTCCTCGGCACATGCCATGAAGCCAGACAGAAATTAAAAATGTGTCAGAGCCAGTGTAATTTCCTGCCTTGCCTCACACAGAAACTAGATAGATTGTTTTCTTTAGAGCAGAGCAGGCTGAGGGGTAGACATGATTGAGGTTCTAGAAGATTATAAGGGGCATGGACAGGATGAATAGGAAACAGCTGGTCCCCTTGGTTGAGGGGTCAATCACGAGGGGGCTTACTTTTAGGATAAGGGGCAGGAAATTCAGAGCGGATTTGAGAAAAACGTTTTGCACTCGGAGGGTAGTGGGAATCTGGAATGCTCTGGCTGGGAAGGTAGTGGAGGCTGGAAACCTTACCACCTTTAAAAATATTTGTATGAGCACTTGAAATATCAAAATATTTCAGAATATGGGACAAGCGCAAAAAAAGGGATTACTGCACCTTTTAGTAGTAGTTATTGTTCAGTGCAGAGACTCTCTAGGCCGAAGGGCTTCTTCTGTGCTATGTGACTCTTCAGCAGCTCAAACCTCACAGGGTAATAACAATCACTGAAGTTATTTGATCAGATGATCTGGTGTCAAGTGATCAACCATCATGTAAATGCATGTCACGATCAGTTAGCATGCAGTCAGAATATCACAAAACTCCAAAAATGCCTACAATCAAGTTCACTAGCCCAAGTCAAAATGCTAATAGCTTTGGGAGTGTCCATGAAATCTTCCATTTTCTGATATACTCAACAGTAATAGAACATAGAACATTACAGCACAAACAGGCCCTTCGGCCCTCGAGTTGCGCCGATCACATCAACCCCACCAATCTATAGACCTATCTATAACCCCCAATCCCATTAAACCCCATATACTCATCCAGAAGTCTTTTAAAAGACCCCAGCGAGTTCGCCTCCACCACCGATGACGGCAGCCGATTCCATTCACTCACCACCCTCTGGGTGAAAAACTTACCCCTAACATCACCTCTGTACTTCCCTCCCCGCACCTTAAATCTGTGTCCTCTCGTAGCAACCATTTCAACCCGGGGAAATAGCCTCTGAGAGTCCACCCTATCTATTCCTCTCAACATTTTATAAACTTCTATCAGGTCGCCTCTCAACCTTTGCCTCTCTAGGGAAAAGAGTCCCAGCTCCCTCAACCTATCTTCATAATGTGTTTAAAAAGACATACATCTTAAATATATTTGATTAGCTTTTTGTTTTTACCTGAACACTTTCTCTTTGTTGGTGCTGGAAAGATTCTCGAAGCATCCTTCTAGGAAAAAACACAGGTATAATAAATTATATGAAGTGTTGGTCGTTTGGAATGAAACAGCAGTCCTTCAATATTGTCATGTCTTGAATGTGAAGCAACAAAGAGTTCACACAAATACTGTGAAAATAGATGACAAAATTATTATTCAGTGAATGGAGCAATAGAGGTTTACAGCATGAAAACAGCCCACTGGCCCCAATTTATCCATGTTGCCCAGTTTTTAACCATTAAGCTAGTCCTATTTGCCTGTATTTCACCCATATCCCTCGGTACCAATCCTACACATGTAATGTCTAAATGCTTTTTAGAAGATAAAATTGTACCCGCCTCTACTACTACCTCACTCCAGGCACTCACCATTCTCTGTGTGAAAAAATTGCTCCTCTGGACACTTTTGTATCTCTCTCCTCTCACCTTAAACGTATGCCCTTTAGCTTTAGACTCCCCTATCTTTGAGGAAAGATATTGACTATCTAGCTGATCAATGCCCCTCATTATTTTATAGATCTTTATAAGATCACCCTTAAGTCTCCTACGCTCCAGAGAAAAAAAGTCCCAGTCTATCCAGCCTCTCCTTATAACTCAAACCTGGCAGCATCTTAGTAAATCTTTTCTGCACTCTTTCTAGTTTAACTATATCCTTTCTTTAATAGGGTGACCAGAACTGTACACAGTCTTTCAAGTGTGGCCTTACCAATATCTTGTACAAATTCAAAAAGACATCCCAATTCCTGTATTCAATGTTCTGATAAATGAAACCAAGCATGCCGAATGCTTTCTTCACCGCCTGTGGCTTCATTTTCAACAAGCTATGAACCTATACCCCTAGATTTCCTTATTCTGTAACTCTCCCCAACATCCTCCCATTAGCTGAGTAAATCCTGCCCTGATTCAAAACGCTTCACCTCACGTTTGTCTATATTAAACTCCATCTGCCATTCATCGTCCCACTGGCCCAATTGATCAAGATCCCGTTGCAATCCCAGATAACATTCTACACTGTCCACTATGCCACTAATCTTGGTGTCATTGCAAACTTACTAACCATGCCTCCTAAATTCTCATCCAAATCACTCACATAAATGACAAATAACAATGGACCCAGGACTGATCCCTGAGGCACACTGCTGGTCACAGATCTCCAGTTTGAAAAACAACCCTCAACAACCATCCTTTGGATTTTGCCATCAAGCCAATTTTGCTACCTCACCCGGGATCCTGTGAGATTTAACTTGATGCAACAATCCACCATGCAGTACCTTGTCAAAGGCCTTGCTAAAGTCCATGAAGACAACAGTGATGGCACTGCCCTCATCCACCTTCTTGATTACCCATCAAAAAACTCAATCATATTCTTGAGACATGATTTTCCACTCTCAAATCCATGCTGACTTTTCCTAATTAGTTCTGCCTGCCTGAATACCTTCTAACAACTTAGTCACTATTGACATTAGGCGCACCGGCCTAGTTCCCCAGGCTTTTCCCTGCAGCTCTCCTTAAACAAAGGCACAACAATAACAACAGAAGAATAAAATATGCCAATAATGAAGAACACAATTTGAAGTTATGAGAAACAGGAAAAGCAGCAAGAGGAAAATTAGACTATAAAATGAGACACTGGTAGGAACATTAACCACACACCTGATCGAGAATAGAATTAAACCTGCTGCCTTCCCCAGCTCCTGATCAGAGTGATCCGAGACCTTATCAGTTTCCCAGGCAGCTTGGGCTCCAGTGAAAAAAAAATTCTTACAAACAGCGTGTTAAGTTTTCCAAATAGAGGGTGCGAATTTCCTAAAATAATTTTTTTTTTCAGAGCAGGTGAACAGAGATGTCCACAGAACCCTACAGTGCAGAAAGAGGCCCTTCAGCCCATCGAGTCTGCACTGAACACAATCCCACCCAGGCCCTACCCCCATATCCCTACATATTATACCCACTAATCCCTCTAACCTACACATCCCTGGACACTAAGGGGCAATTTCTTAGCACGGCCAATCAACCTAACCCACACATCTTTGGACTGTGGGAGGAAACCGGAGTACCCGGAGGAAACCCACGCAGACACTAGGAGAATGTGCAAACTCCACACAGACAGTGACCCGAGCCGGGAATCGAACTCAGGACCCTGGAGCTGTGAAGCAGCAGTGCTAACCACTGTGCTACCCTGCCGCCCCAATGTCTGTTGACCTCAGATGGAAATTTCCAATCTTGCTTTAAGTATCAAATGGCACAAAAATGGGAGATTTTCCCACCTGTTTTTTTCAACCGAGTTTCATGAATTTATGGCACTCTGTGCAATACAGAGCCGGAGATGGCCTTCTCCCCCATGAAAATGGCTGTCCCATTGAACATTGGGCCCATCGGACATTGTTAACCTCTTGGGCACCCTCCTGGGTAAAGCCTATCAGCATTGTGCTTTCCTCTCATCCCCACTGCCTAGACATATTCCTTTGCAGAGTTAACAGGTGTGTGGCTGGCAGATTGCAGCTAGCCTCCATTAATAAGGGAGAGCTCTTTATAAGCTGTAATGGTGGACACAGCAGTCATGCCAAGAAGATGGCTCAAAGAAGTAGTGCACCCAGATTTACTGATGCCGAGCAGGTCTGGCTGCTGGATGCCACAGGGTTGATGTATCCCACCAATGGACAGTGATGGGCGGCCAAGGGATTGCACAGCTAATGTGGTCTGGTGGCTGTGGCTGCAACTGCAGCTGTAAACACCCATGTACTGCCATGGAGGACCACTGCCAAAAGAAAATAAATGACTTTCTTTGGGCAGCGTTGAGTGTCCATCCCATCCTGAAAGCAGTCCCATGTGTCGCACCTGCAACGCGAAGCCACCCGTTGGCCTTCTATGACTCGAGCCCCCAGCACATGCCTCCAACCTCCATGGAATCCCCGGTCACATCCCCAGTGTGGCAAGGCACAACCCAACCAAACCCCCACTCCTGATATACCCTTCCGTACATCAGACTTTCAATCCCACCTCATGCCCCGACAGGAGAAGACTACCCGTAACAGGCAGAACCAAGAGAAGACTAGCGATGGTTTTCCTGAGCTTTGCCTGCTAACAGAATTTGAGCAGAGTGCCATGGAGCTGGTGGGAGTAGCATAAGAGAGAATGGTAATGGACAACCAGGTCAACATTCAGCGTGCAAGTGAGCATTAGCTAAACCTAGAGACTCAGAAGTAGGTGGTATGCTACCCAAACACTTCCCTTTCTTCCACTAACCTCTGTCCTTTGACATAGGAAATGACCCAAATGCTCATGGCCCTTCCGGGGTCACTGTGCCCCTCCCCCCAACTCCTTCCTTTCCCCCCCCCCCAACATGCTGAGATGGCAATTGACAATTAAGATGACATCTTGGTGGGTGGCATGAGTAATCCTCTAAGGGTAGCATCAATCATTCAGCACCGATATCCACTACACAATCCACCAGTGTAGACACTATCACAAGGATGGGGCACATTAGTGGTGAAGTTTCTGGGTCACTTACAGGTGTACGGAGGCAAGGATTCAGCTGCCCCCTGGCCGGGTGCTAGGCCTCTAGGACTGGTCATCCCGAAGCTGCTGGAGATGCATCAGCAGAACAGGGAAGTAGTGGAGGGGTTGTCGGCAACCATGCAGTGTCTGCAAGGCTGTTTGGAAGAGTCCAACAGAATGCTATTGCAGGAGGTGTTGCCAGCACTGCATAGTGCTCAGGCAAACGTTGCAAAGGTGGCTTCTGCAATGGAAGGTCTGGTCAGGAATTTGTCCCCATGAGTGACGGGGTGCAGGCCATCTTGGAGATGCAGCAAGCCATGGCTGAGGATATCGCTGGCATTCTGGAGGAACATCGATCCATGGTCATGGTGTCAGGGGCATTTTGAGGACACAGCTGGCCATGACTTAGGCTCATGGGGCTAATGCTGAGGTGCTCCAGAGCTTGGTCTGGTTTCTGTCACAAAGGATCTTCAGAGCTTGGCCTAATTTCTGAGGGCTAGTGCTGAGGGATCAAACACCGTGGGGCAGGCGCTTCAAGAGCCTCCAGGACTGACAGAGCGAGACGTCACCAAGGTTTCTGGAGCTCAGTCCAATTGCCCACATCCTCTAGGTCTAGAGGGATCCAGATTGAGGAAGGAATGGCTGGAGCCCATGCTGGGGCCTTCCAGCTAGAAAGCAGTGGATATCCCCAGACCTTCTGATTTTCCCCCTTCTTTACACAGGGCATCTTAAGGTCAGCATGATGAACACAGTGGCACAGCTACATCAGTAACCTTCAGGTTTTGGCTCCCCCAGGGGATGTGTGCCAAAGGCATCACAGTCCATGGGGGGGGGGGGGAGGGTGGAGTGGCAAGGGGTGCAGATCACAGCTGTGTGCCTCCACCTCTGATGTGCATCCTGGGGGCACACCTAGGCACAGCAATAGGCTTGTAAAATTAGGAAGTTATAGGGTCACCAAGAGGGCACAGGTTAAGGTTAAGGTTATTTGTACACTTGTACATTTGCACACTTGGTAGCACAGTGGTTAGCACTTCTACTTCACAGCTCCAGGGACCTGGGTTCGATTCCTGGCTCGGGTCACTGTCTGTGTGGAATTTGCACATTCTCCTCTGGGTGCTCCGGTTTCCTCCCACAGTCCAAAGATGTGCGGGTTAGGTTGACTTGCCATGTTAAAATTGCCCCTTAGTGTCCTGAGATGTGTAGAATAGAGGGATTAGTGAGTAAATGGGGGTAGGGCCTGGGTGGGATTGTGGTCGGTGCAGACTTGATGGGACGAAGGGCCTCTTTCTGCACTGTAGCATTCTATGTTCTTCGAAATTCACTATTAAATGTTTATTGCACCCCACAACTGTGACTAATCTGTCTCTGATTCTCCCCCTACATGGATGACAGTGTCCTGACCCCATGCATTGATGCGCAGAGCATCATCTGGCATGGTAAGTCGGGAGGTAATGCTGCAACTTTATAAGACCCTTGTCAGGCCTCATTTAGAGTATTGTGCACAGTTCTGGTCGCCTCACTATAGGAAAAATGCAGAAGCTATTGAGAGGGTACAGAGGAGATTTACAAGGATGTTGCCTGGACTGGGAGGCATGCCTTATGAAGTTAGGTTGAGGGAGCTGGGACTCTTCTCCCTGGAGAGATGAAGGTTGAGAGGCGACCTGATAGAAGTTTACAAAATGTTGAGGGGAATAGATAGGGTGGACTCTCAGAGGCTATTTCCCCAGGTTGAAATGGTTGCTACGAGATGACACAGATTTAAGTGCAGGGAGGGGAGTTCAAAAGTGATGTTAGGGGTAAGTTTTTCACTCAGAGGGTGGTGAGTGAATGGAATCGGCTGCCGTCAGTGGTGGTGGAGGCGAACTCGCTGGGGTCTTTTAAAAGACTTCTGGATGAGTATATGGGGTTTAATGAGATTGAGGGTTATAGATAGATCTGTAGGTTGGTAGGTGTTGATGTGATCGGCGCAACTCGTGGGCCAAAGGGCCTGTGTGTGCTGTAGTGTTCTATGTTCTATGGTATTGGCCCCTTGGCCAAAAGTGACTACAGCCTGCCCTAATTCCCAGCATCCACCAGATGCCCTCCCGGCTTCTGTATCCAATCTCTCCTCGCCCATTTGCCCGCACACTTGTGCTCACAACTTTACTCACATGTGGGACCCAGGCAGCGTCAGTGTGCAATCAGAGAACATATCAGGAGTCAGACTTGTGGCACTAGGGCAGCATTCCAGCGTGCTTCATAGTGAGTCGTCATCACCCTTCAGCCTGGACCAGAAACTTGCTAGTACGGCTAACCCAGGCTCCTCACCCTGACTATTCAAAAGTGAAATCAGGAAATGTTTTCCTTATACATGGTGGTGAATAAACTGGCACTCTCTCTCCCATAATGCTGTGGATTCTGAGTGAATGTGAAATTTTCAATCCAATATCAATAGATTGTCAGGTGAACAATGGATATAGAACAAAGTTGGATGACCAGAATTGATGTACAAATCAGCTGGTGTGAATGAAGCAAGTAGAGCTGAATGACCTATTTTTCACACTTGTAATTCCAAAGTATATTAGAATATTACATCACTTAAAGGCATGATCAACGAGTATCTGAACAAGGAGGTTTATGGGAAAGTGCTGGAAACATGGTCATGTTTGAGTGTTTGAAGGTTAAGTGAGGGGGATTCTGGGAGGGAGTTTCAAAGTTGTGCGACTGTGCTGGCTAAAATTTCTGTCATTGAGTAAAGGGCTGGTGGAATTTTTAGTGTTGAGTTTTATTTGCGTGGTTACAGAGAAGCAACATATAGCGGGGGCAATCTTGCCAGCTTGTCCCGACAGTGAATCGGTGTGGCAAGCGACAAAAAAATCGGGGAACCACACGGATGCCTATAAAAAGGTACAGCAAGCCAACAGATTTTCCAATTTCCAATTTGGGAATGAGAATTGGGGCTGATGAAAAGGATGGGATGATTGGGAGAGCATGGCCAGGATTATCGCCACAACAATACTACTTCATGGTTATCCCTCTCGCTTATGAATAAAAAGGTGCATTAGCCCAAAATTCTAAGTGCTGGCTGCGAATATGCCACTGCCTGTTTTCATAGGGGTGGGGCTAGAGTCAGGCCAGGGATAATACATGTGCTGTTTACAAAGGCAACTGGGCATCTCAATCATAAACTACCTCAACTGCAGTGAGATATTGGTAGGCTAGGAGTGTGAAACCCTGCATGTGCAGATTCATTTTGTTAATTCATTTGGTTAACCCCGTGGACACGTAGTGTATTTGGATATGGCCTCGGGTTATTTTTGGATGAGGCAAAATACCCTTTGGAATTTTTAGAAGTAAACATGATTGTATATATAGAACATAGAACATTACAGCGCAGAACAGGCCCTTTGGCCCACGATGTTGCGCCGACCAGTTAAAAAACAATGACCCTCTAACCTAAACCACACCCTTTCCATCCATAAACCTATCCACGGATCTCTTAAACGCCCCCAAACTAGGCGCATCCACAACTGCAACTATATGAGGTATATAAATTGATTGGCACTGTTAAGCTGTCAAAGAATACAAGTAAGTTGGCATGTCAGGTGTAAGTTTAAAGGGTACATTTTGGCATAAGGGTCTGAGAGGTCATGAGAGTATGAGTGGTCATGGGTGTGGGCATGAGGTGGTATAGTTTGGCAATGATGGAGTATAAGCATGGATCAGGCATGGGGAGTGTTTTGGGTGAAAGGCTGGAGGACTTTTTTTTGGTTGAAAATTGTTAAAATGAAGTTCAACAAGGAATCAGAGAATAGAGGCAGACCTACTGCTCAGCCTAACTCAGAATCCAGTAACTGCCACACTTGTTCTGCAGATTAGGGGGCGGGGGTGGTGGTGGTGTTAATTCCTGGTCCAGACAACGCCCACCCCATAATTGTGGGCTATCAGTTTTAAAAACCTGGATTGTTTTAATTCTCCTGTTTTTGAGCTCCTAACCCAGGAATAAAATCAAGACCCAGGCATGGACCCAGGCAATATAGAGCTAGAGTGGGCAAAAACAGGAATAATTTATGGACTAAACAAGAATGCTGCATTGAATGTACTGCAAAGTTGGGGAGGCAGTGTGGAACAGTGATGATGAGGGTTCTGGGCATTCAGGACTTTGTGTGGAAAAGGACACATGATACAAAACTTAGCATATGAAGTTCATGCAGAATGGCTAATAAGAAATCAGAAATGGGACTATTGGTAATTCAGAGGTAAAAAGACTAAGTGCAGCTAAAGACAATACTGTGGAAATGGAAGTAAGAAATTTGTGTTGGAAAGGTTTCTTTTATACATTCAAGCTGTGTGATCATTTTTGGCAAGACCAACATTTAACTGAGTATGGCATCAAGGAGCCTGAGAATAATTGAAGTTAATGTGGGGTTATGGGAATAGGGCCTGGGTGGGATTGTGGTCAGTGCAGTCTCGATGGGCCAAATGGCCTCCTTTTGCACTGTGTGAATTCTATAGTTCTTATCGAAATCAGGGTAAAAATAACCTCTTTGTTTGGAATCATAGCCAGCTTGAAGGAAAATGGTTGTGGTTGTTAGAGGCTGATCATATCAGCACCACAGGATCACTGCTGAGGTGTCCTAGGCTCAACCATCTTCAGCTGCTTCATCAACAACCTTCCATCCATCATGTTAGAAGTAGGGAGGTTCACTGATCACTGCACAGTGTTCAGTACCATTCATGGCTCTTCATTTTGAAGCAGTCCGTATCCAAATGCAACAAGACCACAACAACATAAGTTTGGATTGATAAGTGGCAAGCTTTGGCAACCTCCAAAAGAGGTTGACCATCTTCCACTGATATTCAACAGCATTATTGCAGAATCCCCCACTATCAACATTCTAGAGGGTTACCACTGAACGGAAACATAATGGGAATAGCCATATAAATAGTCTGGCTACACAAGTAAGTCTGAGGCTACAAATTCTACAGCAAGTAACCCAACTCCTGACTCTTGAAAACCTGTCCATCATCTACAAGGCTCAAGTCAGGAGTGTAATTGAAAACTCTTCATTTACTTGGAGGAATGCAGTTCCAACAACAATCAAGAAGTTCAACATAATTCAGGACAAAGAAGCTCACATCATTCACATCTTATCCACCACTTTTAAACATTCACTCTCTTCACTGCCAATGCACAGTGGCATCAGTGTGTACTACCCACAAGATGCACTGCAGCAGATAGCCAAGGCTCCTTCAGCATCATCGAAATCTGAGACTGTACCATCCTGGAAAATCACATGGGAACACCACCATCTACCAAATTCCCCTCAAAGCTACGCACCTTCCTAACTTGGAAGTATATTGTAGTCCTTTTATCATTGATGGGTCAAATTCATTAACACCCTCCAAAACAGCCTTCAATGACAACTTAGAATGGGCAACAAAAGTTGGGCTTGCCAGAGAAACTCTCTTTCCACGACAGGCAAATAAAATGTAATAACTGTGCAAAAGGGCAACTTGGTGAGGTGCTGTAATTAGCACTTTTGCCTCACAACGCCAGGGACCCAGGTTCAATTCTAGCCTTCGGTGACTGTGTGGAGTTTGCACATTCTCCATATCTGTATGGGTTTCCTCTCAGTCCAAGGATTTGTGGGTTAGGTTGATTAGCCTTTAACATAAGGGCATAAGAAATAGGAGGAGTAGGCCATCTAGCCCTTCGAGCCTGCCCCCCCATTCAGTAAGATCATAGCTGATCTGAAAGTGGTTCAGTTCCACTTTCCTGCCTGCTCCCCATAACCCTTAATTTCCTTATCGATCAGAAATCTATCTACCTGTGAATAAACATATTCAATGATGTAGCTTCCACTGCTTCAATGGGCAGAGAATTCCAGAGATTCACTACCCTCAGAGAAGAAGTTCCTCCTCAACTCTGTTCTAAACTGACCCCCCCCCATTATTTTGAGGCTGTGTCCTCTAGTTCTTTCTCAATTGCCTTTTGGTGTCAAGAAGAATTAACAGGGTAAGTATGTGGGATTATGGGAAAAGGGCCTGGGTGGGATTGTGGTCGGTGCAGACTATGGGTCAAAAGGCCTCCTTCTCCACTGTAGGGATTCTATGAAAATGAATGGATGCAATCTTATGACCTCGTCTCACCTGGCTTTTGGTAAAATTGGCCGCAAGGCAAAAAATGAGAAACATTCTTGGTTTTCCGGCCCTGTTTTGCCAGTGAAATTGGCTTCGCACCCAGAAAGGTGCAAACCCAATTTAAATATTAATGATGTTTTTGCTATTATCCAGACTCACTTACATTTTACCACCTTGCTGGTCAAGATTCTCTCCAGTGAGAATGACAACTGGTCTCCACCAGTGGGATTGGAAGTCACTGAACCCCCTGGGTGGTTGGGGGCAGGGGCCAGGTACCATAACTGTCAAGGGCAGTGCCTGAGCTATGACCAGGGAAAGGAAGGGGATGGTGGAACTCTGCCAGAGTGGGAAAGAGAGAGTGAGGGCACTCTACAGAAGGAGTGACCATCGGGAAAGGATGGAATGTCCTGCACAAGGGGTGGTGATCACGGAGGGAAGGAGGAAAGAAAACTCTTCTGGGATAGGGGGGACGCGATTGGAGGGAGAACTGCCAGGAAGGTGGGGGGTGGGGAGAAAGGGAACTCCACAGAACGGGGAGTGGCAATTAGCGAGGGAAGCAAATTCAGGGGACGTTATTTGGAGCGGGAGGGAGGAAGGGGAACTCTACCAAACAGAACAGCATTAGTCCAGATTAAAACAAACATTGTAGCACTTAGGAGCAATTATACTGTTCCACTCACAATAGAGGGTGCCAGATGCAGCCAAAATGGCATTGATTAAAAAAAAACTTACTAAAACAGATCTTAACAAAGAACAACCCAGCATAGGAAACAGGCCCTTTGGCCCAACGAGCCCGCGCCGCCATCTTAACAAAGCATTTTCCTACACTTACCTTGTCCCGTATGTGTGCGAATGGTACCCCTTTTGTAGCCAGATTCAGGGGAGAATAGTGTAGGGTCAATTTGATACACCAATCAGCCTAAGAGCACATCTTTGGGGTGTGGGAGGAAACCGGAGCACCCGGAGGAAACCCACGCAACCACAGGGAGAATGCGCAAACTCCCACAGGCACTGGCCCAAATCCATGTATCTGCACAGCTAGCAGTGATAGTCACTGAGCTGTTGAGGTGCCCATCTGCTGGTCCAGGTTTAAGCACACACCATGACGTGAAGTACTAGGCCATTCTCGAAACATCCAAGAGCAGCCCACGCACAACCCACTGTGTGCATGCCCCTCGTTTGACAACAAGGTGGACCAACACACCTGTGGATTAAAAGAAACAAAACATTAACATGTAGTATTACATTTCCAGTATCGTCCCGAGGCTCTGACCCTTTTTAAAACCGTCTCTATAACCCTCCATCCCTGTTTCACTCATGTGCCCATCTAAGTAAACCTTAAACAAGTCCAGCGTGCCTGCCTCCACCACCTTACTTGGTAGTGCATTCCCCACGACCCTCTGTGAAAAACACAGAACACCTTAGAATGTTTTCTGGGTGGAAAATTTCAGTGTCCTTCAAGCATCTCTCAGTAGCACCATATTGACTAGACATGTGAAATGCTGAGGACAGAATCAATGAAGCAAGCATGTGCTCGGAGACCAATAAGGGGGAAAAGATTAATTTCAGGAACCAGTGGAATGAAAATGGAGTGAAACACAGAACAGTGCTGAAGGAAAAGGTACTGAAATCAGTGGAGATTGTGGAGGACAAGCAAGTATAGGTTGTCAAAGGCAGATCATGCCTTACGAGCCTGATTGAATTTTTTGAAGATGTAACTAAACACATTGATGAAGGAGGAGCAGTAGATGTATATATGGACTTCAGTAAGGCATTTGATAAGGTGCCCTAGACAAGGCTTATTGAGAAAGTGGGATCCAAGGGGACATTGCTTTGTGGATCCAGAACCGACTTACTCACAGAAGGCGAAGAGTGGTTATAGATGGGTCATATTCTGCATGGAGGTCCGTCACCAGTGGAGTGCCCCACGGAACTGTTCTGGGGCCCTTACTCTTTGTGATTTTTATAAATGACCTGGATGAGGAAGTGGAGGGATGGGTTGGTAAGTTTGCTGATGATACAAAGGTTGGAAATGTTGTGGATAGTGTGGAGAGATATCAGAAGTTGCAGCAAGATATTGATAGGATGCAAGACTGGGTGGAGAAGTGGCAGATGGAGTTCAACCCAGATAAGTGTGAAGTGGTTCATTTTAGCAGGTCAAATAGGATGGCAGAATATAATACTAATGGTAGGACTCTTGGCTGTGTGGAAGATCAGAAGGATCTTGGGGTCTGAGTTCATAGGACGCTCAAAGCAGCTGTGCAGGTTGAAGCTGTGGTTAAGGTGTACTGGCCTTCATCAATCGAGGAATTGAGTTTAGGAGTCGAGAGATAATGTTGCAGCTATATAGAACCCTGGTCAGACTCCATTTGGAGTACTGTGCTCAGTTCTGGTCACCTCATTACAGGAAGGATGTGGAAGTCATAGAAAGGGCGCAGAGGAGATTTACAAGGATGTTACCTGGATTGGGGAGCATGCCTTATGAGGATAGGTTGAGGGAGCTTGGCCTTTTCTCCTTGGATATATGAAGGATGAGGGGTGACCTGATAGAGGTGTATAAGATGTTGAGAGGTATTGATCGAGTGGATATTCAGAGGCTTTTTCTCAGGACTGAAATGGTTGCCACAAGAGGACATAGGTTTAAAGTGCTGGGGAATAGGTACAGGGGAGATGTCAGGGGTAAGTTTTTCACTCAGAGTGATAGTGCATGGAATGGGCAACGGTGATGGAGGCAGATTCAATAGGGTCTTTTAAGAGACTTTTAGATAAGTACATGGAACTTAGTAAGATAGGGGGTTATAGGTAAGCCTAGTAATTCTAAGGTAGGGACATGTTCTGCACAACTTTGTGGGCCAAAGGGCCTGTATTGTGCTGTTGTTTTTCTATGTTTCTATGTTTGCTGTGGTGTTAATCATTAGTGATTTTGACAGGACAGAAACAAAACTGAAGCATTTCAAATACTGTTAGTAAAATAATGTCACCTTGAATTCTGTACAAACACTTACACTTCTACGGAGGTTTCTTTGTTGGTCTGCATTTTCCTATGATAGTAGTAGCAGCTGAAAACGCCAATCACAAATACAAGTACCAGGATTATAACGATAAGAGGCATTATATATTTACGTGGTTGATGATCACCTGCAACTAAATAAGTTAAGAGGATCTGTCATACTATAATAATATCACATCATTAATATAGAAAAACATCATTGTAGAGGTGCAATTAGACAAATATATGCAGGCTCTAAAGGTGTATAGGTTCAGTAAATTGGCTATAGTAAATGCATGGGGTTGCAGGGAAAAGATGAGAAGAGGGATGCTCTGTGCGAGAGTTGGTGCAGATCTGATGGGCCCAATAGTCTCTTTCTGAACCACAGAGAGTCTATGGTGAAATCAGGAGGAATAACCTAAACCTTAATCAAATAAGTATTTCTTAAATAAATTTGTCAGGGAGGCAGGTAGTTTTAGGGATTCTTTATTGGCTTCCTTGGTGCATTTTATTTTGGCACATTGTGAAACAGTGGGATAAAAGTTCTTCAAAAATAACAAAATATTAATATTGCTTGAAAATTTTAAAAGATCTCTAGGCTGTTCCAGTACTTCTGCATAAGAAGATGTGTAATACAAGAGATAGTTTTAGTTTCACCTATCAAGTGGATTCAGATCAATGAAGGGTAAAATCTGGTGGGGATATAAAACAAGCAACTGCCCTTACTGCTGAGTAAAATTAACATTGCTCTTACAATTTATATTGATTTGTAGATGGTGCTGTAAGAAACCCATTTCACACTGCCTTAGAAAATAAATACAGACAAGCAGAAATTAAATTCTCCATTCCTTTCCCCCTCATCCCCTGTGATCCCAACTCACTTTTATATCTACCTCCTACCTCCAATCCTGGTACACTTACCTCCTTTACAATCCAGCTTTTTTCCTGCTTCAATGACAGAACTGCAAACAATCCCTTGTCAACCCTTTAGAACAACCCTCCCTCAAACTATTTTCTCTGTCTGGTTCTGTCTTTAAAAAGCTCCTTAAATCAAGACTACAGGAGCAGAATTCGATCCATATAGTCTGCTCCACCATTCAATCATAAGAACATAAGAACATAAGAAATAGGAGCAGGAGTAGGCCATCTGGCCCTTCGAGCCTGCCCCGCCATTCAATAAGATCATGGCTGATCTGTCGTGACTCAGCTCCACCTTCCCGCCCTCTCCCCATAACCCTTAATCCCTTCTCTTATCAAAAACCCATCAACCCGTTTCTTAAAAATATTTAGCGAGGCAGCCTCCACCACTTCAACGGGCAGAGAATTCCAGAGATTCACCACCCTTTGAGTGAAGAAGTTCCTCCTCAACTCTGTTCTAAACCGCCCCCCCTTTATCTTGAGGCTGTGCCCCCTAGTCCTACTGTCTTTTTTGAGCGGGAACAGTCTCTCCACCTCTATCCTATCCATCCCATTCATCATCTTATACGTCTCAATGAGATCTCCCCTCATTCTTCTAAACTCTAACGAGTACAAGCCTAGTTTATTCAGCCTCTCCTCATAGCTCAATCCCCTCAACTCCGGTATCAGCCGAGTAAACCTCCTCTGCACTCCCTCCAGGGCCAAAACATCCTTGCGCAGGTGCGGCGCCCAAAACTGCACCCATGGCTGACATGATTCTCCTTCCCATTCTCCTGCCTTCGCCCCATAGCCCTTGATCACCTTATCAATTAAGAACCTATCTCTGTCTTAAAGACACTCAATGACCTAGCCTCCACAGCCCTCCGTGGCAATGAGTTCCATAGATTCACCATATATTCTGGCTGAAGAAATTCCTCCTCATCTCAATTTTAAAGGAGCATCCTTTCACTCTGAGATTGTGCCTTCAAGTGTTAGTCTCTCCCACAAGTGGGAACACCCTCTTCATATCCACTCATGCCAAATGATGTGCTGGTTAGGTGCATTGGCCATGCTAAATTTTCCCTCAGCATACCCAAAACAGGCGCTGGAGTGTGGCGACTCGGGGATTTTCACAGTAATTTCATTGCAGTGTTAATGTAAGTCTACTTGTGACATTAATAAATAAACTCTAAACTTTATCTAGGCTTCTCAGTAGTCTGTAAATTTCAATTAGATCCTCTCTCATCCTTCTCAAGTCCATCAAGTAAAGACCCAGACTCCTCAACTGCTCGTCATATGACAAACCCTTCATTCCTGGGATCATTCTTATGAGCCTCTGCTGGACCTCCTTCCAAGGCAAAAATGGGATCTGAACAGAGCTCAGCAGGCTCAGCAGTACATCCCTGCTCTTGTCTTCTAGCCCTCTAGAAATAAATGCTAACATTGAATTTGCCCTCCTATCAACTGAACCTGCAGACTTCTGAACCAGCACTCCCAAGTCCCTTTGTGCTTCAGATTTTCAAAGCCTTCATCCATTTAGGTAATAATAGACACCTCTATCCTTCCTATCAGGTGCATGACCTCATTTTCCCACATTGTATTCCATCTGCCATATCTTTGCCCACTTTCCTCGCTTGTTCAAGTCATTCTGCAGCCTCCTCACTTCCTCAACATTACCTGTCCCTCTACATTTCTTTGTATCATCCATAAATTTAGCCATGCCCACAGCTCCATATTCCAGGTTATTAATGTGTATAATGAAAAATTGTACTCCCAACACTGACCCCTGTGCGGCACCACTAGTCACCAGTTGCCATCAACTCAAGATTATCTTCCTTAATACACTGTCCAGTCTGTTCCTACTCTAAATCACACAATGGGAATTTCACACTTCAAATCAGTTATTAAAAGATGCACATTTTTGTTACTCATAATAAAGGGCTATGTAGAAGAATCAATCCAGTCATGTCGTTAAGATTCAAGCAGGTTTACTGCATAACACTTCCTCTCAGTGCTACTGAACCCAAGTTCCAACACTAAACTCCAACACCAAAGTCATCCAGCTGTCTCAATTTATGGTGCGATCAATGTGCTTAACTAGCAATTCTCTTAACAAGATCATTGATATCCACTGTAGTATATTGACAGATTACCCTCTTTTTTTTAAATTAAAGCTTTGAAAGAAAAATAAATAAAGAACATACTTTTGAATCCAAACAGAAATTAAAGATTTCACATTTTCACATCTATGAATCCTGTAACTCTTTTACCATATACACATAAGCTCTTATGAAAACCAAAATTAATTTTTCATTTTAACATTATAACACTTCTAATACACTTCATAATTTCTGAGGACAAACATTTCTTTTTGTAAAGCAGTCCAACAGTTGTAATCGTATTTCGGAGATTTCCCTTCTCTTTAACATTTCTTTCATGCCAGCTAGATCTATTCTTAGCCTTTTCTCTGTAACGTTATTTGTGGAATGGATATTGCCCCAGAGAGATCAGTTGGCAACATAACATTCCATGGGTAAACTTTTCGCACATTGCCCCTTGTACAAAATTTCTGACAATATAGTGGATAAGTAAACCCCTATACACAGTGCTTCTACTAACACCAAAGTTTCAGCAGCTAATGTGCTTTTTATGACTGTTTTTATTTTGCTTATGTTGCAAAGTTGTGTTTATAAATATGTACAGAATGTAAAGAAAATGCTAGAAGAACAAAACATTGCGTGGTCCCTTTCAAAGTTGGATTTGATTCAGTATTTAGAGATAAAATGCATAGTACATCCAAAGTCCCAGACTGAAACATTTGTATCCAAAGCAAGGCAGCAGGGTTGTCGTGGTAAGAGGCTTTTCAGGCATTTTAATGTTTAAGTTTTGCCCAATCAATTTAAAGCAAACACTCAGCTACCCAAAAACCTATAAGGTTTGAATTTGATGTTGTGAATAACAGCAGACCAATTCTATTGTAGGAAAATTGATAGGTCACCACAGATATAAAAATAAATACAAGGAGGAAAACAATCAGTGAATCATTGCCAACCTCTCAAGAGGGTGAGAGCAGTCCTTCACCCTGCCTTCTAACTAGTGAAAGGTACAAAATTTAAAAGAATTCACAGAAGAATCCAAAGAACTCCAAAAGTTTATAAAAGCGTCAAAACCTGTTTATATTTGTTGAGAGTGATGGAATTCTATAATTAAATTTTTGGTTAATGAATGAGTATTGTGTTTTGTTTGAACAGCATTTCAGTAGAATCTTATTTTATTCAGTATGTTACTTGTTTAGTTAAATAAATAAATTGTTAAATGTTCTTTTTAAAGTGAGTGTCAGGTATTTCTGTTAGCTAGCCACTAGAAGTTATTGAAGGACAGTTCACTTTCCCACTCAATTTTAATAGATTACGAGGCGAGGTATTCCTCTTTGGGAGATTCAGCATTACATCCTAAAAGGGTAAATAACTCTGCATCGTAGAACTTGGCATCCCAAATCAATGGACAACACTTCTCATTTTTTTTCTCCACGAGGAATACGATAAACCCTGCTGTGCTAGAGTACCATCTGGGAGATTGGCATGTGAAATGTCACCAAAAATGAACAACCTCATATCTTCTGCTTCACCTATAAGGCTGGGAACATGTATCTTTCCAAGTGTAACTTTTTTAGTGTTTTATTTGCTCTCAGAATTTCTTCAATTGAAGCATGTTTCACCCTGGTACTTAGCAGGATGACTGTCCAATCAAACCTCAGTTGTTCTGTTTCTTCCTTGTTAGCTGGATCCTGTTCCATGAGGCTCAAACTTAAGTTATACGGATTTGATTAACATTTTCTAGATAAAACTGTTGATTTAGTATCACTCTTAACTTGTTTTGTTTCACCAATGTACTTAAAGGTCTCTGAAGCCCAAATTCCTATTTTGAATTCCTTTGGCATGGTAGCACAATGGTCAGTGCTGCTACCTCACAGATTCAGGGACCCAGGTTCAGCTAATGTGGTACCACAATTCAAGAAGTTAAGTCAGGGAGAGACCAAATAGTTACAGGCCAGTGAGTCTAACATCAGTGGTCGGGAAATTAACAGAAAAATTCTGATAGACTTAATCTCCAATTGGAGATACAAGGATTAATCGACAATAGTCAGCATGATTGAATTTTTTGAGGAAGGTGACTGGGAATGTGGATGAGGGCAGTGCAGTTGATGTGGTCTACATGAACTTCAGTAAGGCTTTTGACAAGGTCCAACATTGGAGATTGATCAGGAGGTAAGAGTCCATTGGATTCAAAATTGGCTTAGTGGCAGGAGGCAGGGGGTAATGATCAAAGATTGTTTTCTGACTGGAAGTCTGTGTACAGCAGGGATCAGTACTGGATTGCTTGCTGTTTGTATTACATATTAATGATTTGGTTGGAAATGTGGGGTATATGATTAGTAAATTTGCTGATTTCATGAAAATTGGTGGTGTGGTAAATAGCAAAAAGGGAAGTCTTCGATTACAGGATGATACAGGCAGACTGGTCAGAATAATGGCAAATGTAAATTAACCCTGAAAATCAAAGGTGATGACTCTGGGAGGATTGACAAGGCAAGGAATTACATAATGAACAGTAGGACGCAAGGAAGTAGTTGAGCAGCTGTTGAGTGTGTACACATAGAACACTACAGCACAAACAGGCCCTTCGGCCCACAATTTGTGCCGATCATATCCATACCTACCAGGCCATAGGACTATCTGTAACTCACAATCCCATTAAACCCCATGTACTCATCCAGAAGTCTTTTAAAAGACCCCAGCGAGTTTGTCTCTACCACCAGCGACGGCGGCCGATTCCACTCACTCACCACCCTCTGAGTGAAAAACTTACCCGACATCTCCTCTGTACCTGCTCCCCAGCACCTTAAACCTGTGTCCTCTCGTAGCGACCATTTCAGCCCTGGGAAATAGCCTCCGAGAATCCACCCTATCTATTCCTCTGAACATTTTATAAACCTCTATCAGGTTGTCTCTCCACCTTCGTCTCGCCAGGAAGAGTCCCAGCTCCCTCAACCTACATTCATAAGGCATGCCTCCCAATCCAGGCAACATCCTTGTAAATCTCCTCTGCACCCTCTCAATAGCTTCCACATCCTTCCTGTAGTGAGGCGACCAGAACTGCGCACAATACTCCAAGTGGGGTCTGACAAGGGTCTTATAATGTTGCAGCATTACCTCCCGACTCCTAAATTCAATCCCTCGATTAATGAAGGCCAGTACACCATATGCCTTCTTGACCACATCCTTAAGAGTCCTATGGACTCGCACCCCAAGAACCTTCTGCTCCTCAACACTGCTAAGACTCCTACCCTTGATATTGTACTCCTTCATCCCATTGGTCCTGCCAAAATGGACCACTACACATTTATCCGTGTTGAAGTCCATCTGCCACTTCTCCACCCAGTCTTGCATCCTATCTATGTCACGTTGCAACTTCTGACATCCCTCCAGACTATCCACAACACCACCAACCTGCGTGTCGTCAGCAAACTTACTAACCCATCCCTCCACTTCCTCATCCAGGTCATTTATGAAAATGATAAACAGCAAGGGTCCTAGAACAGATCCCTGGGGCACTCCACTGGTGACCGGCCTCCATGCAGAAAAAGACCCATCCACAACCACTCTCTGCCTTCTGCAGGCAAGCCAATTCTGGGTCCACAAGGCCAAAGCCCCTTGGATCCCATGCCCTCTCACGTTCTCAAGAAGTCTTGCTGGGGCACCTTATCAAACGCCTTACTGAAGTCCACGTAAACCACATCCACCGCTCTTCCTTCATCAATGTGTTCAGTCACATTTTCAGATAACTCAACTAGGCTCATAAGGCACAACCTGCCCTTGACAGAGCTGTGTTGACTATTTCTGATCATTCTAAACTTCTCTAAATGCTCATAAATCCTGTCCCTCGGAATCCTTTCCATCAACTTACTAACCACCAAGGTCAGACTCACTGGTCGGTAATTTCCCAGGCTGTCCCTGTGCCCTTTCTTGGAAATAGGAACCACATTCGCAATCCTCCAATCCTCCGGAACCTCTCCCGTCTCCATCGATGATGCAAAGATCATCGCCAGGGGCATGTACTGACACACTCGAAGGGAGGTATTCCTTTAAGACCAATTCCTTTCAATCAATCAGAAATAGCAGAACGGTGGCTAAATTAGAAAAGGTTGCCTAAAATTAGAACAACAATAGTACTTCTTAAGGAAGGACTAAGGGATATGAAGGATCATTGGGAATCAGCTGGGTATAGTATAAATAAATTTAAGAGATGGTTTCAACCTAATTATAAACTTTCTCAGAAGCCCCTTGTCTTGTTCCTTACCAACACAACAGAACTAGGGAGACCCAATGGAACAAACTGTCTGGTCAGTATACAGACAGGTGGGTGGAATGCAGAAACAAGTAACTGTAACCATTCATCAATCCTCACATCTGCAAATACTATAACTGAAGTAGTCTCACAACACCAGGTTAAAGTCCAACAGGTTTATTTGGTAGCACGAGCTTTCAGAGCACTGCTTCTGCATCAGGTGAGTACAGGATTTGTTTCACAAACAGGGCATATATAGATACAAACTCAATTGGAAGATATTGGTTGGAGTCCTTTCGGTATCTTGTCTGTTTTCTTGCATCTTTGTAGAAACTTGTCTGTGTTGATATGCGTGACATGCTCACCACATTGAGCAGGCTGCTTGCAGTGTTGATGGTAGCCATGATGTGGAGTGAAACAAATCCTGCACTCATCTGATGAAGAAGCACTGCTCCGAAAGCTTGTGCTACCAAATAAACCTGTTGGACCTCGCGTGTTGTGAAACTACTTACTGTGTCTAACCCAGTCTAATGCCGGCAACACCACATCATGACTATAATTGAAGGAAATGGTATCAGTTTATGAACCTTAAATGGAACATACTTTGTGTGTGGACACATATCCCTGATTGCCATTAAACTGAGACGAGTCCTGTTAGCTGGGATTTGTATTCATCATTTGCCCTCCCTAACATTCACCCCCTTTATCGATCTAAACGAGCCCTTACAAAAACACAACAGTTCCTTTCAATCCTTTATCACTCTATCGAAGTGGGATTTACCTCAGTCGAAATAGTAAAATTAGCTAAAAAAACTAGAAGTAGTGGCAAATAATACTACAAAAGCTAAAAAAGGGTTGAATGATGAGATGACAGCAATAAGAACAGTGACTTTACAGAACAGGGTGACCCTAGATTATTTGTTAGCTGAAAAAGGTGGGACATGTGCTATAATAGGGTCTGAAGGCTCCACATACATCCCCGGCCACTCTGAGGAAATAGGTAGCTTAGTGGACCATATCCGTAAGGAGGTTAAGAAGTTTAAGGAACCAGATTTTTAGGGAATTTTTGGTTGGGCGCGGGGGGATGGTTAGGAACAATAGGTTAGCCCTAGTACATTGATTAATTATATTTTTGGCCGTTATCTTTGCCTATGTCTGGTATTTGCAGTGATGAAGTGTTGCACAGCTTGGAAATGCAGTTATTCCAGAAGCTGCAGCCATTATAATACAACTTCAGAATTCTCAGAGAATGCAGTAAACAAGGAAATTGAGAGACTTTATAAGATTCGATTAAAATAGAAATTATTGTCTTGAAAAGGACAAGAGGAGGGAATACAGAAAGATAGAAAAGGGCTACTACAAGATTGGCAGACTCTGCTAGGGTTTTTGTTTAATCAACTTAGATGTAGAATTCACTTTAAATCAATGGGGAGCAAGTTTGTTAGTAATTATAATAAGGTGTTTTAAAACTTTGTAGTTTTAAAGGTATGTACAGTACTTTAAATTAATTCATATATATATATATAAATATACCTTCTATACATTTTTAGAAATTAAAGAAACTTTGATGTACAGTTATAGAGTGCCCCTTCGAAACCAAACATATGTCAGATACATTCCTTTAAATACTCAATCGTTGGAATCACAAAGTCATATAGGAAACTTAATTGCCTCACCAGACACCTTATCAGAAACAACTGATACAAGAGTTAGTTTTAATGAAGCTGCTTTCACAGTTTCTAACCAAAACAGAGTCAGAAAGATATTAATATCTTAGCTAACAAAAGAGTTATAATAGGAGACTTAGGTGGGAACTGACAATAATTAATGGTAACATGATACTACCCCTGGAACCTATAAGTAGTGATGAAAAGCTCAGTCATTGAATTGATAAGCAATATATACATTTTCACTGTGTTGGCAATAAATAAAACTTATCAGGGTTATAATCGGGGAATATCCTGAAGGCAAGTTGAGTTGACCACATCCCTTAGAGATTCAGTTAACTTCACTGACAAGGCCATAAAATACTAATGGCTTTTGTAAGCCCCATTTATCAATTAAAGGATCCCCATGTGACACTGTTTTAGCAAAGATTCTTTGTGAGGCTGCGGTCAAAAATTGAGACATGATTTCTGACTGAGAGACTAGAGGACAGGCTTAGGGATGATATATTGGGGTATCCCACACGGTATCGTGATCTCACAGATCAGGGTGGTTCAGTATTTTTTCTGTGGTCAGGAAGGCGAATGGGATGCTGGCCTTCATAGCGAGGGGGATTGAATATAAAAGTAGGGAGATCTTGCTGCAGCTGTATAGGGCATTGGTGAGGCTATGTGCAGTTTTGGGCGCCGCACCTGCGCAAGGATATTTTGGCCCTGGAGGGAGTGCAGAGGAGGTTTACTAGGCTGATACCGGAGTTGAGGGGATTGAACTATGAGGAGAGGCTGAATAAACTAGGCTTGTACTCGTTAGAGTTTAGAAGAATGAGGGGAGATCTCATTGAGACGTATAAGACGATGAATGGGATGGATAGGATAGAGGTGGAGAGACTCTTCCCGCTCAGAAAGGACAGTAGGACTAGGGGGCACAGCCTCAAGATAAAGGGGAGGTGGTTTAGAACAGAGTTGAGGAGGAACTTCTTCACTCAAAGGGTGGTGAATCTCTGGAATTATCTGCCCGTTGAAGTGGTGGAGGCTGTCTCGCTAAATATTTTTAAGAAGCGGGTTGATGGGTTTTTGATAAGAGGGGGGATTAAGGGTTATGGGGAGAGGGCGGGAAGGTGGAACTGAGCCACGACAGATCAGCCATGATCTTATTGAACGGCGGGGCAGGCTCGAAGGGCTAGATGGCCTACTCCTGCTCCTATTTCTTATGTTCTTATGTTCTTATACATAAAGCACATCATTTGTAACACTTTTGATTGGATTGTGTCCAACTGATTGTGAGCTGTAGAATTGTATAAACCAGGTTGATTTTCTCTGTCTGGTGGAATGGTGACTCTGACCCATTTTATCAAGATTCTATCCCCTTGCCAGCAAATAAAACAAAGACAATCTGTTGGTTAAGAATCTTGTGTTAACATGTGTTTGTGTTAAAGACAAACTCAGAAGTTGAGATTTTGACACAGAAGATTTCCCGATTCATTGGAAATCCTGCTGCCAACTTCCCTGGCGAGCTTGGGTTCTTACCACAACCTGGTAAGAATTGCACTTCTGTCCAAAAATGTGACAATGTCAAAAGATAGCATTTTCAAACGTGCCCAAAAAAAAGAGATGTGAAACTCCAGTTTTCTCACTCATTTGGCATTTAGAATTATTTTTTATAAGAATGCGTCCAGTGTGTTTAATTCAAATTGAAATAGAATAAACTTCAAAATGACCGGAGCATATGTATGAATTTACAAAACACTTACCTGTAAACAAATATATGGAGCCTGATGCATTACCAACTGAATTCTTTGCTTCGCATGAGAAAAGCCCATGAAGGTCAGGAGTCAACTTAAGCAATTTAACTTGGTCATTTTCAATTATCACACCTTCTGGGATTGGACCATTGTCTCTAATTAACACATAATATTAAGAAGTTATTCTTTTTGGTTGTCTTCAGTTCACATGCATAAGAGATATATTGATATTACTAATGTCATATTTAAACAGTGCCTTTAACATAAAATATATCGCAAGATGCTTCAGAGATCCAAATTGACTTTCTGTGGAAAAACTGAAGGTGGAAGTCAATCATAATGCAGCAATTAGTGGGGCAGAATCCTTAGTTTAGAAATGCAGTGATAATTGGAATTAAGATAAACATCATTCTGTTGCATGATGGATTATTATCAATTCAGATTCCCAAGTGTCCACCCTGGGCCTGCTATAATGCCATGATGTGGAGATGCCAGCGTTGGACTGGGGTAAGTTTGGGGTAAGACTGGGGCAAGATTCCCACATGTCCATCCTGGGACTGCTATAATGCTTCAGTGATGCCTCATACAAACTGGAAGAATAACACCTTATCTTCTGATTAGGCTCACTACTACTTTCTGGACTCAACATTGAGTTCAACAAGATTGAACTTTCCCCTCCATCTTGAACCCTTCGCTTGGTTTTCAGTTTTTCGGTTTCCTTGGCTTCTCCCAACACAAACCCACCCCTCTTTATATATCCCTTGTTGTCCACTTTTTGCCCCACTGAGCACTGACCTTTGTTGTCTTATTAACACCTTCTACTATCTAACTTTTTGCCACAATCAGCACTCTTCAGACCTTAATGGTATTATTGTTAGCCCCTTTGCTGATGAATAAAACCTTTGTCAATCTCTCCTTTGTCCCAACCTACTCCTGCCCTTCTATTCTGCTCCACCTCCTGCAACCACCTCTCCAACTACATAATTCATTATGTTTCTACCCCTCTTCACTTCCGTAGAAGGGTCATATTGGGTTCAAAATATAAATTGTGTTTCTTTTTCCATATGCTGCCAGACCTGCTGTGTTTATCCAATATTTGCTGGTTATATTCAAGTTACTGAGCCAGCCAATATCACAAATGAATTACTCTACAGATTGCCATCACTGACACATCCAAGAACACAAGATGGAATTTTCTGGCCCTGCTCGTCTTGGATTCCGTTGGGGATGAGAGGGAAAATTCCGAAAGAGACAAAAGTGGGAATCTCGCTGACAGAAAATTAATTCTGGAATTAAAGGAATTTCCCCTTGCCATTTTCATGGGGTCAGTTGGGGGGGTCAGGTTTCCGATTGAAGGGGCAGCATGGTGGCACTACTGCCTGACAGCACCAGGGATCTGGGAACTGTACCTCGGGTGACAATCCGTGTAGAGTTTGCACATTCTTCCCACGTCTGTGTGGATTTCCTCCGAGCGTTCTGGTTTCAGAGAATAAAGAACAAAGAAAAGCATAGGAACAGGCCCTTCAGCCCTCCAAGCTTGTACTGATTATGATGCCCTAACTAAAAAAAACCTTCTGCCCTGACTCGGTCCATATCCCTCTATTCCCTCCCTATTCATGTACCTATCCATCTGACTCTTAAATGTTACTAATATGCCTGCTTCCACCACCTTCTCTGGCAATACACTCCAGGTGCCCATGACACTCTTCCCCCACACATTTCCCTTAAATGTTTCCCCTCTCACCTTGAACCTGTGATCCTTGTAACTGACACTTCCATCCTTGAAAAAAACCTGACTATCCACCCTGTCTGTGCCTCTAATAATTTCGTAGATCTCTGTCAGGTCTCCTCTCAGCTCCCATCTTTCCAGTGAAAACAATTCTAGTTTATTCAAAATCTCCTTGAGACCTGGCAACATCCTGGTGAAACTTCTTTGCACTCTCACATTCTGCTGAGTCTTTGCACTCTCTCAGTCTTCCTCTCACAATCCAAAAATAGTCATGATGTGGATATGCCAGCATTGGACTGGGGTAAACACAGTAAAAAGTCTGGCAACACCAGGTTTTAGTCCAACCGATTTATTTGAAAGCTTGTGAGTTTACTATCAAACAAATCGGTTGGACTAAAACCTGGTGTTGTCAGACTTTTTACAATCCAAAAATATGCAGGTTAGGGTGTATGCCATGCAAAATTGTTCCTTGGTATCAGGAAGACTGTCAGGGTGAATAAATGGGGGTTATGTAGATAGAGGCAGGTGGAATTGTTGTCAGAGCAGACTCGATGGGCCAAATAGCCTCCTTCTACACTGTCAGGATTCTGTTATAATCAGAAGAACATTCAGTGTGTGCTGCGGGATTCAGGCACCACTGCACCTTGAGACAGAGACCAGCAATGCAATTGTGGGATGTGGAGAAAGAAGTCGGATGCCTGAGGGATAATAGAGGATGGTGGGATTGGGTGGGAAGGGGGAAGCAAAGGCAGGCAGAGGGGAGACCAAATGTAGAGAAACTGGAATGTGATAAGGAAGGCTCTGACACAGAAAAGGTGGATGGGAATTAAACTGTGAAAATGGGAACAGGAGATGGGGTTAGTGTGACAGAAAGGGATTGCATTACACAGAGACTCACGAGGAGTCCAGAGAGCAGAAACAAAACTGAATTGTGATCTGTCCTGAGGAATGGGAGGGTTAATTGATTGCAATTGGTAATTTCTGCATTAAAGCTAACAGGTTGGATGAAAGCTAAAGGCAGTCGTAGGGCTTTGTGGGCCATAGTACAGGGGTATGCATGACACGCAGGTTGTAGTCCTGCTCCAGGCCTGTGTGCTCAGCTGGGATAAGAACATAGAACAGTACAGGCCCTTCGGCCCTCAATGTTGTGCCGAGCTATGTTCAAACCCAAGATCAAGCTATCCCACTCCCCATCATTCTGGTGTGCGCCGTGTGCCTATCCGATAACCACTTGAAAGTTCCTAAAGTGTCTGACTCCACTAACACAGCAGGAAGTCCATTCCACACCCCAACCACTCTGAGAGAAGAATCTACCTCAGACATCCCTCCTATATCTCTCACCATGAATCATACAGTTATGCCCCCTAGTAACAGCTACATCCATCCGAGGAAATAGAGTGGACGTGTGGAGACTATTTATCCCCCTCATCATCTTATAAACTTTATTAAGTTACCTCTCATCCTCCTCTGCTCTATAGAGAAAAGCCCCAGCTCCCTCAACCTTTCCTCATAATTCCTACCCTTCAAACCAGGCAGCCTCCTGGTCAATCTCCTCTGCACTCTCTCCGATGCTTCCACATCCCTCTTATAGTGAGGTGACCAGAACTCCACACAATATTCCAAATGTTGGCTCACCAAGGTCCTGTATTGTTGCAGCATGACCCCACGGCTCTTCAACTCAAACCCCCTGTTAATAAATGCTAACACGCTATAAGACTTCTTCATGGCTCTGTCCACTTGAGTGGCAACCTTCAGAGATCTGTGGATATGAATCCTAAGATCTCTCTGTTCCTCCACATTCTTCAGAACCCTGCCGTTGACCCTGTAATCCACATTCAAGTTTATCCTACCAAAATGAATCACCTCACACTTATCAGGGTTAAACTCCATCTGCCACTTTTCGGCCCAGCTTTGCATCCTATCAATGTCTCTTTGCAGCCTACAAGAGCCCTCCACCTCATCCACTACTCCACCAATCTTGCTGCTGTCAGCAAATTTACTAACCCACCCTTCAGCCCCCTCTTCCATGTCATTGATAAATATCACAAAAAGCAGAGGACCCTGGTACACTGTTGGTAACTGGCCTCCACTCTGAAAATATTCCCTCCACCACCACCCTCTGTCTTCTATGAGACACAGTAAAACGTCTGACAACACCAGGTTTTAGTCCAATCTATTTATTTGATAATATACTCACAAGCTTTCGGGGTTAGCCCCTTCGTCAGGTGACGTTTTACTGTGTTTACGCCAGTCCAACGCTGGCATACCCACATCATGACTTCTATGAGACAGCCAGTTATTTATCTAATCGGCCAAATTTCCTTCTATCCCCACACATCCTTATCTTCTTCATCAGCTTACCATAGGGAACTTTATCAAATGACTTACTAAAATCCACATATACGACATCAACTGCTCTACCTTCCTCCAAACGCTTAGTTACCTCCTCAAAGAATTCAATCAAATTTGTGGGGCAGGACTTACCCCTCACGAATCAAAAGTTAAGTTTAAGTTTGGTACTCCCACTTCTGAATCAACTTGAGGTATTGGTTTTTAATCTTAAGGAATAGAGAATCTTGCAGGACAGGAATTGGCTAAATTGATCTTCATGTGAATATGAAACTCTGTACTTGAAACAGTGCATTCCAGCAAACTAGCTCACTGAAGCAACCTTGGCAGCAAAACAGAAATGCACTTACTTTGTCCAGGTGAATTTAGTAGCAGGTGGGTTAGCATCTGCAGAACAAACCAGATGTAAACTACCAAGTTCAATCTCCTGAGGTTCGACAATGACTGATGACATATCTGAAAAAAAAGTTTTAATCACCTATTTGGAATTGTTGAAAACAATAAACAATTCAAATATATACTTTTGAAGAATGGTGGTTGTTCCATGTAACACAGAAACATGCTGTTCTAATTCAAGTTCATCCACGTAGTGAGTAATCTAACCTTTTGTTCCCATTATCCTTTATTCCCCTTTTCCTTAAAGTGTGAAAAGAAAATGCCAATACACTACTGTCTGTTTTGTATCTGGGTAAGAACATAGAATACCTAAAGTTCAGAAGGAGGCCATTCAGTCCATTGACTTTAGGAAGTCCATTACAGGAAGGATGTAGAGGCTTTGGAGAGGGTTTACCAGGATGTTGCCTGGTATGGAGGGGAGATCCTATAAGGAGAGACTGAGAGATTTGGGGTTGTTTTCGCTGGAAAGAAGGCGGCTAAGAGGGGATCTCATTGAAACATATAAGATGATTAGAGGTTTAGACAGGGTAGATAGTGATAGCCTTTTTCCTAGGATGGAGGAAGCTAGCACGAGGGGGCACGACTTTAAATTAAGGGGGGGTAGTTATAGGACTGATGTCAGGGGTAGGTTCTTTACCCAGAGGGTGGTGAGGGACTGGAATGCCCTGCCAGCTGCAGTTGTAAATGCACCTAGTTTGGGGCGTTTAAGAGATCTGTGGATAGGTTTATGGATGAAAAGGGATTGGTTTAGGCTAGTGGGTCATTGTTTTGTAACTGGTCGGCGCAACATCGTGGGCCGAAGGGCCTGTTCTGCGCTGTAATGTTCTATGTTTGCACTGACTTTCTGACACAGCATTTTAAACAGGCCTATCCCCATTCCTATCCATATAGCCTCACACATTTATTCTGCTAATCCCAATCTACGCATCTAGGTTCACTAAGGTGCAATTTAACATAGCCAATCCACCTAGCCTTTGGACTATGGAAAGAAACTAGAGGAAACTCACGTAGACATGGGGAGAATGTGCAGAATCTATACAGTCACAGTCTGAAGGTTTCAGCAGACAAGCCTAGATACTGATAATCAAACTCAATGAAATATTAATTAGGGTGGTTGACATGATAATCATGGTATGTCTATGGTCAGGATTGATTATTGGAATTCATTTATGAATACGTGAATGTGATGAAACTTGAACAGGATAACATTTTCCCTCAGTGAATTTCTGCTCATCATGGGAATGGGTCTCACCTTGGGGGGTGTGAAGGAGGGTGAATGGTTTGAAGGTTAGGGGGAATGAAGTGCTCAGCTCAGGAATGAAGGTGACCTGACATCTGGGCTGGTTCCACACATTATGGATGGGTTGCTATCTTTAAATGGAACAACCATGATGCTTGCACATGTTGGCAATATTCAAAATGCTAATAAACAATTATAATATTGTAGACACAAGAAATGAAATAGCCATTTGATACAACAAAATTTAAGTATCATTTGGAAAAAGAAAAAATAATCAGAAGATTCAGAGTCCATTTGCCAATGAATCTGCATACTCTCTTCATGCAGTAAAAATTGTTGTTCCCTTTGAGATTTCATATTGTAAATCTGTCCTGATGAGTGCATGACAAAAACTTTTGGCAGCATTTTCTTTTTTTTTCAGCAATAGTCAAACAAAATAGCAGATGATATCTTTGCAGATGTTTCGAAATGAATGCCATTTTCCAAAATCTCTCATGTCGTCCTCAATATTGGAGCATAATTACTGAATAAGAGTTACTGTGTGGGTTTCCTCCAGATACTCTGGTTTCCTCCCACAGTCCAAAGATGTGCGGGTTAGGTTGATTGGTCATGCTAAGAAATTGCCCCTCAGTGGGCAATGCGTAGGTTAGAGGGATTAGTGGGTATAATATGTAGGGATATGGGAGTAGGGCCTGGGTGGGATTGTGTTTGGTGCAGACTCGATGGGCCCAAGGGTTCTGCACTGTAGGGTTCTATGATTCTATGAATAAACCACTGAAACATGGCAACCTGAAAAGTCGCACTGCCTGATAATTCACAAGAAACTAAGATAGTATAGGAAGCACTAGATCAAATGAGGAGAGAAGCAGGGAAAGCTATTGTTGGAACGGTTCATAGTACATTAGAATTTCTGGGTGGCTGAAATGCTAAAGGATTGTTATTCATAAAGTGTATGTATGCTGCAGATCATCATATCTTGGGAATAAATGTTGTTATAAATAACAACAAATGTTGATATGTAGGCAATCATCCCATTATTTTAAAACCAAAAACAGAACAGAACAGAAAATACTGGAAATATTTTATGTTCTTAAGATGTTCTAAATAACTTCTACCATTCTGATCGTAATTTTCAATCTCACTGCTCAGGTTGTAACCTATAGGAGTGGATGTTGCCCACTGTTGAAAATGCTCAATCTTGAAGAAGATTCAATTTAATTAAAAACAGGCCTATTCCATAACCAGTTTGGTCATGAAGTTAAAAATAATCCTATCAGTTTTTACTGAAACAAATGGGTCCAAAAACATAAATGGAAAACTTAAACCGACAAATTCATCCACATTGATTTGGACATGTCATTCCTGCCATTCACACAAAATCCTGTAACTCCCTGCCTAATTCAAGGAATGTTTGTCTATTCAAGGAATGTTTGTCTATTCAAGGAATGTTTGTCCATTCAAGGAATGTTTGTCCATTCAAGGAATGTTTGTCTGGCGCTCTGCATGACAATGTTCCGATAAGGCAAGGGGGTTTTGGTAGGTCGCGGGAACCGTGGTGCACAAAGGCTGTGTTGAACCTAGTCAGGAGGAAAAGGAAGGTGTACAAAAGGTTCAGGGAACTAGGAGAGGTTAAGGATCTTGAAGAATATAAGGACTGTAGAAAGGAGGTTAAAAGGGAAATTAGGAGAGCCAGAAGGGGTCATGAGAAGACCTTGGCGGGTAAGATTAAGGAAAATCCCAAGGCCTTCTATAAGTATGTGAAAGGTAAAAGGGTGAGAAGGGAAAGGATAGGACCTATAAAAGATGAAGGGGGAAAGGTCTGTGTAGAACCAGAAGAAATGGCGGAGGTGCTTAATGAGTACTTTGCATCAGTATTCACAGTGGAAGCTGATTTGGGAGATCTTGCTATGGACTTGCAGCAGGTGGAAAAGATTGAGTACGTGGACATTAAGGAGGAGGATGTGTTAGAACTTTTGAATTCTATCAAGGTAGATAAGTCGCCGGGACCAGATGGGATGTACCCCAGGATACTGTGGGAGGCCAGGGAAGTAATTGCAGAGCCCTTGGCGATGATCTTTGCGTCGTCAATGGAGACGGGAGAGGTTCCGGAAGATTGGAGGATTGCGGATGTAGTCCCTATTTTCAAGAAAGGGAACAGAGATAGCCCGGGAAATTACCGCCCGGTGAGTCTGACCTCAGTGGTTGGTAAGCTGATGGAGAGGCTTCTGAGGGACAAGATTTACGAGCATTTGGAGAGGTTTGACATGATCTGGAATAGTCAGCATGGATTTGTCAAGGGCAGGTCGTGCCGTACGAGCCTAGTTGAGTTCTTCGATAATGTGACTGAACACATTGACGAAGGAAGTGCCGTGGATGGAGTGTACATGGACTTCAGCAAGGTTTTTGATAAGGTCCCCCATGCAAGACTTCTTGAGAAGGTGAGAGGGCATGGGATCCAAGGGCCTTTGGCCTTGTGGATCCAGAACTGGCTTGCCTGCAGAAGGCAGAGAGTGGTTGTGGATGGGTCTTTTTCGGAATGGAGGTCAGTCACCAGTGGGGTGCCCCAGGGATCTGTTCTGGGACCCTTGCTGTTTGTCATTTTCATAAATGACCTGGATGAGGAAGTGGAGGGATGGGTTAGCAAGTTCGCTGATGATACGAAGGTCGGCGGTGTTGTGGATGGTCTGGAAGGATGTCAAAAGTTGCAGCAGGACATAGATAGGATGCAGGAATGGGCGGAGAAGTGGCAGATGGACTTCAACGCGGATAAATGTGTAGTCGTCCATTTCGGCAGAACCAACGGGATGAACAAGTACACTATTAAGGGCAGGGGTCTTAGTAGCGTTGAAGAGCAGAAGGATCTCGGGGTCCGGGTTCACAGGACTCTTAAATCGGCCTCGCAGGTGGAGGAGGTAGTCAAGAAGGCGTATGGTGTACTGGCCTTCATTAATCGAGGGATTGAGTTTAGGAGTCGGGAGGTAATGCTGCAACTTTACAGGACCCTCGTCAGGCCTCATTTGGAGTACTGTGCGCAGTTCTGGTCGCCTCACTATAGGAAAGACGTAGAAGCTATTGAAAGGGTGCAGAGGAGATTTACAAGGATGTTGCCTGGACTGGGAGGCACGCCTTATGAAGATAGGTTGAGGGAGCTGGGACTCTTTTCCCTGGAGAGGCGAAGGTTGAGAGGCGACCTGATAGAAGTTTATAAAATGTTGAGAGGAATAGATAGGGTGGACTCTCAGAGGCTATTTCCCCGGGTTGAAATGGTCGCTACGAGAGGACACAGATTTAAGGTGCGGGGAGGGAAGTACAGAGGTGATGTTAGGGGTAAGTTTTTCACTCAGAGGATGGAGTGATTGGAATCGGCTGCCGTCGTCGGTGGTGGAGGCGAACTCGCTGGGGTCTTTTAAAAGACTTCTGGATGAGTATATGGGGTTTAATGGGATTGGGGGTTATAGATAGGTCTATAGATTGGTGGGGTTGATGCGATCGGCGCAACTCGAGGGCCGAAGGGCCTGTTTGTGCTGTAATTTTCTATGTTCTATAATTGCAGATGGGAGCATCTGCATCAGATAAACTGGGTGGTATGGTAGCACTGCTGCCTCACAGCACCAGGGACCTGAGTTCAATTCTAGCCTTGAGCAACTATCTATGTGGATTTTGCATGTTCTCCCCGTATCTGCGTGGGTCTCCTCTCGGTGCTTCAGTTTCCTCCCACACTCTAAAGATGTGCAGATTAGGAATGATTGCTATGCTAAATTGGCCCTTAGTGTCCTAGGATGTGTAGGTTAGTGGGATTAGCAGGGTAAATGTGTGTGGTTGTGGGGATGGGGTGGGATTGCTGTCAGTGCAGACTCAATGGGTTGAATGGTCTCCTTCTGCACTGTAGGGTTTCTATGATTGTATATCTGCACTGGCACTCCGAATCAACAACTCACCCAGTATCATTCTCCCATTTTCTCTCTTTAACCCTGGTACATTTGGTGGCATGGTGGACCTGGCTTCAATTCCAGCCTTGGGTGACTGTCTTGTGTGGAGCTTGCACGTTCTCCTTGTGTCTGAGTGGGTTTCGTCTGGGTGCTCCGGTTTCCTCCCACTGTTCAAAGATGTGCGGGTTAGGTTGACTGGCTATGTTATATTGTTCTTAGCGTAAGGGGGCTTGGCGGGATAAATATGCAGGGTTACAGGGAATGGGCCTGGGTGGGATTGTTATAGTTGCAAGCTTGATGGCCAAATGGCCTCCTCCTGTACTGCAGGATGTATATTCTAGAACATAGAACACTACAGCACAAACAGGTCTTTCAGCCCACAAGTTGCACCGATCACATCTCTACCTACCAAGCCATAGAACTATCTGTAACTCCCAATGCCATTAGATCCCATATAGAACATAGAACATTACAGTGCAGTACAGGCCCTTCGGCCCTCGATGTTGCGCCAATCAGTGGAACCAATCTAATGACCCTCTAACCTAAACTATTCCAATGTTATCCACATGCCTATCCACTGACCATTTGAACGCCCTTAAAGTTGGCGAGTCCACAACTGCTGCAGGCAGGGCATTCCATGACCTTACTACCCTGAGTAAAGAACCTACCTCTGACATCCGTCCTATAATTACCCCCCTTAATTTAAAGCTATGTTCCCTCGCGTTAGCCATTACCATCCGAGGTAAAAGGCTCTCACTGTCCATCCTATCCAATCCTTTGATCATCTTGTATGCCTCAATCAGGTCACCTCGTAACCTTCTTCTCTCCAACGAAAATAACCTCAAGTCCCTCAGCCTTTACTCATAAGACTTTCCCATCACACCAGGCAACATCCTGGTAAACCTCCTCTGCACCCTTTCCAATGCCTCCACATCTTTCTTATAAGGCGGCGACCAGAACTGTACGCAATACTCCAAGTGCGGCCGCACCAGAGTTTTGTACAGTTGTAACATGACCTCACGGCTCCGAAACTCAATTCCTCTACCAATAAAAGCTAACACACCATACGCCTTCTTAACAACCTTATCAACCTGAGTGCCAACTTTCAGGGAGCTATGCACATGTACCCCGAGATCTCTCTGCTTGTCAACACTTCTAAGAGTCCTTCCATTAGCCCTATATTCTGTACTCTTGTTATTCTTACCAAAGTGAATCACTTCACACTTTTCCGTATTAAACTCCATCTGCCACCTCTTGGCCCAGCTCTGCAGCTTATCTATGTCCCTCTGCAAACTGTAACATCCATCCTCACTGTCTACAACTCTTCCAACTTTGGTGTCGTCAGCAAATTTACTAATCCATCCTTCTACACCCTCATCTAGGTCATTTATAAAAATGACAAACAGCAGTGGTTCCAAAACAGATCCTTGAGGTACACCACTTGTAACTGAACTCCAGGTTGAATATTTCCCATCAACCACCACCCTCTGTCTTAGGCTGATTGATTGGGTAACAAATTGTCCCTATATTGGACCTCCCTGATCCTCGCACATTAGGCGTAGACTAAAATCATGAATGGGTCACTGAGACAATGGGACGGCGGCGCGGGCTCGTTGGGCCGAAGGGCCTGTTTCCCGTGCTGTGTTGTTCTATGTTCTATGTCTTCTATCAGCTAGCCAAATCCTGATCCAAACTGCTAAATCACCCTCAATCCCATGCATCTGCATTTTCTGCAATAGCCTACCAAGGGGAACCTTATCAAACGCTTTGCTAAAATCCATATACACGTCAACTGCCTTACCCTTATCCACCTCTTTGGTCACCTTTTCAAAAAACTCGATAAGGTTTTGAGGCATGATCTACCCTTCACAAAACCGTGTTGACTATCCCTAATCAATTTATTCCCTCTAAACGATTATAAATCCTATCCCTTATAATTCTTTCCAAAACTTTGCCCACAACAGAAGTAAGGCTCACCGGTCTATAATTCCCAGGATGGTCTCTACTTCCCTTCTTGAACAAGGGGACAACATTTGCTATCCTCCAGTCTTCCAGCACTATACCTGAAGCCAATGATGACATGAAGATCAAAGCCAAAGGCTCTGCAATCTCCTCCCTAGCTTCCCAGAGAATCCTAGAGTAAATCCCATCCAGCCCAGGGGACTTATCTATTTTCACACTCTTAAGAATTGCCAACACCTCCTCCTTAGGTACCTCAATCCCGTCTGGTCTACTACCTGGTATCGCAGTATTCTCCTCGACTACGCTGACTTTTTCCTGTGTGAATATGATGAAAAACACTCATTCAGTGCCTCTCCTATCTCTTCAGGCTCCATGCACAACGTCCTACTGCTGTCTCTTACTGGCCCTAATCTTGCCCTAACCAATCTTTTATTCTTGACATACCTGGTGAAAGCTTTAGGATTTTCCTTGATCCTATCCATCAAAGTCTTCTCATGTCCTCTTCTAGCTCTTCTTAACTCTCTCTTTAGCTCCTTCCTGGCTAATTTATAACTCTAACTGAGCCTTCACATCTCATCTATACTCATCCAGAAGTCTTTTAAAATACCCCAGTGAGTTCGCCTCTACCACCACCGACGGCAGCTGATTCCACTCACTCACCACCCTCTGAGTGAAAACCTTTCCCCTAACCATCTCCTCTGTACTGGCTTCCCAGCACCTTAAACCTGTGTCCTCTCGTAGCGACCATTTCGGCCCTGGGAAATAGCCTCCAAGAATCCACCTATTCCTCTCAACATTTTATAAACCTCTATCAGGTCGCCTCTCAACCTTCGTCTCTCCAGGGAGAAGAGACCTAGCTCCCTCAACCTATCTTCATAAGGCATGCCTCCCAATCCAGGCAACATCCTTGTAAATCTCCTCTGTACCCTCTCAATATTTCTACATCCTATTCTGCCTTCCACATTCTATTATGACTTTTCAGACAATTTAATTTCAAACCTGACCCATTCTAAATATACAGTGCCTTGAAGATTTTAATATGTCTGGCTTTTCTTTGCCAATTTCTGATAGTCTTTTTGAATTATGGAAATAGTTTACAGTATACAAGGTCAGTGTCAACTTTGCTACTGAAACTCAGCTAATCCCAGTTTCCCAAACATTTTCCCAAAGCCATGTAAATTTCCTCTCCAAATTATTCAATTCCTGTTGGGAAGCCATAATTGAATCTGCCACTACTACTCTCAGAATGTGCATTCCAGATGCTGATCACTTTCTAGAACATAGAACATCGAAAAACTACAGCACAAACAGACCCTTTGGCCCACAGGTTGCGCCGATCATATCCCTACCTACTAGGCTTACCTATAACACTCAATCCTATTAAGTTCCATGTACTCATACAGAAGACTCTTAAAAGACCCTATAAAATTTGCCTCCACCACCACTGATGGCAGCCGATTCCACTCACCCACCACCCTCTGAGATCTCCTCTGCACCTACTCCCCAGCATCTTAAACCTGTGTCCTCTTGTAGCTGCCCTGGGAAAAAGCCTCTGAGAATCCACCTGATCTATACCTCTCAACATCTTATACACCTCTACCAGGTCACCTCTCATCCTTCGTCTCTCCAAGGAGAAAGACCGAGTTCCCTCAACCTATCCTCATAAGGCATGCCATCCAATCCATGCAATATCCTTGTAAATCTCCTCTGCACCCTTTCAATAGCTTCCACATCCCTCCTGTAATGTCTGAAAGTTGTTCCTCACTTTGTCATTCCTCTGGTTCTCAGCCCTTTTGCCAATGGAAGTTTCTGTCTATTCAGCCTTGATCTCTTATGATTTTGAATTTCTCTCTCAAATCTCCTGTCAACCTTCTAATTGGTAAGAGAATAACACAGCTTCTCCTATCTATTGGCATAATTGAGGTGTCCCATCCCTGAAACCATCCGTTTAATTCGGAAGAATGAGAAGTATATAGACAGTAGCTTTAGGGAGGTAGTTACGCCTAAGCAGCAGAGCACAGGAAATTGGGTTACTGTAAGGAGAGGGAATGGAAACGTGAAAAGAAAGGCAGAGCAGGGTTCCCATGTGGCCATTCCCCTCCAAAACAGTGGAGCAGGGCTAAAAAGACAGGTTAGTTCATGCAAAAATCACAAACGGAAGGGTTGAGTATGGTGGAAATAATCTTTTGAGGTGTGTCTATTTCAATGCCAGGAGTATTGTGGGGAAGGCAGATGTGTTGAAGGTGTGGATGACATGTGGAAATATAACATTATAGCCATTAGTGAAACTCGGCTACAGGAGGGGCAGGACTGGCAGCTTAATGTTTCAGGCGTGATAGAGGCAGAGGGATAAAAGGTCAGTGGGGGCATTGTTGGTCAGGGAAAATGTTACAGCGGTACTCAGGCAGGATAGATTAGGGAGCTTGTCTACAGAGGCCTTGTGGGTGGAGCTGAGAAACAGGAAAGGTATGACCACATTAATGGGGTTGTATTATAGACCACCCAATAGTCAGCGAGAATTGGAGGAGCAAATCAGCAGAGAGATAGCTGACAACTGCAAGAAACACAAAGTTGTGAAAGTAGGGATTTTAATTTTCCACATATAGATTGGGACTCGCATACTGTTAAAGGTTTAGATGGGGTAGAGTTTGTGAAATGTGTTCAGGAGAATTTTCTACATCAGTATATAGAGGTGCCAACTAGAGAGGGTGCAATATTGGATTTCCTATTGGGAATTGAGTTAGGGCAGGTGTTAGATATGAGTGTGAGGGAATACTTTGAATTCAGTGATCATAATGCCATTAGTTTCAACCTGATCATGGATAAGGACAGATCTGGTCCTCGGGTTGACTGCAAAAGGCCAAATTTGATGAAATGAGAAGGGATCTGAGAAGTGTGGATTGGCACAGGCTATTCTCTGGTAAGGATGTAAATGGAAAGTGAGAGGCCTTCAAAGGAGAAATTTTGAGAGTGCAG
Source organism: Prionace glauca (assembly GCA_037974335.1). Classification (NCBI taxonomy): domain Eukaryota; kingdom Metazoa; phylum Chordata; class Chondrichthyes; order Carcharhiniformes; family Carcharhinidae; genus Prionace; species Prionace glauca. The sequence goes on from CM075730.1 coordinate 32,756,820, forward strand.
AATTTGTATGTTCCTGTCAGGATTAAAGGCAAAATAAATAGGAATAAGGAACTTTGGTTCTCGAGGGAGATTGTAACACTGACTAAGAGGAAGAGAGAATTGTATGAAATGTACAGGCAGCAAGGAACAGATCAGGTGCTCAAGGAGTGTAAAAAGTGCAAGAAGCTACTTAAGGAGGGAAATCAGCAGGGCTAAAAGACATGAGGTTGTTTTGGCAGACAGAGTGAAGGAAAATCCAAAGAGCTTCTATAGGTATGTTAGGAGCAAAAGGATAGTGAGGGATAAAATTGGTCCTCTTGAAGACCAGAGTGATAGACTGTGTATGGAACCAAAAGAGATGGGGGAGATACTAAATGGTTTTTTTGCATCTGTATTTACTGAAGAAACAGGCATGGAGTCTATGGAAATAGAGCAAACAGGTAGGGAGGTCATGGAACCTTTACAGATTAAAGAGGAGGAGGTGCTGGCTGTCTTGAGGCAAATCACAGTGGATAAATCCCCAGGACCGGACAGGGTATTCCCACGGACCTTGAGGGAGGCTAGTAGTGAACTTGCTGGGGCCCTGGCAGACATATTTAAAATGTCAGTATGCTCAGGGGTGGTGCCGGATGATTGGACAGTGGCTCATGTTGTTCCGTTGTTTAAAAAAGGTTCCAAAAGAAATCCGGGAAATTATAGGCCAGTACATTTGACGTTGGTGGTGTGCAAGTTATTGAAAGGTGTGATAAGGGATAGGATCTACAAAATTTGGATAGACAGGGACTTATTAGGGAGAGTCAACATGGCTTTGTGCGCGGTAGGTCATGTTTGACCAATCTATTAGAGTTTTTTGAGGAGGTTACCAGGAAAGTGGATGAAGGGAAGGTGGTGGATGTTGTCTACCTGGATTTTAGCAAGGCCTTTGATAAGGTCCCTCATGGGAGGTTAGTTAGGAAGGTTCAGTTGCTAGGTATACATGGGGAGGTAGTAAATTGGATTAGACACTGGCTCAATGGAAGAAGCCGAAGAGTGGTTGTGGAGGATTGCTTCTCTGATCGGAGGCCTGTGACTAGTGGTGTGCTGCAGAGGATTGGTGTTGGGTCCATTGTTGTTTGTTACCTATATCAATGATCTGCATGATAATGTGGTAAATTGGATCAGCAAATTTGCTGATGATACAAAGATTGGAGGTGTAGTGGACAGTGAAGAAGGTTTTCAAAGCTTGCAGAGGGATTTGGACAAACTAGAAAAATGGAATTTAACACATAAAATGTGAGGTATTGCACTTTGGAAAGGCAAACCAATGTAGAATGTACAGGGTAAATGGTAGGACTCTGAAGAGTTCAGTTGAACAGAGGGATCTAGTAATACACGTACAAAATTCCCTAAAAGTGACATCACAGCTGGAAAGGGTCGTAAAGAGTGCTTTTGGTACATTGGCCTTTATAAATCGGAGTATCGAGTATAAAAGTTGGAGTGTTATGATAAGGTTATATAAGGCATTGGTGAGACCGAATTTAGAGTATTGTGTACAGTTTTGGTCACCTAGTTACAGGAAGGAAGTAAATAAGGTTGAAAGAGTGCAGAGAAGGTTCACGAGGATGTTGCCAGGACTTGAGAAGCTGAGTTACAGAGAGCGATTGAATGGGTTAGGACTTTATTCCCTGGAGCGTAGAAGAATGAGGGAAGATTTGACAAAGGTGTGTAAGATTTTGATGGGTATAGATCGAGTGAATGCAAGCAGGCTTTTTCCACTGAGGCTAGGGAAGAAAAAAAAACAGGTTAAGGGTGAAAGGAGAAAAGTTTAAAGGGAATATTAGGGAGAGCTTCTTCACGCAGAGAGTGGTGGGAGTGTGGAATGAGCTGCCGGATAAAGTGGTAAATGCGGGATCACTTTTAACATTTAAGAAAAGCTTGGATGGGTTCACAGATAAGAAGGGTGTAGAGGGATATGGTCCAAGTGCAGGTCAGTGGGACTAGGCAAAAAATGGTTTGGCACAGACAAGAAGGGCCAAAAGGCCAGTTTCTGAAATGTAAATTTTCTATGGTTTCTATCAACATGTATCATTCACGGCGCTTACAAATACGCCATATATAAATAGGGAAAACGCTATTATAAATTGTGTGATAACAGGAACACTTAGACAAAGTCAACATGGATTTATGAAAGGGAAATTACGTTTGACAAACCTACTTGAGTATTTTGAGAACATAGCTAGCAGAATTGTTAAGGGAGAACCAATGGACAGGGATGTAGCTGGGGACAGGAATGTAGCTGGGGACAGGAATGTAGCTGAGGAGGACACTGGGGTGCAGGGGTGTGTAATAGATAGTATTGCAGTTGATACGGGGGATGTGCTGGATATTTTAGAGGGATTGAAAATAGATAAGTCCCCTGGTCCAGATGGGATTTACCCTAGGATTCTTTGGGAGGCAAGAGGGGTGATTGCGGAGCCTCTGGCTCTGATCTTCAGGTCGTCGTTAGTCTCTGGTATAGTACCAGAAGATTGGAGGACAGCAAATGTTGTCCCATTGTTTAAGAAGGGGAGAAGGGACTTCCCTGGGAATTATAGACCGGTGAGTCTTACTTCTGTGGTGGGTAAGGTTTTGGAAAGGATTATTAGAGACAGGATTTATAGTTATTTGGAAAGTAATGAGTTGATTAGAGACAGTCAGCATGGTTTTGTAGCGGGTAGGTCATGCCTTACTAACCTTATCGAGTTCTTTGAGAAAGTGACCAAAGAGGTGGATAGGGGTAAGGCAGTTGATGTGGTGTATATGGATTTTAGCAAGGCGTTTGATAAGGTTCACCATGGTAGGCTTCTGCAGAAAATGCAGATGTATGGGATTGGGGGTGATCTAGGTAATTGGATCAGGAATTGGCTAGCAGATAGGAGACAGAGAGTGGTGGTTGATGGGAAATATTCGTCATGGAGTTCGGTTACAAGTGGTGTGCCTCAGGGATCTGTTTTGGGGCCACTGCTGTTTGTAATTTTTATTAATGATCTGGATGAGGGTATCGTTGGGTGGATTAGTAAGTTTGCTGATGACACCAAAGTCGGAGGTGTGGTAGATTGTGAGGAAGGGTGTCATAGTTTGCAGGATGACTTAGAAAGGTTGCAGAGCTGGGCTGAGAGGTGGCGGATGGAGTTTAATGTGGAGAAGTGTGAGGTAATTCATTTCGGTAGGAATAACAGATGTGTTGAGTATAGGGCTAACGGGAGGACTTTGAATAGTGTGGAGGAGCAGAGGGATCTAGGTGTATGTGTACATAGATCCCTGAAAGTTGGGAATCAAGTAGAACATAGAACATAGAACATAGAACATTACAGCGCAGAACAGGCCCTTCGGCCCACGATGTTGCGCCGACCAGTTACAAAACAATGACCCACTAGCCTAAACCAATCCCTTTTCATCCATAAACCTATCCACAGATCTTTTAAACGCCCCCAAACTAGGTGCATTTACAACTGCAGCTGGCAGGGCATTCCAGTCCCTCACCACCCTCTGGGTAAAGAACCTACCCCTGACATCTGTCCTATAACTACCCCCCCTTAATTTAAAATCGTGCCCCCTCGTGTTAGCTTTCTCCATCCTAGGAAAAAGGCTATCACTATCTACCCTGTCTAAACCTCTAATCATCTTATATGTTTCAATGAGATCCCCTCTCAGCCGCCTTCTTTCCAGCGAAAACAACCCCAAATCACTCAATCTCTCCTCATAGGATCTCCCCTCCATACCAGGCAACATCCTGGTAAACCTCCTCTGCACCCTCTCCAAAGCCTCTACATCCTTCTTGTAATGTGGGGACCAGAACTGCACACAAAACTCCAAGTGCGGCCGCACCAGAGATGTGTACAGTTGCATCATGACGCTACGACTCCTAAATTCAATCCCCCTACCAATAAACGCCAAAACTCCGTATGCCTTCTTAACAACTTTATCTACTTGATTCCCAACTTTCAGGGATCTATGTACACATACACCTAGATCCCTCTGCTCCTCCACACTATTCAAAGTCCTCCCGTTAGCCCTATACTCAACACATCTGTTATTCCTACCGAAATGAATTACCTCACACTTCTCCACATTAAACTCCATTCGCCACCTCTCAGCCCAGCTCTGCAACCTTTCTAAGTCATCCTGCAAACTATGACACCCTTCCTCACAATCTACCACACCTCCGACTTTGGTGTCATCAGCAAACTTACTAATCCACCCAACTATACCCTCATCCAGATCATTAATAAAAATTACAAACAGCAGTGGCCCCAAAACAGATCCCTGAGGCACACCACTTGTAACCGAACTCCATGACGAATATTTCCCATCAACCACCACTCTCTGTCTCCTATCTGCTAGCCAATTCCTGATCCAATTACCTAGATCACCCCCAATCCCATACATCTGCATTTTCTGCAGCAGTAGATAAGGTTGTTAAGAAGGCATACGGAGTTTTGGCGTTTATTGGTAGGGGGATTGAATTTAGGAGTCGCAGCGTCATGATGCAACTGTACACATCTCTGGTGCGGCCGCACTTGGAGTTTTGTGTGCAGTTCTGGTCCCCACATTACAGGAAGGATGTAGAGGCTTTGGAGAGGGTGCAGAGGAGGTTTACCAGGATGTTGCCTGGTATGGAGGGGAGATCCTATGAGGAGAGATTGAGAGATTTGGGGTTGTTTTCGCTGGAAAGAAGGCAGCTAAGAGGGGATCTCATTGAAACATATAAGATGATTAGAGGTTTAGACAGGGTAGATAGTGATAGCCTTTTTCCTAGGATGGAGAAAGCTAGCACGAGGGGGCACGATTTTAAATTAAGGGGGGGTAGTTATAGGACAGATGTCAGGGGTAGGTTCTTTACCCAGAGGGTGGTGAGGGACTGGAATGCCCTGCCAGCTGCAGTTGTAAATGCACCTAGTTTGGGGGCGTTTAAAAGATCTGTGGATAGGTTTATGGATGAAAAGGGATTGGTTTAGGCTAGTGGGTCATTGTTTTGTAACTGGTCGGCGCAACATCGTGGGCCGAAGGGCCTGTTCTGCGCTGTAATGTTCTATGTTCTATGGATGTATTTAAATTGGAACCAGTATTTTGAATTTCAGAAATATTTTGATTAAGTCCAACATAAGAGGTTAGTGTGAAAAATTAAAGCATGTGGAACTAGAGATAATATCTTGGTATGCATTGAAAATTAGCTAGCAAACAGGAAACAGAGTGATTAATGGGGTTCTTCCTGAACGGTGCTTGGGCCCCAGCCATTCATAACATATTTCAATGATTTGGGGGTTACAGAAAGTCTAACATGAACCCAAGATCCCAGTTGAGGCTGTCCTCACGTGTGCGAACTTGGCCATCAGTGTCTGCCCAGCAACTCTGCGCTGTCGTGTGTCGTGAAGGCTGCCTTGGAGAACGCTTACCCGAAGATCAGAAGCCGAATGCCCGTGCTGGCTGAAGTGTTCCCCTACAGGAAGAGAACACTCTTGCCTGGTGATTGTCGAGCAGTGTTCATTCATCTGTTGTCGTAGCGTCTGCATGATCTCCCCAACGTACCATGCCTCGGGATATCCTTTCCTGCAGCGTATCAGGCAGACAGCGTTGGCCGAGTTGCAAGAGAATAATGTTAGCCAAGTTCTGCACATGAGGACGGCCTCAACCGGGATCTTGGGTTCATGTCACACTATCAGTAACCCCCATAACGATGTGCCTGGGCTTGCAAAATCTCACTAACTGTCCTGGCTGGAGACATTACGCATCTCTTTAACCTGTGCTTAACGCTCTTTCCACTCACATTGTCTGTACCTTTAACATAATTTTGGCACATTAATTACCTGTAAAGACTCGCATTCCAATCATTATTTTCTAAATTGAGTTTGTGTCTTTATATGTCCTGCTTGTGAATAGAAATCCCACTCGTCTGACGAAGGGGCAGTGCTCCGAAAACTAGTGGTTTATACTACTAATAAACCTGTTGGACTTTAATCTGCTGTGGAGACTACTTACTATGTTTACCCCAGTCCAATGCTGGCATCTCCACATCATCAGGGTATAGGGGTCAGGAATCACTGCAGAAATCAAAGCAGGAATTATGCAATTTTCAACTCTTGAAGTCATTTGAAAATCGCATTTGACTGAGCAGCTCTGGTGATGTTCCATTATTCTCCAATGTACCAATGGCTTTGGTTAGGAAGTGCTGCTATGTGTTTGAATGGGCTGGAATGACTTGTGCAGCATGAGTAGTTGGATGGTGTAATGGGTATGTATTCATTCCTTGAGCATCAACAGGAGATCATTAGATTTCTTGTGGTCCAGCTGACCTGCATGATCACCTCCTCCTGAGGGCCTCCCATTCAGCTCTACTGCAAATACCTGTATTTATCACTCTGGAATGCTCTCTTTACCGAGGCGTTCATTTAAAATCCACCAATTTTGTTCAGTGCAATTTCCCTTGGCCAGCTTGCCTTTAAGAACAGAAGACTGACTACATCTTATGGAGGCCACTACTGAGCTCCCCAGTGGAGAGCAGAGGCAGCTGTCAGTAATGGACCAGCTCAGCCAGACTAGAGAATGTGCCAAAATTATGAGCTGTTCACCTCTAACTGACTGTGGACAGGTAGCAAATTGCAAACCCCACACTTAAAGCAGAGCATCCCAATTTTTAATCCATGTATGGATTATGGATAGAGGCACAGAGTACAAAGGAAAGTTATTACAGATTGATACGAATGACTGAAGAAATCTCAGCTAGAGAATGATGCCTTATTCTGGGGACCCCAGAAAGAAGGATGTAAAAGTTTTGGCAGAGAACATGGACAGGATTTATTCGAGTTACCTCAAGAATAGGGGCTTCACTTGTACAGATGATATTGGAAAAATTAGAGCTGTTTTCTTGAGATTAAAGAATGTAAAGAGAGATCTAACTAGAGGTGTTAAAAATTGAGGCTTTTTAATAGGGTAGATAAGGAGAAACAGTTTCCACTGGAAATGTCGTAAATTTGAAATTAAGGTAATGGCAAAAAATTTATTGCTTGATTGGGTGGTGGAAGCCGATTCATTAATAACTTTCTAAATAGAATTCAACATTGAATTAAAAAACACTAAAAATTGCAGGGCTATGCATTAAGTATGGAGAACTAGTACTCTTTCAGAGAGATGGGCACAATGAGATGCATTACTTTGTAGTCTTGGTATTAAAGGAGAGTGATGTACATATGCAGTTATAACAGCAGGCATTCATTGAATTGAAATGCTGCAGACTGCAATGGAATAGGTGAACATCCAGGTCTGCAGGTCAAAATACAAACTGAGCAATAGGCTTCCTTCTGCCCTGCCCCATCCCCATATTAACCCCCTCTTATGGAAAATGTCAGCAGTTCTGGCAGAATCTATAATAAGAGAAACAGGGTAACCCTTTCAAGTCCAATATGACTTTCATTAGAATTATCTCTAACAAGCAGGCAACAGGGCACCCACATCAGGAGTAGGGCCCTATCTTAAACATGCAGGTCAAGTCCAATAACATTATTAGAAATTTTTCAGTGTCCTAATCAGAGGCTTGAGTGGAAGGGTGAAGGTAGTAATGACAGGTATTCTGTCAGGCAATAATCCTCAAGAATCCTTAAAATCTTTATGTTTCATTTTTTAGCAGCTATCTTGTGAGCTCGGAGGGGCAAGAACTTTTGGGTAATCCAACCAGGTTTCAAAACCTGCCCCCAACCTTGGCTCTTAATTTTCTCCACCACTAACTATCAGACTCCATCACTGTTATTTTAACTGCAGCTCACTTTCAGCAAGTGGAAGTGATTAAAATGGAGCCATAATAGATTCTATTTCAGTTCTTGTACCTCATCGTGTATTTACTAAAAGCATGTAAAAACAAATAAAGATAAATCAAAACTGTGCTTACAGGTAATATTCAGCTTATAAGGTTCAGAGCGGTTCAGAGCTGGATGCCTCACAATACAGGAAACATTCTGCCCATTCATTGATCTTACTGGACACAGGTGGAAATGGCTAGAAACAGTCACAGTTCCATTAGTAGCAGGAGGTTCAATATGTTCACTGGCATTGAAAGCGAAAGGCATTTCCCAATTAATGCTGGCAGCTGGTTTCGCATTTGCTGCTATACAGGCGATACCAAGGCGTTCACTGCAGTCATTCGGAGAGAAAACTGGATACGTTCGAATCATAATAGTTGGAGGAACTTAAATCAAGAAAAAAGGCACAGTTTAGAATATTTAGCGGTAATTTGTCTTCAAATACTTAATATTTTAAACCTTATTCACAATTAGTTTTCAATAAAAGCACAGAGATTCTGCAGTAGGTCTCCCATTTTCAGCTGTTGTAAGTCTGTATGAACCACAGTAAGGTGGTGAAAATAACCTCTTGAACTTCAAGATCAAAAAGTGAAAGGCAGTGGAGATGGGGGAAAAAAAATCATTCAGCCACGCAAATACTGCACAGGCTAATGAGATATTTAACTCAGAATCATGCATCATAGAATCCCTGCAGTGCAAAAGGAGACCATTTGGCCCATCGAGTCTGCACCAACCACAATTCCACCCAGGCCCTATTCCCATAACCCCACATATTTACCCTGCTAATCCACCTGACACTAAGGGACGATTTAGCATGGCCAATCAACCTAACCCAGATTCCTTTGAACTGTGGGAGGAAACTGGAGCACCCAGACATGAGGAGAATGTGCAAACTTTGCACAGACAATGACCCTAGCCGCTCCCTGAAGCTGTGAGGCAGCAGCGTTAACCACTGTGTAACTGTGCCACCGCTAATCAGTCGAGGCATAGATTACAAAGGCATGGAAGTCATGTTGGAGTTGTATAGAACTGTGGTGAGGCCACAGTTAGAATATTGTGTGCAAGTCTGGTTGCCAAATTATCAGAAGAATGTGACCGCACTAGAGAGGGTGCAGGAAAGATTCAACAGGATTCTGACTGGGATGGAACCTTTAAGTTATGAAGAGGGGTTTGGAGCAAAAAAGACTGAGGAATGACCTGATCGAAATATACAATATTATGAGGGGCATGGACAGAGTAGCGAAGGAGCAACCCTGAGTTGAAGGATCAGTCACAAGGGGAACTAGGTTCAAGGTGAGGGGCAGGAGGTTAGGGGGAAGGGAGGAAAAACAATTTTACCCAGGGTGATGATCGTTTGAAATGCGCTGCCTGGGGAGGGAGGTAGAGCTGAGTTGCCTCACATCCTCTAAAGAGTACTTGGATGAGCAATTTGCAAGTCATAACGTTCAAGGCTATGGCCATGTGCTGGTAGATGTGTTTAAGTGGGAGGTCAGTTGTGTTGAATGGTCTCCTTTTGCAGTGTAGGGATTCTATGATGCATGATTCTGAGTTAAAGATCTCATTAGCCTATGCAGTATTTGCATGGCTAAATGGTTTTTCTCCATCTCTAATGCCTTTCACTTTTTGATTTTGAAATTCAAGAGGTTATTTTCACACCTTTCTGTGGTTCATACAGACTTACAACTGCTGGAAAATGCAGACTTGATGGGCCAAGGGGCTTCTTCTGCATGATTCTAGTCTAGTCATGCAAGTTGATTTTGCAGGTGTTTGGCCTGAAAGTTTATGGACATAGCATTAAGAGAACAGAAAACATGTTCAGGAGTTGCATTTGGAGGTTGAGAAACTTGCCACAACATCTGTAGATAACAAAGGACAAGTGTTGCAAAGTTGAGTTTTGAAGTTAGAATGTGATGTTGATAAAGATGTAAAAATGCTAGAGGAAAAAACATTGTGTAGTCCCTTTCAAGCTTAAAGTTCTTAAAAGTTTATTTATTTATTAGTCACAAGTAGTCTTACATTAACACTTCAATGAAGTTACTGTGAAAATCCCCTAGTCACCACACTCCGGTACCTGTTCCGGTACACTGAGGGAGAATTTAGCATGGCCATTGCACATAACCAGCACATCTCTGGACTGCGAGAAGAAACCGGAGCAGCCGGAGGAAACCCACATAGACATGCAAACTTCACACAAGCAGTAACCCAAGCCAGGAATTGACACTGTGAGGCAGCAGTACTGTGCTGCCCATAAACTTTTTTTTTCAGTGCTTGGAGATTTAAAATACGAAGAACACAAAGAATCCAAGCTGAAACATTTATATCAAAGGCTAGGCAACAGGGTTGCCTTGGCACTTCTGGCATTGGAATGTTTTGAATTTTGCCAAACCAATTTAGAGCTGGCACTCAGCTACCAGGAACCTGTAACATTTCAATTTGATAGCGCTAACCAATCCTATTGTAGGAAAATTGATAGGTCATCACGGGTATAAAAGAGGGTGCAAAGGGGGAAAAACGGGAGTTAGCAACTGCCACCTCAAGTTTTGAAAGGGAAGAGCAGTTCTCAACTCTGCCAACTCTAAAGATTGTCAGAGAATACAGCAGGATATAAATAGACTGGAAAATTGGGTGGAGAAATGGCAGATAGAATGTAAACTGGACAAATGTGAGGTGATGCATTTTGGTAGATCCAATTCAGGTGGGAGCTATAAAATAAATGGCAGAACAATTAGGAGCATAGACACACAGAGATCTGGGAGTACAGGCCCATAGCTACATAAAAGTGGTAGCACTGGTAGAAAAGGTGATGAAGAAAGCATATGGCATCCTTGCCTTCATTGGACTGGGCATCGAGTATAAAAGTTGGCAAAATATGTTACAGTTGTATAAAATGTTGGTTAGGCCACATTTGGAATAGCGTGTCCAATTCTGGTCACCACACTACAGGAAGGATATGGAGGCTTTGGAGAGAGCGCAGAAAAGGTTTACCAGGTTGGTACCTGGTATGAGGTATGAGGAGAGATTGGGTAAACTGGGGTTGTTCTCCCTGGAAAGTCGAGGTGGACCACCTGATAGAAGTTTATAAAATTATGAAAGGTATCGATAAGGTGAACAGTTGGAAGCTTTTTCCCAGGGCAGAAATGACAATTGCAAGGGGACACAAGTTCAAGATAAGGTTGGGTTGCGGGTGGAAGATCCAGTGGAGATGCACAGGGAAATGTTTTACACAGAGGCCTGGAATACACTGCCAAATGACGTAGTCGAGGCAGTTACATTAGCCATGTTTAAGATTTACCTTGATAGGCATATGAGCAAAAAGGGAATGCAGGGATATAACCGGTTGGTTAGATAGGTAAATGTGATCGGCAGCAGGCCTGGAGGGCCAAAGGGCCTGTTCCTCTGCCGTACAGTTCTTTGTTCTTATGCCAGCTAGGGTGGGCCTCATTCAGCTGACATTCACAAGAGGGAGACGGTAGATGTAAATGCCACTGATGGACTCCGGCTCCCCTAGCACTAGGGGAAAACATGAAACCGGCCTCAAACCCGAGAGGAGGAAACATACCAGATTCAGATCACATTGGCTACAGCCCATAGGACCTTCACTAAAGTGATATAGCAGGCTCAAGAGATAGAAAGGAAAATTAAAGAAATTGTTGGGGACGATTTCTGGAACTGGGCTCAAACATCCAAATGCAGCCATTCTTTCATCTAATGTCACACCTAGCTGTATTACTGATTCTATTTACATTGGTATATCTCATTGTCCTCACAGTCCAATTCCGCCAACGCAAAGAAAAGATTACACAACAACAAGACTTAGGATCTACACTTGAATTGCAGTCTCCTCTTGTCCATTACAGCTATGAATTCAGCAAATCCCCCCCAGGACCACTGTTTTCCACTGATGTACACCAAATAGAATTCAACTGACAGTCTACAATTTTACAATGTTTGCATGTACGTAAAGTTGACACCCCAGGCTCGACAACATTTTATTATAATGGTTAAATTTTTTTTGTACCACATTGGGATTTTGGATCTAAATACGCTTTAGAAATTTTATAGCTGCTTTCTTTGTAAATGCTAGGCTTTGCTTGAGTCTCGGGTGACTGAGGAGTTCCCAGCAGGTACTTGTCTTGAGTCTGCGATTCATCACGCTTCGCGTTTAGGATCAAGAGGAGGGACTGTGGCCAAACGGGCCACCAAAGATGGCGATTGCAAAGCATGATGGGATAGGATGGTCAAGTGTGTGTAAAGACTGAGACAAACAGCCCTAAATGAATACAGGACTGAGACAGGCAGACTGTAGCTTTAGAGATTGGGACTACACAGGAAGTAGGCCATCCCGAAGATAATGGACACTCTCTGGTCAAACATACCTGTTTACCAGACAAAGCGGCACCTTAATCCCTTATTGAGAGGAAGGTACGTAACCTAAGTGCCTCCAGCACCCACTGGAATAGCTGCTTGGTACACACCCCAAAACTGGTGTGTCAACATCTGATTGGACTCCATTGATCAGGGTGATCAAACCCTGATCAATTGATTGATACTGATCGAAGGCCTGCCTGAAAGGGCACAAAATAATCCAAGGTTAAAGATACTGTGCAAACACTAACAGCTGTGGCGACTCTAGAGATCAACCACCAAAAACGTCAACTCTGGATCATTTAAAGGAGAGAAGGAAGAACAGACCAGACCCAGAAGAAGAGGATCAGACTATACCAAGGTATGGAGGGACTTGAGATGAGATGACTGAGAGCGAGGAGGTTAGCTCCCAAGCAGAGAAGGACTGTAGACAGTATGAGAGGGAGGTTAGACAGGTGATGGAAAAGGGAAGCGCCCAGACTGAGGGTCTGAGGTGTGTCTATTTTAATGCCAGGAGTGTAGTGAATAATGTGAATGAGCTTAGGGTGTGGATTGCTGCTTGGGAATGTGATGTGGTGGCCATTATGGAGACTTGGATGTCTCAGCGACAAGACTGGGTACTTCAGGTGCCGGAATTCAGATGTTTCAGGAAGGACAGCGTTCTTAGGGAAAAGTACCGAAGGAAGGTGGCGGATATTCAAGGAATGTTTGCCTGGCGCTCTGCATGACAATGTTCCGATGAGACGAGGGGGTTTTGGTAGGTCGCGGGAACCGTGGTGCACGAAGGCTGTGTTGAACCTAGTCAGGAGGAAAAGGAAGGTGTACAAAAGGTTCAGGGAACTAGGAGGGGTTAAGGATCTTGAAGAGTATAAGGATTGTAGAAAGGAAGTTAAAAGGGAAATTAGGAGAGCCAGAAGGGGTCATGAGAAGACCTTGGCGGGTAAGATTAAGGAAAATCCCAAAGCCTTCTATAAATATGTGAAAGGTAAAAGGATGAGAAGGGAAAGGATAGGACCTATAAAAGGTGAAGGGGGAAAGGTCTGTGTGGAACCAGAAGAAATGGCGGAGGTGCTTAATGAGTACTTTGCCTCAGTATTCACAGTGGAAGCTGATCTGGGAGATCTTGCTATGGACTTGCAGCAGATGGATAAGATTGAGTACGTGGACGTTAAGGAGGAGGATGTGTTAGAACTTTTGAATTCTATCAAAATAGATAAGTCGCCGGGACCAGATGGGATGTACCCCAGGGTACCGTGGGAGGCGAGGGAAGTGATTGCAGAGCCCCTGGCGATGATCTTTGCGTCGTCAATGGAGACGGGAGAGGTTCCGGAAGATTGGAGGATTGCGGATGTAGTCCCTATTTTCAAGAAAGGGAACAGAGATAGCCCGGGAAATTACCACCCGGTGAGTCTGACCTCAGTGGTTGGTAAGCTGATGGAGAGGCTTCTGAGGGACAAGATTTACGAGCATTTGGAGAGGTTTGACATGATCTGGAATAGTCAGCATGGATTTGTCAAGGGCAGGTCGTGCCTTACGAGCCTAGTTGAGTTCTTCGATAATGTGGCTGAACACATTGACGAAGGAAGTGCCGTGGACGTAGTGTACATGGACTTCAGCAAGGCGTTTGATAAGGGCCCCCATGCAAGACTTCTTGAGAAGGTGAGAGGGCATGGGATCCAAGGGCCTTTGGCCTTGTGGATTCAGAACTGGCTTGCCTGCAGAAGGCAGAGAGTGGTTGTGGATGGGTCTTTTTCGGAATGGAGGTCAGTCACCAGTGGGGTGCCCCAGGGATCTGTTCTGGGACCCTTGCTGTTTGTCATTTTCATAAATGACCTGGATGAGGAAGTGGAGGGATGGGTTAGCAAGTTCGCTGATGACACGAAGGTCGGCGGTGTTGTGGATGGTCTGGAAGGATGTCAAAAGTTGCAGCAGGACATAGATAGGATGCAGGAATGGGCGGAGAAGTGGCAGATGGACTTCAACGCGGATAAATGTGTAGTCGTCCATTTCGGCAGAACCAACGGGATGAACGAGTACACTATCAAGGGCAGGAGTCTTAGTAGCATTGAAGAGCAGAAGGATCTCGGGGTCCGGGTCCACAGGACTCTTAAATCGGCCTCGCAGGTGGAGGAGGTGGTCAAGAAGGCGTATGGTGTACTGGCCTTCATTAATTGAGGGATTGAGTTTAGGAGTCGGGAGGTAATGCTGCAACTTTACAGGACCCTTGTCAGGCCTCATTTGGAGTACTGTGCGCAGTTCTGGTCGCCTCACTATAGGAAAGACGTAGAAGCTATTGAAAGGGTGCAGAGGAGATTTACAAGGATGTTGCCTGGACTGGGAGGCATGCCTTATGAAGATAGGTTGAGGGAGCTGGGACTCTTTTCCCTGGAGAGGCGAAGGTTGAGAGGCGACCTGATAGAAGTTTATAAAATGTTGAGAGGAATAGATAGGGTGGACTCTCAGAGGCTATTTCCCCGGGTTGAAATGGTCGCTACGAGAGGACACAGATTTAAGGTGCGGGGAGGGAAGTACAGAGGTGATGTTAGGGGTAGGTTTTTCACTCAGAGGGTGGTGAGTGAATGGAATCGGCTGCCGTCATCGGTGGTGGAGGTGAACTCGCTGGGGTCTTTTAAAAGACTTCTGGATGAGTATATGGGGTTTAATGGGATTGGGGGTTATAGATAGGTCTATAGATTGGTGGGGTTGATGTGATCGGCGCAACTCGAGGGCCGAAGGGCCTGTTTGTGCTGTAATGTTCTGTGTTCTATGACAGGAAGGGAGGCAAAAGAGGTGGTGGAGTGGCACTGTTGATCAGGGACAGTGTCATGGCTGTAGAGAAGGTTGATGCCGTGGAAGTCCTGTCTACGGAGTCTCTGTGGGTGGAAGTTAGGAACAGCAAGGGGTCGATAACTTTGCTTGGTGCTTTCTACAGGCCGCCCAATAGTGACAGGGAAGTTGAGGTGCAGATAGGGAAACAGATCCTAGAGAGATGTAGTAATAACAGGGTTGTCATGATGGGAGACTTTAATTTCCCAAAATCGACTGGAATATCCCTAGGGTAAGGAGTTTGGATGGGGAGGAGTTTGTTAGGTGTGTTCAGGAGGGTTTCCTGACACAGTACGTGGATAAGCCTACGAGAGGAGAGGCTGTACTTGACCTGGTGCTGGCTAATGAACCAGGACAGGTGTTGGATCTCTGTAGGAGAGCATCTCGGGGATGGCGATCATAATTCTATTTCCTTCACGATAGCATTGGAAAGAGATAGAATCAGGCAGGCTAGGAAGGTGTTTATCTGGAGTAGGGGGAAATATGAAGACATCAGGCAGAAAATTGGACAAGTTAACTGGAAGGAGGTGTCCTTGGGGAAAAGTACTGAAGGAAGATGGCGGATTTTTAAGGAATGTTTGACTGGAGCTCTGCACGACAACGTTCCGATGAGACAGGGAGGTTTTGGTAGGTCGCAGGAACCGTGATGCACGAAGGTTGTGCATCACCGAGTCAGGAAGAAAAAAAAGGCGTACAAAACGTTCAGAGTGCTAGGAGATATTAAGGATCTAGAGGAGTATATGGTTTGTAGAAAGGAGCTTAAAAAGGAAATGAGGAGAGCCAGAAGGGGTCATGAGAAGGCCTTGGCAGGTAAGATTAAGGAGAATCCCAAGGCGTTCTACAAATATGTGAAGAGTAAAAGGATGAGAAGTGAAGGGATAGGACCTATAAAAGATGAAGGGGGAAAAGTCTGTGTAGAACCGGAAGAAATGGCCGAGGTGCTTAATGAGTACTTTGCCTCGGTATTCACGGTGGAAAATGATCTGGGAGGTTGTACTACAGGTTTGCGGCAGACTAAAAAGATTGAGTATGTGGATGTTAGGAATGATGATGTGTTGGAACTTTCAAATTTTATCAAGAGAGATAAGTCGCAGGGACCGGATGGGATGTACCTCAGGTTACTGTGGGAGGTGAGGGAAGAGATTGCTGAGCCCTTGGCAATGATCTTTGCATCGTCGATGGAGACGGGAGAGGTTCCGGAGGATTGCGGATGTGGTTCCTATTTTCAAGAAAGGGAACAGGGATAGCTTGGGAAATTATCGACCGGTGAGTCTGACCTCAGTGGTTGGTAAGTTGATAGACAGGATACTGAGGGACAGGATTTACGAGCATTTAAAGAAGTTTAGTATGATCAGAAATAGTCAGCACGACTTTGTCAAGGGCAGATTGTGCCTTATGAGCCTAGTTGAGTTCTCTGAAAATGTGACTGAACACATTGATGAAGGAAGAGTGGTGGATGTGGTTTACATGGACTTCAGTAAGGCATTTGATAAGGTCCCCCATGCAAGACTTCTTGAGAAGGTGAGAGAGCAAGGGATTCAAGGGGCTTTGGCCTTGTGGTAACGGAACTGGCTTGCCTGCAGAAGGCAGAGTGTGGTTGTGGATGGGTCTTTTTCTGCATGGAGGTCGGTCACCAGTGGAGTGCCCCAGGGATCTGTTCTAGGACCCTTGCTGTTTGCCATTTTCATAAATGACCTGGATGAGGAAGTGGAGGGATGGGTTAGTAAGTTTGCCGACGACACAAAGGTTGGTGGTATTGTGGATAGTCTGGAGGGATGTCAGAAGTTGCAGTGAGACAGACAGGATGCAAGACTGGGCGGAGAAGTGGCAGATGGACTTCAACATGGATAAATGTACAGTGGTCCTACAGCTGAATGAGTGGTTGAAGGGTTGGTGCAAGGCAGAGGGCTTTACTTTTGTTGATCATTGGGAAGTATTTGTGAGAGAAAGGCACCTGTACAGGAGGGATGGCGAACATTTAAATGGGAAGGGCACAAATATCCTAGGTGGGAGGTTAGCTGGAGTGTTTCTGCAGGGTTTAAAATAATATGGGGGGAAGGGGGGGGAGGGGGGAGGAGAGGGGGGGGGGGGAGAGGGGGAGGAGGAGGAGACCGATGGCTCAGTAGGCACTGAGATTGGGAACGAGTTGGGTGACAGGGTAGGTTTGGTTGAGAGGAAAATCATTCGGGGGAAGGAGGATCCGAGTGGGCCTGGAGGTTTGAATTGCATCTGTTTTAATGCAAGGAGTGTAATGGGTAAAACGGATGAGCTTAATGTTCGCAAGGAATTTAGATGTGGTGGCAGTGACGGAGACATGGTTAAAGAGCAGCACTGGCAGCTAAATATTCCTGGGTATAAGTGTTTTAGGTGCGATAGAGGAGGGTTGAAGAGAGGTGGTGGGGTGGCGTTGTTAGTTAAGGAGCACATCACAGTGGTGCAGAGGGCGGATAATATGGAGGAGTTAGGGATTGAGTCGCCGTGGGTGGAATTGAGGAATAGGAAGGGAGCGATTACTATGCTAGGGGTGTACTATAGACCACCCAACAGCCCACAGGCAGTGGAAGAAGGCATTTGTAAAGACATTTTGGATAGGTGCAGAAAGAATAGGGTTGTTGTAGTGGGAGATTTTAATCTTCCTGGGGTGGATTGGAAGGTGCCTAGAGCTGGGGGTTCGGATGGGGAGGAATCTATTAAATGTGTACTGGAAGGGACCTTGGAGCAGTATGTAACTAGCCCGACTAGGGAGGGGGCTATACTGGATTTAGTTCAGGGTAATAAGCCAGTTCAGGTGGTTGAGGTTGCAGTAAGTGAACATGTGGCTAACAGTGATCACAATTCTGTCTACTTTCGGATAATAATGGAAAAAGATGAGTGCTGTCCGAGGGGGAGGGTGCTAAACTGGGGGAAGGCAAGTTACAGCCGGATTAGGCATGAGCTTATGGATACTGATTGGGAGAGGTTGTTTGCGGGTAAGTCCACGGTTGGCAAGTGGAAGGCTTTCAAGGGAATACTGAAAAGGTTGCAGGAAAGACATGTGCCAGTTAAGAGGAAGGGTGGGAAAGGTAGGATTAGAGAGCCGTGGATTACAGGGGATATTGAGGACTTGGTCAGGAAGAAGAGAGGCATATGTTAGGTCTAAGCAACTGGGAACGGAGAGAGCACTGGAGGAATATAGAGAGAGTAGGAGGGAGCTCAAAAAGGGAGTTAGAAGGATGGAAAGGGGACATGGAATGGCTTTGGCGGATAGGATTAAGGAAAATCCAAAGGCTCTTATATAGAGCAAAAGGGTGGTTAGAGGGAATATCCCTTAGGGACGGAGGAGGGTGTTTAGAGTCTGAGGGAATGGGGGAGATCCTGTATGAATACTTTGCGTCGGTATTCATGAAGGAGAGGGGCTTAGTGTCTCGTACTGTCTTGGAGGGAGCTGTAGACCAGTTGAAGGAAATATCCATTACGAGGGAGGAAGTGTTAGGATTTTTAGGTAGCATAAAAACTGATAAATCTCCGGGGCCTGATGGCATTTATCCCAGGCTGCTTAGGGAGGCGAGAGATGCAATTGCTGGGCCTCTGACGCAAATCTGTCTCTTCTTTGGACATAGGTGAGGTCCCAGAGGACTGGAGGATAGTGAATGTGGTACCGCTGTTTAAAAAGGATAGTAGGGATAACCCTAGTAATTATAGGCTGGTGAGTTTGACGTCAGTGGTAGAGAAGTTGTTGGAAAAAATTCTTAGGGATAGGATGCATTTAGAGCGCTGCGATGTGATTAGGGATATGCAGCATGGCTTTGTTAAGGGGAGGTCTTGCCTTACGGATCTGGTAGAATTTTTTTGAGGAGGTGACAAAACCGGTTGACAAAGGATGAGCCGTTGATGACGTCTGTATGGATTTCAGTAAGGCGTTTGACAAAGTCCTTCATGATAGGTTGGTTGAAAAGGTTAAGGCTCATACGATACAGGGACAGGTATCTAGATGGATTGAAAACTAGCTAGGTAACAGGAGACAGAGTAGTAGTGGAAGGGTCCTTTTCTAGCTGGAGGTCTGTCACTAGTGGTATGCCACAGGGCCACGGAACTGGGACCTCTTCTATTCGTAATATATATAAATGACTTGGAAGAGGGCATGGTCAGCAAGTTTGCAGATGACACAAAGATGACAGGTTTGGTGGATTGTGAGGAGGAGTGTCAGGCAACACAGCAGGATACAGATAGGCTGGTATATGGGCAGATAAATGGCTGATGGAATTTAATCCTGATAAATGCGAGGTGATGCATTTTGGAAGGAATAACGTAGAGGGGAGTTATATAGAACATTACAGCGCAGAACAGGCCCTTCGGCCCACGATGTTGCGCCGACCAATTAAGAAAAAGCAATGACCCTCTAGCCTAAACCAATCCCTTTCTATCCATAAACCTATCCACGGATCTCTTAAACACCCCCAAACTAGGCGCATCTACAACTGCAGCAGGCAGGGCATTCCATTCCCCCACCATCCTCTGGGTAAAGAACCTACCTCTGACATCCGTCCTATAACTACCACCCCTTAATTTAAAGCTATGTCCCCTCGTGCTAGCTTTCTCCATCCGAGGAAAAAGGCTATCACTGTCCACCCTATCTAAACCTCTAATCATCTTGTATGTTTCAATAAGGTCTCCTCTTAGCCGCCTTCTTTCTAACGAAAACAACCCCAAATCCCTCAGTCTCTCCTCATAGGACCTTCCCTCCATACCAGGTAACATCCTGGTAAACCTCCTCTGCACCCTCTCCAATGCTTCCGCATCCTTCCTATATAATGTGGGGACCAGAACTGTACACAATACTCCAAGTGCGGCCGCACCAGAGTTTTGTACAGTTGCAACATAACGTTGTGGCTCCTAAATTCAATCCCCCTACCAATAAACGCCAAGACACCGTATGCCTTCCTAACAACCTTATCGACTTGATTTCCAACTTTCAGGGATCTATGCACATATACACCTAGATCCCTCTGTTCGTCAACACTATTCAGAGTCCTACCGTTAGCCCTATACTCTACACATCTGTTATTCCTGCCAAAATGAATTACCTCACACTTTTCCGCATTAAACTCCATCCACCACCTCTCGGCCCAGTTCTGCAACTTGTCCAAGTCTCTCTGTAAACTATGATACCCCTCTTCATTATCTACCACTCCTCCAACTTTGGTGTCATCAGCGAATTTACTAATCCATCCTTCTATACCCTCATCCAGATCATTTATAAAAATTACAAACAGCAGTGGCCCCAAAACAGATCCCTGAGGCACACCACTTGTAATCGAACTCCATGACGAATACTTTCCATCAACCACCATCCTCTGTCTCCTATCTGCTAGCCAATTCCTGATCCAATTACCTAAATCACCCTCAATCCCATACATCTGCATTTTCTGCAGAAGCCTTCCATGGTGAACTTTATCAAACGCCTTACTAAAGTCCATATATACCACGTCAACTGCCTTACCCCCATCCACCTCTTTGGTCACTTTTTCAAAAAACTCAATAAGGTTAGTAAGGCACGACCTACCCTCCACAAAACCATGCTGACTATCTCCAATCAATTCATTACTCTCTAAATAACTATAAATCCTATCCCTAATAATTTTTTCTAATACTTTGCCCACAACAGAAGTAATTCTCACCGGTCTGTAATTCCTGGGGAAGTCTCTGTTCCCCTTCTTAAACAATGGGACAACATTCGCTATCCTCCAATCTTCCGGCACGATACCTGTGACCAACGACTACCTGAAGATCAGAGCCAGAACCTCTCTTGCCTCCCAGAGAATCCTAGGGTAAATCCCGTCCAGCCCAGGGGACTTATCTATTTTCAAACCCTCAAGAATATCTAGCACATCCTCCTTATCTACTGCAATACTATCCAGTTTACAACCCTGTAACCCAGTGTTCTCCACAGCTACATTTACGTCTCCCTGTGTGAATACCGAAGAGAAATATTTGTTCAATGCCTCTCCAATCTCTTCCAGTTCCACACATAACTTCCCACTGCTGTCTCTGACTGGCCCTAATCTTGCCCTAACCAATCTTCTATTCTTAACATATCTAAAGAAAACCTTAGGTTTCTCCTTAATCCTATCAGCCAAAGTCTTCTCGTGTCCTCTTTTAGCTCTTCTTAACTCCTTCTTTAACTCCCTCTTGGATAATCTATAGCTTTCCAGTGCACTACCTGAGCCCTCAAGCCTCATAGAACATAGAACATTACAGCACAAACAGGCCCTTCGGCCCTCGAGTTGCGCCGATCATATCAACCCTACCAATCTATAGACCTATCTATAACCCCCAATCCCATTAAACCCCATATACTCATCCAGAAGTCTTTTAAAAGACCCCAGCGAGTTCGCCTCCACCACCGACGACGGCAGCCGATTCCAATCACTCACTACCCTCTGAGTGAAAAACTTACCCCTAACATCACCTCTGTATTTCCCTCCCCGCACCTTAAATCTGTGTCCTCTCGTAGCGACCATTTCAACCCGGGGAAATAGCCTCCGAGAGTCCACCCTATCTATTCCTCTCAACATTTTATAAACTTCTATCAGGTCGCCTCTCAACCTTCGCCTCTCCAGAGAAAAGAGTCCCAGCTCCCTCAACCTATCTTCATAAGGCATGCCTCCCAGTCCAGGCAACATCCTTGTAAATCTCCTCTGCACCCTTTCAATAGCTTCTACGTCTTTCCTATAGTGAGGCGACCAGAACTGCGCACAGTACTCCAAATGAGGCCTGACGAGGGTCCTGTAAAGTTGCAGCATTACCTCCCGACTCCTAAACTCAATCCCTCGATTAATGAAGGCCAGTACACCATACGCCTTCTTGACCACCTCCTCCACCTGCGAGGCCGATTTAAGAGTCCTGTGAACCCGGACCCCGAGATCCTTCTGCTCTTCAACGCTACTAAGACCCCTGCCCTTAATAGTGTACTCGTTCATCCCGTTAGTTCTGCCGAAATGGACTACTACACATTTATCCGCGTTGAAGTCCATCTGCCACTTCTCCGCCCATTCCTGCATCCTATCTATGTCCTGCTGCAACTTTTGACATCCTTCCAGACCATCCACAACACCGCCGACCTTCGTGTCATCAGCGAACTTGCTAACCCATCCCTCCACTTCCTCATCCAGGTCATTTATGAAAATGACAAACAGCAAGGGTCCCAGAACAGATCCCTGGGGCACCCCACTGGTGACTGACCTCCATTCCGAAAAAGACCCATCCACAACCACTCTCTGCCTTCTGCAGGCAAGCCAGTTCTGGGTCCACAAGGCCAAAGGCCCTTGGATCCCATGCCCTCTCACCTTCTCAAGAAGTCTTGCATGGGGGACCTTATCAAAAGCCTTGCTGAAGTCCATGTACACTACGTCCACGGCACTTCCTTCGTCAATGTGTTCAGTCACATTATCGAAGAACTCAACTAGGCTCGTAAGGCACGACCTGCCCTTGACAAATCCATGCTGACTATTCCTGATCATGTCAAACCTCTCCAAATGCTCGTAAATCTTGTCCCTCAGAAGCCTCTCCATCAGCTTACCAACCACTGAGGTCAGACTCACCGGGCGGTAATTTCCCGGGCTATCTCTGTTCCCTTTCTTGAAAATAGGGACTACATCCGCAATCCTCCAATCTTCTGGAACCTCTCCCGTCTCCATTGACGACGCAAAGATCATCGCCAAGGGCTCTGCAATCACTTCCCTGTCCTCCCACAGTATCCTGGGGTACATCCCATCTGGTCCCGGCGACTTATCTACCTTGATAGAATTCAAAAGTTCTAACACATCCTCCTCCTTAATGTCCACGTACTCAATCTTTTCCACCTGCTGCAAGTCCATAGCAAGATCTCCCAAATCAGCTTCCACTGTGAATACTGATGCAAAGTACTCATTAAGCACCTCCGCCATTTCTTCTGGTTCTACACAGACCTTTCCCCCTTCATCTTTTATAGGTCCTATCCTTTCCCTTCTCACCCTTTTACCTTTCACATACTTATAGAAGGCTTTGGGATTTTCCTTAATCTTACCCGCCAAGGTCTTCTCATGACCCCTTCTGGCTCTCCTAATTTCCCTTTTAACCTCCTTTCTACAGTCCTTATATTCTTCAAGATCCTTAACCTCTCCTAGTTCCCTGAACCTTTTGTACACCTTCCTTTTCCTCCTGACTAGGTTCAACACAGCCTTCGTGCACCACGGTTCCCGCGACCTACCAAAACCCCCTTGCCTTATCGGAACATTGTCATGCAGAGCGCCAGACAAACATTCCTTGAATATCCGCCACCTTCCTTCGGTACTCTTCCCTAAGAATGCCTCCTTCCAGTTTATTTGTCCAAGTAACTTCCTGACTTCTTCGTATCTCCCCTTACTCCAGACAAACACCTTCCTAGCCTGTCTGATCCTATCTCGTTCCAATGCAATTGTGAAGGAGATAGAATTATGGTCACCATTCCCAAGATGCTCTCCCACCGAGAGATCCATCACCTGCCCTGGTTCATTCGCCAGTACCAGGTCAAGTACTGCCTCTCCCCTCGTAGGCTTGTCCACATACTGTGTCAGGAAACCTTCCTGAACACACCTAACAAACTCCTCTCCAGCCGAACCCCTTACTCTAGGGATATTCCAGTCGATGTTTGGGAAATTGAAGTCTCCCATCACGACAACTCTGTTTTTTAATACATTTCTCCAGAATCTGGTTCCCTATCTGCACTTCAACTTCCCTGTCACTATTGGGCGGCCTATAGAATACACCCAGCAAAGTTTTCGACCCTTTGCTGTTCGTAACTTCCACCCACAGAGACTCTGTAGAAAGTCCCTCCACGGCATCCTCTTTCTCTGCAGCCATGACACTGTCCCTTATTAACAGTGCCACTCCACCACCTCTTCTGCCAGCCTCCCTGTCCTTCCTGAAACATCTGAAACCTGGCACCTGAAGTACCCAGTCCTGTCCCTGAGACATCCAAGTCTCCATAATGGCCAGCACATCACATTCCCAAGCAGCTATCCACGCCCTAAGCTCATCTACCTTATTTACTATACTCCTTGCATTAAAATATACACACTTCAGCCCCTCAGTCTGGGCATTTCCCTTCTCCACCTCCTGTCTAACCTCCCTCCCATGTTTCCTGCGGTCCTCCCCTACCTTTAAAGTATTAAAGCACATGCATTTCAAACCCTGCTCCGCCCCACCCCCTCTACGCCGTGCCTTGCATTCCCCATCTATGCCCCCCTCCCTTTCACCCCCTCTACTCAATATCCCACCCCCCCCCCAAATCAGTTTAAACCTCCCCGCATAGCCTTTGCAAATTTACCCCCCAGGATATTGATTCCCCTCTGGTTCAGGTGTAAACCATCACTCATATAGAGGTCCCGCCTTCCCCAGAATGAGCCCCAATTGCTTAAGTACCTGAACCTCTCCCTCCTGCACCATCCCCTCAGCCACGAGTTCAAACTTTCCCTCTCTCCATTCCTCTCTAAACTATCCCGTGGCACAGGCAAGAGTCCGGATATAACTATTCTTCCAGACTTGGCCTTTAGTTTCCACCCCAACTCCATAAATCTTTGTTTAATTTCCCCTTCCCTTAATCTCCCTATGTCATGTGTCCCCACATGAACTATAACTTGGGCATCCTGACATAAGCCTCCTTTTTCCTTTTAACCAACGAATCAACTTTTTTAGTGCACCACGGTTCCCTTGCTCGACCATTTCCTCCTTGCCTGACAGGGACATACTTATCAAGGACTCGCAGTAGCTGCTCCTTGAATAAACTCCACATTTCGGATGTTCCAAGCCCCTATAGTTTCCTAGTCCAACCTATGCTCCCTAATTCTCTCCTAATTCTCTCCTAACCCTTACCCCAGCCCCGAGGCTCATGCCTATCCCTTTCCATCACTAAGGTGAACGTAACCGAATTGTGGTCACTATCACCAAAATGTTCACCAACTTCCAAGTCTAGCACCTGGTCTGGCTCATTTCCCAGCACCAAATCCAATAGAGCCTCACCTCTAGTTGGCCTATCTACATACTGAGTCAAAAAACATTCCTGCACGCTTTGTGTAAAAACTGACCCCTCTAACGAGCTAGAGCTATAGCTATTCCAATCAATATTAGTAAAGTTAAAGTCTCCCATAACAATTACCCTATTACTTTCACTCCTGTCCAGGATCGTCTCTTCAATCCTTTCCTCTACATCTCTAGAACTTTCAGGAGGTCTATAAGAGACTCCCAACATGGTGACCTCTCCTCTCCTATTTCTAATCTCAGCCCATGCTACCTCAACAGACAAGTCCTCATCAAACTTCTTTTCTGTCACTGTGATACTTTATATGATAAAGGGTAGACCTATTAAGAGTATAGAAATGCAGAGGGACCTGGGAGTGCAAGTGCACAAGTCTTTGAAGGTGGCAACACAGGTGGAGAAAGTTGCGAAGAAAGCTTATGGAATGCTGGCCTTTATAGGAAGGGGAAATGAGTACAAGAGCTGGCGTCCAATGCTGCAGTTGTACAGAAAGTTGGTTAGACCGCATTTGGAATACTGCATCCAGTTCTGGTCACCTTACTACCGGAAGGACGTGGAGACCCTGGAGAGAGTGCAGAGGAGTTTTACCAGGATGCTGCCTGGTATGGAAGGACTGGGTTAGACATAGAACCCTACAGTGCAGAAACAGGCCCTTCGGCCCATCGAGTCGGCACCGAACACAATCCCACCCAGACCCTATCCCCATATCCCTGCTAATCCCTCTAACCTACACATCCCAGGATACTAAGGGGCAATTTTAGCATAGCCAATGAACCTAACCCGCACATCTTTGGGTTATGAGGAAAGATTGGGTAAATTGGGACTGTTTTCCTTAGAAAGACGGAGATTGACGGGGAATCTAATAGAGGTGTATAATATTATGAGGGTATTGATAGAGTAAACAGTGGCAGGCTTTTTCCTAGATTGGAGTCAAATATCACGAGGGGCCACGGGCTAAGGGTGAGGGGGGGCGAGGTATAATTTGGATGCTAGAGGGAGGTTTTTCACACAGAGGGTCGTGGGGGTATGGAATGCATTGCCAAGTAAGGTGGTGGAGGCAGGCACGCTGGACTTGTTTAAGGTGTACTTAGATAGACACGTGAGCGAAATCGGGATGGAGGGTTATAGGAGACTGTTTTAAATAAGGATCAGAGCCTCGGGACGTTCCTGGAAATCAACTCTTACATGTGTTGATGTTTTTCTCTTTTACTCCACAGGTGCGTCGGTCTACCTTGTTGTCTAACGAGGGGCATACACACGGTGGGCCGTGCGTGGGCTGTTCTTGGATGTTTCGAGAGTAGCCTAGTACTTTGTGTTGTTTGTGTATGCTTAAACTGGACCAGCAGATGGACACCACGACAGCTCAGTGACTATCACTGTTTGCTACGCAGATACATGGATTTGGGCCAGTATCTGTGGGAGTTTGCACATTCTCCCCGTGGTTGCTTGGGTTTCCTCCGGGTGCTCCGGTTTCCTCCCACACCCCAAAGATGTGCTCTTAGGCTGATGGGTGTAACAAATTGTCCCTAAGTTATTCTTCCCTCAGTCTGGTTTCCAATGTGGGTGCCATAGCATAGACATGGGTCAAGGGTGAAGAGGAAAAGCACAATGTTAAAATGGCGGCGTGGGCTCGTTGGGCCGAAGGGCCTGTTTCCCGTGCTGTGTTGTTCTTTGTCCTTTGGTCCATTTTGGCAGGTCCAATGGGTGAAGGAGTACAATATCAAGGGTAGGACTCTTAGCTGTGTTGAGGAGCAGAAGGACCTTGGGGTCCGGGTCCATAACACTCTTAAATCGGCCTCGCAGGTGGAGGATGTCGTCAAGAAGGCGTATGGTGTGCTAGCCTTCATTAATCGAGGAATTGAGTTTCGGAGTCGGCAGGTAATGCTGCAACTTTATAAGACCCTTGTCAGACCCCACTTGGAGTACTGTGCGCAGTTCTGGTCGCCTCACTACAGGAAGGATGTGGAAGTTATTGAGAGGGTGCAGAGGAGATTTACAAGGATGTTGCCTGGATTGGGAGGCATGCCTTATGAAGATAGGTTGAGGGAGCTGGGCTCTTCTCCCTGGAGAGACAAAAGTTGAGAGGCGACCTGATAGAGGTTTATAAAATGTTGAGAGGTATAGATAGGGTGGATTCTCGGAGGCTATTTCCCAAGGCTGAAATGGTCGCTACAAGAGGACACAGGTTTCAGGTGCTGGGGAGCAGGTACAGAGGAGATGTTAGGGGTAAGTTTTTCACTCAGAAGGTGGTGAGTGAGCGGAATCGGCTGCCGTCGGTGGTGGTAGAGACGAACTCGCTGGGGTCTTTTAAAAGACTTCTGGATGAGTACATGGGATTTAATGGGATTGGGAGTTATAGATATTTCTATGGCCTGGTAGGTATGGATATGATCAGCGCAAATTGTGGGCCGAAGGGCCTGTTTGTGCTGTAGTGTTCTACGTTCTAAGGTGACTGCTGAGAACAGTGTGTGAACATAGGCCAACATCTGCTTGGATACTTGTCAGTCACTCAAAGTTAAGTCAAAGTCCAACGTTAAGTTTGAAACTTCTGATTGTTTTGTAAAAGTAACAACCGTAACTAATTTTAATTGAGCAAATTAGTAAATATTATTGTATTAATAAGAAGGTGACTCTCAGTTCTTTGTCCAACATATAAAGTTAAAAACACACCGTGCGGAAAGGCACAACACTGGACGATCCTCTCACCCTCTGGAGACCAAAACCCAAGGAGCTCCGAGGGAGATGTGTTTGAGACCAACATTGAAGAGCTGTCACTTGTATCCTCCACCAGCGCAGATACTCACATCCCAGTGGGAATAACTAGTAGACAGGCTTCTAGGTCACTTACTGCTGAGCATCCCACAGCTGATGATTCACAGTAAGGGGGAGATAGGGATGTTGCAGAGAACCGGCACTCGGAAGGATGCCAGAGCCCAAGACTCTGCTGAGCCCCTGGCTGATGATGTGCCCCTGGATCCAGTCAAACCAGAGCAGATGGAACGGCAAAGGCAAAATTGTGAACATCAGGTAGGGATGTTGGTATCCCTCCTTGGACTGCAAGGCTGGCTAGATGGGTCCCAATGCCTTCTGTCTGAGGAGATGGTGCCGTCACTCATTGCAACAAAACCAACACTATGAGGGTGGCATCCATAGTGGAGGCTTGGTGCACTCCATGGCAGGGGATGTCTGTTCCATGGTTGAGTTCTAAGGGCCTGAACTCCAAGATGCAGGACTTCAACTGCATCTTGGAGTTCACTGAATCCATGAATATCAGTGCCAAAGGATGGCGGGGCTTCTGGACCTCACTCCAGCTGCCCCCTCCATCCCATGGAGAAGCACGGAGGCCCCTGGGTAACTACAAGGAAGATGATCAGCAGGTGCATAGCAAGGGGTCTTCCATCCATGAGACATGGTCAGTCCTTCTGATACTCCTTCCATGTGAGCTACATAGAACATAGAACATAGAACATTACAGCACAAACAGGCCCTTCGGCCCTCGAGTTGCGCCGATCGCATCAACCCCACCAATCTATAGACCTATCTATAACCCCCAATCCCATTAAACCCCATATACTCATCCAGAAGTCTTTTAAAAGACCCCAGCGAGTTCGCCTCCACCACCGACGACGGCAGCCGATTCCAATCACTCACCACCCTCTGAGTGAAAAACTTACCCCTAACATCACCTCTGTACTTCCCTCCCCGCACCTTAAATCTGTGTCCTCTCGTAGCGACCATTTCAACCCGGGGAAATAGCCTCTGAGAGTCCACCCTATCTATTCCTCTCAACATTTTATAAACTTCTATCAGGTCGCCTCTCAACCTTCGCCTCTCCAGGGAAAAGAGTCCCAGCTCCCTCAACCTATCTTCATAAGGCATGCCTCCCAGTCCAGGCAACATCCTTGTAAATCTCCTCTGCACCCTTTCAATAGCTTCTACGTCTTTCCTATAGTGAGGCGACCAGAACTGCGCACAGTACTCCAAATGAGGCCTGACGAGGGTCCTGTAAAGTTGCAGCATTACCTCCCGACTCCTAAACTCAATCCCTCGATTAATGAAGGCCAGTACACCATACGCCTTCTTGACCACCTCCTCCACCTGCGAGGCCGATTTAAGAGTCCTGTGAACCCGGACCCCGAGATCCTTCTGCTCTTCAACGCTACTAAGACCCCTGCCCTACACTATTAATAGTGTACTCGTTCATCCCGTTGGTTCTGCCGAAATGGACTACTACACATTTATCCGCGTTGAAGTCCATCTGCCACTTCTCCGCCCATTCCTGCATCCTATCTATGTCCTGCTGCAACTTTTGACATCCTTCCAGACCATCCACAACACCGCCGACCTTCGTGTCATCAGCGAACTTGCTAACCCATCCCTCCACTTCCTCATCCAGGTGATTTATGAAAATGACAAACAACAAGGGTCCCAGAACAGATCCCTGGGGCACCCCACTGGTGACTGACCTCCATTCCGAAAAGGACCCATCCACAACCACTCTCTGCCTTCTGCAGGCAAGCCAGTTCTGGATCCACAAGGCCAAAGGCCCTTGGATCCCATGCCCTCTCACCTTCTCAAGAAGTCTTGCATGGGGGACCTTATCAAAAGCCTTGCTGAAGTCCATGTACACTACGTCCACGGCACTTCCTTCGTCAATGTGTTCAGTCACATTATCGAAGAACTCAACTAGGCTCGTAAGGCACGACCTGCCCTTGACAAATCCATGCTGACTATTCCTGATCATGTCAAACCTCTCCAAATGCTCGTAAATCTTGTCCCTCAGAAGCCTCTCCATCAGCTTACCAACCACTGAGGTCAGACTCACCGGGCGGTAATTTCCCGGGCTATCTCTGTTCCCTTTCTTGAAAATAGGGACTACATCCGCAATCCTCCAATCTTCCGGAACCTCTCCCGTCTCCATTGACGACGCAAAGATCATCGCCAAGGGCTCTGCAATCACTTCCCTGGCCTCCCACAGTATCCTGGGGTACATCCCATCTGGTCCCGGCGACTTATCTACCTTGATAGAATTCAAAAGTTCTAACACATCCTCCTCCTTAATGTCCACGTACTCAATCTTTTCCACCTGCTGCAAGTCCATAGCAAGATCTCCCAAATCAGCTTCCACTGTGAATACTGAGGCAAAGTACTCATTAAGCACCTCCGCCATTTCTTCTGGTTCTACACAGACCTTTCCCCCTTCATCTTTTATAGGTCCTAATCTTTCCCTTCTCACCCTTTTACCTTTCACATACTTATAGAAGGCCTTGGGATTTTCCTTAATCTTACCCGCCAAGGTCTTCTCATGACCTCTTCTGGCTCTCCTAATTTCCCTTTTAACCTCCTTTCTACAGTCCTTATATTCTTCAAGATCCTTAACCTCTCCTAGTTCCCTGAACCTTTTGTACATCTTCAGCAAACCGAGGAGAGTAGCACAACACCCATGCTGCCCAAAAACAGACCTCCACAGAATGCCTGGCTCCCCAAAGTCATCTCAGACAACAAGGCATGGAAGTCAACAGACCACCTCATTCATCGCTGTGGATCCTGGGGGGAACCTAGACTTAGCTGGAGGATGAGGAAAAGTAAGAGATTGGAATCTATGGACATGGGTAAACTTTGGAACTTGTAAAGGTAAGTCACCAGGGTAATAACAAACAATTGCATTAAAAGTTACATTGATCACCCATAATGAATGCCTATCTGCTCTTATGTCAGTGGGGCATGCTCTGCCAACCCCACATGAGGCAGACAGAGTACATACACCTGTCCTCTTGGCCATCAAGTCTTGGGGTGGGACTTGGATGTGGAAATACCGACACAGAGGCAGGGATGCAACCAACTGCACCACTCGACCTCCTTATCTCTGGTGCAATGTACCATAAATATTCTACCTCACTAGGTTCTACAACAGTGTTTTGTTCTTCCTGTGTGAGTTCAACAGTCTTTGTCATATCTGCA
This sequence comes from Prionace glauca, assembly GCA_037974335.1. NCBI lineage: Eukaryota > Metazoa > Chordata > Chondrichthyes > Carcharhiniformes > Carcharhinidae > Prionace > Prionace glauca. Next base: position 32,787,795 of record CM075730.1, read on the forward strand.
CTGGATCAGGTGGAAGTTTGCTGAAGCATGAAAAGCTTCAGGAACACAAGTTGAGTAATCAGCAACTGCCCAAACATTTCTGAACTGCGTCAGGTACTGTCAAGGTTCAATGGAATGTGGGGGAAAAACGTCCAGTTTCTGGATGTCGCTGGTTTTTGGGTGGCCTGATTTGAGGTATTCTATTTGTATCTAACATTACATGTATGAACATCCCTGAGATGTGCCGGTTTTTGTTAAATAATTCCCCATTGCTTCAAACTGTTTGAAAGTAGATCTTTCAGCAGAGTTCATTAAAATATCCACTTCACCTTTATCCCTTGATTTCATTTTTAAATTCTCTGCCAAGTTTTAGAAAAGATTGGATTTTTAGACAGAAATCCTTAGAATCATTAATCTGACCTTACATCAGGAACAAGTTTTTTAAAAAATTCCTTTAGGGTCAAAGAATCAAAAATTCCAAAATGTGATTAAAGAGTCTTTAAATCTGCTGGATAGGAAGGTTCTCCGAGCTGGAACACTAATCTAGTTTTTTGGATTTGATCTTCGACATTTAACTTCAGGGCTCATTGCAGCCACGACCTTTCTCTATAACAACAACCAATCCTGAAACTCTCTGGGAGTTCCCACTGAAAGTTACAATAGAAGGTGAGAGAGGACCAACAGAGTTTCTAAAGCCTGTGTGTGTCTGTGAGTTTTACCACCAGTTGGTAAGCCTATGAAAGCAGCAGAGAGCCTCAGCGTAAGTAGTTTATAAATCATTGTACGAGGAAGCCTTTAGAACATAAAAGCCAAAAAGAGCAGTCAGATCAAAAATAGGAGGAGGCAGCCACTTGGCCCTTGGGCCTGCTCTGCTATTCATTATGATCATGGCTGACCAACCAACTCAGAAGTCTGATCCCGTCTTCCCCCCATATTCTTATGTTCCATTAACCTCAAGTGCTATATAGAACTGCTTCCTGAAAACATTCAAGGGGTGAACAAAGAACACAGCACGGGAAACAGGCCCTTCAGCCCAACGAACCCGCACCGCCGTCCCATTGTCAGTGACCTATTCATGATTTTAGTCTATGCCTAATGTGTGAGGATCAGGGAGGTCCAATATAGGGACAATTTGTTACCCAATCAATCAGCCTAAAAGCACATCTTTGGGATGTGGGAGGAAACCGGAGCACCGGAGGAAACCCACGCAACCACGGGGAGAACGCGCAAACTCCCACGGACACAGGCCCAAATCCATGTGTCCGCATAGCAACAGAGATAGTCTCTGAGCTGTCATGTTGCCCTTGAGATGGTCCAGTTTAAGCACACCAACGACATGAAGCAGTAGGCAACTCCCGAAGCAACATCCAAGAGCAGCCCACCACAACCTGCTGCATGCATGCCCCTTGCTGGACTTAAATGCCTGTGGAGACAAAAAATTCATTATTAAAAAGACTCTCCATCCCTGAGGCTAAAACTGAATCCCAAGCCTACAATGTTTAGTAAGGCCTGCTATATCCCCCTATATGTAGACCGCTCATGTGGCTGTCCAAGTGACTCTTAAACAACCCTGGCGTGCCTGCTTCCACCACCTTACTCGGCAGTGCATTCCACATCCCCACTACCCTTTGCGTGAAAAACTGCCCTCTAATATTAGTCTTATACCTAGCCCCCCTCACCCTAAGCCCATGACCCCTCGTTCTATCCATTTCTAATAGCGGAAAAAGCTTACCACCATTTACTCTATCTATCCCCTTCATAATCTTATAAACCTCTATTAGATCCCCCCTCAGCCGACGTCTCTCAAGGGAAAACAGCCCAAGTGCGTTCAATCTTTCCTCGTAAGACAGCCCTTCCATACCAGGCAACATCCTGGTAAATCTCCTCTGCACTCTCTCCAGGATCTCTACATCCTTCTGGTAGTATGGCGACCAGAACTGGACGCAGTACTCCAGGTGAGGCCTAACCAACGTTCTATACAACTGCAACATCAGACTCCTACTCTTATATTCTATACCCCTTCCTATGAAGGCTAACATACCATACGCTTTCCTCATCACATTCTGCATCTGCACCGACACCTTCAGGGACTTGTGTACCTGCACCCCCAGGTCTCTCTGCGTATCTATACTCCGGATAGTTCTACCTTTTATCGTATAACTCCCCTCCACATTATTCTGGCCAAAGTGCATCACCTCGCATTTCTCCGGATTAAATTCCATTTGCCATCTATCTGCCCAATCTACCAGCCTGTCTATGTCCTGTTGCATTGCCAGGCACTGCTCCTCAGTACCCGCCAATCCAACCATCTTAGTGTCATCAGCAAATTTGCTGATCACACCACCTACCCCCTCTTCCAAGTCATTAATATATACTACAAATAGTAGAGGTCCTAGTACCGAGCCCTGGGTGCTCTAACAAAAAAATTTGAAGTGCTGAATGAGGAGTAAACGAGAGAGCTTTTCTTTTGGCGAGCTGAGAAAAAGCAATCTGACGTCAAAAGAAAGTGTCAGGATGCGATTCGCGCAAGCAGGGGATGGGGCAGGGCCTAATCTCGCTATGAAGCTGGCTGTTGAGCTCTCACGGAGCCATTGCGCAGGCACCCTGATTTCTCAGGGTACTGGGAGATCTCCTGTTGCTCCCCAATACCCCCCCCCGCCCCGCCCCCCCAGATATTGGGACCAGCAGCATCCGAAAGCGATAGCGTCCAGGACTCACTAATTATATTTAAATTCTGTAATGAATATTGAAATTGGCTTCGCCGGAAAAACAGAGCTGGTAAGATCACAAGAGTCGAAAAACTGGACGCAATCCTGATTTTTTATCTCTCGCCCGATCTTACCAGCTTTCCACTCTGATCAACCAGGCAACGTGCCTTAATGACTATAAACCAGTGGTTCTGACATCCATCATTATGAAGTGCTTCGAGAGGCTAACCACGGCACCAATCAATTCCAGCCTCCTGGACTGCCTGGATCCTCTAGTTTGCATGCTGCCCCAACATATCCACAGCAGATGCCATCTCCCTGGCCCTGCACTCAACCCTGAAACACCCAAATAAAAAGACACCTATGTCAGACTCCTATTTACTGACAACACCATACAGCCTTCAACACCATTATTCCTACAAAACTCATCTCCAAACTCCATGGCTTGGGCCTTGGCTCTTCTCTCTGCAACTGGATCTCGAACTTCTTAACCCAAAGATCACAGTCAGTAAAGATAGGCAACAACACTTCCTCCACGATCATCCTCAACACCAGTACCCCACAAGTCTGCGCTCTCAGCTCCCTATTATACCCCTTCTACACCTATGACTGCGTGGCCAAATTTCCCTCCAACCCAATTTTCAAGTTTGCTGACAGAACCACTGTAGTGGGTCAGATCTCAAACAATGATGAGACAGAATACAGGAATGAGATAGAAAATCTGGTGAACTGGTGCAGCGACAATAATCTCTTCCTCAATGTCAACAAAAGAAGATTGTCATTGACTTCAGGAAGCGTAGTGGAGAATATGTCCCTGTCTACATCAATGGGATGAAGTAGAAAGCTTCAAATTTTTAGGTGTTCAGAGCACCAACAGCCTGCCCTGATCCCCCCATGCCAACACTATAGTTAAGAAAGCCCACCAACACCTCTACTTTCTCAGACTAAGAAAATCTGGTACGTCAACTACGACTCTCACCAACATTTACAGAAGCACTTTAGAAAGCATTCTTTCTGGTTGTATCACAGCTTGGGATGGCTCCTGCTCTGACCAAGACTGCAAGAAACTTCAAAATGTCGTGAATGTAGCCCAATCCATCACATAAACCAGCCTCCCATCCATCGACTTTGTCTATACTTCCAGCTGCCTTGGCAAAGTAGCCAGCATAACTAAGGACTCTATGCACCTTGGACATTCTCGCTCCCACCTTCTTCCGTCGGGAATAAGAAACTAAAGTCTGAGATCATGTACCAACCAACTCAAGAACAGCTGCTGCCACCAGACTTCTGAATGGACCTACCTTGCATTAAGTTGATCTTTCTCTACACCTTAGCCATAACTGTAACACTACATTCTGCACTCTCTCGTTTCCTTTTCTATGAACTGTATGCTTTGCCTGTTTGGCGCACAAGAAACAACACTTTTCACTGTATGTTAATACATGTGGCAATAATAAATCAAGTCAAACAGATCATCACCCTCAACATTTTAGCTTCAACAACTTTCTGTGGAAGTGAATTACATAGGCTGACCACTCTCTAGGTGAAGAAATTTCTCCTCATTTCTGTCCTAAGCAATCTGCCCTATATTCTCAGACTATGACCCTGGTTCTGGAGAATCCCCCCACCATTGGGAACATCCTTCTTGCATCAAACTTGTCTAATCCTGTTACAATTTTATAGGTTTCTTTGAGATCCCCTCTCATTCTTCTGAACTCCAGCGAATAAAATCCTAATCCACTCAATCTCTCCTCATTCCTCAGTTCCGCCATCCCAGGAATCAGTCTGGTAAACCTTCTCTGCACTCCCTCTGGAGTAAGAATATCCTTTCTCAAATAAGGAGACCAAACCTGCATAAGGTATACTAGATGTGCCCTCACCAATTGCATTAAGACATGCTTGCTCTGTACATAAATCCTCTCACTATGAAGGCCAACATACCATGCGCCTTTTTTACTGCCAGTTACACATGGCTGCATGTTGCCTGGAGTGTTCTATAGGCTGCTAACAGTCAGAGAAGTGGAAAAGTAATTGATTATCAATAGTGGGGGATTTCAACTTCTCTAACATTAATTGGGATAGTCTTGGTGTGACACCAAGTTTTACAGGGACTGGAATTCCTAAAACGTGTCCAGGAGAACTTTTTATGCCCACACATAGAAGTTCCTGCAAGAAAGAGGGGTGTCCTAGACTTAGTTTTAGGTAATGTAACCAGGCAAGTGGTTGAAATGAGAAAGATTTTGCAGACAGAGATCATAACTGCATTAAATTCAAGATTGTTATAGAAAAGAACAAGGATGGGCCTGAAATCAATGTTCTAAATTGGAGCAAGGCTGATTTTAATAAGATTTGGCCAGAGTGGATGGGGAGCTGACACATAGGCATATCTGTGATGGAAGACGGAATAGTGAGATGCACTCATGAAGGATATAGGGAAAGTACAGGCCCAATGCATTGCAATGAAGAAAAACGGTGAGGCCAACAAATTCAGTGAGTCCTGTATATCAAGGGACATACAGTATTGGTTAGCACTGCCACCTCACAGCACCTGGGAGCTGGGTTCAATTCCATCGTTGGGTGACAGTCTGCGTGGAGGTTGCATGTCTGTATGGGTTTCTTTTGGGAGCTTTGGTTTCTTCCCAGAGTCAAAGATGTGCAGGTTATGTGGATTAGCCATGTTGAATTGCCCTTTAGTGTCTAAAGAAGTGTAGGCTAGGCAGATTATGATAAATGCACAGGGTTACAGGGATATAGCAAGGGGGTGAATCTGGGTAAGATACTGTTTTGGAGTGTAGGCTTGATGAGCCAAATGACCTTCTTTTGCAATGTGGGGATTCTATGGAAAAAACTTAAGGACACAAAACAGCAGAATCCTTGGTTGGATATAGAATGTACAAGAGGGAACTTAAAAAGTAGATTAGGAGAGCAAAATGGGATGGGAACATGAAAGGATACTGGCAAATAGAATGTGTGGGTTAGGTGGATTGGCCATGCTAAATTGCCCTAGTGTCAGGAGGTCTAGCTAGGGTAAATGAATGGATATGGGGAGAGGGCTTAGGTGGGATTGTGGTCGGTGCAGACTCGATGGGCCAAATGGCCTCCTTCCGCACTGTAGGGATTCAATGAAAATCCTAAGTTATTTTACTAGTATATTTCTGGTTTAAGGATAAATAGGGAAAGAATTTCATCCCACATTCCAAAGATGTGTGGATTAGGTTGATTAGCACCATAGTATATAGGGGTTGGCAGAGTAAATATGTGGATTTAAGGCGATAGGGCCTAGGTGGGATTGTTGCCAGTGCAGACTTGATCAACCAAATGGTCTCCTTCTGCACTTTAGGGATTCTATGATCATGGATGTGGTGTAACTGGATTCCAGAAGGTATTTGACAAGGTGCCGCACCAAAGACTGCTGCATAAGATAAAGGTGCATGGTGTTACGGGTAATGTACTAGCATGGGATGGGAACATGAAAGGATACTGGATTCCCCTCCAAAATAGGTTTTCGGTCCTGGAGGCTACAGTTGAGGAGGAATCAACTGGGGATAGCCAAAGGGAGCAGGTCTCTGGGGGTGAGCCTATTGGGAAATCTCAGGTGGTTAGGGGTAAGAGGTTGGGCCTCGTGATTGGGGACTCCACAGTTAAGGGGACGGATAGGAGAGTTGGAGGTAAGGGTAGGGACTCGGGGCTGGTGTGTTGCCTACCTGGGGCTGGGGTCCGGGATGTATCGGACAGGGTATTCAGGACTCTTAGGGGAGAGGGTGATCAACCCCAAGTTATAGTTCATGTGGGGACACATGACATAGGGAGATTAAGGGAAGGGGAAATTAAACAAAGATTTATGGAGTTGGGGTGGAAACTAAAGGCCAAGTCTGGAAGAATAGTTATATCCGGACTCTTGCCTGTGCCACGGGATAGTTTAGAGAGGAATGGAGAGAGGGAAAGTTTGAACTCGTGGCTGAGGGGATGGTGCAGGAGGGAGGGGTTCAGGTACTTAAGCAATTGGGGCTCATTCTGGGGAAGGCGGGACCTCTATATGAGTGATGGTTTACACCTGAACCAGAGGGGAATCAATATCCTGGGGGGTAAATTTGCAAAGGCTATGCGGGGAGGTTTAAACTGATTTGGGGGGGGGGGGGTGGGATATTGAGTAGAGGGGGTGAAAGGGAGGGGGGCATAGATGGGGAATGCAAGGCACGGTGTAGTGGGGGTGGGGCAGAGCAGGGTTTGAAATGCATGTGCTTTAATACTTTAAAGGTAGGGGAGGACCGCAGGAAACATGGGAGGGAGGTTAGACAGGAGGTGGAGAAGGGAAATGCCCAGACTGAGGGGCTGAAGTGTGTATATTTTAATGCAAGGAGTATAGTAAATAAGGTAGATGAGCTTAGGGCGTGGATAGCTGCTTGGGAATGTGATGTGGTGGCCATTACGGAGACTTGGATGTCTCAGGGACAGGACTGGGTACTTCAGGTGCCAGGTTTCAGATGTTTCAGGAAGGACAGGGAGGCTGGCGGAAGAGGTGGTGGAGTGGCACTGTTAATAAGGGACAGTGTCATGGCTGCAGAGAAAGAGGATGCCGTGGAGGGACTTTCTACAGAGTCTCTGTGGGTGGAAGTTACGAACAGCATAGGGTCGAAAACTTTGCTGGGTGTATTCTATAGGCCGCCCAATAGTGACAGGGAAGTTGAAGTGCAGATAGGGAACCAGATTCTGGAGAAATGTATTAAAAACAGTGTGGTCGTGATGGGAGACTTCAATTTCCCAAACATCGACTGGAATATCCCTAGAGTAAGGGGTTCGGCTGGAGAGGAGTTTGTTAGGTGTGTTCAGGAAGGTTTCCTGACACAGTATGTGGACAAGCCTACGAGGGGTGAGGCAGTACTTGACCTGGTACTGGCGAATGAACCAGGGCAGGTGATGGATCTCTCGGTAGGAGAGCATCTTGGGAATGGTGATCATAATTCTATCTCCTTCACAATTGCATTGGGACGAGATAGGATCAGACAGGCTAGGAAGGTGTTTGTCTGGAGTAAGGGGAGATACGAAGAAGTCAGGAAGTTACTTGGACAAATAAACTGGAAGGAGGCATTCTTAGGGAAGAGTACCGAAGGAAGGTGGCGGATATTCAAGGAATGTTTGTCTGGCGCTCTGCATGACAATGTTCCGATAAGGCAAGGGGGTTTTGGTAGGTCGCGGGAACCGTGGTGCACGAAGGCTGTGTTGAACCTAGTCAGGAGGAAAAGGAAGGTATACAAAAGGTTCAGGGAACTAGGAGAGGTTAAGGATCTTGAAGAATATAAGGACTGTAGAAAGGAGGTTAAAAGGGAAATTAGGAGAGCCAGAAGGGGTCATGAGAAGACCTTGGCGGGTAAGATTAAAGAAAATCCCAAGGCCTTCTATAAGTATGTGAAAGGTAAAAGGGTGAGAAGGGAAAGGATAGGACCTATAAAAGATGAAGGGGGAAAGGTCTGTGTAGAACCAGAAGAAATGGCGGAGGTGCTTAATGAGTACTTTGCATCAGTATTCACAGTGGAAGCTGATTTGGGAGATCTTGCTATGGACTTGCAGCAGGTGGAAAAGATTGAGTACGTGGACATTAAAGAGGAGGATGTGTTAGAACTTTTGAATTCTATCAAGGTAGATAAGTCGCCGGGACCAGATGGGATGGACCCCAGGATACTGTGGGAGGCCAGGGAAGTGATTGCAGAGCCCTTGGCGATGATCTTTGCGTCGTCAATGGAGACGGGAGAGGTTCCGGAAGATTGGAGGATTGCGGATGTAGTCCCTATTTTCAAGAAAGGGAACAGAGATAGCCCGGGAAATTACCACCCGGTGAGTCTGACCTCAGTGGTTGGTAAGCTGATGGAGAGGCTTCTGAGGGACAAGATTTACGACCATTTGGAGAGGTTTGACATGATCAAGAATAGTCAGCATGGATTTGTCAAGGGCAGGTCGTGCCTTACGAGCCTAGTTGAGTTCTTCGATAATGTGACTGAACACATTGACGAAGGAAGTGCCGTGGACGTAATGTACATGGACTTCAGCAAGGCTTTTGATAAGGTCCCCCATGCAAGACTTCTTGAGAAGGTGAGAGGGCATGGGATCCAAGGGCCTTTGGCCTTGTGGATCCAGAACTGGCTTGCCTGCAGAAGGCAGAGAGTGGTTGTGGATGGGTCTTTTTCGGAATGGAGGTCAGTCACCAGTGGGGTGCCCCAGGGATCTGTTCTGGGACCCTTGTTGTTTGTCATTTTCATAAATGACCTGGATGAGGAAGTGGAGGGATGGGTTAGCAAGTTCGCTGATGACACGAAGGTCGGCGGTGTTGTGGATGGTCTGGAAGGATGTCAAAAGTTGCAGCAGGACATAGATAGGATGCAGGAATGGGCGGAGAAGTGGCAGATGGACTTCAACGCGGATAAATGTGTAGTAGTCCATTTCGGCAGAACCAACGGGATGAACGAGTACACTATTAAGGGCAGGGGTCTTAGTAGCGTTGAAGAGCAGAAGGATCTCGGGGTCCGGGTTCACAGGACTCTTAAATCGGCCTCGCAGGTGGAGGAGGTGGTCAAGAAGGCGTATGGTGTACTGGCCTTCATTAATCGAGGGATTGAGTTTAGGAGTCGGGAGGTAATGCTGCAACTTTACAGGACCCTCGTCAGGCCTCATTTGGAGTACTGTGCGCAGTTCTGGTCGCCTCACTATAGGAAAGATGTAGAAGCTATTGAAAGGGTGCAGAGGAGATTTACAAGGATGTTGCCTGGACTGGGAGGCATGCCTTATGAAGATAGGTTGAGGGAGCTGGGACTCTTTTCCCTGGAGAGGCGAAGGTTGAGAGGCGACCTGATAGAAGTTTATAAAATGTTGAGAGGAATAGATAGGGTGGACTCTCAGAGGCTATTTCCCCGGGTTGAAATGGTCGCTACGAGGGGACACAGGTTTAAGGTGCGGGGAGGGAAGTACAGAGGTGATGTTAGGGGTAAGTTTTTCACTCAGAGGGTGGTGAGTGATTGGAATCGGCTGCCGTCGTCGGTGGTGGAGCCGAGCTCGCTGGGGTCTTTTAAAAGACTTCTGGATGAGTATATGGGGTTTAATGGGATTGGGGGTTATAGATAGGTCTATAGATTGGTGGGGTTGATGCGATCGGCGCAACTCGAGGGCCGAAGGGCCTGTTTGTGCTGTAATGTTCTATCTTCTATGGACAGAGGATTGGTTAACTAACAGAAAGCAAAGAATGGGGGGTTTCTCTGGTTGGCAATCAGTGACTAGGGATTAGTATTAGGACCGCAATTGTTTACGATTTACATAGATGATTCAGAGTCAAGGACCAAGTGTAGTGTGTCAAAATTCGCAGATGATGCTAAGATGTAAGATGCAGAGCAAAGTGTGCAGAGGACGCTGAAAGTCTGCAAAGGGATATAGACAGTCTTAACTGAATGGGCAAGGGTCTGGCAGATGGAATACAATGTTGGCAAATGTGAGGTCATCCATTTTGGTAGGAATAACAGCAAAATGGATTATTATTCAAAAGGTAAAAAATTGCAGCTTGCTGCTGTGCAGAGGGACCTGGGTATCTTTGTGCAAGAATCACAAGGAGTTGGTTTGCAGGTGCAGCAGGTAATTATGAAGGCAACTGGAATTTTGTCCTTCATTGCTAGAGGGATGGAGTTTAAAAATAGTGAGATTATGTTGCAACTGTATAAAAAAGGTGCTGGTGAGGCTACACCTGGAGTACTGTGTAAAGTTTTGGTCTTCTTAGTTGAGAAAGGATATACTGGCACTGGAGGGGATGCACAGGAGATTCACTAGGTTGATTCCAGAGTTGGGAGGGTTGGCTTATGAGGAAAGACTGATTAGATTAGGGCTATATTCATTGGAAATCAGAAGAATGAGGGGAGATATTATAGAAACATGCAAGATTATGAAGGAATAGATAAGATAGAAGCAGGGAAGCTGTTTTCACTGGCAGGTGAAACCAGAACTAGGGGGTATGGCCTCAAAATAAGGTGGAGCAGATTAGGGACTGGGTTAAGGAGGAACTTCTTCACACAAAGGATTGTGAATCTGTGGAATTCCCTGCCCAGTGAAGCGGTTGATAGGCATGAACCTCGGGTCAGTAGTTTCAGCTGGGGGAAGGGTAATTATGAGGCTATTAGGAGAGAATTGGTTGGACATTGGTTGGACTAGGAGATTACAGGGACTGGGAACATCCGAGATGTGGAGATTTTTCAAGGAGCAGCTATTGCGGGTCTGTGATAGGTATATCCCTGTCAGGCAAGGAGGATTTGGTAGGCCCAGGGAACCGTGGTGCACTAAAAAAGTTGATTCGTTGGTTAGGAAGAAAAAGGAGGCTTATGTTCGGATGAGGCTTGAGGTCACAGGTAGTGCATTAGAAAGTTTTAGATTGGCTAGGAGGGAGTTAAGAAGGGCTAAAAGAGGACATGAGATGACTTTGGCTGATAGGATTAAGGAGAACCCTAAGGCGTTTTACAGGTATGTCAAGAACAGAAGGTTGGTTAGGGCAAGATTAGGGCCAGTTACAGACAGTAGAGGGAAGTTGTGTGTGGAACCAGGGGAGATTGGAGAGGCGTTGAACCAATATTTCTCTTTGGTGTTCACGCAAGGGGACATGAATGTAGCTGAGGAGGACACTGGGGTGCAGGGGTGTAAAATAGATAGTATTGCAGTTGATACAGGGGATGTGCTGGATATTTTAGAGGGTTTGAAAATAGATAAGTCCCCTGGTCCGGATGGGATTTACCCTAGGATTCTTTGGGAGGCAAGAGAGGTGATTGCGGAGCCTCTGGCTCTGATCTTCAGGTCGTCGTTGGTCTCTGGTATAGTACCGGAAGATTGGAGGACAGCAAATGTTGTCCCATTGTTTAAGAAGGGGAGAAGAGACTTCCCTGGGAATTATAGACCGGTCTTACTTCTGTGGTGGGTAAGGTTTTGGAAAGGATTATTAGAGACAGGATTTATAGTTATTTGGAGAGTAATGAATTGATTAGAGACAGTCAGCATGGTTTTGTAGCGGGTAGGTCGTGCCTTACTAACCTTATCGAGTTCTTTGAGAAAGTGACCAAAGAGGTGGATAGGGGTAAGGCAGTTGATGTGGTGTATATGGATTTTAGCAAGGCGTTTGATAAGGTTCACCATGGTAGGCTTCTACAGAAAATGCAGATGTATGGGATTGGGGGTGATTTAGGTAATTGGATCAGGAATTGGCTAGCAGATAGGAGATAGAGGGTGGTGGTTGATGGTAAATATTCGTCATTGAGTTCGGTTACGAGTGGTGTGCCTCAGGATCTGTTTTGGGGCCACTGCTGTTTGTAATTTTTATTAATGATCTGGATGAGGGTATAGTTGGGTGGATTAGTAAGTTTGCTGATGACACCAAAATCGGAGGTGTGGTAGATTGTGAGGAAGGGTGTCATAGTTTGCAGTGTGACTTAGAAAGGTTGCAGAGCTGGGCTGCGAGGTGGCGGATGGAGTTTAATGTGGAGAAGTGTGAGGTAATTCATTTTGGTAGGAATAACAGATGTGTTGAGTATAGGGCTAACGGGAGGACTTTAAATAGTGTGGAGGAGCAGAGGGATCTAGGTGTATGTGTACATAGATCCCTGAAAGTTGGGAATCAAGTAGATAAGGTTGTTAAGAAGGCATACGGTGTCTTGGCGTTTATTGGTAGGGGGATTGAATTTAGGAGTCGCAGCGTCATGATGCAACTGTACACAACTTTGGTGCGGCCGCACTTGGAGTTTTGTGTGCAGTTCTGGTCCCCACATTACAGGAAGGATGTAGAGGCTTTGGAGAGGGTGCAGAGGAGGTTTACCAGGATGTTGCCTGGTATGGAGAGGAGATCCTATGAGGAGAGACTGAGAGATTTGGGGTTGTTTTAGCTGGAAAGAAGGCGGCTAAGAGGGGACCTTATTGAAACATATAAGATGATTAGAGGTTTAGACAGGGTAGATAGTGATAGCCTTTTTCCTAGGATGGAGAAAGCTAGCACAAGGGGGCACGACTTTAAATTAAGGGGGGGTAGTTATAGGACTGATGTCAGGGGTAGGTCTTTACCCAGAGGGTGGTGAGGGACTGGAATGCCCTGCCAGTTGTAAATGCGCCTAGTTTGGGGGCGTTTAAGAGATCTATGGATAGGTTTATGGACGAAATTGGATTGGTTTAGATTAGTGGGTTAGTGTTGTTTTTTTTTTTAAAAGCTGTTCGGCGCAACATCGTGGGCCGAAGGGCCTGTTCTGCGCTGTAATGTTCTATGTTCTATGTTCAGGCTACCTCATTGAATGTTTTTAAGGCAAAGAGGTAAATTTTTGAATAGTAAATGAATTAAGGGCTATGGTGAGTGGGCGGGTAAGTGGAGCTGAGTCCATGAAAAGATCAGCCATGATCTTATTGAATGGCGGAACATAATTCTTATGTTCTTAGAGGAGGCCATTCGGCTCTTAGAGTCTGGAATGACTTTCCAATAGAGCATCCTGTGCATGCTCTATCCGTGTAACTCCATGTATTTACCCCATTAATCCCATAAACTTCCACATCATGGGACACCAGGGGCAATTTAGCATGGCTAATCCACCTAACTTGCATATCTTTGAACTGTGGGAGGAAGATACTGGGAGAACATGCAAATTCTACATAGTCACCAAAAGTCAGAAACGAACCCTGGTCCCCGGTGCTTTGAGGCAGCAGTGCTAATCACTGCACAATTCTGAGAAATAGAATTACTCTGCCATTGGAGAGACCATCAACATGGTTTTGTTAAGGGTACGTCATGTCTGACCAGCTTGATTGAATTTTTCGAAGAGATAACCAGGTATGCAAATATATTTGACGTAGTTTTCTTGGACTTCAGCAAAACTTTTGAAAAAGTCCCCCATAGGAGACAGATGCCAAGGGATTTAAGGGGAAATTTGGTAAATTAGGTTCAGAATTCATAGAGTGGCAGGAAGCAGAGGGTGATAGTCAAGGGATGTTTTTCAGGCCGGAAGACTGTGTCCTGTGGGTTCCTGCAGGGACTCAACCGGAAGCAAGAGTAGGCCAATCACCCCTTCAAGCCTGTTCCGCCATTCATTTTGATTATCTAAATCAATATCCTAATCTTGCCTTCCTACCATATCCTTTGATCCCTTTAGCCCCAAGAGCTAAATCTAATTTCTTTTTCAAATCATATAACGTGTTGGCCTCAACTACTTTCTTGGTAGTGAATTCCACACATTCATCACTCTGAGTGAAGAGATTTCTCCTCACCTCAGGGCTCAAAGGTTTACCCCTTATCCTCAAACAATGATCCCTAATTCTGGACAGTCGCACCACCAGGAACATTCTTTCTGAATCTACCCTGTCTAGCCCTGCTAGAATTTTAAAAGTTTCTAAGAGATCCCCTCTCACGCTTACAAACTCAAACGAAAATAATCCTAACGATTTAGTCTCTGCTGCTACGATAGATGATGGATGAAACAAAAATTGTTATGGTGGCAAATAGTGAGGACTGCTTTTGATTACAGGAGGATACAGATGGCAGATTAGATGGGCTGATCAATGGTAAAAAAAATTCAATTCGATAAGTATGAGGTGGTGCACTTGGGCAAGACAAACAAGGCAAGGGGGTACACGATGAATGACAGGACACTGGGAAGAACCGAGGATCAGAGGAGCCCTGGTGTGCATGTAGATAGCATGACATGTGGATAAATTGGTTAAGAAGGCATAGAGTTTAAAAGCAGGGAGGTTATGCTGGAACTACATAAAATGTTGAGCACTCCACAGCTCGAGTATTCTGTTCAGTTCTGGAATCCACATTACAGAAGGGATGTGATAGCATTCAAAAAGGTGCAGAGGTGATTGATATTGCCTGGGTTGCAGCGCCTTAGTTATGAAGAGAAATTGGATAGTAAGACATAGATAGAGTAAAAACAATAATTTTTTTCCCCTTGGTATTGACTAGGGGGCATAGAGTTAAGGTAAGGTGCAGGAAGTTTAGTGGGAATTTGAGGAAAAACTTTTTCATCCAAAGGATGGTGGGAATCTGGGACTCATGGCCTAAAAGGATGGTGGAGGCAGAGACCCTCATAATATTTAAGGAATATGCACTTCTGATGCCAAGGCATACAAGGGTTCGAACCAATTGCTGGGAAATGGGACTAGAATAGTTAGGTTGTTTGTTTTGTCCGCACAGTTGTGATGAACCAAAGGCCCTTTTCTATGCTGTAGACCTCTATGTTGCTGCAAAGCTGGCTCCTTCCATACTAGAGTTTTCTCTGATTCACAACATTTTAGTCTGCATTTGATTCTGTGAGGCTGATTCTTCAATTGAATGTTCCATGTGTGGCATGGTATGCATTCAAAGCATTGATCAAGAAACTGCAGCCTTGGATTCCTAAAGCTTCCATCAATCTATAGAAAGAAAGGGGTTTTGGACCTACATTTTCCTGACTAGGCTCCACAGTGCCGCTAACTGCCTGATCTGTAATTTGTTCCCCTTGGAACTACAGTCGAGTACAAACTTCCAAAGAAATGTGATTGTTTTTAGAATTTACTTCTTCATTACATTTCAATATAAATTTCCAATTTAACAAATTTGAATATTCAGTAAATTATGTCCACAAGAAATCTGCATATAAACAAACTTGACATCAAGTTGTGTGTGGTTTGCTTGTGAATACTATCATAAGCAAATTTGTGTATTCAGCTAAAAGTTTTTATAGATCAGCCCCCGGCAATGCATAACATTTTATACAAATGATGGGCATTACCAGTATGTTCTTCAATTTTTGATACAAATGTAACAGAGGCTTCAACCATTTCATTTAACTCTGCAAGACACCAGGGTTTTGATGTGCACTTCATCTAAGTGAAGTTCTGTGCCTGTGCATTGCTCCATTTGTAATAAAGGCTGGAACGTTTCTTTAATTATAGAAACATTTGTATTTTTATCACATCCTGAAGCTGTTGCAAAATGTTTTCAGGTAATTAAATACTTTTGAACCAAAGTCACTGATGTAAGGTCAGAAGTGTAGGAATGAATTAGTGAAGATAACGAACAGATAATCTTTTTTCATGATGTTACTCGGTGG
The DNA here is from genome assembly GCA_037974335.1 of Prionace glauca. Lineage (NCBI taxonomy): Eukaryota > Metazoa > Chordata > Chondrichthyes > Carcharhiniformes > Carcharhinidae > Prionace > Prionace glauca. The sequence continues at coordinate 32,803,567 of CM075730.1, forward strand.
GTAAATATTAGTCAAAACACTGAAGAGAACTCACATTCTGCTTTGAAACAGTGCTATAAAATCTTTTGGTGCATATGAGGGGACTGTTTAAATTCTTTCCAATAGACTGCACCTCTGTGCTAGGGGCAGCACAGTGGCACAGTGGTTAGCACTGTTGCTTTACAGTGCCAGGGACCTGGGTTTGATTCCTGGCTTGCATGTTTTCCCTGTGTCTACATGGATGTGCTCTGGTTTCCTCCCACATTCTGAAAGATGTACTGGTTAGGTGTATTGAGCTGAACAGGTGCCAGAATGTGACGGCTAGAGGAATTTCACAGTAATTTTTGTTGCAGTGTTAGTGTAAAGCTTACTTGTGACTAATAAATAAACTTAAAAACTTAATAATGCAGCATTCCCTCCATACTGCATTGGAGAGCCTGCACAGATTTGTGCTCAAGTTAGTAGCATCTTCCAACTTGGAGGTAAAGTAACCATATTAATATTAAAATCAAATATCAACTTGCAAACTTGCCATACCTGTCAAGGTTAGTTGTATTTCTTCTTCAAAATGCCCATCAGGGAGTAACGTGAAAATGCATCTGTATATTCCCTCATCTTGTAATGTAAGATTTCTAAAATAAATTGATGCATTTTTGGCATTTTGTCCAACATAGCTAATTCTTCCAGCAAAATTTTCATCAAAATGCTGGTATTTCCCATTTCTGAAATCAGCTGTAAAGATGGTCAGTTCTTGTTGACCACGCATTAGTTTCCACATAAACTGTGAGATAATTTTGTTGGTGGTAATTGTACACGGTAGCAGAGTGTTCTCGTGTAGGGTTCTCACAATCCATTTACCGTTTGTTTTTATTGGACCTAAAAACATAATAATGTTACTTTTACAGAAGTGCAAAACAATAGCAGGGAGAAAGAATTTTAAACAGTTGATGGAAGCAAGAATACATGCCAATTAAAATGTCCCACGTGATACAGCCACAGATTTTCCAGTTTAACATTTAGTCCAAACGTAGCCCACTCTTATGAGCAGCTGCTGAAAGTCATTGAGATCTCTCCTGCCCAGATTCTGTTTGATGTGGACTCTTTACAAACTGACTTTAAAAAGTGAGTACATTGGAATCTAGAAAAACAGCTGCAGACCAACATAATTGATGGTAAGGTTAAATGACACTCGTCAGGGGCTTAACTGTCTATACAATATGACAGCACTTGAGATATTAAGGAGTTAACATTGCATGCAAACTCAAAACTTTCGAGTTGATTTCAAAGTGACAAGGTTAAGACATCTGTGATTAACGAATTTGCCCTTTAACAGTTCTTTTTCTTTCAACATAACGATATTACAACCTTAGATATGGTTAACCTGACTAGAACAAAAGGTGTCTTATGATTAGAACGCATATTGTATTAGAACGCATGTGATCATAAGATTGTAAAAGCTACATGAACGGGGACTGTCCCATTATTCAGCGTATCTTTGCCACCTGGTTCCTAGCGCTAGGTGGAAGTTAAATAGTAAAAGTTTGCCAGCTTGCATATGTAAGAAGAATAAAGAACTTTGAATTGGACAGAGGTTGGTGTTTGCATTTGTATCAAGGATGGAAGAGTCTCGCAAGAACAAACATAACAATTGGTGCTGCGAGCAGGGTTCCAAAATATACATACGTTCTCTGAGGTGGACTGAATAAGCGATTATCTGGGTGCTGGTAACGTGAGACAGACAGGCCCATAAGGTAAGATTAACCTTGGTCTCTCTCATTGAACTAATACCCAGTTGACCCCTCGTCCCCAAAGGTCCTGTACTGATGGAACCCAGAGATGACTTACGTCCTTGGACACTGACTAGTCCTAAACCGGGAGGTTAGAGTCCCCCTGATGCCCTGGTGGTGAGAATTCCCAGGTTTGTGTATTAAGAAACCGGGCAGTTTGAGTCCCCGGTTGCCTTTTGTGCCTTGGGTGGTTAGAGTCTCCTGAGTGGCCTGGAGGTTAGATTCCCCAAGTTTATTCAGTAAGAAAGTAGAAGGTTCAAGTCCCCCACATGTACCTGCAGGTTACAGTCCCCAAGTACCTGGAGGGTTTGAGTCTCCCACATGGAGATGTTAGGGGTAAGTTTGTCACTCAGAGGGTGGTGAGTGAGTGGAATCGGCTGCCATCGGTGGTGGTAGAGGCAAACTCACTGGGATCTTTTAAAAGACTTCTGGATGAGTATATGGGATCTAATGGCATTGGAAGTTACAGATAGTTCTGTGGCTTGGTAGGTATAGATGTGATCGGAGCAACTTGTGGGCCGAAGGGCCTGTTTGTGCTGCAGTGTTCTATGTTCTATGTAGCTGGTGGTTACAGTCCCCAAGTTTATTCAGTAAGACAGTGGAGGGTTCAAGTCCCCCACATGTTCTATGTTCTATGTACATGTACCTGAAGGTTAGAGTCCCCAGGGTTATTCAGTGTCTGGAGGGTTCGAGTCCCCCACGTGTACCTGGAACTTAAGAGTCCCCAGGGTTTTGGTATATTAAATCCAGGAGGTTTCTGACCCTCAGTGGTCAGGGTTCGAGTCCCTAGGTTGGCAGAATTTGAGGTTCAAGTCCTCTGAGATGCAGTAACGGATGGGAATTACTAGGGAAATATTATAAATTAATTGGCAAGATGGAAAATTGATGAGAGAAAATCTAAGGTTGAGCTAATAATTTGAGTAGTTTTTGTATTTGTGTGATTGTGTGGTCTAGTTGCTTGTTGAATGTAAATGGTTGTTGTTCAGAGTAGGAGTTGATAAAGCCTATTAGTCCTTATGCAGTATTTATTGTTTATCCTTCGTCAGGTGAATGGAGAGTTCTGGCCTCAGACAGAGCATATAAAGCATAGTTTACAGATTACTGATTAGAATGTGAATCTGTACACCTAACCTGCTGTTCAAGCCCTAAAGTGGCCGATAATGTGAGTGGAAGGAGCACTGATCACAGGTTAAAGAGATGTGTATTGTCTTCAGACTGTACAGTGTGAGGTTTTGCAAACCTAGGCAAGTCACGGGGGTTACAGATAGTGCGACATGAACCCAAGATCCCTGTTGAGACCGTCCTCATGTGTGCGGAACTTGGCTATCAGTCTCTGTTCAGCGACTCTGCACTGTCATGTGTCGTGAAGGCCGCTTTGGAGAACGCTTACCTGAAGGTCAGAGGCTGGTCACGGGCATTTAGCCTCTGACCTTCGGGTAAGCAGAGGTGCGGAGGGGAGGGGAGGGGAGGGGAGGGGAGGGGAGGGGAGGGGAGGGGAGGGGAGGGGAGGGGAGGGGAGGGGAGGGGAGGGGAGGGGAGGGGAGGGGAGGGGAGGGGAGGGGAGGGGAGGGGAGGGGAGGGGAGGGGGAGGGGAGGGGAAAGAGGGTGATCTCTTAGTGCACCTGCAGAATGGTGCCCTAAGTGCCATTCAAGCTTAGGTTCCCCCCCCCCACCCCCACCCCGCCCTCCCGAAACAACCCTGTCAAGAATAGCATTGTGACTCTTTTATTGCAGCAAGTGTCACCATATGATTGTGAAAATCTGCCGCTATTCTCTCTCGGTTTTCTTGCTCATTCGGCACTTCTTTGTAAGATTGCACTCAAAGTTTGTTTTTAAACTAGTGTAAAGGATTGCAGCAATGCGTTTAAAATTCTATAATCTGTTCACACCAATTTCAGAGCAACCAGGAAAAAAAATACACACAAAGGAACTCCAGCCCATTCGTTTCCTTTAACTGATTTTTAAACTTTTTTAAATGATTAAATGTCACTCCATAAACATTTCCTACACCAACAGATTTTAAACCTAAGCCCCATTCTCTGTTTTATATATTTAAACACCGTTTATTTTGACGCTCTGATAATTAAGCAAACCTTCCCATTGTGCGATTTTGTTTTGCGAAGACCCGCAAAGGAATAGTCACAGAAAATATCGACCCCCCCCTCCCCCAACCACCACCCCCAATCCCCCCCTCCCCCCGATCACCCCCCCCGATCCCCCCCCTCCCCCGATCACTCCCCCAATCCCCCCCTCCCCCAACCACCACCCCCAATCCCCCCCTCCCCCGATCACCCCCCCCGATCCCCCCCTCCCCCGATCACCCCCCCCCGATCCCCCCCTCCCCCGATCACCTCTCCCTTCCCCCGCCCACCACCCCCCCAATCCCCCCCGACCACCCCCCCAATCTCCCCCGACCACCCCCCAATCCCCCCCTCCCCCGATCACCCCCCCCGATCCCCCCCCTCCCCCGATCACCCCCCCAATCCCCCCCTCCCCCAACCACCACCCCCAATCCCCCCCTCCCCCGATCACCCCCCCCGATCCCCCCCTCCCCCGATCACCCCCCCCGATCCCCCCCTCCCCCGATCACCTCTTCCTTCCCCCGCCCACCACCCCCCCAATCCCCCCCGACCACCCCCCCAATCTCCCCGACCACCCCCCAATCCCCCCCTCCCCCGATCACCCCCCCCGATCCCCCCCTCCCCCGATCACCCACCCCGATCCCCCCCTCCCCCGATCACCCACCCCGATCCCCCCCTCCCCCGATCCCCCCCCCAATCCCCCCCTCCCCCGATCCCCCCCCCAATCCCCCCCTCCCCCGATCCCCCCCTCCCCCGACCACCCACCCCAATCCCCCCCTCCCCCGATCACCCCCCCAATCCCCCCCTCCCCGATCCCCCCCTCCCCCGACCACCCCCCCAATCCCCCCCTCCCCCCCTCCCCTCCCCCCGCCCACCACCCCCCCAATCCCCCCGACCACCCCCCCAATCCCCCCCTCCCCCGACCACCCCCCCAATCCCCCCCTCCCCCGATCACCCCCCCAATCCCCCCCTCCCCCGATCACCCCCCATCCCCGATCACCTCCCCCCCGGTCCTCCCATCCCCCGACCCTATCCCCCCGACCCCACCCCCCCCCAATCCCCCCTTTCCCGGTCACCCCCCCCGCCGTTCGGGCCCCACCCCGCACGAGGCTCCGCCAGCCTGCTGTCCGGTTCCTGCCCCACACTCCGTTATCCGGCCAGCCTGCTGTCCGGTTCCTGCCCCACACTCCGTTATCCGGCCAGCCTGCTGTCCGGTTCCTGCCCCACACTCCGTTATCCGGGGCCTACCTGCTGTCCGGTTCCTGCCCCACACTCCGTTATCCGGCCAGCCTGCTGTCCGGTTCCTGCCCCACACTCCGTTATCCGGCCTACCTGCTGTCCGGTTCCTGCCCCACACTCCGTTATCCGGCCAGCCTGCTGTCCGGTTCCTGCCCCACACTCCGTTATCCGGCCTACCTGCTGTCCGGTTCCTGCCCCACACTCCGTTACCCGGCCTACCTGCTGTCCGGTTCCTGCCCCACACTCCGTTATCCGGCCTACCTGCTGTCCGGTTCCTGCCCCACACTCCGTTATCCGGCCTACCTGCTGTCCGGTTCCTGCCCCACACTCCGTTATCCGGCCAGCCTGCTGTCCGGTTCCTGCCCCACACTCCGTTATCCGGGCCTACCTGCTGTCCGGTTCCTGCCCCACACTCCGTTATCCGGCCAGCCTGCTGTCCGGTTCCTGCCCCACACTCCGTTATCCGGGGCCTACCTGCTGTCCGGTTCCTGCCCCACACTCCGTTATCCGGCCTACCTGCTGTCCGGTTCCTGCCCCACACTCCGTTATCCGGCCAGCCTGCTGTCCGGTTCCTGCCCCACACTCCGTTATCCGGGGCCTACCTGCTGTCCGGTTCCTGCCCCACACTCCGTTATCCGGCCTACCTGCTGTCCGGTTCCTGCCCCACACTCCGTTATCCGGCCAGCCTGCTGTCCGGTTCCTGCCCCACACTCCGTTATCCGGGGCCTACCTGCTGTCCGGTTCCTGCCCCACACTCCGTTATCCGGCCTACCTGCTGTCCGGTTCCTGCCCCACACTCCGTTATCCGGCCTACCTGCTGTCCGGTTCCTGCCCCACACTCCGTTATCCGGCCAGCCTGCTGTCCGGTTCCTGCCCCACACTCCGTTATCCGGGGCCTACCTGCTGTCCGGTTCCTGCCCCACACTCCGTTATCCGGGGCCTACCTGCTGTCCGGTTCCTGCCCCACACTCCGTTATCCGGCCAGCCTGCTGTCCGGTTCCTGCCCCACACTCCGTTATCCGGCCTACCTGCTGTCCGGTTCCTGCCCCACACTCCGTTATCCGGCCTACCTGCTGTCCGGTTCCTGCCCCACACTCCGTTATCCGGCCTACCTGCTGTCCGGTTCCTGCCCCCACACTCCGTTATCCGGCCTACCTGCTGTCCGGTTCCTGCCCCACACTCCGTTATCCGGCCTACCTGCTGTCCGGTTCCTGCCCCACACTCCGTTATCCGGCCTACCTGCTGTCCGGTTCCTGCCCCACACTCCGTTATCCGGCCAGCCTGCTGTCCGGTTCCTGCCCCACACTCCGTTATCCGGCCTACCTGCTGTCCGGTTCCTGCCCCACACTCCGTTATCCGGCCTACCTGCTGTCGCCGAGTTCAGTATTCCCGTGAGCAGCAACAGAATCGCTCTGAAACTCAACATCAGCCGTGATGTGCTCACATCCGAGAGTCTGGGAGAGAAATAACATCCCCTGGAAGCCTCACACTTGTTGCTGAATCTTTTCCGAATTCCCATTCTCCATGGTGTAACATCAACTTTAGTTTTTTTTTTTGTTCTTGTTCCAATTCAACCAAATTAAATCCCGTTCAGGGTCTCAATAAATTGAGGCATTCCCAATCCAAGCTGACAGGTGAAGGGACTAACCCAAAACCTTGTGAGTCTGTTATCAAATAAATAGGTTGGACCTGTGTCAGACTTTTCACTGTTTACACCAGTCCAACGCCGGCACACCCACATCCTGGCACCTGATCGACATGTTCCAGCTGATTGGAGAAGGCCTAGCTCCTCCTCATTTGCCAGCACAGCCAACAGGCAGTAGTTGGTTGCGGTCATGAGATGACATTTCACCTCCATTATTGAAGCAATTTTTAAAAGCGGCATCTCGGTCTTTTGGCTAAGATCTGGTGTAGTATTGACATGCTGGCTTGGTTGAAGTCATTAGGTTATATTTCAGCTTTTGAAGCAATCTTTTAAAAACGGCATCTTGGCCTTTTGGCTAAGATACAAATGAGATCAAGCCTTGGAGGAGATGCAATGCTTGCTCCAGTCAACTTGTCTGCACACAAATAGCGACCTTCCGCCTCCAGACCCTGCAGAGATACCTTTACGTCGAGCCTCCTCCATCACGTGCTCACTGTGTGACATATTTCTTCCACCAGTGGCGTGGGCTCAATTACGATGTGCAGCTCCTGCATATCAGTCTGGGGCTTATCCCGTCATCATTGCGGGAGTTGCCCATCTTTTACCAGGACCTCCTCACCATCTGGAACATGGTCGCCTCGTGATGCAGTTCTCCCCCGTCAGAAGTAGTGGCTCTCATGCAAGAGCTGTTGCTCAGGAATCCGCACCTCCAGCTGTGTAACTTCAGGTGGCTGACGGAGAGGAAGGCTGTGGGCGCCGGGGTGACCAGGATCGGGGACGTGGATGGCGGAGGAGCGAGCTGGATGAACCCTGGCGTGCTGACTGAGCGTGTGGGAGTGGCCGTCCGGAGCACGGCCAAAGCCATCCAAGATCTTAAGACGGTCGTGCTCGGCCCTGAAAGCGCACGCGAGCTCGAGGCGGCTCAGGCGTGTGGTGGGATCCCGTCCGAGCATTCCCCTGTTTGGACGGAATTCCACATTGGCCCGAAGCCGAGACCCCCCCTCCCCGGGTCAGGTGCCCCACAGTGCGAGCCGCCTCGCGGGAATGTCCTCCGTGCCTTTTTCCAGCGCGCGGAGGCGTTTCCTCCGCGCGCTGCTTCCTATGGGCTGCTGCTGCACACCTTCCACTACCGCGTCCTCGCCCATCATCCGGATACACCTTGGCGGGCCTTGTTGCTGCCGGGCCTTGCTCTACAGAGGGATCTCCCCCAATTACATTGGGGACCTGGGGTGGAGGCTGCTGCACAACCGTGGGATTTACTGGTTTGCGGGCTCCCGAAACTGCTCTTTCTGTGGCCTTGCGGAGTCCGTGGACCATGTCTACGTTTCATGTTATAGATTGCACTCCCTTTTTGATTTTCTGAAGAACCTATTATTGATGTTTTGTTTGCACTTCAATCCCATGCTCCTGATCTATGGACACCCGGTGCGGAGAGGGGAGGGTCGGGATGCCGATCTCCTCGTGAACCTGCTCCTGGGCCTGGTGAAACACGCCATCAACAGGTCCAGGCAGTGGGCGATCGGGGGGCCGTATGTCCCGACTGTCTGCCTCTCTACCGCAGCTACATTCGCGGCCGGGTGTCCTTAGAGAGGGAGCACACGGTGTCCACGAGCACAGTCGAGGCCTTCCGTGCCTGTTGGGCACTGCAGGGGCTGAGGTGCATTATAGACCCCGACAATCACATTTTGATTTGACGTGTCTTAAATTTCCTTTGTACTTTTTGTTTCCGTTTGGGCCGTTCCCCCTCCTTTTGGGGAACCGCCCCCCCTTTTTCTTGGTCCTAATGTAGTTTGAGTTTGTTTACTTGGTTTGACCTGAAAGATTCCCCCCCCCCCCCTCCACCAGCCCACCCCCTCCAGTCAACTTGGATCATGTGATGATAATGATCAGGTGACTTAATAGAGGCAAATAAAATGATCAGAGGATTAGATAGAGTGGACAGTGAGCCTTTTTCCTTGGATTGAGATTGCTAGTACGAGGGGATATATATTTAAATCAAGGGGTGATAGATATAGGACAGATGTCAGAGGTAGGTTCTTTACTCAGAGAGTCGTAAGGGCATGGAATGCCTTTCCTGCAATAGTAGTGGACTCGTCAACATTAAGGGCATTTAAAAGGTCATTAGATAAGCATATGATGATATTGGAATACTGTAGGTTAGGTGGGCTTTAGATTCGTTTCACAGGTTGGCACAATATTGAGGGCTGAAGGGCCTGTAACCCCCGTTATGTTCTAACATGAAACTTATGTTCCATGTAGATCAAGCCCAAGAAAGGAGGTGAGAGCTCTGTCTTGTCAGCTTGGATTGGGAATGTCTCAACTTGTTGAGACTCTGACTTACACTTGATTTGATTGAATTGAATTGGAATAAAAACAAAAAAATTCTCTGGAATCATGAAAAGAAACAAGTTTGTGACAGGAATCAACCCCTCCTCTGGGCCCCACACTGCTGCCCAGTGGTTAACCTGCCATCAGCAGTCATCCCAGATGCGCAAATGCGGAAAAAAAATGTTTCTCTTCATGTCTGTTACAAAGAGAAGGTTAACTTCCTCTCAGAGAACTAATACTCTACCACTCAAAGAGAAGTACCTCTCTTCATATGCGCTTCAGTAACTTATTCCGGAATGAGGTAGGTGAACTTGGAGTGTGATTGGTACTTGGGACTATGATGTTGTAGCCATTATGGAGACATAGTTAGAACAGGATCAGGAATGGTTGGTGGCAGTTCTGGGGTATAGATGTTTCAGTAAGAGTAGGGAAACTTGTGTCAGAGGTGGAGGAGTAGTGTTAGAACATAGAACATAGAACATTACAGCACAAACAGGCCCTTCGGCCCTCGAGTTGCGCCGATCACATCAACCCCACCAATCTATAGACCTATCTATAACCCCCAATCCCATTAAACCCCATATACTCATCCAGAAGTCTTTTAAAAGACCCCACGAGTTCGCCTCCACCACCGATGACGGAGCCGATTCCATTCACTCACCACCCTCTGAGTGAAAAACTTACCCCTAACATCACCTCTGTACTTCCCTCCCCGCACCTTAAATCTGTGTCCTCTCGTAGCGACCATTTCAACCCGAGGAAATAGCCTCTGAGAGTCCACCCTATCTATTCCTCTCAACATTTTATAAACCTCTATCAGGTCGCCTCTCAACCTTCGCCTCTCTAGGGAAAAGAGTCCCAGCTCCCTCAACCTATCTTCATAAGGCATGCCTCCCAGTCCAGGCAACATCCTTGTAAATCTCCTCTGCACCCTTTCAATAGCTTCTACGTCTTTCCTATAGTGAGGCGACCAGAACTGCGCACAGTACTCCAAATGAGGCCTGACAAGGGTCCTGTAAAGTTGCAGCATTACCTCCCGACTCCTAAACTCAATCCCTCGATTAATGAAGGCCAGTACACCATACGCCTTCTTGACCACCTCCTCCACCTGCGAGGCCGATTTAAGAGTCCTGTGGACCCGGACCCCGAGATCCTTCTGCTCTTCAACACTACTAAGACTCCTGCCCTTGATAGTGTACTCGTTCATCCCGTTGGTTCTGCCGAAATGGACGACTACACATTTATCCGCGTTGAAGTCCATCTGCCACTTCTCCGCCCATTCCTGCATCCTATCTATGTCCTGCTGCAACTTTTGACATCCTTCCAGACCATCCATAACACCACCGACCTTCGTGTCATCAGCGAACTTGTTAACCCATCCCTCCACTTCCTCCTCCAGGTCATTTATGAAAATGACAAACAGCAAGGGTCCCAGAACAGATCCCTGGGGCACCCCACTGGTGACTGACCTCCATTCCGAAAAAGACCCATCCACAACCACTCTCTGCCTTCTGCAGGCAAGCCAGTTCTGGATCCACAAGGCCAAAGGCCCTTGAATCCCATGCCCTCTCACCTTCTCAAGAAGTCTTGCATGGGGGACCTTATCAAACGCCTTGCTGAAGTCCATGTACACTACGTCCACGGCACTTCCTTCGTCAATGTGTTCAGTCACATTATCGAAGAACTGTTGTTAAGCAAGGATGGTTTAATGACTGCAGAAAGGTAGTTCAAGGGGGCTCTGCCTACTGAGGTAATATGGGCTGAAGTTAGAAATAGAAAAGGAGCGGTCATGTTGTTAGGAGTTTCCTATAGGCCCCCAAATAGTAATAGAGATGTGGAGGAAGAAATTCCAAAGCAAATTCTGGATGGTGTGGTGGTCACAGAGTAGTTGTCATGGGTGACTTTAACTTTCCAAATACTGATTGGAACTTTTATAGGTCAAATAGTTCAGATGGGGCAGTTTTTGTACAGTATGTGCAGGAAGGTTTCCTGACACGATATGTGGGTAGGCCGACAAGAGGTGGGGCCACATTGGACTTGGTACTGGGTAATGAACTGGGCCAAGTGTTAGATTTGTTTGTGGGAGAGCACTTTGGAGATAGTGACCACAATTTGGTGTGTTTCATTGTTGCATTGGAGAGGTATAGGGCCATAAGACAGGGTAAGGTTTATTCTTGGGGGAGGGGTAATTATGATGTGATTAGGCAAGAATTTAGGGAGCATAAGATGGGAACAGAAACTGTCAGGGAAAGACACAAATGAAAAGTGGAGTTTGTTCAAGGAACAAATACTGCGTGTTCTTGATATGTATGTCCCTGTCAGGCAGGGAGGAAATGGCCGACTGAGGGAACCATGGTTCACAAAGGAGATTGAATATCTTGTCAAGAGGAAAAAGGAAGCGCATGTAAGGATGAGAAAACAAGGTTCAGTTGGGTCGTTTGATGGTTCCAAGGGAGCAAGGAATGAGCTAAATAAGGGCTTAGGAAAGCTAGGAGGGGGCACGAGAAGTCCTTAGCGGGCCAGATAAGGAAAACCCCAAGGCTTTTTACTCCTATATGAGAAATAAAAGAATGACCAGGGTGAGGGTAGGGCCAGTCAAGAGTAGAAGTGGGAATTTGTGCATGGAGTCAGAAGAGATAGGAGAGGCGATGAATGAATACATTTCTCCAGTGTTCACTGCAGGACCATGTTTTTGAGGATGAGAGTGTGATACAGGCTGATAGGGTGGAGGAGGTAGATGTTCTGAGGGAAGATGTATTAGCAATTTTGAAAAACCTGAGGATCGATAAGTTCTTGGGCCAGGTGGGATATATCCTAGGACTCTTTGGGAGGCAAGGGATGAGATTGCAGAGCCTTTGGCTTTGATCTTTGGGTCCTCAATGTCCATGGGGATAGTGAAAAGTCTGACAACACCAGGTTTTAGTCCAACCTATTTATTTGATAATATACTCAAGCTTTCGGGTTAGTCCCTTCGTCAGGTGAATGGAGAATTCTGGCCTCAGACAGAGCATATAAAGCACAGACAGTTTAGAGATTACTGATTAGAATGCAAATCCTTACACCTAACCTGCTGTTCAAGACCTGAAGTGGCTGATAATGTGAGTGGAAGGAGCACTGATCACAGTTTAAAGAGATGTGTATTGTCTCCAGACAGTACAGTAAGTGAGGTTTTGCAAACCCAGGCAAGTCACGGGGGTTACAGATAGTGCGACATGAACCCAAGATTCCTATTGAGACCGTCCTCATGTGTGTGGAACTTGGCTATCAGTCTCTGTTCAGCGACTCTGCGCTGTCATGTGTCGTGAAGGCCGCCTTGGAGAATGCTTACCCGAAGGTCAGAGGCTGAATGCCCGTGACCAAAGGACTGGAGAGTTGCAAATGTTGTTCCTCTTTTCAGGAAAGGAAATAGGAATGACCCTGGTAATTATAGGCCGGTTAGTCTTACTTCGGTGGTTGGTAAGGTAATGGAAAAGGTCCTGAGATAGGCTTTATGATCATTTGGAAAGATGCAGCTTAATCTGGGATAGTCAGTATGGATTCTTGAACGATAAGTCTTGCCTCACAAATTTGATTGAATTCTTTGAGGAGGTAACAAAGTGTGTAGATGAAGGTAGAGCAGTTCATGTTGTATACATGGATTTTTGTAAGGCGTTTGACATGGTTCCCCATGGACGGCTCATGAAGAAAATAAGGAGGTATGCTCCTTACTTTCTTTGGCAGAGCCTCGAAAGCTAGTGGCGTTTGCTACCAAATAAACCTGTTGGACTTTAACCTGGTGTTGTGAGACTTCTTACTGTGACTCATAGAAGACAGAGGGTGGTGGTGGATGGAAAATTTTCAGACTGAAGACCAGTTAGCAGCAGTGTACCACAGGGGTCAGTGCTGGGTCCTCTGCTATTTGTGATTTTTATCAATGACTTGGAGGAGGGGGCTGAAGTGTGGGTCAGTAAATTTGCTGATGATACCAAGATTGGTACGGCAGTGGATGAGGTGGAGGCATGTGGTAGGCTGCAAAGAGACACTGATAGGATGCAGAGCTGGGCTGAAAAATGGCAGTTGGAGTTTAAACTGGATAAGTGTGAGGTGATTCATTTTGGTAGGACAAATTTGAATGCGGATTACAGGGTCAGCGCCAGGGTTCTGAGGAATGTGGAGAAACAAAGAGAGCTCTGGAGATTGCCACTCAAGTGAAGAAGGCCTATACAGTGTTAGTGTTTATTAAAGGGGTTTGAGTTTAGGAGCCATGGGGTTATGCTGCAACTGTACAGGCCCTTGGTGAGACCACATTTGGAATATTGTGTGCAGTTGTGGTCACCTCATTATAAGAAGGATGTGGAAGCATTGGAGAGAGTGCAGATGAGATTTACCAGGATGCTGCCTGGTATGAAGGGTAGGTCTTATGAGGAAAGGTTGAGGGAGCTGGGGCTTTTCTCTTTAGAATGGAGGACGATGAGAGGCAACTTAATAGAAGTTTATAAGATGATGAGGGGGTAGATAGAGTGGATGTTCAGAGACTATTTTCTCGGATGGATGTAGCCGTTACTAGGGGGCATAACTATAAGGTTCATGGTGGGAGATATAAGAGGGATGTCCGAGATAAATTCTTTACTCAGAGTGGTTGAGGTGTGGAATGGACTGTCTGCTCTGATAGTGGAACATAGAACATAGAACATAAAACATTACAGCACAAACAGGCCCTTCGGCCCTCGAGTTGCGCCGATCACATCAACCCCACCAATCTATAGACCTATCTATAACCCCCAATCCCATTAAACCCCATATACTCATCCAGAAATCTTTTAAAAGACCCCAGCGAGTTCTCCTCCAGGCACGTTGAGCACACCAGAATGATAGGGAGTGGGATAGCTTGATCTTGGTTTTGGACAAAGCTTGGCGTAGCATCGAGGCTGAAGGGCCTGTACTG